>OY757024.1:35186768-36547975 GCA_963580285.1 Lucinisca nassula
GTTCTGCTTTTCATGAAAATATGAACGACAGGGGGTCGCTAGAAATTTTACATGAACCCCATAGGTGTTCATTTACTTTGCGCGCTGTATACCCACTGCGTTCATACGTTCATGAACAGCAGAAAAATAAATTCATTTCTTAATTATACTGCAGTCTGTCGTGTCAGCGACAAAAATAGAAAGGTTATAAATACCAGTTACCTGGATTGTGTACATGGTCAGTGCATTACCATAACATTCCCGTGCGACATAGTGCATTTTTCACATCTCCAAAAATAAAATCCTTGATATTTTTCTTACAAATGCTCAAAACATAGGTTGATGGTGCTCGTTGCAACCACCTCAGTGAAGCGGTTCTAACGAGTACTCACAACCTATGTCTTGGAGCAGAAATATAATGTATACCCCCGTAAACCCCAGTTTTCTCTTCATAAAATGGGGTTTACGAGGTGAGTCTTCTTTTCACGCACATGTTCACGTGATGGACAGTCACGCGGATGATAGCAGGCGAGAAGCTTCCTCAAGATTTGGAAATTCGGGTAGATCGGTTTTAAGGGGAATGGGAACAGCTTCAGGCGAAGTAACTCCTTCAAAAGTACTTTTATCTCTCATGCAAATAGGGATCAACTCTTAAAGGAAAGAATTTGCTCCTCGAATTTGCTTCTGAGAAGCAAATTCTTTCCTTGAAGAATAGACCCCTTTGTCAGTGGCACAGGACATATAGAAAACTAAACAGGAAATTCCGAAAGTTGTCTCCCTTTGAACAATGGCGGAAAATCTGTCAGGTGTTCCCATTCCCCTTAAACAACCGATCAATCGACCAAAAAACCAAAGTTAATAATGTTGCCTTCAGAAAAAGAAAGAAAATGCATGGCAGCAGAAATGAAGTCCAAGAACGATAACGCCAATGATTTGTTCGATTTAGCTGCGTCTTAATACCTGGAGGAGTGAGCTCGCTTGGATACCTGTTTGACAGGTTCGGGAAAGCGATTTGGTTGCGTCGTCCATAATTTTTTTGCTGTTGTTGTTGTTGCTGTTGTTGTTAAAGGATAACCTAAACTTTTTTCCCAGTAGAAATGTTCAGTCTTTAAAAAGATGTTTTATTCAAATTACAGGAAATATTAACAAGTTTGCATTTATAGAAAAAAAAGATCTTGTTTTTTACAAGTTATTTGGATCCATGGAAGGGTCGCAGAAAAACACATCCTCATAGAAGGAATGTAAATTCAGGAATGATGGACAATAACTTAATACTTTTAATGTTTTAAAGTATAGAAGGAATATAAATTCAGGAATAATGAACAATAACTTGCTAATCAGAACTGAATGGTATAAAAATCTGTTCTATACCAGCCATTAGAAACTGAGCGCGTTACCTATCGGAATATTGGCCAACTTTCTACGATTTCTCAGGATGAGGGTCTCGGTTTTATTTAGACTCCGCAGTCTAGCAATAATTGCTTCCTGTATGGGCTCTGAGAATGCAGGAAATATCCGATATGTTTTTCTCACATGCAAGGAAGAGAGTTGCGAGATAAAAGCTTTGCAGTGCCATTACGCAAACACGCCTTTACAAATACATTGCCACCTTTATCGCAGAAAAAATGAAAAATTTAAGATGAAAAATTGTGATATTTTTCTTATTTTTGCTCAAAATATAGATTGTGGGCACTCGTTAGAACCGCCTCGATGAGGCGGTCCTAACGAGTGCCCACAATCTATATTTTAGAGCAGAAATAAAAAAAAATAAGGTTTACCCATGTAAACCCCAGTTTTTTAATATAAAAGTAGGATTCAAGGGGGTCAAAATTATATAGGCGTGTTTTCGTGATAATTATAGTAAGGTGTGTGGAGAGATGGCCTTCCCCGACACCCTACACATGTTACGGGGAGATTAAAAATGTGCCTTTTGGTTAAAATATATATGGAAGTGCACCTTATCTCTTGGAATGTGATGTTGTGTAGCGTCCACGAACTCCTGGAATCCCGAACTTGACACATTACACAACGACTGACCAGAGAATCCAGACTTGAATCTCTGCCAGATATCATCACAGTCTTTCCTGTAAAATAAATAACTAAAGAACTTCGATGCCCCGAACACCGAACACCGAGGCGATTCTTACAAATGTATATAACATGTGTTTCTTAGAGCAATGCTGTGGAAAATACCTTTTATAACCTATCATACTCCTAAATGGAACGGCAAATTCATTATAACGGCACAACAATAGGGAAAAATACTACTTCTTCTTCTACTACTACTACTTCTACTACTACTATTACTTGTTATAATAATAATAATAATAATAATAATAATAATAATAATCGACCTTATTTATACAGGGTAACACATTTAGTACTAGTACTAATCTTCCATGTGGCCCTCTTTTCCTGGGTAGAACCAGTACTAAGCAGTGTGGATAAAGTCTCTTGCTCAAGGAAACAACACTTTGCGCTCGCGGGGATCGAACCGGCTACCTCTCGATCTCAAATCCGATGCTTTACCACTGCAACACAGCGCTCCACTGTCGTTATAACGAGGGTCCTCTGTATAATATAAAGTCAAAGTTATTTCTCATGACTTGGTCTTACGATTCACTCTCAGTAGTTCGAACTAGCCATAGCTCGAATAAGTTTCTTATTTTGCCTGATTAATATTCATAAGCTATTCTAGAATTCTGATTGGACGAGAGCATGCCACGCGCAGGGCAATGATATAATATTATTAATCAAGTAATTGCGTCATGATTGGCCCAGGTACAGGTCCGAGGTCTGCTGCATTGGCCCGAGGCCAAAGGCCGAGGGCCAATGCAGCTGACCGAGGACCTGTAGCTGGGTCAATGCGAAATTACTTGATTAATGACAATTTTATTAATTGACACAATTAAAAAAACAACATGTTTATTGATTTTTAGACCTCACTTGACCCCAGTTGATATTGGTTGACCTGGTGTTAATACGGATGACCTCCGATCAATACAGGAAAGTCAATCCTGCAATATTCCTCTCTGACGTCTCAGTTCCGAAGTACAAGTGCACAACTGGATAAATCAAATTTAATCATTCAATTCTTAACAACTTTCTTTTTCCATATTTTAAAGCATTCGCTGAAAGAATTTCCAGAAGTCAGAATTCGGTATAACAAATCGTTTGTTACCCTCGTGTGTGGGGATTATGACGATTTGTTCACCCGAGCAGGTAATATTGCCCGAGGGCGAATATGATTTGTTCACCCTCGACAGGTAATATTGCCCTCGGGCTTTGACGATTTGTTCACCCTCAACAGGTAATATTGTCCTCGGGCTATGACGATTTGTTCACCCTCGACAGGTAATATTACCCGAGGGCGAATATCACGTTTTGTTCACCCTCGACAGGTAATATTGCCCTCGGGCTATGACGATTTGTTCACCCTCGACAGGTAATATTGCCTGAGGGCTTCGCCCTCAGGCAATATTACCTGCTCGGGTGAAGAAATCGTCATACTCCATTCAGACAAAGAAGCCTCCGTGGTGTAGTGGTTACGCTACTCGCCTTGTAAACCAGGGGTCGCAGGATCGACCCCGGGCTTCGCCAGACTTTCGGATGAGTCTTTAAACCGAGGTCCCGTCTCCGTATGACCTAAGCTGTTGGGAGGACGTAAAACTCAAACACTCACTCACTCATTCAGACAAGGGCAATAAATGAATAATGGCCCCAAAGGTATTCGAGATAATGAAGTTTGTCTGTACCTTTGCCCTCCAAGGGTTAAGCGACTTTAACCTTTTCCACTCTCTGGGCTAATTCAGCACAAGACAAAATGTTGATTGTATTCTTATTTTTCCCAGACAAATCCCCTTTTCTAGGAAAAAACAAACAACAACTAATAATTGCGTCCATATGACACGGATGCCCCCGCCTGAAAATATGTTGATGTTAGTATTTTGACCCCCGATCGATAAGAATGACCTTGACTTTACAGGTACGGACCTGGGTCTTGCATGCAACACATTGTCTCTCGATGGTTAACATTTCTGCCAAGCAATTTCCAAATTCATCCAGGAACAACAAAGATATTGAGCAGACACAAAAAGACACGTTTCTTTACGTACAGACATTGACCTTGGACGCACCAACCTTGGTCTTGCATGTAACACATCGACCCATGATGGTTAACATTTCTACCAAGTAATTCTAAAATCCTTCCGGAATAACTGGACACAAGAAAAGGCATCTTTCTTTACCATTGACCTCTAAGTATGGCCCTGACCTTGGAGGTACCAACCTGGATCTTCGGCACAACACATCGTCTCATGATGGTTAACATTTCTGCCAAGTAATTTCAAAATCAATCCAGAAATAAGAAAGTTATTGACTGTGTTTAAGTTTCGGATCATTTTCTAACATTTGACCTCTAAGTACGACCTTGGCCTTGGAGATACGGACCTTGTTTTTTTTTTTTTTTTTTCAAAACAGATCGTCTCATGATGGTTCACATTTCTGCCAAGTAATTTCAAAATGGTTAACATTTCTGCCAAGTACGTGTAATTTCAAAATCCATCCAGAAATAAGAAAGTTATTGACCGTGTTTAAGTTTCGGACCTTTTTTTACCTTTGATCTAAGTACGACCTAGACCTTGGAGGTACGGACCTGGGTTTTGCGCGCAACACATCGACTAATGATTGTAAACATTTGTGCAAAGTATTTTCAAAATACATCGAGAAAAAAACAAAGTTATTGGCTGCAAATAAGTTTCGGGCAGACGGACGGACGGACGAACGAACGGACAGGTGCAACGCTATATGCCCTTGCACCATTCTTCGAATGGCGGGGGCATAATCAAAATGTCGTCTGCTAAAAAAAATTGCACAGAACGCAGAGCGTTAAACGAAATATTCAGCCATCAAATCTGGACAGCACTGGGCAAGGCGTGTCGTCATTGAGAATGTGTGCATGAACGTTCATTCTAACACAGCGCGCCTATATAGGCAATAGAAAGCAACTGTGTTTTATTTTGCAACAAATCACGGTGCGGAAGAGCGTGCCGAGTGACGTCATTAAAGGCTGCCAATTTATGACGTAACTCGTAGATTCGTTGACGATAGACGGTGTAACGTTACATTCTCGCACCGAAACATAAAAGCATGTATTACAGTCAATATTTTTTGCGGGATTTCTTCCAACAATGGCGAAAAGTTGTGAAATTTTGAAGGAAACAACAATATTATTGTCGATTTTAAGAGTGTTAGAATCGAAATGAATCAACTCTCGTCGGTGATTTGTTGAGTAATAAATCACAGTTTATCGGTCAATGGTAAGTAGACAAATGACCTCCAAACTGTGATTTATTACTCAACAGATCACAGCTAGAGCTGATCTATTTCTTAATTAGCCAAGTGGCCTCGGTTCTCACGAAGCGCCGAAGCAGAAGAAAACGTACAAACCAAACGCTGTTCATTCAGGAAGTTCATTCAGGCCTGACAAGGGGCTTATGACACAGAACTTACAGATTTTCTCTATAGTTCCCCGACCGCACACGAGTACTGGTAAACCGCTCAGAGGATCTAAGCCAGATACCTTGGTGTACGAGTGACGGAGCAAAATTAACAGTCTGTTCAGCCTTCAGCCACTCGGGAAAAGCAGGTCAATGTCAGTGATGTTCGATGGCAGTGGGTAGGATTAATCATCGCCGCGATAAATGTAACAAACTTGTTTTCACGGACATGGAAAGAAAACGGGCAAATGTCGTAGATAACTTTCAATTACAATTTGGTTTTAAAAACCAAAACGAAAACACTTTCATACGTTTTGTGACTGTATGCAGTACCCTTAACGTTTATCTAAAACTCGAGTTTGCCGGTCTCGGTAGCCCAGTCGGATGCGCGTCTGAATGGTGATCAGGAGGACGCGGGTTCGATACCTGCCGCGGTCGGCAACATTCTTTCGTGGAGATTGATGAAATCTTTTCTACGGTCATTCTCTCCCTTCCGGTGATTCAAGAAGGGCAGTTGTCAGTTTGGGGCGGAAAAATGTACACTGTACTGCATAACGATAACTCACCCTTGCGACATAGTGCATTTTCACATCTTCAAAATGGCTAATTTTCTGATGAAAATCCTTGATAGTTTTGCTATAAATGTTCAAAACACAGGTTTAGGCGGTTCAAACGAGTACCCACAACTTATGTATTGGAGCAGAAATAAGAAAAATAGTGTATAACCCCGTAAACCCCATTTTTCTCTGTATATAATGGGGTGTGGGGGATCTTCATTTTACGGACTTATTCACGTGACTGGTTAGCCGCTTATGTATCAGCCTGCCCAGGAAAAACTGACCGGCTCAAAAATCACCTAAATAGTGTTGAATGGGCCGTTAAACACCAATACAAACAAACAACAAAAACCCAAGTTTAAACCTACCTTTCATCACAGAAAACACTCGGGTTTATCTTGATCTGAAATTCGAGGCATTTTCCTATCACTAGGTCTTTTAAATCTGGTGTCGCCTGTCCCTCATTAAGACACTGACCAGAACAACGAAATACGACACATATCCAACAACCCAGAAAAATATACAGATTCATGATTTCTGCTAAATTGTGTTTGCTTCCTAGTATGAAATGCGTATTTGCACAATATCTGACAACAAGTGTATGGTTTCAAGAATCGTGAAGAGGAGATTAAAGTATAAACCCATTTCTGACGAATGGACTTTTTCACTTCAGGGGAATGGGAACACCTTCAGGGGAGGCATCTCCTGCGAAAGTACTTTTGTCTCCCGTGTCAATAGGGGTCAACTCTTAAAGAAAAGAATTTGCTTCTGAGGATTTGTTTGTTTGTTTGATTTGAGGTTTAATGCCCCCGTCAACACTGTAAAGGTCATTTTGGAGACGTTGCTTCCAATTTTGTGGGACGTTTACCCGACATTGAGATGAAATGACATCTCAAGCCCTGTCGCCCAATGAAACCAATAGGGTTTAAAACCATGGACGGTCCGACACTCGCATCGATTTTGCTCCTGAGGAGCAAATTCTTTCCTTTAAGAGTAGACCCCCTTTTCCATGGGACAGGATTTATAGAAAAGCGAACAGGAAGTTAGTCCCCAAAATTGTCTCTCTTTGAAAAATGGCGGAAAAATCTTCCATGTGTTGCCATTCCCGTTAACATATTCCAGAGTTGTAGGGGTGTCCGCTTTGTTGAATTTGTAGTATTACGTAACACATCCGTGTACTAGGATGGTGAAATTGTTTCAGATGAAACCATTAGGAAAACACGCCTATACAAATGCATTGTAAACTATACCGCCACAAAAACGAAAATTTTAAGATGCAAAAAAATGTGATCTTTTTCTTAATTCTGATCAAAATATAGATTGAGGGTACTCGTAGAACCGCCTCGTCGAGGCGGTTCTAACGAGTACCAACAATCTGTATTTAAGAGCAGAAATAATAAATATAAGGGTTACCCCTGCATGTATACCCCAATTTTTCTATATAAAAAATAGGGTTCAAGGGAGGTCAGGTTTTCTCCTGGTTTTCGCACACCTGATTAACGATCGTCTCGAAATAAGTGAAATAATTTTGAAGGGGTCGTTAACGCACCCCCCCCCCCCCACACACACACGCACAAACCGTCGGCTGAGACGGTTCTAGAGAGTACCCACTATAAATGTTTTGGGTTAAAAACAGAAAAAAATAATGTATACCCATGTGAACCCCACTTTTTTTCTGATATTACCATAAAGCACTCGTACGACATTGTCGGCCCCCACACATCGGGGCTTGAAGAAATAGATGGTCCACGCAGAGCTGAAAACGGCCACACACGAGTACTGGTAAACCGCTTACAGGATCTAAGCCTGTCCAGGCAAAGCGGTTCGAGTCGGACCGCCCATGCTTTTAAACCCTATTTATTTCATTGGGCGATGGGGCTTGAGATGTCATTTCATATCACTGTCGGGTAAAAGCCCCACAAAATAGGAAGCAACGTCTCCAAAATGACTTCTACAGTGTTGACGGGGGCGTTAAACCACAAATCAAACGAAAATACCCGTGCGACATTGAGAATTTTTCATTTACATCTCCAAAATGGCTACTTTTCTTATGAAAATCCGTGATATATATCTTCCTTATTCAGACCGGCAATGCTAGTTAGAACCGCCTACCATAACACATCCGTGTAACATAGTGCATTCTTTTATTTCTCCAAAATGTTCAAGGTTCTGGTAAAAGATTGTGATATTATATACTCGTTCGCAAAAGTTCTGCACGGGTAAGAAATAAAACAATAAATTATGAAGAATTCATGTATTTCGCTGTATCAAATTCATTTATGACTAAATTTCATCATTTCACTATAAGTTCATCTAAAATTTAAGACCAAACCTTTCAGCTCCTTAAACCGAGGGCTGTTACAAAAGTCCTACCCTCGAATTTTCACTTCGTCACTACCACAGGAAAGTCACTAGTAGGAGTGTGTCCACCACGCGCGTCTGCACCCTCGGCATCGACGAGATCAGTCTCTGGATGAATCTCAATGGCAAGTTGTTCCATTCTTGTAGTATAGCGCGCTCTTGTCACTGTCTGCTATGGACGTTTCGTTGTCGGATCCGTCTCTTCATGTAATCCCAGACATGTTCCATCGGGTTCATGTCTGGGGAGAGGGCTGGCCAGGGGAGCACATTAACGTTCTGCTGGTTCTGGAATGGTTGAGTGTGACGCGCCGTATGAGGCCTGGCATTGTCCTACTGGAGTACGTATCATGCCAGGCCGAGCTCGTATGTTTTCCCGCTGTTATCGACACCACACCACACCATAGTACTGACGCCTCCCCAGCGATCCCGTTGTCTCACACAGGCATCTGCGAAACGTTCTCTCCGACGTCCATACACGTGCTCCCTCTGATCGTTCGAATCGACACAAAATCTCGCTTCGTCGGTGAAGAGAACATTTCTCCACTGGGCCAACCTCCAACGGCGATGATTACGAGCCCAGTTTAAACGTCTTGCTCTTTGGTTCGGTGTCAATTTGGCTCCAACGTAGGGGCGTCGACATTGTATTCCTGATACACGAGCGTCTTCTGACGGTATCAGCGCTGATTCGACGTCCTCCTGGACCGATGGTGTTCCTAGCCGTGTTTGCAGGTACAGTAAATCTGTCTCGTAGGTGTGTTAGGACAATTTGTCTGTCCTGAAGGCGGGACGTCACTCTGGGACGTCCGGACTTCTGTCGATCCGCCACTGAACCAGTCTACACGTGACGATTACGAAGACGACGAACAGTGTGCTCATGCACGTTAAAAACACGTGCTACTCTCACTGCAGGTTCTCCAGCTTCAAGTCGTCCCATTGCACGTAGACGTTGCTCCGTTGTGAGCTTCATAACAACGTTAATAAGAGACGCAATTCCCAACTTTCTATCGCTTTTAGTCAGTCTTCCTTTCGATTTTGCGAGTGAAGTGAAAAGTTTTGTAAATCGTTTTTTATAACATATTTTGTGTACAACTTTGGATGCATAATTAAAATTCTCAACAAATCCCTATTTCTTAAAAAAAAATGGAAAGTTTTTACCCGTGCAGAACTTTTGCGACCGAGTATATATAGTCTTATTAATACTTAGAAACATAGATCCGCCCTACTGAGGCAGTTCTAGCAAGCAGAAATAAGACACATTTTGTATACCCCGTATTATACTATAAACGCCAGTTTTATGTATACAAAATGGGGTTTAGGGATTGGTCGTTTCATGGACTTGTTCACGAGATGGTTTACCTGATAAATTGGCCACCACCTGAACAAGTCCGTGTAATGACCACCCCTCTGAACACAACTTTATATACAGAAAACTTGGGTTTACAGGGGTATACTGTATTTTTCTTATTTCTGCTCCAAGACATACATATAAGTTGTGGTAGACTAGCTACTAGTCGGATATCATATTTTAAAGTTAATAAGTAATATTCTTCTATATATTTTTTCTTCTTTTTCCCTCTCTGATAGCAATTTGTTTCATCTTGGGAAGTTAATGTCTGAGATATTTGATAAACACACCAGGAAGGTTGGTCATTGGTAAATATGACATTAAGGTCTAGGAGCTAGACTAAAGTTGTGGGTACTCGACGAGCACCTGCAACCTATTTTTGCAGTATAAATAAAAATATCACAAAATTTCATAACAAAAATGACCGTGTTGAAAATATGAAAAAGTGCATTATGTCACATGAGTCTTTCTGTGGATTTTGATCTTGTTTGTTTGTTTGTTTGTTTTGAGGTTTAACGTCCCCGTTAACACTATTTAGGCCATTTTGGAGACTTTGCTTGCAATGTTGTGGGACTGTTACCCGTCACTGAGATGAAATAACATCTCAAGCCCTGCTGCCCGATTTATATGCATGGACAGTCCAACTTGCAGCATTTGTTCTTTTAATTGTTTGCAAGATTTGAGGTTTAACGTCCGCGTCAACACTATTTATGTCATTTTTGGAGACGTTGCTTCCAATTTTGTGGGACTCTTTTGCTTCCAATTTTGTGGGACTCTTACCCGACCTTGAGATGTGCAGACAGTTCAAGCCATGTCGCCAGACCAATATGCATTGGACAGTCTGACTCGCACCACTTTGTTTGGGCAGGCTCAGTCCTTCAGCTAAGCGGTTTACCAGTACTGTTAGACGTCCTAAAGCGATTTAGCAGTACTAATGTGCGGTTGGTTTCAGCTCTTTTTCTTCGCTATTTATGAGGCGCAAGGCATAAATGGGGTTTAAGTGTATCTGGTTCATTAAATCAAATCACTGACTGCACTCTGATGTCTGTTTGTCTACGCCCATGGGCGTAGACATTATAGAGATTGAGTTTAACACGGAAGTACAGCCATTAGTTACCCACAGTGCAGGTTGACCTTCCATTCTTATGTAACACAACAAGTATACGCTTTCACAAGAAGAAAAGAGCAGCCTACAGCAAGTGTAAGCTTTCACACAAAAAGATGCCGGCGCGCAGAGCTCTGGCACAGAATTGCTACATGTATTACATTTGTACAAGCCTATATCTGCTGTCATATTGTACAGGCTAATACAAAAAATATACATCTAGAAACTCTCGACCACGACGGACCACTGCTTATCCAATAAGCTTCTCAGCAGCCTTCCGCTATGGTGAGCTAAAAAAACTTAACTCACCATTAGCAAACGTTTAGGTTAAATCTTCAATTAGTCTCCTATAAAGTCTAACTTCGCCAACAGTTTTCAAGCATTCAATTTGAAAGATGTCACAAGCATACACTTGCCTTTTTCAAGATGAAAAAGTACTTTTTTCACAATATTACAACATTTTTAGACATTATACATGTACTTCAGTCGGCAGGATGGCAAATTAGAATATTGCGAAAGACAGTTAATTGTATAAAACACATTTCTGGGATATAACTCTAGACATTCACATTTAATATGTGCTAAGCGTAGACCTAGCTTTTTGTAAAAAGCTATACTTGTTGAAATCAGTTTTGAGAAGTTGGGACTTTTGCCCGTTGGAAAATAGTCGTGAACGGGTACTCAGACAGTTTCATTTAACCTTTTAATCAAACAGTGTACACCAAGATCAGATGCCGCAAAAGCGCGGCATCTGATCTAGGTGTACAATATTTGCCTAATACAACACACGTGTCCAGTCTCGGTTTTTCGGATATCCCTCTTTACACAACACTCTGACGTCACAACAGCGAGATTGATGCGGCTGTAAGTTTTCGTACAAATCAGTGATAGCCACGTTGACATCAGCGTCGATAAGCTACTGCGCTCAGTGAGTAGGTCGACTGACAAGCATTCGTCTCGATAAGGCAATAAATCGCCTCTTTTAGGTGCACTTTGAGCATTAAATGAGCTTGAAAAAAAAAATAAATAAATAAATTGACTGCATAGACTGCAATGCTGCTTTTTGCGCGACATGGCCAAGGCTGTAGGGTGTATAGTAAAGTAGTTTTTTTTTTTTGTTTTTTTGTTGTTTGTTTGTTTTTTTTTTTTGTTTGTTTTTTTTTTGTTTTACGGCCCTTTCAAGATTATTCCACTCATATCGAGCCGATCGTTAATCAGAGGTGGGCGAAAACCGGAGTACCCGGAGAAAAACCACCTGACCTTCCGTTGCAGAACTTGGCGTCTCACATATGACCCGAGCGAGGCTCGAACCACAGCGGTGAGAGACCTAATGATCAAGAGTCAGCGCTATTAACCACTAGGCCACGGAGGCCTGTCGTATAGATAGTGGTCGACTTAAGGGGAAGGGGAACACCTGACAGCTTTACCGCCATTTTTCAAAGAGGGACACCATTCGGGACTTCCTGTCCGCCTTTCTATAGGCCCTGCCCAACCCAAAAAGGGGTATATCCTTAAAGGAAAGAATTTGCTCCAAAGGAGCAAATTCTTACTTGTAAGAGTTGAACCCTATTGACATGGGAGACGCTTGAAGAAATATATGGGCTGCATGATGCTTCCACGCAGAGCTGAATCCGGCCCGCACACTAGTACTGGTAAACCGCTTAGAGGGCCTAAGCCTGTCCAGGAACCGCGGTGCGAGGCAGACCGTCCATGCTAATAAACCCTATTGGTTTCATTGGGCGACAGGGCTTGAAATGTCATTTCATCTCAATGTCGGGTAAAAGTCCCACAAAATTGGAAGCAACGTCTCCAAAATGACCTTTACAGTGTTGACGGGGACGTTAAACTTCAAATCAAACAAACAAAAACATGGGAGACAAAAATACTTCGACAGGAGTTGTCCCCATGAAGGTGTATCCAATCTCTTAAATTGTATTCAACATTTTGCTTGACGGTCATCAACTGATGGTCCCACAACTATTTGATTATAGAGGATCTTACAAGAGTGATCATGTATTATTGAATTTATTAAACTCGTTTAGGAAAAGGGATAAAATGCGAGACTTTGCCGAGCATTTTATCCCTTTTCCTCAACGAGTTTAATAAATTCAATAATACATGGGCACGAATGCAATATTCTATTTATCATATGACATTTGAAACGCATTTTATTCACGATTGTTTACAAAAATGTCAATATTCCGCCGTTAGTAAACGCGACGTCGTTAAGGACGCCGTACATGTAACGTTACGGAACGTATCTAATTAATTTGCATATTTAATCCACTAGTGGATTATCGAAAATTTTACATGGCATCATCACACTCTCAGAAGCATCTTCATATGATAAAGACATTTTTTTGTTTGCTCTCGGATAATATTTACCGTCCCTCATCACAATAAAAAGTCTTTGTAATGAAACCCTTGTAAACCCACTTTATACAGAAAAAGTATTTGGGTGGTCCTTATTTTTTCTTATTTTTCTCAAAGAATAGCTTGTGGGCACTCCACGTGGCGGTTCCATTACGTAACTCATCCTTGGCCGCTAAAAATGGCGTCTTTCATATCTCTAGAACAAACAGTTTCAGCTGACTGGCGGACGGATGCTTTTAAATGACCATAAAGTTAGTTCCTTTTTCCTTATTCCTTTTTCCTTATTCCTTATTCGATTTTCATGACGCTGTAACTCTATAGTTTCTTAGGTTGCAGATGTCTGCTGTCGCTTTTTAAGACCAGTATTACTCTGACATTCATTCTAGACATATCTCACTTTTGTCGTTTTACAATCATGAAATGTCAATTTTTCATGTAGCCTTTCACAAACGCACTATCTGTGCATGTCATAAGGCACATTTCTGTATGAAACGACTCTCAGTATCATTAATCTTTTTCAATTCACTGATTCAGTTTCTTAGTCGAATAAGGAAAAAGGAATAAGGAAAAAGGAACTAACTTTATGGTAATTGATTTTAAGTGTTTCTTAATATTTCTAGTCCAAACATTGATTGTTGGATGCTCGTTAAAACCTCATTGAGGCGGTTCTAACGAGTATTTTAACCAATAATAAAGGAAATAATATATATCCCTGTAAACCTCAGGTTTCTCTTTATTTCACGGACTTGTCAATGTGATAGTGATCAAAAACAACAGTTCGCATGTAGGCCTATATATAGTTCTTGAACACATTCAGGAGAAGACGACTCGTTCAAAAACATTTTTGTCTCCTCTATAAGGAAAGATTTCGCTCCTGGTGGGAAACTGTTTTCTTTAAATGCGCATATTCCATTGCATAATATCCTAATGAACGTCTCAGTGAAATGTGCAGACCAATGGGGTGGCATATATATTGTCTTCGAAGAGGTAAGAGGTATCAATGAGGTTGTATTGCCAGTGGTCTATATATCATGCCCCGCCATTCAAAAAGTTATGCCCTCTGAAGTTTGAAGTGACCGTCCGTCCGACCCACTGTACGTACTTAGGTCCGTCCGCCAGCGCCTCAGAATTTCGTGTCCGCTCCAAAACTCTGATACCATTTGAGAGATTTTCACGAAAATGCACAGATATGTAAAACACCATGACAACGTGTAGAACACATGGACTGTAAATATGTTCTATAAAAGGGTTATGCTTTGGAAGCAAGGAATACACAACAGAACTGAAAAATATGAAGTGTACATGTTTTCTGGACCAGACTAGCTAGTTTCGGCCAATTAGGCCTCGTCAGTAACTCTGATTTTGCTACTGTAGGAGTTATTGCCCTTTACCAATGACACCTACCATGCTTCACTTCTGACGCAGTTACGGGAAAATATTAAACTTAAGTGCCGCGGAAAGCTCACTAAAGGTGTATTGTTCCACCAGGACAATGCTCCTGTTCACATGTCTGTCATTGTTATGGCTGCCATTCACAATTGTGGCTATAAATTGATTGAGCATCCGCCTTATTCACCTGAACTTTCATTTATTTCCTAAACTGAAAACGGCTATTTCAGGCACCCACTGTCAGTCCAATACTGGCGTCATATATGCAGTGGCTAACTTTCTGAACAGACAGGAAAATGAGTTCCATAAAAGTTAAACACCGCTGGCAAAAGTGTATAGAAACTGAAGGGGATAATGTTGAAAAAAGATACAATATGTCCGACAAAATTCAAATCCTACAATATGAGGCTCACAACATTCCAATCAGCCCTCGTAAATAAATGAAATGAAACTATCCGAATTAAGTTAAACTAAGAGTAAACTAGTCTATTAACTCTATTTAGTCCAAAACAAAATAAAAATTAAACAATTGTTTGAAATTATAATTATGTCCTTTTTCCCCCAATGTTGTAGTCGTTAAGTTCCCCCGCTGATTTTTCCGGGACACCTTTTTTTTTTACAACGGAGCATTAGGGCCAGGTACACTTTTATTTCCATGAAGAAATACGAGTATATGCTAGTACTGGTAAACCGCTTAGAGGATCTAAGCCTGTCCAGGAACCGCGGTGCGAGGCGGACCGTCCATGCTAATAAACCCTATTGGTTTCATTGGGCGACAGGGCTTGAGATGTCAATTCATCTCAATGTCGGATAAAAGTCCCACAAAATTGGAAGCAAGATCTCCAAACAGTGCAGGCCCAGATCAGAAGCCGCGTTGCCGCAGAACGCGGCGTCTTATCAGGGCCTACACTATTTGCTAAAGTTCAGTCATTTTCGAAATAATTTTTGATGAAATCACAACCTCACACCCCTGAAGTTTGAAATGGACTGTCGCTAAATATAAGGAGGAAGATTCCATTTGGTACAAAAAGGGTTGTTATCTGTGCCCTTCTACTATCATATGCATTATTTCTCACAGTGAGCCCTATATGATGACTGATACCTATGCTCAATAGACTAGGAGGATGGTTGGTTTCCATCCTGAAACCACCAACTAGTGCCCCGATAGCTTAGTTGGTAGAGTGTCCGCTCCGGGGAACGGGAGGTCTCGGGTTCGATCCCGGGCCGCGACATACCAAAGTCGTTAAAAATGGTACTAGCTGCTCCTCGCTTGGCACTCAGATTTACGGGGTAGACCTAGGACTGGTCGACCCATTGTCAGGATAATGTGACTGGGTGTGGTATCATGTAATGTGTCTGGGACATGATACTTCAGTGAGGCAGCACTATAAGTGAGCATTGAGCTCCCTGTCACAACCAGACACCGTCGAGATATGACTGAAAAATTGTTGAAAGCGACGTTAAACCCGAATTCACATACACACAGTGCAGTTTTTGGTTAAGTGTACGTTTCCAGTCTGCTTTGGTTGGAGGATTGTTCAGCAACTCAGAAACTGATGGCAACGCATAATATACCAAAATGCTTTTAATATGAGTGAAAATTCTCTCTCATATTCTACCGAATTTTCATTTCAAATATCAGAATCAGAATCAGTATCAGAACTGTTACTGGTGACACGCCAAATGACATTCATACACCTGGACCTGTGATATGGGAAGGATATGATAGAATTGAGAAGAGAATTCCAACCGCTAATGGTTCGAGGGAAGAAAGATTCTTTATAGATGTCAGCTCTTGCAGAAGGGGTCTGAAACGCCAGAGAATGGTGATTTCTATAGTGCTTATCTGGGGGAACAGAGTCAACTGTTGGAATGGTGGCAGCACCCTTTAGACCTTTGTATAAAAGTATAAGCCTACTGTCTCTTCTCCTTTTCTTGAGAAACCCCCATCTTAATTTACCTAGTATTCCAGTCATGCTCCCAGTTTCAAAGCAGTAATTATCCCCACGTTTTTCAACGAAAAGTGGGGATATTGTTATCGCCTCCGTCCGTCCGTCTGTCCGTCTGTCTGTCTGTCCGTCTGTCCGTCTGTCTGTCCGGCTATCTCCTCCTAAACCGTTAGCCGGAATTCAACCAAATTTGGTATGCGAGTTGCTTACATGAATGGCTTGCGCAAGAGCACATTTTTTTTGTCCCCGCCCCCAGGGGCCCTGGGGAGGGGTCAAAAGGTCAAATTTTGACCCAATTTCTTCAAAATGCAATAGGAAATATATATACATGAGAAATATGTTATCTGGTACTTGGCTACTGTGGAGGAAACGTGGGGATTTGCGATGGCTTGCCATCGACTGCGCGCTCTAGTTTCTTGTTACAAATCTAGCAGCTCTACTTTGAACTTTTTTCAATTTCTTCATTAAGGACCACTCCACTTGGATCCCTGGTGCAGCTACCATATTCCAAGATTGGGCGAACAAGTGCTTTATATGCTGCCTCCTTCACATCCTGAGCACACCGATTGTGATTTCGTCTCTGGAAACCACGCGTTCTATTTGCCTTAGTACACATGTCGCTAATGTATGTATTCCATCTGAAATCGTGTGTGATTGTCACGCCAAGGTAATTCACATTCTCGAGGACAGTTCCCTCTTAGGTGTAAGAAGCCTAAATTATGTTACTTCTCTTCTTAGTTATCCGTATAATACTGCTTTTAACGGGCTGAAATCGCATGCACCAGTTTATTGCCCAACATCCTAATCTGTCTATATCATTCTGAAGTTTCTAGGAAGCCGCTGTATCTCTAGCTTCTCGATAGCAAACACAGACGTCTGTATCTTATTTCTGAGTCAATACCAGTGGAAATACAGGTATCATTAATGTAGAGGGAGAATAACAGAGGACCAAGAACATTCCCTTGTGAGACCCCAGACAAATCTGGAGCCCATATTGTTTTCAGTAGTTTTATACTTTTAAACATTTTTGGGGTCCATTTTTTATTTGTCCTGGATGTTTACGGTTGGGGTGTGGGGAGGGTAGTGGTGCCTTATCCTTGATATCTCGACTTCGGGTAGTCAGAAATTAATTAAATTTGTGTCAGATAAAATTTTAAGCAATATTCTAAAAGCTTATTAAAACAGTTTTCATTTTTTACATTTTAGGGGTCATTTTTGAAGTTGACTTGTCCGGGATGTTCCCAGATTGTGTCCGGGATATGTTTGGGAGTGGTGCATTTTGCATAATATCTCGACTTGTGGTGGTCAGAAATTTACAAAATATGTTTCAGATGCATTTTTAGCTTTATTCTAAATGATCTGCAAAAAAAAAAAAAAAAAAAAAAATATTTTCAGTGTTTACGTTTTTATGTCTATTTCGGACATATGTCTATTTATGCCTTCATGCGGACTGAGCAAATTATTTGTCTAAATCGCGACGGAAATAAGGGTGAGGATTGTGGCCACGTAAAATCGATTTAAGCCCCCCCCCCCCCCCCCCCCCCCGACCCCCCCCCCCCCCAACCCCGCCAGTGGTATTCGTTTCACTGACCGTTCCTCCGTCGCGGTTTAATTTTGTTATGGCTTGTCTTTGAGTGTGTGTATCGCTTTGGATAGCCAATTGTTCATTTAGTGGGAAAGTAACTGTCCTTTTGGCTTTCCGCTAGTGATGTTTCCATTAGGGTCTAGTTGTTTCATGTTTGTGTTTCTTTCCCTTGGTGGCTGTGGGTTAATTGTATCGATTCCTGATCATTGCCTTCATTTCTATTTTTAAAATTATCCGACATGGTCTCGTTTCGCAGGCTTGGTGCAGCAGAATGCTATTCTACCCTTAATGTCTCGAGCTTTGGGTGTCATATTCTATATAAAAAGTTTAAAATTTATTCAACACAAAATGATTTATGGAAATAACTTTTTTAAGTTACTTACATTTCCTTCAATAATTCATGTATCGCAGTGGTATGATTGCTGCTAAATTATAATAATAATAATAATTTATTTTTTTTTTAATGTTTTTATTTATTTATTTTTATTTTTTATTTTATTTTTTTTTTTTGGCTTGTGGTATGTCGTGTGCTCATTATAAGGGCCTCATTGAGGTCATTCTAATGAGTACACTCAACATAACTTTATTTTATAGAAGATCACAAAGATATCATTAAATGATCTTAATTACGCCTCATGATTAAACCTCGATAGTTTGAACTACCTATATCTTTAAGAAATTGGTCCCACATATGTTCACGTTGTTGAAGTTCGACTGTAGACAACCGTAAATTTAAGATTCCCGATCCGGTGAGCTGTATGTGTAGCTTCACGAAAACACGTCTATATAATTTTGACCCTCTTGAACCCCACTTGTATGTAGTAAAACTGCGGTTTACAGGGGTAAACCTTACTTTCTTATTTCTGCTCTAAAATATAGATTGTGGCTACTCGTTAGAACCGCCTCGTCGAGGCGGTTCTAACGAGTAGCCAAAATCTATATTTTGAGCAAACGAGGCGGTTCTAACGAGTACCCACAATTTATATTTTAGAGCAGAAATAAGACAAATATCACAATTTTTCATCTTAAAATGCTCGTATTTTCAGTGATAAAATTGAAAATGTTTTTGTATAGGCGTGTTTTCGTAATGTATAAAGTTGAAGGTAATAACTATATGTTATGCACTCTCATATAATCGGCTTTATAGTATGAACTTTCCATCTTTGAGTTTACCGACCAAGTCAACACTGTTTATGACATATCGAGTCTGTCAGCTTTACCTACCCCCAACCCCACCCTTCCTGGAAGACATACATATATAGCACCGGTCAAGCAGCACAGTGTGCTTTCTTTCGCCAGAAACAGACAACCGCCCTTCTTGAATCAGTGGAAGGGATATGATAACCTTAGAAAATATTTCAAGATAAATTGAAATGTTATTAAAAGCGACAACGATGAAATTTAGCCGCATCTATTTCTGGCTGCTGATGAATTACGTGTATTCGTTCAATACACGGCTGATATTTGAGCCCCGCCAAGCGAATTTGTGTCTTCGAGCATTGCGTCATGACAAATTTTAACTGCGCATGCCCAGCCATTCAGAGGGGCCAGGGATATGGCTTTTTGTCTGACGGTTCCTCTTGATTCACTGCTTGTATGAGCGAGCAGCGAAGGTTCTGGCGAGACTGTGCGGATGCGCAGGCTCGCCTGAACCTTCGCTGCTCGCATAGGCGATAAGTACCAAAATCGCTTGACGGGGCCCATTTAAGGTTTAATTTCGTTCCCAACACTATTTAGGTCATTTTGGAGACGCGTTGCTTCCAATTTTATAGGACTCTAAACCAAAAGACTTATATGCATTGTATACTCTGACTCACACTGCTTTGCTTGGGCATACTAAGTTACCAGTATTCATGTGTGGCCAGTTTTAGCTCTGTGTGGAAGCACCCTGTAGCCCAATCTATTTCTCCAAGTCCCGATGGACGGGGGCGAGAATGTTGTGATTATTCGCGATTAAGCATTTCGTACGGAACCCGGGAAGGGACATGATTTTTTTTAATATTATGTTGTGCGAACAAGATAATATCTTGAGTGGAAAAGATATTATCTTGTCCGGCCAACATATTATTTTGTGCGGACAAGATATTATCTTGTGTGGACAAGATATCATCTTGTTCGCACAAGATATTATATTGTGCGGACAACATAATATCTTGTTCGCACAACATATTAACTTGTGCGCACAAGACATTGAGTTGTGCGAACAAGATATTATCTTGTCCGCACAAGATAATATCTTGTCCACACAACATAGATCTTGTGCGGACAAGATAATATCTTGTGCGCACAAGATATTATCTTGTGCGGAAAGATTTATCTTGTTCGCACAACTTAATATCTTGTGCCCACAAGATATTATCTTGTCTGCACAAGATAATATCTTGTGCGCACAAGATAATATGTTGTGCGAACAAGATAATATCTTGTCCACACAAGATAATATCTTGTTCGCACAACTTCCCAGGATCTATGTTGTGCAAACAAGATAATATGTTGTGCAAACAAGATAATATCTTGTGCACACATGATATTAAGTTGTGCAAACAAATTATGTTGTCCGCACAAGATAATATCTTGTCCGCACAACTTAATATCTTGCTCGCACAACATATTAAAAAAATCATGTCCCTTCCCGGGTTCCGTATTCGTGACATTAAGAAAAATATTTGCCTTATTTCTGCTCAAAACATCGATTGTAAAATCACCTCACCGAGGCTGTTCAAACGAGTAACCATACTGTGCGTTTTTAGCAGAGATATGGAAAATATCAGATTTTTATCTCATCCTATTCTAGTATACTGAGAATTTTGCAACCATAAAATGAAATATTCCGATAAAACAAAAAATCCGATATTTTTTCTTATTTCAGCTCTAAACATAGATTGTAGGAACTCCTTAGAACGGCGAGGTGGTTTCAACGAGTACCCACACTCTATGTTTCTGAGTAGAAATAAGACACAGGTTAGTAATCCCCAGGTTTGCTAAATAAAAGTGATGTAATGACCCAACTTTTTGTAGAGAAAAGTAGGATTTACACCGGTGGGCATTGTTTCTTTCGTATTTCCTAAAAATATGGTTTGTGTTTTGTCAATAGAGAAAAGAGGGATTTACAGTGATACATGGTATTATTTAGCAGCAAATAATTGGCGATTTCCATCTTTTGAGTAGTGACATCATATTAGATTTGAAAGCCATGTAATGGCCATACATGTAAATGCAACTTTATATAGAGAAAAGTAGAATTTACACGGTTGTGTAATATTTCTTTCGTATTTCCTCAAACACGTGGTTTGTGTTTTGTCCACAGGGAAAAGTGGGGTTTACAGTGATACATGATATTATTCAGCAGCAAATAATTTGCGATTTCCATCGTGTGAACAGCAACATGAGTGACATCATGTCAAATATGAATGTTCGTTAAACCCAATTTTATAAATGAAAAGTAGGGTTAACAGGGGTATGCATTATTTATCTCATATTTGCTCAAAAACATTGTTTGTGAGTTCTCAAATGGGAGAACGTGGTTTACAGTGATATATGATATTTTCCTACTTTTTTTTATCAAAAAGGGTTGGGGATACTCATTAGAACTGCCTCAATGAGGTGTATAAAAAGAACATATTTTTATCATTCTTTTAGAATGTCACAATTTTGTCTGATACAATTGTTATCAATTAGTGACCACCATATCAATTATTGACCACCACAAGTCGAGATATTATGATAATGCACCACTACTCTACACATCCGGACACAATCCGAAAGCATGCCGGGCAAATCAAATTCATAAATGGTCCCTTAGAGAGAGAGAGAGAGAGAGAGAGAGAGAGAGAGAGAGAGAGAGAGAGAGAGAGAGAGAGAGAGAGAGAGAGAGAGAGGGGGGGGGAAAATATGTTTAAGTCTTTTAGAATGGAGCTTAAAATTTTATCTGATACAATTATTATCAATATTATCAATTTTTGATCACCACAAGTCGAGATATTAAGATATTGCACCACTACTCCACACACGAAAAATATTTTTAATAATCTTTTAGAATGGAGCTTAAAATTTTGTCTGATACAAATTTTACTAATAGGAAAATATGATGCAGAAAATTATAGTCCAGTGTCGCTAACATGCATCTGTTGCATTTACCCTGGAGCATATTCGTATATTAGTAAGGCAATATCAACAAGCACCTTGCCTTTGAGAGCGTGCTTGCTTATTGTCAACATGGTTTCCGGAGTCAAAGGTCTTGTGAAACGCAACTAGTTCAATTTTACCATGACATTGTGAGCAATCTGGATGGGGCCATAAACCGTGGCCACAAACAGACTGACTTGATCATCATGGACTTCGCTAAGGCCTTTGACAAGGTACCTCAAAGTCGGTGAACCGTGAAAAGTGGGTCAAGGACAAATATGGATGCTTGAATTGTCGCTGCCATCCCAAGTTGCAAGTTTGCACCAAGTATCAATAATGAAACTCTTATAGTTCTTGAGAAATGAACATAAACAGTAGGGTTAACGTTAGTTTTGACGCAATAATTTACAAAGTCAGTGAACCATGAAAAGTAGATCAAGGTCAAATATAGCACCAAACGAGGATATTACAATATTTTCCGAGACTCCCTCATCAACCCCTCTTTATATCAAAACATATCTGACCTCAATCCATAGGGCTTGAAAAAAATAAGGGCGAAACGACCAACCAAATCTGGGCGAAACGATCTACGGGTGAAACGACTCAGTGTGAAACGATCCAATCCGGGACGTTTCGGCCCTGAGTCATTTCGGCCGGGTCTTTTCGGCCTGGGTCGTTTCGGCCAAAATTTGGACCTGGGTCGTTTCGGCCTATTTCGGTGGGTCGTTTCGGCCCTGGGTCGTTTCGGCCTGGGTCGTTTCGGCCCAATTTTATTAGATAGCATTTTTTCTGTTTAAAACATATAAAATAGTAATTATAACTTAAATTTGCAATATTATTTAGACGCCCTGTCACGTTAGCCATGGTTATGATAGCCCAAATAAAGTGTTTTGATTCATTTAATTTATTCAGCAGGCTAACGGTTTAAGAACAAAAACTATATACTTTTCTTTCTACAATGATTGAATTTGGTAACAAAAGCAGCAGGCAAAATCACATACATACATACATCATTACATACATTCTTTCTACAATGATTGAATCTGGTAACAAAAGCAGCAGGCAAAATCACACACATACATACATCATTACATACATACATACATACATACATACATACATACATACATACATACATACATACATACATACATACATACATACATACATACATACATACATACATACATACATACATACATACACGCACGCACGCACGCACGCACGCACGCACGCACATACGTACGTACGTACGTACGTACATTTATCGCCCCCGCCCGCGGCCCATGGGGGCTTGAAGAAATAGATGGGCTGCATGATGCTTCCATGCTGAGCTGAAACAGACTGCATACGTATACTGGTAAACCACTTAGGGGATCTAAGCCTGCCCAGGCAAAGCGGTGCGAGTCGGCCAGCCCCA
The DNA here is from genome assembly GCA_963580285.1 of Lucinisca nassula. Taxonomy (NCBI): domain Eukaryota; kingdom Metazoa; phylum Mollusca; class Bivalvia; order Lucinida; family Lucinidae; genus Lucinisca; species Lucinisca nassula. The sequence continues at coordinate 35,210,455 of OY757024.1, forward strand.
AAGAATTGCTCTTAGCAAACATCTGTCCACTCTTCAAAAAAGGAGATGGGGCTCTTGCCCGTAATTATCGCCCTGTGTCTCTGACTTGTGTTCTGTGTAAATTCCTGGAACATATAGTCTGCTCGAACACCATGGCCCACTTGGACGAACATCAACTTTTGTCACAGACAACATGCATTTAGGAAAAGGCGCAGCTGTGAAACTCAGCTAAGCACAGTTATTAATGACTGGGAAAAAATCTTGGACAAAGGGGGACAGGTGGACACATGTATTATGGACTTCGAGAAGGCTTTTGACACCCCTCCTCATGAACTACTTAAATCTAAGTTATTTGGTTATGGAATTGGGGGAAAGACCCTCAAGGATTCCTTTCTTTGCTACAGAAAACAGCGGGTTGTTGTTAATGGTGAATCTTCAGAGTGGGCTCCACTTTGGTCTGGAGTCCCGCAAGGGACCGTTCTTGATCCACTTTTGTTCTCCCTGTACATCAATGATATTTCTACTGACATTGACACATAAATAAGACTGTTCGCAGATGACTGTGCTTGTTACCGGGATATTAGAGATACAGATGACTCATTGAAACTTCAGGCTGACATAGATTAGGATGTTGGGCCCGAAAATGGGGCATGAGATTTCAGCCAGTTAAATGCAATATTATGCAGATAACTAGGAAGAGATCTAATAACGTTGAGGCTTCTTACACCTTAGAGGGAACGGTCCTCGAGAATGTGGACTCCATTAAATACCTTGGAGTGACAATCTCACACAACTTGAGATGGAATACTCATATTAGCAACATGTGTACTTAGGCAAATAGAACGCTTGGTTTCCTAAGGCGAAATCTTCATCAGTGCCCTCAGGATGTAAAAGAGGCAGCATATAAAGGTCTTGTTCGCCCAATCTTGGAATATGATAGTTGTATCTGGGACCCCAGTAGAGTGGTCCTTAACGATGAAATTGAGAAAGTTCAGAATAGAGCTGCTAGATTTGTAACAGGCAATTACTGCTTTGAAACTGGGAGCATGACTGGAATACTTGGAACATTAAAATGGGAGTCTCTCAAGAAAAGGAGAGAATATAGTAGGCTAATCCTTTTATACAAGGGTCTAAAGGTTGCTACCAGCATTCCAACAGATGGCCTTGTTTCCCAAGCTAGACGCTGTAGAAATCACCATTCGTTGGCGTTTCAGACCCTTACTGCAAGAACTGACATTTATAAAGAGTCGTTCTACCCCAGAACCATTAGAGATTGGGATGTCCTTCCCGATTCGATTATTTCGACAGCTGAAGGTGCTGATGATTGTGTAGCTAAATTTACCTCCTACTAACTTCCCACATCACAGGTTCTGGTGTATGCATTTCATTTGACGTGTCACCAGTAACAATTCTGATTCTGATGCTGCTACTGCTGCTGCAGACGTTGGCTTGTGATGTTCTGTTACCTGGCTTTTGTAATATTGGTGCTGCGTGCGATTTTTTGACCGACCCAGATCCAGACGACCGAGAGTTACCACCCATTGTGAAGACTGATACTTTGGGGGTAACTGTAGCAAGGCGGCGTTTTGTTGATGGTCCCAGTCTGAAGAGAATGTTGAGACAACAACGGGGGCCTGGCGCACGTCGAATCTCGGTGCAGACAGTCAGGAACAGAGTTCGAGCCTCGGGGTTCAAATCCAGAAAACCGGCTACGAAGCCCCAGCTTTCTCAGCGGAACAGGGCTCTACGGTGCCAGTTGTGTGCACGACATGGCAGGTGGAACCGACGTCAGTGATCGGAAGTTCTTTTTTTCGACGAGTCGAGATTTTGTCTTCGGAAGATTGATGGTCGGATCAGAGTTTGGCGTCGCACTGTGGAGAGGCACCTTGAGCCTAATGTCCTACCAACAACAACTTACAACGGCGGCAGTGTAATGGTTTGGCAGGTATCAGTTCTAATGGCAGAACTGCCCTTGTCGTATTGCCCGGAAACTTGAATGGTCGTCGGTACATTGACGAAATTCTAAGACCTCATGTTGTACCGTATCTCAGACAGGTAGGCCAGAACTCATCTTCCAGGACGACAATGCGAGACTACATCGTGCCATGGTTGCCGATGCTTTCTTGCAGCAGAATGGTGTGCAGAGACTTGAGTGGCCACCGATGTCCCCTGACTTGGCGTGCATTGAACATTTGTGGGATATTCTTGGTCGGGCTGTAAACAAACGGGTCGATCAACACACAAGACTTCCAGGCTTGCAGATACTTCTACTCCAAGAATGGGCTGCGATTTCTCAGCATCATATACAGAGACTGGTGAATTCCATGAGGAGATTTGACGAGTGTCGTGTGAATCTTGGTGGCTATACCCATTATTGATTATTGAGTTACAGTTAATAAACTGTGATATTGCCATTTTTGACAACCTACCCCATGTGCCTTCGGAGAAGCATTATTCATGACTCAGTGATGATATTCTTGTTTTGATTTCTGTTCATTATCAGGAGTGAATTAGATTTTTTGTGGGGTAATTATTTTTTCTGTATATTTATGTTTTAGGCAAACAGGTCGAAAAAAACCCAATTGTGCAGAACTTTTTTTGCCGGGTATATATACATATAAATAAAGTGATAAAAAAATCAGGCCGAAACGACCCACCAATTTGGCCGAAACGACCCACCCCCGAAATTGGGCCGATACGACCCAGGCCGAAACGGCTTGGCCGAAACGACTCAGGGCCGAAACGACCCAGGGACCGAAACGACTCAGGACCGAAACGACCCGCGACCAAACGATCCGTGACCGCGGAAAAGGGCGAATGCTTCCGGAGATCGGAGTAAAGGTCAAAGACTAAAAATAAACTAAGAAGCGCGTGACCCAAAAATGATGGACACGGAAACTGAGAAAACTCCCCTGATGAAAAGTAGCGATGATGATGAGGAACTCACAGGATGTGGCGCCACATTGGCATGCAACCCCAGAAGGCCCTTGCACAGATATCTTGTCCTTATCATCATGTGCTTTCTTAGTTTTGGTGAGTCAAACTCAGTTTGTTTACACTATGCTGTATCTGGCTTCGACATACTCTAGTATTCGGCATCTTTCTTTCTACTTATAGGAGGTTTTAGGAATTCCGTGTATGACGTCATTCTTGCGCAGGCGCTAAGTACTGGCCGTCAACTGAAACGGCCATCGTTATTCAAATGTATTGGCGGAACTTAAAATGCTAACAATATTCAGAAATTTTGAAAGAAAATATACCCGTTTTCATTGAAATAATGCCTCGAGAAGGGAAGAATGTAATTTTACTTTCATTACCGAAATTCATTTATCCTAAATCCGTTTTTAATTGACGAAAATCTTTTCGTGAATGACCCATGTCAATGGCTTGAGATACTGTTATTCACGAAATAAGTTTTACGTAACTTTCGTTTTATTTGCTATCCAAGTCTATCTATCTATCTATCTGTCTACATGTGCAATTTAAATGTCCGTACTGACAGTCGAAATAAACTAATGACGGAGGGGCGTTGAACCAATGTTGGTTCGACCTCATGCCGTCGACATCCAATCCAACTCATTTCATTGTCACATGACTGTTGGTATGAGAGAGAGAGAGAGACAGAGAGGGGGGGTTTGACTGACAAACCGACAGTAGACAGACAGACGACACTCAGACCGACTGACTGAATTACTGAATTACTGACTAACAGACGAAAGGGCGGACTGTAAGACAGACAAATAAACATACTGACAGTCGAAAAAAACAACAACAACCAGTGAGTTGACTTACAGACGGGCGTCGAGTCAACGTTGGCACGACGTCATGCCATCGACAACCACTCCAACTCACTTCAATGGCACGTGACCGTTGAGATGGTTTGACTGATCCCTGTATCAAAGAAGCCCATAACCCTTTTTGTACCAAATGGAATCTTCCTCCTTAAAAATAGCAGGAGTCATTTTCAAAATTTAGGGGTGTCAGGTTGTGTTTTCTTCAAAATTTATTTGGAGAAGGGCCGAACTTTTTGCAAACAGTGTAGGCCCTAATCAGACGCCGCGTTCTGCGGCGTCTGATCTGGGCCCGCACTGTTTGTCACTTACCCCTTTTAGGGTTTCCGGTACCAAATGGGTTAATGTAGACTAAGGGCTGGGCAGGTTGAACCAATCTACAAATCTACCAGATTTTACTGTAAATCTTGCACTTGCGAAGGAGTGTTGTACATTCTTATGCTCTGAAAGGGTGTTCTACGTTTGTTTTGAATTTAATGTTCCAATCCCACTGAGTCTTGATGGGTCCGAGCATTGGGCAAATGACATTTTATTAAGCAACGCCGTATTATCGCCAACGAAACGTTGTGACATTTCATCGACGTTGCAATGTCGAATTCAATGCATCAGGATGTAGACACGACGTTGTTGACACGCTACATGTCGGTTGACGTAGCGTCATTTAACGACAAACTGTAATTTACATTTGCCTGCGCTCGCTAATTGTTGGTGCGCTAAGAGAGAGAGAGAGGACAGAGAGAGAGAGGGGACCCTGATGGGTCGTATGTACAATATATCAATTTCGTAATGCGAAATTTCACATCTGGCAGCATATCCGTGTTTCTCCACTTATCTTACATTAGAATTCCCCAAAAGTTTAAAAATATTCCATTGTTTTACGCTGTAGTTAACACTTTATCTGTCCCACTGCCTTTGAAGCAATACGACAGATGACGGCCAGGGCTTTTCCCGTTCTATTTTTAGAACCGGAAGTACGTCACGAAAAAAGCTCCTATACTGCCATTACGCGGTCGGTCACATTTGACCATCATTACGAAAACGCGCCTTTACAAATACATTGTAGTGGAGCGTGATAGCTCAGTGGTTAGTGCTCTTGCCTCTGATGCTAGAGGTCCAGGGTTCGATCCCCGGCAGAGGCGATAAAATTTCAGTGTCCGAACACGCTCCATTGGCATCATTTGCAGGGATGAATGTCATAAAGTTCACAGACCTTCAGATCGGGACGTTAACTGGAGGCCCCCTGTGCAGGGAGAACCATCCCCTGTGCAGGTTAAAGATTCCTACGTAATTACATGATTACTGTGTAGACTTTCAGCCTGCAAAGCCTGGAGTGTATGTAATATACACCTGCGGTAATGGTCAAATGTGGTGACCGACGCAGTATCAGAAGATAGATAGATAGATAACCTTATCACAGAAAAAAATGAAAATTTTAAGATGAAAAATTGTGATATTTTTCTTATTTCTGCTCAAAATTTTGTAACGGTTGTGGATAAATACCACTTCGTTTAGCGACGCGGGTAGGGTGGTTGGCTTATTCATGAAGTTAAGCAACGGAGATTGCGGTTAGTACCTGGATGGGTGACTGCTTTGCTTGACTTCGTGGACGACCCGGTACATACTACATTGGTGGCAGCGGTGGGATGGATACAGTGCCGCTGGTTTGTTACATAGACTCCGCCCTCAGGTTTACCCTTGTGAGGCATGTGTGACTTCGGGACGAAGTCAAGAGTTGAGGGGGAGAAATGTAACGGTTATGGATAAATACCACTTCTACAGCCTTGCTGTAAGAGCCGGCTCTTTTAGTGACGCGGGTAAAGTGGTTGCCTTTAATACGAAGTTAAGCAACGGAGATTGCGGTTAGTACCTGAATGGGTGACCGCGTTGCTTGACTTCGTAGACAACCCGGTATGCGCTACAATATAGATTGTGACTACTTGTTAGCCTCATTGATGCGGTTCTAACGATTACGCAAAATCTATATTTTAAAGCAGAAATAAGAAAAATAAGATTAACCCCTGTAAACCCCAGTTTTACTATATAAAAGTGAGGTCCGAGGGGGTCTATATTATATAAGTGTGTTTTTGTGATGATTACTCGCAGGGTACCGTTACTCGCAGGTATACTTTACATACACTTGGGTTGCAGGATTGAAAGCCTACACAGTACCGGTAATCATGTAACTACGGTAGGGGACTTTAACCTGCACAAGGTAGCAGGGGGGCCTCCAGTGTGCACTTTTTGGCATTCGTCCCTGCAAGTGATGCCAATGGAGCCTGTTCAGACACCGAAATTTTATTGCTGCTGCATCAGAGGCAAGTGCACTAACAACTGAGATGTCACACTCCATATCACGGCATTTGAGCAGGTTTTCAAACCAATGTATGAGTGGTAGCTCAAGGCCCCTGGTTTGATTCCTGGTAGCTGTAATAAAATTTGGTGTCCTAACATGCTCCATAGGCATAGTCATCATTTGCAGGCAGGGCCTGACAAATCCATTGCCCAGCTGCCCGGGACAAGTCCAAATTTTGGCTGGGCAAGTGATTTTTTATTTCACTTGCCCAGAAAAATGTATAGAATATATAGGGAATATTGTATTCCGAGGCATTTTCAAGATGCTTTGGCATGCCGGGCAAGAGGCTGAAACTTGGGATTTGTCAGGCCCTGTGCAGGGATGAATGTACTGATGTAGTTTATTTTTGCTTGTATTGGAGTTTAACAGCCCAGTCAACACTTTTTGGGTCATTTTTGAGGAGGTCAGTTTACCTATCCACACTTTTCCTGGGCAAGCTTATACATAAACGGTTAACCATTAAAGTGCACATTCTTTCACCAGAAACTGACAGCTGCCCTTCTTGAATCAGCGGAAGGGAGAGAATGTCCGTAGAAGAGTTTTTATGATCAATTTTCACTAAAGAATGTTGCTGACTGTGCAAGGTAAATGTAATAGTGCGCCATCCTTCGGATCGGGACGTTAATTGGAGGCCCCGTGTGCAGGTTGAATCAGAATCAGAATTGTTACTGGTGACACGTCAAATGTCATTCATACATGTACACCAGGACCTGTGATATAGGAAGTCAGTCCCTAGCTCAAACCAAAGAGGTAAACTTAGTTACACAGTCAATTGCAGGTTAAAGATCCCTACTTTAATTACAGCAGAGTCCAGTAACATTGCACGGCTACTTATTTTGCACACCCTGCAGTCACATTTTCTATTTATCTACTTATACTGTGATCAGTCACATTTGACCATTACTCGTAGGTGTATACATACACACCAGGTTAGCGGGATGAAAGCCTACACAGAAATTATGTAATTACGGTAGGGGTCTTTAACCTGCATAGGGGATGGTTCTCCCTGCACATGGGCCTTCACTTAACGTCCCTATTCGGATCCGGTGCCCCTTTTTAGCTCACCTGTCACGTAGTGACAAGGTGAGCTTTTGTGGTCACTTTTTGTCTGTCGTGCGTCCGTAAACAATTTCAAATAAGTATATCTCTAATACCCCATGGTCAATCTTGATCAAATTTCATGAGAAGCATCATCAGGTAGGGGGGAAAGGCTGCATAAGTTTTTTGGGCTGATCAGATTGGAATTCTGGTTGCCATGGCAACATATAGCTCCCATAGACTTACAATGGGAAAAAATTAAAATATCTTCTTCTCTGAAACCACAGGGTCCAGAGCTTAGATATTTAGCATGTATTAACGGCCAGTGATCACCTACATAATTCCTGCCAATCATGCCCCTGGGGTCCAAATTGGCCACGCCCGGGGGGCCCCTTCGCTCCCATAGACTCGTAATGGAACAAAAAGCTTCAAAAATCTTCTTCTCGAAAACCACAGGGCCAAAAGCTTAGATATTTAGCATGTAGCAAAGGCAAGTGGTCACCTACATAATTCCTGCCAAACATGCCCCTGGGGTCCAAACGTGCCACGCCCCGGGGCCCTTTAGCTCCTATAGACTCATAATGGAAAAAGGCTTCAAAAATCTTCTTCTCTGAAACCACAGGGCCCAGAGCTGAGATATTTGGCATGTAGCAACGGCAAGTGGTCACCTAGATAATTCCTGCCAATCATGCCCCTGGGGTCCAAACAGGCCACGCCCCGGGGCCCCTTAGCTCCCATAGACTTATAATGGAAAAAAAAGCTTCAAAAATCTTCTTCTCTGAAACCACAGGGCCCAGAGCTGAGATATTTAGCATGTAGCAACGGCCAGTGGTAACCTACATAATTCCTGCTAGTCATGCCCCTGGGTTCCAAATGGGCGATGCCCCGGGGCCCCTTCGCTCCCATAGACTCATAATGGAACAAAAAGCTTCAAAAATCTTCTTCTCGGAACCCACAGGGCCCAGAGCTTAGATATTTAGCATGTTGCAACGGCAAGTGGTAACGTACATAATTCCTGCCAATCATGCCCCTAGGGTCAAAAGGGGCCACGCCCCGGGGCCCTTTAGCTCCTATAGACTCATAATGGAAAAAAGCTTCAAAAATCTTCTTCTCTGAAACCACAGGGCCCAGAGCTGAGGTATTTGGCATGTAGCAACGGCAAGTGGTCACCTAGATAATTCCTGCCAATCATGCCCCTGGGGTCCAAACAGGCCACGCCCCGGGGCCCCTTAGCTCCCATAGACTTATAATGGAAAAATAAGCTTCAAAAATCTTCTTCTCGGAACCCACAGGGCCCAGAGCTTAGATATTTAGCATGTTGCAACGGCAAGTGGTAACCTACATGTACATAATTCCTGCCAATCATGCCCCTAGGGTCAAAAGGGGCCACGCCCCGGGGCCCTTTAGCTCCTATAGACTCATAATGGAAAAAGGCTTCAAAAATCTTCTTCTCTGAAACCACAGGGCCCAGAGCTGAGATATTTGGCATGTAGCAACGGCAAGTGGTCACCTAGATAATTCCTGCCAATCATGCCCCTGGGGTCCAAACAGGCCACGCCCCGGGGCCCCTTAGCTCCCATAGACTTATAATGGAAAAAAAAGCTTCAAAAATCTTCTTCTCTGAAACCACAGGGCCCAGAGCTGAGATATTTAGCATGTAGCAATGGCCAGTGGTAACCTACATAATTCCTGCTAGTCATGCCCCTGGGTTCCAAATGGGCGATGCCCCGGGGCCCCTTCGCTCCCATAGACTCATAATGGAACAAAAAGCTTCAAAAATCTTCTTCTCGGAACCCACAGGGCCCAGAGCTTAGATATTTAGCATGTTGCAACGGCAAGTGGTAACCTACATAATTCCTGCCAATCATGCCCCTAGGGTCAAAAGGGGCCACGCCCCGGGGCCCTTTAGCTCCTATAGACTCATAATGGAAAAAACTTCAAAAATCTTCTTCTCTGAAACCACAGGGCCCAGAGCTTAGGTATTTGGCATGGAGCAACGGCAAGTGGTCACCTACATAAATCCTGCCAATCATGCCCCTAGGGTCCAAATGGGCCACGGCCCCGGGCCCCTTAGCTCCCATAGACTCATAATGGAAAAAAAAAAGCTTCAAAATCTTCTTCTCTGAAACCACAGGGCCCAGAGCTTAGATATTTAGCATGTAGCAAAGGCAATTGGTCACCTACATAATTCCTGCCAAACATGCCCCTATGTTCCAAATTGGACACGCTTCGGGGCCCCTTTGCTCCCATTGATTCATTATGGAAAAAAGCTTAAAAAATCTTCTTCTCTGAAACCATAAGTCCCAGAGCTTAGGTATTTAGCATGTAGCAATGCTAAGTGGTCACCTACATGAATCCTGCCAATCATGCCCCTGGGGTCCAAATCCTGTGGCCCCTAAACTCCAACAAACTTATAATGGAAAAAGCTTCAAACATCTTCTTTGAAACCATGAAGTACAGACCTTAGATATTTAGTATATAGCAATACAAAATGGTCGCCTACATAAATCCTGCCAACCGTGCCCTTTGGGTCAAAATTAGCCAAGCCCCTGGGCTCATTAGCTCCTATAGACTTATACTGGAAAAAACTACAAAAAATCTTTTTTCTCCAAAACCATAAGGCACAGATTTTGTTTGATTTGAGGTTTTACATCCCCGTAAAAACTGTATAGGTCATTTTGGAGATGTCTCTTCCAATTTTGTGGGACTTTTACCAGACATTGAGATGAAATTACATCTCAAGCCCTGTCGCCCAATGAAACCAGTAGAGTATAAGCATGGACACCGCTTTGCCTGAGCTTAGATATTTAGTATGTAGCAATGTCAAGTGGTCTCCTACACTAATGATTTTCTGGTACACAGGTGAGCGATATAGGGCCATTGGGCCCTCTTGTTTAATTCATCCCTGCAAATGATGCTAATGGAGCGTGTTGAGACTCCACAATAATCACCGCCGGCGGGCATCAAACTTGGGGCCTCTAGCATCAGAGGCTAGTGCACTAACAACTAAGCTATCACCCTCCTATAGATGACTTTACGATGCCATCGGTTGCTAAGGAAAAGCGATCCCATAATGCAGAGTTCATGCACAAAATAAGTAGGGCAAAAAGCACTCAACTATTGTTAGAAAACCAGTGATATTACGGCAGCAGGCCTATACAAATACATTGCCACCTTTATCGCCGAAAAAAAAAATGAAAATTTTATGATGAAAAATTATGATATTTTTCTTATTTCTGCTCAAAATATTGATTGTGGGCACTCTTTAGAACCGCCTCATCATACCAACAATCTATATTTTAGAGCAGAAGTAAGAAAATAAGGTATCCCCCGGAAACCCTTGTTTTACTATATCAAAGTGGGGTTCAAGGGGGTCAATATTATACAGGTGTGCTTTCCTGATTGCTGTGAGGCTAGTCATGTCGTCATTTGTTTACAGGTAATTTTTGTGTGTGTTGTGGGGGGAGGGGGGGGGGGTGTTTACTACTCTGTGTGTGCGTGCGGCAGGGTTTTACATTGGTTATAAATTTTAGGGGTCCAGTGGATGCATGTGTAAAATAAACAGGTCCAGCCTCAAATATTAGGGGTCACAAAACATTATTTCATTCTCATGCTGTAACCATTTATAGTTTTGTAGCCAAACAGAGTTGAAATGCCGCTCGGCGTTTGGCTGCACATTTTTGGGTCGAGCTGGCTAAGTTGGCCAACAATATTGAAGCCTGGGTATCAGGGACTGCTGGCCGTGACTCAGAGGACTGACTCTCCTCACGATCGTCATCCCGATTTTCAAAATATTTTCTTTTTCCGGAAATGCTTTTCAGTGTGGTCTGTTAAAACATTTTGTTCTGAAATGATTAACAGTTCGTTTCAAGTTATGTTTACTGAAGTTACTAATGATAAGTTCTGAACATTCTCAAAACAGCGTCTTATCGCTTAGTTATGTACACATGAAGAAGCATTACGATTGTCCCACAACAATAGTGCCACCGTTTATTTGTGGATATAAATGCACTGCTTGGTCATTTCCTACGTTAGAAGCGGGGAATACCAGTTTTTACGTTTTTTAATGACGAAAAACGTGTGTCACATCGGACGCAGGTGTAAAAAATTTTGGCGTACATGCACGAAAATATGCATTGTGGATGTAGAATCTTGCGTCCTGTAAATCCTTGGTGGATGCATGTGTGTTTTACATCCCACAAACAGCTACAGTCATACGGAGAAGGGACCTCGGTTTAAAGACTGACCAGGATGGCAGGAAGGCTGGAGAAGCCCAGGATCTAATCACGAACCCTGGTTTGTAAGGCGAGTGGCAAAAAAACTACACCACGGGGGCTTCTGTCTGTCTTAATTTACAGGATCAGGGTTCAACAATTTGACTTTTCAAATAACTGGACAAGGTGGTCCTGTAACTCCTGAGATGCACTGGACCTGATCTAAGTTCAACTGGACCAAAGAAATTATTTATCATATCATACTAAAGGATACATTAGTTCAACAGTCATCAGATTATTTTCTATTATTATTTATTTACATAGTAAACTACATGTACATGTACTGCAACAAATTGAAAACAGTCAAAAACATGGATTTTAATAAATGTTGTAGCAGATTTTCAACTGGACCATTGGAACCAGCCAGCCACAGACCCTACTAGACCTGACCAGCTTTTCACTAGACAATGTCCACCGGTCGTGGGTTAATGTCGAACCCTGGAGATCAGACAGATTATGGGAGCAGAGTGTGCTGTGCTTATTTTATCTCAGGCACGTAACTGTGGGAAGAATTTAGAACTCCGATGAAAATCCCCACAGACTTGCATACCGTAATAAATCTTACTTAACCATCCGTCCCAGAACCTCAACCTGCCATGTTCGAGAATTTAACTTCTTGCACACCAGACAAGGAAATCCGTGATTTTACCCTGGGATAGAAATTTATGTTCTGACCCTGGTGTTCCGACCCAGGCAACTAACATAACTGCCGGAACTACTTCTGAACTACTTTTATTTTGTAAACAATATACATTTACAAAACTAACCGGCAAAAAAATAAAATAAAGTAAAAAAAATCAATAAGAATGATAATTATTTGACTCATTATTGTTAAAGGACATTGAATACAGGACCTTTGTATGAAATCTTAAAAAGAAGAAAAGAAATGCTGTCTGTAGTTCTGCTATTTGCTACAAAGTGAAAAGGAAATGTGTGGGAGGTGTTGTACAAGAAAAAGAATCCAATATGGGGTTCTGTTGTAGATGGGCGTTTCCAACCCGAGGGATGACCATGCTGAGCGGAACCGCGGCTTAGCCTTGTTACGCTCAGCACGGTCATCCCTCGGGTTGGATATGCCACCTCTACAACAGAACCCTATACAGTCGAACTTCGATGGGTCGAACTCGGTAGGCTCGAACACCACGTTTGGGTCGAACTGACTTTTCAGTCCCGGCAAAATCCCTATTCATTTTAACTAAACATGCCACCCTTGGCTCGAACCACGATGGCTCGAACCCTCGAACTCTAAGCTTGGTCCCTAGAGTGCATTTTCTATGTAAAATCCCACCGATGGCTCGCACTAATTACCTTTTTAAAATTCCAATTTTATCGATCAAGCCACGCCTACCAAAATTACAGCCTTTGCTTGAGGAAAAGTATGCGGCTTAAATTATGACCACTTAATGTACCGGAGGTCACCAAAATCGCCGCAGCTATGATAAAAAATCATAGTAGACAAAGATGGATCTTGCCGAGTTGGACTCCAATGGCTCGAACTACCGATGGCTCGAACTTTTTTCGGCGGTCCCGGCGAGTTCGAGCCATCGAAGTTCGACTGTATAAGATTCTTATATTCTTCCTGAGATTCCCACATGTCATTGCATCTAAATATCTTGTACTACATCTCACCAACCATTTTTTTGCTCACCTACGGCACATTTTTCTCAGCTATGTGGTACTGTAACTGAAATTACCTTATCCAGTATGCAAAAGTTAATCCTTTACAAGATTTATAGGCTAGGCAAGCCACTTGCAAAGAACTCCCTACCATTCTTCATTGGTTTCTTTCCTATTAAGACAGATTTCCCTATGTGCAACCCATCAATACGGATTCTCAGTGTTGTTCATACTGCAGTGAATACATTGACTCGCAGTACGTCAGTGACATCAAAATAAACAACAGCTCTCTTCGATATGATTTAAGTTCATTTAACAAGGACGATGCCGACAGTATGGTGCCAGCGTTCTGTTCCCCTATCAATAGGAAAGCTGAGTGCAATTGTTTTCTATCATTTCCATTCAATTTTTTTCGTCATATGATGGAAAGGAATTCATAACCCACAGGACATTTTCTGCCTGTTCAGCAGGGCCTTAATTCGGCCCGATTCCCAATGCCAAATAGCCTTAATTTTTCCCAATTTCACCATATTTTCCCCTAAAAAATGAAAAAATAAAAGCCACAACAAAAGGAACAGAGCAAACAATACTTAACATAATAGTTTAACATGAAAATTCATCACAGTGAAGCTACATCTGCATTGCACTGCTTAGCTGTCAAATTCATAAGACTGTCTTAGTCCTGGCATTTCTCGGATGAAATTGTGTTCCCTATTTTGGTATTTTATCTGTAATTTTTTCCCAGTTTTGCCCAGGGGCATTTTCCCAAAATACCTGGATAAAGCCCTGACCCAAACACGCCTATACAAATACATTGCCACCTTTATCGCCGAAAAAATGAAATTTTTTTGATGAAAAATTGTGATACATGTAGTTTTTTAATTTCTGCTCAAAATATAGATTGTGGGCACTCGTTAGAACCGCCTCATGGACGAGTACCCACAATCTATATTTTAGAGCAGAAATAAGAAAAATAAGGTATACACCCGGAAATCCCAGTTTTACTATATTTATAAAAGTGGGGTTCAAGTGGGTCAAAATTATATACCGGTAGGCGTGTTTTTGTGATGTTATTTAACGTTTATCAACTTATGAACAATATCGGTAACAAGTTGTTCAAAGCATCATTAGCTTAATGAGCTCGTTAGTGGTCAAATTGTTAACTGTTGAGTGTTCTTGCAAGTTCAATGTATAATACTCTGGTATTTTTGCAGAAAGAATGTGAGCAGTTTTTGCATTTGCAAAAGCTGCTCACATTTTTTCTGCAAAGATATTAGTATATTTGCCAGATTTATTGATCAACGTTTTAATGATGTTAACAAATGATGTCATAACTTTTGAACAACTGGCCCCGGGACACAAGCAAAGTTAAGTGAAACCCTTTACTTTGCCCGTGACCCGATGTTTTTCATACTTCAATTAACATTAAGTAAAAACGTTAAATAAAAATTACATTCATTTCTTCATTAACATTAACATTTGTTTGTTTGATTTAAAGTTTAACATCCTCATCAACACTGTATAGGTCATTTTTGAGATGTTGCTTCCAATTTTGTGGGACTGTTACCCGATATTGAGATGAACTGACATCTCAAGTCCTGTCGCCCAATGAAACCAAAAGGGTTAATAAGTATGGACGGTTCGGATCGCACCGCATTGCCTCGGCAGGCTTAGATCCTCCAAGTGGTTTACCAGGAATCGTGTGTGGTCAATTTCAGCTCTGTGTGGAAGCATCATGCAGCTCATCTATTTCTTTAAGCCCCCATGGGAGGGGGCTGTAAATTTTGAAATGGACTCTTGCTATATATAAGGAGGAAGATTCCATTTGGTGAAAAAGGGTTAATTAATACTTACGTAAAGTGTCTGCGTAATGTATATTCCAGGGAGTTATTTCTGCTATGACAACCCAGCAGCCCTACAAGACAACATGATACGTGACCTTGACATTTCTGAGAGCCAGTTCATGGGATTTTATGCCTGGTACTCCTGGCCGAATGTGATCCTGTGCTTCTTTGGTGGTTTCCTCATCGACAGAGTATTTGGTGTGCGAATAGGGGCAATTATTTTCAGTTTGTTTGTCACTGCCGGACAGGTAGGCATGAAAATAGGCATGAAAATCATAAGGATTTATCTTGTTTGTTTGTATTGGAGTTTAAAGGCCCAGTCAGTACTTTTCCGGTCATTTTTGAGCAGGTCAATTTACCTATCACACTTTTGGGCTGGCTTATACGTAAGCGGATATCCAGTACAGTGCACATTCTTTCGCCAGAGACTGCCAACTGCCCTTCTTGAATCCGCAGAAGGAAGAGGATGAAAGATTCATGATCAGCTTCCATGAAAGAATGTTGCCGACCCGGCAGGTATCGAACCCGTGTCTGTCTGATTACCAGTCAGACACACATCCGACTGAGCTACCAAGACCGGCAAAAAAAAATGTAAGGAGACCACACCAATGTGATAATGAAATCTTTTCTACGGTCATTCTCTCCCTTCCGCTGATTCAAGAAGGGCAGTTGTCAGTTTCTGGCAGAAGAATGTGCACTGTATTGGTTAACCGCTTACGTATAAGCCTGCCCAGGATACCCACAAGATACAATGTACATGTAGGTTTATTTGGAGAAATAAGGAAAATGTTCTTTCATTTTTCACCAAATACATACTTTATCTGTTGCTGTGTAAATGTATGATAGATACATACATGGTCCGCCCCCACCCATAGGGTTTTGAAGAAATATATGTGCTGCATGATGCTTCCACGCAGAGCTGAATCCGGCCCGCACACTAGTACTGGTAAACCGCTTAGAGGATCTAAGCCTGTCCAGGAACCGCGGTGCGAGGCGGACCGTCCATGCTAATAAACCCTATTGGTTCCATTGGGGTACAGGGCTTGAGAAGTCATTTCATCTCAATGTCGGGTAAAAGTCCCACAAAATTGGAAGCAATGTCTCCAAAATGACCTTTACAGTGTTGATGGGGACGTTAAACCTCAAATCAAACAAACAAACAAACAAATGTATGATAGATAAGGCTGGCACGATTAATCGGATAATCGATTATACAATCGATAAATTCCACAAAAATGATTATCACTACTGATTTGCTTTTAATTGATTACTTGATAGGTACAATTTACTATCCAAAGTTATGCCTAAAATAGCTGGATGAGTGGCAAACAGTGCAGACCCTGATGAGACGCCACATTCTGCTGCATCTCATCTGGGTCTACACTGTTTGCTTAAGCCTGGCTGTTCAAATGCATATGGCAAAGTACAGCATATGGTAAGAGTCATGCTCAGAAAGTCAGACAAGTAAAATTATGACCAAATCTTCAGTGATTACTAATTGATTATCGATCGCAATGACAGGAATGATAACCGATTATCTTTTCAGCTCCGATTAAGTAGCCCTAATGATAGATTCATGATACAGCACCTCCACTTAACATTTGTTTATTTGTTTGAATTGGAGTTTAACGGCCCAGTCAACACTATTTAGGTCATTTTTGAGCTGGTCAGTTTACCTATCCACATTTTACCTGGGCAGGTTTATAGGTAAGCGGTTAACCAGTACAGTACACATTCTTTCGCCTGAAACTGACAACTGCCCTTGAATCAGCAGAAGGAAGAGAATGACCGTTGAATAGGTTTCAGGGTCAATCACCACAAAAGAATATTGCCGACCCCAGCAGGTATCGAACCCACATCCTCCTGATCACCAGTCAGACGCGCATCTGACTGAGCTACCGAGGCCTACATTGTTGCTATGTACATTGTTTGTTTGATTTAAGGTTTAACATCCCCGTCAACACTGTAAATGTCATTTTGGAGACGTTGCTTCCAATTTTGTGGGACTTTTACCCGACATTGAGATGAAATGACATCTCAAGCCCTGCTGCCCAATGAAACCAGTGGAGTTTATAAGCATGGACGGGCAGACTTGCACCGCTTCGCCTGGGCAGGCTTAGATCCTCTAAGTGGTTTACCAGTACTCGTGTGCGGGCTGGTTTCAGCTCTGCGTGGAAGCATCATGCAGCCAATCTATTTCTTCAAGCCCCGATAGGCGGGTATGATAGATTCATGATAGAGCATCTCCACTTGTCATTTACAGGTTGTGTTTGCAGGAACGTTTTTTGTGATAATTAACCCTTAAGATGCAGAGAAAAACTACATCTGAAAATGTCGTCTGCTGAATCTTCTTGCAAACTTATTAGAAATGTTTTTTCATACAGGCAAACATTGTCGACCAAGATCAGACTGCTCCTAGAGGAGCAGTCTGATCTGGGTCCACACTGTTTGCAAAAATAAAGTTCAAAGTAACCAGCAGACGACAAAGCAGATTACAGTTGTCGTGATCTAAAAGATAATTTTTGTCCGTTTTCCATGAAGACGTCTCTTATGTGTATTCATCTGAACTACCTTGACAAAGCTGTTCAAATGAATACCCACAACATAGCCAGGTTTATATGGAGAAATAGGGAAAAAATATCCTTCAGTTATCAACAAGTATCCCCCTTATGTAGAATATTGCTATGTAGAATCGTGATTCTGACACTATGTCCATTTCTCACTGACAGGTGGTGTTTGCAGCTGGTTCCCTGTTTAATGCATACTGGTTGATGTGTGCCGGCAGGTTTATATTTGGGTATGTACAATGTACTGAGTAGATACAAATGGGGGTGTTTGACATTTTGATATTTACACTTACAGTCAACCGTCTTTATACCGACATTCGTTATATAATAACGGCAATTTCAATGGAATGACTTCTTAGCTCAAGGCTTAGCCTTGGTTCCGAGAGATGCGGGCTTCGCTCAGGTTGGAAGTGGACAAATCGAGTCCATAGTCATGAAAGATTGTTGTAATCTAACACTCAAAGAAACAAATGTTATACATATTTGTTAGAATCGCCTCGCTGTCTATAACATTTGTTTCTTGGAATAATAATAATCATTACTCCAAGAAACAAATGTTATAGATATTTGTTAGAATCGCCTCACTGAGGCAATTCTAACAAATGTCTATAACATTTGTTTCTTGGAATAATAATGGGGAAAAGGCCTTTTATTACCTATCATACTCCTAACTGGGATTCTAATTGTAATCTAATACTCCAAGAAACAAATGTTATAGATATTTGATAGAATCGCCTCACTGAGGCGATTCTAACAAATGCCTATATTGTTTGTTTCTTGGAATAATGATTACAGTGAGGCGATTCTAACAAATGTCTATAACATTTGTTTCTTGGAATAATAATGGGGAAAAGGCCTTATATTTCCTATCATACTCCTAACTGGGATTCTTTAAAACAGCAAATTCTTTATATAGGCACAATAATAGGGACAAATACTGTCATTATAATGAGGGTCCTCTGTATTAGCAGGACAAATACGATGAAACTTCGGGAGCTGGTACAATGATGGCTCATGGCCCTTGCCCATAGGGGCTTGAAGAAATATATGGGCTGCATAATGCTTCCACGCAGAGCTTAATCCGGCCGGCACACTAGTACTGGTAAACTGCTTAGAGGATCTAAGCCTGTCCAGGAACCGCCGTGCGAGGCGGACCATCCATGCTAATAAACCCTATGAGTTTCATTGGGCGACAGGGCTTGAGATGTCATTTCATCTCATTGTCGGGTAAAAGTCCCACAAAATTGGAAGCAATGTCTCCAAACGACCTTTACAGTGTTGACGGGGACGTTAAACCTCAAATGAAACAAAACACCGATGGCTCTTTTACAATGGCTGTTTTGAACTCCGTGAGTACATAGGAAAAATTTCTCATAACTGCAGATATTTATATACAGTAAAATTCCTATATTAAGACCACCTTTGGGACTGTTCAAAAGTGGTCTTTAAGACCACTTTTGAACAGTCCCAAAGGGGGTCATTTACTAGGAAACATTGGATGTAGAAAACACATAGAAAGAATAACTGAAATCTCCTCAGTAAGCTTTTAAAGGCAGATTTAATCTTAATATTAGGTGGTCTTAATAGCGGAATGTTACTGTATTTGGGATTATATATATGGTATTGGGGATAATTCAGGTTTTATCGTGCAAAGGCTTATTGTGTGTATATACAGCGGAACTTCAATAGCTCGAACACCAATGACTCGTTAACCATGGCTGAATCTAACCCGTTCTTGAGTCTCTAGGGAATTCCTCTTCATAAGAAATATTACCGGATTTTTGACTTTTATCTTACTAATGTATGATGTGTGTACTTCTTTTTGGTGGTGTTGTACAAGAAAAGAATCTAATATTGGGTTTTGTTTAATATGTCATTCAGTTCTCAAATTTGAATGAATGCATAATACATGTATCAAGTATTTGTTTGTTCGTATTGTAGTTTAACGGCCCAGTCAACACTATTTTATGTCATTTTTAGAAGGTGATGACCTTTCAGGTCTCACCTTCTTATGGCAACACTCGAAAGAATTCCCTTGATACCGCATCACTCCTCTGCTTCAAGAAAAATAGGTCCTCATAAATCAGTGAAGAGACGCGCCTATATCATTTGATATGTGAAAATAATATGCAGATCGAAAAGAAACTGTGGATGCAAAATACACAAACAATGAACTTCAGAGTTTAATGTCATAAAATGGATCTAGATTTGAAATTGGTCTCGTTTCGCAGCTGACCTGGCCTAGTTATTAAGAGCGAGTTCGGTTGACTTTCTAGAGTTAACTATAGTTACACCAAAGCACGCGGGGAATGGCTCGTGCCGCACTATTAGAGTTAACTCGAGTTCAATCAAGGTTGCTTTGGGAGTTGGGAGTTCTGTCTAGCAAGAACGAAAAACACGACGGCAGGGGGATAATCGTAGGCTAATTAAGAAATGAATATAAACTTTTCAGAAGGTGATGATCTTTCAGGTCCCTCCTTCTTATGTCAATGGACACTGGAGCCCCTCGATGACGAATCACTCCTATGCTCCAAGAAAAATAAGCCTCCATATATTTATCAATAGACGCGCATGTATCATTTGGTAAGTGAAAATGATATGCAGATTTTCAAACTGAGGAAGCCAATTACACAAACAACTAACTTCAGAGTAAAATGCCATTAAATTAACCCTATGGTTCAAATTGGACTCGATTCGCAGCTTTGTCATGACCTAGTTTGCTTTGAGCGAGTTCAGTTGACCAACTCAAGAACTCAAGAAAAGTAGGACAGACAGTAGGCTTACTCTTGTACAAAGTTGTACAATGACTTTATCCCCTTTCCCCCCCCCCCCCCCCCAAATCCCCCCCCCCCCCCTTCACGATCCCCTAATTAGAAGCGACAGGAAGCATCAAATGTTATTTGATGCGTCACCAGTAACAATTCAGATTCAGACTCTACTGACGCCAAGAAAATGTCATCGTTTGCCCTCGAGTAAATCGAAAGTATAAACAGGTTTTCAAGTTTTCAACACGTGGCCAAAATTTCAAATAATCGATTTTCAGATTGCATTTAACTTACAATTTTTCCACCTTCCACCGTATTCGTTGTTACTAGGCAAGGCTTCCAACTCTCATACCAAGCAGTCGCAATATTCCTACACGGCGCGTTTTGGAGCAAGTCAACTCTTGTTAACTCTAGTACGTCAACTGAACTCGCTCAAAATCTAGATCGCGGATTAATAATTCAATGAATGAGTTGACAGTATGAATGGAATACTACCACTTGCTATACTACAGATAGAGCGAAGTTTTGTTTGTTTGTTTGATTTGAGGTTTAACGTCCCCGTCAATACTGTAAAGGTCATTTTGGAGACGTTGATTCCAATTTTGTGGGACTCTTACCCGACATTGAGATGAAATGACATCTCAAGCCCTGTCGCCCAATGAAACAAATAGGGTTTATTAGTATGGACGGTCCGCCTCGCACCGCGGTTCCTGGAAGACTTAGATCCTCTAAGCGGTTTACCAGTACTAGTGTGCGGGCCGGATTCCGCTCTGCGTGGAAGCATCATGCAGCCCATATATATCTACAAGCTAACGGGCCTCCGTGGCCTAGTAGTTAAGAGCGCTGACTCTTGATCATTAGGTCTCTCACCGCTGTGGTTCGAGCCTCGCTAGGGTCACATGTGAGACGCCAAGTTCTGCAACGGAAGGTCAGGTGGTTTTTCTCCGGGTACTCCGGTTTTCGTCCACCTCTGATTAACGATCGGCTCGATATGAGTGAAATAATCTTTAAAGGGCCGTAAAACCAAAACCAAATATCTACAAGCTCCTATGGGCGGGGTAGATAGAGCGAAGTTACCTTCACTGTTGCATTTGTTTGATTAGAGGTTTAACGTCCCCGTCAACACTGTAAAGGTAATTTTGGAGGCGTTGTTTCCAATTTTGTGGGACTTTTACCCGACATTGAGATGAAATGACATTTCCAGCCCTTTCGTCCAATGAAACCAATAGGGTTTATAAGCATAGACGGTCCGACTCGTGCGCACCGCTTTGCTTGGGCAGGCTTAGATCCTCTAAGCGGTTTACCAGTACTCTTGTGCGGGTCGGATTCCGCTTTACGTGGAAGCATCATGCAGCCCATATATGTCTTCAAGCCCCGATGGGCGGGGACCGAGGTAAGAAAATATCAGATTTTGTTTCCTCTTCTTCTGTATCTGAATACATGTATATTTCCCTTTTTTACTGAGCTGTATTTGATTTGTTTCATTTGACGTTTAACGTCCCCGTCAAGACTGTATAACGGCCCCACCCACCGGTGCTTGAGGAAACAGATAGGGCTGCATGATGCTTCTACGCAGAGCTGAAATCGACCGAACATGAGTACTGGTAGACAGCTTAAAGGTTCCGATTCTAAGCCTGCCCAGGAAAAGTGGTGCGAGTAGGACCATCCATGCATATAAACTCTATTGGTTGCATTGTGCGGCAGAGGCTGAGTTGCCATTTCATCTCAATGTCGTGTAAAAGCCCGACAAAATTGGAAGCAACGTCTCCAAAATAAGCTATAAGTGTTGACGGGGCGTTAAACTCAAATCAAACAAATAAACGAAACTGTATAGAATTTCGTTGTACTCTTAACATTGTGATGAAATGGCATTTAAAGCCTTGCCACACTATGAGACCAATGGACTTTCCGACTTCAAATTATAGCCCTGGAGCCAAAAAAGCCCCCGCCACGGGGCCCTTTGGTTTAACATTGACTTATATAGGGAAACCCTTTGAAAATCTTCTTGTCAGAAACCAGGAGGCTGAGGTGTTTGATATTTGATATGGAGCTGCGTCTAGTGGACCTCTATCAAGAATGTTAGAATTATAGCCCTGTGACCAAAAATACCCTCGCCCTGTAGCCCGCTGGTTTTACATAGACATATCGCGGGAAAATCTTCAAAAATCTTCTTGTCTGAAACCATAAGCCTCAGATTTCAGATATTTGATATTCGGTAGGTAGCTTCGTCTTGTGGACCTATATCAAGATTTTTATATTATATTCCTTGTACCAAAATTGCGCCCCCCCCCCCCCCCCCACCTATGTCTTCGAGCAGAAATATGAAAAATAATGTATACCCCACCCCCGACCCCGTAACCCCAGTGTTCTCTAAATAGGTCACTGAGACTGATTTTTAAATAATTTCACAGTAATGATCCTTTGGTCACTCTCAACCAAAATGGCATTTCCGTACAGGTGAGCGTTCCAGGGCCATTATGGCCCTCTTGTTTAATCAATGTCAACACTGTAAAGGTCATTTTGGAGACGTTGCTTCCAATTTTGTGGGACTTTTACCCGTCATTGAGATGAAATGACATCTCAAGCCCTGTCGCCCAATGAAACCAATAGGGTTTATTAGCATGGACCGTCCGCCTCGCACCGCGGTTCCTGGACAGGCATTAGATCCTCTCAGCGGTTTACCAGCACTAGTGTGCGGGCCGTATTCAGCTCTGCGTGGAAGCATCATACAGCCCATATATTTCTTCAAGCCCCTATGGGCGGGGCCGTTGGTGTAAGAAAGCCATTTGCTAGCACGTATAGAGTGTTGAGTAAATTATCTTGTTTGCTAGAGTCTATGTATGTAATTGTCTCCAGAATTATTCTCATTGACACAAGAAGGGATTCACAACATGTACCGTTCGATCCTCAATTTTGTTTTTACATTCCATTTGTTTACTCCTCACGTTACTACAATCATACATAACCATTGACTGTTTTAAAAATTAAAAATAAAAAAGATAATGAAATGAAATGGCCCAGTGTAAAAACTAACAGTTTTCTACCATCACCTTCTATTAGTACTTTCAGTACTTTGATTTAGCTGGTCAGTTTACCTTTTTGAGCCGGTCAGTTTACCTATCCACACTTTCCTGGGCAGGCATATACGTAAGCGGTTATCCAGAACAGTGCACATTCTTTCGCCAGAAATTGACAACTGTCCTTCTTGAATCAGCAGAAGAGAGTGAATGACCATAGAAAAGATTTCATGATCAATCTCCACGAAAGAATGTTGCTGCCCCAGCAGGTATTAAACCTGCATCCTCCTGATCACCAGTCAGAAGCGCACCAGACTGAGCTATTGAGGCCGGCCATGTATCAAGTAATATGATTGGTTGATACTCCGCAGAGGGTTTGGCTAAATAAATTCAGCAGGATAAGTGTTAAAACAGGTGCTTGCTTAATAGAGGTGGTTGGTATGACAGGTTGTATTGTATTTTCAGTTTATGTTTCTTTTTTGTTGCTTATAGGATTGGAGGAGAGTCACTGCAGTGGCCCAAAATACTTACGCCGTGAAGTGGTTTCAAGGGCGGGAACTCAACATGGTGTTTGGTCTCCAACTTAGCTTTTCCAGAGTTGTGAGTATGTCATAGCTGCCAGTGCTCCAGCTGGCACTTTATCTATCTTAAATTTTTTAGATAAAATAAGTTCTAACTCTTATCTTGCTGTTCACGACAACCCCTATCTTTGCAAACAGTGTAGATCCAGATCAGATGGCTTCTCAAAAAGCCATCTGATCAGGATCTACACTGTTTGACATTCAGTTTATAAATTTGTAGGAATTAATTACATCAAGTAATCTTGATTGGTTCAAAGTCAGAGATTGATGTGGCTAAAATGAATATTCAGCAGAATAAGGGCTAAAAATCTGATCAGAGCCTTGACCATTTGCCAAAATTTGTGGTGTGATAGGAAAACGGCAGTAGAGTTTTCCAAGGATTGATACGTCAGAGGTATGATATAGGATGTGTGATACGGATTTTCAGGTGTGATATGAGTATGCCATATGGCATCATGTGCTAACCTCTCTGCGAACATGCGCTAACGGCTCAGCAAACGCATTACAAACGCGGATTCCCGGTACATATCACATGTTTGAAATAGGAAGTATTTTATAGCATATAAATGGTAAGCAGTTTTATCATTTGACGTCGCGTCCGAGAATGTAATAACGCCATGTAATAAATTTGAAAATCCACTTGTGGATTAAATATGCAAATTAGCTAGATACACCCTGTAACGTTACATGTACGACGTCCTTAATGACATTGCGTTTACTAATGGCGTAATATTGACATTTTTGTTAAACAGTAGTGAATAAAATGTGTTTTAAATGTCATATGATAAATAGAATCTTGCACTCGTGCTCATGTAGTATTGAATTTATTAAACTTGTTGAAGAAAAGGGATAAAATGCTCGACAAAGCCTCACATTTCATCCCTTTTCCTCAACTCGTTTAATAAATTCAATAATGCATGAACATTCATGTAAAATCCTCTATTTTTAAACTTGTTCAAGTTTGTCACTTTATTCTAATTTCTAGGGTAGCACAGTAAATATGAATGTGATGCAGCCAGTTTATAACTTCATCAACAGACATATCCATGGTTTCAAATGTCTGGCTATAGCTCTGTTCTTTGGTAAGTACAATGAGTGAGTTTTTGAGTTTTACGTCTCAGCAACAGCTTAGGTCATACGAAGACGGGACCTCAGTTTAAAGACTCATCAGAAAGTATGGAGAAGCCCAGGTAAGTACAATGAAACTACCGGTGAAGTACATGTACATGTAAGTCAAACATGGCTGGCTCCTTTGCTATGCCTTATTCATCATGTGAACAAGTGTGTGAAATGAACACCCCTTAGACACTGAACACCCCCTCAACACCACCTAATATAGAAAAAACTAGGGTTTACAGGCAAAAACATTATTTTTCTTATTTCTGCTCCAAGATATAGGTTGTGGGTACTCGTTAGAACCGCCTCAATGAGGCGGTTCTAATGAGCACTCACAACCTATGTTTGCAGTATAAATAAGGAAAATATCACATATTTTCATCAGAAAAGTAGCCATTTGAAGATGTGAAAAAATCCACTATGTTGCACGGGTGTACAGAGCTCTCACTAGGATTTTGAAAACAGGATTCCAGGAATCCTTCCTTGTAAAAAGTTGGATTCACAGATAAAGAGTTGGATTCCCACATAAAAAGTTGGAGTTCTGATCTTGATCACGCATCGAACATAGACAAAAACTTCTTATTATCAGGCTACACGTCCATATGAAAAACTGTATACTTTCATGGCTCCCAAACTTTTTTTTGTGATAAATGCATTTAATAACTTTGTTCCAAATGTGTAGATTGTGGGTACTAGTTAGAACTATTTCACTGATGTGTCTATGAAGCACCAACAATCTGCTGTTTTGTAGAAATATTAGGAAAATAATGTTACCCCAGTAAACCCCCCCCCCCCCCCCCCCCCCAATGCAGTTGCTCCGATTAATTCTCACACTTCTAGTCAAATAATGCCACATAAAAATAAGGTTTTATTAGGATAACAGCAGATATAATGTAAACCCAGATCAGAAAAGCAGCATTTTATTCAGCTATTTGTGCTTTCAAATTCGGACCTATATGTACGTGACAGTAGCTCAATTATTTTTAATTGGTGTAAACAAATACGTACGGGAAGCATCCTAACAACGTCTGACTTCCTGTAATTGTTAAAAATGATTGTATTTTGAAGAATTACAGACATTTTTGTCACCAGTAAATGTCGAAACACACTTTGACCGAGCGATAAAAAGTATGATCGTATAGTCGAGAAAATACACGACATTGGTAATTCGTCAATTATATTGTCTTCGCCGTAACCCTGATTTAACTAAACGTGATATTTTACCGACTCATGCTAATCCGTTGATTAACACGGGGATTAGCGCGGCGAGATTAAACAGGTACAGTCGTTTTTAACACGTGCGCAAACCAACCACTTTCCAATATCGTCTCTCCCACTGACAGGTGGAAAAATATCTGTCAATATAGGTCACCCCTACTGATTTGTGGCACGTGCGCTTTCAACAAAAAAAGCGGCGCCGCATTTGATCTTTTATTGGTATTGCATAAGCGGCCTAAATTAGCTTCTGAATTTACCGCTTCTGTAATATCGGATGCGTGTCGCAATAAAAACATGCGTACACAAGAATCGCCGGTAGTGAATTTTACGCGTACAACGGCAAAAGTTGGCGTAAAATACGCAGAATCCTGCGTTTCCGAGAGCTCTGGGTGTATATTCAGTCCCCGGAGAATTCTTCAAATAGTTTCAAGTAGCCATATGTTAACCCTTATCCTGCTGACGCCCAATGAAACCAATAGGATTTATGTGCATTGACATTGGACTTTCCCCATTTTACATGGGCTGTCTTGAACCTTCTAAGCTGTTTAGCAGTACTCATGTGTGGTTGGTTTCAGCTCTACATAGAAGAACCATGAAGCCCAGTCTATTTCTCCAATCCCCAATGGGCAGGGCCCCCATATTTATAAGCATCAGATTTAGTATTTTTCAGAAATTTATTCAAAATATGGTTGAATTTTCTGCAAACAGTGAAGTCCCTGATCAGACACTGTGTTCTGTGGCATCTGATCTCCGCCTGCACTGTTAGCTAATGATCTGTTTAGGGTTTCCCATAAAAAATGGGTTAATTAATGATACAGTCAACCCTCTTGATACTGACATTCTTTATAATGGAAAAACTCGTTATAACGGCAATTTCAATGGAATGACTTCTTAGCTAAATGCTCAGCCTTGGTTCTGAGTGGCTTGGCTTCCCTCGGGTTGGAAATGCACAAATGGAGTCCGTAGTCATGAAAGATTCTTGTAACCTAATACTCCAAGCGACGAGGCGATTCTAAAAAATGTTTATAACATTTGTATCGAGGCGATTCTAACAAATGTTTATAACATTTGTTTCTTAGTTAGTTCATACTAATTTATTTTAGTTCGATTGCGATGGAAGCTTCAAGCTTATTTAATCGCTCTCGAACACTCATTCCGAATGTTTTCACGCGCACGCGAGAGAGAGAGACAGTGACTATTATACAACTGCTACCCATTTAATAGGGAAAAGGCCCTTTATTACCTATCATATAAAGGCACAATGATAGGGAACAGGGCTCGAGAAAATGCCGGTTTCCCGGTCCTGGACCGATTTTGGGCTTACTGAACCGATTTTAACTGAAAAAGAAGACTAAAAAATCGGTCCATAATTTATTAAAATTTTCAAAAAAATCGGTTCGAAAATTTTCGCCAAGCCGTTATTTTGTAAAAACAATCTGACCTTTTTCCATTGACAATCAAAGCAAGTACACAAAAATGCCTGAAGCGCAAGGTGTTAGAATGGTTCATTATCTAACTAGGTGAAAATCGGACAAGTCCACGTCGGGGTCTTTGATCTTATCACAGCGAAATTTGATCCGCGTGTCAAAATCATGTTATCTGATCTGTCCACTTGGGTGAGCGCAATTTGACCTGTGTGTCAAAATTATTAATCCGTGAAAACTGGCCTGAGGCGTTATCGGCAAGCTGGCAAGGTGAGAAAATAAGGTCAATAAATGCAGGACATATGCTAGTTTGTTTAGACAAGTCATTAATTTATGGCTTACTATAGAACCGGTATTTGAATATAATGTTTTTTTTCACGGGGCGCAATTTTCAATACACACCTGTCATGTCTGAACATTGCGTGTTATGCCTTCAGGGGAAAATGCTTTATTTTACCCATTCTAAACGATATTTTTATTTAAGAATACGCTCCATTGAAACCAATAACATAAACCACGTCATTTGTAGACCAAGCGATTTGTTTCAGGCTTGTGTAATCGTGAAATATGTATTTATATTCTTTTAAACACGGTTCGGCCATGTAAGATTTTCAATGACTCTCGTTCGGCCATGTTTTGTTTCGAGAGTAAAGAAATGTTTTTCGATTTTTTAACCCGTACAAAACGATTTTTTTTAGAAATACGCTCTATTAAAATCAATCACTTAAAACAGGTGTATGGGTGACGTCCTTGACTGCATTAATGTGTATTGTGTAAACGGAAACTGTATGACGTCATTTTCCGACCACGTTGCTGCACGTTGTCGCCATTTGTAAACAAAGCAATTTGGGCAAAATAAAATGCGTGAAATAAGAGAAATATTTTAAAGGTTTTAAAAAGGGGGAAAAAATATAGTGACCATCGAACTGGTCTTTTACTGCCCCAAGTCGGTTGTTTCCCTTTAGCGGTCTTCAGGTTCTGAGTGACCCGGATATTGGGAAAATGAAGGTAGATGAAATCTGGCGTAGAAAATGAAAGTAGATGAAATCTGAACGATGTGAGCAATAATTGCTGTTTATAATCGAGATACTGGTGCTCATATCCGTTGACAAGTGTAAGAGCAACATTGGTATGTCATTCGTTACGCTAATAACACATTTTGAAATTGAAAATCGCCAACTGAGTTTACGGAAATTACCGAAACCGATCGGCAATTTCCGTAATTTTTTGGCGAAATCTGGCTGGACCGATTTGGATTCTTCAGTTTCTCGAGCCCTGATAGGGAACAAATACTGACGTTATAACAAGGGTCCTCTATCTGTATTTCCTTTTCAGGGGGGTTTTGGTGCATACTGTCCCTTATATGTGCCCTGGCTTTAGGATTCTTTGATAAGAGAGCTGACAGAATTTTGAAAAGAGCGGCAGTCAAGTCCGGTAAGTTGCACATACACAGTAAGATTCCTACATTAGGACAACCTCAGGCACTGTCACCACATCCCAAGGTTTAAAAACTTCATTACATGCTCAACTCTGTAGAGTTACAGTGAAATTCCGCTATTAAGACCACCCAAAATTAAGTCTAATTTTGCTTTAAAAAGTTTAATTAGCAGGTTGCAGTTATTCTTTCTTTGTGTTTTCTGCATACAGTGTCCTCTGGTCAGAGATCACCTTCGGTGCTGTTCAAAAGTGGTCTTAAAGACAACTTCTGAACAGTCCGAAAATGGTCTTAATATAGGAATTTTACTGTTATTGGTGGTGGGCAACTTCCTCTCAAGTGGGAGTAGAGGAGACTTGAGAAAGGGAATAAATTTTGATGAAAAGTGCAAGGTAGTAAAATTTTGTCTTCTCTGCACTACAGTAAAATTCAGCTTTTGAGACCATTTAGAATTACGATGAATTCTACTTTTTAAAACTTATTTATATGGTTTCAGCTGTTAAGATTTTCTACGCCCAGTTTCCTCTAGTAAGTCTTTAAGACCACTTTTGAACAGTTCCAAAGGTGGTCTTAATATAGGAATTTTACTGTTTATCTCCAGAACCAGTTGGATGAAATTTATGAAACTTGGTGAAATATACAATAACTTTATTAGATTTTGATTACCTTGAGCTTATTTTCAAGGTCGCAGGCTCCTTACAGCTGTCACATTGATGTCAGAAATAGTCTGCAGTAACTTTGCACCCTATCTTTTGAAAGAATATATAAATTGCGGTCTGACATGTAATAGTGTATCATTGCAACCTACAAAAGGCTAGATTAGATTTTAGTGACCTTGGCTTAATTATTTAAGGTCACAAAAGTACAAAGATTGTCGAATTTTGCCAAGTCTGCACAATATCTCCAGAACCAGTTGATACATTCCGACGAAATTTTATGTTTCATCACACTATAGAATTGGTTAGACTTGGATGACATTGAGTTTCTTTTCAAGGTCACTCAGCTCCAAAGATAGTTCAGTCATCACATGAACAAGACCATGAAATGAAGACCACCCTAAACATCACTTTATATAGAGAAAACTGGGGTTTACAGGGGTATTCATTATTTTTCTTAATTCTGCTCCAAGACATAGGTTGTGGGTACTCGTTAGAACCGCCTCAATGAGGAGGTTCTAATGGGCACCCACATCCTATGTTTTGAGCATTTATAAGAAAAATATGAAGGATTTTCATCAGAGAAGTAGCCATTTTGGAGTTGTACGGGCAAGTTATCTGAATGTTTTGCTTGTCTGCACTAGATCTCCTGAAAGGATGGAAGAATCCTGGCCAAATCTGGTACAGTATATCATGGCCACCATGACCTCATTTTCAGCGTAACATAATTATATTTCTGTTTTTCTTCCGAACATGCTTCTTGTTGGTCAGAAGTTAGACTTTCGGTAGGAATTAATGGACATAGAAAAAAAGAAACTGCTGAAAATGTGTTAAAAATTTTTATTTGCTTTGTGTCGTTGGTTCACGTTTCATCTGATGTTTTTGTGTGTGCCTTCATGTCGCTTACTTTCTTTTGGGACTTGAGATGGATGCGTTCTTATATTGTGGCCCTTCCTGAGTGACCTTTTCTTACTACAGTGGAACTTCGATGGCTCCAACACCAATGGCTCGTTTACCATGGCTGCGTCGAACCCCTTCTTGAGCCCCTAGGGAAATACTCTACATAAAAAAATAGTGGGGATAATTTAGGAGATTTTCGATTTTTATATTACAAATGTTTGCTCTGTGTACTCATTAGAATCGCCTCGATGAGGCGATTCTAATGAGTATACACAGCATACATTTTCATGAAATACCGAAAAGGTGTCCAAAAGTATCTCATTATGCCTCCTGGCAGTAGCCCTCAGTGGCTCGAACTACCCCTGTCTCGAACAGATTTTTGGGGTTCCTAAGGTGTTCGAGCCATCGAAGTTAGACTGTAGTTAGCAATGCTTAAATTTTTGTGAGTTTGTAGATATTAGTCCTTAGTTCCAACCATCATCGCCCCTATAATCTTAGAAAAAAATCATGTTGGTATTACAATGGTAGACAAAGCTCATATGTGTGACATTTGCATGCATGCAACAGCTCTTGTTCTTATTTCTGGAATTGCTTTTTATATGCAACAATATCAGTTTTAAAGATTTGGCCTGCATGTGCAGTGGTGTTGGGATGTATAAAGGTGAATTGACACAATAATGGGTATTTTTAATGTGCTCAAATTGGTTTTGTTTGTTTAATTTGAGGTCTAACGTCCCCGTCAACACTGTATAGGTCATTTTGGAAACATTGCTTCCAATTTTGTGGGACTTTTACCCGGCATTGAGGTGAAATGACTTTTACTTGGTCAGTATGAGGCCTGTTTTTCTGAGTTTGTAGACTAGGAACAGCATGTGCATAGGCACAATCTGATAAGTCTTAGCTGTGTGCTGTATTGATGGCCATTAACATCAAGCTTCTTCAGCAAGTTGCTGGGTGTTGTATATTTCACCCCAGGCTATAGCCCCAGATAATGCATTTTTAGCTCGGCTGTTTTCGAAGAAAACGACGAGGTATTGTCATAGCTCTGGCGTCATCTGGGTCGTTGTCTGCGTTGTCGTCGTGCAAAAACTTGGACATTTTATAATATCTCTGTCATTACTGAACATAGTTACTTGAAACTCGGACTAGTTATTAATTATGAAAAGGGGAACTCATACCAATAGGTGAGGTAACCCTCAAAATATTTTTGGCACAGTTATGCCTCTTTTTCGACTTAGAATTTTTGCATCCGAGCGTTCGCACCCGCATGCAGTGCTCTTGTTTTTTTTTCAAACTACGGCTGCTATTTTCCTTATTTCTGCACGAAAACATATGTTGTGGGTACTCATTAGAAGCGCCTCAATGAGGTGCTTCTAATGAGTAACCACAACATACGTTTTCGTGCAGAAATATGAAAAATGATTTTTGGATACCCTCTCTTATCTGGGGCTATGCGAGGTTATCTCTCGTTTCATATTGTTGATATGTGATTGGCTGCCGGGGTAGCTAAGTTGGATGCGTGTCTGACTGGTGACAGTGAGACTGTAGGTTTGATACCTGCCGGGGTCAGCTACATTCTTTCATGGAGATTGAGTATGAAATCTTTCCTATGGTCAGTCACACCCTTCATCTGATTCAAGAAGGGCAGTTGTCAGTTTCTGGCAAAAGAATGTACACTGTACTGGTTTACTGCTCATGTATAAGCCTGCCCAGGAAGAATGGTCAGGTAAACTGACTACCTCAGTATGACCTAGTTAATATTGACTGGACCGTTAACCCTTGTCCTGCTGAATACTTAAATATGCCACACCCACTACTGATTATCAACCAATCAGATTACTTGATGCAAATTATTGCAACAAATTCACAATCTGAATGACAAACAATGTAGATCCTGTTCAGATGGCTTCTACAGAAGCCATCTGATCTGGATCTTCATTGTTCGAAAGGTAAGGCATATCCGGGCTCAGCAGGACAAGGGTTAAAGGTCAAACAAATCATGGAAAATACGTACAGTGATGATGTAACAACTCGGCTTACTATATTTCTCATTTGATAAAAAAACATTCTGACTGGTTTTCTTTAATGTCTTTCATCTTAATACATATTCAGTGGGTTCAGGTAAGTTAGTTGAATAATTTCATGTTAACCCATAAAATGCCGATCATGACAATTGTTGTCTGCTTTGCCGTCTGCTGGTTACCTTTGGCAAACAGTGTGGGCCCAGATCAGACTGCTCCTTTAGGAGCAGTCTGAATCTGGGCCCACACTGTTTGCCTGTATGCAAAAATGTTTTCAAAAGTTTGCAAGAAGATTCAGCAGACGTCATAAGCAGACGACATATTCAGATGCTTTTTTTTTCTCGGCAGCTTATGGATTAACAAAAGCATGACTAACTAACTAGTTTCAGTGTAACCTTCAAGGGATGGCTTTAGTTTTACTTTTATATTACATGTAACACTATCCATCAGACCCCATTAATCACATATTGTTCTTGCATGTAAACTTGTGTTTGATTTTGAATAACAGTAAAACCTGTAATAGTGGCCACCTCTTTTAAGCAAGCAACCTGTCTTAAACAAGCAGGCATTAAGTTCCCAAAGAAGGAAAATTTGTTAAAATTCACCTGTTTTAAGCAAGCACCTGTCTTAAGCAAGCACATTTTAATTATTCCCTTAGGTGCTTGCTTAATAAAGGTTTGACTGCATATCTAGTTCCGTTTACCCATAAAATGCCAATCAGGACAAATGTCGTCTGCTTTGTCATTTGCTGGTTACTTTAAAAGTCATTTATGGACACAGTGTGGACCCAGATCAGACTGCTCCTCTAGGAGCAGTCTGATTTGGGTTCACACTGTTTGCCTGTATGCAAAAATATTTTTAAAAAGTTTGCAAGAAAATTCAGCAGACGACATAAGCAGATGAGATTTTCAGATGTAATTTTTCACGACATTTTAAGGGTTAATACCAATATAAATGCCCAAATGAGCATGTGAAGATGTTATCATGATGAATAGATATACTTTCAGGACAATAGATATTTAAACATTTGACTTTTATATACAATCCCAGTGCATTTACAAACAAACGATCCTTGCCGCCATGCCAATCAGGGCTTGGAGAAATAGCTTGGGCTGCATGATGCTCAAACAAACAAACAAAACAGACAAAAATCCTGTAGTTAGCTATTGAGATGTAATGAACATACTTAGTGAATACATGGACTCATATCATATGATCATTTCCCCACACTTTTTAGCTCACCTGAGCATTAAGTGCTCATGGCGAGCTATTGTGATCGGTAAATGTCTGTCGTCCCTCGTGTGTCGTGCGGCATCAACAATTTGCTTTAAATGCTGACTCCTTCTTAACCCTTGAGCCAATTTCAATAAAACTTCATAGGAATATTGCTGAGGCGAACCTCAACAAAAATAGCTAAAATTGTTCCGCTCCGCTGAACAAGATGGCCACCAGAGCTAAAAATAGAAAATCTTTAAATGACAACTTCTCCTGTACCTTAAGGCCAATTTCATTTAGACTTTATAGGAATGTTGCTTAGGTGACCCTCTACCAAAATAGCTAAAATGTTTCTGCTCCGGTGAACAAAATGGCGCTAGAGCTAAAAATAGAAAATTCTTTAAACGACAACTCCTCCTGTACCCTTGGGCCAAATTAATTCAAACTTCATACGAATGTTGCTTAGGTGACCCTCTACTAAAATAGCTAAAACGGTATTGCTCTGATGAGCAAAATGGCAGCCATAGCTAAAAATAGAAAAACATCGTAAATTTGCTTCAAACACAAACTCCTCCTCAACCCTTGGGCCAATTTGATTCAAACTTCACAGGAATGTTGCCCAAATGACTCCCTACCAAAATAGCTAAAATCGTTGTGCTCTGACAAACAAGATTACCGCCAGTGCTAAAAATAGAAAAAAATCTTTAAAGGCATTTATTCTGTAACAGTAAAACACACCGTGTGTCCATAATTGTTTTATTGCCCCCTGTGATATACTGACTATAGCAGATCAAAGGCGGCCCTTAAGAGGGTGATTAGTAGCTCTTGTTGAATCCCCTGACTGAGACACTTAAGGGGAAAATCAATAATGTACACCAGTCAACAGTAAGTAATATATTGATTTTCCCCAAGGCGGCCCCTTACCTGTTGAAGACAGAGGACTTCTCTCCAGTGAGCACTGAGGGCTACATAATGTTATGTAATGAAATGATAGTCCTCAATAATCAAGAATAAATGCCTTTAAACGACAACTCCTCCTGTACCCTTGGGTCAATTTTATTCAAACTCATTTTTGATTTTTATTCATACGAATGTTGCTTAGATGACCCTCTACCAAAATAGCTAAAACGGTATTGCTCTGATGAGAAAAATGGCCGCCATAGCTAAAAATAGAGGAACATTGTAAATTTGCTTCAAACACGAACTCCACCTTAACCCTTGGGCCAATTTGATTCAAACTTCACAGGAATGTTATGTAGGTGACTCCCTAAAGAAATAGCTAAAATCATTCCGCTCTTACTAACAAGATGGCTGCCAGAGCTGAAAATAGAAAAATTCTTCAAAGACTACTCCTCCTTTACCCTTGGGCCAATTTCATTCAAACTTCATAGGAATGTTGCTTAGATGACCCACTACCAAAATAGCTTAAACGTTTTCGCTCTGATGAGCAAACTGGTTGCCATAGCTAAAAACAGAAAAACTTTGTAAATTTACGTCAAAACGCGAACTCCTCCTCAACCCTTGGGCCAATTTGAGTCAAACTTCACAGGAATGTTAGTTAGGGGACTCCCTACCAAAATAGCTAAAATTGTTCAACGCGGCGAACAAGATGGCCCCCTGAGCTAAAAATAGAAAAAAATCTTCAAACGACAACTCCTTACCCCTTGGGCCAATTTGATTCAAACTTCACAGGAATATTATGTCGTTGACTCCCTACCAAAAAAGCTAAAATTGTTCCGCTCTGACTAACAAGATGGCCACCAGAGCTAAAAATAGAAAAACTTCAAACGACAATTCACCCTTACCCCTTCGGCCAATTTGATTCAAACTTCAAAGGAATATTATGTCGTTGACCCTCTACCATATAAGCTAAAATGATCCGGCTCTGATGAACAAAATGGCCACCAGAGCTAAAAATAGAAAAACAT
Source organism: Lucinisca nassula (assembly GCA_963580285.1). Classification (NCBI taxonomy): domain Eukaryota; kingdom Metazoa; phylum Mollusca; class Bivalvia; order Lucinida; family Lucinidae; genus Lucinisca; species Lucinisca nassula. Next base: position 35,246,194 of record OY757024.1, read on the forward strand.
TGTAAATTTGCTACAAACTTCACAGGAATGTTGCCCAGGTGACTCGCTACCAAAATAGTTAAAATCATTCCACTCTGATAAACAAGATGGCCACCTGGGCTAAAAATAGAAATAAATCTTCAAACGACAAATCCTCCTGTACCCTTGAGCCAATTACATTCAAACTTCATAGGAATGTTGCTTAGATGACTCTCTACCAAAATAGCTAAAATGGTCTCGCTCCGATGAACAATATGGCCATTAGAGCTAAAAATAGAAAAACATTGTAAATTTGCTTCAAATGCGAACTCTTCCTAAACCCTTGGGTCAGTTTGATTCAAACTTCAAAGGAATGTTGCCTAGGTGACACCCTTCCAAAATAGCTAAGATTGTTCCACTCTGATCAACAAGATGGCCACAAGCTAAAAATAGAATGTACTAGAGACAGTGACATTCAGGTGAGCGAATCAGGGCCCTCTCTTGTTGAAGAAAAAGTAGGGATCATGTATTACCCACGTCAGGCCGGCTGACTGTCTGTCCTTCCCTATGTCCATCTTTTTGGTCCCCATCATTGCTTCTAGACAATTTAAGCTAGAATCTCTAAACTTTCACAGCCATTAACCCATTGGCCGAGGACTGCAGGAACGTAATCAGAATTTTGATATGACCCCACAAGCAGGGGATAGGACCCAAAACTACCTGAAGGGTCAAAATTCATTTTGTCCAAACATAGTAATGTTGCATATCAGATAGAAGGTAATGAAGAGTAGATTACAGTGGTGCAAAATGACCTATACAGTGTTGGCGGGGACGTTAAACCTCAAATCAAGCAAGTACTGATATGAACAACATTGGGTCAAGAGCAAAGTAAGTGAACCTGAACCCAATCTAAAAGTAGATAACCTGGCTTACTAGCAAAAAGTTCACAGTGAATTGAAAAAAAAAGCAATATTGGATTAACCTTGTTTTATATTAACCTACTACATGTATCGGACACATTGCAGACTATTTTGCATTCTAATGCACTTGCATAGGTAACACAACATCTGATTAGATATCGTCAATAATTTGCATCAGTATATCGTGAGATATACTGTTGGAAACTCATTATGATCACGTAAGATGCCTTTCCTTGGCTGACTTTGATTTTACACTGATCACAGTGCTTGCCATTTAGTGCAAAATAGTACAGTATTTAAATTTTAACCAAACAACCAAATAAGTGCATTAGTATGGCTGACGCAGCGCTGTAAAACGAGAGTTCCGGCCGTAAACTACTGATTTCCTCTTCAAATGACACTCTTGAATACAGTTATCCCCTAAATTAACGTGTATTTGTTCTACAGATGTCCAAATAGCCATGAGGTTCAGGAATGCTTTGGAGGTATAAAACCTTTTGGTCATAGGGGTGAGGCTCTCTCACTGACATCTGCAATTGTTTCTTTGTGTTTTTCTTCAAATCAATTTTCATATCTGTCAAAGCATGTTTAAAAAGAAGTCATGATATTAACCGGTCCATGCAGTGTTTTCCGTTATACTGTAATGATCCCAAGTATTGGGACGGAAAGGCCTTAGCAAACAGTGCAGACCCAGAGCAAACAGTGCAGACCCAGAGCAAACAGTGCAGACCCAGAGCAAACAGTGCAGACCCAGAGCAAACAGTGCAGACCCAGATCATACTGCTCCTTCAGGAGCAGTCTGATCAGGGTCTACACTGTTTGCCATTCCACCAGCATGCCATTCCACCTGCACCTTTTTATGACCCCACATCGGATGATGCCAGGGCATAGATTTTTTCGGTTTTCCATATGTGCATCCGTACCTATTTACTTGCGTCCGGATGTACATCCTTCTGCACGAAAGTGTGTACATACGTACGTATGAACATACATAATCCTGTTAGACTCAGGTTAAGGTTTTTGTACCAAGTAGAACTTGAGTTTATATTTTCCAAGCCATACAATAGATTTGGTTTATATATAGTGTGATGATAGATATAGGTCCAAAGTTTTATTCAGGAATACCCCACCCATACCCATGACCTCAAGGTCAAGGTCACGGACTTAGACATTTCTAACGTTTAAGACCCAGGTTATGGTATTTGTACCAGGTAGAACTTGAGCTCATATTTTCAAAACCATAGGATGGATTTGGTTTATATTTAGTATGATGATAGATATAGGTCCAAAGTTTTATTCAGCAATACCCCCATCCATACCTATGACCTCATGGTCAAGGTCATGGACTTAGAAATTTTTAATGTTTAAGACCCAGATTAAGGTATTTGTACCAGGTAGAACATGAGCTCATATTTTCCAAACTGTGTAATGAATTTGGTTCATATTCGGTATATAGGTCCAAAGGTTTATTCAGCAATACCCCCACACATACCCATGGCCCCAAGGTCAAGGTCACAGACATGGAAAAGTTTTTATGTTTAAGACTTGGGTTAAGGTATTTGTACCACGTTGAACTTGAACTTTTATGATTCATTTGGTTCATATTTGGTTTAATGATGATACAGGTCCAAAGTTTTATTCAGTAGTACCGGTAACCCCACTCATGCATATGACTTCAAGGTCAAGGTCTCAGACTTAGAAATTTTTGACATTATTATTTTAAGAGTTCATATTTTGAAAACCATATGATGGATTGGGTTTATGTTTGATATGATAATAGATACAGGTCCAACGTGACATGCAGCAATACCCCACCTATGCAAGTGACCTCAAGGTCAAGGTCACAGAAAGAAATTTTAAAATTTAAATTATGTTAAGAGCTTATATTTTCCAAACCATATAATGGATTTGCTTCATATGTGGTATGGTGATAGTTACAGGTCGAAAGTTTTATTCAGCCATACCACCACCCCTGATGTCAAGGTCAAGGTCACAGACTTGGAGATATTTGATGTTCACAATTTTTAGAGGTCATATTTTCTAAACCATATAATGAATTTGCTTCATATTTGGAATAATGATAGATACAGGTCTAGAGTTTCATTCAGTCATTACCCCACCCTTGCCCCAGGACCTCAAGGTCACGGTCACAGACTAAGAAATTTTTAGTAGTAACGTTTTAAGAGCTCATATTTTCCAAACCATTTGATGGATGGAGTTGATATTATGTATGATTATAGTTATTTTTCAAAGGCTAAATCGGCAATACCCCCACCTATGCCAATGACCTCAGGGAAACTTTTCCAGGTGAGTTATGCTGTGACAGCTGTTGTTGCAACATGATTTTTTGGGGGGAAGGTGAGGTAGCCCCAGGGCGGGGGCATCTGTGTTGTATTGACACATTTCTAGTTCCTTGCTGGATAATGAAACAAAATTGTTAAAATTTTAGGAGAATTACAGCAAGTCCTCAAGGTGTCCGAATTTTTAGAATTTTTAGGGTATTTCCCATTTTTTTTATTTAGAGGAAAGTGGGGTTGACAAGGTATATAAACTTGGGTTTACAAGGGTTTGCTCCTTATTTTTAAAGTCATTGTTGCAAACATTGGGAGCAGTCTGATCAGGATTCACACTGTTAACCTGTATATAAAACTGTTTGTAAAGTTTGCAAGAAGATGCACCAGAAGCCATTAGCAGATGGCATTTTCAGCTGCTTTTTTTCCTGACATCTTTACCCATTAAATGTCAATCACGGCAATTGTCGTCTGCTTTGTCGTGTACCAGTTACTTCCAAAACAGTATGGACCCAGATCAGACTGCTCCTCTTGGAGCAGTCTGATCTGGGTCCACACTGTTTGCCTGTATGCAATAATACTTTCAGAAAGTTTACAAGCATATTCAGCAGAGAACATAAGCAGACAACATTTTCAGATGTAGTTTTTCTCAGCGTTGAGGGTTAAGGGTTAGTTTTATATCCATAACCATGTTATGCTTTGTTTGATTTGAAGTTTAGTCTCCCTGTCAACACTGTAAAGGTCATTTCGGAGATGTTGCTTCAAATTTTGTGGGACTTTTGCCCGTCATTGAGATGAAATGACATCTCAAGCCCTGCCGCCCAATGAAACCAATAGGGTTTATAAGGATGGATGGGCCGACTTGCACCGCATTGCCTGGGTAGGCTTAGATCCTCTTAGCGGTTTACCAGTACTCGTGTGCTGGTCGGTTTCAGTTCTGCTTTGAAGCATCATAAGCCCATCTATTTCTTCAAGCCCTGATGGGCGGGGGCTAGTAACCATGTTATGCCTGTTAACATTTAGTGTTGTGTAACAAGTAGTGTTAGCATGTGACTTCACTGTATTTATTTCATTTGACTTTCACTAGACTGTGATGTGTATGTACTACTTTAAAGATGCATCTTGCATGACTATTTTCTAATTTGTTTTGTGAAACTAGAATGTGATGCACATGTATAACTTTAAAAGATTACCCTTGCGTGACTAATTTCTAGTTTGTTTTGTGAAACTAGCATGCAGTTTGCATGTATAACTTTAAAGATGACCCTTGCGTGACTAATTTCTAGTTCATGTTGTGAAACTAGATGTGATGTGCATGTTACTTATTGTAAAGATGATACTTGTGTGACTAATTTCTAGTTTATGTGCATGTTACTTAAGATGATGCGTTTGACTAATTTCTAGTTTGTATTGTGAAACTAGAATGCAATGTGCATGTGTGACTTTAAAGATGATGCTTATGTAACTAATTTCTAGTTTGTTTTAAGAAACTAGAATGTGATGTGCATGTGTGACTTTAAATATGACACTTGTGTGACAAATGTCTAGTTTATGTGAAACTAGATTCTGATGTGCTTGTGTGACTTCAAAGGTGATGGTTATGTGGCTAATTTCTAGTTTCTTTTGTGAAACTAGAATGTGATATGCTTGTGTGACTTTAAAGATGACACTTGTGCAACTAATTTCTAGTTTTTTTTTGTGTAGTTTATAACAGGAACAAATAGTTTTGTTTATGTTTTACCTGTTTGTGACAACATCACAAAAAACACACCTATATAATTTGGATGGATCCCCTTGAACCCCACTTTATATAGTAAAACTTGGGTTTTCAAGGGTAAACCTTTTTATGTCCCCGGTAGCGATAGCGGGGACATATTGTTTTTGCCCTGTCTGTTTGTTTGTTTGTTGGTTTGTATGTGGACAACTTTAACATTGGCCATAACTTTTGAACCGTTTGAGATAGAGCTTTCATATTTGGCCTGAAGGTTCCTTGTGACAAGACCTTCACATTAATGCAAAAAAATTTGACCTGTGACCTTGACCTTTGACCTACTTAAAAAAAAAATATAACATTGGTCATAACTTTTGAACCACTTGAGATACAGCCTTCATATTTAGCATGTAGGTTCCTTGGGACAAAAGCTTTACATTCATGCAAAAAAAAATTGACCTGTGACCTTGACCTTGACCTTTGACCTACTTAAAATTAAAAAAAAACAAACATTTTGGTCATAACTTTTGAATGGTTTGAGATAGAGCCTTCATATTTTGCATGTAGGTTCCTTGTGACAAGAGCTTTACATTCAAACAATAACATTTTGACCTGTGACCTTGACCTTTGACCTACATAAAAGAAAAAGTTAAACTTGGTCATTACTTTTGAACAGTTTCAGATACAGCCTTCATATTTAGCATGTAGGTTCCTTGCGACAAAAGCTTTACATTCATGCAAAAAACATTGACCTGTGACCTTGACCTTTGACCTACTTAAAATAAAAAAATAACATTTTGGTCATAACTTTTGAACAGTTTGAGATGGAGCCTTCATATTTTGCATGTAGGTTCCTTGTTTTGTTTTGTTTGTTTGATTTGAGGTTTAACGTCCCCGTCAACACTGTAAAGGTCATTTTGGAGACGTCGCTTCCAATTTTGTGGGACTTTTACCCGACATTGAGATGAAATGACATCTCAAGCCCTGTCGCCCAATGAAACCAATAGGGTTTATTAGCATGGGCGTTCCACCTCGCACCGCGGTTCCTGGACAGGCTTAGATCCTCTACGCTGTTTACCAGTACTAGTGTGCGGGCAGGATTCAGCTCTGCGTGGAAGCATCATGCAGCCCATATATTTCTTCAAGCCCCTATGAGCGGGGGCTCGTAGGTTCCTTGTGAGAAGAGCTTTACATTCACACAAAAAAATTTGACCCATGACCTTGACCTTGACCTTTGACCTACTTAAAAGAAAAAAATAACATTGATCATAACTTTTGAACCACTTGAGATACAGCCTTCATATTTAGCATGTAGGTTCCTTGTGACAAAAGCTTTACATTCATGCAAAAATGATTGACCTGTGACCTTGACCTTTGACCTACTTAAAATAAAAAAATAACATTTTGGTCATAACCAATGAACGGTTTGAGATAGTCTTCATATTTTGCATGTAGGTTCCTTGTGACAAGAGCTTTGACCTACATAAAAGAAAAAGTTAACATTGTTCATAACTTTGGAACCGTTTGAGATACAGCCTTCATATTTAGCATGTAGGTTCCTTGTGACAAACGCTTTACATTCATGCAAAAATTTTGACCTGTGACCTTAACCTTTGACCTACTTAAAAAAAAAAATGAACATTTTTGGTCATAACTTTCGAACCGTTTTGGATGGAGCTTTCATATTTGGCATGTAGGTTCCCTCTGATTAGAGCTTTTCATTCATGCAAAATGTTTGGACCATGACCTTGACCTTTGACATACTTAAAAGAAAAAATAAAATTGTTCATAACTTTTGAACCGTTTAAGATAGAGCCTTAATATTTGGCATGTAGGTTCCTTGTGACAAGAGCTTTACATTCATGCAAATTTTTTTTTACCTGTGGCCTTGACCTACTTTAAAGAAAAAATATTATTGTTCATAACTTTTGAACCATTTAAGATAGAGCTTTCATATTTGGCATGTAAGTTTCTTATGTCAAGGGCTTCCCACACAAACAAAAATCTTGAACTGTGAGCAACTTTGAATATAAAATGACCATGCCCGGGGACATGTTCGTGTTTCACAAACACATCTTGTTTATCTTATTTCCGCTCTAAAATATAGATTGTGTTTCTTGTTAGAACTGCCTCATTCTATACCCTCAATCTATATTTTGAGCAGAAATAAGAAAAATATCACAACTTTTCATCTTAATTTTTTTTTTTTTTTCAGGCGGTGAAAGTATTTGAATGGGCATGTTTTCATAATGACAAGGATCCAGTTGTTCACAACTAGCTATGTCATTAGTTAACATTTCATTAATCCTGTATCATTTAATATTGCAAATATGCCTACATTTTTGTCAAAAAAATGTAAGTAACTTTTGAATTTACAAGATGTATTATACTACAGTTGAACTTCAATAGCTCGAACACCTTTTGGGCCTTGAAAATCTGTTAGAGACAGGGGTAGTTCGAGCCACTGAGGGTTACTACCAGGAGGCACAATGAAATACTTTGGACATTTTTTCGGTGTACTATAATGAAAATGCATGTTGTGTGTACTCATTAGAATCGCCTCATTGAGGCGATTCTAATGAGTACACACGGCATACATTTGCAAGAAAAAGACGAAAACCTCCTAAATTATCCCCCACTATCGCTTATGTAGAGGGTTTCCCAAGGGGCTCAAGAACAGGGTCGACTCAGCCAAGGTAAACGAGCCATCGGTGTTCGAGCCATTGAAGTTCTACTGTATATTCATAAAAATTCTAAATGACAAACACTGTAGATCTTGATCAGATGGTATCTGATAGGATCTTCATCTAGACTGTTTGCAAAGTTAGGGTACGATAATGCTTCACTGTGGATGAAGAAGAACGGGTTATCGAGGTTCAGCAGTACAAGGCTTAAGTCCCAGCCATAGTTAGTTGCTCATAATGCCATGTCAGTGTGCATAATGGAGATAATGAAGGGATTTTTCTTTAATCTGCCATTAAAACTACATGTAGTATGCTGCGTGGACTCATTAGAATGGTCTTGATGAGTTGATTCTAATGATTACCCAGTGTTGATGGGGAGGTTAAACCTCAAATCAAACAAACAAACGAATCACAGTTTAACCCTTGTCCTGTTGAACCAGGATGCACTCTACCTTTTGCAAACAGTGTAGATACTGCAAAGCCATCTGATCTGTAGCTACACTGTTTGACACTCATTCAATTCCTGAGGAATAAATTACATTAAGTACATGTAATCGAATTGGTTGGATGTCAGAAATGGGTGTAGCTAAATTAATTTATTCAAAATGACAGGAGTTCTGTGCTAAATATTTGGAGGAATTTTACAAGTTGTCATTTAGGTCCTCACCCATCGGGGCTTGGAGAAACAGATTGGGCTGCAAGATGTTTCCATGCAGAGCTGAAACTGACCACACATGAGTACTTGAGAACTGCTTAGAAGGTCTAATCCTGCCCAGGCAAAGTAGTATGAGTCAGACTGTCGCTGCATTTAAATCCTTTGGGTCTGTTTGCATGGTAGGGCTTGAGATGTCATTTCATCTCAATGTCGGGTGAAAGCCCTACAAAATTGGAAGTAACTTCTCCAAAATAACCTAAATCCTGTTGACAGTGAGATAAATCTTCATTTCGCCGGAGTCACAACATTCTTTAGTGGAGCTTGATCATTCTCTCTCTCCCTTCTACTGATTCAAGAAGAGCAGTTGTCAGTTTCTGGTGCACTGTACTGGTTAAACGCTTAACGCTTGTCCTGCTGAGCCGGGATATGTCTTATCTTTCAAACAATGAAGATCCAGATCAGGTGGCTTCTGAAGAAGCCATCTGATCAGGATCTTCATTGTGTGTCATTCAGCTCATGAATCTGTTGCAATAATTTGCATCAAGTTATCTGATTGGTTGATAATCAGTAGCGGTTGAAGCATATATAAATATTCAGCAGGTCAAGGGTTAAGTATGAAACTGTCCAGCAAAAGTGTGGATAGGTAAACTGACCAGCTCAAAAATGACCTAAAATAGTGTTGACTGGGACGTTAAACTCCAAAACATACAAACAAACAAACAAAACTTCATTTCAAACAAAACAAAACAAGTGGTCATTTCATAAGAGATTTATGAAAGAAGTTTTGGCAAGTTTCATAGGAAATGACCAGTGTTATGAGATTCTGTTTGATATATGACCATCTTTTTGGTATTTTCTGTTTAACCCCGGCCCCCGCCCATCGGGGCTTGAAGAAAGAGATGGGCTGCATGATGCTTCCAGGCAGATCTGGGCCTGCACTGTTTTCCATGGTACCCCTTTAGGGGTTTCTCCACATACAATCAGTTAATATAGTTGGTTAGAGCTTCTAAAGAAATCTGAGATGTCACAAATAGCACAATAATGTTTCGTGATATTGCTACATGTTTTTATCGTGCCAGCATGGCATGAAATAGGAGTCTGCTTTTCCATCTGTTCATCAGTTTGTTTATTCTTCAAGCCATCAGTTTGTTTGTTTGTCAAGCCATCAACAATAATTTTGTGACAACACTAGCTTTCACATAATGCTCAAGTCCATACATGTACAGGCATGCAACATAGTTTCCGCGGAATCCTTGTTATATGTTACGTACATGTACAAAAAGTATATTCTGACTTTTATGACACTGTATAATGTATTAGTCATATAATTAACCCTTATCTAGCTGAACACGGCAGCCCCTACCTTTGCATACAGTTTAGATCCAGATCAGATGGCTTCTGAAGAAGCCATCTGATCAGGATCTTCACAGTTTGACATTGTTTGTGAATTTGTATGAATGAATTACATCAAGTAATCTGTTGGGTTCAAAGTCAGAAATGGGTGTTGCTAAATTGATTATTCAGCGGGATAAGGGTTAAAATTGTTTTAATTTATCTTGCTGTTCACGACAACCCCTAACTTTGCAAACAGTATAGATCCAAACCAGATGGCTTCTAAAGAAGCCATCTGATCAGGATCTACATTGTTTGTCATTCAGTTTGTGAATTTGAATGAAAGAATAATATCATGTAATCTGATTGGCTGATAGTCAGAAATGGATGAGACTTATTAAAATATTCAGCATGATAAGGGTTAATTTATTTCGGTTTCAGATGAAGTTATACGAATCAAAGACGTTAAAGATTTCCCAGTGCCATTCTGGTTGTTATGTGTTATATGTGTAGCCTACTACGTTGCTGTGTTCCCGTTTATAGGACTCGGACTGTAAGTTGGCTCCTTCTTGGTATAGACAATGGACATATATCCAAGGGAAATTACTCTGAAGAAAAGATATTGTTTCTTGAAACTTTTAACTCTTTTTAGATATGCAGACTGCTTTTACAATTTTACAAAGAAATAACAGGAAAACCTGGGAAAGTGGCCACCTGTTAACCCATAAAGCATGTGAATTTTTAGAGCAAATGGTAATTTCATTTTTAAACGCCCTTTTGGAAAAACGTTGTTATATGTTATGCCCCTTGGCAACCATGGACCAATGCTGAGGAGCATAACATAATGCAACATTTTTTCAAAAGGGCATGCACCCATCTGTCCATCCATCTGTCCATCACTCTCCATCAATCCGCCTGTAAGCTTTCCTTTTCCGGATAATTTTTCCTACATTTTACATGTGATCAAGCTGGGACTTAATGTATGATTAGACCATAATGTGGAGCAGTGCATATTGTTTGAAGGTTACAGTTTGCCAAACATTAACAGAGTTTTTAGCTCACCTGAGCACAAAGTAAAATAAAAGAAATGTTCTAAAGGTGACCCTCTAACAAAATTGCTAAAATGGTTCTGCTCTGCTGAACAAAATGGCCACCAGAGCGAAAAATTGAAAAACCTGTAAACGACATCTAGCCCTTTGGCCCGATTTCAAAATAATTTCACAGAAATGTTCTTTGGCTGACCCTTTAACAAAATTGTTAAAATGGTTCCGCTCTGCTGAACAAAATGGCTGCCAGAGCTAAAAATAAAAAAAACCCTTTAACGACATCTCCTCCTAGCCCTTTGGCCAGATTTCAAAATTATTTCACACAAATGTTCCTTGGGTGATCCTCTATTAAAATTGCTATCATGATTCCGCTCTGCTGAACAAAATGGCCGCCAGAGCTAAAAATTGAAAAACCTATAAACGACATCTACAAGCCCTTTGGCTTGATTTCAAAATAATTTCACAGAAATGTTCCTGAGGTGACCCCCTACCAAAATTGTTAAAATGGTTCCACTCCACTGAACATAATGGCCATCAGAGCTAAAAGTAGAAAAACCTGTAAATGACATCTAGCCCTTTGGCCCAATTTCAAAATAATTTCACAGAAATGTTCTTTGGGTGACCCTTTAACAAAATTGATAAAATGATTCTGCTCTGCTGAACAAAATGGCCGCCAGAGCTAAAAATAGAAAAAAAAACCTTTAATGACATCTCCTCCTAACTCTTTGGCCCGATTTCAAAATAATTTCACACAAATGGTCCTTGGGTGATCCTCTACCAAAATTGCTTAAGTGGTTCTGCTCTTCTGAACAAAATGGCTGCCAGAGCTAAAAAATAGAAAAACTTATAAACGACATCTCCTACAAGCCCATTGGCTTGATTTCAAAATAATTTCACAGAAATGTTCCTGAGGTGACCCTCTACCAAAATTGTTAAAATGTTTCCGCTCTGCTGAACAAAATGGCCACCTGAGCTAAAATAGAAAAACCTGTAAACGACATCTCCTCCTAGCCCTTTGGCCCGATTTAAAAAAAAATTCACACAAAATGAACAAAATGGCCACCAGAGCTAAAAATAGAAAAAAAAAAACTTAAATGACATCTCCTCCTTGCCCTTGGCCCGATTCCAAAATAATTTCACACAAATGTTCCTTGGGTGATCCTCTACCAAAAGTGCAAAAATGGTTCTGCACCGCTGACTAAAATGGCCGCCGAGCTAAAAATAGAAAAACCTATAAACAACATCTCCTAGCCCTTTGGCCCGATTTCCAAATAATTTCACAGAAATGTTCTTTGGGGGACCGTTTAACAAATTGCTAAAATGGTTCCGCTCTGCTGAACAAAATGGCCAGTAGAGCTAAAAATAGAAAAAAAAAAACAACCATTTTACGACATCTCCTCCTAACCCCGATTTCAAAATAATTTCACACAAATGTTCCTTGGGTGATCCTCTACCAAAATTGCTATCATGATTCCACTCTGCTGAACAAAATGGCCTAGCCTGTGGCCCGATTTCCAAATCATTTCACAGAAATGTTCTTTGGGTGACCGTTTAACAAATTGCTAAAATGGTTCCGCTCTGCTGAACAAAATGGCCGCCAGAGCTAAAAATTGAAAAAAAAACACCTTTAACTGCATCTCCTAACCCTTTGGCCCGATTTCAAACTAATTTCGCACAAATGTTCCTTGGGTGATCCTCTTCCAAAATTGCTAAAATGATTCCACTCTGTGGAACAAAATGGCCGCCAGACCTAAAAATAGAAAAACCTATAAACGACATCTCCTACAAGCCCTTTGGCTTGATTTCAAAATAATTTCACAGAAATGTTCCTGAGGTGACCCTCTACCAAAATTGTTAAAATGGTTCCGCTCCACTTAACAAAATGGCCACCAGAGCTAAAAATAGAAAAACCTGTAAACGACATCTCCTCCTAGCCCTTTGGCCCGATTTCAAAATAATTCACAGAAATGTTCTTTGGGTGACCCTTTAACAAAATTGCTAAAATGGTTACCGGGGTACGCTGTGCTGAAAAAAATGGCCACCAGAGCTAAAAAGACATCTCCTCCTAGCCCTTCGGCCCGATTTCAAAATAATTTCACGCAAATGTTCCTGAGGTGACCCTCTACCAAAATTGTTTAAATGGTTCCGCTCCACTTAACAAAATGGCCACCAGAGCTAAAAATAGAAAAACCTGCAAACGATATCTCCTCCTAGCCTTTGGCCCGATTTCAAAATAATTCTCAGAAATGTTCTTTGGGTGACCCTTTAACAAAATTGCTAAAATGGTTAAGCTGTGCTGAAAAAAATGGCCACCAGAGCTAAAACGACATCTCCTCCTAGCCCTTCGGCCCGATTTCAAAAAAATTTCATGCAAATGTTCCTTGCATGATCCTCTACCAAAATTGCTAAAATGGTTCCGCTCTGCTGAACAAAATGGCCACCAGAGCTAAAAATAAAAAACTTATAAAAGACATCTCCTACAAGCCCTTTGGCTTGATTTCCAAATAATTTCACAGAAATGTTCCTTGGGTGAAATGTGGCCGCCGAAAAAAATTGGAGGTATGGCCCAGCCGGCCAAACATGCTGCAGACAGTGAAAATGGCCAGTGCCAAACCCATTTATTGTTGCCTTGACAGCAGTGTGAAGATTAAGATTTGGTCAAAAATACATCATGTAACATGTGAAATCACACTTTTTGACAACTTTGAGATGCAACCCTCGTTTCCATGGCAAAAATGATTTAGCCTAAAAAGGTTTCATTTGAAAGGCTTCTGCCCAGTGAAGTTCCTGCCAAGTTTGATGTAAAACAGGCCATTCATTATGAAATAATGGTTTTATGAAGTTGCTGTCCTAGGCAACAATGTGAAAATCAGCAAAATTCACAAGTCCCCAAGTGGGAATGGGTTAAAGGAAAGAATTTGCTCCTTAGGAGCAAATTCTTTCCTTTAAGAGTAGACCCCTTTTTCGGTGGGACTGAGCCTATAGAAAAGTGAACAGGAAGTCCCTAAAGTTGTCTCCCTTTAAAAATGGTGGAAAAACTGTGCTAGGTGTTCCCGTTCTCCTTAATTTATGCTCCTTTTACTTTTTGCTTGGCAACATTCCTTCATAATCATGTTGATCATGTAGTCTTTTCTACAGTCATTCTCCTCTTTTTGCTGATTCAAGAATGGCAGTTGTCAGTTTCTGGCAAAAGAATGTACACTGTACTGGTTAACTGCTTATGTATAAACCTGCCCAGGGAGGGTGGTAAGGTAATGTTTGTTTGATTTGAGGTTTAACGTCCCCATCAACCCTGTAAGGGTCATTTTGGAGACGTTGCTTCCAATTTTGTGGGACTTTTACTCGACATTGAGCCCAGTCGCCCAATGAAATCAATAGGGTTTATACCGGTAAGCATGGACGGACCGCTTTCCCTGGGCGGTGGTGTGTGGTTGGTTTCAGCTCTGCATGGAAGCATTATGCAGCCCATTTATTTCTTCAAGCTCCGATGGGTGGGGGCCGGGTATGTGCTAATTAGGGCTTGTGCTCTTACTATGGCAAATATGACATGTTACTGTCTTTCAGCCTGCGATGTTTCTGTTTCTTTCAGTGTGTTCTTTGAAATGAAGTTTGACATGGATCCATCTTTAGCAAACAGTGTTAACAGGTAAGCATATAATATTGCCCAACTGGTCTCAGTTCTTCAGTTAGCGAACTTAGTCTGGGCCCAGTTGTTCAAAGCTAAAAATGAGGTTAGTTTAATATTGCCCAGCTAGATCCATTTCTTTAAAGCTATGAATGAGGAAAATTGATTATCTGGGCCAAGTTGTCAAAGCTAAAAATGAGGCTTGTGTAATATTGCCAATCTGAGCCCATTTGTTCAAAGCTAGAAATGAGATTTGTATAATATTGCCCATCTGGGTCCTGTTGTTCAGAGCTAAAAATGAGGTTTGTATAATATTGCCAATCTGAGCCCATTTGTTCAAAGCTGGAAATGAGATTTGTATAATATTGCCCATCTGGGCCATGTTGTTCAGAGCTAAAAATGAGGTTTGTATAATATTGCCCATCTGAGCCCTGTTGTTCAAAGCTAAAAATGAGGTTTGTATAATATTGCCCATCTGGGCCATGTTGCTCAAAGCTAAAATGAGGTTTGTGTAATATTGCCCATCTGGGCCATGTTGTTCAAAGCTAAAAAGAGGTTTGTATAATATTGCCCATCTGGGCCATGTTGTTCACAGCTAAAATGAGGTTTGTATAATATTGCCCATCTGGGCCATGTCCAAAGCTGAAAATGAGGCTTTTGTAATATTGCCCATCTGGGCCCTGTTGTTCAGAGCAAAAATGAGGCTTGTGTAATATTGTCCATCTGGGCCAATAGAAGTGAAGGCAATGATCAGGGGCCAGTTGTTTAAAACTAACGACGTCATTAGTTAGCATACTTTAAAAACTTTGATAATTTAATATGGCAAATATGCTAATTTTTTGCTGAAGCTGCTCACATTTTTTCAGCAAAAATACCACAATTTTTGATATTGAACTTGCTAGAACAGTTAACAGTGTGACCACTAATGAGTTCGTTAAGCTAACAAGGCTTTGAACAACTGGCCCCAGGAATTGATACATATACCTCACACCTCCCATCCTCCACATGGTCCAAGTTGTACAGACTTTAAGATGAGGCGAGTTGACATTGTTTGGAATATATTCATTATTCAATGCAGCAGATTCACAAATATTTTTCTGGAAAATAATGAGTAGCTTTTGCAAATTCAAATGTTACTCACATTTTTGAGCATCTGATACTGTACTTCTTAAACAATTTGTCATTTTGACCACAAACAGGTTTATTAAGCTAATGGGGCTAAAAATTCGGACACCTTGAGGACTTGCTGTAATTCTCCCAAAATTATATAACGGGTTTGTTTCGCAATCTAGCAAGGATTCCGAAAAGTGGAGACGGAATGGCAAACAGTGTAGACCCTGACACTACACTGGTCTACACTGTTTGCGTAGGCCTGGCTGCCCCAATACTCAGGATCATTACGGTATTTTTGACAGTGTGGATCATTTTCTATTTTCAGTTTGGTCTATATCATATCAGCCGTAGCATCACCATTCTTTGGTTTCTGTATTGATAAAACCGGCAAAAATATATTCTGGGTGATACTGGGAACCACCGTCACACTGGGCTGTCATGCTCTACTTGCTTTTACTTTTATAACGCCATTTGTTGCCATGGTGAGTATTGTTTGTTTCCATGGTGAGTATTGGATCTTTACTAAATACAGAGGACCCTCGTTGTAACGACAGTATTTGTTCCCTATTATTGTGCCGTTATAAAGAATTTGCCACCATAAAGAATCCCAGTTAGGAGTATGATAAGTAATAAAAGGCCTTTTCCCCATCATTACTCCTAGAAAGAAATGTTATAGATATATGTTAGAATCGCCTCATCGCCTTCAAAAGTATTTGCCGTACTCTCATGAAACTTCACATACATACTTACCATCCCTGTGTTTGTCACACCTCAACCAGAAAACTTAACCTCGGTCACAACTTCAAAAGTATTTGCCCTTCTCTCATGAAACTTTGCATACTTACTTAAGCATCACAATATCTACATTCTGGCAAAGGACCTTGTGCAGTGGTTACGCTACTCGCCTTGTAAACCAGGGATCGCAGGATCGATCCCGGGCTTCTACAGACTTTCAGATTAGTCTTTAAACCGAGGTCCCGTCTCCATATGACCTTATCTGTTGGTGGGACGTAAAACTAAAACTCACTCACTCACTCTGGCAAAGGACCATAACTATATTGCTTTTGTCCGTGAAAAGTTATCTCATGTTATTTCATATCAGAATGGTTAATTTTACACTAAATAAACACACCAGAGAAGAAATTACCATATCAACCTCATGTATTTGGACAGACAGGGCTGAGCAAACAGTGTAGACCCAGATGAGACACTGTAGAACACTGGGTCTCCTTAGGGTCTACCATGCCGCTCATTCAGCTATTTTTAGTCTCAGCATTGGGTATTAGATTGTACTTGTTCAAATTTTAGAGCAAGTATGATAAGGAGTTTTGGTATCCGATTATTTAGGGCAAATACGGTTTTCCTGTATTTACTTCCAATTTTTGGCATTTGAGTTGACTCTGGCTGTTAAATAAAGGGAATTTAGATAAAGTAATGTGGCTGCTGGCTGTAGAAGAGAGGTGGCTGCTGAGTAGAGATCTAGGGGAATAGGAACACCTTCAGGGGAGACAACTCCTGCAAAAGTATTTTTTGTCTCCCATATCAATAGGGGTCAACCCTTAAAAGGAAAGAATTTGCTCCTGAGGAGCAAATTCTTTCCTTTAAGAGTTGACCCCCTTTTCAGTTGGACAGGGCTTATTGAAAAGCGAACAGGAAGTCCCAAAAGTTTTCTCCCTTTGAAAAAAGGCATAAAAAATCGGCCAGGTGGTCCCATTCCCCTTAATAAAGGGAATTTAGGTAAAGTAATGTGGCTGCTAGCTGGAGGAGATCGGTGGCTGCTGAGTAGAGATTAAAAAGATACATGCTTTGGGAGGAATTATTGTGGCTGCTGAAGATAGTTGGCTCCTAAACAGAGGTAACAATTACTGGAGGTTTACTGTAATATTCCACATTTCTTGTAGAGTGTGATGGGATTGGCATACTCAGTATTGGCCAGTGCCCTCTGGCCAATGGCATCTATGGTTGTGGCCACTCACCAGCTGGGAACAGCATATGGCATGTAAGTATTTTCTGACAGTTAATTTTGGAACCCTTAAATTGGACAAATACAGTATTTGCCATAAAAATGGCCCAGTGCACTTTGATATTTGAGCCCCGCCAAGCGAATTTGTGTCTTCGAGCATTCCGTCATGAAAAATTTTAACTGCGCATGCCCAGCCATTCAGAGGGGCCAGGGATATGGCTTTCTGTCTGAAGGTTCCTCTTGATTCACTGCTTGTATGAGCGAGCAGCGAAGGTTCTGGCGAGACTGCGCGGATGCGCAGGCTCGCCTGAACCTTCGCTGCTCGCATAGGCGATAAGTACCAAAATCGCTTGACGGGGCCCATATTTCATTCTAAGCATCAAGACAAAGAAAGTCCTTCTATAACCGTAAATATCCTAAAAATTTGGACACCTTGAGTTCTTGCTTTAAATCTCCTAAATTTTAACAAATTTGTTTAAAGATCCAACAAGGAGTCCAAAAGGTGCAGATGGAATGGCAAACAGAGTAGACACTGATCAGATTGCTCCTTCTGAGCTGGGTCTTCACTAATTGTTTAGGCCTATCCCTCCCAATATACTGCAACCTCGTTATAACATGGTTTGCTATAAAACGGTCATGGATATGATACGGTTTCAAGATGGATCCCAAAAATGTATAGATTATATAGAAAAATGACCATTTATGACCCAAATACATAATTTATACATTTTTGCTTGGATATAACACGGTTATTTAACTAACATGGTTTCTGCTTTGGACCCCATTAATAGTGTTATAAAGAGGTTGTGGTGTACTGAGGATCATTACGGTATTCGCATGGTCAAGTACAACTGTATACTACTTATACCAACTTTGTACATGTTTGGTTCAGTGACAAAAAACTTGTCAGTTTTGACAAATGAAGATTAAAATCAGCGTACTTACAAGGTAACCATATCAGCAACTGTTTTTACTCACCAGCCTCAGTAGCTCAGGTGCCAGTCTTACTTGTTATCAGTAGGTCTCAGTTCATTACCTGCTCGGCTGGCAATATTCTGTTTGGAAATTGACTATCAGATCTTTTCTAGAACCGTTTTTTCCCTTCCACTGATTCAAGAAGGAATGTTGTCAGTTGGTGAAAGGATGTGCACTGTACTGGTTTACCGCTTACATATGTGCCTGTCCAAGAAAATTGTAGCCAGGTAAACTCACAAGCTTGATGTCACCTAAACAGTGTTGACTGAGCTGTTAAACTCTCATTTGGGTGTATTGGGATCCACAGATCACTCTTGGGTCTTGTGAATAGTGGGATCAGACTGTTGGGCCCACCCATCGGGACATGGAGAAATAGATTAGGCTGCATGGTGCCTCCATGCATGAGTAGTGGTTAACCCCTTAGAAGTCCTAGCCTGCCCAGGCAAAGTGATGTGAGGCGGACCACCCCTACACATAAACCATGTTGGTTTGTTTGGGTGTGTTCAAGATGTCATATCACCTCAAGGTCTGGTAAAAGTCCCACAGAAAATGGAAATGACCTAAATATTGTTAACAGGAATGTAAATCTCAATTCAAACAAACAAACACTTCAGAGTGTACATAGATGTACAGTTTGACCTGTGTCATTGTTGGTTGCACATACTTAGTTGCACATTTTCCTATGCACAGGGTCTTTCAAGGGATAACTGTGTTGAAAAAATTGTCATTTGAAGATATAAATTATTGATTTTACTGTTTGAAATTTTCTTTTAAGGGGATTTATTTGCAGAGCAGTAAATCAGAATTTGCAAACCTAAATCTGACGATTTACCTCCCCAAATGACAATGTTCAATATAGCTATCCCCGTTTTAATACATGGATTTATGTCTCTTTTGTTAAAAAATTGTACAGTTGTACACTGTCAAAAATGCTAAATGTTATCCAGGCAAACGACAGGTAACATTTGCGAGTGAATTTGAATAAATTACCCCTTTTTAGCTCACCGTCACGAAGTGACGAGGTGAGCTTATGGGATCACTTTTCGTCCGTCGTGCGTCAGTGCGTCCGTGCGTCAGTGCGTCCGTAAACAATTTCTTTAAACGACATCTCTTAAACCACTGATCAGATTTTGACCGAACTTCACAGAAATGATCCTTAGGCGGTCCCCTTTCAAAGTTGTTCAAATGGTTCCGGTCCGTTGCACATATAGGTTTTTGGGGCCAAAAATAGATTTTTTTCACCAAAAACTTAAAAAATCTTCTTCTCTGAAACCACAAGGCCCAGGTTTTTGATATTTGGTATGAAGCTTCATCTAGTGGACCCCTACCAAGATTGTTCAAATTATAGTGCTGGGGCCAAAAATGCCCCCGCTCCGGGGCCCTTTGGTTTTACATGGGCTTATATAGGGAAAATCTTTAAAAATCTTCTTCTCTGAAACCGTAAGGCCCAGGTATTTGATATTTGGTCTGAAGCTTCATCTAGTGGACCCCTACCAAGATTGTTCAAATTATACTGCTGGGGCCAAAAATGCCCC
The DNA here is from genome assembly GCA_963580285.1 of Lucinisca nassula. NCBI lineage: Eukaryota > Metazoa > Mollusca > Bivalvia > Lucinida > Lucinidae > Lucinisca > Lucinisca nassula. Next base: position 35,266,002 of record OY757024.1, read on the forward strand.
CGCTCCGGGGCCCTTTGGTTTTACATGGGCTTATACAGGGAAAATCTTTAAAAATCTTCTTCTCTGAAACCGTAAGGCCCAGGTCTTTGATATTTGGTCTGAAGCTACATCTAGTGGACCCCTACCAAGATTGTTCAAATTATAGTGCTGGGGCCAAAAATGCCCCCGCCCCGGGCCCCTTTGATTTTACATGGGCTAATATAGGGAAAATCTTTAAAAATCTTCTTCTCTGAAACCGCAAGGCCCAGGTCTTTGATATTTGGTATGAAGCTTCAACTAGTGGACCCCTACCAAGATTGTTCAAATTATAGTGCTGGGGCCAAAAATGCCCCCGCTCCGGGGCCCTTTGGTTTTACATGGGCTTATATAGGGAAAATCTTAAAAAATCTTCTTCTCTGAAACCGCAAGGCCCAGGTCTTTGATATTTGGTATGAAGCTTCATCTAGTGGACCCCTACCAAGATTGTTCAAATTAAAGTGCTGGGGCCAAAAATGCCCCCGCTCTGGGGCCCTTTGGTTTAACATGGGCTTACATAGGGAAAATCTTTTAAAATTTTCTTCTCTGAAACTGCAAGGCCCAGGTCTTTGATATTTGGTATGAAGCTTCATCTAGTTGACCCCTACCAAGATTGTTCAAATTATAGTGCTGGGGCCAAAAATGCCCCCGCTCCGGGGCCCTTTGGTTTTACATGGGCTTATATAGGAAACATCGTTAAAAATCTTCTTGTCTGAAACAGTAAGGCCCAGGTCTTTGATATTTGGTCTGAAGCTTCATCTAGTGGACCCCTACCAAGATTGTTCAAATTATAGTGCTGGGGCCAAAAATGCCCCCGCTCCGGGCCCTTTGGTTTTACATGGGCTTATATAGGGAAAATCTTTAAAAATCTTCTTCTCTGAAACCGTAAGGCCCAGGTCTTTGTTATTTGGTCTGAAGCTACATCTAGTGGACCCCTACCAAGATTGTTCAAATTATAGTGCTGGGTCAAAAATTGCCCCCGCCCCAGGCCCCTTTGATTTTACATGGGCTAATATATGGAAAATCTTTAAAAATCTTTTTCTCTGAAACCGCAAGGCCCAGGTCTTTGATATTTGGTATGAAGCTTAAACTAGTGGACCCCTACCAAGATTGTTGAAATTATAGTGCTTGGGCCAAAAATGCTCTTGCTCCAGGGCCCTTTGGTTTTACATGGTCTTATAAAGGGAAGATCTTTAAAAATCTTCTTCTCTGAAACCCTAAGGCCCAGGTCTTTGATATTTGGTATGAAGCTTCATCTAGTGGACCCCTACCAATATTGTTCAAATTATAGTGCTGGCATGGGCTTATACAGGGAAAATCTTTAAAAATCTTCTTCTCTGAAACTGTAAGGCCCAGGTCTTTGATATTTGGTCTGAAGCTACATCTAGTGGACCCCTACCAAGATTGTTCAAATTATAGTGCTGGGGCCAAAAATGCCCCTTGCCCGGGCCCCTTTGGTTTAACATGGGCTTACATAGGGAAAATCTTTTAAAATTTTCTTCTCTGAAACTGCAAGGCCCAGGACTTTGATATTTGGTATGAAGCTTCATCTAGTGGACCCCTACCAAGATTGTTCAAATTATAGTGCTGGAGCCAAAAATGCCCCCGCTCCGGGGCCCTTTGGTTTTACATGGGCTTACATAGGGAAAATTTTTTGAAATTTTCTTCTCTGAAACCGCAAGGCCCAGGTCTTTGATATTTGGTATGAAGCTTCACCTAATGGACCCCTACCAAGATTGTTCAAATTATAGCCCTGGGGCCAAAAATGCCCCCTGCCCGGGGGCCCTTTGATTTTACATGGGCTTATATAGGGAAAATCTTTAAAAATCTTCTTCTCTGAAACCGCTAGGCCCAGGTCTTTGATATTTGGTATGAAGCTTCACCTAGTGGACCCCTACAAAGATTGTTCAAATTATAGTGCTGGGGCAAAAAATGACCCCACTCTGGGGCCCTTTGGTTTTATATGGGCTTATATAGGGAAAATCTTTAAAAATTTTCTTCTCTGAAACCCTAAGGCCCATGTCTTTGATATTTGGTATGAATTCCCCCCACAAGGCCCCCCCCCCCCTGCCCCCCCCCCCCCCCCCCCACGCCCCGGGGCTTTTTGGTTTTACATGGGCTTATACAGGGAAAATCTTAAAAAAACTTCTTCTCTGAAACCGCAAGTCCCAGGTCTTTGATATTTGGTATGAAGCTTCACCTAGTGGACCCCAACCATGGTTGTTCAAATTATAGCCCTAGGGCCAAAAATGCCCCTGCTCCGGGGCCCTTTGGTTTTACATAGACTTATATATGGAAAATCTTGAAAAATCTTCTTCTCTGAAACCAAAAGGCCCAGGTCTTTGATATTTGGTATGAGGCTTAATCTAGTGGACCCCTACCAAGATTGTTCAAATTATAGTGCTGGGGCCAAAAATTGTCTTCTCTGAAATCGTAAGGCCCATGTCTTTGATATTTGGTATGAAGCTTCACCCCACAAGGCCCAGGCCCTGGGGGCCAAAAATGCCCCAATCCCGGGGCCTTTTGGTTTTACATGGGCTTATATAGGGAAGATCTTTAAAAGTCTTCTTCTCTGAAGTTGTAAGGCCCAGGTCTTTGTTATTTGGTATGAAGCTTCATCTAGTGGACCCCAACCAAGATTGTTCAAATTATAGTGCTGGGGCCAAAAATGCCTCCCCCCCCCCCCCCCCCCCCCCCCCTCCCCCCCCGTGGCCCTTTGGTTTTACATGAGCTTATATAGGGAAAATCTTTAAAAATCTTCTTCTCTGAAACCGCAAGGCCCAGGTCTTTGATATTTGGTATGAAGCTTCATCTAGTGGACCCCTACCAAGATTGTTCAAATTAAAGTGCTGGGGCCAAAAATGCCCCCGCTCCAGGGCCCTTTGGTTTTACATGGGCTTACATAGGGAAAACCTTTTAAAATTTTCTTCTCTGAAACCGCAAGGCTCAGGTCTTTGATATTTGATATGAAGCTTCATCTAGTGGAACCCTACCAAGATTGTTCAAATTATAGTGCTGGGGCCAAAAATGCCCCCACTCTGGGGCCCTTTGGTTTTACATGGGCTTATATAGGGAAAATCTCTAAAAATTTTCTTCTCTGAAACCTTAATGCTGCCCTTGTCTTTGATATTTGGTATGAAGCTTCACCCCACAAGGCCCAGGTCCCCCCCCCCCCCCCCCTCCCACCCAGCCCCAGCAGGGCCTTTTGGTTTTACATGGGGTTTTATAGGGAAAATCTTTAAAAATCTTCTTCTCTGAAACCGCAAGGCCCAGGTCTTTGATATTTGGTATGAAGCTTCACCTAGTGGACCCCTACCAAGGTTGTTCAAATTATAGCTTTATAGCTGTAGGGCCAAAAATGCCCCCGCTCCGGGGCCCTTTGGTTTTACATAGACTTATATATGGAAAATCTTCAAAAATCTTTTTCTCTGAAACCGCAATGCCCAGGTCTTTGATATTTGGTATGAGGCTTCATCTAGTGGACCCCTACCAAGATTGTTCAAATTATAGTGCTGGGGCCAAAAATGCCCCCGCCTGGGGGCCCTTTGGTTTTATATGGGCTTATATAGGGAAAATCTTTAAAAATCTTCTTCTCCGAAACCGCAAGGCCCAGGTCTTTGATGTTTGGTTTGAAGCTTCATCTAGTGGACCCCTACCAAGATTGTTCAAATTATTGTGCTGGGGCCAAAAATGCCCCCGCTCCGGGGCCTTTTGGTTTTACATGGGCTTATATAGGGAAAATTTTTAAAAATCTTCTTCTCTTAAACTGCTAGGCTCAGGTCTTTGATATTTGGTATGAAACTTTACCTGGTGGACCTTTACCAAGATTGTTCAAATTATAGTGCTGGGGCAAAAAATGCCCCTGTTCTGGGGCCCTTTGGTTTTATATGGCTTATTTAGGGAAATTTTTTTAAAAATTTTCTACTCTGAAACTGTAAGGCCCATGTCTTTGATATTTGGTATGAAGCTTCACCCCACAAGGCCCAGGCCCTGGGGCCAAAAATGCCCCCAACCCGGGGCCTTTTGGTTTTACATGGGCTTATATAGGGAAAATCTTTAAAAATCTCTTCTCTGAAACTACTAGGCTCAGGTCTTTGATATTTGGTATGAAGCTTTACCTAGTGGACCCTACCAAGATTGTTCAAATTATAGTGCTGGGGCCAAAAATACCCCCGCTCTGGGGCCCTTTGGTTTTACATGGGCTTATATTGGGAAAATCTTTAAAAATTTTCTTCTCTGAAACCGTAAGGCCCTTGTCTTTGATATTTGGTATGAAGCTTCACCCCATAAGGCCCAGTCCCCCCCCCCCCCCCCCCACACACACACACACAGGGCCTTTTGGTTTTACATGGGCTTATACAGGGAAAATCTTTAAAAATCTTTGTTTCTGAAACTGCAAGGCCCAGGTCTTTGATATTCGATATGAAGCTTCACCTAGTAGACCCCTTCCAAGATTATTCAATTTATAGCCCTGGGGCCAAAAATGCCCCCGCTCCAGGGCCCTTTGGTTTTACATAGACTTATTTATGGAAAATCTTGAAAAATCTTCTTCTCTGAAACCGCAAGGCCCAGGTCTTTGATATTTGGTATGAAGCTTCATCTGGTGGACCCCTACCAATATTGTTCAAATTATAGTGCTGGGGCCAAAAATGCCCCCGCCCCGGGTCTTTGGGTTTTACATGGGCTTATATAGGGAAAATCTTTAAAAATCTTCTTCTTTGAAACCGCTAGGCTCAGGTCTTTGATATTTGGTATGAAGCGTCACCTAGTGGACCCCTACCAAGATTGTTCAAATTAAAGTGCTGGGGCAAAAAATGCCCCCGCTCTGGGGCCCTTTGGTTTTACATGGCTTATATAGGGAAACTCTTTAAAAATCTTCTTTTCTGAAACCACAGGGCCAAGGTCTTTGATATTTGGTATGAAGCTTCACCTAGTGGACCCCTACCAGGACTGTTCAAATTATTGCCCTGGGGCCAAAAATGCTCCCGCTCCGGGGCCCTTTGGTTTTACATAGACTTATATAGGGAAAATCTTTAAAAATTTTCTTCTCTGACACTGTAAGGCCCATTTTTTTTATATTTGGTATGGAGCTTCACCCCACAAGGCCCAGTTACCCCCCCCCCCCCCCACTTATAAAAGGGGAAAATCTTTAATAATCTTCTTCTCTGAAACCCCAAGGCCCAGGTCTTTGATATTTGGTATCAAGCTTCATCTGGTGGACCCCTACCAAAATTGTTCAAATTATAGTGCTGGGGCCAAAAATGCCCCCACCCCGGGGCCTTTTGGTTTTACATGGGCTTATAGAGGGGAAAATCTTGAAAAATCTTCTTCTCGGAAACCACAAGGCCTAGGTCTTTGATATTCAGTATGAAGCTTCATCTAGTGGACCTCTACCAAAATTGTTCAATTACAGCCCTGAGACCAAAAATGCCCCCGCATCGGGGCCCTTTGGTTTTACATAGACTTATATAGGGAAAATCTTTAAAAATCTTCTTCTCTGAAACCACAAGGCCTAGGTCTTTGTATTTGGTATGAAGCTTCATCTTGTGGACCTCTACCAAGATTGTTCAAATTATAGCCCTGGGGCCAAAAATGCCCCCGCTCCGTGGCCCTTTGGTATTACATAGACTTATATAGGGAAAATCTTGAAAAATCTTCTTCTCTGAAACCAGAAGGCCTAGGTCTTTGATATTTGGTATGAAGCTTCATCTAGTGGACCTCTACCAAGATTGTTCAAATTTTAGCCTTGAGACCAAAAACGCCCCTGTCTCGGGGGCCCTTTGGTTTTACATAGACTTATAACTTATAGAGTCTAACTGTTGGTTTTCTTTTGCTCCAGCATTTCAGTGGTTTCTTGCTGTCGAGTCCTCACCTTTGTCTCACCTCTGTGGTTCTTTGATTATTTGTGTTCACGGAGATGATGCACTGATGAGTTAGAAGGCCTTCATGCGGACTGAACAAATTATTTGTCTAAATCGCAGCGGAAGTAAGGGTGAGGATTGTGGCCATGTAAAATAGATTTAAGCCCCCCAGTGGAAATCTTTCCACTGACTGTTCCAAGGCGGTTCTTCTGTGGCGATTTATTTATGTTGTTGTTAATTACTTACTGTGTGTATCACTTGTGTCTTTTAATTTTGGATGGCCATATTGCCATTTTGTGGGAAAGTAACTGTCCTTATGGCCTTCTTTTGTTTAGGTTTCCATTATGGTCTGGTCGCTTAATGTTTGTATTTCTTTCCCTTTGGTGTCTTTGATGGGTGGAGTAAGTTAATTGTATCGATTCCTGATCTTTGTTTTACTTCTACTTTATATAGGGAAAATCTTTAAAAATCTTCTTCTGTGAAACCACAAGGCCTAGGTCTTTGATATTTGGTGTGAAATTTCATCTAGTGGACCTCTATCAAGATTGTTCAAATTATAGGCTATTAGCCCTGGGGCCAAAAATGCCCCCGCCCCGAGACCCTTTGCTTTTACACAGACTTAAATAGGAAAATCTTTAAAAATCTACTTCTCTGAAACCCCAAGGCCCATGCCTTTGATATTTGGTATGGAGCTTCATCTAGTGGACCTCTACCAAGATTGTTTAAATTATGGTCCTGAAGCCAAAAATGCCCCCGCTCCGGGGCTATTTGGCTTTACATAGGCTAATGTAGGGAATATCTTTAAAAAATCTTCTTCTCTGAAACCCCAAGGCCCAGGTCTTTGATATTTGGTGTGTAGCTTCATCTAGTGGACCTTTGCCAAGATTGTTCAAATTCAGCCTTTGTTGATATTTGGTATGAAGCTTCACCGCTTTAGACCTCCCTCAACATTATGCACATTGTAGCCCTGGGGTCAATAATGGCCCTCCCCGAGGCCCACTTGTTACTCTATCATATGGATCAGGTGAGCGATCCAGGGCCATCATGGCCCTCTTGTTGTACCTCATGGTATCTTCCTCCTTATATATGGCAGGAGTCCATTTTGAAATTCAGGGTTGACAAGTTGTATTATCTTTAAAATTTGTTTGGAAAATAGCTGAACTTTTTGCAAATAGTGCAGGCCCAGATCAGACACTGCATTCCGCAGCGTCTGATCTGGGCCTGCACTTTTTGCCAGGGTGCCAGTTTTGGGGTTTCCGATACAAACTTTGTTAAAGCAGTTGTTGGCTACTACTCTATTCCTTTCTCACAAGAGGCACATTCTTCAGAATCTGTAATCATCTCCTGGACCAACACATTTAAGTGATAACTGTATTGAAAATTGTCATTCGGGGAGGTAAATCTGCGGTTTTACTGTCGGAAATTTCGTTTTACGGTGAGACTTCGGTGGAGTTGTAAACCAGAATGAGCGACTGTAAAACCATCAATTTACCTCGCCAAATTTTTCAATACAGTTATCCCCATTCTAATGCACTTATTTAGTTGTTTTATTAAAAATTATACTATTTTGCTCAAAGCGCTGTGAGCTGCGTAAAACCAATGCTACCCAATAAAAAAACGACGTTACATCATGGCGTCGGGTTTCTGACAGTATATCGCACGATATACTGTCACAAATTTTTGACTTTGACATAGTTCAATCTAACATTGCGTTACATATGCATGTGCATTAGATAGAGGATCTTACATTTGTGCTCATGTATTATTGAATTTATTAAACTCATTGAGGAAAAGGGATAAAATGTGAGGCTATGCCGAGCATATTATCCCTTTTCTTCAATGAGTTTAATAAATTCAATAATACACGATTATTAAACGAGTTGAGGAAAAGGGATAAAATGCGAGGCTTGGCAAAGAATTTTTCCAATTTCCTCAACAAGTTTAATAAATTCAATAATACACGAGCACGAATGCAAGATTCTATTTATCATGTGACATTTAAAACGCATTTTATTCACGATTGATTACAAAAATGTCAATATTCCGCCATTAGTAAACACGACGTCGTTAAGTACGTCGTACATGTAACGTTACGGGCACGTATCTTGCTAATTTGCATATTTAATCCACTAGTGGATTATCGAAAATATTACATGGCATTAATACACTCAGACGCGACGACAAATGATAAAATATTGTTTGACATGGTTTGTTTCAGAATGCAAGCAATACAGAACCTTGGTTTAGCAGTAATAGCTATAGCGGCCGGCGCAATAGTAGATTCCAAAGGCTACCTCTTGTTAGAAGTTTTCTTCTCGGCTTGGCTGTGTAGTAAGTTTCTCTTCCTTACCGTTTCACATCTTATTAACCCGTTTTGTACCAAACAGAATCTTATATGTACCAGGAGTCCATAGGGTTAGACATTAACCCAGGACTGATAGACATTGTCTAGTGAAAAGCTGGTCAAGTCTAGGAAGGTCAGTGGCTGGCTGGTCCGAAATCTGATGCCACATTCATTAAAAATCCATATTTTTAACCCATTTACCATAAAATGTTTGTTTTCAGTTTTTCTATTTAAATGAATAATATTAGGAATAATCTGATGACTGTAGAACTAACATATTACTTTAGTATGATTTTTATCATTTCCTCGGTCCATTTGAACTTAGAGCGGGTCCAGTGCATCCCAAGAGTTACAGGACCACCTTGTCTGGTTATTTAAAAAGTTAATGTTGAAACCTGGTCCATTTCAAAATTAAGGGGTGTCAAGTTGTTTTCTTCAAAATTTATTTGGAAAATGGCTGAACTTTTCGCAAACAGTGTAGGCCCTGATCAGATGCCGCTTTCCGCGGCATCTGATCTGGGCCTGCACTGTTTGCCCATTACCCGCTTTGGGGTTTCTGGTACAAAATGGGTTAAGGTCAGTTAAAAACGTGGTTAGGTAAACTGAGTGGTTCAAAATTATCCAAATACAAGGGTTGGCTGAAAAGTTCTGAGCCTGACCAAGAAGCAGGCATCGAACAGCCATGAAATTTTGTATTCATTAAATACAAACCTTTATTACTTGATTTGTCGCAAATGAGTTCAAGTTTACCTGCAATAACGTAGAAATTCTAGACTTTGAAAATTGATACTAGAACGTTTTTGAGAAAATGGACAAAATCTGGCATGGTGGTGTCATCAAGTACCTCCATAAAAAGGGGTTAGCTCCTAAGGACATTCATGCCGATATGGTTGCTACATTAGGGGATTAATCGTATTATCGTATGCAACCGTGAAAAGGTGGGCAGCAAATTTTAAGATGGGCAAGGACAGCCTTGAAGAGGATGACCCGTGTGGACGACCCACAACGGCAACAACTGAGGAATCCATCAGCCAAGTGCACAGGGCCGTGATGGATGACAGGCGTTTAACTGTGAATCAGTTAGCTAACACTGTTGGCATCTCCCGTGAAGGAGTAGAGAACATTCTACACAGTGAATTAGGAATTCCAAAGGTTCCACCAGATGGGTGCCAAAAGTTGACCAGACTGAACCTGTCACAAGCCAACTTGGCTATGTTTGAAGAAGAGCAAGATGGTTTTCTTGACCGTTTTGTCACTCAGGATGAGTGTTGGGTTCATCACTTTGAGCCGAGACCAAAAGACAATCCATGCAATGGAAGCACCCTGGCTCACCCCTTCCAGAGAAGGCAAAGGTCGCTACTCTGCAGGGAAGGTGATGGCATCAGTGTTCTGGGATGCCAAGGGTATAATATTCATAGATTATCTTCAAAAGGGCAGAACAATTAATGGGGAGTATTATGCAGATCTGCTAAAACAATTGCGAAAAGCAATTAAGGCTAAACGACCCGGAAAATTGACAAAAGGGGTCTTGTTCCATCAGGACAATGCGCCTGCTCATAAATCGGTTGTCGCAATGGCTGCTGTGCATGACTGTGGCTTCACACTTGTCGATCACCCTCCGTATTCACCTGATCTAGCTCCATCAGATTATTTCCTGTTTCCAAACATGAAAAAGCACTTGGCTGGGCAGCATTATCGGTCAGACGAGGATTTGATAGCGGCTGTGGAGGAGTTTTTCAGGGACCAAGATGAGACCTTCTATACCACTGGGATGCAAGGACTCAAGCATCGCTGGAGGAAGTGTGTGGACAGGAAGGGAGACTATGTTGAAAAATAAGGCACTCTCAGCATGGACAAACCATTGGATCTTGGTCAGGCTCAGAACTTTTCAGCCTACCCTCGTAGTGTTGTCTGGGCTGTTAAACACCAAACAAACAAATAAACTTAAAACACTGTTGATGTTCAAAAATTGGACAGAATGATGTTGTTGTTTGATTTTTATTATGCCCCCGCCATTCGAAGATTGGTGGAAAGGGCATATAGCGTTGCCCCTGTCTGTCCGTCCGTGCGTGTGTGTGTCCGTGCGTCCGACTTTAACGCAGTCAATAACTCCCTTATTTCTTGATGGATTTTAAAATTACTCGGCAGAAATGTTAACCATCATGAGACGACGTGTCATGTGCAAAACCCAAGTCCGTACCTCCAAGGTCAAGATCATACTTAGAGGTCAAAGGTCAAAAAAAGGGTCCGAAACTTGCAGCCAATAACTTACTTATTATGAATGGATTTTAAAATTACTTTGAAGAAATGTTAACCAAAGAAATGTTAACCATCATGAGACGATGGGTCACGTGCAAACCCAGATCCTTACCTCCAAGGTCAAGGTCATACATAGAGGTCAATGGTAAAAAAATGGTCCGAAACTTAAACACAGTCAATAACTTTCTTATCTCTGGATGGATTTTGAAATTATTTGGCAGAAATGTTGGCCATTATGAGACAGTCTGCCTCACACAAAACCAAGGTCCTTACCTGCAAGGTCAAGGTCATACTTAGAGGTCAAACGTGAAAAAGGGTCCAAAACTTAAACACGGTCAATAACTTTCTATGGATGAATACGAACATAGACATATTTTCAGGCGGGGGCATCCGTGTCCTATGGACGCATTTCTAGTTTGTATTGGAGTTTAACAGCCCAGTCAACACTATTTAGGTCATTTTTGAGCCGGTCAGTTTACGTATACACAGTATTCCTGGGCAGGCTTATTCGTAAGCGGTTAACTAGTACAGTGCACATTCTTTCGCCAGAATCTGAAAACAGCCCTTCTTGAATCAGTGGAAGGGAGAGAATGACCGTAGAAAAGATTTCATGATCAATCTCCAAGAAAGAATGTTGCCGACCCCGGCAGGTATCGAACCCACGTCCTCCTGATCACCAGTCAGGGGCGCATCCGACTGACCTACCGGTGCTATCATAGCGTCTTTCAGTCAAATCCATAGAACTAGCGTATGTATCTATTTCCCTTATTTCTGATCTAAACATAGATTGTGAGTGCTCGATAGAGCCGCGGCGACCTCCTGATCACCAGTAAGACGCACGCCAGTAAGATTACTGGCTTCTAGTTTTAACCGTGCATCCGACTGAGTTAACTAGGCCGGCTGTTGTGGTTTGATGATGTGTGTGTAATGAATGCATACACATAATGCTGTTGCATAGACTGACCAAGTGGATATAATCTTAACCCGTTTATTTTGTTTTGTTTGTTTGATTTAAGGTTTGATGTCACCGTCAACACTGTAAAGGTCATTTTCGAGACGTTGCTTCCAATTTTGTGGGACTTTTACCCGACATTGAGATGAAATGACATCTCAAGCCTGTCGCCCAATGAAACCAATAGGGTTTATTAGCATGGAAGGTCTGCCTCGCACCGCGGTTCCTGGACAGGCTTAGATCCTCTAAGCGGTTTATCAATACTAGTGTGTGGGCCGGATTCAGCTCTGCGTGGAAGCATCATTCAACCCATATATTTCTTCAAGCCCCTATGGGCAACCCGTTTAGTACCAAATGGAATCTTCCTCCTTATAAATAGCAGGAGTCAATTTCAAAATTTAGGGGTGTCAGGTTGTGTTTTTTTTTTTTCAAAATTTATTTGGAAAATGGCTTAACTTTTTGCAAACAGTGTAGGCCGTGATCAGATACAGCGTTCTGCGGCGTCTGATCTGGGTCTGCACTGTTTGCTAGGGTACCCGTTTTGGGGTTTCTGGTACTAAATAGGTTAATAGTGTTGACTGAGTCGTCAAACTCCAAGCAAACAAACAAACCTTAAAAACTATCATTATTCTATAATTTGATAGGATGATGTTGCTATTTGACAGTGTTTATAAAGAGTGAATACACTTACGTGGTTCGGTAAATTGAGGATATTTGATTTTTTTTCAGTGTAAGATCGAATTTTACTTCATGGAATGAACACCAAAACCAGTATTTCCTGACTGGCATTAGCCACAAGTGAAATTACCAGTTTTGATGTTCATGAGTGAAATAAAATTTGATCTTACACTGAAAAAAAATCCAATTTTCTGTTTCTTACAAGCTTCAAAATGGCAATATTTAGCTTTATTAATCTTGTCACTCACCCACAGAGAAAACTAACTTTGATCCTGGTGATTTCACTTCTATTTAGTGGTGTTCAACGTGTTTATTGGGTGTAAACTAACAGTTTGCACATGAAAAATAGCTTGGGATGATACTATTATGTATCATTACTGAAATAATTGAAAGAGTAGTTTCCCAAAGAAGTTGCGGACTGATCTAATGTTGCACAAAAAATATGTGAAGACAGCGTTGAAAATGACATCATTAACGTCTTCATAAAGTGTGAATGGGCTAAGGGTCACAACCATTAATTTTCAATCATCTAACATTGGAAAAATAGAATCAAATCCAGATTTGAAGAAAAAAGTAGTCCAAAACAATGAAAAATAAACTTGGTGTCAGTTTGAAACAGTGACAATAGGGCTTCCACTGAGAAAACTCTATATTTCATTGAAAGGCATGTAAGAAACTGACTGGCCCCATATAACCTTAACAGTGTTGACTGAGCTGTTAAACTCAAAACAAACAATCAAAAACATCACGTGAACAAGTCCATGAAATGAACACCCACTAAACCCCACTTTATACAGAGAAAACTGGGGTTTATTGGGGTAATCAATATTTTACTTATTTCTGCTCCAAGATATAGGTTGTGGGTACTCGTTAGAACCGCCTCAATGAGGCGGTTCTAACGAGCACCTACAACCTATGGCTGCTGTATTATTGAGAAAAATATCAGGGATTTTCATCAGAAAATTAGCCGTTTTTGAGATGTGAAAAAATGCACTATGTCGCATGGGTGTGTTATGGTAATGAAAAAAAAAAATTCCTTTGGCGGCAACTTGGGTCAGATTCAGAATAGATTGTATTTCCCATCTGACAGTGAAGATTCAGTCCCAGTCATCACGTGAACAAGTCCGTGAAATGAACACCCCCTTAAACCCCTCTTTATGTGGAGAAAACTGGGGTTTACAGGGGTACTGAATATTTTTCTTAAAGGTTGTGGGTACTCGTTAGAACCGCCTAAATGAGGCGGTTCTAACGAGCACCCATAACCTCTGTTTTCAGTATTAATAAGAAAAATATCACGCATTTTCACCAGAAAAGTAGCCATTTTTGAGATAAGGAAAATGCACTATGCCGCACAGGTGTATTATCGTAATGGAATTGATTAACCCTCATTAGTTCAAACAATGCCTGTCTTGATCAAATTTCCATGGTCCCAAAAGGTATTTGAGCCATTAAGTTCAGCTGTTTTTGGAACTCTCCTAAGGCTTGTTTCACATAACATGTAACTTGCATAATGACTGCATTGCTCCTGATAAGCGGCTTTTTAGCTCACCGTCACGTAGTGACGAGGTGAGCTTTTGGGATCACTTTTTGTCCGTCGTCCGTCGTGCGTCCGTCCGTGCGTCCGTGCGTGCGTGCGTCCGTGCGTGCGTAAACAATTTCTTTAAACGACATCTCCTCCTAAACCACTGATTGGATTTTGACCAAACTTCACAGGAATGATCCTTAGGTGGTCCCCTTTCAAAGTTGTTCAAATGGTTCCGGTCCATTGCACATGTAGGTTTTTGGGGCCAAAAATAGACTTTTTTCACCAAAAACTTAAAAAATCTTCTTCTCTGAAACCACAAGGCCCAGGTCTTTGATATTTGGTATGAAGCTTCATCTAGTGGACCCCTACCAAGATTGTTCAAATTTTTGTGCTGGGGCCAAAAATGCCCCCGCCCCGGGGCCCTTTGGTTTTACATAGGCTTATATAGGGAAAATCTTTAAAAATCTTCTTCTCTGAAACCACAAGGCCCAGGACTTTGATATTTGGTATGAAGCTTCATCTAGTGGACCCCTACCAAGATTGTTCAAATTATAGTGCTGGGACAAAAAATGCCCCCGCCACGGGGCCCTTTGGTTTTACATTGGCTTATATAGGGAAAATCTTTAAAAATCTTCTTCTCTGAAACCACAAGGCCGAGGTCTTTGATATTTGGTATGAAGCTTCATCTAGTGGACCCCTACCAAGATTGTTCAAATTATAGTGCCGGGGCCAAAAATGCCCCCGCCCCGGGGCCCTTTGGTTTTACATGGGCTTATATAGGGAAAATCTTTAAAAATCTTCTTCTCTGAAACCACAAGGCCCAGGACTTTGATATTTGGTATGAAGCTTCATCTAGTGGACCCCTACCAAGATTGTTCAAATTATAGTGCCGACGCCAAAAATGCCCCCGCCCCGGGGCCCTTTGGTTTTACATAGGCTTATATAGGGAAAATCTTTAAAAATCTTCTTCTCTGAAACCACAACGCCCAGGACTTTGATATTTGGTATGAAGCTTCATCTAGTGGACCCCTACCAAGATTGTTCAAATTATAGTGCTGGGACAAAAAATGCCCCCGCCACGGGGCCCTTTGGTTTTACATTGGCTTATATAGGGAAAATCTTTAAAAATCTTCTTCTCTGAAACCACAAGGCCCAGGTCTTTGATATTTGGTATGAAGCTTCATCTAGTGGACCCCTACCAAGATTGTTCAAATTATAGTGCCGGGGCCAAAAATGCCCCCGCCCCGGGGCCCTTTGGTTTTACATAGGCTTATATAGGGAAAATCTTTAAAAATCTTCTTCTCTGAAACCACAAGGCCCAGGACTTTGATATTTGGTATGAAGCTTCATCTAGTGGACCCCTACCAAGATTGTTCAAATTATAGTGCTAGGACAAAAAATGCCCCCGCCACGGGGCCCTTTGGTTTTACATTGGCTTATATAGGGAAAATCTTTTAAAAAACTTCTTCTCTGAAACCGCAAGGCCCAGGTCTTTGATATTTGATATGAAGCTTCATCTAGTTGACCCCTACCAAGATTGTTCAAATTATAGTGCTGGGGCCAAAAATGCCCCTGCCCCT
The DNA here is from genome assembly GCA_963580285.1 of Lucinisca nassula. Taxonomy (NCBI): domain Eukaryota; kingdom Metazoa; phylum Mollusca; class Bivalvia; order Lucinida; family Lucinidae; genus Lucinisca; species Lucinisca nassula. The sequence goes on from OY757024.1 coordinate 35,281,216, forward strand.
GGGCCCTTTGGTTTTACATAGGCTTATATAGGGAAAATCTTTAAAAATCTTCTTCTCTGAAACCACAAGGCCCAGGACTTTGATATTTGGTATGAAGCTTCATCTAGTTGACATCTACCAAGATTGTTCAAATTATAGTGCTGGGGCAAAAAATGCCCCTGTCCCGGGGCCCTTTGGTTTTACATAGGCTTATATAGGCCAAAATCGTTAAAAATCTTCTTCTCTGAAACCACAAGGCCCAGGACTTTGATATTTAGAATGAAGCTTCATCCAATGGACCTCTACCAAGAATGTTCAATTTATAGCCCTTGGGCCAAAAATGCCCCCGCCCTGGGGCCCTTTGGTTTTACGTAGACTTATATAGGGAAAATCTTTAAAAATCTTTTTCTCTGAAACCACAAGGCCTAGGTCTTTTATATTTTGTATGAAGCTTCATCTAGTTGACCCCTACCAAGATTGTTCAAATTATAGTGCTGGGGCAAAAAATGCCCCCGCCCCGGGGCCCTTTGGTTTTACATAGGCTTATATAGGGAAAATCTTTAAAAATTTTCTTCTCTGAAACCACAAGGCCCAGGACTTTGATATTTGGTATGAAGCTTCTTCTAAAGGACCCCTACCAAGATGATTCAAATTATCAAATTATAGCCCTTGGGCCAAAAATGCCCCTGCTCTGGGGCCTTTTGGTTTTACATAGACTTATATAGGGAAAATCTTTAAAAATCTTCTTCTCTGAAACCACAAGTCCTAGGTCTTTTATATTTGGTATGAAGCTTCTTCTAAAGGACCCCTACCAAGATGATTCAAATTATAGTGCTGGGGCCAAAAGTGGCCCCGCCCCGGGGCCCTTTGGTTTTACATAGGCTTATTTGGGGATAATCTTTAAAAATCTTCTTCTCTGAAACCACAAGGCCCAGGACTTTGAAATTTGGTATGAAGCTTCATCTAATGGACCTCTACCAAGATTGTTCAAATTATAGCCCTTGGGCCAAAAATGCCCCCACCCCAAGGCCCTTTGGTTTTTACATAGATTTATATAGCCCCGGGGCCATTTGGTTTTGCATAGGTTTATGTAGGGAATATCTTTAAAAAAAAATCTTCTTCTCTGAAACCGCAAGGCCCAGGTCTTTGATATTTGATGTGTAGCTTCATCTAGTGGACCTTTGCCAAGATTGTTCAAATTATAGACTTTGTTGATGTTTGGTATGAAGCTTCACCTTTAAGTCCTCCCTCAACATTATGCACATTAAAGCCCTGGGGCCAATAATGGCCCTCTCTGGGGCCCACTTGTTACACTTTGGATCAGGTGAGCGATCCAGGGCCATCATGGCCCTCTTGTTTATCTGAAAAGTACTGATATTTGTCTTACCGTATTCGACCTATTTACCGCACCGTGCGCTTATTTTTTTCAAAATTGTATGAAAATATTGTGGTGAAAAATCTACCTAATAAGCGCACACACAAAATGAAAAAAATACGAAAAAAGCTTCTGATATGATTATTTTATAGAGTTGAATTTCAGCATAGAGGTTCACCACATATACATATAATTTTCCGGGTCAAAGATGCAGCAAAACTCAATATGAATTTGTTGGGAGGTTACTGTAATGTGTGTGCTTGTGTATTTTTTCCAGAAAAAGCTTGGGTGTGCGCTTATAGGAGCATGTGCGGTAAATAAGTCGAATACAGTATTTCTGCGTGAAAACATAGGTTATGGTGTTCATCAGAATCGCCTTGGTGAGTAGCTTCTGATGAGAGTACCCACAAGCTATGTTTTCTTGCAGAAATAAGAAAATATTTTTCTGATTTCTGCACAAAACCTATTTGGGTAGTCATTGAAGCACATTGGCAAGGCACTTATAATGGGTACCCTTAACATACGTTTTCTTGCAGAAATACAGTAAAATTCCCTTATTAAGACCACCTTTGGGACTGTTCAAAAGTGGTCTTTAAGACCACTTTTGAACAGTCCCAAAGGTGGTCCCTGATCAGATGACATTGTGTACAGAAAACACAACAAAAGAATAACTGCAAGCTACAAAACAAGCTTTTTAAAGCAGAATTAGTTTTAATTTAGGTGGTCTTAATAGCAGAATTTCACTGCATTATGTTGATACCCCTCTAATTTGGAGCTATGTGGTCACTATTGACCATTTGCCGGCCCCGGTAGCTCAGTCGGATGCGCGTCTTGACTCGTGATCAGGAGAACGCGGGTTCGATACCTGCCGGGGTCGGCAACATTCTTTCCTGGAGATTGATCATGAAATCTTTTCTACGGTCATTCTCTCCCTTCCACTGATTCAAGAATCGCAGGATCGATCCCGGGCTTCTCCAGACTTTCGGATGAGTCTTTAAATCAAGGTCCCGTCTCCGTCTGACCTTAGCTGTTGGTGGGACGTAAAACTCAAAACACTCACTGATTCAAGAAGGGCAGTTGGCAGTTTCAGGAGAAAGAATGTGCACTATACTGGTTAACAGATAAAGTATAAGCCTGCCCAGGAAAAGTTTGGATAGGTAAACTGAACGGCTCAGAAAGGACCTAGTGTTGACTGGGCCATTAAACTCCAATACAAACAAGCAAACACTAGTGACCATTTGAGTGAGATCTTCTTCTGCTGTGGTGCAGTGGTAAAGCATCGGATTTGAGATCGAGAGGTAGCAAGAGACTTTACCCACATTGCTCAGTGCTGGTTGCAACCCAGAAAAAGAGGGAAATTGTTTGTTTGATTTGAGGTTTAACGTCCTTGTCAACACTGTAAAGGTCATTTTGGAGACGTTGCTTCCAATTTTGTGGGACTTTTACCAGACATCGAGATGAAATGACATCTCAAGCCCCGCCGCCTAATGAAAGCAATAAGGTTCATAAGCATGGACGGTCTGACTCACACCGCTTTGCCTGGGCAGGCTTAGATCCTCTAAGTGGTTTACCAGTACTCATGTGCTTCTACATTTTCCTTTCAGTTGCTCTGATAGCGGCAGTTGTTCTATGGTTGTGGGATGCAGCTAAGGGAGGAAAATTGAACAGGTCCGCTCGCCGGCGAGCACAAGAAAAAGCAGAACAAGAAGAAGAGGATATAAAGTAAGTTATTACGTAACTAACAGGCCTCATAAATTTCAGGCATTTGCAGGATTTCAGGCTTTTAGAGCTTTTTTTTTTTTTTTTTCCTTGATTTGAGGCTTTTAGATTCTGATTTTTGCACATATAGTCTGATTAAAAAACTATTTAACCCTTATTTCTGACTATAAGTCAACCAAATTACTTTATATTTTCACAAACTCCATTACAAACAGTGTAGATCCTGATCAGATGGCTTCTGAAGAAGCCATCTGATCAGGATCTACACTGTTTGCAAAGGTAATGTAGTTGTGTCTTGTTCAGCAGGATAAGGGTTGAAGCTGCAAAATCGGGCCTTTCAGGCATGGAAAACCATGGTCAGTATGAGGCCTGAACTAAGAAGGCTTTTAATTTGAACAGTTTGTCATTCTAACAGGTACCAAAAATGCATGTTTTTATCGACACATTAGAACAGTTATCCATTGTTTGCATTGACGTTTAACATCCCTGTCAACACTATTTAGGTCAGTTTGGAGAGGCTGCTTCCAATTTTGTGGTACTTTTACCCGACATTGAGATTAAATGACATCTCAAGCCCTGCCACCCAATGAAACCAAAAGGTTTATAAGCAATTGGATGGTTGGACTCACACCACTTTGCCTGGGCAGGCTTAGTCCTGCTAAGCGGTTTACCAGTACTCATGTTTGGTCAGTTTCAACTCTGCGTGGCCCAATCTATTTCTCCAAGCCCCGATGGGCAGGGGTGGAGAACAGTTATCCTAAATTACCATAACATGTAATATGGACATATTAAAACAATTATCCTAAAATTACCAGTATCCTGATATGGACATGTTAGAACAATTATCCTAAAATTATCCTCATATGGACAAATTAGAACAATTATCCTAAAATTACCAGTTTCCTGATATCAACATATTAGAACAATTATCCTAAAATTATCCTGATGTGGACAAATTAGAATGATTATCCTAAAATTATCCTTAAATGGACAAATTTTATCCTAAAATTGTCCTCACATGGGCAAATTAGAACATTTATCCTAAAATTATTCTCATATAGACAAAGAAGAACATTTATCCTGAAATTATCTTTAAATGTACAAATTTTATCCTCATAGGGACAAAGCAGAACAACTATCCTAAAAATATCCTCATATGGACAAAGAAGAACAATTATCCTAAAAATATCCTCATATTGACAAAGAAGAACATTTAGCCTAAAAATATCCTCATATGGACAACGAAGAACAATTAGCCTAAAAATATGCTCATATGGACAAAGAAAAACAATTATCCTAAAAATATCCTCATATGTACAAAGCAGAACAATTATCCCATAATTATCCTCATATGGACAAATTAGAACATTTACCCTAAAATTACCCTCTTATGGACAAAGCAGAACAATTATCCTAAAAATATCCTTATATGGACAAAGCAGAACAATTATCCTAAAAATATCCTAATATGGACAAAGCAGAACAATTATCCTAAAATTATCCTCATATGGACAAAGCAGAACAATTATCCTCATATGGACAAAGCAGAACATTTATCCAAAAATTATCCTCATATGGACAAATTAGAACATTTACCCTAAAATTGTCCTATTATTCTTCCACCTGGGAGCTAGCTAAAGTGGTCACAGTTTAATATAAACGCGAAGTTTTTCCATCTAGTGAATTTTAACAAAAATCGTTGAACAGTCTAGACACATGATCAATCTTTGTCAAATTTGACTATATCAGTTCAACAAAGATTGATGCAGTGAACAGAGTATTTCCGTATAACAAGACAAAGTATTTGTCTGGATGGCCATAAGTATGAATCACATTATTGACCCTTTTTGTAACAAATGGAATCTTTCTCCTTATAAATAGTAGGAGTCCATTTCAAAATTTAGGGATGTCAGGTTGTGATTTCATCAAAAATTATTCGGAAAATGACTGAACTTTTAGCAAACAGTGGAGGCCCTGATCAGACGCCGCTTTCTGCCTGCACTGTTTGCCAGCCTACCAGGGCACCTATTTTAGGGTTTGGCTAAATTTTCTTCATAGGAACATACATACTGTGCCTCGGTAGCTCAGTGGGATGCACATCTGATCAGGAGGACGCGGGCTCGATACCTACCAGGGTTGGCAACATTCCTTTGTGGAGATTGATTATGAAATCTTTTCTATGGTCATTCTTTACCTTTCGCTGATTCAAGAAGGGTACTTAGGTATAAGCCTGCCTAGGAAAGTGTGGATAAGTAAATTGACCAGCTCAAAAATGACCTAAAATAGTGTTGACTGGGCCGTTAAACTCCAAAACAAACAAACAAACATACATACATACTGGCCTCTTGTTTAAATCACCTTGCCCACTTGTGCAATTAGAAGCCTCCGTGGTGTAGTGGTTACGCTACTCGCCTTGTAAACCAGGGGTCGCAGGATCGATCCCGGGCTTCTCCAGACTTTCAGATGAGTCTTTAAATCGAGGTCCCGTCTCCGTATGACCTTAGCTGTTGGTGAGACGTAAAACTTGAACACTCACTCACCATGTCCTGCAATGGAATCTCGAGGTCTAGTTGTTCAAAACTAATCATGTTTGTTACCATGGCCCAGTTGTTCAAAGCATTGTCTGTTAAACAAGCTCATTAGTGGTCAAACTGTAAATTGCACTAGCAACTACAATGTCTAATTCTCTCATATCACATTTTTTTCTGCAAAAATATAAGTATATTTGCCATATTTACGAGGGTCATTCAATGATTGCCTGGCTTTACCTACTTAGTCACGCTTGACTTCTTCTTTTTCCACATAGTCACCCTGCAGCAATAAGCACTTCCTCCATCGATGTTCCAAGGCTGAAAGTCCATTTTGGTAGAGAGTCAGCCTACCCTCCAACTGCTGCCTTATGCTCTTTTTCTGACCGGAAGTGACGTCCACACAATTTTTTCTTCAAGTTCGGAAGCAAAAAATAATCAGTGGGTGCCAGGTCAGGAGAATAAGGTGGATGGGGTAAGGGTTTGAAACCATTCCACTTCATTGCGTACACAGAAACTTTGCAAGTATGGACTCTAGCATTGTCATGTTGCAACAGCACACCTTTTGTAATTTTTCCAAGCCTTTTCTGTAGTTTGTCCAAAATATTAACATAGTAGTCCCCATTAGTAGTCTTGCCATGAGGTAAATAGTCCAAAAACAGAACCCCTTGCTATCCCAAAACACAGCTGCCATGACCTTGCTAACTGAAGGCTGAGTCTTGAAATTATTTGGACACTGTGAAACATGACCAGTCCATTGTTTACTCGGCTTTTTAGTCTCAGGGTCATAGTGATGGATCCAAGGTTCGCCCTCGTAACAATTCTTTCAAGAAAGTATTGCAGATCAGAATCATAATAAATAATTATTCCAAAAGTGACTCAGACATGGACACTCGGACAGCTCGTTGTCCTTTATGAAGACATTTTGGCACCCAACGCCCTGAAAGCTTCCTCAGAAATTTCCAATCTTCTAGCCATTTCTGAAACTTTCGTTCACCTGTCCCGCTTTACCAGTTCCCTTAGATTTACACTAGTGAGGTTATCAGTAGCGTTCACAGGTCTTTCACTACTGTGCTAGTCTCCCAGTTAACCATGTTTAAAATCAGCCACCCAACTTTTAACAGTTGAATATGAAGGTGCAGTCTTTCTGTGAACTTCAAACAATTCCTCATGTCTTCCTTTTCAAAAGCAGGTATCTAATCACTGCTCTGTACTCAATTTGTGACGAAAATTCAGCAACACTGACCCCTCTCATGTTATTTTACCTCTCACGGACTACAAGTACTACACTGACCGATAAAATATTGTGTAACAATGTATAAGGCATTGATGTATAGTATGTGAAAAGCGTGCACTTGCCACGGGTCAGTAACTGGGTTAGGCTAGTTAATTATTGAACAATCTTCATAATGATCAAAGTTTTAACAGTATTTTAACTAATGACGTCATTAGTTTTGAACAATTGGGCCCATTTGGGTTAAAAGTTTGATCATTTAACATGGTAAATATGCTAATATTTTTGCAGAGAAAATGTGAGTAGCTTAAGGGGAGTGGGAACATCTTCAGGAGAGGCAACTCCTGCAAAAGTATTTTTTGTCTCCCATGTCAACAGGGGTCAACTCTTATAGGAAAGAATTTGCTCCTGAGGAGCAAATTCTTTTCTTTAAGAATAGACCCCTTTTTGTAGTGGGACAGGGCTTATAGAAAGTGAACAGGAAGTCCCGATATTTGTCCCCCTTTGAAAAATGGCAGAAAAATCTGCAAGGTGTTCCCATTCCCCTTAAAGCTACTCACATTTTTACAGCAAAAATACCTGAGCACTAGATATTCTACTTGCTAGATAGAAGAGTTAACATTATGACCACTTTCGGTCTTGTTAACCCTTTTTGTACCAAATGAAATCTTCCACCTTATATATAGTCCAAGTCCATTTCAAAATGTAGGGGTGTCTGGTTGTGTTTACTTCAAAATTGATTTCATTGATTGTTTTGCAAACAGTGTAGGCCCTGATCAGACGCCGTGTTTTGGGGTTTCTGGCACAAAATGGGTTAAACATGAGTTTTTCTCCGGATACTTCGGTTTTCGCCCACTGATTAACAAATGGCCCGATCTAAGTGAAATAATCAAGAAAGGGATGTGAAACCAAATTCAGAAGAAAGATTGTTTGATTGATTGTTTTTGGTTTAATGACACGTCACCCCCGTGTGGGTCAATTTGTGTTGTCTCCCAGAGAAAGGGAAGAAAAGAGATAGAAGATAAAGTAGAGTAGGTGAAAGTGAGGAACAGAGGAGAAAGAGGAAAATGAACGGAAGTGTAGAAACAGAATAAGTAATAACAGTCCCCCATTACCCTTACCTGCTGCAAGGACAGCAAGCCTTGCCCAACAGTAAGCCAATATCAGTTGGGACGCCCCAGTTATGCAAGATACACATCACCTTCGCCTCATCCAACCACCTTCATTCAAAAGAAAGAAAAAATCACCTTACCAGTTGCAGGTCTGTTTTAAATTTTTTTTCTTCTTGTTTCAGTTTCCTTGCCACGGAGGCGATTCATTTGAGTATACACAACACACCTTTTCATTATTAACACATTTTGAACCGGAAATCCCAAAATGGGTAGTTGGCAAACAGTGCAGGCCCACATCAGACACCGCAGAATGCCTCCACTGTTTGCTAAAAGTTCAGTCATTTTCAAAATAAATTTTGATAAAATCACAACCTGACACCCCTAAGTTTTGAAATGGACTCCTGCTATATATAAAGAGGAATATTCCATTTGGAACAAAAATAGCCATCGGAAGAGATGGCAAATCCCCCGACCAAAAGCCAATATGGCCTTCAGAAGATTGTTCACCAATATATTGTGCACCAGAATTAAACCAGCAATATATCACAAAAGTATTGCAGTTATGGCCATCACAAGATTATACTGTCAGGGGAGAAAACTAAAAAACCAGGGCACTCAGAACTGTGGTTCTTGCGCATGACATGCCTGCTTAAGCTCATGTATTTCTGTATGAAGTACCATCAATATGTCTCAAAGGGTATTGGAGACATGGTGATCACAAGCTGGTCATACTGTTATATTGGAAGGGTAGATAACTCAAATACCACATCACCAACAATTGTGGTTCTTGCACATGACACCCATTCTGTACCTTGTATACAATTGCGCCAAGTTTCTTCAATATATCTCAAAGGGTGTTGGAGTTATGGCTATCGCAAGGTTATATTGTCAGGGGAGATAACTAAAAAACCAGAGCACCCAGAGTTGTAATTCTTGAGCATGACACATCTGCTTAACCTCATGTACATCTGCATCATGTACCACCAATATGTCTCAAAGGGTATCGGAGGTATGGCCATCACTAGGTAGTGATTCTATTTTATTGGAAGGGGAGATAACTCACAAGGTGGTCATACTGTTATTTTGGAAGGGGAGATAATTCAAATACCATAGTACCCAGAGTTGTGGTTCTTAGGCATGAAGTGCCGTCTCAACCTTGTATACAATTGTGCCAAGTACCCTCAATATATCTCAAAGGGTATTGGAGTTATGGCCATCACAAGGTTATATTGTCAGGGGCGATAATTCAAAAACCAGGGCACCCAGAGTAGTGGTTCTTGCACGTGACACACCTGCTAAACCTCATGTACAACTGTACCAAGTACCATCAATATATCTCAGAGTATTGGAGATGTGGCCATCACAAGGTAGTGATTCTATTTTGTTGGAAGGGGAGATAACTAAATCACCATGACACCCAGAGTTGTGGTTCTTGTGCATGACACACCATCTTGGCCTTGTGAACAACTGTGCTGGGTATCATCAATATATCTTAAAGGGTATTGGAGTTATGGCCATCACAAGGCTTTCACTCTATTTTATTTGAAGGGGAGATAACTAAAAAAACCATGGCAACCAGAGTTGTGATTCTTGTGCATGACACACCGTCTTGGCCTTGTGAACAACTGTGCAGGGTATCATCAATATATCTTAAAGTGTATTGGAGTTATGGCCATCACAAGGCTGTCACTCTATTTTATTTGAAGAGGAGATAACTAAAAAATCATGGCAACCAGAGTTGTGGTTCTTATGCATGACACGCCGTCTCAGCCTTGTGAACAACTGTGCCAAGTACCATCAATATATCTCTAAGGGTATTGGAGTTATGGCCATCACAAAGTAGTCATTCTATTTTATTAAAAGGGGAGATAACTCAAAAAGTATGGCATCCAGAGTTCTGGTTCTTGTGCATGACATGGTGTCTCAGCCTTGTGAACAATTGTGCCAAGAACCATCAATGAATCTCAAAGGGTATAGGAGTTATGGCCATCACAAGGTTGCGTCTACGGACGGACAGACAGATGGACGGACGCCAGGCTGATCGCTATATCCCCCGAACCTATTTGGTCGAGGGATAAAAAGGGTAAAATATTAAAATTATCCTAAATATATGGATATCTGAAGCATTTTTACATTGATTTGGATATAACATGGTTTTAATTTGGATCCCAAAATTTACAGACCATACAGAAAAATGATGGTCATTTCTCTATGTAGTTATTCATTTTTGTTTAGTTATTACACAGTTGAATACTGGTACCTAACACGGTTTCCACTTTGAGCCCCAACATTAGTGATAAAAGAGGTTGGGGTGTACACCACAACCCCTTTAAAACTCTGTTTAAGCACACCCAGTGTTAGTTAAACAACCATGTTATATCCAAACAAAAATGTATAAATAATATAGAAAAATGACCATTTATGGTCATTTTTCTATATAATCTATACATTTTTGGGATCCAACTTGAAACTGTGTTATATCCAAAACCTTGTTATAATGAACAGTGTTATAATGATGTTGCGGTGTATTTTTGTCCTTTGTCAATTTAGCCGGAAGGCCCCATGCAGAGCTGAAACCGACCCGCACACGAGTACTGGTAAACTGCTTAGAGGATCTAAGCCTGCCCAGGCAAACCGGTGCAAGTGGGACCATCAATGCTTATAAACCCTATTGGTTTCATTGGTTGACAGGGCCTGAGATGTCATTTCATCTCAATGTCAGGTAAAAGTCTCACAAAAGTGGAATCAACGTCTCCAAAATGACCTATACAGTGTTGACGGGGACGTTAAACCTCAAATCAAACAAACAAAACCTTACAGGAAACACTTTCAGAGAAGTTTATATATAATATGAAAGCAGACAGGAAGCTCAAAAGTGGTCTCCCTTGTTAAAAAAAAAAAACAACTTTGCGGCAATTTGGCAATTTCCCAGGTGTATCCATTTCCTATGATATGCTTAGGGGATAATTGCACCAATAATTGTCATTTTGGGAGCTAAATCACTGGTTTTACAGTTGGAAATTTTGTTTTAAGGTGGTGCGCCAGCCGTAACATAAAACAGACAGTTTACCTCCCCAGATGACATTTTGCAATACAGTTATCCCCATTCTAATGCCATTATTCAGTTGTTTTGTTGAAAAATGTACTGTTGTGGACAAAACAGCAGGCTCTGTGAGCTGTGTAAAATCAAATGACAGTCAGTGAAAAGCGACACTATGTGGTGACGTCAGGTTTCCGACAGAATATTGCAGAACATACTGTCGCAAATTTTTGACGTCATCCAATCAGATGTGGCACTAAATAATGCAAGTGCATTAGAATTTTGTTTTGGTTTCTTTTTCGGAGTAAAACAGCACTGTTAAGAACTTTTATGTCATGTTATTTAGGTCATATTGAGCTGATCAGTTTACCTAGCCACATTTGGGCTGGGTTATACATAGGTGGTTAACCAGTACAGTGCACATTCTTTCAACAGAAACTGACAACTGCCCTTCTTGAATCAGTGGAAGGGAGAAAGATTCCACTATCAGTCTTCACTAAAGAATGTTGCCAACCCTGGAGGTATAGAAACTCTGACATCTTGATCACCAGTCGGATGTGCATCTGGTGATGCACATCTGACTGGGCTGCAGGGGCTGGCTCTTTTGTCAGTAAATATTTTGAATGCAAAAAAGATATATGAATGGGACAATGTCAGGCACAAATCATTCAGTTTTTTTAGCTCACCCCATACACCCCAACCTCATTATAACATGGTTCATCATAACATGGTTTTGGATATAACATGGTTTCAAGATGGATCCCAAAATATAGATTATATAGATGGATCCGGTCATTTTTTTGTATAGATTATATAGAAAAATGACCATTTATGGTCATTTTTCTATATAATCTATACATTTGTGTTTGGATATAATCTATACATTTGTGTTTGGATATAACGCGATTGTTTAACTAACACTGTTTCTGCTTTGGACCCCATCAACTGTTATAAAGAGGTTGTGGTATACTTTAAAACATGTTTTTATTGTATTTTTCAGGAAAGGACTTGTGAACTAAAGCAGACAGAAGCATTGATCTCATCTGTTTCCAGTGGTGCAATAATTCCTGGGACTACTTTCTTTTCTTAACTCAGTTTTTGTGCCAAAATACTGTAAAGAGATTTTAATAGTATCATAGTTCAGATAATGAGAAGACGTAATGAGAATAGTTTTGGATCGTTTTCAGATAAATCATTACGAAAACAAGCCTATACAATTACATTGCCAACTTTATCGCCGAAAAAATGAAAATTTTATGGTGAAAAATTGTGATATTTTTTCTTATTTCTGCTCGAAATATAGATTGTGGGCACTCGTTAGAACCGCCTCATCGAGCCGGTTCTAACAAGTACCCACAATCTATATTTTAGAGCAGAAATAAGATAAAGGTTTACCCTGCAAACCCCAGTTTTTCTACATAAAAGTGGGGTTCAAGGGGATCAAAATAATATAGGCGTGTTTTCCGATTTCTGAGGGGATTGTAACAAATACCCACAACTTACTAATCATTCGGTCTCTCACCGCTGTGGTTCAAGGTTGGCTCGAGTCACATGTGAGACGCCAAGTTCTGTAATGGAAGGTTAGGTGGTTTTTCTCCAGGTACTCTGGTTGCCAACCTCTGATTAACAATCGGCTCAATATAAGTGAAATAATCTTGAAAGGGCCGTAAAACAAAAAACAGAAAAGAAAAAGAAAAAACCCACAACGTACATTTCTAACAAAAAATAAGGAAAACTATTCCTTAATTGTCTTGTAACACATCCTTATCTGTGGCTTTGTAGCACACCTCAACCTTGTTATAACACAGTTCATTATAACACGGTTTTAGATATAACACGGTTTCAAGATGGATCCCAAAAATGTTTAGATGATACAGAACATTTTTCTCCTCAAAAAAGCACATCGGGGCTTGAAGAAATAGATGGGCTGCATGATGCTTCCAAGCGGAGCTGAAACCGACCCACAGACGAGTACTGGTAAACCGCTTAAGCCTGCGCAGGCAAAGCGGTGCAAGTGTCGGACCGTCCAAGCTTATAAACCCTATTGGTTTCATTGGGCGGCAGGGCTTGAGATGTCATTTCATCTCAATGTCGGGTAAAAGTCCCACAAAATTGGAAGCAACGTCTCCAAAATGACCTTTACAGTGTTGACGGGGACGTTAAACTTCAAATCAAACAAAACAAATCTCCCCCCAAAAATGTATAGATTATATAGAAAAAATGACCATAAATGGTCATTTTTCTATATAATGTATACATTTATGTTTGGATGTAACACAGTTGTTTAATAACACAGTTTCTGCTTTGGACACCATCAATAGTGTTATAAAGAGGTCCTGGTGTATGAATTGTATGTTGCTGGGGCTTCAGATGAGATTTTATCCAGTGGCAGTACTTAACCCGTTTTGTAGGGAAATCCCAAAATGGGATAAATCCATTTTGTAGGGAAATCCCATAATGGGATACTGGCAAACAGTGCAGGCTCCTATTAGATGCTGCATTCTGATCAGGGCCTACACTGTTTGCCAAAAGTTCAGTCACTTACCAAATAAATTGTGAAGAAAACCATATCTGGCACCCCTAAATTTTGAAATGGACTCTTGCCATATAGAAGGCAGAAGATTCCATTCAGTACAAAATGGGTTAAAAAGGTTAAATGTGAGCCTGGGCATGGCAAAACCAACAACTAGACCTGTATTGCAAACAATGATTCATATTGGACTGTGTTTTAATGTAGTCTTTTTGAGCCTTCCCTTGATGACCTGCAGATAGGGCCATCAACTACATATATACATGTATCAGGCTCCTGCAGAGTGCAGACTATGCAAGTTGACGAGACTGTCCCATATGAGCCTTGTGATCTTGTCCAATATGAGTCTTGTGATATTGTCACCTTAGAGCCTTGTGACGTGAAACTTTCTTTGGACTTACACCTAGCAAAGGCTCGTATTAGTCTTTCACATATTCTGGCCAGAGTCTCTATGGTACCCTACTTGGATGGACATGTATCCAAAACCCACTGTACTAGTTAACCACTTATGTATAAGGCTGCCCAGTTAAAGTGTGTAAGGTTCACGGACTTGTTTGATATGACCTATGGCCCATTAAACTCCAAACAAAAATGGAAAACACTGTTTTGAAGTGCTTTTTCAGTGGGTGGGCATGTAGTTGGATTTGCTACTTTGTTGAGTCTAGTGACAGTTACGTTTGTCATTGTTTACATTTTGTATACAAATTTGTATGCAAATGTTTTTAATCATATAAGCCGGTGCATAACAAAACCTTCAATAAGACCGTGGGAGCAGCGCAGACTCAAATCAACCTGCGCACCCATCTACTATGACAAGTTCTTATGATTATGTCTCTTTGCATAGATATTAGCCTATAGAAGGTACATGCAACCAGCGAAGACTGATTAGACTGCATGGATGTGCAGGCTGATCTGCATCTTCGCTGGTCCAGCTTGAACAAATAGATGGGCTGCATGATGCTTCCACTCAGAGCTGAAACCGACCTGCACACGAGTACTGGTAAACGCTTAGAGGATCTAACTAAGCCTGCCCAGGCAAAGCGGTCTGAGTCGGACCGTCCATGCTTATAAACCCTATTGGGTTGATTGGGCGGCAGGGCTTGAGATGTCATTTCATCTCATTGTCAGATAAAAGTCCCAAAAAATTGGAAGCAATGTCTCAAAAAATGAGCTTTACAGTGTTGACGGGAATGTTAAACTTGAAATCAAACAAACAAATTGCCCATAGTTGGTACATGCAACCAGCGAAGACTGATCAGACTGTGCAAATGCTCAGGTTGATCTGAGTCTTCGCTGGTCGCTCAAGCCTTATTGTAGATTTTGTCATGCACTGGCTCATATTCTATACTTTTTATCATATAATATTGCTTTTATTTTGGGGATAAAGTCATGTTGTAAGGATGATATGCCCACAGGTGTAATAACACATGGTTACTGGTGTAAGGTGATGACACTGTCCCTGACAACACTATGTTTTCTACTGAACTTCTTTGGCAATGAAATCTGATTTTAACCCTTTTTGTACCAAATGCAATCTTCTCCTTATATATAGCAGGAGTCCATTTAAAAATTTAGGGGTGTCAGTTTGTGTTTTCATCAAAATTTATTTGGAAAACGACTAAACTTTTAGCAAACAGTGGAGGCCCTGATCAGACATCGTGTTCTGCGGCATCTGAGCTGGGCCTGCACTGTTTGCAATTACCTGTTTTGGGGTTTCCGGTACTTAAAGGGTTAAATAGTTACATGATAAACTGCAATTTACACTGGTGGTCATTTCACATGAAATTTATAAAACTTGCTGTAGACTTGTTACATAAATTCCATATGAAACAGCCAATCATGTAACATCCTTGATATATGAGATTGTGTGAAAAAAACATTTTATTTTTGTGAGCGGGGAATGGACACACCTTCAGGGGAGGCAACTCATTCAAAATGTTTGTTGTACCTTATCAATAGGGATCTACCTTTAACCCTTTTTGTACCAAGTGGAATCTTCCTCATTATATTTAGCAGGAGTTGAGTTCAAAATTTAGGGGTGTCAGGTTGTGTTTTCTTAAAAATTTATTTTGAAAATGACTGAGCTTTTAGCAAACAGTATAGGCCCTGATCAGATGCTGCGTTCTGCAACGTCTGATCTGGGCCTGCACTGTTTGCCAGGGTACCCGATTTGGGTTTTCTGCTACTTAAAGGGGTAATAGTTATATGATAAACTGCATCTTACACTGGTGGCCATTTCACATGAAATGATAAAACCTGCTGTAGACTTGTTTCAAAAATTCCATATGAAACAGCCAGTCATGTAAGATCCTTGATATATGATATTGTGTAAAAACATTTTATTTTTTTGTGAGCGGGGAATGGACACAGTTCAGGGGAGGCAACTCCTTCAAAATGTTTGTTGTACCTTATCAATAGGGATCTACCTTTGACCCTTTTTGTACCAAGTGGAATCTTCTTCCTTATATGCACATGTAGCAGGAGTCCATTTAAAAAATTTAGGGATGTCAGGTTGTGTTTTCTTAAAAATTTATTTTGAAAATGACTGAGCTTTTAGCAAACAGTGTAGGCCCTGATCAGACGCCACATTCTGCAGCATCTGATTTGGGCCTGCACTGTTTGCCAGGGTACCCGATTTGGGTTTTCCGGTACTTAAGGGTTAATAGTTATATGATAAACTGCATCTTACACTGGTGGTCATTTCACATGACATGATAAAACCTGCTGTACACTTGTTTCAAAAATTCCATATGAAACAGCCAGTCATGTAAGATCCTTGATATATGAGATTGTGTAAAAACATTTTGATAAATTTTTGTGGGTGGGGAATGGACACAGTTCAGGGGAGGCAACTCCTTCAAAATGTTTGTTGTACCTTATCAATAGGGATCTACCTTTGACCCTTTTTGTACCAAGTGGAATCTTCTTCCTTATATATAGCAGGAGTCCATTTAAAATATTTAGGGGTGTCAGGTTGTGTTTTCTTAAAAATTTATTTTGAAAATGACTGAGCTTTTAGCAAACAGTGGAGGCCCTGATCAGATGCCACATTCTGTGGCATCTGATCTGGGCCTGCACTGTTTGCCAGGGTACCCGTTTTGGAGTTTCTGGTACTAAATGGGTTAATGGAAGAATTTAAAGGCAGACCTCTATTTTTGCATCCCTGCACATAGGCGCTTGGATAAATAGATTGGGCTGCATGGTGCTACCATGCACAGCTGAAACGGACCACACATAAGTACTGGTAAACTGCTTAGAGGGTCTAAGCCTGCCCAGGCAAAGTGGTGCTAGTTGGACTGTTCAAATATATTTACCCTTTAGATTTAAATGGGTGGCAGGGCTTTAGATATTTCATCTCTATATCGGGTTAATGTCCCATAAAATTGAAACGTCTCCAAAATGACCTATACAGGACTGAGGGGGACAGTAAACCTAAAATCAAACAAAAAACTCCTTCAAAACTTTTCTTTCCTCTTAAAAATGGATCTACTGAAAAGAATTTGCTCCCAACTCCAAAGGAGCAAATCCTTTCTTTAAAGGTAGACCCCTTGTTTTTGGAGAACTCTTTTTACAGCAGAGCAAATGCTCATTTGTTTGATTTTAGGTTTAAAATGCCCCTCAAAACTTGATAGGTCATTTTGGAGATGTTGCTTCCAATTTTGTTGGTCTTTCACCTGACATTGACATGAGATCACATCTCAAGCTCTGCCGCCCAATGAAACCAATTAGGTTTATATGCATGTATGGTCGGGCTTGCACAACTTTGACTGGGCAGACCTGGACCCTCTGTGCGGTTTACCAGTACTCATATGTGGTCTGTTTCAGCTCTGCATGGAAGCACCATGCAGCCCAGTCTATTTCTCCAAGCCCCGATGGACGTGGGTCTGCACAGCAAATGTGATGCCCAAAAGTTGTCTTTCTTGTAAAAATATTCATGGTGTATATCTTTTCTCCTTAATGTACATGTTTGCAGCATCATTTATATCTGTGATCATTATTTTCTTGATATTTTATATTTTATCATGCATATTCAATGTTCATTTTAAAAATGCTGGTTTTACTGTGGTTCAAAATGCTTCCTGTGTATATACAGTTGAACTTCAATGGCTTGAACACCTTTGGGACCACGAGAATCTGTTAGAGACAGGGGTAGTTCGAGCCACTGAGGGTTACTGCCAGGAGGCATAACGAGATACTTTTGGACATCGTCTCGCTGCTCTATAATGAAAATGTATGCTGTGTTTGCTCATTAGAATCGCCTCAATGAGGCGATTCTAATGAGTACACACACCATACATTTGCAAGATAAAAGACGAAAATCTCCTAAATTATCCCCCATTATTTCTTATGTAGAGATATTACCTAGGGACTCAAAAGCGGGTTCGACTAAGCCATGGTATACGAGCCATCGGTGTTCGAGCCATCGAAGTTCTACTGTACCTTTTAAAGTTATTCTAAAACACTTCCAGTTTTACGCTTGTTTTTTACTTCCAATGACCCCCAGTCCCAACTTTTGTTTGCTTGATATGAGGTTTAAAGTTCCCGTAAACACAGGTAGTAGTCACAGGGGTCAAATATTTATCTTTATTAAGAGACACTGTGTCAGAGTGTGTCTTATAAAAGAAGGTTAAAGAGGACTGCTCGCGACGGGCCTCCAACCATGGCCACTCCAGCTCAACGAGCATTTCACCAACACTACTTCTGTTCCGCAATCGCCTGCAGGTCCATCAGGCAGCCGTCCTCTGATTTTGTTTGATTTGAGGTTTAAAGTTCCCGTCAACACTGTATAGGTCATTTTGGAGACATTGCTTCCTGTTTTGTGGGACTTTTACCCGGCACTGAGATGAATTGACATCTCTAGCCCAGTCGCCCAATGAAACCAATAGGGTTAGTAAGCATGGACGGACCGACTCGCACCGCTTTGCCTGTGCAGGCTTAGATCCTCTAAGTGGTTTACCAGTACCCATGTGCGGTCAGTTTCAGCTCTGCGTGGCAGCCCATCTATTTTTTCAAGCCCCGGTGGGCAGGGGGAAACCCCTGCCCAACTGAAAAGGAAAGAATTCTTCTTTGGGAGCATAGTCTTCCATACTTAGAACAGACCCTTATTGTGAATAGCTGGCCTCTGTGGCTCATAGGCCTGTATGACTGCTGATAAGGAGGTTACTGGTTTCCCCGCCGGGCCCAGAAACATTTTATTGTCTTTTGTTCCATTCAAGAAGGACAGTTGTCAGATTTGCACTGTACTGGTAAAGTGCTGATATATAAGCCTGCCCAGAAAAAAAATGTGGTTAGTTAACCCTTATCTTGCTGTTCACGACAACCCCCATCTTTGCAAACAGTGTAGATCCAGATCAGATGGCTTCTAAAGAAGCCATCTGATCAGGATCTACACTGTTTGACATTCAGTTTATAAATTTGTAGCAATAAATTACATCAAGTAATTTGATTGGTTGATAGACAGAAATGGGTGTGGCTTAAATGAATAGTCAGCAAGATAAGGGTTAAACTGACCAACTCAACATTAACCTGAATAGTGTTGTCTTGGCTATTAAAGAAAATGGGAACACCTTCAGGGGTGGCAACTTCTGCAAAAGTATTTTTGTCTCCCCTGTCATTAGGGGTTAACTCTTAAAGGAAAGAATTTGCTCGTGAGGAACAAATTCTTTTCTTTAAGAGTAGACCCCTTTTTCAGTGGAACAGGGCTTATAGAAAAGCAAACAGGAAATCTCGAAAGTTGTCTACCTTTGAAAAATGGCAGAAAAATCTGCCAGGTGTTCCCATTCCCCTTAAACTTTAACCCATAAAATTCCAATCACAACAATTGTCGTCTGCTTTGTCGTCTGCTGTTAACTTTAAAAGTCATTTTTGCAAACAATGTGGGCCCAGATCAGACTGCCTCTGGAGACTGCTCCTCAAGGAGGAGTCTAAGTTGGGTTCACACTGTTTGCCTGTATGCAAAAAACCTTTTGTTTGTTTGATTTAAGATTCAACGTCCCCATCAACACTGTAAAGGTCATTTTGGAGATGTTGCTTCCAATTTTGTGGGACTTTAAAACCGACATAGAGATGACAGTTGGAAAGCATGGTATCAAACAGGTCAGGTATGGTTCTTACAAGTTTTGGTCATATGTACACCACAGCCTCTTTATAACACTGGGGTTAATGGGTCCAAAGCAAAAACCGTGTTAGTTAAATAACTGTGTTATAGCCAAACAAAAATGAATAGATTATATTGGAAAAACCTTTAAAAATCTTCTTGTCTTAAACCAGAAGGCTCAGGTGTTTGATATTTGGTATGAAGCTTCGTCTTGTGGACTTTTATCAAGATTGCTCAAATTATAGCCTTGGGGCCAAAAATGCCCCTGCCCAGGGGCCCACAGGTTTTTAGCTCACCTGAGCCGAAGGCTCATGTGAGGTATTAGTATACCACGAGCCGGCGTCCGTCGTCCGTCGTCGTCGTCGTCCGTCGTCGTCGTCCGTCGTCGCCGTCCGTCGTCCACACTTTCAAAGAAGTATATCTCCGGAACCAGTGGGCCAATCTTGATCAAATTTCATGTGAAGCATTATCAGGTAGGGGGAAAGGCTGCATACTGTTTTCGGGCAGATCGGATTGGAACTCTGTTTGCCACGGCAACAAATAGCTCCCATAGACTTAACATAGGAAAAAGTTTGTCATCACTCTAGCTCCGTCAATTTTTTTCTGATCGACTTCATTCTTGCAGATGAGGACAGGCATGAAATCTCGATCAAGTTCGATTTTGGGCTGAATCGGATTATTCACTCAGGAGTTACGTGCCCTTGAGCGTTCTTAACATAGGAAAAAGCTTGTCATCACTCTAGCTCCGTTAATTTTTTTCTGATCGACTTCATTCTTGCAGATAACGAGGACAGGCATGAAATCTCGATCAAGTTCGATTTTGGGCTGAATCGGATTATTCACTCAGGAGTTACGTGCCCTTGAGCTTTGAAAAAATTGCCTATTGACTTAACATGGGGAGAATGTTGTCATCACCGTAGCTGCTTCAATTATTTTCAGATTGGCTTTATTCTTGCAGATAACCAGCACAGCCATGAAATCTCGGTCAAGTTCGATAACTGGCAGAATCGGATCATTCACTTAGGAGTTACCTGCCCTTGTGTGTTTTTGCATTAGGGTTAATGGGAATTTCAAAAATGTATATCTTAAAGACTACTTGGCCAACTTTGATCAAATTTCATGTGTCGCATTATTGGGCAAGTGGAAAGGCTTCATTAGGTTTTCAGGCAGATCTGAGTGGAACTCTGGTTGCCATGGCAACATCTAGCTCCCATAGACTTCACATAGAAAAAAGCTTGTCATCACTCTAGCTCTGTCAATTTTTTTCTGATCGACTTCATTCTTGCAGATAACCAGTACAGGCATAAAATCTCGGTCAAGTTCGATTTTGGGCCGAATCGGATTATTTGCCTTGGAGTTACCTGCCCTTGAGCATAAAAAAATACGTTGTGACCACGATAGCAACTTTATTTTTATTCAGATCAGCTTCAAACTTGTCGGCTTCATTCTTGCAGATAATAAGGACAGGCATGAAATCTCGGTTAAGTTCGAATTTGGGCAGAATCGGAATATTGACCTCGGAGTTACATGACCTTGAGCGACAAAAAATTTGCCCATAGACTTAACATAGGGAAAATGTTGTGACTACGATAGCGACTTGAATTTTTTTCAGATCAGCTTCAAACTTGCAGGTAACGAGGACAGACATAAAATCTCGGTTAAGTTCGATTTTGGGCCGAATCGGATTATTTGCCTTGGAGTTACCTGCCCTTGAGCATAAAAAAATACGTTGTGACCACGATAGCAACTTTATTTTTATTCATATCAGCTTCAAACTTGCAGGTAACAAGGACAGGCATAAAATCTCGGTTAAGTTCGATTTTGGGCCGAATCGGAATATTGACCTCGGAGTTACGTGACCTTGAGCGACAAAAAATTTGCCCATAGACTTAACGTAGGGAAAATGTTGTGACAGAAATAGCGACTTGAATTTTTAGCTCACCTGAGCCAAAGGCTCCAGTGAGCTGATAGTATACCAAGGCTCCGGAGTCCGTCGTCTGTCGTCTGTCCATCCGTCGTCCACACTTTCAATGCAGCATATCTCAGAAGGCAGTCGACCAATCTTGTTTAAATTTTATGTGTAGCACCATTGGGCAAGGGGAAAGGCTGCATTAGGTTTTGGAGCTAGTCTGGTTCATTTGTTCCTTCATTCTTCTTTCTCTCCATATGGAGATAATAGACCAATGTTAAATTTTTAATCAAAGATTTCTCAGGAACTATAAAAGCTAGAAGCATCAAATTTGGTATTCAATAGAATAATGATGACTTATTTTGTGTAAGAGACATTGGGCTTTCTCAGCTTATTTGTTCTTTCATTCTTCTTTCTCTCCATTTTGACCAATGTTAATTTTCGTCAAAGATTTCTCAGGAACTATAGAAGCTAGAAGTCTCAAACTTGGAATGCAATGCAATAATGATGACTTATATCCTGTAAGGGTCAATGGGCTGGATTCTATTAGCAGATTTAGTAGTCAAGTCTGTGAATTGTTAAAACTTAAGTTCCTCAGGTGAGCGGTTTAGGCTCATTGAGCCTCTTGTATTATGCTCCCCCAAGAATTTCATGGTAAATAGCCCTTTATAAGGTTTCATGATGACATAAGTAGTCCACAGAAAGATCTGTGCAGCGATCATTATTGGGGTGACAACAAAAGTTAATGTGTATTATATGTATAAGCATTTGTAAATAGACACGATGTGATACAAATATGAGTCTCAGCTGCAATGCAATCATTTCAAATCTATTCGCTTTGTGTCATATTTGTGATTTAGGTGGCCTGTTGACAACATATTTGTATCTGATTTAGCAGTTAGTTTGTCGTGTATTCTCTATTCCAACAGTGTATTTTACATCACTTGTATTTGCCAAAAAGAGATAAAAAATATATCCGAAACAAATCTTTCATAGAAGTTGAAATGAGTACATATAGATAGGAAATGTGTTAGCTTATTTACCAGCAAAGCTGAATAGAAACTATTTCTTAAACATAATCCCATGTTGAATCAGTGTTGTATGTAGTTTGGGCAACGTAGTTTACATGAATATGAGTATATGGACGCTTCATATTATTGAATATCAATAGGAGCTCGTTCATTCAAACATAAAGGTGATTTTTAATGACAGATTCGTGTTGTAAAGTAGTTCCGGCTTTCTTACGACTTTCTTCCGGCTTTGACCGCCAAAGAAATATGAGTCCGCACACAAATGTAGTCCGGTTAGGCGCAGTTATCAAAAGTGTACATCCTATAATCGCAATACAAACTTTTGAAGCAGACGACATGACGATTTTATCTTACCTTTCAGAGAATATATTCAGCACTTCATATGAATCAGCTGCATCATGCGAGACTGTATACATAGATCAATGCGGCATCTGCTTAGACGTCTGCTCAGGTTTTACACTGTTTTCTAACAGTGCTGTCAATATTTAATCCTTAAAGACCAGCTGGTCAGCTGCAGACCAGATTATTAATGGGTTTTCCGACATTCGAGGTCAAGTCTAGGTCAGTTACAACTAGGTGTATATCAGGCTGTCCCTTTCAACCCTGGAATATGGTACAGATACCTATGCAAACAGTGTAGGTCCTGTGATATAATTCTAGGTGCCATATTTAGCAGAATGGACGAGCCCAACTTCAGTGATGGAAGAGTACACTCCAGAAACTCAAGGCAGTGAATAAATCAAAGCACTGACAACACTCATGCCGATTGTCTCTAAATGCAGGCTGGTCATGAACGAGGACTTGGACTGATCCGTTTAAACTTAACGGAAGTTTAGTAACTGATGCAAAAATGTAGAACAAGATCAGCACCGTGTTCTGTGGCGTTTGATCTTAGTCTACATTGTTTGCCAGATCGAACATTTTTCAATTGCAGATTTTACAGATAACACTTACATGTAACCAAGACTGACAAACGACCCGGCTATGTTTGGGTTGATTGTTTGGCATAACGGTTTATTCTCAGCCCAGGACTTGTACCCCAACCTACATCCCACCAACACTTTCGGTGCTTTGATTTTGAAACCAAACGATTGCATGATTACAACACGCTTAGGCACCATGCCCTTAAGCTAAAAAGGTTAAATCAATCAACCGTGACTTATGGTTACCAGTCCGGCCACGATCCTGTGTTTTGTATTGTTTGATTTGAGGTTTAACGTCCCCGTCAACACTAAAGGTCATTTTGGAGACGTTGCTTCCAATTTTGTGGGACTTTTACCCGACACTGAGATGAAATGACATCTCAAACCCTGCTGCCGCCCAATCAAAACCAATAGGGTTTATATGCATGGACTGTCCGACTCGCACCTCTTTGCCTGGGCAGGCTTAGATCATCTAAGCAGATTACCAGTACTCGTGTGCGGGTCGGTTTCAACTCTGCGTGGAAGCATCATGCAGCCCATCTATTTCTTTAAGCCCCGATTGGCGGGGGCCAACGATCCTGTGTACCACCTTCACACCAGCACTGATAGAAACCACATGTTCAGGATCAAACTTTTGATGTGTGATGTAAGGTCGTGCCTAGAAAAGAAGAAATTGTATTTTGTTCTCAAAAAGCATCAAGTGTGAACGTATTACAACATTTTTCATTGAACCCTGGACAGTTTTAGTTAGTGTGTGAGTGTTTGAGTTTTACGTCCCGCCAACAGCTAAGGTCAAAAGGAGACGATACTTCGGTTTAAAGACACATCCGAAAGTCTGGAGAAGTCCGGGATCGATCCTGCGATCCCTGGTTTACAAGGCGAGTAGCATAACCACTACACCACGGAGGCTTCTAAAGGACAGTTAGAAGCTGGTCGGAAAGCGGATGGCGTTGACTGATTTTGGGTGCCACATGTGTGTGATCTATTTGTCTGTTGGAGCAACATCTTACTATTAACAGAAGACGCTAGTGGACGTCGGCGTAGCGGAAGACCGACGTCAGTACGTCAAGATCGATTCATCCGACAGACGCATATGCGAAGCAGATTTCCAGCGGCATCTGCTACCCTGTACCTGTAGATAAACAAAGGGTTTCAACTACCAACTAATAAGCACTGACACTGTTCGTCGCGCTTATGCGATGCACTTTTGAGAGCTAGACGTCCCTGTCGTGACCAAAATTAAGATGTCGACACAGTACGGAACACTTACGCTGGTGCATGAAATACGTACATGTATATTGGCGTCTAAGGAACTTATCTTAATGTGACATGTGTCTCTGTATGCTGTACAGGTTACCTTTGAGACTACGTATAACAGAAAGAGACTTTACATGTACATCATTTGGAAGTGATAATGGTTCTTTATAAGACCATATCCACCTTGGATTCATTAAATGATTTTCTAAGTGCAAACCAGCAATTAACAATTTTGTAAGACCGGTGCAGGGCCTTTTAACTTTTATACATGGTTATATGTCCATATGTAATTTTTGTTACCAATGGCTAACGTTGCTTTACCATAGTGATATCAGATAGCCTCCAACACTTCATGAATAGAAGAAGAGTAGGGCATGACTATAG
Source organism: Lucinisca nassula (assembly GCA_963580285.1). Lineage (NCBI taxonomy): Eukaryota > Metazoa > Mollusca > Bivalvia > Lucinida > Lucinidae > Lucinisca > Lucinisca nassula. The sequence continues at coordinate 35,306,334 of OY757024.1, forward strand.
AGAGGTAGGATAGCTGAACTTAGGGTACGATAGGATAGGATAATTTTTTATAAGCCTGTGTGTACATATGTAACGTAAGTAACCGAAGTCTACCATTTTCTACCCATACCTACCCTAGTATGAGCAGTAATAAGTTATAGTATACACTTAGTAGTAGAGTCAGTTAGAGTATGGTACCACTAGATAGATAGTAGGGTATGACTTTGATTGGAAAAAGTGAGTACCATCCAGTGTGAATTGAATAGAATAGTGTTAAGGGGGTGGGAGGGGGGGGGGGATACTTTGATAAATATAAACATGGTGACCCTACTAAATGCATTCTTCTATCCTAACTTACCTCATCATATCATACCATAACTTAATGTAGCCAAGTGTACATACCATATGTCATGTTGGTTCAGATAGGATATGGTAATCTGGGAAGGTTATAAGAATGGTAGGACATGTTTGAAGTTGGACAGGGTACATGGTAATCTGGGTAGGGTATAAGAATGGTAAGACATGTTTAAAGTTGGACATAGTATCCTGTATGATACCCTACCAGACAGGTACCTATCCCAAAATCGAACCTTTTGTAGGTGGGAGGTTGGGTAGCATTAGGCATGATTAGGTAAGGGTAGGATATGATATGAGTATGGATACTGTTTGGCATGAGAATTCTAGCGTAGAGTGATGAGGGAATGGGAGTGGATCTAGGGTAAGTAACCATAGGTAAGCGTAATACATTGGTTGCTGACGTTACATGTGCACACATGAACCTATAAACATGCTTACCTACCCTACCTTACACATATTCCATCCACTCATTCCCATGTCGTGCCCTGGATAGGGTATGGAATATACCCAGACTTAGGAAAGGTATATACTATACCCTGTCCTAGGTAAGGTATGGAATGATATTGTAGGCTAAGTGATTTGCATATATGTAACGTCTGTAACCAAAGTGTCTCACCCAGTCCTTGCTGACCATACACAGTTGGTATTGTGTTATGTATTAAGTTGACTTGACAATTTATACCAACGCCTGCCAATACCCTTATCCGAATCATAGGTTTGGCTGAATTGGTGTATGATAGGGCATGCTAAGGTTATGGTAGGTTACATTATGAGAAGGGATGTGTGCTTGGATAGGAAAGCTAGGAAAGAGTAGGGAGGAGAGGGTAGGCAAAGGACAATAGTTTTAGACTTTCTTTGCGGGTCTTACATATGCATTCATATGTACATGGGTATAAAAACTATCTTAGTCTACAATACTCATCCCCTCTCCACTCAATCTCATACCCTGCCTTTCATCTTTTGCAACAGATGCGTAAATGCCTATATAGCTACCACAGTATTTCTTCTTTTACAGCTATAATTCATTTAAATTGTAAAAGCTGAAAACAAAAGCTAGAAGTATACAAACACTATTCATTTACAGGTTATTAAAATATTTAATTAAAACATGTTTCTTAACCCATTTATACTACTGTGATGTTATAATGACTCATGTATTACTGTTAGGTAATGTACGTTACATATGTACCATCTTCCTGTTAAAAGAAAATGATTAACAGTTTATGTGAGGAACGTTTTATGAATACCGGTATGATAAATAAGACAAGAGGACCAAGATGGCCCTGGATCGCTCAACTGATCCATAGAGTAACAAGTGGGCCTCGGGGAGGGCCATTATTGACCCCAGGGTTATAATGTGCATAATGTTGAGGGAGGTATAAAAAGGTGAAGCTTCATACCAAATATCAACAAAGGCTATAATTTGAACAATCTCTGCAACGGTCCACTAGATGAAGTTACACAACAAATATCAAAGACCTGGGCCTTGCAGTTTCAGAAAAGAAGATTTTTTAAAGATATTCCTTATATAAGCCTATGTAAAACCAAATGGCCCCGGGGCAGGGGCATTTTTGGCCTCAGGGCTATAATTTAAACAATCTTGATAGACGTCCACTAGATGAAGCTTCACACCAAATATCAAAGACCTGGGCCTTGTTGTTTCAGAGAAGAAGATTTTCAAAGATTATCTCTATTATAAGTCTATGTAAAAGCAAAGGGCCCTGGGGCAGGGGCATTTGTGGCCCCAGGGCTATAATTTGAACAATCTTGGTAGAGGTCCACTAGCTGAAGCTTCATACCAAATGTCAAAGACCTAGGCCTTGTGGTTTCAGAGTAGAAGATTTTTCAAGATTTTCCCTATAGAAGCCCATGTAAAACAAAGGGCCCCGGGGTGGGGGCATTTTTGGCCCCAGCACTATAATTTGAACAATCTTGGTAGGGGTCCACCAGATGAAGGTTCATACCAAATATCAAAGACCTGGGCCTTGCAGTTTCAGAGAAGAAGATTTTTTAAGTTTTCGGTGAAAAAAATCTATTTTTGGCTCCTGTGACCTATATGTGCAACGGACCGGAACCATTTGAACAACTTTGAAAGGGGACCACCTAAGGATCATTCCTGTGAAGTTTGGTCAAAATCCGCTCAGTGGTTTAGGAGGAGATGTCGTTTGAAGAAATTGTTTACGGACGCACGGACGGACGGACGCACGCACGACGGACAAAAAGTGATCCCAAAAGCTCACCTCGTCACTACGTGACGGTGAGCTAAAAACGGGTTTCATATTCTATATTGCTAGAGTATTTCGGAACATATTGTGGATAATTTCAGCTCTTTACAGTCACTATATATAGATTATAGACTTCAAAATACAGTGCGTGTATGCTCCATCCATTTATAAAATTTGTTGTTGGTGGTTGATGTTTTGAGGTAATCCCAAAAGATATTCAAAGACTATATAACAAGTATTGGTGGTATAATAAATTGTATTGCCTTTATGGTAAAAGGAAAGCCAGAGAATACTCAAACATACCTAAAAATAAAGGACTTACACTGCGGTTTTGTCACACGAATCACTGACTATCATTTTGTTTACCTGATTCGTATTACGAGGACTGTTCAAATATGAATGCAACTAAGCACATAAAAATGATTCCGTGATAAATTTCGAGGAAAAAATTATTTTGTCCCCTCAAAGTATTCCCCTTTAACAGAAATACAAACTTTCAGTCTTGTGATCTTATCATTGAATGCATTTTGGTAGTCTTTTCGAGGTATACTATGAAGGCACTGGAATATTGCAGAACCGAGGTGTTTGCGCTGTACAAATTTTCGACGAGAAAGGTATTTTTTTCAGCCGTGGGAAACAAAAACCAGAGGACCAATGGTCCTGAGCCGCTCACCTTAGTGCTGAGAGCTTATGTAGCCATTTCATTTCTGAGAAGACAATTTTATAGGGTTTTTACCAAGTATTAATCTCGGTCATGTGACTTGATAAGCGGCCCATTTGTTCGAAGAAAAAAATGCGAAGGGTAAACATGTATATGGGCATGGCGGCCATTTTAGTAATGTGACCAAATTCATATTAATAAATTTTCATTTATTTGTTCCTAAAAGCTTTCAAGTGAAATTTGGCTACAAACGGAGTAGTGGTTTCTATGAAAAATAAATTTTAATTTCATCTGAATGACCTTGGGCCAACGTCAGAGAATAATGTTGACCTTAGTTCCATCCACTCATTTAGCTTATTACATCTACCAATTTTCAGATCACAGGCTGCAATAGTTTCCAAAAAATACACATTTTTTTTTTTTACTTTCTCCAATACAAATGTATAGGCAACCAAATTTGACCTTTGCGTAAAAAAGGTTAAGGCCATCCAGGGGTCATCATTTGAAGAAACTATAGTGGGCCCAAATCCCAGATGCTACATACCAAGTTTAATGAAAATCGGCCCACTGGTTCTGGAGTAGAAGATTTCTGACGTGTTTTTACCTTATATGGGCATGATGGCCCTTTCGGTCATTTGACCAAACGCATGTATTAAAATCATCATTTACTTGTTTCTACGAGCTTTGTATAAAATTTAGAAGCCTCCGTGGTGCAGTGGTTACGCTACTCGCCTTGTAAACCAGGGATCGCAGGATCGATCCCGGGCTTCTTCAGACTTTCGGATGAGTCTTTAAACCGAGGTCCCGTCTCCGTATGACCTTAGCTGTTGGTGGGACGTAAAACTAAAACTCACTCACTTGTATAAAATTTGGTCACAAACGGCCCAGAGGTTCTAGTGAAAAATAAATTTTAAACTTCATATCTGAAAGGCCTTAGGCCAAGGTCAAGGAATGACCTTGACCTTGAATACATGGATGTAGTTTCATCCACTCATTTAGCTAACTGCATTTATCAATTTTCAGATCAGAGACTGCAATAGTTTCCGAAAAAAATCATGGTTTTGACCTTTTTCCCATCCCAAAATCTATGTGACCAAATTTGACCTTGGCGTAAAATAGATATCCTAAGGTCATCATTTGAATAAACTGTGATGAGCCAGAGCCCCCAATGCTGCATATGAAATTTCGGTTACAAATGGCTCAGTGGTTTCTTAGAAAAATATGTTTTAATTCTCATATCTGGATGACCTTGAATCAAGATCAAAGAATGACTTTGACCTTGAATACTCATGTCATTTCATCCACTCATTTAGCTTACTGTATCTACCAATTTTCAGATCACTAGGTGCAATATTTTCAAAAAAATACACAGTTTTTACTTTTTCCCCATACAAAAGTCTATGCGAAAAAATTTGACCTTGGCCTAAAATAGGTCATGGTCATTCAGGAGTATCATCGGCCCGAGTCCCCAATGCCACATACCAAGTTATATTATAATTGGCCCACTGGTTCCGGAGAAGAAGATTCTGGAGGGTTTTTACCTTATATGAGCATGACGGCCATATTGGTCATGTGACCAAATTCATATTGATTAATTGTCATTTCCTTGTTATTTAAAACTTTTGTATGAAATTTCGTTACAAATGGCTTTTTGGTTTCTGAGAAAAATAAGTTTTAATTCTCATATCTGAATGACCTTGAACAAAGGTCAAAGAATGACCTTGACCTTGAATACTCATGTAGATTCATCCACCCATTTAGCTTACTGCATCTACTAATTTTCAGATCACAGGCTGCAATAGTTTCCAAAAAAATACACGGTTTTGACTTTTTCCCATACAAAAGTCTATGTAGCCAAATTTGACCTTGGCCTAAAATTGGTCAAGGTCATCCAAGGGTCATCATTTGAAAAAAAATATGATGGACCCAAGTCCCTAATGCTACATACCAAGTTACATGATAATCAGCCAACTGGTTCAGGAGAAGATTTCTGAAGGGTTTTTACCTTATATGGGCATGACGGCCATATTGGTCATGTGACCAAATTCATATTGATTAATTGTCATTTCCTTGTTCTTAAAAACACGAATCACTGACTATCATTTTGTTTACCTGATTCGTATTACGAGGACTGTTCAAATATGAATGCAACTAAGCACATAAAAATGATTCCGTGATAAATTTCGAGGAAAACTTTATTTTGTCCCCTCAAAGTATTCCCCTTTAACAGAAATACAAACTTTCAGTCTTCTGATCTTATCATTGAATGCATTTTGGTAGTCTTTTCGAGGTATACTATGAAGGCACTGGGATATTGCAGAACCGAGGTGTTTGCGCTGTACAAATTTTCGACGAGAAAGGTATTTTTTTCAGCCGTGTGAAACAAAAACCAGAGGACCAATGGTCCTGAGCCGCTCACCTTAGTGCTGAGAGCTTATGTAGCCATTTCATTTCTGAGAAGACAATTTTATAGGGTTTATACCAAGTATTAATCTCGGTCATGTGACTTGATAAGTGGCCCATTTGTTCGAAGAAAAAAATGCGAAGGGTATACATGTATATGGGCATGGCGGCCATTTTAGTAATGTGACCAAATTCATATTAATAAATTTTCATTTATTTGTTCCTAAAAGCTTTCAAGTGAAATTTGGTTACAAACGGAGTAGTGGTTTCTATGAAAAATAAATTTTAATTTCATCTGAATGACCTTGGGCCAACGTCAGAGAATAATGTTGACCTTAGTTCCATCCACCCATTTAGCTTATTACATCTACCAATTTTCAGATCACAGGCTGCAATAGTTTCCAAAAAATACACATTTTTTTTTTACTTTCTCCAATACAAATGTATAGGCAACCAAATTTGACCTTGCGTAAAACAGGTTAAGGCCATCCAGGGGTCATCATTTGAAGAAACTATAGTGGGCCCAAATCCCAGATGCTACATACCAAGTTTAATGAAAATCGGCCCACTGGTTCTGGAGTAGAAGATTTCTGACGTGTTTTTACCTTATATGGGCATGATGGCCCTTTTGGTCATTTGACCAAACGCATGTATTAAAATCATCATTTACTTGTTTCTACGAGCTTTGTATAAAATTTGGTCACAAACGGCCCAGAGGTTCTAGTGAAAATAAATTTTAAACTTCATATCTGAAAGGCCTTAGGCCAAGGTCAAGGAATGACATTGACCTTGAATACATGAATGTAGTTTCATCCACTCATTTAGCTAACTGCATTTATCAATTTTCAGATCAGAGACTGCAATAGTTTCCGAAAAAAATCATGGTTTTGACCTTTTTCCAATCCCAAAATCTATGTGACCACATTTGACCTTGGCGTAAAATAGATATCCTAAGGTCATCATTTGAATAAACTGTGATGAGCCAGAGCCCCCAATGCTGCATATGAAATTTCGGTTACAAATGGCTCAGTGGTTTCTTAGAAAAATATGTTTTAATTCTCATATCTGGATGACCTTGAATCAAGATCAAAGAATGACTTTGACCTTGAATACTCATGTCATTTCATCCACTCATTTAGCTTACTGTATCTACCAATTTTCAGATCACTAGGTGCAATATTTTCAAAAAAATACACAGTTTTTACTTTTTCCCCATACAAAAGTCTATGCGAAAAAATTTGACCTTGGCCTAAAATAGGTCATGGTCATTCAGGAGTATCATCGGCCCGAGTCCCCAATGCCACATACCAAGTTATATGATAATCGGCCCACTGGTTCCGGAGAAGAAGATTCTGGAGGGTTTTTACCTTATATGAGCATGACGGCCATATTGGTCATGTGACCAAATTCATATTGATTAATTGTCATTTCCTTGTTATTTAAAACTTTTGTATGAAATTTCGTTACAAATGGCTTTTTGGTTTCTGAGAAAAATAAGTTTTAATTCTCATATCTGAATGACCTTGAACAAAGGTCAAAGAATGACCTTGACCTTGAATACTCATGTAGATTCATCCACCCATTTAGCTTACTGCATCTACTAATTTTCAGATCACAGGCTGCAATAGTTTCCAAAAAATACACGGTTTTGACTTTTTCCCATACAAAAGTCTATGTAGCCAAATTTGACCTTGGCCTAAAATTGGTCAAGGTCATCCAAGGGTCATCATTTGAAAAAAAATATGATGGACCCAAGTCCCTAATGCTACATACCAAGTTACATGATAATCAGCCCACTGGTTCAGGAGAAGATTTCTGAAGGGTTTTTACCTTATATGGGCATGACGGCCATATTGGTCATGTGACCAAATTCATATTGATTAATTGTCATTTCCTTGTTCTTAAAAACTTCCGTATAAAATTTTGTTACAAATGGCTTTGTGGTTTCTGAGAAAAATAAGTTTTAATTCTAATATCTGAATGACCTTGAAAAAAGGTCAAAGAATGACCTTGACCTTGAATACTCATGTAGATTCATTCACCCATTTAGCTTACTGCATCTACTAATTTTCAAATCACAGGCTGCAATAGTTTCCAAAAAATACACGGTTTTGACGTTTTCCCATACAAAAGTCTATGCAACCAAATTTGACCTTGGCCTAAAATTGGTCAAGGTCATCCAAGGGTCATCATTTGAACAAAATATGATTGACCCGAGTCCCTAATGCAACATACCAAGTTTCAAGCCAATCGGCCCAATGGTTCCGGAGAAGAAGATTTTTGAATGGTTTTTACCTTATATGGGCATGGCGGCCATATTGGTCATGTAACCAAATTTATATTGATTAATTGTCATTTCCTTTTTCTTAAAAACTTTCAAATGAAATTTCATTACAAATGGCTTTGTGGTTTCTGAGAAAAATAAGTTTTAATTCTCATATCTGAATGCCATTGAACATAGGTCAAAAAATAACCTTGACCTTGAATACTCATGTAGTTTCATCCACCCATTTAGCTTACTGCATCTACTAATTTTCAGATCACAGGCTGCAATAGTTTCCAAAAAATACACGGTTTTGTCTTTTTCCCATACAAAAGTCTTTGTAGCCAAATTTGACCTTGGCCTTAAATTGGTCAAGGTCATCCAAGGGTCATCATTTGAACAAAATATGATGGGCCCGAGTCCCCAATGATACATACCAAGTTTCAGGCCAATCGGCCCACTGGTTCCAGAGAAGAAGATTTTTGAAGGTTTTTTACCTTATATGGGCATGGCGGCCATCTTGGTCACGTGACCTGGACCCTGCGAACAAACTTTCGTTCCCCCATCCCATGAATGCTCCACATGAAATATGACTCCAATCGGCCTTGTGGTTTCAGATGAGATGTTTGAAAATGTTGACAGACAACAGAAAACAGACGACAGACAGACAACGGAGCCTTACCATACTGTAAGCTCACCTATGAGCCTTCGGCTCAGGTGAGCTAAAAAGTCACACGGGGCAAGGTCAGGGGAATACGGGGGTTAGGGAGTTCAACCTTTTCCTGCTTCAGATAGTCTTGCACAATGAACGCCTTGTGCGATGACGCATTGTCATGTAGCAATCTGACATTGGCCAAACCAGTTGCGGGTCTTCGTTCTTTGAAATATTTCTTCAATTTTCGAAGAATTTTATTCTTGTAAAACTTCGCATTTACAGATTTGCCTTTAGGCACAGCAACCTGAATAGCAGGGCCCTGATTTGAAAAGAATATGGCATACATTACGTTCATGACGCTCATGGTGCGCTTTGCAATGCATGGTCTTTTGCAATACTTTGTTGCCCATATTTTGTTCTGAAAACTTCGATTTGGCTAAAAAAAGTGAACCCATGTCTCGTCACCTGTGACGACATTAGCGAAAGACCGTGCATTGTAATTTGGAAACCTTTTTAGGTAACTTCTTGGCGCACTGAACGCGTGTCTTTTTCTGCTCATCTGTCAACAGATGGCGAATCCATCTAGCACAGATCTTTCTCATTTTCAAATCCCATTTCAGAATTGTATGAGCTGCTCCTAATGAGATGCCAACCATACTAGCTATTTGCCTAGTGGTGTATCGTGCATCGGTAGCAACTATTTCTTTCACTCTAGCACCATATTGGCAGATGTTGCTCTTTTCGGCCGACGATCATGTGGTGCATCTTCTGTTGAGCCTATCCCACAGCTGAATTTCTTACACCAACGAAAAACTTTCGGAAAAGACATTTCATTATGCCCATAAACCGAACATATTTCATCAAAAAAGTCTTTGCACCGTATACCAAGAATATAACGATTCTTAATATAGGACCGTATTTCAACGGCGTACTCTGACCTTCTTCCAACCATGTTTTGTATTATTATACAAGAGTAGACAGTGTTTATCGAACGATATACATGGCTAAAGTGCACGGATTTTAACAGGTTTGGTATCAATGTATAGGTAAAATGTTTTTCTGCGCTGTGATATTTATTTCCAGGTGATTTTCGCAATAGTGCATGAGAAAACGTTCTACTTGCATTCATATTTGAACAGTCCTCGTAGAAGTGTCATGGGGTTGAAATTCCGAAACTTCTGAAATTCGTTGTATTAGTCAAATTATATACATACAAACTTTTTCTAATTATGTCTCCCCCGAAAATTTTTTTTTCGGAGAGATATATTGTTTTTCCCCCGGGCGTATGTCTGTCCGTCTGTCACACATTCGTGCCCGCTCTATAACTTGAAAACCGTTCGAGCTATCGTCACGAAACTTTATATAAATATTAATCAGCATTAGACGACGTGCAGTGCGCAAGAACTATAACTTTCGCATTTATACTTTTTGAATAATCTCCCTTGGAAGTTTGTCGGTATGTATATATGTACGGACAAATCGTGTCTGGTCAATAACTTTCTTATTTTCAGATGGATTTTAAAATTACTTGGCAGAAATATTAACAACCTTGAGACGATGTGTGGTGCGCATGAGGCAGGTCGGTACCTCAAAGGTCAAGGTCATACTTAGAGGTCAAAGGTCAAAAAAGGGGCCTATTTTTCGTGTTTGGTCAATAACTTTCTTATTTTGAGATGGATTTTATAATTACTTGGCAGAAATATTAACCATGAGACGATGTGTGGTGCGCATGAGGCAGGTCGGTACCTCAAAGGTCAAGGTCATACTTAGAGGTCAAATGTCAAAAAAGGGTTCTTTTTTCCGTGTTTGGTCAATAACTTTCTTCTTTTGAGATGGATTTTGAAATCACTTAGCAAAAATGTTACCCAATATAAGACGATGTGTTGCGTGCATGACCCAGGTTGGTACCTCAAAGGTTACTTGGCAAAAATGTTAACTATCATGAAACGATGTGTTGCATGCATGATTCAGTTTGGTACCTCAAATGTCAAGGTCATACATAGAGGTCAAATGTAAAAAGGGGCCTTTTTTCGTGTTTGGTCAATAACTTTCTTATTTTTTGGATGGATTTTGAAATTGCTTGGCAGAAATGTTAACCACCATGAGATGATTTGTTGCACGCATGACCCAGTTTGGTAACTGAAAGGTCAAGGTCATACATAGAGGTTAAAGGTAAAAAAGGGGCCTTTTTGTGTTCTGTCAATGACTTTCTAATTTTTAGATGGATTTTGAAATTACTTGGCAGAAATGTTAACCACCATGAGACGATGTGTTGCATGCATAACCCGAGTTGGTACCTCAAATGTTAAGGTCGTACTAAGAGGTCAAAGGACAAAAAGGGGCCTTTTTAGTGTTCAGTCAATAACTTTCTTATTCCTGGATAGATTGTGAAATTACTTGGCAGAAATGGTAACCATCATGAGACGATGTGGTGCACACTAGACCCAGGTCAGTACCTGCAAGATCAAGGTCATACTAAGAGGTCAGAGTTAAAAAAGTTTTTTTTTTGTGTCCAGTCAATAACTTTTTTATTTCTGGATGGACTTTATAAAGTAACCATGCAGAAATGTTCACCGTCATTAGACCATGAGTCATGTGCAAGACCAAGGTCCATACCTCCAATGTCAAGGTCATACCTAGAGGTCAAAGGTAAAAAAGGGACAGTCAGTAACTTCCTTATTCTTTGATGGATTATGAAATTACTTGGCAGAAATGTTAACCATCATGAGACGATGTGTTGTACCTCAAAGGTCAAGGCCATGCTTAGGGGTCAAAGGTAAAAAAGGGCTTTTTTGTGTACGGCCAATAACGTTTTTATTTCTCCATGAACATTTTTTAAAGTTGCTTTGCAGATATGTTCATCTTCATTAGATGATGTGTTGCACACAAGACCCAGCTCAATGCCTCCAATGTCAAGGTCATACTTAGAGGTTAAAAACGGGGGAGACATCTGTGTTTTTGTAGAAAAACAAATTCTAGTAATCTATATGAATTTCAGATCTGCTTTTTTTGGTTTTTGTTTCTGTTGTTTTTTTATTCAAAAAATTTTGTGTATCTCTTGATACAGTGTTTTTGGAAGTCGGTGTTGATAACATATTCTATGCTCCGTCACACGATAAACCCCCAATGGCCAGAGTGCTAACATGTTGCATTTGTTACGTTCTAATATGGCCTTTCAAAAATAATATGTCTGCAAAACTCTCGCACACGGTGCAGTGTGACTATGTGCTAGCTTATGATTTATGATGAGGACAGCACCAAACCAACAAATGAAGTTGATAGCATAGTCAATGAAGCTTTTGAAAAAGAAACAGATTATGAAGGTGGATAGATTACAATATTAACCACTATCTAAATCGTCAGTGACTACTGATAGGGTGCAAACTGTTTTGATTAATCAAACAGTGGTTGTCAGTTCACTGCTGGTGCGCTTTTCCTGCTTTTAAACCTATTTTCGGCTTAGACCATGTAAGCCTACCCAGGGACAGTGTCAGTTGAATTACTGAATGGCTCCATTTAGTTACCCTATCTGTTGTCTGGGAAGCCAAACCTCTTCCGACTAAACCAACATATTTGTCTTTCTTCTTTTCAATTGAGACTATAAGGTTTTTAAATCTTAAAACCGCATTAAAAGCAGAACAATGCTGGTTCAAGTAAATTTTCCATGTAATATACGTTACTATTTCTCAGTGCAGTGTACATTACCATAATTTAACTATACCCCTGTGATCCGTAACATTTTTGCAGAGCATTTATGTTGCTTACTCTATGTCCAGACTACAAAGATAGCTGGCCGTCAAATTCAAGTGTTCAGAGGTCAATTACTCAGTTTCGATAGCAAATGAATTGTCATTATTACAATACTTGAAAATGGGGTATGCTTTCAATACGGCCATTTATGAGAGGAAGAAAGCTCATAGAAAGCACAAGTATGCACCAAAATGTAGGCTGATAACTGCGGTTTAGTTTTGTATTATAAGTAACAGCAATATTCTTGAACAGAACCTTAACTTTGGAAATGACAGGAGGTACAATTCCTATAGTTCATGTGTAATCTATGTTACCCATTCAATAACTGAGACACTGATGTTCCGAATGTCTTCAAATTTGTCAATTTATAAAGCACTTCATTTCTTATCAACATTTATGGTATGAATCTTCACCTTTTAGACCTCCCACAAGATAATGCAAATCATAGTCCTGGGGCCAATAATGCCCACTTGTTACACTATAGATCATGTGAGCGATCCAGGGCCATCATGGCCCTCTTGTTTTTTTTAAAAAAAAAAAAAAAAAAAACACTTGAAATGAGATTTCTTGTTGAGTGTTTTTTAGGCTACAATCTGGCTTTCTTTTAATTGCTGTGGTCTGTTGGGCTCTTTTCCAAAAATAATGAAAAACGCGTCCATAATGCTGTTAGGCATTTTTATGCCCCGCCGTAAAAAAAAGTGGCGGGGTATTATGTTAAACCCTCCAAAGTTTTGAGTGTCCGTCCGTCCATCCGTACATGTCGGTATGAGCCATAACTATGATTTTCCTACTTTTGAAGTTATATCCCATTGAACAATGAACATAGCCATTTCTATCATGTAGTCTGTTTGAAGCACTATATCTCCTGAACCTAATGATTGATTCTGACCAAACTCGCATGGTTATTTCACTGGGATGGGTGAAAAAAGTCATTATATTTCGACAAACTTTACCTTATTTTCAAGAGCACGGGCCCCAAAAACTGTCAATTTGGAGCCAAAGATGGCTTGTCTGCATCCAGTCTCATGAACACATCTATGAAATGTGGTCTTACTTGGTACAATATATCATTGCAATTGACCAAAGATTTGATCAGATTTTGAAGACCTTGACTTAATTTTAAAGGGCACAGGCCCCCAAAAACTGAAAATGAGACTTGTAATTCTGGTTTACTTCCTTTTGGAGTCATGGCTCTTTGAACATTGAAAATGGTCACCTCGTCCATGTATTCTTGTCACTTTTATTAAGGAATGATTAGATTTTGAAGACCTTGACATTATTTTAAAGGGCACAGGTCCCCCAACACCGAAAATGAGAAATGTAATTCTGGTTTACTTTCTTTTGGAGCCATGGCTCTTTGAACATTGAGAATAGTCATCTTATTCATGTATTCCTGTCAACTTTATTAAGGGAAAGATTAATGCACCACTACTATGAATTCCTTTTTGACTGTGATATGGAACTTGCTTGGTGTAGTTGTTGAGGCGGGTGGCCATGCAGCCCTTACTTCATGTAAAACAAAATACACCCCTGTAGTAGTAAATAAAGGTTGCACTACAGTAAATAGTTGGTCTTTATGAAGGCTGTACTTGCTTTGGGGAGAGCTTTCAGTACAGAATTGAATACTCTGCTGCTTCTGATTGGATTTGGTGCTAATCCATTATTTTTCTGAGAAGTATTATTGTTTATTAAAAGAAAAATTAGTAGGTATTTGCTATTGTGAAAAGCAGCTGATTTAAACTGAACCAGAAAATTGTGCTGAGTTGCCACTGGAAATACCTGAATTTATTCGCTGCATTATGGGTTTGTTGACACTGGCTGCCAAAAAGGCCAAAATATGCCGCACAGCACCCATATTTTTAGCTGCTTCTGGAAGGTAAATGGTCAGCCTGTCACAGCCTGTCAAATTATATGCCTCATAATGGAAGCAATAGACTTGCTGAAATGTGGTAGAACATGGAATATGCCCCAATTTACATTGTGAGTAAGGGGATTTTATTTATTGTAGTGCCGCCTGAACATGTCTGTAAGGTGAGCTAAATAAAAGCATCTGATTGCCTGATTCTTATAGGCTGAATTTATTCTGCATTAAAGCTAATAAACTATTTTATTTTTTCATGCGTAGGAAAATCAACAAGTGTCTTTTCGGTCAGTTTCAGATTATGATGCTGGAGATGGGGGCTCTTATCACTGCAATAATTAGAGTGAGAAATGCTCTTGCACAGAAAATCTATGGCTGTTCCCTTACCTGTATATATATATTGCTATACTTTAACCCATTGTATGATAGTCGACTCTTCCATGGCTTTATGTTAGAAAAGTCAATTTGTCACATAAGGGGTGTCAGGCCTAATATTTCGTTTTTAGCTCACCAGAGCCGAAGGCTCCAGGGGAGCTAAAAGGATAGGCAGTTGTCCGTCGTCGTCGTCTGCGTCAACACTTTCAAACGACATCTCCTCTGGAGCCACTGGCCCAATTCAGCCCAAATTTTATCTGTAGCGTCCTTGGGCTGGGGGATTGAAAGTTTGTGTTTTTAATGAAAATCGGCTCATTAGTTTGGTTGCTATGGCAACTTAGAGTTTCCATAGACTTATAATGGGGAAAATAGAAAAATGGCATTTATTGCCAAACCTTTGCAGATATTTTGACAAAACTTTTATAGAAATATTACTTGAGTGAACTTCTTTCAGCCACATGCTTTTATGCCAACCTGGGGGTCCCCCAGGGTGTGCCGGGGGCCATGCCCTAACCCTTCCAGTGCATAAAAGGCCATATATCTCAGAAGTATTCAGTTCCCCCACCCCTAAACCATATATATTCTTTTTTCTTATGATAAGACGCATTCTGTGACATCAACGTGGTGGTCCCCTGGGATGTGCCGGGCCCATGCCCCACCCCCTCCACTTCGTAAAAGGCCCAATATGTCAGAAACCGTTTAGATCTCCACCCCAAAACCATAATATGTATTATTGTTTCATATGATAAGATGCATCCAGTGACACAAACCCTGGGGGTCCCCTGATATAAGGGGTGTCAGGCCTAATATTTCGTTTTTTGCTCACCAGAGCCGAAGGCTCCGTGGGAGCTAAATGGATAGGCAGTTGTCCGTCGTCGTCGTCGTCTGCGTCAACAAATTCAAACGACATCTCCTCTGGAGCCACTGGCCCGATTCAGCCCAACTTTTATCTGTAGCGTCCTTGGGCTGGGGGATTGAAAGTTTGTGTTTTTAATGAAAATCGGCTCATTAGTTTGGTTGCTATGGCAACTTAGAGTTTCCATAGACTTATAATGGGGAAAATAGAAAAATGGCATTTATTGCCAAACCTTTGCAGATATTTTGACAAAACTTTTATAGAAATATTACTTGAGTGAACTTCTTTCAGCCACATGCTTTTATGCCAACCTGGGGGTCCCCCAGGGTGTGCCGGGGGCCATGCCCTAACCCTTCCAGTGCATAAAAGGCCATATATCTCAGAAGTATTCAGTTCCCCCACCCCTAAACCATATATATTCTTTTTTCTTATGATAAGACGCATTCTGTGACATCAACGTGGTGGTCCCCTGGGATGTGCCGGGCCCATGCCCCACCCCCTCCACTTCGTAAAAGGCCCAATATGTCAGAAACCGTTTAGATCTCCACCCCAAAACCATAATATGTATTATTGTTTCATATGATAAGATGCATCCAGTGACACAAACCCTGGGGGTCCCCTGATATAAGGGGTGTCAGGCCTAATATTTCGTTTTTTGCTCACCAGAGCCGAAGGCTCCGTGGGAGCTAAATGGATAGGCAGTTGTCCGTCGTCGTCGTCGTCTGCGTCAACAAATTCAAACGAAATCTCCTCTGGAGCCACTGGCCCGATTCAGCCCAACTTTTATCTGTAGCGTCCTTGGGCTGGGGGATTGAAAGTTTGTGTTTTTAATGAAAATCGGCTAAATAGTTTGGTTGCTATGGCAACTTAGAGTTTCCATAGACTTATAATGGGGAAAATGGCATTTATTGTCAAACCTTTCCAAATATTTTGACAAAACTTTTATAGAAATATTCCTTGAGTGAACTTCTTTCAGCCACATGCTTTTATGCCAACCTGGGGATCCCCCGGGGTGTGCCGGGGGCCATGCCCTAACCCTTCCAGTGCATAAAAGGCCATATATATCAGAAGTATTCAGATCCCCCACCCCTACACCATATATATTATTTTTTCTTATGATAAGACGCATTCTGTGACATCAACGTTGGGGTCCCCTGGGATGTGCCGGGCCCATGCCCCACCCCCTCCACTTGTAAAAGGCCCAATATCTCAGAAACCGTTTAGATCCCAACCCCAAAACCATAATATGTATTAATGTTTCATATGATAAGATGCATCCAGTGACACCAACCTCGGGGTCCCCTGAGATGTGCCCCCCCCCCCCCCACTTTGTAAAAGACCAAATTTCTCAAAAAACCATTGAGTTCCCCACCCCTTAACCATATATATTCTCGTTCCTTTTGATAAGACGCATTCAGTGATAGCAATCCTAAGGGTCCCCCCCCCCCAGGGTGCGCCGGGGCCATGTCCCACCCCTCCATTTCATAAACGGGAATATATCTCAGAAACCATCCAGATCCCCACCTCAAAACCATATATATTATTGTTTTTTTATGATAAGACACATTCATTGACACCAACCTGGAGGTCACCTGGGATGTTCCTGGGCCTTGCCCCACACCTCCACCCCATTAAAGGTCTTTTATCTCAGAAACCGTTCAGATCCCCTCCCCAAAACCACATATATTCTTGTACCTATTTCTTGTATTCTAAGGCGCAGTCAGTGATTTCAATCTAGGGGTCACCCAGGGTGTGCCGGGGCCATACCCATCCCCTCCACTTCATAAAAGGTGATATATTCAGATTCCCACCTCTAAGCCATATATATTCTTGTTTCTGATCATGAGAAGCATTCAGTGACACCAACCTGGGGGTCCCCTGGGATGTGCCAAGGCCATGCCCCACCCCCCCCCCACTTCATAAAAGGCCCAATATCTCAGAAACCGTTTAGATCCCCACCCAAGAACCATATATATTCTTGTTTCTCATGATAAGACGCATTCAGTGATTTCAACCTGGGGGTCCCCTGAGATGTGCCTGTGCCATGCGCCCACCCCCTCAACTTTTTAAAGACCCAATATCTCAGAAACCGTTGAGATTCTCACCCATAAACCATATATATTCTTGTTCCTTATGATAAGAGGCATTCGGTGATACTAAACCTAGGGGTCTCCCAGGGCGCGCCGGGGCCATACCCCACCCCTCTACTTCATAAAAGGCGATATATCTCAGAAACCATTCCAAAACCATATATATTTTTGTTTCTTATGATAAGACACATTCAGTGACACCAACCTGCCCTGGGATGTGCCCGGGTCATGCCACACCCCTCCACTTCATAAAAGGCGATATATGTCAGAAACCATTCAGATCCCCATCCCAAAACCATTATATTCTTGTTCCTTATGATAAGACGCATTCAGTGACACCAACTTGGTGTCCCCTGGGATGTGCCCGTGCCATGCCCCACACACTCCACTTTGTCAAAGGCCCAATATCTCAGAAACCATTTAGATCCCCATCCCTAAACCATATATACTCTTGTTCCTTTGATAAGACACATTTAGTGATACCAACCAGGGGTCTCCCAACGTGCGCTGGGGCCATGCCACAACCCTCCACTTCATAAAATGCCATATCTAAGAAACTGTTCAGATCCCCACCCATAAGGCATGTATATTTGTGTTCCTTTTGATAAGACTCATTCAGTCACGTCAACCTTGGGTGTATTTGTGCTTGGGCAATGTGTCGATGTCATGGCAAACCCCTTCACTTCATAAAACTTTAAAGGACATATATCTCAGACACCATTAAGATCCCCACCTCATAATCATATATACTCTTGTTCTTTGTGATTATGCACATTCAGTCGCACCAACGTGGCGGTCCACAGGGGCCATTCCTCTCCTCTTCACTTAATATTCTGTATCTGAAATGCTTAAAAGGCTTTATATCTCAGGAACTGTACACATCCGCACCCCTAAACCATATATATTCTTGTTCCTTATGATAAGATACATTGAGTGATACCAACCTGGTCCCTGTTGGATCCATGTCCCACCCCTCCACTTCATAAAAGGCCTAACATTTCAGATACAGAGTCCACATGGAATGAAGGTTCGTTTGGGAGACTTTATGATTGATAAATTGAAACCATACATTGCTGCCAGTGGGCGGTGCCTGCTTGAACTCTGGCGAGCATAGTGGCCCATGGGCCTCTTGTTATTCTATTTTTGACGGAAAATTCTGTTAGCAAACAGTGTAGGCCCTATCAGACGCAGCGTTCTGCGGCATCTGATCTGGTACCCCATTAGGGGTTTCCCGGACACAATGGGTTAAGATTGTCAGAAAGTGTCGTTTTTTCATATTAGAGATGGAATTCGTTCCTCATTTAGCAAGTATCAATATAGTATGCAACACTTATATCATATTTTGTAGTATAGTTACATCGCTCATGTAACCAAAGAAAACAGCTTAAAATAACTTCCATGCAGACTGTAAGACAAGCTCTATAGTGGCTCAAAACTTGGGACAAACTACGGGGATGAGAGAGGTGACAAAGTCTGCAATGTTCCTGAATCATACCGACATGGACTGTAGTAGTAAAAGACTTAGAGCACGAAATCGTTGCTAAGTGGATATATAGTGTGAAGTGCTGCTCAGAATTCGAGATGTCATGGCAGCGCTGACAAAATTCAATATCTGCAGCTCATGGTCTTTCATTCGTCTTTGACATTTGGGCTCAGTCGGCAAACTGGCTTCAAAGTTGATGATGTTTGAAAGTGTTGACATCAGACAGACGACGTCAAATGACGGGCAACTGCCTTTCTTATCAGCCCAACAAAGCATTGGGCTCTGGTGAAATCCCTGAACACGACAGCCCCTACCTTTGCAAACAGATCCACGAGATCAGGATCTACACTATCGGTAAGTTTGTGAATTGAAATGAAACAGTTTATCAAGTATTTTGATTGGTTGATAGTCAGAAATTGGTGTGGCTAAATTCATTTAGCAGGATAAGGTTTGAATATCTCAATGATCATTATCAATTAATATGTTTGTTTGATTTGAGGTTTAGCGTCCCCTTCAACACTGTATAGTCATTTTGGAGACGTTGCTTCCAATTTTGAGGGACTTTGACCCGAAATTGAAATGACATCCCAAGCCCTGTCGCCCAATGATGGGTTTATAAACATGGATATTTGAAGAGGGACCCTCCCGAGTTCACCATCAAACAGTGGAGTTTGGTGTTTGTGGTCTTACACCAAAATTTTTTCAAAAATATTAAGAATCAAGAATGAATTCAAATCAGCAATGATAAAATGCGCAACCGATGTTCATGTCACTGATTGAAGTTTCACTCGTTAGAAATAAAAGGCCGCAGGCCAAGTGTCCCGCGACGATTGAAATGTCAGTATGTGGTGAATATGTCTGAAACATATATGTCCTTAACACCGGCCCCGATAGCTCAGTTGGTAGAGTGTCCGCTCCGGGGAACGGGAGGTCACGGGTTCGATCCCTGGCCGCGACATACCAAAGTCGTTAAAAATGGTACTAGCTGCTCCTCGCTTGGCACTCAGATTTAGGGGGTAGAGCTAGGACTGGTCGACCCAGTGTCAGGATAATGTGACTGGGTGTGGTATCATGTAATGTGTTTGGGACATGATACTTCAGTGAGGCAGCACTATAAAAGTGAACATTGAGCTCCCTGTCGCAACCAGACACCATCGTGATATGACTGAAAAATTGTTGAAAGCGACGTTAAACCCGAATTCACACACACATATGTCCTTAACAATGTTTTGAGATTCAGACTAATTTTTTAATTTTCCTAAATATTGTAAAGAACAATTTATGAAAAATGTGATCTCCATAGCTGTAAATGATGATCATTTAAGGTGAATGAGAAGTTGGAGACATAACAATTTCTGTTGGCAACATTACTAAAAGTAACAAAGTAAAAAGTAGCCAAGTGCACCATGGTATACTATGATCCTCTTCTGATCATGGGAATAATAACTGAAAGGTTTCATCCAAATTCATTGAAAACTGCCAGGACTCTTGCATGGCCAATATTTCATATAGAAAAAAATCAGTTAAGCATGACTTGGATAAAATATGACCATCTTCAGGCCATGGAGACAATAACTGGAAAGTTTCATCAAACTCCTTTGGAAACTGTAGGAGGAGTTGTGGAGGCAAAATTATATGTACAGATGGGCAGATGGACTTACAAACGGACAGACGGTGACCCCAGTAAAAAATGATCACCTTCAGGTCATGAAACAATACTTAGAAAGTGTAAGCAAAATCATATGAGAAACCTAGGAGGAGTTGCGGAGACGAGAATTTCTGTTGATATAATGAGCCAGCGCATGACAAAACCTGCAGTAAGACATGTGCACCCAACGAAGACTCAGATCAGCCTGCGCATCCGCGCAGTCTGATCAGAGTCTTCGTTGTGCGCTCTTAGAATAGCTAAGGACCCAATGCTCATTCATGCAGCAAGGGAAGTCTCTGGTTAGACGATATGGATGCTCCGGCTGATCGGAGTCTTCGATGGGCGCACCTGTCTTATTGTAGGTGTTGTCGTGCGCTGGCTCAAATAGCTAAACCCGAAAATGGACCGTAAGTCTGAAAAAGGATGTCAAGAGTGGCCTCGGTTTAATATGATCCTCTTCAGGTCTTGGGAACAATAACTGGAAGGTTTCACTAAAATCCACTGAAAACTGCACGCGGAGTTGCAGAGAGAAGACTTATTGTTGATAAAATGGGTCAAACTGACAAAGAGCCATAAATCTGGCATAGATCAGTCGAGCACACCTCAAGGGTCATCTTCAGCTCATGGGGGACAGTAGCTGGAAAGTTTCAGCAAAACCCTTGAGAAATGTAGGAGGAGTTGCGGAAACCGTAAGTTCTATTGATAAAATGGCAAACTGCCAAAGGGCCACATCCCTGGTAAAAATCAGTCAAGCACGACCTCGAAAACATATGATCATCTTCAAGTCATGGGAACTGGAACGTTTGCTCAAAATTCCTTGAGAAATGTAGGGGGAGTTGGGGAGACAAATATAATCTGATTGGAAGCAAAAAATACACCAAATAAACGAAAATAGCAGACTCGGTTTTAATGAGTCTGTTCATGACCAGTACTGAAATGTGCATCACCGGCCAGTTCTATTGATACAAGAAAGCAGTCTGAAGGACAGCCAAATCCCCCGCCGCACTTTGTATCAATGCTCAACCTTGTGACCTTCACCTGTGACAAAGACCTTATGTTGGCATGGTTTATTTATGGTTCTGCACATCAGCTCACTGTGGGGTATATTTCACAAAATTTTAATGAAAATCATTCCAGGGGTAAAGGAGATATGGAACCGACACAAAATTCAAAGTTTCAAACTAGTGATCTTCAACCATGACCTTGACCTTAAGTCGGCATGGTTCATTTATAGGTTCTGCACACCAGCTCACTGAGACGAATAATTGACCAAAGTTTTATTAAAATCTATCAAAGGGTTCAGGAGATATGGAGCGGACAAGAAAGTGTTACGGACAGACAGACAGACAGACGGACGGACGCACGGGCGGACAAGAAAGTGTTACGGACAGACAGACAGACAGACAGACGGACGGACGGACGGGCGGACGGACGGACTGACGGACGTACGCACGAACATGGGTTCTGCACATCAGCTCACTGAGAAGAATGTTTGACCAAAGTTTAATGAAAATCCTTCCAAGGGTAAAGGAGATATGGAACGGACACAAAATTCCAAGTTTCAAACTCGAGACCTTCAACCGTTACCTTGACCTTAAGTCGGCATGGTTCATTTATGGGTTCTGCACAACAGCTCACTGAGACGAATAATTGAACAACGTTTAATGAAAATCTATCAAAGGGTTCAGGAGATATGGAGCGGACAAGATAGTGTTACAGACAGACGGACGGACGGACTGACATATGGACGGACGTACATGGGTTCTGCACATCAGCTCACTTAGAAGAATATTTGACCAAACTTTACTGAAAAGGAGATATGGAACGGATACAAAATTCCAACTTCACTGAGTCGAATAATTGACCAAAGTTTAATGAAAATCTATCAAAGGGTTCAGGAGATATGGAGCGGACAAGAAAGTGTTACGGACAGACAGACGGACGGACGGACGGATGGACAGATGAAGGCCATTCCTATAATCCCCGCTCCGCTTCGCGGCGGGGGATTAAAATGGCAACAATGGCAAAGGGTCATAACTCTGGTAAAGATCAGTCGATCATGACCTTGATAAAATATGATCATCCTCAGGTCATGGGAACAATAACAGGAAAATTTCATCAAATTGCCTTTAGAAATGTAGGATGAGTTATGGAGGCAAGAAGTTCTATTGATAAAAATGGCTAAAACTGACAAAGGGCCATAACTCTGGTAAAAATCTGTCCAACATAACCTTGATATAATATGATCATCTTCAGGTCATGGGAACAATAACTGGTAAGTTTTATCAATATCCCTTGAAAACTGTAGGAGAAGTTGCGGAGACAAGACTGTGTCTACGGACGGACGAACCCATTACTATAGTCCCCTTCGACTAACGGCGGGGGGGGGGGGGGGGGGGCAATAATTTTCACGTACCTTGTGTAACCATGAATAACACATGGTGCTGGAGGGTAGATCGAGAAACATGAAGCCGGAGTGAATTAATATTTCGCATCTGCTCGACAGCACTTTGTTATTCACGACGTTTCGATAAGGTTCAATGGGGGAAAACTGGTTAACTGCTACTGCTTACTTAATTATAAGCATGCAGTCCACGTATGAGTCATGCACTGGCATTTGTGTTGTTAAATATGTGTGAAAAGCTAAATTTGTGATATTTGTGACCGTGCTAAATCTCTCTTGTTTTTTTTTCTGTGCCAGAATCTTGACTGGTTTCCAACCCAAAAAGACTCCATTCGAAATAAGCCTCAGGCTTTAATGGGGTATCCATGGATTATTAAGAACATATAAGACATTTTGCATTCATTACATTTTATCAGTAGCAAAATTGTTTTATCAAATGTTTTATCCAAAATATTTTTGGACTGTCTTATCTGAAAAAAAGAGTCTCTTGAACAAGTCTTGTTTTAAAATGAATAATGTTTTTATGTTGTATTTACATATTTATATCTATGTATAATCTTATAAACCAAATAAATGTTAATCTTACAGGCATTTATTCTTGTAACAGAAGGACAAACCATGTGTTCATAATTGTTTTATTACTCCTTGTGATATACTGACTATAGCAGATCAAAGGCGGTCCTTAATAGGGTGATTAGTAGCTCTTGTTGAATCCCCTGACTAAGGCACTTAAGGGGAAAATCAATAATGTACACTAGTCATTAGTTAGTAAATTATTGATTTTCCCCAGGGAGTACCCTTACCTGTTGAAGACAGAGGACTTCTCTTCAGTCAGCTCTGAGGTCTACATAATATTATGTAATGAAATGATAGACCTCAATAATCAAGAATAAATGCCTTTAATCTTAAGTGTGGATAGGTAAACTGACCGGCTCAAAAATGACCTAAATAGTGTTGACTGGACCGTTAAACTCCAATACAAACAATCAAACAAACAGAACTCCGGTTTTGTAACAAGGTTCGACACAGGATGGCCTGCTCAGCTACACAGATTAGCAAGATGCTAGAAATTTCAGCGATAGGAACTAGATGTATTGTACCATCCAAGCAACAAGTACTAAAGTGTTGATCAACTTTTTCCATCTTGCTGGCTGATCTGTAAGTTTTCAGTTCACAAATAGAAGGACAGACTTTCTCAAGACTTACATAGACTTCATTACGAAAACACGCCTATACAAATGCACTGTAAACCTTACCACCGAAATATCGAAATTTCAAGATAAAAAATTGTGATATTTTTCTTATTTCTACTCAAAATATAGATTGTGGGTACTCATTAGAACCGCCTCATCGAGGCGGTTCTAACGAGTACCCACAATCTGTATTTTAGAGCAGAAATAAGAAGGCGGTTCTAACGACTACCCACAATCTGTAAGTGAGTGAGTGTTTGAGTTTTACGTCTCACAAACAGCTAAGGTCATACGGAGACGGGACCTCGGTTTAAAGACTCATTTGAAAGACTGGAGAAGCCAGGGATCGATCCTGCGACCCCTGATTTACAAGGCGAGTAGCATAACCACTACACCACATAGGCTTCTCTACCCACAATCTGTATTTTGAATACCAACAATCTATATTTTGAGCAGAAAGAAGAACAAGAGGACCAAGCTGGTCCTGTATCGCTCACCTGAGCTAACAGATTCAAAGTTTCAGGAAGTGCCAACCTTAACTGAATGATTAATGGAAGGACATGGTGATGACAGGGTAAGCAAATCCTGTAAATCAAATAGAATGTAACTATGATAAATAGGCTGACCTCGCCAGTTTTCAAACTCATTCAAGCTTTTATTCCTCACTTGCTAAGAAGATCCGATATAAACTGATGGGGCAATGGTTCAAAAATAAGCAATTAACTGCTGCAATCAAAGGGATGTTACTCTATGACAAATAGGCAAACCTCGCGAGTTTTCAAACTCCTCAGGGCTTTTCTGCCTGACGTATTTGTTTGTAAGTTTCATGAAGATCCGATCAAAACTGAAGGGGCAGCAGTGCTAACCAGGTCGAAAATAGGCATTTTTAAGCAATCAAAGGCACGTAACTCTATGATAAATGTGCCGACTTGGCCAGTATTCAAACTCATCCAAGGTTTTATGTCCAGCCACCTCACATATAAGTTTCAGAAAGATCCGATCAAAACTGAAGGGGCTACGGTGATGACAAGGTCAAATTTTGGCATTTTTAGCAATCAAAGGGATGTAACTCTTGGCCAGATTTCGAACTCATCCGCGGTTTCATCCCCAGCCACCTTACATATAAGTTTCAGAAAAATCCGATCAAAACTGAAGGGGCTACGGTGATGACAAGGTCAAAAATCAACATTTCAGCCATCAAAGGGACATAACTCTACGATAAATGGGCTGACTTGGCCTGTTTTCGAACTCATCCGAGATTTATCCCCAGCCACCTTACATATAAGTTTCAGAAAGATCCGATCAAAACTGTAGGGACTATGGTGATGACAAGGTAAACAAGAGGACCAAGCTGGTCCTGTATCGCTCACCTGAGCTAACAGATTCAAAGTTTCAGGAAGTGCCAACCCTTACTGAAGGATTAATGGAAGAACATGGAGATGACAGGGTAAGAAATTTCTGCAAATCAAGTAGAATGTAACTCTATGATATATAGGCTGACCTCACCAGTTTTCAAACTCATTCAAGCTTTTATTCCTGGCTTATAAACTGATGGGGCTTTGGTGATGACAAGTTCAAAAATAAGCAATTAACTGCTGCAATCATAGGGATGTTACTCTGTGACAAATAGGCAAACCTCACGAGTTTTCAAACTCCTCCGAGCTTTTCTGCCTGATTTATTTGTTTGTAAGTTTCCTGAAGATCCGATCAAAACTGAAGGGGCAGCAGTGCTAACAAGGTCGAAAATAGGCATTTTTAACAATCAAAGGCACGTAACTCTATGATAAATGTGCCGACTCGGCCAGTATTCAAACTCATCTGAGGTTTTATGTCCAGCCACCTTACATATAAGTTTCAGAAAGATCCGATCAAAACTGAAGGGTCTACGGTGATGAAAAGGTCAAAATTTGGCATTTTTAGCAATCAAAGGGATGTTACTCTAAGATAAATTGGCCGACTTGGCCAGTTTACGAACTCGTCCGAGGTTTCATCCCCAGCCACCTTACATATAAGTTTCAGAAAATTCCGATCAAAACTGAAGGGGCTATGGTGATGACAAGGTCAGAAATCAGCATTTTCAGCCATCAAAGAGATATAACTCTATGATAAATGGGCTGATTTGGCCGGTTTTCAAACTCATCCGAGATTTTATCCCCATCCACATTACATATAAGTTTTAGAAAGATCTGATAAAAACTGAAGTGGCTATATATGGTGATGACCAGGTAAAAATCGGCATTTTCAGCAATAAAAGGGACGTAAATGTCTGATAAATGGGCCAACTTGGCTGGTATTCGAACTCATCCTCGGTTTTATCCCCAGCCACCTTACATATAAGTTTCAGAGAGATCCAATTAAAATTGAAGGGGCTACGGTGATGACAAGGTCAAAAATCGACATTTTCAGCCATTAAAGGGATATAACTTTCTAGTAAATGGGGCGACTTGGCGGGTTTTCGAACTCATCAGAGGTTTTATTCCATGCCACCTTAAATATAAGTTTCAGAAAGATCCGATCAAAACTGAAGGGGCTACAGTGATGACAAGGTCAAAAACGAACATTTTCAGCAATCAAAGGGACCTAAGTCTATCATAAATAGGCCACCTTGGCCGGTATTCAAACTCGTCCGAAGTTTTATCCCCAGCCACCTTACATATAAGTTTCAGAAAGATCCGATCAACACTGAAAGGGCTACGGTGATGACAAGGTAAACAAAACGGCATTTTCAGCAATAAAAGGGATGCCACTCTGTGATAAATGGGCCAACTTGGCTGGTTTTCGAACTCATCCGAGATTTTATCCCCAGCCACGTTACATATAAGTTTCAGAAAGATTCGATCAAAACTGAAAGGGCTATGGTGATGACAAGGTAAAAAATCAGCATTTTGAGCAATCAAAGGGACGTTACTCTATGATAAATGGGCCGACTTGGCCGGTTTTCGAACTCATCCGAGGTTTTATCCCCAGCCACCTTATATATAAGTTTCAGAAAGATCCGATCAAAACTGAAGGGGCTACGGTGATGACAAGTATTTTCCCATTGTAAGTCTATGGGACCTTGTGATTGACATAGCAACCAAAGTTTTCATGGGATTTCAAAACTAGAAATGCG
Source organism: Lucinisca nassula (assembly GCA_963580285.1). Classification (NCBI taxonomy): domain Eukaryota; kingdom Metazoa; phylum Mollusca; class Bivalvia; order Lucinida; family Lucinidae; genus Lucinisca; species Lucinisca nassula. The sequence goes on from OY757024.1 coordinate 35,333,646, forward strand.
TCCATAGGACACGGATGCCCCCGCCCGAAAATATGTCTATGTTCGTATTCATCCGTAGAAAGTTATTGACAGTGTTTAAGTTTTGGACCCTTTTTATGCCATTTGACCTCAAAGTATGACCTTGGACAGGAGGTACGGATCTGGGTTTGCACGTGACACATTGTCTCATGATGGTTAACATCTCTTCAAAATAATTTCAAAATCCATCCAAAAATAAGTAAGTTATTGGCTGCGTTTAAGTTTCGGACCCTTTTTTTGACCTTTGACCTCCAAGTATGACCTTGACCTGGAGGTACGGACCTGGGTTTTGCAGGTGACACATCGACTCATGATGGTTAACATTTCTCAAAAGTAATTTCAAAATCCATCCAGAAATAAGAAAGTTATTGACTGCGTTTAAGTTTCGGACCCTTTTTTTGACCTTTGACCTCTAAGTATGACCTTGACCTTGGAGGTACGGACCTGGGTTTTGCACGTGACACGTCGTCTCATGATGGTTAACATTTCTGCCGAGTAATTTTAAAATCCATCAAGAAATAAGGAAGTTATTGACTGCGTTTAAGTTTCGGACGCACGGACGGACGGACGAACGGACGGACGAACGGACGACAAGGGCAACGCTATATGCCCTTTCCACCATTCTTCGAATGGCGGGGGCATAAAAAAGCTTATGTCATCAATGCCCCACCAGAGGCATGCTACAGATGAGAAATGATTGAGATCAGCCTGCAGGCTGCAGAGATATAGCTGCTCAAAAGTGTGGACGGACGGACGACGGAGGACCCACTATACTATAAGCTCCCCTGGAGCCTTCGGCCAAGATGAGCTAAAAATCGACATTTTCAGCAAACAAAGGGACGTAAGTCTATGATAAGTGGGCCAACTTGGCCGCTATTCGAACTCATCCTAGGTTTTATCCCCAGTCACCTTACATATAAGTTTCAGAAAAATCCGATCAAAACTGAAGGGGCTACGGTGATGACAAGGTCAAAATGGACATTTACAGCCGCCATCAAAGGGACATAACTATATAGTAAATGGGGCGACTTGGCCGGTTTTCAAACTCATCCGAGGTTTTATCCCCAGCCACCTTACATATAAGTTTCAGAAAGGTCCGTCAGCCATCAAAGGGACGTGACTCTATGTTAAATGGGTGGACTTGGTTGGTTTTCGAACACATCCGAGGTTTTATCCCCAGCCACCTTACATAAAGGTTTCAGAAAGATGCGATCAAAACAGAAGGGGCTACGGTGATGACAAGGTCAAAAATCGGCATTTTCAGCAATCAAAGGGACGTAACTCTATTATAATTGGGCCGACTTTCGAACTCATCCGAGTTTTTATCCCTAGCCACCTAACATATAAGTTTCAGAAAGTTTCGATAAAAACAGAGGGGCTATCGTGATGAAAAGGTCAAAAATCGGCATTTTCAGCAATCAAAGGGATGTAACTCTATGATAAATGGGCTGACTTGGCCGGTTTTCAAACTCATCCTAGGTTTTATCCCCAGCCACCTTACATAAAAGTTTCAGAAAGATCCGATCAAAACTGAAGGGGCTACGGTGATGACAAGGTCGAAAATCATTTTCAGCAATTGAAGGGAAGTAACACTTTGTTAAATGGGCGGAATTGGCCGGTTTTCGAACTCATCCGGGGTTTTATCCCCAGCCAGCTTACATATAAGTTTCAGAAAGATTCGATCAAAACTGAAGGGGCTACCGTGATGACAAGGCCAAAGATTGGCATTTTCAGCAATCAAAGGGATGTCACTCTATGCTAAATGGGCCGACTTGGCCGGTATTCGAACACATCCGAGTTTTTATCCCCAGCCACCTCACATATAACTTTCAGAAAGATCCGATCAAAACTGAAGCGGCTACGGTGATGACTAGGTAAAAATTCGGAATTTTCAGCAATCAAAGGGACTTAACTCAATGATAAATGGACCGACTTGGCCGGTTTTCGAACTCATCCAAGGTTCTATCCCCGGCCACCTTACATATCGATCGTTCAACGCAACACTGGGCTAACTCGACCTTTTTTCAAAAATGACTTTTTTATGCAGTTTGGTCCATTCTATGCTGATACACATCCACATAAAATATTTTAGCCATTCTCATAAAAATAAACCTTAAAAAAGACATTTGGCATTTTGATCTATCTCATTCTTGGTATTTGGTTTAACGCAACACTGATCTAACTTGAGTTAGACCAGTGTTGCGTTAAACGGTTGAAGAAAGCTAACCAGTATTATCTGGTGATATCATGATGAAATCATAGTCATAGTAGATAGAACAACATATAGTCATAATAACGGATGCATCTCCTGACAAAGTTCTGTTATACCCCTTTATAGAGGGTCAGGGGAGGGCAGGGTTCAAACTATACCGTAAACCAAATACATGTATATATAGATCTCCAAGTCATTTGTTCTTTTTCTGTATGCAGTTTCCATGCAATATAGCCAATGATAGATGTTATTTTTTACCCTCTGAGGTTAAGTGGTGGGCATACTCTAGGGATTAGACAGCCAAAAGATCATGACTCTTAAGGAATTTTACAAAACCTAGAGTCCAGGATAGGGCCTTAAATGTAGAACAAGAATATATGCAATAAAATTAAAGGCCCAGATCAGACACCACATTCTGTGAGATTTGTTCAGGGTCAGCACTGTTTGATAAAAGTTCAGCTATATTAGTTTTTGGTCTGACAAATACCGACACCCTTTATTTTGAATGGATTCCTGTTATATTCATGGCTGGACAAAATATGTAAGCACCCCACCAATCGGGGCTTGGAGAAATAAATTGGGGTAAATGGTGCTCCCATATGCGAAATTAAGAAAGTCAGTGATGTAAGCTTGTAAACTAGCAAACAATGTAGACCATGATCAAACTCTGTCAGGATATTTTTTTTTACTGACTGGCCTTTAAGGGGGCCAAATAAGGCTAATTTTTAAGGGACATATTTACTCCTTCTTGAAAGAACTTATATGCCGTGGGTACTTGTTAGAATCACCTTGAGATTATTCTGTTTAGTACCCACAACATGATTTGAGGTTTAACGTCCCCGTCAACACTGTAAAGGTCATTTTGGAGACGTTGCTTCCAATTTTGTGGGACTTTTACCCAACATTGAGATGAAATGACATCTCAAGCCCTGTCACCTAATGAAACCAATAGGGTTTATAAGCATGGACGGTCCGACACTCAAACCGCTTTGCCTGGGCAGGCTTAGATTCTTTAAGCGGTTTACCAGTACTCGTGTGTGGGTCGGATTCAGCTCTACGTGGAAGAATCATGCAGCCCATATATTTCTTCAAGACCCGATGGGCGGGGGCCGGCTACTTGTATGTGATGTAAGCTGGTAGACTGACAAGTGGGCACTGATAAGGAGCCTCTTTCAGGAATTTTTTTACTCTAACCCTGGTGTCAGTGGCTCAGTTGGTAACACAACTGCTCAGTGGGCTGTAATCATTCGGTATGTAAGGAGGGTCAGTGATACTCACAATGTTTATGAGAATTGACTTTATCTGATTTTTTTTTTCATTTTCACAAATTTTCAGCAAAACAAAATCAAAACATTTTCATTAACACAGATAAGGAAAAGGTCTATTACTGTAAAGTAAGGTCTTTGAGATAAAAAAGTCTTAATATTTGTCTTAGAGCAAGGAAATCACTTTCAATAACTGATTTCAATGGACCAGCACTAGAAGTTGACCATTGTGAATGTTTGCATTCCAAGTACATGTATGCTCTTAAAGCCCAGAAATCGGAATTGAGTTTACTTTAAAAAGAGTGGGTACCTTGTCCAAAACAAAAATATTTTGATTTCACATGTATATTGCTGTATCATGAAAGTGCTATTCTTTCACATCAGGGTCTACTTTGGTTTGATTTAGTGTTTAAATGTCCAGTTATCACTATTTAGGTCAAGTAGAGTCAGACCCAGAGGTTATAAAACATTTTTCATGTTCAACTCAGTTGAGCGTGCAATTAATAATGCTCATAAATATTAAGATGCTAATAAAGGAGGCAATTTTTTTCCTCAGATCAGCACAGAATGTTATTTGTCCTGCCCAAAAGTTTTAAAATGCCAACCATTTTTGGCATTAAATTTTTTTAACAAGGCCAAATTTCATGCTCAAGTGAGTTGAGCTTTAAAAAAGTTCTATAACCTTGGGGCCTGATTTCTCTAACCAATCTTTTCCTCCGGGCAGGCTTATAGAAAATGTTTCATGATCATGAAAAATTTCTGTCTGGCAGTCATAGCAGGGTTTGAACCCATGACTTCTTGAATACCAGTTAGATACGTATCAGACTGAACCAAGATGCTCTTGATTTAGGTCCAGATAACAAATACTTGTAGTTACAGGGGAAATGTTTAATATATTTTTCTATATTTTCCTGTAAGGGTACTTCTACCCCGCCCATAGGGGCTTGAAGAAATATATTGGCTGCATGATGCTTCCACGCAGAGCTGAATCCGGCCTGCACACTAGTACTGGTAAACCGCTTAGAGGATCTAAGCCTGTCCACGAACCGCGGTTCGAGGCTGACCGTCCATGCTAATAAACCCTATTGGTTTCATTGGGCGACGGGGCTTGAGAAGTCATTTCATCTCAATGTTGGGTAAAAGTCCCACAAAATTGGAAGCAACGTCTCCAAAATGACCTTTACAGTTTTAACGGGGACGTTAAACCTCAAATCAAACAAACAAACAAAACTTCTACTCTCCACAGCAAGAGGACTCTAGCGAGTACACACAACATGCATTGTTACAGATAATCCAGGCTATATATATATATCTTAGTCATCCCTTCTAATTCCTATTATATGAAGCTATATGTTGGTTTGATGAAGACATGGGTATACATTATTTCCCTTATTACTGCTCAAAACATAGATTATGGGTTTGGGCCACTTAATGAGCACCCACATTCTATCTTTAGTCTAGAAATTAGAAAAAAAAAATACATTACAAATGTTCATCTAATATCTGTATATGTGAAAGATACCATTATAGCAGGCGGATGTGTAATAGTAAAATTGATATCATCTATTTCTATACCCTCCAAATAGTTTTTGGCTAAATTAGCTAGGAGTGACAATGTAATTATGATGACTCCACCTTAATTCCATGTTTCATGACCCTGATCAGAAGTGCTTCTCTGTTCTACCAGCTGCAAGAAACTAGAAACTTCCATCTTAATATAAAATGAGGAAGGTTTAGTATCCCTATGTAACCTCCATTTAACTCCTGTTGTCACTTTGTTTTACATCCCATATAGTATGCAAATCAAGGTAATATTTCATGTACATTGAAGGGGACACCCAAAGGGATTCGTGTAAATTTTGTGACACTGTAAAGTGCTGTTCATACTTCAAAACAATAATTTCCTATTTATGCAAGGGACTAACATTGTTGTCCAATCATATTGGAGAGAATGATCATTAAAATTTATTTTGGCATCAATAAATGATTGTGATGCCATGTGCATCCATGTATTTTTAGTATGGAAAGAATTATGCCCCAATAGTTTAGCATACCATATTTATCATAGTAAGCACACTTTTAATAAGAGCATACACTTATTTTTCAAGAAGTTTAGTTCAAGATTTTGTAGTCTGCGAGTTCTAACAGTGCTAAAAGGTAACAACGTAACACTAAGGAAAGTGGATGTAAGATTATCAAGAATCTTTTTGTGCTTGAATACAAATGCTCCTTGCACCAACTCTGGACATGTCTGGTTCAACCAAAAATGTTCAAAGTGTGCATAAGGAGCTATGTTTGCTCCTGGCAGTGTGTTTAATTGGAGTTTCTAGGGTTTATCTATATAAATAGAATGAAATAACTAAGTGCACCTCAGGCCCTGCCCATCGGGGCTTGAAAAAATAGAATGGCCTGCATGATGCTTCTAGGCAGAGCTGGAACCGACTGCACATAATTACTGGTAAACTGCTTAGAGGTTCCAAGCCTGCCCAGGAAAAGTGGTGCGAGTCAGACCGGCCATGTATATAAACCCTATTGGTTTCATTGGGCAGCAGGGCTGGAGAAGTCATTTAATCTCAGTGTTAGGTAAAGGTCCCACAAAATTGGATGTAACGTCTCCAAAACTACCTATACATTGTTGAAGGGGATGTTAAACCCCAAATCAAACAACTCTAAGTGCACTGACTCCTAATTATGGCAAATATGTTAATGTTATATTCTGAAAATACTTTTGTCTGTATATATATCCCTATATGTGTCTTCATTACAAGTGAAATCTGTATTTTGAGAGTTTTGCTCGTGAAGGCTCGAAAAAATGAAAAATTATCTAACTTGCTTCATGAATTAAATATATGATCATGAATTTAATGTATAATGGCTACTGCTGTAAGATACAGTTTGGAACAAGCAGTTAAATGCAAAAGAAATTTTAAATTGCATGTCTTACATTATGTATCTACATGATATAGTATTAGATTTCAAGAAGAAGGATGGGAAAAATGTTATTTTACTGTTTTGTTGCAATGAAAATTCTTCAAATACATGAAAGTTTAGTTTTCTTTTGGAACTTTAGATTTTGCTTCTACTGAGTATGAATAATTTTGTTTTTGAAAATAGAAAGTGACAAAAAACACTGATTTATTTCCAGTTAGACCAGTGTTGCATTAACTTTTATTGGGAAAATCCGATATTTTTAATGGGAAAACTGATCTAACTCAAACTTTGTTTAATATCTCTTTTTCTGTCATATGCCATGAACTACAACATACTTTACTTCAAACACCTTATTTTACCTTATAGATCAGTTTTCAATAATACCCTGATGAGCTATTTATGAATTTAATAAACAAAAAAAACTGTCTCCTGTAAAATTTTCAAAAACTGAGTTAGCCCAGTGTTGCGTTGAACGATCGATATAAGTTTCAGAAAGATCCGACCAAAACTGAAGGGGCTATCCAGATGACTAGGTCAAAAATCGGCATTTTCAGCAATCAAAGGGACGTTACTCTATGATAAATGGGCGGACTTGGCTGGTTTTCGAACTCATCCGAGGTTTTATCTCCAGCCACCTTACATATAAGTTTCCGAAAGATCCGATCAAAACCGAAGGGGCTACGGTGATGACAAGGTCGAAAATGGGCATTTTCAGCAATCAAAGGGACGTAACTCTATGATAAATGGGCCGACTTGGCCGGTTTTCGAACTCATCCGAGTTTTTATCCCCAGTCACCTTACATATTAGTTTCAGAAAGATGCGATCAAAACTGAAGGCGCTACGGTGATGACAAGCATTTTTCCATAGTAAGTCTATGGGTCCTTGTGGTTGCCATAGGAACTAAAGTTTTAGAGCGATTTCGAAATAAAGTTTATGTCATCAATGCCCCACCAAAGGGGTGCTACAGATGAGAAATGATTGAGATCAGCCTGCAGGATACAGAGATATAGCTGCTCAAAAGTGTGGACGGACGGACGACAGACGGACGGACGACGGAGGACCCACTATACTATAAGCTCCCCTGGAGCCTTCGGCTCAGGTGAGCTAAAATTTGGTTAACCCCTTTAAACCCCAGTTTTACTATATAAAAATGGGGTTCGAGGGGTCAAATTTATATATGCGTGTTTTTATGATGTTAAGATTATTTTGGCAAAAAAAAAAAAAAACTGCTTTAGCAACTGCCCTGTATGTGTAGAATAATGTTTTCTTAAATTCCTCACCTGTGTAAACGTTTTACCACAAATGTCACATTTATAACATTTAGTGTCTTTGTAATTGTTTGATTTGCGGTTTTACGTCCCCGTCAACACTGTATAAGTAATTTTGGAGACGTTGCTTCCAATTTTGTGGGACTTTTACCCGACATTGAGCTGAAATGACTAGAGAGCTATAGTAGATAAACATGTTTGTCTTTCAGCCACCAAGTTTGCTGTGTGTGTTAACGAAGGCCAAGACAAGCTTCCTACGCTATACTGGTTACCAAAACTTCATAAAAAACCTTACAAAGCACGGTTTATTGCAAATTCTAGTTCTTGCACTGCCACTGAACTTTCTAAATTATTAACTTCCTGTCTTACTGCTATTAAAACGCATGTAATTAAATATTGTGATAAAGTCTTTGAAAGATCAGGAAGAAATCTGTTTTGGTCTATAAAAAATTCGAATGAGGTTTTAAATAAATTGAAATCTAGACAGTTTCGTGCTTCTAGTCTGTCTACCTACGATTTTTCCACTCTTTACACTACACTTCCTCATAATCTTATAAAAGAAAAGCTTAATGATTTAATTGAATGGGCTTTTCACAGAGAAGATTCTCTCTATCTTGCATGTAATGTCAGAAATGCATTTTTCACTTCTAAAGAGCATAAGAATTATACACTTTGGTCATGTCAGAAAGTGTGTGATGCCCTCACCTTTCTACTTGACAATATTTATATTAGATTCGGTACTAAGTTATTTAGACAAATTGTGGGTATTCCGATGGGTACTAATTGCGCACCTCTTGTGGCTGATCTGTTCTTGTATTGTTATGAAAGAGACTTCATTTTGTCGCTTTCCATTGATAACCAATCTGAAATTATTGAAGCTTTTAGCTCTACTTCTAGATATTTAGATGATTTATTAAATATTGATAATACCTATTTTGATGGTTTGATCAGTCAGATTTACCCCCTAGAACTTCAGTTAAATAAAGCAAATTCTTCTGATACCGAGGCCCCGTTTTTGGATTTACATCTATCTATTGTAGATGGATTTGTTTCGTGCAAAATTTATGATAAACGCGATGACTTTGATTTTGAGATTGTAAATTTTCCTTTTTTGGATGGTGATGTTCCTCGTGCGCCATCCTATGGCGTTTATATTTCGCAATTAATTCGATTTGCTAGAGTGTGTAGTCATGTAACTGACTTCAACACTCGTAATAAATTATTAACGGCTAAACTCCTTAATCAGGGTTATCGGTACCATAAACTATGCAAAGCCTTTTCTAAATTTTATAGACGCCATTCTGATTTAGTTTCAAAGTTCAATATTGGACTTAAATCTCTTCTGCAACAAGGTCTATCGGAACCCGAATTTTATGGTGACTTAGTATATAAATTCAGAAAAATATATAACCGCAATGACTTCAGCACCCAATTTCGTAAAATCATTCTTCGATATAAAAAGATTGGGTACAACATGGATATTATACGACAGACTGCATGCATGGTAGTTAACCCAATCACGGTTGGCAACTTTGCTTCCCTCTTTAATTGCACGCCGGTGGGTCAGGCCTCAGATTCTATGACGGCTCCAACGTAAAGGCTTATTGAAAATTAAAGAGATAATGTTGGTTGGTGCCTGATGCTCTGTCTCTGGTCGGGCTCATCGGAGTCTAACTGTTGGTTTTCTTTTGCTCCAGCATTTCAGTGGTTTCTTGCTGTCGAGTCCTCACCGTTGTCTCACCTCTGTGGTTCTTTGATTTCTGTGTTCACGGAGATGTTGCACTGATGAGTTAGGAGGCCTTCATGCGGACTGAACAAATTATTTGTCTAAATCGCGACGGAAGTAAGGGCGAGGATTGTGGCCACGTAAAATCGATTTAAGCCCCCCAGTGGAAATCTTCCACTGACCGTTCCAAGGCGGCTCTTCTGTGGCGATTTATTTATGTTGTTGTTTGTTTCTTACTGTGTGTATCACTTGTGTCTTTTAATTTTGGATGGCCATATGGCCATTTTGTGGGAAAGTAACTGTCCATATGGCCTTCCTTTGTTTAGGTTTCCATTATGGTCTGGTCGCTTAATGTTTGTATTTCTTTCCCTTTGGTGTCTTTTATGGATGGAGTAAGTTAATTGTATCAATTCCTGATCTTTATTTTACTTCTACTTCTCAAGCCCTGTCGCCCAAATGAAGCCAATAGGCTTTATAAGCATGGACGGTCCGACTCGCACCGCTTTGCCTGGGCAGGCTCAGAGCCTCTAAGCGGTTTACCAGTACTCTTGTGCGGTCGGTTTCAGCTGTGCGTGGAGCATCATGCAGCCCATCTGCGTGGAAGCATCATGCAGCCCATCAACTTCTTCAAGCCCCGATGGGTGGGGGCCGTTAGTGTCTTTGTGTACTACCATGTGAGGATCCGGCATTTTTTTTACTTTTGGGGTTTCTCGCTAAAATGAAGCCACATGTGACATTTTATAGATTCCAGTCCACTATAACCACAATTACAAAGATCACATAAATATGGCTTAAATCCAGTATGAGTGCGTATGTGTTTCCGTAGATCATTTAACTCCAATGAAGCGAAATTACAAAACATGCAGGCATGAGGTTTTTCACCAGTATGAATAACCCTATGGCGTTTTACATGATCCGTGGTTTGGAACATTTTTGTGTACATACCACAATGGTATGGTTTCTCTTTGAAATGAGATAGCATGTGCTTTTTTAGTCCTCCAAGACTCCTGAAACGCTTCTGGCAAATGTCACAGCGGTATTGCCTAAACACATTATGCTTCGTTTTATGGGTATTGAAACAAGACCGCGTTTTAAATGATTTTCCACATACTTTCCACTTATATAATCGTTCTTTATAATGAGTTACTACATGATCTTTGACTTGGTATTCATTTCTAAATGTTTCTCCGCATATTTTACAAGGAAACGATTTCACACCAGCATGAATTAGCATATGCTGCTCTAGATTAGTTCGACTGACAAGTTTCTTATTACAAACACCACATGGAAACATTTTTCTTGTTTCGTCATGTAAGCTCTTGTGAACATTCAAAGCAGTTTTCTGTTTAAAAGATTTAAAACAAATGTTGTACGTGTGAGGTTTTTCAGATGTATGTGTCAGCATGTGTCTGTTGAGATCTGCTTCTGTCTGGAATAGCCTCTTGCAGATATCACAAGCAAATTTCCTAATACCACCGTGTGTGTGCATATGACGGCGGAGATTGCCTGCTAACCCAAACTGTCTGCCACAGAGGGTACAGGAGTATTGCTTCAATCCAGAATGAACAACCATATGTACTTCTAATAATGAAGGGCTTAGAAAACGTTTGACACACAGTTTACATTGATATGGTTTCAGTTCTGGCATATGACTTTTCATGTGAGGAGAAACTTCGCTGATAGAGTTGAAACTCTTATTGCAAATATCACAGCTGTAAGGTTTCTCACCAGTATGCACATTAAGATGGTGCCTCAGATTGCATGGCCTATGAAAACATTTGCCACAAACCATACACTTGTGAGGTTTCTTTCCGGAATGCAGTTTCATGTGTTCGTTTAAACATTTCTTGCTAGACAGCTTCTTGTTACATATCTTACAACAGTGTTCATCCTTATCTGTATGAAGTAGCTCGTGCTGTTTCAAATTGGATTTTGAAGCGAACGTTTCATGAATAAGGAGTGTCGCCTGTATGCCTTGCAATGTGTTGACGAAGAGCTGCCGGGCAAGGACACGCCACACTGCATATATGACAGTGGTGTCTTGGCTTCGTTGACTGGGCATCGTTTATTTTGAGACCCATATCTGTAGTTCACTTCAAACTCTTTACATCACTGTCGGGGTTGTGGGGAGGGGGTACAGCAGAAACAGTGTTATATCTAAAGAGATAAGTAAACGGTACAAGTGTATTATATAGAGAAAATGTTCATTAATTTTAAGGTCATTTTTCTATCCAATAAATATATTTGGGTCGTATCTTCGACTTGTAATATCCGATACCATGAGTATGAAGTTATGAACACTGTTTAAATGGCTACTTTAGCATGTACAGTAGTATAAAACAACATACGGAACTTAAAACACCTTTTTCTGTTGTTGCTGCCTTTTTCATAACTCTTAGAGAGAATTTAAGTAAGTCTGGATTTCTCAGCTCATTAGGAACACAGGGTCAAGCAACTGGGTATTCACTGAACCTCTATTCCACAGGCAATAGACAAGTGTGAAACAGTTTCACCGAAGATATTGAAGACCACTTTCTGAAATCTCCTCTCTATGTAAAGGTAGGAAATTGAGCCCATCCGAGCGTGTAAACACGTTCTCCTGAAATAAAATACTCTGGATGTCACTCAAACTAAATGCCGCTGCATTACGAAATCACGCCTATACAAAAACAGTGTAAATTTTACCGCCAGAAAAACGAAAAATCTAAGTTGAAAAATTGTGATATTTTTTTTTATTTCTGCTCTAAATATACATTGTGGGTACACTCACAATCTATATTTTAGAGCAGAAATAAGAAAAATAGGATTTACCCCTGTAAACCCCAGTTTTTTCTATATAAATGTAGGGTTCAAGGTGGTCAAATTATATAGGCGTGTTTTCGTGGTGAAATGTCATTTTCTTTTTCTATTCAATCAATATATTTGGGTCGTATCTTCGGCTTGTAATATTCAATACCACGAGTATGAAGTTATGAACAATGTTTAAAAGACTAATTTAGCATGTGCAGTAGCATAAAATAACATACCGAACTCAAAACACCTGTTGTTGTTTTTTTTCATAACTCTTAGAGAGAATTTAAGTAAGTCTAGTAGGAACACAGGATCAAGCAACTGGGTATTCACTGAACTAATATTCCACAGGCAATAGACAAGTATAAAACAGTTTCACCGAAGCCCTTGAATACCACTTTCTGAAAACTCCTTTCCATGTAAAGGTAGGAAGTTGAGCCCATCCGCGCGTGTAAACAAGTTCTCCTGAAATAAAACACTATGGGTGCCACTTAAACTATATACCCTGGCATTACGAAAACACGCCTATACAAATACATTTTATTTTTACCGCCATAAAAACGATAAATTAAGTTGAACAAGTGTGATATTTTTCTTATTTCTGCTCAAAATATAGATTGTGGGTACACGTTAGAACCGCCTCGATGAGGCGATTCTAATGGGCACCCACAATCTATATTTTAGAGCAGAAATAAGAAAAATAGGATTTACCCCTGTAAACCCCAGTTTTACAAAATAAATGTACGGTTCAAGGGGGTCAAAATTATATAGGCGTGATTTCGTGATGTTTGTTTGTTTGTTTGATTTGAGGTTTAACGTCCCCGTCAACACTGTAAAGGTCATTTTGGAGACGTTGCTTCCAATTTTGTGGGACTTTTACCCGACATTGAGATGAAATGACTTCTCAAGCCCTGTCGCCCAATGAAACCAATAGGGTTTATTAGCATGGACGGTTCGCCTCGCACCGCAGTTCCTGGACAGGCTTAGATCCTCTAAATGGTTTACCAGTACTAGTGTGCGGGCCAGAATCAGCTCTGCGTGGAAGCATCATGCAGCCCATATATTTCTTCAAGCCCCTATGGGCGGGGGCGAAATTTCGTGATGTAAGGTCATTTTCTTTTTCTAGTCAATCAATATATTTGGATCGTATCTTCGACTTGTAATATCCAATACCACGAGTATGAAGTTATGAACAATGTTTAAAAGACTTATTTAGCAAGTGCAGTATTATAAAACAACATACCTAACTTAAAACACCTTTTTTGTTGTTGCTGCTTTTTTTCGTAAGTCTTAGAGAGAATTTAAGTAAGTCTGGATTTCGCAGCTCATTAGGAACACAGGATCGAGCAACTAGGGTATTCAATGAACTAATATTCCACAGGCAATAGACAAGTGTGAAACAGTTTCACCGAAGCTATTGAAGACCACTTTCAGAAATCTCCTCTCTATCTAAAGGTAGGAAACTGAGCCCATCCGCGCGTGTAAACAAGTTCTCCTGAAATAAAATACTGTGGATGTCACTCAAACGGAATAAGAAAAGTGCAGGACTGTCTGACCAAGTTAAGCAAACAGAGGACATTTACTTTTTTGAGATGAATACCAAGATCTTCCACCGAGTGTGTTTAAAACATATCTCACCGAGTGTGTTGAACACATCAGAATTTTGCGACTGCGATACTCTTTTTTTCATCGAAAAAAAAAAAGAAGAAGAAAAAAAAAAAAAAAAAAAAAAACAGTAAATTTTCTTTTATTTTATACCTGCCTTTAGCTATGTACTGTACTCGAACAACTCTTACTATCGGTAACACGCTTCGCATTCGTGAAAATTTCAACAAACTCGATGAAATATGTTTTCAACACATTCGATGAAATATTGGTATTGATCGATTTCTTTGTTTGTTTGATTTGATGTTTGACGTCCCCGTCAACACTATATAGGTCATTTTGGTGACGTTGCTTCCAATTTTGTAGGACTGTTACCCGACATTGAGATGAAATGACATCTCAAGCCTTGTCGCCCAATGAAACTAGTAGGTTTAATAAGCATGGACTCACACCGCTTTGCTTGAACAGGCTTAGATCCTCTAAGCGGTTTACCAGTACACGTGTGTGGTCGAATTCATGCATCATGCAGCCCATTTATTTCTTCAAGCCCCGATGGGCGGGGGCTTGGTTTTGATCGAATCAAAGTGCTGCCAGCACTGCATGAAGCCCCGCCACTGCACATACATCACGCAAGTGATGTTTCTCTGTCAAAATGAAGTCAAAGGGAAGCTATATTATATATTTTCGACTTACAGAGAGGACGCTAGTACATGCTGGAAATAGTCATGTTCAATGTTCACAGGGCAATAACTTCAAAAGTAGTCAAGCCAGAGTCATGCTTCATACGTTTTAGCAATAATCAGAGTTTTGGTTCTACACGTCATCTCCTGGTGCTCTACATATCTGTGAACCTTTGTGAAAATATCTCAAATGGTATCAGAGTTATGGAGCAGACAGAAAACTGATAGAAACTGTCACTGTCTCTAGTATATTCTATTTTAGCTCTGGTGGCCATCTTGTTCATCAGAGTGGAACGATCTTAGCTATTCTGGTAGGGTGTCACCTAGGCAACATTTCTTTGAAGTTTGACTCAAAATGACCCAAGAGTTCGCATTTGAAGCAAATTTACAATGTTTTTCTGTTTTTAGCTCTGGGACCATATTGTTCATCGGAGCGAGACCATTTTAGCTATTTTGGTAGTGAGTAATCTAAGCAACATTCCTATGAAGATTGAATGCCCCAAGGTACATGAGGAGTTGTCGTTTGAAGATTTTTTTCTATTTTTTTTGCCCTGGTGGCCATCTTGTTTATCTGAGTGGAATGATTTTAGCTATTTTGGTAGGGAGTCACCTGGGCAACATTCCTGTGAAGTTTAAATCCAATTGGCCGAAGAGTTTAGGAGAAGTTTGCGTTTGAAGCAAATTTATGATGTTTTTCTATTTTTAGCTCTCGTGGCCATTGTGTTCATCGGCGCGGGATCATTTTAGCTAATGTGGTAGAGGGTCATCTAAGGAACATTCCTATGAATGAAATTGGCACAAGGGTACAGGAGCAGTTGTTGTTCAAAGCTTTTTTTTATATATATTTAACTCTGGCGGCCATCTTGTTTGTCAAAGTGGAACATTTTAGCTATTTTGGTAGTGAGTCACCTAAGTAACATTCCTTAATTGACCCAAGCGTTTAGGAGTAGTTCATGTTTGTAGCAAATTTAAAATGTTTTTCTTTTTTTAGCTATGGCGGCCATTTTGGTCATCAGTGCGAAATCGTTTAAGCTATTTTGGTAGAGGGTCATCTAAGCAACATTCCTATGAAGTTGAATGAAATTGGCCCAAGGGTACAGGAGTTATTTTTGGTAGGGAGTCACCTACATAATATTCCTGTGAAGTTTGAATCAAATAACCCCAAGGGGTAAGGAGGAGTTGGCGTTTGAAGCAAATTTACAATGTTTTTCTATTTTTAGCTATGGCGGCCATCTTGTCCGCCGAGTTGAACGATTTTACCTATTTTGGTAGGGAGTCACCTAACTAACATTCCTGTGAAGTTTGAATCAAATTGGCCCAAGGGTTGAGGAAAAGTTCGCGTTTTGACGCAAATTTACTATGTTTTTTCTATTTTTAGCTATGGCAGCCATTTTGCTCATCAGAGCGAAAAAGTTTAGCTATTTTGGTAGTGGATCATCTAAGCAACATTCCTATGCAGTTTGAATGAAATTGGCCCAAGGGTGTAGCAGGAGTATTCGTTTGAAGATTTTTTCTAATTTTAGCTCTGGCGGCCATCTTGTTAGTCAAAGCGGAATGATTTGAGCTACTTTTAGCTCACCTGACCCAAAGCTCAGGTGGAGCTATTGTGATCGGTCACCGTCCGTCGTCGTCATCCGTCCGTACGTATGTCCGTTCGTCCACAATTCCTTTAAACAACATCTCCTCCTAAATCACTGTACAGATTTTGACTAAACCTGGCAAAAAAGATTTTTGGGTGGTCCTCTCTCAAAGATGTTCAAAGAATTCCATTCCATGAAGAACTCTTGTTGCCATGGCAACGAAAAGGGGACAATAAGAAAAAAACCTTTAGAAAAACTTATTGTCTGAAACTAGAAGGCCCGGGTCTTTTATATTTGGTATGAAGCTTCATCTAGTGGACCTCTACCAAGATTGTTCAAATTATAGCCCTGGGGCCAAAACTGCCCCCGCCCCGAGGCCCACCGGTTTTACATAGGCTTATACAGGGAAAAAGCTTTAAAAATCTTATTGTCTGAAACTAGAAGACCCAGGTCTTTGCTATTTGGTATCAAGCTTCATCTAGTGGACCTCTACCAAGATTGTTCAAATTATAGCCCTGGGGCCAAAACTGCCCCCGCCCCGAGGCCCACCGGTTTTACATAGGCTTATATAGGGAAAATGCTTTAAAATCTTCTTGTCTGAAACAAGAAGGCCCAGGTCTTTGATATTTGGTATGAAGCTTCATCTAGTGGACCTCTACCAAGATTGTCCAAATTGTAGCCCTGGGGGTCAAAACTACCCCCGCCCCGAGGCCCGCCGGTTTTACATAGGCTTATATAGGAAAAAAGCTTTAAAATCTTCTTGTCTGAAACCAGAAGGCACAGGTCTTTGATATTTGGTATCAAGCTTCATCTAGTGGACCTTTACCAAGGTTGTTCAAATTATAGCCCTGGGGCCAAAAATGTCCCCGCGCTGGACCCACCGGTTTTACATAGGCTTATATAGGGAAAAAGCTTTAAAAATCTTCTTCTCTGAAACCAGAAGGTCGAGGTCTTTTATATTTGGTATGAAGTTTCATCTAGTGGACTTCTACCTAGATTGTTCAAATAATAGCCGGGGGGTGGGGGGGGGGGGCAAAAATGGTCCCGCGCCGAGGCCCACCGGTTTCACATAGGCTTATATAGGGAAAAAGCTTTCAAAATCTTCTTGCCTGAAACCAGAAGGCCCAGGTCTTTGGTTTTTGGTATGAAGCTTCATCTAGCGGACCTCTACCAAGATTGTCCAAATTGTAGCCCTGGGGTCAAAACTGCCCCCGCCCCGAGGCCCACCGGTTTTTCATAGGCTTATATAGGGAAAAAGCTTTAAAAATCTTCTTGTCTGAAACCAGAAAGCCCAGGTCTTTGATATTTGGTATGAAGCTTGATCTAGTGGACCTATACCAAGATTGTTCAAATTATATCCCTGGGGCCAAAAATGTCCCCACGCCGGGCCCACCAGTTTTACATAGGCTTATATAGGGAAAAAGGTTTAAAATCTTCTTTTCTGAAACCAGAAGGCCGAGGTCTTTCATATTTGGTATGAAGCTTAATCTAGTGAACCTCTACCTTGATTGTTCAAATAAAAGCCAGGGGGCCAAAAAATGGGCCCGCGCCGGGGCCCACCGGTTTCATATAGGTTTATATAGGGAAAAAACCCACCGGTTTTACATAGGCTTATATAGTGAAAGCTTTAAAAAATCTTCTTGTCTGAAACCAGAAGGCCCAGGTCTTTGATATTTGGAATGAAGCTTCATCTGGTGGACCTATACCAAGATTGTTCAAATTATAGCCCTGGGGCCAAAAATGCCCCCACGCCGGGGCCCACCGGTTTTACATAGGCTTATATTGGGAAAACCTTTCTGAAACCAGAAGACCAAGCTCTTTGATGTATGGTTTGAAGTTTCATATAGTGGACCTCTACCAAGATTGTTCAAATTATAGCCCTGCCCACAGGTTTGACATTGGCTTATATAGGGAAAAAGGTAGCGCAAAGGCGTGGTCTGTTCAATTGCCTCTTACTTGTGATAATGTAGTGAGCACAAATTTGATGAGTATTATGCTCAGCAGCAGTGAGCATTAATTGATTTCTGAAGTGATCAGTAAGGAAACATGAACTTTGAGTATTATTGTGTCAAGCGCTGGGTGCTGATAATTTGATGCACAGTCAAGTTGAGTTCTGCTGTACGGTTATTTGTCGCATGCACTAATCAGCCTGTATGTCTGGTCGGCGCATGCGCAATAACGGTATATGCATGAACATATTCTTACTTCTCCGGGAGGGGAATCATGATATAGCATGTATGTTTTGTGACTTGTGTCTTAGTCCAGTTATCGTAATTTGCAGGCACAACAATGTCCAGCAAGGGCGGACAGACCGCCGTAATCAGCGCATACCAGAATCAGAATCAGAATCATTGTTCATTGTCAACAAATGTGAGACCATGGAAGAGGTCAACTAAATAACCTGCAGGTGATTCGGACGATCGCTAAACCCGTGATCGGCAAACCTGTGATCGCTAAACCTGTGATCGGCAAACCTGTGATCGCTAAACCTGTGATCGGCAACTATGTCGATAGACTAGTTTGCAGTTTGCACTAGTTCGCGAGAGGAAGTTTCACGCGAGAGGGGGATTCACCCTAAGTTATAAACTGGCCAGTCGCGTCTTGAGTTGTTTCTTTTTTTGTTTTTGTTGTTGTTTTGGTTGTTTGCTTCTGTAGGTATTCACGTCACCCGTTCCGAGCACAGAACATTGTTTTGCCTTCGGAGCGGACGTCGTGAGTTGGCTACAGAAGCAACAAATTGTGATGTTTTGTGTTAGTAAGTGTTGTATATAGATACTGTAAATAATTCATGTCATTCATCTAATATCTTTCTTGTGCCTTACCCCACAGCTGCCCGTACACCTGTCAGAGATCACGCTCGGTTGTCTTGTCAGCATGGGGGTTTGCGGGACGCCGTAAACCCACATGTAACATGTATTATGTATTATTGAATTTATTAAACGAGTTGAGGAAAATGGATAAAATGCGAGGCTTTGTCGAGCATTTTATCCCTTTTTCTCAACGAGTTTAAGAAATTCAATAATACATGAGCCCGAATGCAAGATTCTATTTATCATATGACATTTAAAATGCATTTTATTCACGATTGTTTACAAAAATGTCAGTTTTCCGCCGTTAGTAAACGCGACGTCGTACATGTAACGTTACGGGACGTATCTAACTAATTTGCATATTTAACCCACTAGTGGATTATCGAAAATATTACATGGCGTTATTACATTCTCATACACGACGTCATATGATCAGAACATGATATGACATCATCAAACAGAGCAACGGTAATTCATATACGTTGCAATACTTCATTATGTGACATACATATACCATACATTCTAACGTGTAACTGACAAAATATACATTATGAAGTGTCTCGTTGAACATTTGCGAGATATGTATATTTAGCTAGTTTCTTTATAACAGATTCTTGAGACGTTGTCATTAAATTTATAAACTTTTGTTGCGAAGGCCAAACGGTTGTAATATCTAGGTAAACATTCACGTCTAATATCTCTATAAAAAGGACATACCAGTAAAAATGATACTCATTTTCAACAGACTGCATATTGCAGTTCGTACATAAGCGCTGGGCTGTGTCAATGTTTCTGAACCTGCCTTCTTCAATTGCTGGCCTGTGAGCGGAACAACGCAGCCTTGTTAAAGCTATTCTATGTGCACTGTCAATAACACATTTGATATATTTTTTTCAAAAACGAACTGTGATTTGATTAGCTTATATGTGGACAATTTTGCAAATGTACGAAGATCTGAATAAAATGTTTGCAGATACTGGTCATGTGACCTTTGAATAACATTGTTTATCATATGACGTCGCGTCTGAGAGTGTAATAACGCCATGTAATAAACTCTATAATCCACTAGTGTATTAAAAATTCAAATTAGTTAGATACGGCCCATAACGTTATATGTTCGACGTCCTCAACGACATCGCGTTTACTAATGGCGGAATATTGACATTTTTGTAAACAAATCGTGAATAAAATGCATTTTAAATGTCATATGATAAATAGAATCT
The DNA here is from genome assembly GCA_963580285.1 of Lucinisca nassula. NCBI lineage: Eukaryota > Metazoa > Mollusca > Bivalvia > Lucinida > Lucinidae > Lucinisca > Lucinisca nassula. Next base: position 35,353,755 of record OY757024.1, read on the forward strand.
TGCATTCGTGCCATTGTATTATTGAATTTATTAAACTCGTTGAGAAAAAGGGATAAAATGCTCGGCAAAGCCTCGCATTTTATCCCTTTTCCTCAACTCGTTTAATAAATTCAATAATACACAAACACTCATGTAAGATCTTCTATTTAGTTGAAGTTTTGAAACATTGGTATTTTGCCAGAGATAAATAAACCCTAAATCGTTAAGTAGTTTCTTCAGTGCATCAGCCCAAAAAATGGCGTTATTACCGTGTTCTACCTGAGAATTAAAAGCTTTCTTCCACAGAGAACCTTCTTCAGATTTCATTATTTTAAACCAATACTTAAGAATCGTTTCCTTGCGTAATATTTGAAGAGGGACCCTCCCGAGTTCACCATCAAACAGTGGAGTTTGGTGTTTGTGGTCTTACACCAAGATTTTTTTTTTCAAAAATATTAAGAATCAAGAATGAATTCAAATCAGCAATGATAAAATGCGCAACCGATGTTCATGTCACTGATTGAAGTTTCACTCGTTAGAAATAAAAGGCCGCAGGCCAAGTGTCCCGCGACGATTGAAATGTCAGTATGTGGTGAATATGTCTGAAACATATATGTCCTTAACAATGTTTTGAGATTTTACAACCCTTTCATCAGACTAATTTTTTAATTTTCCTAAATATTGTAAAGAACAATTTATAAAAAATGTGATCTCCATAACTGTAAACTAGAGCGCGCAGTCGATGGCAAGCCATCGCAAATCCCCACGTTTTCTCCACAGTAGCCAAGTACCAGATAACATATTTCTCATGTATATATATTTCCTGCCATAAAACACAAACAAAACATAAAAAAAAATCTTCGAAACTGACTTTGTTATTGCATTTTGAAGAAATTGGGTCAAAATTTGACCTTTTTACCCCTCCCCAGGGCCCCTGGGGGCGGGGACAAAAATGTGCTCTTGCGCAAGCCATTCATGTAAGCAACTCGCATACCAAATTTGGTTGAATTCCGGCTAACGGTTTAGGAGGAGATAGCCGGACAGACAGACAGACGGACAGACAGACAGACGGACGGACGGAGGCGATAACAATATCCCCACTTTTTCGTTGAAAAAAACGTGGGGATAATGATGATCGTTTAAGGTGAATGAGGAGTTGGAGACATAACAATTTCTGTTGGCAACATTACTAAAAGTAACAAAGTAAAACGTAGCCAAGTGCACCATGGTATACTATGATCCTCTTCTGATCATGGGAATAATAACTGAAAGGTTTCATCCAAATTCATTGAAAACTGCCAGGACTTTTGCATGGCCAATATTTCATATAGAAAAAAAAATCAGTTAAGCATGACTTGGATAAAATATGACCATCTTCAGGCCATGGAGACAATAACTGGAAAGTTTCATCAAACTCCTTTGGAAACTGTAGGAGGAGTTGTGGAGGCAAAATTATATGTACAGATGGGCAGATGGACTTACAAACGGAAAGACGGTGACCTCAGTAAAATATGATCACCTTCAGGTCATGAAACAATACTTAGGAGGCCTTCATGCGGACTGAACAAATTATTTGTCTAAATCGCGACGGAAGTAAGGGCGAGGATTGTGGCCACGTAAAATCGATTTAAGCCCCCAAGTGGAAATCTTCCACTGACCGTTCAAAGGCGGCTCTTCTGTGGCGATTTATTTATGTTGTTGTTTGTTACTTACTGTGTGTATCACTTGTGTCTTTTGGTTTTGGATGGCCATATGACCATTTTGTTGGAAAGTAACTGTCCTTATGGCCTTCCTTTGTTTAGGTTTCCATTATGGTGCTGGTCGCTTAATGTTTGTATTTCTGCCCCTTTGGTGTCTTTTATGGGTGGAGAAAGTTAATTGTATCAATTCCTGATCTTTGTTTTACTTCTACTTAGAAAGTGTAAGCAAAATCATATGAGAAACCTAGGAGTTGCGGAGACGAGAATTTCTGTTGATAAACTGAGACAGCGCATGAAAAAACCTGCAATAAAACATGTGCACCCAACGAAGACTCAGATCAGCCTGCGCATCCGCGCAGTCTGATCAGAGTCTTCGTTGTGCGCTCTTAGAATAGCTAAGGACCCAATGCTCCTTCATGCAGCAAGGGAAGTCTCTGGTTAGACGATATGGATGCTCAGGCTGATCGGAGTCTTCGACGGGCGCACATGTCTTATTGTAGGTGTTGTCGTGCGCTGGCTCAAATAGCTAAACCTGAAGATGGACCGTAAGTCTGAAAAAGGATGTCAAGAGTGGCCTCTGTTTAATATGATCCTCTTCAGGTCTTGGGAACAATAACTGGAAGGTTTCACTAAAATCCACTGAAAACTGGACGCGGAGTTGCAGAGAGAAGACTTATTGTTGATAAAATGTGTCAAACTGACAAAGAGCCTTAAATCTGGCATAGATCAGTCGAGCACACCTCAAGGGTCATCTTCAGCTCATGGGGGACAGTAGCTGGAAAGTTTCAGCAAAATCCCTTGAGAAATGTAGGAGGAGTTGCGGAAACCGTAAGTTCTATTGATAAAATGGCAAACTGCCAAAGGGCCACATCCCTGGTAAAAATCAGTCAAGCACGACCTCGAAAACATATGATCATCTTCAAGTCATGGGAACTGGAACGTTTACTCAAAATTCCTTGAGAAATGTAGGGGGAGTTGGGGAGACAAATATAATCTGATTGGAAGCAAAAAATACACCAAAATAAACGAAAATAGCAGACTCGGTTTTAATGAGTCTGTTCATGACCAGTACTGAAATGTGCATCACCGGCCAGTTCTATTGATACAAGAAAGCAGTCTGAAGGACAGCCAAATCCCCCGCCGCACTTTGTATCAGTGCTCAACCTTGTGACCTTCACCTGTGACAAAGACCTTATGTTGGCATGGTTTATTTATGGTTCTGCACATCAGCTCACTGTGGGGTATATTTCACAAAATTTTAATGAAAATCATTCCAGGGGTAAAGGAGATATGGAACCGACACAAAATTCAAAGTTTCAAACTAGTGATCTTCAACCATGACCTTGACCTTAAGTCGGCATGGTTCATTTATAGGTTCTGCACACCAGCTCACTGAGACGAATAATTGACCAAAGTTTAATTAAAATCTATCAAAGGGTTCAGGAGATATGGAGCGGACAAGAAAGTGTTACGGACAGACAGACGGACGGACGGACGGGCGGACTGACGGACGGACGCACGGGCGGACAAAAAAGTGTTACGGACAGACGGACGGGCGGACGGACTGACGGACGTACGCACGGACATGGGTTCTGCACATCAGCTCACTGAGAAGAATGTTTGACCAATGTTTAATGAAAATCCTTCCAAGGGTAAAGGAGATATGGAACGGACACAAAATTCCAAGTTTCAAACTTGAGACCTTCAACCGTTACCTTGACCTTAAGTCGGCATGGTTCATTTATGGGTTCTGCACACCAGCTCACTGAGACGAATAATTGAACAAAGTTTAATGAAAATCTATCAAAGGGTTCAGGAGATATGGAGCGGACAAGATAGTGTTACAGATAGACGGACAGACGGACGGACGGACTGACAGATGGACGGACGTACATGGGTTCTGCACATCAGCTCACTGAGAAGAATATTTGACCAAACTTTAATGAAAAGGAGATTTGGAACGGATACAAAATTCCAACTTTCAAACTCGTGACCTTCAACTGTGACCTTGTCATTGACCTTGAGTCGGCATGGTTCATTTATGGGTTCTGCACACCAGCTCACTGAGTCGAATAATTGACCAAAGTTTAATGAAAATCTATCAAAGGGTTCAGGAGATATGGAGCGGACAAGAAAGTGTTACGGACAGACAGACGGACGGACGGACGGATGGACAGACGAAGGCCATTCCTATAATCCCCGCTCCGCTTCGCGGCGGGGGATTAAAATGGCAACAATGGCAAAGGGTCATAACTCTGGTAAAGATCAGTCGATCATGACCTTGATAAAATATGATCATCCTCAGGTCATGGGAACAATAACAGGAAAATTTCATCAAAATCCCTTGAGAAATGTAGGATGAGTTATGGAGGCAAGAAGTTCTATTGATAAAAATGGTTAAAACTGACAAAGGGCCATAACTCTGGTAAAATCTGTCTAACATAACCTCGATATAATATAATCATCTTCAGGTCATGGGAACAATAACTGGTAAGTTTTATCAATATCCCTTGAAAACTGTAGGAGAAGTTGCGGAGACAAGACTGTGTCTACGGACGGACGAACCCATTACTATAGTCCCCTTCGACTAACGGCGGGGGGCAATAATTTTCACGTACCTTGTGTAACCATGAATAACACATGGTGCTGGAGGGTAGATTGAGAAACATAAAGCCGGAGTGAATTAATATTTCGCATCTGCTCGACAGCACTTTGTGTTATTCACGACGTCTCGATTAGGTTCAATGGGGGAAAACTGGTTAACTGCTACTGCTTACATAATTATAAGCCTGCCCTATGAGTCATGCAGTCCACGTATGAGTCATGCACTGGCATTTGTGTTGTTAAATATGTGTGAAAAGCTAAATTTGTGATATTTCTGACCGTGCTAAATCTCTCTTGTTTTTTTTTTTCTGTGCCAGAATCTTGACTGCTTTCCAACCCAAAAAGACTCCATTCGAAATAAGCCTCAGGCTTTAATGGGGTATCCATGGATTATTAAGAACATATAAGACATTTTGCATTCATTACATTTTATCAGTAGCAAAATTGTTTTATCAAATGTTTTATCCAAAATAGTTTTGGACTGTCTTATCTGAAAAAAAGAGTCTCTTGAACCAGTCTTGTTTTAAAATGAATAATGTTTTTTTTATGTTGTATTTACATATTTATATCTATGTATGATCTTATAAACCAAATAAATGTTAATCTTAAAGGCATTTATTCTTGTAACAGAAGGACACACCGTGTGTTCATAGTTGTTTTATTACTCCTTGTGATATACTGACTATAGCAGATCAAAGGCGGTCCTTAATAGGGTGATAAGTAGCTCTTGTTGAATCCCCTGACTAAGGCACTTAAGGGGAAAATCAATAATATACACTAGTCATTAGTTAGTAAATTATTGATTTTCCCTAGGGAGTCCCCTTACCTGTTGAAGACAGAGGACTTCTCTTCAGTCAGCTCTGAGGGCTACATAATATTATGTAATGAAATGACAGACCTCAATAATCAAGAATAAATGCCTTTAATCTTAAGTGTGGATAGGTAAACTGACCAGCTCAAAAATGACCTAAATAGTGTTGACTGGGCCGTTAAACTCCAATGCAAACAATCAAACAAACAGAACTCCGGTTTTGTAACAAGGTTCGACACAGGATGGCCTGCTCAGCTACACAGATTAGCAAGAGTCTAGAAATTTCAGCGATAGGAACTAGATGTATTGTACCATCCAAGCAACAAGTACTAAAGTGTTGATCAACTTTTACCATCTTGCTGGCTGATCTGTAAGTTTTCAGTTCGCAAATAGCAAGACAGACTTTCTCAAGACTTACATAGACGTCATTAAGAAAACACGCCTATACAAATGCACTGTAAACCTTACCACCGAAATATCGAAATTTCAAGATAAAAAATTGTGATATTTTTCTTATTTCTACTCAAAATATAGATTGTGGGTACTCATTAGAACCGCCTCATCGAGGCGGTTCTAACGAGTACCCACAATCTGCATTTTAGAGCAGAAATAAGAAGGCGGTTCTAACGACTACCCACAATCTGTAAATGAGTGAGTGTTTGAGTTTTACGTCTCACAAACAGCTAAGGTCATACGGAGACGGGACCTCGGTTTAAAGACTCATCCGAAAGTCTGGAGAATCCCGGGATCGATCCTGCGACCCCTGATTTACAAGGCGAGTAGCATAACCACTACACCACAGAGGCTTCTCTACCCACAATCTGTATTTTGAATACCAACAATCTATATTTTGAGCAGAAAGAAGAACAAGAGGACCAAGCTGGTCCTGTATCGCTCACCTGAGCTAACAGATTCAAAGTTTCAGGAAGTGCCAACCTTTACTGAATGATTAATGGAAGGACATGGTGATGACAGGGTAAGCAATTTCTGTAAATCAAATAGAATGTAACTCTATGATAAAAAGGCTGACCTCACCAGTTTTCAAACTCATTCAAGCTTTTATTCCTGACTTGCTAAGAAGATCCGATATAAACTGATGGGGCCATGGTTAAAAAATAAGCAATTAACTGCTGCAATCAAAGGGATGTTACTCTGTGACAAATAGGCAAACCTCTTGAGTTTTCAAACTCCTCAGAGCTTTTCTGCCTGACTTATTTGTTAGTAAGTTTCATGAAGATTCGATCAAAACTGAAGGGGCAGCAGGGCTAACCAGGTCGAAAATAGGCATTTTTAAGCAATCAAAGGCACGTAACTCTATGATACTATGATAAATGTGCCGACTTGGCCAGTATTCAAACTCATCCAAGGTTTTATGTCCAGCCACCTTACATATAAGTTTCAGAAAGATCCGATCAAAACTGAAAGGGCGACGGTGATGACAAGGTCAAATTTTGGCATTTTTAGCAATCAAAGGGATGTTACTCTTGGCCAGATTTCGAACTCATCCGAGGTTTCATCCCCAGCCACCTTACATATAAGTTTCAGAAAAATCCGATCAAAACTGAAGGGGCTTCAGTGATGACAAGGTCAAAAATCAACATTTCAGCCATCGAATGGACATAACTCTACGATAAATGGGCTGACTTGGCCTGTTTTCGAACTCATCCGGGATTTTATCCCCAGCCACCTTACATATAAGTTTCAGAAAGATCCGATCAAAACTGAAGGGACTATGGTGATGACAAGGTTAACAAGAGGACCAAGCTGGTCCTGTATCGCTCACCTGAGCTAACAGATTCATAGTTTCAGGAAGTGCCAACCTTTACTGAAGGATTAATGGAAGAACATGGAGATGACAGGGTAAGAAATTTCTGCAAATCAAGTAGAATGTAACTCTATGATATATAGGCTGACCTCACCAGTTTTCAAACTCATTCAAGCTTTTATTCCTGGTTTATAAACTGAATGGGGCTTTGGTGATGACAAGTTCAAAAATAAGCAATTAACTGCTGCAATCAAAGGGATGTTACTCTGTGACAAATAGGCAAACCTCACGAGTTTTCAAACTCCTCCGAGCTTTTCTGCCTGATTTATTTGTTTGTAAGATTCCTGAAGATCCGATCAAAACTGAAGGGGCAGCAGTGCTAACAAGGTCGAAAATAGGCATTTTTAACAATCAAAGGCACGTAACTCTATGATAAATGTGCCGACTCGGCCAGTATTCAATCTCATCTGAGGTTTTATGTCCAGCCACCTTACATATAAGTTTCAGAAAGATCCGATCAAAACTGAAGGGGCTACGGTGATGAAAAAGTCAAAATTTGGCATTTTTAGCAATCAAAGGGATGTTACTCTAAGATAAATGGGCCGACTTGGCCAGTTTACGAACTCGTCCGAGGTTTCATCCCCAGCCGCCTTACATATAAGTTTCAGAAAATTCCGATCAAAACTGAAGGGGCTATGGTGATGACAAGGTCAGAAATCAGCATTTTCAGCCATCAAAGAGACATAACTCTATGATAAATGGGCTGATTTGGCCGGTTTTCGAACTCATCCGAGATTTTATCCCCATCCACATTACATATAAGTTTTAGAAAGAACTGATAAAAACTGAAGTGGCTATATATGGTGATGACCAGGTAAAAAATCGGCATTTTCAGCAATCAAAGGGGCGTAAATGTCTGATAAATGGGCCAACTTGGCTGGTATCCTCGGTTTTATCCCCATATAAGTTTCAGAAAGATCCAATTAAAATTGAAGGGGCTATGGTGATGACAAGCTCAAAAATCGACATTTTCAGCCATTAAAGGGATATAACTTTCTAGTAAATGGGGCGACTTGGCGGGTTTTCGATCTCATCCGAGGTTTTATTCCATGCCACCTTAAATATAAGTTTCAGAAAGATCCGATCAAAACTGATGGGGCTACAGTGATGACAAGGTCAAAAACGAACATTTTCAGCAATCAAAGGGACCTAACTCTATGATAAATAGGCCACCTTGGCCGGTATTCAAACTCATCCGAAGTTTTATCCCCAGCCACCTTACATATAAGTTTCAGAAAGATCCGATCAACACTGAAAGGGCTACGGTGATGACAAGGTAAAAAAGCGGCATTTTCAGCAATCAAAGGGATGCAACTCTGTGATAAATGAGCCATCTTGGCTGGTTTTCGAACTCATCCGAGATTTTATCCCCAGCCACGTTACATATAAGTTTCAGAAAGATTCGATCAAAACTGAAAGGGCTATGGTGATGACAAGGTAAAAAATCAGCATTTTGAGCAATCAAAGGGACGTTTCTCTATGATAAATGGGCCGACTTGGCCGGTTTTCGAACTCATCCGCGGTTTTATCCCCAGCCACCTTATATATAAGTTTCAGAAAGATCCGATCAAAACTGAAGGGGCTACGGTGATGACAAGCATTTTCCCATTGTAAGTCTATGGGACCTTGTGATTGCCATAGCAACCAAAGTTTTCATGGGATTTCAAATGAGAAATGATTGAGATCAGCCTGCAGGCCGCAGAGATATAGCTGCTCAAAAGTGTGGACGGACGGACGGACGGACGACGAAGGACCCACTATACTATAAGCTCCCCTAGAGCCTTTGGCCCAGGTGAGCTAAAAATCGACATTTTCAGCAAACAAAGGGACGTAAGTTTATGATAAATGGGCCAACTTGGCCGGTATTCGAACTCATCCTACGGTGATGACAAGGTCAAAATGGACATTTACAGCCATCAAAGGGACATAACTATATAGTAAATGGGGCGACTTGGCCGGTTTTCAAACTCATCCGAGGTTTTATCCCCAGCCACCTTACATATAAGTTTCAGAAAGATCCGTCAGCCATCAAAGGGACGTGACTCTATGTTAAATGGGTGGACTTGGTTGGTTTTCGAACACATCCGAGGTTTTATCCCCAGCCACCTTACATAAAGGTTTCAGAAAGTTTCGATAAAAACAGAGGGGCTATCGTGATGAAAAGAACAAAAATCGGCATTTTCAGCAATCAAAGGGATGTAACTCTATGATAAATGGGCTGACTTGGCCGGTTTTCAAACTCATCCTAGGTTTTATCCCCAGCCACCTTACATAAAAGTTTCAGAAAGATCCGATCAAAACTGAAGGTGCTACGGTGATGACAAGGTCGAAAATCATTTGCAGCAATTGAAGGGAAGTAACACTTTGTTAAATGGGCGGAATTGGCCGGTTTTCGAACTCATCCGGGGTTTTATCCCCAGCCACCTTACATATAAGTTTCAGAAAGATACGATCAAAACTGAAGGGGCTACAGTGATGACAAGGTCAAAAATTGACATTTTCAGCAATCAAAGGGATGTCACTCTATGCTAAATGGGCCGACTTGGCCGGTATTCGAACTCATCCGAGTTTTGATCCCCAGCCACCTCACATATAACTTTCAGAAAGATCCGATCAAAACTGAAGGGGCTACGGTGATGACAAGGTAAAAAATCGGAATTTTCAGCAATCAAAGGGACTTAACTCAATGACAAATGGACCGACTTGGCCGGTTTTCGAACTCATCCAAGGTTCTATCCCCGGCCACCTTACATACATATAAGTTTCAGAAAGATCCGATCAAAACTGAAGGGGCTATCCAGATGACTAGGACAAAAATCGGCATTTTCAGCAATCAAAGGGACGTAACTCTATGATAAATGGGCGGACTTGGCTGGTTTTCGAACTCATCCGAGGTTTTATCCCCAGCCACCTTACATATAAGTTTCCGAAAGATCCGATCAAAACCGAAGGGGCTACGGTGATGACAAGGTCGAAAATGGGCATTTTCAGCAATCAAAGGGACGTAACTCTATGATAAATGGGCCGACTTGGCCGGTTTTCGAACTCATCCGACTTTTTATCCCCAGTCACCTTACATAAAAGTTTCAGAAAGATGCGATCAAAACTGAAGGCAATACGGTGATGACAAGCATTTTTCCATAGTAAGTCTATGGGTCCTTGTGGTTGCCATAGGAACTAAAGTTTTAGAGCGATTTCGAAATAAAGTTTATGTCATCAATGCCCACCAGAGGGATGCTACAGATGAGAAATGATTGAGATCAGCCTGCAGGATACAGAGATATAGCTGCTCAAAAGTGTGGACGAACGGACGACAGACGGACGGACGACGGAAGACCCACTATACTATAAGCTCCCCTGGAGCCTTCGGCCCAGGTGAGCTTAAATTTGGTTAACCCCTTTAAACCCCAGTTTTACTATATAAAAAATGGGGTTCGAGGGGTCAAATTTATATATGCGTGTTTTTATGATGTTAAGATTATTTAGTCAAAAAAAAAATCAAACTGCTTTAGCAACTGCCCTGTATGTGTAGAATAATGTTTTCTTAAATTCCTCATCTGTGTAAACGTTTTACCACAAATGTCACATTTATAACATTTAGTGTCTTTGTAATTGTTTGATTTGAGGTTTTACGTCCCCGTCAACACTGTATAAGTCATTTTGGAGACGTTGCTTCCAATTTTGTGGGACTTTTACCCGACAATGAGCTGAAATGACTTCTCAAGCCCTGTCGCCCAAATGAAGCCAATAGGCTTTATAAGCATGGACGGTCCGACTCGCACCGCTTTGCCTGGGCAGGCTTAGAGCCTCTAAGTGGTTTACCAGTACTCTTGTGCGGTCGGTTTCAGCTGTGCGTGGAGCATCATGCAGCCCATCTGCGTGGAAGCATCATGCAGCCCATCAACTTCTTCAAGCCCCGATGGTAGGGGGCCGTTAGTGTCTTTGTGTACTACCATGTGAGGATCCGGCATTTTTTTTACTTTTGGGGTTTCTCGCCAAAATGAAGCCACATGTGATATTTTATAGATTCCAGTCCACTATAACCACGATTACAAAGATCACATAAATATGGCTTAAATCCAGTATGAGTGCGAATGTGTTTCCGTAGATCATTTAACTCCAATGAAGCGAAATTACAAAACATGCAGGCATGAGGTTTTTCACCAGTATGAATAACCCTATGGCGTTTTACATGATCCGTGGTTTGGAACATTTTTGTGTACATACCACATTGGTATGGTTTCTCTTTGAAATGAGATAGCATGTGCTTTTTTAGTCCTCCAAGACTCCTGAAACGCTTCTGGCAAATGTCACAGCGGTATTGCCTAAACACATTATGCTTCGTTTTATGGGTATTGAAACAAGACCGCGTTTTAAATGATTTTCCACATACTTTCCACTTATATAATCGTTCTTTATAATGAGTTACTAAATGATCTTTGACTTGGTATTCATTTCTAAATGTTTCTCCGCATATTTTACAAGACAACGATTTCACACCAGCATGAATAAGCATATGCTGCTCTAGATTAGTTCGACTGACAAGTTTCTTATTACAAACACCAGATGGAAACATTTTTCTTGTTTCGTCATGTAAGCTCTTGTGAACATTCAAAGCAGTTTTCTGTTTAAAAGATTTAAAACAAATGTTGCATGTGTGAGGTTTTTCAGATGTATGTGTCAGCATGTGTCTGTTGAGATCTGCTTCTGTCTGGAATAGCCTCTTGCAGATATCACAAGCAAATTTCCTAACACCACCGTGTGTGTGCATATGACGGCGGAGATTGCCTACTAACCCAAACTGTCTGCCACAGCGCGTACAGGAGTATTGCTTCATTCCAGAATGAACAACCATATGTAGTTCTAACATTGAAGGGCTTAGAAAACGTTTGGCACACAGCTTACATTGGTATGGTTTCAGTTCTGGCATATGACTTTTCATGTGAGGAGAAACTTCGCTGATAGAGTTGAAACTCTTATTGCAAATATCACAGCTGTAAGGTTTCTCACCAGTATGCACATTAAGATGGTGCCTCAGATTGCATGGCCTATGAAAACATTTGCCACAGACCATACACTTGTGAGGTTTCTTTTCGGCATGCAGTTTCATGTGTTCGTTTAAACCTTTCTTGCTAGTAAGCTTCTTGTTACATATTTTACAACAGTGTTCATCCTTATCTGTGTGAAGTAGCTCGTGCTGTTTCAAATTGGATTTTGAAGCGAACTTTTTAGAGCAGTAAGTACATGAATAAGGAGTGTCGCCTGTATGCCTTGCAATGTGTCGACGAAGAGCTGCCGGGCAAGGACACGCCACACTGCATATATGGCAGTGGTGTCTTGGCTTCGTTGACTGGGCATCGTTTATTTTGAGACCCATATCTGTAGTTCACTTCAAACTCTTAACGTCACTGTCGGGGTTGTGGGGAGGGGGTACAGCAGAAACAGTGTTATATCTAAAGAGATAAGTAAACGGTACAAGTGTATTATATAGAGAAAATGTTCATTAATTTTAAGGTCATTTTTCTATCCATTAAATATATTTGGGTCGTATCTTCGACTTGTAATATCCGATACCATGAGTATGAAGTTATGAACACTGTTTAAATGGCTACTTTAGCATGCGCAGTAGTATAAAACAACATACGGAACTTAAAACACCTTTTTCTGTTGTTGCTGCTTTTTTCATAACTCTTAGAGAGAATTTAAGTAAGTCTGGATTTCTCAGCTCATTAGGAACACAGGGTCAAGCAACTGGGTATTCACTGAACCTCTATTCCACAGGCAATAGACAAGTGTGGAACAGTTTCACCGAAGCTCTTGAAGACCACTTTCTGAAATCTCCTCTCTATGTAAAGGTAGGAAATTGAGCCCATCCGCGCGTGTAAACACGTTCTCCTGAAATAAAATACTGTGGATGTCACTCAAACTAAATGCCGCTGCATTACGAAATCACGCCTATACAAATACATTGTAAATTTTACCGCCAGAAAAACGAAAAATCTAAGTTGAAAAATTGTGATATTTTTTTTATTTCTGCTCTAAATATAAATTGTGGGTACACGTTAGAACCGTCTCGATGAGGCGGTTCTAACGAATACTCACAATTTATATTTTAGAGCAGAAATAAGAAAAATAGGATTTACCCCTGTAAACCCCAGTTTTTTTCTATATAAATGTAGGGTTCAAGGTGGTTAAATTATATAGGCGTGTTTTCGTGATGAAATGTCATTTTCTTTTTCTATTCAATCAATATATTTGGGTCGTATCTTCGGCTTGTAATATTCAATACCACGAGTATGACGTTATGAACAATGTTTAAAAGACTAATTTAGCATGTGCAGTAGCATAAAACAACATACCGAACTCAAAACACCTGTTTTTTATTTTTTTTTTCATAAGTCTTAGAGAGAATTTAAGTAAGTCTAGTAGGAACACAGGATCAAGCAACTGGGTATTCACTGAACTAATATTCCACAGGCAATAGACAAGTGGAAAACAGTTTCACCGAAGCTCTTGAATACAACTTTCTGAAAACTCCTTTCCATGTAAAGGTAGGAATTTGAGCCCATCCGCGCGTGTAAACAAGTCCTCCTGAAATAAAACACTGTGGATGTCACTCAAACTATATACCCTGACATTACGAAAAACACGCCTATACAAATACATTGTAAGTTTTACCGCCAGAAAAACGATAAATTTAAGTTGTAAAATTGTGATATTTTTCTTATTTCTGCTCAAAATATAGATTGTGGGTATACGTTAGAACCGCCTCGATGAGGCGATTCTAATGTGTATCCACAATCTATATTTTAGAGCAGATATAAGAAAAATAGGATTTACCCCTGTAAACCCCAGTTTTACAAAATAAATGTAGGGTTCAAGGGGGTCAAAATTATATAGGCGTGATTTCGTGATGTAAGGTCATTTTCTTTTTCTATTCAATCAATATATTTGGATCGTATCTTCGACTTGTAATATCCAATACCACGAGTATGAAGTTATGAACAATGTTTAAAAGACTAATCATAGGTGTTAATTGTAAGCACATTATCCAGGGGAAGCTACTCTACACTACCTTAACTATGACGTCATCAATACCATGGTAACGACGTTATGACGTTACATCAGTTTAGCTTCTACCAGGGTAACCAATAAACCTACTAGAGTAAATATGGACTAATTTATTGCGTTAACAAGTGGTAGCAGAGCGATTTACTGTCTGAGGGCAGTAATTTACATACACAGAAGTGGACAGCAATCCGAGGAGAGCTGGTCAAGACCGGGAAGTGACATTAATTCCTGAAAATGGCAACCAGGATAGATCCACCTAGTTCAAGGTCAAAACCTTGAGTGAGTGAGTGAGTTTCAGTTTTACGTCCCACCAACAGCTAAGGTCATACGGAGACGGGACCTCGGTTTAAAGACTCATCCGAAAGTCTGGAGAAGCCCGGGATCGATCCTGCGATCCCTGGTTTACAAGGCGAGTAGCATAACCACTGCGCCACAGGGGCTTCTCAAAACCTTATGAGCTGTACAGGCAGGAGTTACTTGCTTGGAGAAAGGTGACAGAGCTTAGAAAGGAAAAGCAAGGAATGGCTATAGCCTTATCGCTTCCAGAGAATGACAAGACACAGATCAGAGAGAAGGTTTTTGAGCAAATCAGTATTGAAGACTTGAAGACGGAAGATGGATTAGATACATTGATTACATTTTTGGATGAACATCTGAAAAAGGATGACCTAGCAGACAGTCTTGAGAAATTTGAAGAATTTGAAGATTTTCAAAGAATAAACAGTTTGTCTATAACTGAGTACATAGCATCTTTTGACACAAGATACAGGAAGATTGAAAAACTGAAAATGTCTTTACCATCAGAAATTTTGGCGTTTAAACTTTTTAGAAAGGCAAACATTAGTAAAGAAGAAAAGTTGTTAGTTTTGACTTGTATGGATTATTCTAATAAGGTAACATTATATGAGGAAGCTAATGTGTGTGTGTGTGTGAATTCGGATTTAACGTCGCTTTCAACAATTTTTCAGTCATATCACGACGGTGTCTGGTTGCGACAGGGAGCTCAATGCTCACATTTATAGTGCTGCCTCACTGAAGTATCACGTCCCAGACACATTACATGATACCACACCCAGTCACATTATCCTGACACTGGATCGACCAGTCCTAGCTCTACCCCGTAAATCTGAGTGCCAAACGAGGAGCAGCTAGTACCATTTTTAACGACTTTGGTATGTCGCGGCCCGGGGTTGAACTCCAGACCTCCCGTTCCCCGGAGCGGACACTCTACCAACTGAGCTATCGGGACCGGTTGAGGAAGCTAAGAAATCACTTAAAAAGTTCAAGGCTGATTTTGCAGAAGGAAGTTCAAGTCCTGGTTCAGGCGCTGGAATAAAACTTGAACCATCATTTTTAGCTGACAATGAAGAAGCGTTGTTGGCAGCAGGATACATCAAGCAGAATCGTGGAGGAAAGGCGGGTAAACCAGGACGAGGAGGTTTCGGTCGTGGCAGACAAGCAGACCATGGACAGCTTAGGAAAATGAATCCATTAGGCCTAGACGGTAAGCCACTTACATGTCGATGTTGTGGCTCTTATAGACATTTTATTGCTGAATGTCCACATAGCTGGGAAAATGCATCCAAAGGCAGCATTCAAAAGAGACTGGCAAAGGTGAACATTGCAGAGGATGAAAATGTCGTGCTTTTCACGGGATATAATCAAGGGGACATTGCACAACTGGGCATTGATGCTCAGAATTGTGCTGTGTTAGACAGTGCCTGTAGTCGCACAGTATGTGGAGAGAACTGGCTTCAGAATTATATCAGTTCTTTGAATCAGATTGATAAAGAGAGAATTAAACAGACTGTTGGAAAGCGAACATTTAAGTTTGGAGGTGGAGAAAGGCTGAGATCAATGGGAGAGTTCAAGTTTCCAGCAGTGATTGCTGGGAAAGAGGTTTTCATTAGAACTGATGTTGTAGACTCCGATATCCCTCTGCTATTATCACGACGAGCTATGAAAACAGCATGGGTAAAGATGGATTTGGAAAGTGACACTGCAATGATTTTTGGAAAAGATGTTGCTTTGAATCTAACCACATCCGGGCATTACTGCATCCCAATAGACAGGACAGAAAAGATACTAGCTGAAGAAGTGTTTTCAGTAAAACTAGGAGAGATGAAAAGTCATGAGAGATATGATACATTGCTCAAGTTGCATAGACAATTTGCACACCCACCACTTAAAAAGCTGAAGGCTCTAATGCAGGATGCAGGGCAATGGGAAGAGGACTTTCAGGGAATGCTTGAAGACATAGGTAAGACATGTAATTTATGTAAACGATACATGAAAACACCACCACGTCCAGCAGTCGGTTAACCTATGGCATCAAAGTTCAATGAAAAGGTAGCCATGGATCTGAAACAGCTGAATGGACAGTGGATACTTCACATTATAGACATGTGGTCCAGATATACGGTGTCTATTTTCATTACAAGGAAAAGGTCAAGTGATGTCATAAATGCCTTGATGCAAGGATGGATTGCAGTCTTTGGTGTAATGGAGGCAATACTGACCGACAATGGAGGTGAGTTCAGCTCTGATGAAATGCGAGAAGTGATGTCGATCCTGAATGTTACAGTCATCACCACCGCAGCTGAAAGCCCATTTCAGAATGGACTATGTGAGCGTGTCCATGCTGTAACTGACACGATGTTATTAAAGCTGAAAGAAGAAAATGGAAAAATGGACAAGCAAACATTGCTGTGTTGGGCAAATACGGCACGTAATTCGTTATCAATGTGGAATGGGTTTAGCAGTCATCAGCTAGTTTTTGGACATAATCCAAATCCGCCAGGTATAATGACAGACAAGCTCCCAGCACTCGAAGGAACCACACAGAGTGAGGCATTTGCAAAGCATTTAAATGTGTTACATGATGCACGTAAGGCCTATATACAGACTGAAGCTGATGAAAGATTAAGGAGAGCATTGCGTACTAAAGTACGAGCAGCAGAACAAATTTTTGAGAATGGAGACACTGTTTTTTACAAGTGCGAGGAAAAAGACAGATGGTTGGGACCCGCTAATGTCGTTTTCCTAGACGGAAAGGTAGTCTTTATTAGGCATGGTGGAATATTTGTCAGGGTATCTCCAAATAGACTAACCAAAACATATGATAGTCAGATCAAAGCAGAGGTGGAAGTCCTTGACTGTAACAGCTCAGATCAACATAATGAGGCTGATAAAATTAAGATGTCAAGTAACACACAGACAAGTGTTTCTGAGACAGTGCCGACTCCACCTGACAATCCAGAGGCAATTCAAGATCAGGATGAAAGAATTGAAAAAGGCAGAATTAATCCAAGGCATGTCAAAACTTATGATATTATCAAATACAAAGTAAATGATGAATGGGTGACTGGCACAATCATAAGTCGAGCAGGGAAATCCACAGGAAAATATAAGACATGGTATAATATAAGGGATGGTAACAATAAGGACCTAAGTGTTGTAGAGTGGGAGAAGATTCCTGATACTGAAATAAATATAACATGTGCTTCTGGTAAAGTGGAGTCAGAAGAGAAAGACATTACCATGGCCAAGAAAAATGAGCTTGATAAGTTGGCTCAATTTAATACATATGAAGAAGTGGCAGAACAAGGACAAAGAACCTTATCAACAAGATGGGTTATTACAAGTAAAGAGGGGAAAACCAAAGCCAGGTTAGTCGTCAGAGGGTTTGAAGAGAAAGATCTAGAAATTCCAAGGGACAGTCCAACAGTTGGTAAGGGTGCAATGAGGATTTTTCTATCAATTGCAGGACTAGAACAATGGACAGTGAAAACAACAGATATCAAATCTGCATTCCTGCAAGGTAAGGAATTAGATAGAGAGATATTTGTCAAACCACCCAAAGAAAGTGGCACACCAAAACATAAAATTTGGAAGCTAAAACATGGCCTATATGGATTGAAAGATGGAGCAAGACAGTTCTATGACAGTGTAAAAGAAGAGTTACTGAAACTAGGCTTCATCCAGTGCAGACTGGGCCCAGCAGTTTTCTACTTTCAAGAGCAAAAGAAGCTGAAAGGAATGATTTGTTGTCATGTAGATGATTTCCTGCATGCAGGAGACCTACGATTTGACCAATTGATGGAAAAATTAAGAGCAAGATTTTCTGCTGGCAAAGTAGAAGAGAAAAAATTCAAATACATAGGTTTTCAGATAGAGCAGCTTCCAGATTCAATAGTTTTAGATCACTCTGACTATGTTAATAACATGAAGAATGTCTCTCTAGATCCAGGGCGAGCCTCGCAGAAAAATGATTTTTTAAGTGAGAAGGAGCAAACACTGTTTAGACAGCTGATAGGGCAGTTAAACTGGGCTGTCCAGGGCTCTAGACAAGACATGGCACATGAAATGATAGTCATGAGCACAAAACTGAAACAAGCTAATGTAGGAGATCTTGTTCGAGCGATAAAGAAAATCAGCCACACAAAGGATATCCAGTCATTCATGACATTCCCAAGTCTGGACAAAACAAAAGAATTAAAAGTGGTGGTTTTCACAGATGCATCTCTTGGGAATATAAATGAAGGGACCGCAAGTACAGGGGCATATAGCATTTGGCTAATGGATAGTAGTGGCCAATGTTGTCCAATAGCATGGAAAGCGAAGAAGATAAAAAGAGTAGTACGTTCAACTTTAGCTGCAGAGATGCTCGGTTTAGAAGAAGGTCTTGAAGCTAGTTTCTATTACCGTCAGATGTTAGAGGATATCTTGGGATATGAACACAAGACTATCAGAATCGAAGCTTACGTGGATAATAAAAGTGTCATTGAAGCACTCTTTTCAACACGAATGGTTGAGGACAAGCGCCTGAGGGTTGATGTGGCAGCAATTCAAGAATCGCTAAAGTTACAAGACATTAATCTAATACAGTGGATACCAGGACAATTACAACTTGCTAATGTGATGACAAAGCAAGGGGCATCTGGTTTTCTGTTACTTAAAGTATTGCAGTCAGGCAACATGTTGGCTGATATTTATAACCATTAACTTTCTACAGACATGTATAGCAACTTCATAGGAACTCTTTAAATTATTCCTCTGGATAATAATTTATTTTGGCATTTTAATATCTTCAATATTAGATAGTTGTCAAAATTCAATATAATGTTTTTATACCTTTTCGTGGTTTAAAATTCCTTAGCAGAAAAGATTATTTTAAACTATGAAAAGAAAACAAAAACAAAAGAAAGAAAATATAATTAATGTTAATTGTAAGCACATTATCCAGGGGAAGCTACTCTACACTATCTTAACTATGACGTCATCAATACCAAGGTAACGACGTTATGACGTTACATCAGTGTAACTTCTACCAGGGTAACCAATAAACCTACTAGAGTAAATATGGACTAATTTATTGCGTTTACAATAGGGGCCTGAATCATGAAAAAAAAATGAAAAAAAAAAAAAAATTTTTTTTGGGTACTATTATAGAGACAAGGGGGGGGGGGGGAAACTTTGGCTCAATTTTTTGGGGGGTTACCTCATTTTACCCAGTATTTCTTTTTCGCAAATGCAGTTTTTTACCTGCTTATTATGAATTATACAAGTTAAATAAGTCCACTTTGCAAAAATAATCCGCCTCTGTCTGCCACTTGCAGGAAACATGTTTTTCTCGCATGGATTAACTCAGCAAAGCAAAATTCGGCATAAACGTGTGACAAAAATTTTCAGGTTTTCATCAATCACAACCGAACTAGTGATACGGGGGGAACGTTTTTCACTTTCACCCGTTGTCTTTCATTTTTAAAACTTTAGCTTGCTTTGCCAATTTGAATCCAAAAAGATGTACTCGCAGCTCTAAATATAGATTTTGCAACTTTTGCTTCACTTTCTGTCAATGATCGGTACAGAAACCCGGGCGCTTGCAATAATTGTGTTTAAAAAGCGGGACATGCTGGACAGATATAATCCGGAACTTCGGAAACTACGTCCGGCAGTGGAGTTGTTACTGTTAAAATGTGTGTGATAGCCTTGATTTCTCCTTTGATTTATTTTTTCAATGTAACATATTCTGCTGGGACTATGTATACACGTATTACGCAGATAAGATAACTGGATGGTGTTTCTACGTATAATGGGCTGTGCTATGGGAATTTTGTATTGTATCGCTTTGCGGTCAACTTCAAATCAGCCGCTGTAACTTTTTTGACACATGCGCAGAAAAGGAAATAGAGTAAAATGTTTACTAAAAAGCAGAAGACGGCCTTTGATCTGACAAAAAAAACAAGGCCAAACTGCCTTGTTTAAGTCCAGGCTGGGACGGGCATAACCCACGTTATCGAGGAGATTGCTAGGGAGCTCTGTATTGAAGGGAAATGTTTGTCAGTTTCTTGCACAACGGGTATCGTATAAAATATATGTGTTTTTGGCAGAGTGCTAAAGAACGTGTGTACATGACGTTTGTTTGTTTGTTTGATTTTAGGTTTAACGTCCCCGTCAACACGGTAAAGGTCATTTTGGAGACGTTGCTTCCAATTTTGTTGGACTTTTACCCGACATTGAGATGAAATGACTTCTCAAGCCCTGTCGCCCAATGAAACCAATAGGGTTTATTATCATGGACGGTCCGCCTCGCACTGCGGTTCCTGGACAGGCTTAGATCCTCTAAGCGGTTTACCAGTACTAGTGGGGGGGGGGGCAGATTCAGCTCTGCGTGGAAGCATCATGCAGCCCATATATTTCTTCAAGCCCCTATGTGCGGGGGGGGGGGCGCTGGGTACATGACGTCGTCACCTTATGTTTAATCGCTCGTTCCCGGTACACAGCGACGGTTAGCTAAGCAAAATAAATAAATAAATAAAAATGCAGCAGTGTTAAGCCAAACGGTTCAGAATTTTAATTAAAAGAGATACGGCTAAATAGAAATAACTTGAAATTGTTTTACAAATTTGAATTCATAGTGGTCGGAATGACTGACGACTTTAAGCGTGTGTTCTAATATTGTTACCTAAAAACAATGGCTGTTATGGCGCCAATAGGCCTGTAGGAATTTTCCTTCTTTTTTT
Source organism: Lucinisca nassula (assembly GCA_963580285.1). Classification (NCBI taxonomy): domain Eukaryota; kingdom Metazoa; phylum Mollusca; class Bivalvia; order Lucinida; family Lucinidae; genus Lucinisca; species Lucinisca nassula. Next base: position 35,374,770 of record OY757024.1, read on the forward strand.
TCTTTGTGATAAGTGGAAACCAAGGAAAAGGCGTTTCAACATGTATTTTGTCTAATGTTTGCTGTTCTCTCTCTCTCTCTCTCTCTCTCTCTCTCTCTCTCTCTCTCTCTCTCAGATATTTTGATTAAATTTGTGGAGGTCTTAAGATTAAGTAGAGGGGTATGGAAATATTGTGTACTGTTCATTCCAGAGGTAGAAAGAATGGTGTACAGACCTAAACTGCACCAACCTGGTCCAAGGATTATAAAACGTTCTTTTCATGCTCAACTGATAGGGTATGAAATTTATCCGGCTCATAAATAAAAAAAATGTAATGTGAAACCCATAGAAAACAGTGTAGTTCATACTGCCGTGAACGCATCGAGTCGCATGATTTTCAGTGACATCAAGTGACGTCATTCTAAGCCATGGTTCTCTACGGGCGTTGGTGAGGTCAACGCTGTTCCTCTCTTTGTAGTAAAATGGCGTGTAAATTTTTTTCAGTTTAAAAAGTTTGCCCTATAAGCATTATTTTTCGCCAAGTGATGAGGGGCAAAGAATGTAATTATAAAACAATAAACTTAATTTTTCTGCTTTTCATGAAAGTATGAACGACAGCGAGTCGCTAACAAAGTTTACATGAACCCCTTCGGGGTTCACTTACTTCGCACACAACCCACTGCGTTCGTACTATCATGAACAGCAGAAAAATAAATTTCATTTCTAAAGTGTTTGTTTTCTTTGCCTCATACTGCTGCCTCACTCTAGGGTTTATTAGCTATCTCAATATGTCAGTCATTGCAAAACACCCACATTGAGCCGGAGGTAATTTTGTTTTCAAAACCGTCCTCTGTAGCATGTTTTGTTATCCATGCAATTAGGGGAGCAGCTTCTCAGTTTCCCCTTAAATGTACATTTTTAACAGTCAGAATGACATGTCCTTATCAACTTTTAATGAAATGTACATTCAATTTGTCATCAAACTGCTGTCAAGTGTCAAAGAAAGCAGGTCATGAAATGTACATGCAATGGTTTTTATTTCATGCGTAGCACTTTACATGTAAACGGAAGCTTTAGACACAAACTTTAGCGGCTCACTGGAAAAATGATGACGATATTCTTCAGGAGGTATGAATAATATTAAAATACTGACATTTTGTTGTGTTACATTGATGTGAATGTGCTTTATCGCTTATTAATTTCTGTATATTTGTGCAGTTCACAACGCATTCTTTAAAGTTTTCGGACCTGCCCATCGGGGCTTAAAGAAATAGGTGGACTGCGTGACGCTTCCAAGCAGAGCTGAAACCGACCGCACGCGAGTACTGCTAAACCGCTCAGAGAATCTATGACTGCCCGGGCAAAGCGGTGCGAGTCGGACCGTTCATGCTTATAAACCCTATTGGTTTCATTGGGCGACAGGGCCTGAGACGTCATTTCATCTCAATGTCGAGTAAAAGTCCCACAAAATGGATTCAACGTCTCCGAAATGACCTGTTAATGGGCACTTTAAACATCTAATCAAACAAATAAATTCCTTAAAGCGTTTGGGTGAGAAAAAATAATTAATATTGCGGTCGTGGCTTCGGGCTCGTTTTCAGTGAATTAAAGTCTCATGCTCGACAAAACCCTACATGATACTTAACTAAACTGAAAACTTGCTTGAAAATTCCTTGTTTTGGCCTCAATCCCATCATACATTCTATTATTCAGTTTTTATCTTAGCAGGAAACGGCCCCGCCCATCGGGGCAAGAAGAAATGAGGCTTCCACGCAGAGCTGAAACCGACCCGCACACAAGTACTGGTAATCCGCTTAGAGCATCTAAGCCTGCCCAGGCAAAGCGGCGCGAGTCGGCCCGTCCATGTTAATTAACCCTATTGGTTCATTGGGCGGCAGGGCTTGAGAAGTCATTTCATCTTAAGGTCGGGTAAAAGTCCCACAAAATTGAAAGCAGCGTCTCCAAAATGACCTTTGCAGTGTTGACGACGACGTTAAACCTCAAATCAAACAAACAAATCTAAGCAGGAAAATTTATGAACTGTTAGTATTTAAAAATAGCGAGCATTACAAATTTAACGCTCGACTGAATTGAGCATGAAAAACGTTTTATAACCTTTTAATAGCCTGGTCGAGGAACACTAAGATTGGAATGCCGCTTTACTCAACAGCACCAAAATTAAATGTCCTATATATTGAAAAGGCCCAATTTCTCACCTACTTTCCAATACACTCTAGGCAAATACAAGTACTTTTTCAACAGATCTAAGCACTTCACAATCAAATCTTTCATAAAAGTCATCTATTTTAAGGTATTCAAGAGTTCTGCAACGGAAGGCCTGGTGTTTTTTTTTTTTTTTTTTTTTTTGTTTGTTTTTTGTTTTACCGGATACTACGGTCTGCGACCACATGTTATTAACAATCGGCTCGATATGAGTGTAATAAACTCGAAAGGACCGTAAAATGATCCCCGCTCCTGCCCCCCCTCCCCCCCCCCCCTCCCCCCCCCCCCCCCCCCCCCCCCCAAAAAAAAAAAAATCAAGGTTGATATGCTCTAGCTTATTCTGACCTTTTTGTTTGCCGTGTTGTGGTGAGTTGTGGTGCCTATTCAGATTAATACAAACTTGCTGAGCAGAAGAACTGAGCAGTGTTTTTTTTTTACCCAAGTCCCTACATCAATGGATTTGGCCGAATTCATAAATAGAAGCGTCCACTTCAGAAACTCGCGGATGAGAGAGCATGTGTGTGCTGCACTGTAGGGGTTCTGTCCCCTTAAATCCCTGTTGGAAAAGGACCGAATGGGCCCAACCTAAGTAGTGCTTATTGTCATTTACTGACCATTAGCGACCCAGGATCAAAATTTCAAACATAAAAAGGAATATGTTGCAATAGGGAACAAATTGTTTCCATGCTGCATCATTCTGAACATTTACGTATTGGTGGCATTTTTAACAAGCTGGCTGTTTGTTTTTTTTATTTATTTCTGTCTACACAAGCATGAGTGAAACTGTTTTGAAAATAACACAAAACGTCCACGATTTCAACAAAAAATACATTTCACTTTTTCTGAGTCCGGTAAGGAGATAATTCGGCTAATCCCTGCCTTCCTAAATTTAGCCACCCACCTAGATCAGTGCCTCAGATGCTAAAGGTCCCAGGTTCGATCCCCAGCAGCGGTGACAAAATTTCGGCGTCAGAACACGTTCCATTGGCATCATAAATTTTGCAGGTATGAATATCATAGAGTGCATCGTCCTTCGAATCTGAACGTTAACTGGAGACCCCCTGTGGAGGGAGAACCATCCCCTGTGCAGGTTAAAGAACCCTACCGTAATTACATGGTGACTGTGTACTCGTTCATCTTTCAAAACTGGAGTATATGCAGTATACATCGTCTGTGTCCCCTCTTAGGGTTTAGTTGAAAATGGAAGAAAAAGAGCGATAATGCTCATTTGTCACTACTTCGAACGGTGTAAAAATTAAACAGCACCGGTCGTTCCGGTCGTTAGTTCATCGATAGAGTAGCCCGGAATCAGCAGAAAAACCAAGCTTCGCGACGATTGTTTTCTTGATCTGTTACATAAAGCGAGGTAAAAGTAGTAAAATCTAAATTTAGAGCTGCAAATACATCATTTTGGATTCAAATTGGTCAAGACAGGTTCATTTTAATGAAAGACAGCAGTTGAAAGCGAAAAAAGTTTCCTCCGTAACACTAGTTCGCTTGTGATTGATGAAAACCTGAAAATTTTTGTCACACGTTTATGCCGAATTTTGCTTTGCTGGGTTAATCCATGCGAGAAAAACATGTTTCATGCAAGTGACAGACAGAGGTGTATTATTGTTGCAAAGTGGACATATTCAACTTGTATATTTCGTAATAAGCAGGTGAAAAACTGCATTTGCGAAAAAGATACACTGGGTAAAATAAGGTAACCCCCCCCCCCCAAAAAAAAAAAAATTGAGCCGAAGTTTCCCCCTTGTCTCTAATATAGTACCAAAAAAAAAAAAAAAACTTTTTTCTTTTTTTTTTCATTTTATTCATGATTCAAGCCCCTATGGACTAATTTAGCATGTGCAGTATTATAAAACAACATACCGACCTGAAAACACCTTTTTTGTTGTTGCTGCTTTTTTCATAAGTCTTAGAGAGAATTTAAGTAAGTCTGGATTTCGCAGCTCATTAGGAACACAGGATCGAGCAACTGGGTATTCAATGAACTAATATTCCACAAGCAATAGAAAAGTGTGAAAGTTTCACCGAAGCTCTTGAAGACCACTTTCTGAAATCTCCTCTCTATGTAAAGGTAGGAAATTGAGCCCATCCGCGCGTGTAAACAAGTTCTCCTGAAATAAAATACTGTGGATGTCACTCAAACGGAATAAGAAAAGGGCAGGACTGTCTGACCAAGTTAAGCAAACAGAGGACATTTACTTTTTTGAGATGAATACCAAGATCTTCCACCGAGTGTGTTTAAAACATATCTCACCGAGTGTGTTGAACACATCAGAATTTTGCGACTGCGATACTTCTTTTTTTATCAAAAAAAAAAAAAAAAGAAGAAAAAAAAAAAAACAGTAAATTTTCTTTTATTTTATACCTGCCTTTAGCTATGTGTTGTACTCGAACAACTCTTAGTATCGATAACACGCTTCGCATTCGTGAAAATTTCAACAATCTCGATGAAATATTTTTTCAACACATTCGATGAAATATTGGTATTGATCGATTTCTTTGTTTGTTTGATTTGATGTTTGACGTCCCCGTCAACACTATATAGGTCATTATGGAGACGTTGCTTCCAATTTTGTAGGACTTTTACCCGACATTGAGATGAAATGACATCTCAAGCCTTGTCGCCCAATGAAACTAATAGGGTGGACGGTCCGACCCGCACCGCTTTGCTTGAACAGGCTTAGATCCTCTAAGCGGTTTTCCAGTACTCATGTGTGATCGAATTCAGCTCTGCGTGGAAACATCATGCAGCCCATTTATTTCTTCAAGCCCAGATGGGTGGGGCTTGGTATTGATCGAATAAAAGTGCTGCCAGCGCTGCATGAAGCCCCGCCACTGCACATACATCACGCAAATGATGTTTCTCTGTCAAAATGAAGTCAAAGGGAAGCTATATTATATATTTTCGACTTACAGAGAGGACGCTAATACATGGTGGAAATAGCCATGTTCAATGTTCACATGGCAATAACTTCAAAAGCAGTCAAACCAGAGTCATGGTTCATACGTTTTAGCAATAATCAGAGTTATGGTTCTGCACGTCATCTCATGGTGCTCTACATATCTGTGAACCTTCGTGAAAATGTCTCAAATGGCATCAGAGTTATGGAGCAGACAGAAAACTGATAGAAACTGTTATGTTCAACGTTCAAAGGGCAATAACTCCAAAAGTAAACAAGAGGGCCCAGAGGGCCCTGTCTCGCTCACCTGAATGTCACTGTCTCTAGTATATTCTCTTTTAGCTCTGGTGGCCATCTTGTTCATCAGAGTGGAACGATCTTAGCTATTCTGGTAGGGTGTCACCTAGGCAACATTTCTTTGAAGTTTGAATCAAATTGACCCAAGGGTTTAGGAAGAGTTCGCATTTGAAGCAAATTTTGCAATGTTTTTTTTCTGTCTTAAGCTCTGGAGACCATATTGTTCATCGGAGCGAGACCATTTTAGCTATTTTGGTAGTGAGTCATCTAAGCAACATTCCTATGAAGATTGAATGCCCCAGGGTACAAGAGGAGTTGTCGTTTGAAGATTGTTTTCTTTTTTTTTGCCCTGGTGGCCATCCTGTTTATCTGAGTGGAATGATTTTAACTATTTTGGTAGGGAGTCACCTGGGCAACATTTCCGTGAAGTTTAAATCAAACTGGCCGAAGAGTTTAGGAGAAGTTTGCGTTTGAAGCAAAGTTATTATGTTTTTCTATTTTTAGCTCTGGTGGCCATTTTGTTCATCGGAGCGGGATCAAATTTTAGCTTATGTGGTAGAGGGTCATCTAAGGAACATTCCTATGAATGAAATTTGCCCAAGGGTACAGGAGGAGTTGTTGTTCAAAGCTTTTTTTTATATTTTTAGCTCTGGCGGCCATCTTGTTTATCAAAGTGGAACGATTTTAGCTATTTTGGTAGTGAGTCACCTAAGTAACATTCCTTAATTGGCCCAAGCGTTTAGGTTTAGTTCATGTTTGAGGCAAATTTAAAATGTTTTTCTATTTTTAGCTATGGATGCCATTTTGGTCATCAGTGCGAAATCGTTTCAGCTATTTTGGTAGAGGGTCATCTAAGCAACATTTCTTTGAAGTTTGAATGAAATTGGCCCAAGGGTACAGGAGTTGTCGTTTGAAGAATTTTTTTATTTTTAGCTCTGGCGGCCATCTTGTTAGTCAGAGCGAAACGATTTATGCTATTTTTGGTAGGGAGTCACCTACATAATATTCCTGTGAAGTTTGAATCAAATTAGCCCAAGGGGTAAGGAGGAGTTGGCGTTTGAAGCAAATTTACAATGTTGTTCTATTTTTAGCTTTGGCGGCCATCTTGTCCGCCGAGTTGAACGATTTTAGCTATTTTGGTAGGGAGTCATCTAACTAACATTCCTGTGAAGTTTGAATCAAATTGGCCCAAGGGTTGAGGAGGAGTTCACGTTTTGACGCAAATTTACAATGTTTTTTTCTATTTTTAGCTATGGCGGCCATTTTGCTCATCAGAGCGAAAAAGTTTTAGCTATTTTGGTAGTGGATCATCTAAGCAATATTCCTATGCAGTTTGAATGAAATTGGCCCAAGGGTGAAGGAGTATTCGTTTGAAGATTTTTTTCTATTTTAACTTTGGCGGCCATCTTGTTAGTCAGAGCGGAATGCTTTTAGCTATTTTTAGCTCCACCTGAGCTGAGCTATTGTGATCGGTCCCCGTCCGTCGTCGTCATCCGTCCGTACGTATGTCCGTCCACAATTCCTTTAAACAACATCTCCTAAACCACAGAACAGATTTTGAATAAACCTGGCAGAAAATATTTTCGGCTGGTCCTCTCTCAAAGTTGTTCAAAGAATTCCATTCCATGCAGAACTCTGGTTACCATGGCAACGAAAAGGGGAAAATAAGAAAAACCTTTAAAAAAACTTCTTGTCTGAAACTAGAAAGCCCGGGTCTTTTATATTTGGTATGAAGCTTCATCTAGTGGACCTCTACCAAGATTGTTCAAATTATAGCCCTGGGGCCAAAACTGCCCCCGCCCCGAGGCCCACCGGTTTTACATAGGCATATATAGGGAAAAAGCTTTTAAAATCTTCTTGTCTGAAACTAGAAGGCCCAGGTCTTTGCTATTTGGAATAAAGCTTCTTCTAGTGAACCTCTACCAAGATTGTTCAAATTATAGCCCTGGGGCCAAAACTGCCCCCGCCCCGAGGCCCACCGGTTTTACATAGGCTTGTATAGGGAAAATGCTTTAAAAATCTTCTTGTCTGAAACCAGACGGCCCAGGTCTTTGATATTTGGTATGAAGCTTCATCTAGTGGACCTCTACCAAGATTGTCCAAATTGTAGCCCTGGGGGTCAAAACTACCCCCGCCCCGAGGCCCACCGGTTTGACATACGCTTATATAGGAAAAAAACTTTAAAAATCTTCTTGTCTGAAACCAGAAGGCCCAGGTCTTTGATATTTGGTATGAAGCTTCATCTAGTGGACCTATACCAAGGTTGTTCAAATTATAGCCCTGGGTCCAAAATGTCCCCGCGCTGGACCCACCGGTTTTACATAGGCTTATATAGGGAAAAAGCTTTAAAATCTTCTACTCTGAAACCGGAAGGTCGAGGTCTTTTATATTTGGTATGAAGCTTCATCTAGTGGACCTCTACTTAGATTGTTCAAATAATAGCCAGGGGGGCCAAAAATGGTCCCGCGCCGGGGCCCACCGGTTTCACATAGGCTTATATAGGGAAAAAGCTTTAAAAATCTTCTTGTCTGAAACCAGAAGGCCCACGTCTTTGATTTTTGGTATGAAGCTTCATCTAGTGGACCTCTACCAAGATTGTCCAAATTGTAGCCCTGGGGTCAAAACTGCCCCCGCCCCGAGGTCCACCGGTTTTTCATAGGCTTACATGTATATAGGGAAAATGCTTTAAAAATCTTCTTGTCTAAAACCAGAAAGCCCAGGTCTTTGATATTTGGTGTGAAGCTTGATCTAGTGGACCTATACCAAGATTGTTCAAATTATAGCCCTGGGGCCATAAATGTCCCCGCGCCGGGCCCACCGGTTTTACATAGGCTTATATAGGGAAAAAGCTTTAAAAATCTTCTTCTCTGAAACCAGAAGACAGAGGTCTTTCATATTTGGTATGAAGCTTCATCTAGTGAACCTCTACCTAGATTGTTCAAATAATAGCCAGGGGGGGGGGGTGCAAAAAATGGGCCCGCGTCGGGGCCCAGCGGTTTCATATAGGCTTATATTGGGAAAAAGCTTTAAAAACCTTCTTGGCTGAAACAAGAAGGCCCAGGTCTTTGATTTTTGGTATGACGCTTCATCTAGCGGACCTCTACCAAGATTGTCCAAATTGTAGCCCTGGGGTCAAAACTGCCCCCGCCCCAAGGCCATCCGGTTTTACATAGGCTTACATGTATATAGGGAAAATGCTTTAAAAATCTTCTTGTCTAAAACCAGAAAGCCCAGGTCTTTGATATTTGGTGTGAAGCTTGATCTAGTGGACCTATACCAAGATTGTTCAAATTATAGCCCTGGGGCCATAAATGTCCCCGCGCCGGGCCCACCGGTTTTACATAGGCTTATATAGGGAAAAAGCTTTAAAAATCTTCTTCTCTGAAACCAGAAGACAGAGGTCTTTCATATTTGGTATGAAGCTTCATCTAGTGAACCTCTACCTAGATTGTTCAAATAATAGCCAGGGGGGGGGGGGGGGGGTGCAAAAAATGGGCCCGCGTCGGGGCCCAGCGGTTTCATATAGGCTTATATTGGGAAAAAGCTTTAAAAACCTTCTTGGCTGAAACAAGAAGGCCCAGGTCTTTGATTTTTGGTATGACGCTTCATCTAGCGGACCTCTACCAAGATTGTCCAAATTGTAGCCCTGGGGTCAAAACTGCCCCCGCCCCAAGGCCATCCGGTTTTACATAGGCTTATATAGGGAAAAGCTTTGAAATCTTCTTGTCTGAAACCAGAAGGCCCAGGTATTTGATATTTGGTATGAAGCTTCATCTAGTGGACCTATACCAAGATTGTTCGAATTATAGCCCTGGGGCCAAAAATGTCCCCGCGCCGGGCCAACAGGTTCGACATAGGCTTATATTGGCAAAAAGCTTTAAAATTCTTATCTGAAACCAGAAGCTTTTTCCCTGTATAAGCCCAGGTCTTTGATATCCGGTTTTACATAGGCTTATATAGGGAAAAGCTTTGGAATCTTCTTGTCTGAAACCAGAAGGCCCAGGTATTTGATATTTGGTATGAAGCTTCATCTAGTGGACCTATACCAAGATTGTTCGAATTATAGCCCTGGGGCCAAAAACGTCCCCGCGCCGGGCCCACAGGTTTGACATAGGCTTATATAGGGAAAAAGCTTTAAAAATTTTCTTATCTGAAACCAGAAGGCCGAGGTCTTTTATATTTTGGTATGAAGCTTCATCTAGCGGACCTCTACCTAGATTGTTCAAATAATAGCCGGGGGGGGGGGGGGGGCAAAAATGGGCCCGCGCCGAGGCCCACCGGTTTCACATAGGCTTATATAGGGAAAAAGCTTTAAAAATCTCCTTGTCTGAAACCAGAAGGCCCAGGTCTTTGATTTTTGGTATGAAGATTCCGCTAGTGGAACTCTACCAAGATTGTCCAAATTGAAGCTCTGGGGTCAAAACTGCCCCCGCCCCGAGGCCCCTTCGGTTTCACATAGGCTTATATAGGGAAAAAGCTTTAAAAGTCTTCTTGTCTGAAACCAGAAGGCCCAGGTCTTTGATATTTGGTATGAAGCTTCATCTAGTGTACCTATACCAAGATTGTTCAAATTATAGCCGTGGGGCCAAAAATGTCCCCGCGCCGGGGCCCACCGGTTTTACATAGGATTATATAGGGAAATAGCTTTAAAAATCTTCTTCTCTGAAACCAGAAGGCCGAGGTCTTTTATATTTGGTATGATTTGTTTGTTTGATTTGAGGTTTAACGTCCCCGTCAACACTGTAAAGGTCATTTTGGAGACGTTGCTTCCAATTTTGTGGGACTTTTACCCGACATTGAGATGAAATGACATCTCAAGCCCTGTCGCCCAATGAAACAAATAGGCCGTGTGGCGGCCGTTAAACGTCTCCCCGTACATCAACCATAGTGCAGTTTATATTTTACTTTTGGTCCTTTGAGATCAGCGTGAATATTTTGAGAAATCAGAATTTAATTATTGGTTTAGATTCATATTCTAGACAGGTTTTTAATTATTTGGACCCCATTTTGATTTATACCAGTCTTTGAATCGACTGCCTATTCGAAATTCGCAAAATTGCAGTATGTTTTCTCTGGCTTTCTTTGCCGAATCATTACAGGGTCACTGATGAGGCTTTATTAGCCGAAACTACGTAGTATGACCCATCTTCTTTCTTATAAATGTTTTCATTGCTCTTAAAGGAACTCATTTTTGATTTTTATTTATTAGCATGGGCAATGCCGCCTCGCACCGCGGTTCCTGGAAGGCTTAGATCCTCTAAGCGGTTTACCGGTACTAGTGTGCGGGCTGGATTCAGCTCTGCGTGGAAGCATCATGCAGCCCATATATTTCTTGAAGCCCCTATGGGCGGGGGCGATATATTTGGTATGAAGCTTCATCTAGTGGGCCTCTACCTAGATTGTTCAAATTATAGCCAGGTGGCCAAAAATGGGCGAGCGCCGGGTCCCACCGGTTTCACATAGGCTTATATAGGGAAAAAGCTTTAAAAATCTTCTTGTCTGAAACCAGAAGGCCGAGGTCTTTGATGTTTGGTATGAAGCTTCATCTAGTGGACCTCTACCAAGATTATTCAAATTATAGCCCTGGGGCCGAAAAAGCCCCCGCGCCGGGGCCCACTAGTTTTACATAAGCTTATATAGAGAAAACTTTTAAAAATCTTCTTGTCTGAAACCAGAAGATCGAGGTCTTTGATGTTTGGTATGAAGTTTCATCTTGTGGACCTCTACCAAGATTGTTCAAATTATAGCCCTGGGGCCAAAAATTCCCCCACGCCGGGGCCCACCGGTTTTACATATGCTTATATTGGGAAAACCTTTCTGAAACCAGAAGACCAAGGTCTTTGATGTATGGTTTGAAGTTTCATTTAGTGGACCTCTACCAAGATTGTTCAAATTATAGCCTTGGGGCCAAAAATGTCCCCACGCCGGGCTCACCGGTTTTACATAGGCTTATATAGGGAAAAAGCTTTAAAAATCTTCAAGGCCGAGGTCTTTTATATTTGGTTTGAAGCTTCATCTAGTGGATATCTACCTAGATTGTTCAAATAATAGCCAGGGGGCCAAAAATGGGCCCGCGCCGGGACCCGTAGGTTTCACATAGGCTTATATAGGGAAAAATCTTTAAAAATCTTCTTGTCTGAAACCAGAAGGCCCAGGTCTTTGATTTTTGGCATGTAACTTCATCTAGTGGAACTCTACCAAGATTGTCGAAATTGTAGCCCGGGGGTCAAAACTGCCCCCGCCCCAGGGCCCACCGGTTTTACATAGGCTTATACAGGGAAAAAAGCTTTAAAAATCTTCTTGTCTGAAACCAGAAGGCCCAGGTCTTTGATATTTGGTATGAAGCTTTATCTTGTAGACCTATACCAAGATTGTTCAAATTATAGCCCTTGGGCCAAAAATGTCCCCGCGCCGGGGCCCACCGGTTTTACATAGGATTACATAGAGAAAAAGCTTTAAAGATCTTCTCTGAAACATGAAGGTCGAGGTCTTTTATATTTGGTATGAAGCTTCATCTAGTGGACCTCTACATAGATTGTTCAAATTATAGCCAGGGGGGGGGGGGCGAAAATGGGCCCATGCTGGGGCCCACCGGTTTCACATAGGCTTATTTAGGGAAAAAGCTTTAAAAGTCTTCTTGTCTGAAACCAGAAGACCCAGGTCTTTGATATTTGGTATGAAGCTTCATCTAGTGGACCTCTACCAAGATTGTTCAAATTATAGCCCTGGGGCCGAAAATGCCCTCGCGCCGGGGCCCACTTGTTTTACATAAGCTTATATAGGGAAAACCTTTAAAAATCTTCTTGTCTGAAACCAGAAGACCCAGGTCTTTGATGTTTGGTATGAAGTTTCATCTTGTGGACCTCTACCAAGATTGTTCAAATTATAGCCCTGGGGCCAAAAATGCCTCCGCGCCGGGGCCCACCAGTTTTACATAGGCTTATATTGGGAAAACCTTTCTGAAACCAGAAGACCAAGGTCTTTGATGTATGGTGTGAAGTTTCATCTAGTGGAACTCTACCAAGATTGTTATAATTATAGCCCTTGAGTCAAAAATGCCCCTGCGCCGGGGCCCACTGGTTTTACATAGGCTTATGTATCCTTCCAAAGGACAACCCTTTCATAGAACATATTTAACGTCACTGCAGCTGGTGTCTGGGAATGTGTGGCGGCGGTAAAACGCCTCCCTGTCCTATATCATAGAGTAGTTTGTATTTTCTTTTCCTTTGGGATCATTGATTCCATTGTGGAATTTTGAAAATACTTGAGGGTCACTGATGAGGCCTAATTGGCCGAAACTAGCTAGTCTGGCCCAGAAAACATGCACACTTCATATTTTCCAGTTCTGTGGTGCATTCCTTGCTTCCAAAGGATAACCTTTTCATAGAACTTATATAAGGAAGAAGCTTTAAAAATCTTCTTGTCTGAAACCAGAAGGCCCAGGTCTTTTATATTTGGAATGAAGCTTCAACTACTGGACCTCTACCAAGATTGTTCAAATTATAGCCCTGGGGCCAAAAATGCCCCCGCTCCGGGGCCCACTGGTTTTACGTAGGCTTATATAGGAAAACCTTTAAAAATCTTCTTGTCTGAAACCAAAAGACCCAGGTCTTTGATGTTTGATATTTAGTTTCATCTAGTGGACCTCTACCAAGATTGTTCAACTTATAGCCCTGGGGCCAAAATTTTTTACATAGGCTAATATAGGGAATACATTTAAAAATATTCTTGTCTGAAACCCAAAGGCTTAGATCTTTGATATTTGGTATGAATCTTCATCAAGGGACCTCTTCCAAGGTTGGTCAAATTATAGAATAACGGTCCAGCCAAGGGGTCCACATGTTTGATTTAGGCTTATGTGGAGCGCTGTGGTGCAGTGGTAAAGCATCGGATTTGAGATGGAGAGGTAGCCGGTTCGATCCTCGCAAGCGCCAAAGACGTTTTGCTTGAACAAGAGACTTTATCCACATTGCTTAGTGCTGGTTCCTACTCAGGAAAAGAGGGACACAAGGAAGATGAGTGCTAGTACTCAATGTGTTACCCTCTATAAATAAGGTTGATTATTATTATTATAATTATGATTGAAGGAAAAACCTTTAAGAATCGTTTTCTTTGAAACCAGAGGCTCAGGTCGTTTAGATTAGATATTAAGATTTATTTAGTGGACCTCTAGACCTGGGGCCAAAAATTGCCCCACCCCGGGACCCACGTATAAACCTCATAGCTCAGGTGAGCGATATAGGACCATCATGGTCCTCTTGTTATAGGGAGTCACCTACATAACAGTCCTGTAAGTCTGAATCAAATTGGCGCAAGGGTTAAGGATGGGTTCGTGTTTGAAGCAAATTTACGATGTTTTTCTATTTTTAGCTATGGCGGCCATTTTGCTCATCAGAGCAGAACCTTTTCAGCTATTTTGGTAGATGGTCACCTAAGCAACATTCCTATGCAGTTTGAATAAAATTGGTCCAAGGGTACAAGAGGAGTTGTCGTTTAGAGATTCTTTTCTTTGTTTAGCTCTGGTGACCATCTTGTTTGTCAGAGCAGAACGACTTTAGCTATTTTGGTAGGGAGTCACTTGGGCAACATTCCAGTGAGGTTTGAATCAAATTGGCCCAAGGGTTGAGGAGGAGTTTGTGTTTGAAGCAAATTTACCAAGTTTTTCTTTTTTTTAGCTATGGCGGCCATTTTGCTCATCAGAGCAATACCGTTTCAGCTATTTCAGTAGAGGGTCACCTGAGCAACATTCATATGTAGTTTGAATTAATTTGGCCCAAGGGTACAGGAGGAGCTGTCGTTTAAAGAATTTTCAATTTTTAGCTCTGGTGGCCATTTTGTTCATCGGAGCGGCTCCGTTTTGGCTGTTTTGGTAGAGGATCACCTAAGCAACATTCCTATAAAGTTTGAATGAAATTGGCCTAAAGGTACAGGAGACGTTGTCGTTTAAAGATTTTTTTCTATTTTTAGCTCTAGCCGCCATCTTGTTCAGCCGAGCGTAAAATTTGAGGCATTTTTGTAGAGGGTCACCTGAGCAATATTCCTATGAAGTTTTATTGAAATTGGCTCAAGGATTAAGGAGGAGTTAGCATTTAAAGCAAATTGTTGACGCCGCACGACACACGACGCACGACGGACATGGTCTGATTATAATAGCTCACCATGAGCACTTCTTGCTCAGGTGAGCTCATAAGTCTATGTAAAACCAAAGAGCCCCTGAGCGGGGCATTTTTGGCTCCAGGGCTATAATTTGAACAATCTTTGTAGAGGTCCACAAGATGAAGCTTCATACCAAATATCAAAGACCTGGGCCTTGCGGTTTCAGAGAAGATTTTTAAAGATTTTCTCTATATAAGTCAATGTAAAACCAAAGGGACCTGGGGCGGGGGCATTTTTGGCCCCAGCACTATAATTTAACAATCTTGGTAGGGGTCCACTAGATGAAGCTTCATACCAAATATCAAAGACCAGGGCCTTGCGGTTTCAGAGAAGAAGATTTTTTAAAGATTTTCCCTATATAAGCCTATTTAAAACCAAAGGGCCCCGGAGCGGGGGGCAGTTTTAGCCCCAGCACTATAATTTGAACAATCTTTGTAGAGGTCCACCAGATGAATCTTCATACCAAATATCAAAGACCTGGGCCTTGCGGTTTCAGAGAAGAAGATTTTTGAAGATTTTCCCTATATAATCCTATGTAAAACCAAAGGGATCCGGGGCGGGGGCATTTTTTGCCCCAGCACTATAATTTGAACAATCTTGGTAGGGGTCCACTAGATGAAACTTCATACCAAATAGCATAGACCTGGGCCTTGCGGTTTCCGAGAAGATTTTTAAAGATTTTCCCTATATAATCCTATGTAAAACCAAAGGGGTCCAGGGCGGGGGGCATTTTTGGCCCCAGCACTATAATTTGAACAATCTTGGTAGGGGTCCACTAGATGAAGCTTCATACCAAATATCAAAGACCTGGGCCTTGTGGTTTCAGAGAAGATTTTTCAAGTTTTCAGTGAAAAAAATCTATTTTTGGCTCCTGTGACCTAGATGTGCAACGGACCGGAACCATTTGAACAACTTTGAAAGGGGCCCAGATAAGGATCATTCCTGTGAAGTTTGGTCAAAATCCGATCAGTGGTTTAGGAGGAGATGTCGTTTGAAGAATTGTTTACGGACGCACGCACGGACGGACGCACGGACGAAAAGCGATCACAAAAGCTCACCTTGTCACTACGTGACAGGTGAGCTAAAAACAGAGTTACAGTTCATATGTTCTGCACGTCATCTCATGATGCTCTAGATATATGTGAAGTTTCGTGAAAATATCTGAAATGATATCAGACTTATGGAGCGGACACGAAACTATGATAGAAATGGTTATGTTCAATGTTCCAAGGGCAATAACTCCAAAAGTAGGAAAATCACAGTTACGGTTTATATATTCTGCACGTTGTCTCATGGTGCTCTACATGTCTGTGAAGTTTCATGATTTGGTTTGGTTTTACGGCCCTTTCAAGATTATTTCACTCATATCGAGCCGATCGTTAATCAGAGGTGGGCGAAAACCGGCGTGCCCGGAGAAAAACCACCTGACCTTCCGTTGCAGAACTTGGCGTCTCACATGTGACCCGAGCGAGGCTCGAACCACAGCGGTGAGAGACCTAATGATCAAGAGTCAGCGCTCTTAACCACTAGGCCACGGAGGCCCGTGTGAAGTATCATGATAATATCTCGAATGATATCAGAGTTATGGAGCGGACACGAAACTATGAGGCGCTGACGGACGGACACTAAAAATTTTGTTGGGTATAACATTATACCCTGCCACTTTTTAGTGGCGGGGCACAAAAAATTGTATATGATAAACAAACCAAAGGAAATAGCACTGCCAAGTATAAAATAACTGGTTGTTGCTCTGGTGAAAATATCCATGGATTTTATGCATAAGATCTATCTATTCATGTTTACTTAAAAAAACAGTATGGTCGGATATTTTTTAAACTTTCCATCACTTGTAAAAATCCATGACATGAACACCCCTTTATATCTATAGAGAAAACTGGGGTTTACAGACTTATATTATGTTTCTTATTTCTACTCCAAGAGATAGGTTGTGGGTACTCGTTAGAACCCCCTCAATGAGACAGTTCAAACAAGCACCTACAACCTATGTTTGCAGAATAATTTAGAAAAATATCTAGGAATTTCATCAGAAAGGTAGCCATTTTGGAGAAGTGAAAAAATGCACTATGTCACACCGGTGTGTTATCGTAATGCATATCTCTGTGTTGAAAACTTGTGTTCAGGATTCGCGACCAGGCAAGACACAAACCAGTCCCTGCAGCATGTTCAGCTAACATGACTAGCACAAGTCTTCAAATGTTACTACACAAGCTGGCGGCCTTGTGCTTTCAAAGCAGTGAAAACTAAGACAAGACTAGTTGGTACATGTACTTCATCATGAAAACTCGCCTATAATATGAAATAAAGGCACTGCCTTTTGAGCAAACACACTTATTTACAACACTTATGTTTTAAGAGTGGTGTAGAACATAAAAAATAACGATAGTGCTAGATTGGTAGCTCAGTGGTTAGTGCACTTGCCTCTGATTCTAGAGGCCCTGGTTCAATTCACAACAGCGACAATAAAGTTTGGTGTTTAAATACCAATGGCACCAATTGCAGGGATGAATGCCACAAAGTGCACCGTTCTTCGGATCGGGATGTTACCTGGAGGCCACCTGTGAAGGGAGAATCATCCCATATGCAGGTTAAAGATCCTTCTCATAATTTCATGATTATCGCACAGGCTTTCGTCCTGCAAATCTCGAGTGTACGTACACCTGCGAGTAATGGACAAATGGGACCTATCGCAATAATAGTAGATATATAGTCACGCTAGCAAATACCAGGTTAACAGCCTATATACAGGTGCAGATGGTACTTAACATTTCTTATATCTACTCCTAAGCAAAATAAGGGGAGTCATTGACACCATTCTCCTATGGTATTTTCACTATTTTGGCAGTACTTTCTATGCGTTCCCCAAATGAGATCATTTGCCTCTTGTCTAGCAGACCAAAGGAACAGATTTCGAAAGAGGCAGTCGTGTGAAAGTCAGTTTACTTTGACCAAAGTCCAGGCATGACCTTGCAGAAGAAATAGATGTAGGTTAACAGATAGACATCGAAAAGTTCCACATGAATTGCTTGAGCACTGTCAAGCTCAGACATGCCAACATGCAACCTCTTACAGTGGATCCAGAGCTTCCTGACCAAAACAGGGGCTAACAAGACCTGCTCAAGGCCAGTTTGCACTATTGCCTCAGCTGTATCCGGTGTCCCTAAAGGTGCAATGCTCGGACATTTATTATTCTGCCCATGCATAAATTACCTGCCACAGAAAGTCAGGTATGGAGCTCACCTCCTTGCTAATGACAGCCTTTTATATCACCAGCTCTCAAGCACGACTCATGCTGCAGCATTTCACAGGGAACTTGAAAGACTACAGCAATGCCCATAATGGAATACAGACTGGCAAAAGTATTTTCAACCAAACCAAATGTGCGGCAGTCAGGTAATAAAACGGAATACATTGTCATGAACTGTCAGTCTAAAAGACTTGAAAGTACCTGGGTATCCTGTATTTCAGAAACATGTCATGGGAAACCCTTTTTGATGCAACTGCAAAAAAAAAAAAAAAAACTGCTGGCGTTTCTTTGGAAGGAACATGACCAGCTGTTCTGAAGATGTTAAAGCATGATGGTAGAGACCATGATTAGACTTATCCTGCATGGATTATACCACATCAGTATGGGACCCACATTTTGTATCCAGCGGCTTGAGACGGTCCATCGGCGAGTAGCTAGCTAGCTTTGTCAGAGGTGACTACCACACAACCAGCATTACTTCCCGAGTGATACATCATTTGGCCGGCAAACTCACCAGCATTGACATCTTGTGTCAAATTTAAAGTTTAGGTGGCATCTATCTGGGCTAAGTGGACATCCATGCTTGCAGGGTCTCCGACATCAGGGATCATTGAATGTTTCAAGAGGGATCGTGCAAGTCTTCCCTAAACTACGTAAAAAACTGTTTTTCAAAGTTTTTAATTTGTTCTGTTGTGAGGAAAAGGTGACGTGTCGCTTGCATCACTGGGGAGTCGAACTGATATTGACTTACATTTTGGCAAGGCCTGCTGTCCTTGCAGCAGGTAGGACCTGCTGTCATTGCAGCAGGTAGGGTAGAGCTAAGGGCGTTGTTACTTATGTTTCTACACTTTATTCACCCCCCCTTCTCCCCTGTCACTCCCTCTCTTCTCCTCTGCTATCTCTTTTGTCTCTTTCTCTGGGAGACGACATACAATGACCTTGTCAGTTGTTTGAGCTTCACTGCCGCTTTGCACATAGCCTAATTATGATGATGCTCCAATGTTGGTCCTGTGTGCACTTCATGGGAAGAAAATTAGATAGGTAACTCAGTTAGTTTGCAGCATGGATGCTTTAAAGTTTTCTGCAGCACTAGCGCTATGCTATTGGATTTGGGGCTCATCATTACTTTGTATCCCATATGTACTTATTACCTACCGATGTATACTAATTACCGGTGTATTCTGTTTTACCCGAATCACTATTCGCGTGCGTTATCATCATTCGGAATTTCTCACATCATTGTTTACAAGACATTTTTCTCTGTCTGTATAAAGAAAAAAATATATCAGAGCTGTCCGTTTCTCAGGGTAAGTGACTTCTTTTATCTGTAGTCATAAATTATGATGTCCGTTCACTGTTTTTACATAAAAAAACATAAACTGTTCACTTAAAAAAATAGTTACATTGCTGTTAGAAAAGTGTGTTTGCTCGCTTTTTGACAGCCCGGTTCCCGGTGTTTAGATAAAGAAGATGACGTCAAATATTTTGTCTTTACACATACGTCACATGGTACTCAAATATAGATGAAGCGTGTGGATAAAAAAAATCCACTCATCATATTGCACGACCCGCAGAAAAAGCGACCGACTGAAGTCGGTTGATTTTCTAAGAGTGCCCTAAAATCACCGTGTCATTCTGTCAGTCTGTCTGTCCGTCCGTAACCCGTTTGTGAAAATTGGTGATAGTGACTTAACCGATTGGAATTGCACGACCCGCAGAAAAAGCGACCGACTGATCGGTTGATTTTCTAAGAGTGCCCTAAAATCACCGTGTCATTCTGTCATTCTGTCTGTCCGTCCGTAACCCGTTTGTGAAAATTGGCGATAGTGACTTAACCGCTTGGAATATTTAAACAATTTTTGGCATACTGATAGATATCAATGAGATCTAACCAATGAACTTGCGAAATAATACATTCCATTTAGTATAGCCTCGCCGAGGCGAAAAATCCGTAACCCGTTTGTGAAAATTGATGATAGTGAATTAACCGCTTTGAATATTTAAACAATTTTTGGCATACTGATAGATATCAATGAGATCCAACCAATGAACTTGCGAAATATTACATTCCATTCAGTATAGCCTCGCCGAGGCGAAAAATGTGAAAATTTTCGAACTGCTTCTCCTCGGAAACCGTTGAGCCGATTGAAGTCAAATTTCATATGGAGCCTCTATGGGATGGGGCTAACCAAAATGAGGTCCAGCTCACATGGGGTCCAGCTCACATGACCAAAATGGCCGCCCAGCCATATATGGTCTGTCTTGTCTGTCTGTCCGTCCGTAACCCGTTTGTGAAAATTGGAGATAGTGACTTAACCGCTTGGAATATTTAAAAAAAAATTACATACTGATAGATATCAATGAGATCTAACCAATGAATTTGCGAAATATTACATTCCATTTAGTATAGCCTCGCAGAGGCGAATAATGTGAAAATTTTCGAACTGCTTCTCCTCGGAAACCGTTGGGCCGATTGAAGTCAAATTTCATATGGAGCCTCAATGGGATGGGGGAAACCAAAATTTGCTCCTGGGGTCTGGATCACATGACCAAAATGGCCGCCAAGCCATATATGGTAAAAACCCTTCAAAAATAGTCTTCTCCAGAACCACTGGGCAGATTTCCACGAAACTTGATAAATGGCATCTGGGACGTATGCCCATCATAAATTGCTAAAATGGTGACCCTGGGTTGACCTTGACCTTCTTTGTGCCCAGGTCAAACTTTGACACATATGGGGGGGGGGGGGGACCGTTTTAGGTCCAGGTCACATGACCAAAATGGCCGCCATACCCATATATGGTAACACTCATAAAGCTAAAAGCATCCGGCGGGTCGTGCACTTCAGCTGAAGCACTGGTAATTAAATAATGTTTGGCATACTGATAGATACCAAATGTGATCTAACCAATGAACTTGCCAAATATTACATTCCATTTAGTATAGCCTCGTCGAGGCGAAAAATGTGAAAATTTTCGAACTGCTTCTCCTCGGAAACCGTTGGGCCGATTGAAGTCAAATTTCATATGGAGTCTCTATGGGATGGGTAAAACCAAAATTTGCTCGTGGGGTCCAGGTCACATGACCAAAATGGCCGTTAAGCCATATATGGTAAAAACCCTTCAAAAATAGTCTTCTCCAGAACCACTCGGCAGATTTCCACGAAACTTGATAAATAGCATCTGTGACGTAGGCCCATCATAAAGTGCCAAAATGGTGACCCTGGGTTGACCTTGACATTCTTTGTGCCTAGGTCAAACTTTGACACATATGCTTACACATATGCTTTTGTATTGGAAAAGTAAGAATGCATTTTATCCTGCAAACGATTCAGAATACAGTACTAAAGTATAAGATATATTTTTGCTCCTTACGATAAGGCGCATTTATTGGGGGAACCGTTTTAGGGCCAGGTCACAGAACCTAAATGGCCGCAATACCCATATATGGTAATACTCATAAAGCTAAAAGCATCCGGCGGGTCGTGCAGTTCAGCTAAAGCACTGGTTTTATCTTGTTAGTTTCCTCCCTTCCTGGTACTACCTCTTGAAGGGTAAAACACAATATGTGATATGTATTCTGTGATATAAAACGTAGATGTGGTTGTATCCCTTACATAAATGGAATAATAAAGAATAATAATCACTAATTGTGACACTTGATTTTCCCTAAAAAGCAATATACTGTGATGTTCTATTTTGTGTACTTAATAAAATGGTATACTTCATACAAGAGGGCCCAGAGGGCCCTGAGTCGCTCACCTGAGAATCAGTGTCTCTAGTACATTCTTGGCCCAAGGGCTATACTAGGTGAAGCTTCATACCAAATATCAAAGACCTGAGCCTTGTGGTTTCAGAGATGAAGATTTTTAAAGATTTTCCCTGTACAAGCCTATGTAAAACCAAAGGCCCCCGGGGCGGGGGCATTTTTAGCCCCGGGGCTATAATTTGAACAATCTTGGTAGACATCCACTAGATGAAGCTTCACACCAAATATCAAAGATCTGAGCCTTGCAGTTTCAGAGAAGAAGGTTTTTAAAGATTTTCCCTGTATAATAGTAAAGTAGAAGTAAAACAAAGATCAGGAATTGATACAATTAACTTACTCCATCCATAAAAGACACCAAAGGGAAAGAAATACAAACATTAAGCGACCAGACCATAATGGAAACCTAAACAAAGGAAGGCCATATGGACAGTTACTTTCCCACAAAATGGCCATATGGCCATCCAAAAATAAAAAGACACAAGTGATACACACAGTAAGTAACAAACAACAACATAAATAAATCGCCACAGAAGAGCCGCCTTGGAACGGTCAGTGGAAGATTTCCACTGGGGGGCTTAAATCGATTTTACGTGGCCACAATCCTCGCCCTTACTTCCGTCTAAGCCGTTATAAGCCTATGTAAAACCAAAGGCCCCCGGGGCGGGGGCATTTTTGGCCCTAGGTCTATAATTTGAACAATCCTGGTAGAGGTCCACTAGGTGAAGCTTCACACCAAATATCGAAGACCTGGGCCTTGTGGTTCTAGAGAAGAAGATTTTTAAAGATTTTCCCTATATAAGCCTATGTCAGCCCAAAGGCCCCTGGGGCAGGGGCATTTCTGGTCCAAGGGCCATAATTTGAACAATCTTGGTAGAGGTCCACTAGATGAAGCTTCATACCAAATATCGAAGACCTGGGCCTTTCGGTTTCAGAGAAGAAAATTTTTAAAGATTTTCCCTGTATAAGCCTTTGTAAAACCAAAGGCCCCGGGGGCAGGGGCATTTTTGGCCCTGGGGCTATAATTTGAACAATCTTGGTAGAGGTCCACTAGATGAAGCTTCACACCAAATATCAAAGATCTGAGCCTTGTGGTTTCAGAGAAGAAGATTTTTAAAGATTTTCACTGTATAAGCCTATGTAAAACCAAAGGCCCCAAAGGCGGGGGCATTTTTGGCCCCAGGGCTATAATTTGAACAATCTTGGTAGAGGTTCACTAGGGGAAGCTTCACACCAAATATCAAAGACCTGGGCCTTATGGTTTCAGAGAAGAAGATTTTTAAAGATTTTCCCTATGTAAGCCTATGTAAACCCAAAGGCCCCCGGGGCGGGGGCATTTCTGGCCCAAGGGCCATAATTTGAACAACCTTGGTAGAGGTCAACTAGATGAAGCTTCATACAAAATATCGAAAACCTGGGCCTTTCGGTTTCAAAGAAGAAGATTTTTCAAGATTTTTCCCTGTATAAGCCTACGTAAAACCAAAGGCCCCCAGGGCGGGGACATTTTTGGCCCTAGGGCTATAATTTGAACAAACTTGGTAGAGGTCCACACGGTGAAGCTTCACACCAAATATCAAAGACCTGGGCCTTGTGGTTTCAGAGAAGAAGATTTTTAAAGATTTTCCCTATATAAGCCTATGTAAACCCAAAGGCCCCCGGGGCAGGGGCATTTCTGGCCAAAGGGCCATAATTTGAACAATCTTGGTAGAGGTCCACTAGATGAAGCTTCATACCAAATATCAAAGACCTGGGCCTTGCGGTTTCAGAGAAGAAGATTTTTAAAGTTTTCATTTTAAAAATCTATTTTTAGCTCCTGTGACCTAGATGTGCAATGGACCGGAACCATTTGAACAACTTTGACAGGGGACCACCTAAGGATCATTCCTGTGAAGTTTGGTTAAAATCCAATCAGTGGTTTAGGAGGAGATGTCATTTAAAGAAAAAGTTTACGCACGCACACACGCACGACGGACGATGGACAAAAAGTGATCCCAAAAGCTCACCTCGTCACTACGTGACAGGTGAGCTAAAAACATACTGTAGAAACACACAAAAAAGCTTTCTGACCGCCTTCGCTTTCATTTTGAAGGCCAATAACTATTTCATTACAGAACCTCGTCCAATGTAGGCTCTTATACCCAAATAACTTTCTACAGGATTTGTTTACATATGTATACACCGGTAATTAGTAACACCGGACATGCCACATAGTGGCAGGGGTAGTCCAATATAAATAAACAATTTAGCCAGTCGGAGTTTATTTTGAAAAAATATATTGTTTATTTCCATTGAAGGAATGAAATAATAGTTTAATTAGACACAATTTATCAGAATCGGTAGAACAGTTTGTTTTATATACTGACTTGAAGAGTTAATACACCGGTAATTAGTTACACATGTATACATCTTCGGAAGGTAGAAATCCGCAAGTAGCCAGATAGCTCATTGTGTCTCATTGTGTCTCTTACTATTCCCAGAACTTTTTTGTATAACCCTGAGTAAATCTGTGAAAAAGTTTTAATTGCTTGTCCAGACGAGAAGCGCTTTCCACCCTCCCGGGAAGTTCCGGTAAATCCTTCGGTAAATCTCAGGTAAATCGTTGGTTCAAGCGCGGTGCTGGGTTTTACCAGCTAATACGCGACGCAGTTTCGAAACTTTCCCGCTGTCAAACTTCAGCGTTTGATGCAACAGTCTTTGAAAAGAACTTTTAAAATTATTTCGACGTTTTTTGTGTTTCTGTTGTTATGGGACTTGACTCATTTTTTGGTTTTGAGAAGCAATTATGGATGTGAATACAATTCTCATGAACTCTGTAAAGATGGTGGATTATCCCGAGAAATTGAACGAGATTCCAGGCGAGATTTGGGTGCCTAAGTATGTTGTATCAGCCTCTCTACAGTAAAGCAAACACTTCGTGTGTTTGCTATAATTCTGACCCCTTTGAAGTAGAAGTGGAGGCAATTATCAGGAATCGATACAATTAACCCGCAGCTCCATCAGAGACACCAAAGGGAAAGAAACACAAACATGAAACAACAGAACTCAACGGAAACACCAACAACGGAAAGCCAAACGGACAGCTACTTTCAAACAAAATGGCCAAATCGGCTATCCAAAAAAAAACAACAATATAAGCGACACAAAAACACCCAAAGACAAACCATAACAAAAATAAAGCGCGACAGAAGAACCGCCTTGGAAAGGTCAGCGGAAACGAATTCCATTGGGGGGCTTTAATCGATTTTACGTGGCCACAATCCTCGCCCTTACTTCCGTCGCGATTAAGACAAATAATTTGTTCAGTCCGCATGAAGGCCTCCTAACTCATCAGTGCAACATCTCCGTGAACACAAAAATTAAACAACCAAAGAGATGAAACAACGGTGAGGACTCGACAGCAAGAAACCAATGAAATGCTGGAGCAAAAGAAAACCAACAGTTAGACTTGAACCCCACTGTTATATAGTAAAACAGGGGTTTACAGGGGTAAACCTTATTTTCCTTACATCTGCTCTAAAATATAGATTGAAGATACTCGTTAGAACCGCCCCGATGAGGCGGTTCTAACGAGTACCAACAATCTATATTTTGAGCAGAAATAAGAACAATATGTATTTGTGAAACACTGATGTCCTCGGACAGCGCATGTGAATTGTGAAAGCCCTATCACTAACCATTCAAAGGTTTGGCCAATGTTCAAGTCTAAAAAAGTAGGTCAAGGTCACACGGTCAAACATTATGGAACCATTGACTTGCACTGTGACAATGAATGCTCATGTGAAATATGAAAGCCCAATCACTTACCCATCGAAAGTTATGGCCAATGTTTTTAAGTTTTTTAAAAAAATAGGTCAAACGACAAGGTCACAAGGTAAAAAATTATGGTACCACCGGAAAGGTCTTGTGACATGGAATGCATAAGTGAAATATGAACGCCCTATCACTAACCAATTGAAAGTTATGGCCGATGTTATAGTTTTTGAAAAGTCAAACGTCAAGGTCACAAGGTCAAAAATTATGGTATCGTTGGAAAGACCTTTTGACATAGAATGCACGTGCGAAATATGAAAGCCCTATCCCTTACCAATCGAAAGTTATGGCCAATGTTAAAGTTTTTAAAAAGTGGGTCAAACGTCAAGGTCCAGGTCACGAGGTCAAAAACTATGGTACCACTGGAAAGGTCTTGTGACAAGGAATGCACATATGAAATAAAGCCCTATCAGTTACCATTCAAATGTTAAGGTTTTGCGGGCAGACAAACAGACATACCAAAAACAATATGCCCCCCCCCCCCGCGAATCTTTGATTCCGGGGGCATAAAAACATCACAAATATTTCATATTTTTCGGTGATACAATTTAATGTGTATTTGTATAGGCGTGTTTTCGTTATGTTTATTGTTCGCAAATCAGGTTTTTGCAGGACATACGTACATTTACCTTACTTTCGCTCAAAACATTGATTGGTTTTGGCTGTTCCTTAGAACCACCACAATGGGGCTGGTTTAAATTCCACAAAATTGGAAGCAACGTCTCCAAAATGACCTTACAGTGTTGACGGGGACGTTAAACTTCGACTCAAATAAACAAATAAAAACCAATAATCTGCATGTATGTTTGTAAATGAGAAGTACTGAGGACAATTAAGGGACAATGTTTCCTTATTTATTTATAGAAATATTCATCATGTCAATATGTCCATTGGTTTATTTTGCTGTTTGTAGGCCTCCCCATCACTTATACACTGCTGTATCGTTTACACATCTGTGAAATGTGTACCCTTGAAACTCGATTGCCCTTGTATATAGACTATGGGCCACCATACTCACCAGAGCTCAGGTGGAAACTGCCCAGCAGTCATGTATATCAATAAGATATGATCATAATCTACCGATTCTCAAGTCTCCCAAACGAACTCCCATACTCAAATGAACCACCATATTGACTTTACTGTTGATCTGAAATAGTAGGCTTTTTATGAAGTGGAGGGTGGGGCATGGACCTAACGCCCTGGTTGGTATCACTGAATCCGCCTTATCATAAAGAACTAGATATTAATGGTATACGTGTGGTGATCAGTACAAGGTCTTTTAAGCAGTGAAGGGGTAAGGGGTTGGGACATGGCCTGGTGGACGCAGGAAAGTCCAAGGTTGTCATTAAATGTGTCTAGAATACATGTGGTTAGGGGTGGCGATCTGGAAGATTTCTGAGATACGAGGCGTTTTTTATAAAATGGACGGGGTGAAGAATGTCCCTTCAGGACCTGTAGGGATCCCCAAGTTGATGTCACTGAATACGTCTTATCAGAAGGAACACGAATGTATATGATCTAGGGTTGGAATCTGAATGCTGTTTGAGATATAAGGCCTGTTATGAAGTGGAGGGGTGGGTAATGGCCCCAGCAAACCCCAGGGGACCTCAAGGTTGATGTGATTGAATGTGTTAGGATGGGGCGCTGAATGGTTTCTGAGATACATGGACTTTTATAAAGTTGTTTTGCTTGTTTGATTTGAGGTTTAACGCCCACGTCAACACTTGTAAAGGTCATTTTGGAGACGTTGCTTCCAAAGGACGGGTCTCCCTAAGGGGTTTTTTTGGCCTCCTAACGATTTTGTTTATTTCTGGCTTATTGTTAGCATACACATGCCTAATTATTTGGAACATATGTGGTTTTGGTATTTAAGCAGTTTTTTCTGAGTTACAGTCTCTTTAAAGTGGGTGGGGTAACTCAACACAGTTTTGACATGTATTTTGTGTCTCATTTAAAGGTAAAAAAATAGTACCATGCATGACACGTTATTATATAAAATTGCAGGGGAAGGTCTAACTCTATGTTTTGTCACACGTTTATTCACCAAAATTCACTTTTTTGGGGAAAAATATGGTTTAAAGAACCTTGGGTCATTTTTTAGATTTTTTAACACTAAAGTTCATTTTTTTCTTATATCTTCTGTATACATTAACCTATTGTGGAGAAACTCCTACCATGCAAGCATACTGATGGGACAATATAACGCAAATGATCATTTGAGATGTTGACCTATATTTCACGGTTGAATGAACATTCTTATTTCATGTTTATAGGTTAAATTATTGTTTCCATCAGTTCAAGAGTTTATATGTTTCTGGCATTTGGATAAACAGGCGATGAGTTTAAACTTATTTAAATAAAGCGAAAAAACAATAGAAATGTGTCCAAAGTACACAGATGCCCCCGCATGTTTGACTTTGCCAATATAGCTGCATGACCCCTCGGAGACACACTAGCAACAGATATATATGTTCAGGATGGGAATCTCAATATTTTCTGAGATATTTGGATTTTGATGATATGAAATGGGCAGGGCAGGGGGCTGGGGGCTGGGGCATTATTGTGTATGTCATTGAATGCATCTGACCATAAACAACATCAAATAAAAAAGGGTGGAATCTGAACAGTTTCTTAGATACATATTTTTTTTTACATTTTCTTTGGTCCAATCAAATAGCCCCACCCCAGACAGAATCAGTGACCATAAACATTCTAAACAGTTATGAGCTGCAGGAGAAATGCAGAAATAAATGTGCACTGGTTATGAACGTAATAATGTGTGACATAGTACGCACATACGAACATAACATCAGATCGAAAAAAAAAAATATGCCTCACTCACTCCTTCCTTTGGCATGCAGAGATATAAGAAAGGTCTGCTTGAATATCTTTAATAATCCCACTTCAAGAGCACATCTAAAAAGAATGTGGTACACCTACTTGAAGACACAGGCATATACATTTAAAAATGGTTGTTCACAACTGTATTCTGACATGCTTTGTGCATACTGAATCAAATTAATCTACAGAAGAATAGCTTTCATCGTCACCTGAACTTGAGCTGTTGCCTCTTTTTGAACAGCATCTGTTACACTGTTCATATACTGTGACTTCAACGATTTTTACTGACTTTGGCTGATGGCCTTAAAACCGAGGTTCTTTAACATGGAAGTGATATTGACACAGCAATCAAATACCTTGTCACCATTTTTTTCATTTGCACTGCCACCCTATTATGGACTCTAGTCTAGGGCCTTCCTTAATCCTTAGATTGTATCCCTGTCTCCCTCTCTATCTCTGTATTTCAGGTAATAGTCAAAGAGACCCTTTATCTGCTTATTTTGTTCCACTATTCATTAAAGATGTTACCTTACTTTGAAGATACATCTAATGATAATGCAATTATCTACACAGGAGGCAAACGAAACTCGATTAGTCACCAAGGTAAGGAGGGTGGTTGAGTCTGCCAATGGCCGAATAAAAAAATGGAAGGTATTTTTTTCTACCTTTAAATGAGACCTAAAATACATGTCAAAACTGTGTGGAGTTACCCCACCCAATTTAAAGAGCCTGTAACTCAGAAAAAAACTGCTTAAATACCAAAACCACATACGTTCCAAATAATTAGGCATATGTATGCTAACAATAAGCCAGAAATAAACAAAATCGTTAGGAGGCCAAAAAAAACCTTTGGGAGACCCGTCCTTTGTGGGACTATTACCCGACATTGAGATGAAATGACATCTCAAGCCCTGCCGCCCAGTAAACCAATAGGATTTATAAGCATGGACGTTCTGACTCGCACCGCTTTGCCTGGGCAGGCTTAAATCCTCTAAGCGGTTTACCAGTACTCGAGTGCGGGTCGGTTTCAGCTCTGCGTGGAAGCATCATGCAGCCAATCTATTTCTTCAAGCCCCGATGGGCGGGGCCGCTTTTTATACACATGTAGTGGTATGGCTGAACACAGCCAAGGGGGACCTCAAGGTGGGTGTCACCTAATGCATCTTATCATAAGGAACATGATTATATAGATTGTATGGTTTAGGGGTGGGCTCAGAGCAGTTTCTCAGATATATGGCCTTTTATGGTTGAAGGGTGGGGCATGGCCCCCGATGCAACCTGGGAGACCCCAAGATTGCTGTCACTCGCTGAATGCGTCTTATCATTGGGAGCAAGAATATATCTCGGTTAGTGATGGAGATCTTAAAGGTGTCTGAGGGTGTGGCCCTATGAATCCCGGGGGACCCCGAGTTTGTGTCACTGAATTGGAACAACATCATATCTGGTTTAGGGGTGGGTCTTGGAACGGTTTCTGAGATTTATGGCCTTTATGAAGTTGTGGGCCATGGCCCCTACGCTGTTTCTGAGATATATAGCCTTAAGGAAGCGGTGGGCCATGGCCCCACCCCCAGGTTGGCGTCTCTGGGTGCGTTTTATCATAAGGAACAAGAATATACATGTATAAAGGGTAAGGGTGGGGCTCCAACAGGTTTCTCAGATATTAGGCCTTTAATGAAGTAGAGGGGGTGAGGAAAGGCCCCGGTGCACCCCGGGGACTCTTTGAAACCTTCTTACAAAACTGCATTATGATATCTGTCATATCTCCCAAATTTCAGAAAAATCCATCAAGCAGATATTGAGAACTTGTCACACAAAATTTGCATGTCCTCAGGGGATATTATGTCCCGAGGAGAAATTTTGGGGCCGCGGTTTTGAATTTTGAAACCCTCTTGAACAAAGAAACAGTGGGGCGGACAGAAAACTACTCTAGGAACAGTCCTATAAAAGTTTTGTCAAAATACCTGCAATGACTGGACAGTAAACACAATTTTCAATTTTCCCCATTATAAGCCTATAGAAACTCTAACTACATGTAGCAGTAACAACCAAACTTAAGAACCGAATTTCATAAAACAAAATAGGAGGCCCATGGGCCAGTATGCTCACCGGAGCTCAGGGACACTGCCCACTGGCAGTCATGTATGTTAATGAACCGTGGTAGCCCTGCACCCAAGGACGCTACAGATATTTCATGTTCGCCCAATCTTGGAATATGGTAGTTGTATCAGGGAGACTGGGACCCCAGTAGAGTTGCCCTTCATGAAGAAACTGAAGAAGTTCAGAATAGAGCTGCTAGATTTGTAAGAAGCAATTACTGCTTTGAAACTGGGAGCATGGCTGGAATACTAGGCAAATTAAGATGGGAGTCTCTCAAGAAAAGGAGAAAAGATAATAGGCACATGATCTAAAGGGTGCTGCCAGCATTCCAACAGATAACTTTGTTCCCCCAACTAGGCACTGCAGAAATCACCAGTCATTGGCCTTTCAGACCCTTACTGCAAGAACTGACATTTATAAAGAATCGTTCTTCCCCAAAACCATTTGACTTACCAGTAACAATTCTGATTCTGTTAGTGAATTCCAAAAAGCTCGTATACAATTAAACTTAGGATGGGAGTATCTCAAGAAAAGGAGGAGAGACAGTGGGCTTATAGTATACTCTTGTACAAAAGGCCTAATGGGTGCTGCTATAATTCCAACAGATGACCTTATCCCCTCAATTAGGAGTGGCAGAAAGCATCACTCTTTGGCATTTCAGGTGCCATCTGCAAGAGCTGACGTCTACAAGGGATCCTTCTTCAAGTCTAATGTGTTTGTTTGTTTGGTTTGAGGTTTAGCGTCCCCGTCAACACGGTAAAGATCATTTTGGAGACGTTGCTTCCAATTTTGTGGGACTTTTACCCGACATTAAGATGAAATGACATCTCAAGCCCTGTCGCCCAATGAAACCAATAGGGTTTATTAGCATGGCCTCGTACCGCGGTTCCTGGACAGGCTTAGATCCTCTAAGCGGTTTACCAGTACTAGTGTTCGGGCCGGATTCAGCTCTGCGTGGAAGCATCATGCAGCCCATATATTTCTTCAAGCCCCTATGGGCGGGGGCTATTCTTCAAGTCTAAGAAAGTTGTTTTATTTAAAGACTATATATATAAATTCAAAGTTTGTCTGTTAATTTAAAGACTAACACAACTGAAACAAGAATTCCGCCGAAGGCTTTGTCGCGCCTGTGGGGGCGCAAAGTCAGCGAACCATGACATCTAGGCCAAGGTCAAACATAGATGCTTGCATAAAAGTTGCCATTCTTAAATGCAAACTTGTACTAAGTATCATTAACTAAGCTGTAATAGTTCTTGAGAAATGAACTGAACCATTAGGGTGAACGCTAGGGTGGTTGCGATATTTTACAAAGTCAGTGAACCATAAAATGTAGGTCAAGGTCACATACGGATTCTTGCATTTAAGTTTCCATCTCCAGATACAAGTTTGTACTAAGTATAATTAATGAAGCTCTTACAGCTCTTGAGAAATTAACTTGACCATTTGGTTGAATGTTAGGGTGGTCGAAATATTTTACTAAGTCAGTGAACCATGAAATGTTGGTCAAGGTCAAATTCAGATGCTTGCATTTAAGCTTCCATGCCGAGATACAAGTTTGCACCAAGTATCATTAATGAAGCTCTTATAGTTCTTGAGAAATTAACTTGAACATTAGGGTGAACGCTATGGTGGTCGCAATAATTTACAAAGTCAGCGAACCATGAAATTTAGGTCAAGGTCAAATATGGATGCTTGCCTTTAAGTTACAAACCCCAGATACAAGTTTGTACCAAGTATCATTAATGAAGCTCTTATAGTTCTTGAGAAATAAACTTGACCATTAGGGCGAACGCTAGGGTGGTCGCAATATTTTACAAAGTCCGTGAACCATAAACTGTAGGTCAATGTCAAATAGGTATGCTTGCATTTAAGTTGCCAACCCCAGATACAAGTTTATACCAAGTATGATTAATGAAGCTCTTATAGTTCTTGAGAAATAAACTTGAACATTAGGGTGAACGCTAGGGTGGTCGCAAATGTTGACGCCTTGACGAACGGACGGAAAACCGAGCGCCTATATCGCGCCATGCTAATAGCAGGCGCGACAATCAACAAAATTGTGTAAAACGGAATACTGACAATTATTTGGTCGTTACCTGTGGAATATTTAATCATTTGTAACTGCAAATGATATAGTTGGCTTAACTTAATTAAATTCCTTCAACCATAATTGAGTATTTCTCAGGAAAAAAAACAGGTTTGTAATTCTAAACATATGTAAAATGGTCCAAGGACGCTTTTATCATATTGTTAACACAGACCACTCGCTTCGACGGACACTTTTTCTGACAACTGAAATTGGTGAAAGTTTCAGACCGCCTACAACAGTAAAGTGTCCGAAAACGAAATAACGTCAGTACGAAACTCATCTTATGTTCGACCTATGACAGATATTTCCTCCCTTTCAGCGGAGTTTCACCGCATTTGTGGTCTAAGGGAAAGAACTGTGTTGTTTTATTTCTTAATTATTTTCTATCTTTAAAACGATATTTACAGACAAAACACATGGGGTCCCGGTCATTTCGGCCCATGTCAAAATCGGCCCATAGCAATTTCGGCCCATAAATGATTTAAAGGCTGTTATAGGGGTCAATTATCAGTCAAAATTAAAAAAAAAATGAAAGGTATATTTAGTTATGATAAAATACATGTATATACAATTTATTTTACCCCTTTTTCACCGCTCGGCATAAATTTGTATTATTATTTTCAATAACTACCTCCCTCAGATGTGTCTTCTCGCAATGCAAACTTTGTAATGGAAGATAAGAAGAGGGTGTGTTTATTTAGTAAAAAAATCTATATTTATGAACTTGAAAATTGTAGTTCTGGGGTCATTGTTTATTTGTTTATTTTGTTGGCACATGTCGGTATGCAAAATGATCAATAATCATTATACGTTGTTACCTTTATCGACACGTGTCTTAAAATAACAAACAGAACGCTTATCATATTACTCAGTCATTAGTGGGACACGTGCCAATCAACCATAAGTTCAGTTTGTCTCCTAATGCGTGTCTTTTTTTTTCTTGGTTTCTTGCTTTCGGTTTCGTTTTATGAGTGTTATTGGGCAGGGGCGCATCGATAGCTATATGTTGACCCTGCACCGGGGCCTAACGAAGACTCACATCAGCCTGTGCATCCCCGCAGTCTGATTTTCTACTAAAAACTAATCAATGCGCCTTTTATTCATAACGTTTTCCATTACGTAAATGGAAGTGTTGAAAAGCAGAAATAAGAAAAAACAATGTACGAGGTGCAGTCAAAAAGTTCCCGGACTGGTCATCTATCACACTTTTCTGACGTCCGACCATGTTGAAACTAGCCATGCAAATATTTTGATTTCATTGCTGAAACTTCATAACATTTTATTGACATTGCGCCAGTTTTTCTTTTTAACAAATCATTTATCATTACTTATTAACACCGCTACGGAGCACTTCAAATTAGTTGACAAGTCCGAGTTGTACCCCCTGTTCTTAGCGCCATTTCTTTCATTATTTGGCGCTATTTCGTCGTGAAATTTCATATGACGCCACGACAACGCCATTTCAAAACAACTTAAAAAAAACGTCATCGCGTAAGAATTAACGGATTTATGCGCAAATTATTCAGCAATGGACAAAATCTGCGACGCGGTAACGTCGACGTCAATCGATCGAATGGAACAGCGCGCAGTCATTAAATTTTGTGCGAGGGCTGGAATGACACCAACAGACACTTGGAAATTTTTAAATCAGAATGATAGAGTAAAGAAGTGTTCGAGGACGATTGTTTTTGATTGGCACACACGTTTTCGGGATGGTCGTGATGACACTAAGGACGATAATAGAAGCGGTAGACCACAGAATTACGGCAGCATTGACAAAGTGAAGAGCGCCATTTCTTCGGATCGACGGAAATCGATTGACGATATATCAGATATGTTGGGATTGAGCCATGGGACCGAACATAAAATTCTGACAACGGACTTAGGAATGAATAAAGTGTGTGCCAGATGGATTCCTCGCCTTTTGACGATCGAAAATAAGAAAGCCAGGATTGAAGCGTCTGAAAAGTTTCTTCAGCGCTGGAGAAAAGAAGGCGATCGCTTCCTAAACTGTATCATTACGACAGATGTACATTTTCTTCATGGACAGCCAGGGCATGCTCCTTCAGCACGCAGTACCCAGTGACCAAACCGTGAACAAAGGATATTATCAAAAGGCAAGCTACCTGTTACACATTCTTTTGATATCTTATATCTTAAGCCATAAAACTATGCTTGTAAGATATGTTCGAAGTCTATGTATTATCAATCAATCATTTTTATTTTACCGTTCATTTGAAAGTAAACATTTCCTTTTCATTGCCATTTTAGGTCGTGCAGAGGCATCTCACACATGCCTTGAGAAAAAAACGTCCGGACCTCGAGATTTAGAATCTGATATTCCATCAAGACAACGCCCCAGCACATCGAGCCGCAGATACTTTACTGACAATATACTTCCTGGGATATGAAAGACTGCAACATCCGCCCTATAGTCCCGACCTTGCCCCTATGGACTTTTGTGTATTTCCGAGGTTAAAGGCAGATTTACGAGGTCGTAGATTTGATTCGGAAGAGGAAATAAAATTTGCCGTCAGATCAGCGGTACGCACCTATGACACAGAGTGGTACAGGAACATTTATCAAAACTGGGTACATCGCCACAGAAAGTGTATTGAACACCAGGGAGAATACTTTGAAAAAGAATGACTGACATTTACAAGCGTCAATCCTGACGTCATTTCCAGAGATAACGTCATTGACGTCATAAGTGCTCCGTTCGGCGTGCGTACTGTTATTTGCAATGTAAACGGTTCTGTTTTGGTGAATGATTGTGATAAAATGTTAATACTGTGCTGTAGAAAAAGATTTGTTTTTTATACTGATCCAGGCAGTCCTGGAACATTTCGACTGCACCTCGTACTCAACAAAACCCTTAGCGATTTCATAAGCTCAAAGTGATTGTGTCAACTTCTCATCATTGCCTGCAATGGAAAACAAATATCAAATATCATAAAGCCTAAATTTTACCGCCGTAAAAAAAAGAGATGAACAATTTTGATATTTTAAAATAAGGTTTACACTCCATATTTTCGGCCCCCGCTCATCGGGGCTTGAAGAAATAGATGGGTTGCATGATGCTTCCACGCAGAGCTGAAACCGATCCGTACACGAGTGCTGGTAAACCGCTCTAAGCCTGCCAAGGCAAAGCGGTGCTTGAGTCGACCCGTACATGCTTATAAACCCTATTGGGTTCATTGGGCGGCAGAACATTGTCGGGTAAAAGTCCCACAAAAATGGAAGCAACGTCTCCAAAATGACCTTTACAGTGTCGACGGTGTAGCGTTTTTGTTTATATTTATACATCATTTACATGTTTACCTTAGCAAAAAAAAAAAAGGTTATAGTTCAGAGTATCAGATTTTAATATAGCATGCTCTCAGAATCTACATCAGTTGATCTGCGGGTTTAATATAGTACACATCTATAGTAGTATACAGTGTTGTGTCTTACTATTTTAAATTTGCGACGAGTTGAAAACTTTTCAAGAAGAGAAAAGGAGGATATGCAGCAACTCCAGCTAATGACATTAATCAGTGACACTGATTAACTGGACTAATTAGCTGTTAAAATCAGGAATTATGGCATCAGCTTTACCGACATTTCCACCTTTTAACATTCATGAAACTGCCTTGGACATACACTGGCGAAAATGGATAAAGCGGTTGGAGAATATTCTTGTCGGCATGGACGTCAAAGACATAAACCGTCAAAGAGCTCTACTTCTTCACTACGCTGGGGAAGACGTTTACGACATCTTTGAAACGTTAACAGATACTGGAGACGATTATGCAACGGTAGTAACCAAACTTTCGGACTATTTTGCTCCAAAGAAGAATACAGAATACGAAATATATAAATTCCGACAAGCTAAACAACAGCCCGACGAAGGGATTCACGCATATTTGACAAGGCTGAGACAGCTTAGTATAAACTGCGACTTTACAGAAAATGACAAGGAAGTCAAGTCACAAATAATTCAAGGCTGCAGTTCCTCCAGGCTACGACGCAGGGCGTTACGCGAGGATCAGACTCTTGATGAACTGTTGAAAATTGCTAGATCAATGGAATTATCAGACCAACAGGCATGTGAAATCGAACACACGGGAAAGCAACAAAGTGCAAACGCTGTACGTACCTTGAAAAACAAATTCAGAACAAACAGAAAGAAACACTTTCAAAAGTCGTCAGAGGCGAAAGCACATTTCAACAAGAATTCCGCCGAAGGCTAGTCGCGCCTGTGGAGGCGCAAAGTCAGCGAACTGTGATATCTAGGCCAACATAAAAAACAGATGCTTACATAGAAGTTGCCATTCTTAAATGCAAGCTTGTACTAAGTATCATTGATTTAGCTGTAATAATTCTTGAGAAATGAACTTAACCATTTGGGTGAACGCTAGGGTGATTGCAATATTTTACAAAGTCATTGAACCATAAAATGTAGGTCAAGGTCAAATATGGATGCTTGAATTTATGTTTCCATCTCCAGATACAAGTCTGTACCAAGTATCATTAATGAAGCTCTTATAGTTCTTCAGTAATAAACTTGAACCTTAGGGTGAACGCTAGGGTGGTCGCAATATTTTAAGAAGTCAGTGACCCATGAAATGTAGGTCAAGGTCAAATATGGTTGCTTGCATGTAAGTTGTCATCCCGTGATACAAGTTTGTACCAAGTATCATAAATGAAGCTCTTATAGTTCTTGAGAAATAAACTTGAACCTTAGGGTGAACGCTGGGGTGGTCGCAATATTTTACGAAGTCAGTGACCCATTAAATGTAGGTCAAGGTCAAATATTGATGCTTGCATGTAAGTTGTCATCCCGTGATACAAGTTTGTACCAAGTATCATAAATGAAGCTCTTATAGTTCTTTGGAAATAAACTTGAACCTCAGGGTGAACGCTAGGGTGGTCGCAAATGTTGACGCCTTGACAAACAGACGGACGGACGGACGGACGGACGAACGGACGGACGGAAAACCGGGCGCCTATATCGCGCCATGCTAATAGCAGGCGCGACAAAAAGCAAACATGTAGGAACTGTGGGGGAGAATATCCTCAAGTGGATAGACAGTGCCCGGCAAAAGGGAAATCTAACCACGCGTGTAGAAAACAGAACCGCTTGTCTTCAGTTTGTCGATCGAAAATGAAAACAAAAGTAAAATCTGGCAACCAAGTTGAAGAGACATATTCTTGTGACACTAGTTGTGACTCAAATGATGATTACATGTTTGGGGTACACGAACAGTGAAATCTAAACAGCCAAGTTTGAATGTGAAAATTAGTGGATTAAATGTCAAAATGCTTGTGGACAATGGATCAAGCATTAATGTTTTGGACGAAAATACATACAAGGAATTCCAGGTAAAGCCTAAACTTTCAAAAAACTGATACAAAAGTATTTACTTACGGTTCAAACACTAACTTTCCATTATTAGGTAAATTTATTGGGACCATAGAAACCACACACAAAATCACAACTGCGACAATATACGTTACAAAAGGCTCTAGTGGTTGTTTACTGTGTTATGACTCAGCGATTGAATTACAGGTAATTCATGAGATTGCAATATTTACATCTGGTAGCAGCAAGGCCGAACAGCTCTGTCAGACATACTCATCGATTTTCGATGGCATAGGTAAACTGAAAAATGTAGAAATAGACTTGCACATAGACCCCAATGTTCAGCCAGTACAACAGCCTCACAGACGAATACCTTTTCATGTGCGAAAAGATGTGGAAAAGGAACTCAAAATCATGGTGGAAAATGATTTAATTGCGGAAGTCGATGGCGGGGCTACACCATGGGTTTCACCCATTGTGGTTGCACCCAAACCTAAATCACCGAACGAGGTTCGAATCCGCGTTGATATGAGGGAACCAAACCGTGCCATAAAACGTACACGATACTTAATTCCTACTGTGGATGACATTATAGTGATTTAAATGGCGCTAAAGTGTTTTCGAAGTTGGATTTAGTTAAAGGCTATAATCAGTTAATTCTCTCAGAAGGGTCAAGAAACATAACATCGCTACACATGCAGGATTATTTCGCTATAAACGCTTGTGTTTTGGAATAAATTCTGCGGCAGAAATATTTCAAAATATCCTCAGAAATGTGTTATATGGGCTGGATGGTGTCAAGAATATAAGCGATGATATAATCGTATATGGAAAAGACCAGAAAGAGCATGACAGTAGGCTCGAGGCGACATTCGCGCGACTTCAAGAGAAGAACTTGACATTTAATAAGAATAAGTGTGAATTCAGTAAGGATAAAATCGAGTTCTACGGACATGTATTCAGCGCAGCAGGAATTTCAGCTTCACCGGAGAAGTTTACTGCCATCAAAAACATGGATTTACCCTCATGTGTATCAGAGGTACGTTCTCTTTTAGCTATGAGCAATTATTTGTCGAGGTTCATACCTCAATACAGCACAATCACAACTCCTCTAAGTTACCTCACGAGACAGGATGTGCAATGGCACTGGTCTGCGGAACAGGACAATGCATTTAAAGAATTAAAACGAGTGCTTACAATTGACACTGTAATGGCGTACTTTGATCCGAAAGAACAGACTGACATAGTCTTATCGATGGATGCAAGCCCTGTTGGCCTTTGAAGTGTATTAATGCAAAATGGAAAAGTAGTCGCATACGCAAGTAGGGCGCTAACAGATGTTGAAAAACGTTACAGTCAGCCTGAAAAGGAAGCCCTAATCATAGTATGGGCATGTGAACACTTCAGACTGTACCTTTATGGGCATTATTTCACATTATTCAGTGATCACCAAGCCCTGGAAATGATATTCAATAATCCTAAATCAAAGCCGCCTGCAAGGATTTTACGCTGACAGTTACGATTGCAAGATTGCAATTTTAAGGTAGTTTACAAAAGCGGCAAGTCTAGCATTGGCGATTACCTCAGTAGACACCCAAACAAAGATCAGCTGATTGCTGATAAGAGCAGACAGCAAGAAATTGCAGAATGTGTTATGTTAACTACTTGATAGACAGTAACGTTCCAAAATCGATGACCTTGAATGAAATCTGCCTCAGTACAAATAATGACCCTACACTTAAAACCGTGATTAAATGTTTTAAATCAGGCAGCTGGGATAAATCGTATCAAAACAAAACGGTAGATACCTTTTCCAGATTAAAGCTTGAACTCACTGTGGCAAAAGTGCAGCAGGGAGAAATTGTGTTGCATGACAACAGACTGGTTATTCCGAAAGACTTATAGTCAAAAGTAATTGCGATTGCTCACATATCACACCTTGGGATAGTTAAAACAAAGCAATTGTTGCGTGAAAAGGTATATTTCCCTGGAATCGATAGAAAAGTTGAAGAATTGTGTCAGAGCTGCATACCGTGTTTAGCAGCCACACCCATGAAACAATCTGAACCATTACAAATGTCAGATTTACCTGACGCACCAGGGACAGTGCTGAGTATGGATTTCTGTGGACCATTTCCTAATGGGAGTTATTTGCTAGTTGTAATGGACGAATATTCCAGGTATCAATTTGTTGAAATAATCCAGTCATTGAGTGCAAAAACTGTAATACCGGTTTTAGACAAAATATTTTCAATGTTTGGATGTCCAGTTACCCTGAAAAGTGACAATAGTGCTCCCATGAACTCTGAAGCATTCAGCATTTTTGCGAGTTATCTTGGATTCGAACATAGGAAAATCACGCCCCTCTGGCCAAAAGCAAATTCGGAGTGTTCAGTAGAAACATAAAAACTAGATTACCCCAAATAACGTTGACAACTAGTGACAGGCAACTCAGAGACACTGAGAAGTACAAAAAGGCAAAGATGAAATCGTATGCAGATGATAAAAATAATGCGACAAAATCGAAGTTGATGGTTGGTGACAAGGTGCTAGTTGAGCAACCAAAGGAAAATAAACTGTCAACACAATTTGACCCAAAACCATACGAGATTACGGGTAAAAAGGGGACAATGGTCACTGCGAGAAGGGAAGAGAAGTCAATTACGAGAAACTCTACGTTTTTCAAACCAGTTCGAGGAAACGTAGAGATACCACCACCGAGTGACGAAAGTGATGATTTAACGGGACAAGCCGATGGTGAACCGTTACGAAGGCCGCAACTTGAAAGGTGACCACCCACCTATCTGAAGAACTATGTAACAACATAGGAGTGTGTACATATTGTAAATATATTATGTGTTTAAGGCATATTTTGGCTTAACATTACATCATGGTGACCAGTGTTAATGGGCACAATAATCCCAGGTACACCATTCTGGACATGCAGCCTAGACAAAATTGCAGAATTTTCACAATAATATTTCCTTAATATTTAGAGCTTGTAAGGTAAAGAGGTACAAAATACCTTCAGTGAATCATTAATATATGTATTACATTACAACATATGTTCCAATTCATTAAATTCTGGAACTAAGACTGAAACAAACAATTTCGAAGCAGTATGACATTATCTTACATTTTATCTGAAACACACCCGAAAAATCTTTATGTTTATTCTCTCTTTATAATTTGTGTTGCATGCTTAGTAGATAATACCTTGATTTAATGTGTAACTATAGACCATATAATCTCAAGTACAAACAATCCTTGGAAAAACTATCTAAGATAACAGTTTTAATGGTTGACTGGAACAATTTCCCATGAAATAACAAAACCACAAACTCGATGATTTGCTGACTTGACAGTGTATTTGGATTAGTGCTTATCAGGAACATTTATAGCTTAAATGCGAGAGCGCTACGTGACTTCAACATCCCCAAATTAATACAGATACTTTCCCAGCGGGCAATAATCGGTTGATTCAACGTTGAGTCAACGTTGAAGGCAAACGTTGAATAAACGTTGATTTTTGGTTGAATATGAAATTTGAATCAACGTTGCACAGTCAACGTTGACTCAAAGTTGACCATCCAACGGTGAATCAACGTTGATATTTCAGTTTTGATTCAGCGTTAATATATCAATTATGAATAAACGTTGATATTCGGTTGAATATGAAAGTTTAATCAACGTTGAGCAGTCATCTTTGAACCATAGCTTAATTTTCAACCTTGCATCAACGTTGAAATATCAATCATTAAACCAAACTGATATAACTACAGGAACAGCGTTTAAGAAACCATGATTCATTAAGAAAAGAAACTAACATGTAAATTTGCAAATTGTAAATATTTCATACGCACTCAAGGGCGCCCACTTTTTCACTTAAATTTGCTTTTAAGATATGTTATTACGAGCCACAAACACTGTTGTACTTCAAGTTTGTAGAACTGATCACTGTTTTTTTGTTTTTTTTGGGTTTTTTTTTTTTTTGTTGTTGTTGTTGTTCGACATTTGCTGCCGCCTGTTCTGTAAGCTGTCTATTTTTTCTTTCTGTCGGGGTCGAGGCTTTGATGCTATTCATAACACTATCTGAAACTAGAAATGTGTCCAGACGACACAGATGCCCCCGCCAAGGGCCCCGCCTCACCCCGAAAATCCATGTTGCAACAAAATTTTCTAAGTGTGTGAGCTTGTCATCAGGAACATTTGTGAGAAGTTATATTGAAATTGGTGAAAAAATGTAAGCGCTAGGCCAATGACAAAGTTTTTCTAAAAACAGCCACAGTGACCTTGACCTTGAAAGTCAAAATCCCTCGAGATATTGTCATAAGGAACATTTGTGTGAAGTTATATTGAAATCAGTGAAGAAATGTAAGCGCTAGAGCGATGACAAAGTTTTTCTAAA
Organism: Lucinisca nassula; assembly: GCA_963580285.1. Lineage (NCBI taxonomy): Eukaryota > Metazoa > Mollusca > Bivalvia > Lucinida > Lucinidae > Lucinisca > Lucinisca nassula. Next base: position 35,416,953 of record OY757024.1, read on the forward strand.
AATAGCCACAGTGACCTTGACCTTGAAAGTGGAACTTGCTAGAGAGATTGTCATAAGGAACATTTGTGTGAAGTAATATTGAAATTGCTGAAAAAATGTAAGCGCTAGAGCAATGACAAAGTTTTTCTAAAAATAGCCACAGTGACCTTGACCTTGAAAGTCAAACTCGTTCGAGGTATTGTCATAAGGAACATTTGTGTGAAGTTATTTTGAAACCAGTGAAGAAATGCAGGCGCTAAAGCGATGACAAAGTTTTTCTAAAAATAGCCACAGTGACCTTGACCTTGAAAGTCGAAATGGCTCGAGATATTGTCATAAGGAACATTTGTGTGAAGTTATATTGAAATCGGTGAAGAAATGTAAGCCCTAGTGATGACAAAGTTTTTCTAAAAATAGCCACGGTGACCTTGACCTTTAGGCCATGACCTTAAAAGATGAACTCGCTCGATATATTGTCATAAGGAACACTTGTGTGAAATTATATTGAAATCAGTGAAGAAATATAGATGCTAGAGCTATGCTGTGGGAGGGGATAATTAAAAAATTTTAAGTCTGTGACCTTGACCTTGAGGTCATAGGCATGGGTGGGGGTATTGCTGAATAAAACATTGTACCTATATCTATCATCATATGTACCAAAGCCATCATAAAAGTTCAGGTTCTACCAGGTACAAATACCTTAACTGGAGTCTTTAACATGGAAAATTTCTAAGTCCATGACCTTGACCTTGAGGCCATGGGCATGGGTAGGGGCATCGCTGAATAAAACTTTGGACCTATATCTATAATCATACCAAATATAAACCAATTCCATCAAATGGTTTGGAAAATATGAGTTCTAAAATGTTCAAGTCTACCTGTTACAAAAACCTTAACCTGAGTCTTTAACATTGAAAATTTCTAAGTCTGTGACCTTGACCTTGAGGTCACAGGCATGGGTGGGGGTATTGCTTAATAAAACTTTCGACCCATATCTATCATCATACTAAAGATGAACCAGTTCCATCAAATGGTTAGGAAAATATGAGTTCTAAAAGTTCAGGCTCTACCTGTTACAAAAACTTTAACCTGAGGTTACAGGATCACGTACGTACGTACGTACGTACGTACGTACGTACGTACACACACACACGTACAGACGGACGTACACATGTACGCACGTACGCACGTACGGAAAACCGAAAAACTATATGCCCCCGGCATCATATGATGCGCGGGCATAAAAAACAAAAAAGGCAATTCTTCAAATTACACCACAGATGTATTTTCTCCTATAGATGCATGTTTAGTTTCTGAAAGGAATTAGTGTGTATTGTGTAGAAAATCCGTACACTTTAGAAATGAATTTTATCTTTCTGCTGTTTATGAAAGAATGAACGCAGCGGGTCGCATGCAAATTAAATGAACCCCGAAGGGGTTCGTGCAAACTTTGCAAGCGATCCCTGTCGTTCAAATTTTCAGGAAAAGTATGTATGTGTAAATGTTGTATGCTTTGAAGTATCGATACCACCTCACCATGAATGCAAGGCATGAGGATCGTTTTCTAAAAAGCCACCTCTCCTCAACAGACTGGTATGAGGATCGATCGAAAATTGAAAAAAGCATGATCATAGAGAAGTTTAAATTCTGAATAAGTATTGCTTTACTTCATGTGCTAATTACGTAAATAATGAAATCATGCTTGTAAACCGAAAGTATGTATGTGTAAGTGCTGTATAATTTGAAGTATCGATACCACCTCACCATGAATGCAAGGCATGAGGATCGTTTTCTAAAAAGCCACCTCTCCTCAACAGACTGGTATGAGGATCGATCGAAAATTGAAAAAAAAAACATGAGCATAGAGAAGTTAAAATTCTGAATAAGTATTGCTTTACTTCATGTGCTAATTACGTAAATAATGAAATCATGCTTGTAAACCGAAAGTGCTGTATGCTTTGAAGTATCGATACCACCTCACCGTGAATGCAAGGCATGAGGATCGTTTTCAAAAAACCACCTCTCCTCAACAGACTGGTATGAGGATCGATCGAAAATTGAAAAAAAAAAAAACCTTACCGTGACAAAACATTTTTTTCGGTTTTACTTATCGTGGTGGACTGGAATCAGTCCAAATGTTAGCTTATTCATTCTTGACCTATAAATGTCTCTCTGATTACCTATTCTATCCCTCTCGGAAACCTGTGCATTCATCTACAAAATTTCATTCATTAAAGAAGTCATTATTTATGAGAGGAGAGAAAGATAAATATGCTTATGAACAAAGCAGCTAAATAAATGGAGTGTATCCAGCCTATTATCATGGCTGCATGCCGGTAGTGTTTGTTAATGCCATACGCTTTGCTGCGCCTATACTACCTGACCATAAATGCTAAATATACTGTTATTGTCATTACATATGACACTGCATCGGAATTGAGGGCGAGGGTGGAAATTTCGTAACCCCCGGATTTGAAACCCCATCAGTAGTTTACTTCTGGCGGTCACATCATGTTAACAGGTCCATGCAATGATTACCCTTGCAAACACTACTTTAAATAGAGAAAAGTGCGGTTTACATATTTTACTTATTTCTGCTCCTGCTCATTTATTTATAAATGCGCTGTGATGCAGTGGTAAAGCATCGGGTTCGAGATCAAGAGGTCGATTATTAATATTATTAATAATTGTGGATACGCGTTGGAACCGGTTTTCTAATGAGCATCTACAATCTATGTTTGGAGCAGAAATAAGAACAAATCACCAATTATAATCTCTGGATCCATAAAATATTGACCTGCATTACATTGGCATTCTGTCATAATGATTCCGTTGCATTTTCTGGTTTTGTACTATTGGTGCACGCACATTTCGATCGTGTATGTGCCGTCGTCTCATCTTTCCTAACTGTAATTTTGGTGGCTTGGGGTGGCTGTGGTCCTTGATTGTGGCTTTTCCTGCGTAACCTTTTCTTACTAAAAAAATAACGTCTAACATGTTCCATGCATACGTACCCGTAGTGTGTTGCTGCTTGTTGGAACCGCCTTCTAACGGGTACCCACGACCTATGTTTTGAGAAGAAATAAGAAAAGTAAATAATAATAATAATAATAATAATAATAATAATAATAATGCAGGGGTAGGCCTATGCTCCTGTTTATTTCACTATTAAAGTTTTTTTTCTAGATAAAGCGATATATGATTTTAGTTTTCACATGTCTTGATTTGTTTGTTTGATTTGAGGTTTAACGTCACCGTCAACACTGTATAGGTCATTTTGGAGTCGTTGCTTCCAATTTTGTGGGACTTTTTCCCGACATTGAGATGAAATGACATGTCAAGCCCTGTCGCCCAATGAAACCAATAGGGTTAATAAGCATGGACAGTCCAACTCGCACCGCTTTACCTGGGTAGGTTTAGATCCTCTGAGCGGTTTACCAGTACTCATGTGCGGTCGGTTTCAGCTCTGCGTTGAAGCATCATGCAACCCATTTATTTCTGCAAGCCCCAATGGGCGGGGGCCGCACATGTCTTGTAATATGCATTTTTATTGTAAACCCTGTTGGATTACACTTGCACATTATAATGCCTATATAGGGTACACTGAATGAGATTTGGGCAAATAGTGTAGATCCACATACTACGTACACCCAGGGCAGCTTACACTATTTGCATGAAAATATAATAACAGTAACATATAACAGGGAACGGAATCGCACAAACTAACCATGTACAGGCATAAAACATATGGGCCTCCTTGGCCTAGTGGATGAGAGCGCTGACTCTTAATCATTAGATCTCTCACCGCTGTAGTTCAAGCCTGGCTCGGGTTACATGTGAGATGCCAAGTTCTGCAACAGAAGGTCAGGTAATTTTTTCTCCGGTTACTGTGGTTTTCGCCCACCTCTGATTAACGATCGGCTCGATATGAGTGAAATAATCTTGAAAGGGCCATACAATCCATCACGTGAACACGTCCGTGTTATTAACACCCCCTAAACCCGACTTTATATAGAGAAAACTGGGGTTTACTGGGGTATGTATCATTTTTCTTATTTCTACATTTCTGCTCCAAGACATAGGTTGTGGGTACTTGTTAGAACCGCCTCTAACGGGACCCACAGCATATGTTTGAAGTAAAAGTAACAAAAATATCACATATTTTCATCAGAAAAGAAGACATTTTTGAGTTGTGAAAAAATGCACTATGTCGCACGGGTGTGTTATCGTAATGAAAACCAAAAAAAAAAAAAAAAAAAAAGAAAGAAAGAAAGAAAAAAGCAAAGGCATAAGCTGGGAATCATAACCACCAGACGCTCTAATTAGGAAATATCCCAGCTAACCAAACTGTTTGAAACACTGATAAATATATATCACAGTTATAAATATAACACAGGAGTTAAGCCGGAGCAAAACAAAATTTTAAGTGGTTGGCTGGAAATCACATATTTTCTGAAAAGGTTTCCGCATTAGATTGCCCTGAAGCTTGATTTTACTGTAAAGTAATAGAAAAAGAATCGTGCATTTTACCGGGCATCTTAATTTATATATTTTTTCCTTTGAAGGGCCAATTATATATTCATCATTGCACTTCGTTTCGTTCAATTTCAAAGTTTACGGGAAAAATGAAAAGTTTCTCTTCATTTAAAAGTCAATTTTAAAATGTATAAAGAACAAAGCTATTACAAAATCACTTTTAAATGATATTTTATATTAAATGCAAGTTGATAAGCCCGTTTTTGGCCACTGCGCGTCTGCGCGCACGCCCTTGTAATGGGCACTTGAAAGAGTACTAAATTTATTAATCGAAAGTTTCTTCGTTTCCATTGTATTGTTCGCTATAACACATGCTATTATGAAAATACATGCAGTATTAATGATAATAATAAATCTTACCTCGCACAATGAATAATATTTTTCTCTCTCTCTCTAGTTCGTGAAAAAACTTACACGCTCTGTGAGCACAATGCGTTATAATGATTTCCCCGACGCGTCACGTCACAACCAAAAGATGTGAAAATAAGATCCAAAAAAGCCTAAAGTTTTTTTTTTTTTTTTTATAAGCACCATCTCATCAACTAGTATTCGTTTAGACGCAGGGTAAGCCAAACAGTGGCTAGGCCAGCGGCGTACGTTAGGATAAAACTCTAATTACCTTTTTCTGTTCGGCGCCGCCACTTTTTGTTTCTGCGAGCTTCGTGGGAAAGTTCTTTCTTTCTTTCTACTGATGCTGCGATGCTGCGATCGATCACATTTGACCTTTACTCGCAGGTGTACATAACATACACTCCAGGCTAGACTGGAAACAGTCCATTCATTTACAGACCATACTACAGCCCCAGCAAAGCTTGCAGAATTTGCAAGGTGACCTTTGGTACTCTACCACATGCCAGAGAGTTATAATGAGCTGTTAATGTATCAGATATCTTTACTCCCCCAGTAAAATAAACATTGCCTAGCATTACAGTTTATACTATGTTATCTGTATGTGAGTGTTCTTGTTGGTTAAAAGAATCAGTGTTTTCATTTTAGTGAAAGTATTTTCTTATTTTCTTTATCGAGCAGTCGTAGTATGCGAACAACCCATACCCTCTGCAACTTGGCGGTACGAAAGCCCACCTTCAACCACACTGAGGCACGATGACGATTGACATCACTTAGACGTCCCATTGGCTTGTTCTTATGAAATGTTTGCTGGCCTTTTAACGTTACTAAGAGAATCCAGACCTTATAATGACAGTAAAGAAAGTGCTAAAAATATCGTGATAACGAAAATTTTGCAATTTTTGCATATTGCACGCGCACATGCACAGCATGAAAATCACACGGTCTTCGTGTCAAACAAACTCATGCTACAATACCATATTTATCATTTGAAAAAGTCAGTCATTTTTACCATAAACTAAAGAAATCAACACTCCAAAAGTGGTGCGTTTTCATGGAATCAGAGTATGTATTGAAAACATAGGTTGTGGGTGCTCTGTTTCCTAAACCCAGCACATGATTCTAGCCCAAATTCTATAGATAAACCACTCAATTCAGCAATAAGAAAAGCCCGGCTAATTCTTTTAATAACTGTTTACTGGATGTACTTAAGTTATAGTCATATGGACTTAAGTAAACAAGAAGCTACTGCGCTTTTTAATTTTTTGGTCTATGGGAAACAATCTACAGCAAATAAAACAAGAGCACCCCATGCGGGTGCCAACGCTCGGCTGCAGTTACGTTTAGTTAAACAAAAATTCTAAGTCGAAAAAGGGGCATAACTGTGCCAAAAATATTTTGAGGGTTACCTCACCTATTGGTATCAGTTCCCCTTTTCATAATGAACAAATAGTCAAAGTTTCAAGTAAATATGTTCAGTAATGACAGAGATATTACAAAACGTCCAAGTTTTTGCACGACAACGACACAAAAATTCTAAGTCGAAAAAGGGGCATAACTGTGCCAAAATATTTTAAGGGTTACCTCATCTATTGGTATGAGTTCCCCTTTTCATAATGAACAACCAGTCCGAGTTTCAAATAAATATCTTTAGTAATGACAGAGATATTACAAAATGTCCAAGTTTTTGCAAAAATTCTAAGTCCAAATGGGGCATAACTGCGCCAAAAATATTTGAGGGTTATACCGCATCTATTGGTATGAATTCCCTTTTTCATAATGAACAACTAGTCCGAGTTTCAAGTAAATTTGTTCAGTAATGACAGAGATATTATAAAAATATCCAAGTTTTTGCACGACAACGACGCAAAAATTCTAAGTCGAAAAGGGGACATAACTGTGCCAAAAATATTTTGAGGGTTACCTCATCTATTGGTATGAGTTCCCCTTTTTCATAATGAACAACTAGTCCGAGTTTCAAGTAAATATGCTTTGTAATGACAGAGATATTGCAAAATGTCCAAGATTTTTTGCAAAAATTCTAAGTCGAAAAAGGGGCATAACTGTGCCAAAATATTTTGAGGGTTACCTCACCTATTGGTATGAGTTCCCCTTTTCATAATGAACAACTAATCCGAGTTTCAAGTAAATATGTTCGGTAATTACAGAGAAATTACAAAATGTCCAAGTTTTTGCACGACGACGACGCCGCAGACGACGACGCCAGAGCTATAACAATACCACGTCGTTTTCTTCGAAAACAGCCGAGCTAAAAAACTTAAAAACATATTTTTTTTATCATTTTTAATTTTTTTTATTATTTATTTGTTTATTTATTTATCTACAATGTATTTTTGACGGCTACGTGTCATAATGGGTAAGAGCGCTGACTCTTAATCATTAGAGTGGTTCAATACTCACTCAGGCGAAATGTGGGATGCCAAGTTCTGCAAGGGAAGGTCAGTAGTTTTTCTCCGAGTATTCCGGTTTTCGCCCACCTGATTATGATCGGCTCGAAATGGGTGAAATGAGCTTAGAAGGACCGTAAACCCAAAACCTTTTTCAAAAAATCCATTTTCTCATCTTATCAACATTTCTTAACAGTATAAACTTTTAATAAGCGCATTATTTATATGAAACCTATGTATTGGATACATGTACTTGTTGCAATGGCCTCATTGAGGTTATTTTATCAAGTAACCATAATACAAGATTTATAAACAAGTACGAAACTTAAGCCATTTATTTCCTTTTTTCTGACCGATTGATCCGGGTAATCTTGTTTTCAACCACATCTGATTATAAATTAATGGCTTGAAGGTGGATAAGAGCGCTGAAGTGTTTTGAGACTGACTAGGCGCCAAGTTCTGCAACTGAAGGTCAGGAGGTTGTTCTCCGGGTACTCCGGTTTTCAATGTTTTCCCCAAAAAGGTAGACAAACTGCAGCATCTGAACCAACAGTATCCCTTAGAACAAATGAACAAGAAGTCATATTTAAGCCTTTAAATGAAAATATGTATTATTTTCAGTCTTTGACTAATAAAATCTACAAACTTGCAAGTAATGATAACCAACATCTTTTACAAACAATAATGTACGTATTGAAATGTCCACAATCTCCTTTAATAAATATGTGATATACAGCTATTTTTATGACCATGTCATCCTGACACACCCCCTACCGAAAGAGTCTAAGATAATACCAGATACAGTAATCGGCATTTTGACCCTTTTTTGTACCAAATAGAATCTTCCTTATATAAAGCAGGAGTCCATTTCAAAATTTAGGAGTGTCAGGTTGTGCTTTCAGCAAAATTAGTTTGGAAAATGACTGAACATTTAGCAAACGGTGGAGGCCCTGATCAGACGCCGCGTTCTGCGGCGTCTGATCCGGGCCTGCACTGTTTGCGAGAGTACACATTTTGGGGTTTCGGTACGAGTGTTCTCTTAATTCTGTGACTACTCAAATAAAGAAATGGTGAATAATTAATGCCTAGAAAAAAAAGTCAAATTGATGAAAATGCGAATTTTTTCAGCGGCTTTTTAATGACAGATTCTATCTGTCGTTTCTAGCTATCCTGCGTGTTGTAAAGTAGTTCCGGCTTTCTTACGACTTTCTTCCGGCTTTGACCGCCAAAGAAATATGTGTCCGCCAAAATGTAGTCCGGTTTGGCACAGTTACAAAATTGTACATCCTATAATCGCAATACATTTTTTGGAGCAGACGACTTGACGATTTTATCTTACCTTTCAGAGAATAGATTCAGCATTTCATATGAATCAGCTGCATCATGCGAGATCAATGCGGCGTCTGCTCAGACGTCTGTTCAGGTTTTACACTGTTTTCTAACAGTGCTGTCAATATTTAATCCTTAAAGACCAGCCGGTCAGCTGCAGACCAGAATATTAATGGGTTTTCCGACATTCGAGGTCAAGTCTAGGTCAGTTACAACTAGGTGAATATCAGTCTTTGCGAGAGACTGTCCCTTTCAACCCTGGAATATGGTACAGATACCTATGCAAACAGTGTAGGTCCTGTGATATATTTCTAGGTGCCATATTTAGCAGAATGGACGAACCCAACTTCAGTGATGGAAGAGTACACTCCAGAAACTCAAGGCAGTGAATAAATAAAAGCACTGACAACACTCATGCCGATTGTCCCTTAATGCAGGCTGGTCATGAACGAGGACTTGGACTGATCCGTTTAAACTTAAGATGTTAGTAACTCATGCAAAAAATGTAGAACAAGATCAGCACCGTGTTCTGTGGCGTTTGATCTTAGTCTACATTGTTTGCCAGATCGAACAGTTTATTCAGATTTTACGATTCCAGGACATTTGCCCCCCAGGACATTTGCCCCCCAATGAATTAATCTAAAAATGGACATTTGCCCCCCAGTTGAAAATGCAACCCGGACATTTGCCCCCCAGAGCTTATTTTTGGTATGGACATCTGCCCCCCAGTGCTTATTTTACAGGTGGACATTTGCCCCCCACTGCTTATTTCAGAAAGGGACATTTGCCCCCCAGATAGAGTCATAGACCAGGGCTTACACAAAGGAGGAAAACAATGCATTTATTGGTTTATTATCATCAGAAATACAAAATGTTAAGCAATAAATTACTTCATCTATATAAATATGAATCCCATAATAACCTGCTGTTATGGACAACCCCTACGATAGAAAGCAGTATGGATCCCGATCAGATGCCATATCTGATGGGGATCTATACTCATTACTGTTTATCATGCAATTTGTTAAGTTAACAATAATATATACCAAGAATGTGATGGTAAATAGTCAACAATTGGAGATGCTTAATTTATTCAGCAGGATAAGGGTTAAGCAAGTCAGCTACAGAACCATATATTGAGTGTGTGCCTCACTGAGGGTCCAGTGTCAGACGCCTATACTCAAGTAGTTTTTACACTGGATACACTGATGGTTAATTCTTGAAGAAATTGAAATGATCTTGAATGGGCTGTAAAACTTTGGTAGCAATTATGTAGCTATATACAAGTCTGTGTAATGAATATCCTTGTCTAGCTAGGTTGGGGGGCAAATGTCCCTTTCTGAAATAAGCAGTGGGGGGCAATTGTCCACCTGTAAAATAAGCACTGGGGGGCAGATGTCCATACCAAAAATAAGCTCTGGGGGGCAAATGTCCGGGTCGCATTTTCAACTGGGGGGCAAATGTCCATTTTTAGATTAAGTCATTGGGGGGCAAACGTCCTGGGGGGCTAACGTCCGGAGACCAGATTTTACATATAACACTTACATGCACCCAAGACTTACAAACGACCCGGCTATGTTTGGGTTGATTGTTTGGCATTCGACCCGAAGTTACTAATAAAAAAAGCGGTTCAGAGCTAACGTCTACGTGACTATCACTGACTTCTCAGAATAACCTTTTTCTTGCAGAAAATAGCCGCAGTGAGATCAGTGTATTCCATAAGACTGAAGAGGGTCATCCTGGAATCATAGGGTGAGCTTGGCAAACAGTGTAGGCCCAAGTTCGGACGCTGCAGGACGCGCTTCTTATCAAAATCTTCACTATTTGTTTGGGAATTCAGAGTTAAATTAAACAGTTTTATCTCAGCCCAGGGCTTTTACCCCAACCTACACCCCAACACTTTCGGTGCTTTGATTCTGAAACCAAACGATTGCATGATTACAACATGCTTTCTCCTTCGATCTCTTTGTGAAAAATAGAGTATCTTTTGTGGGGAGGTATCCACAACCGACCAGACAAAAATGTTAGTAATTGACAGTAGCATTGTTAAAACTTTAATTTTAATGTTTGGTTTTGAAAACGTAAATAGTTTCTTTCCAAAATTTGAAACATCGAATGGCATTTCATGATACCACCGGTGTATAGACATCTGCAAACATATCATACAATGGAATTTGCAGAACTACTTTTCTAAATTTTAAGAGCTTTTTAGAAAGGTTGTCTGTAAGTTTTCTCAGTTTTTTTATTTTCTCATAGAATCTGTCATTTCAGTGCCTTTGGCGCTTTGATTTTATTCTGGTTCTCGAACTATTGATCACATGATTCAGCTTTGGACGTTCATACAAGCAAGTTTTCATGATGACTTTACGCTATATTAGCCATGATGCTTGGCCAATTTGAAATTTGTTTACAGTGTCTTAATCCTAAAAGTTTTCCCGGTATCTTTGAATGTTTGAGATAAATTTTAGATTCTAGCACATGTAAAGACGTCACTTTGAAAAGAATTGCTAAATTCAGGAACTATGTGACATCTTTTAAAAAAATACACCCCAAAAAATAGAATGTCAGAGTTGATTCTGTTACACAGTATTAATCATTGTAACTGTTGCGCCAGATCCAGACGAGATAGCTCATAATGGATACTGTTTGAACTAGTAACTCACTATATTATACGAGTAAAAAAAAGTCTGTTCTCCGAATTTTTGCAACCATAAATTTATCGTCTGCATTTTGTGTTATTTTCTCTTAATTTGTGGGGCTGTCATACAGTGTAGTATAAATGGAGTGGTTTTCTTGGCTGGGAAATAAACAATTACAGCAAATCTCTTTACAGTTATGATCACTTCTTAAATTTCATAGAGGTCATCCACAGAATAAGGAATTCTGAGGAATTCTGGGGCTATAGTATGGTCTGTTTAATCATTTTCGCTTATAAGAATATGCTTATTCATTTTAACTCAGCTCAAAAGCAATGACTTCCATCCCATAGCACCAAATGAATCCAAAAGTTTTGGAGATAAGAAAGTATCAGAGAGGAGAATAAAATAAATTCAGTGCTAATACAATTGAGAACATATTGGTTAAACTTTTGGACTGATTCCAGTCTATCTTCATCAGTGCCCTCAGGATGTAAAAGAGGCAGCATATAAAGGTCTTGTTCGCCCAATCTTGGAATATGGTAGTTGTATCTGGGACCCCAGTGGAGTGGTCCTTAACGATGAAATTGAGAAAGTTCAGAATAGAGGTGCTAGATTTGTAACAGGCAATTACTGCTTTGAAACTAGGCATGAGTGAAATACTTGGAAAATTAAAACGGGAGTCCTTCAAGAAAAGGAGAAAAGACAGTAGGCTTATCCTTTTATACAAAAGTCTAAAGGGTGCTGCCAGCATTCCAACAGTGACCTTGTTCCCCCAGCTACACACTGTAGAAATCATTATTCGTTGGCGTTTCAGACCCTTACTGCAAGAACTGACATTTATAAAGAGCCGTTCTTCCCCAGAACCATTAGAGATTGGAATGCCCTTCCCGATTCGATTATTTCGTCAGCTAAAGGTGCTGATGAATGTGTAGCTACATTTACCTCTTTGGTTAGAGCTTGGGACTAACTTTCCACATCACAGGTCCTGGTGTATGAATGTCATTTGACGTGTGATCAGAAACAATTCTGATATCAATGTTATAACTGCAACCGTATTCGTAAGTAGTTGTTGTGGAAACACTTACCCCTCGAAAAGAGCTAGGGATTAACTTCCCTTCTACAGTTCCTGGTGAATGAATGTCATTTGACGTGTAACAGTAATGATTCAGATTTCAGAATAGCGTGAAATAATTACCCTTCCCGTAAATCAAGGTAACTCTTGTATCAATGTTATAACTGCAACCGCATTCGTAAGTAGTTGTTGTGGAAACACTTACCCCTCGAAAAGAGCTAGGGATAAACTTCCCTTCTCACAGTTCCTGGTGAATGAATGTCATTTGATGTGTAACAGTAACGATTCAGATTCAGTACTGCGTGAAATAATTACCATTTCCGCAAATCCAGGGTAACTCTTGTATACTCCGTGGCCTAGTGGATAAGAGTGCTGACTCTTAAACATTAGGTCTCTCACCACTGTGAGTTCGAGCCTCGCTCGGGTCACATGTGAGACGCCAAGCTCTGCAACGGAAGGTCAGGTGGTTTTTCTCCGGGTACTCCGGTTTTCGCCCACCTCTGATTAACGATCGGCTCGATTTGAGTGAAATAATCTTGAAAGGGCCGTAAAACCGAAACCAAAAAAAAAAAAAAAAAAAAAAAACTCTTGTATCAATGTTATAACGGCAACCACATTCGTAAGTAGTTTTTGTGGAATCACCTGACATAGGGTTCGCCGGTCATCCGGGTACTTTCGTTTGTCACGTGATAGCAACGAGCTCGCGGGTGAATACAAACGCCATTTTGAATAAGCAAATAGTGTAAATAAAACCCAAGTCACTAGCATATTTCTTACAATTTTGATAAAACATGCCAAAAATCTGTAGTGCAGGTGGTTGTACAAATCATCATTTGCAACTGGATAAAAAGCTATCGTTCTATCAGTTCCCAAATGGAGAAAAACATCCAGAGAGACGGTCTCGGTGGATAAGGGCCTGCAGTCGCCAGAACGCTGATGGTTCAGACTGGATTCCTACATCAAAATAGGTTTACATGTGTAGTGAACATTTTATAACAGGTAATTGATTCAAAATACATTATTCTTTGGGCCATGCTTTGTTGATAATGAACTGAAATTGTCCTTTCTATTGGTAAAATTGTCTGTTGATTTCTCTCTAGTGCTCGTATTTCTCCCTTTCAACAACATTTCTGCACTTACCGAGGCGATCCCTTGGAACATCACCACAGGTGTTGGATGGGTGACTAAATTTAGAAATTGATTGTAATTAACTTTAAAGTGTAGAAAAAAAAAACTCCTTACTGGGTGTGCTAAAGAAGATGAACAGGGGTCCTAAAATGAATGCCTCTGATCTAAAGGTCAAAACAACAACAAGGTCTTTAGAATGTGTGCCTTGTAAATGAAGTAACAAACTAGCCTGTCCCCCTAGCCTTGGCATAACCTCGGATCTGGGTTCACACTATTTGCAGAAATGACATATGACATGCAAACAGTATGGACCCAGATCAGATGAGCAGTCTGATCTGGGTCCACACTGTTTGCAGAAATGACTTAAAGCTACCGGCAGTCAACGATTTTTTACAGACAAACAGTGTGGACTCAGATCAGACAGCTCCTCTTAGCAATCTGATCTGTGTTATTTTGACAATAAACAGAATGTCAAACCTACCTTGACACGTGGATAGAGTATATTTCCCGAGTCCATGACACCTCCGAATACACAACACTTGACACTAGTCCGTAGACATCGGTTATCAGGCAGCTGTTATTTCACTAAATGGAAATTTCCCGCCTCGTTATTCTTTACTTTTCATCATTTTTACTTACAGTAACATGCATTTTCAGGTTAAAAAAACGATTTTATTCAATGTAATTGATAGCGATCTAAGGGTAATTGCCGGTCGCTCTGTTATTGTTTTCACCTCAAAAATGGCGGCCTATCGGTTGCTACGGGCAGTGACGTCACGCCGGCGAACCCTATGGAGAAAAAGCCACTGGCACTGGAAATATGAGTTCTTAAATAAGAATGAACACTATTTGTTGCTATTGGTGTTTATTTACTGTATAGAACAATGGACGCAATCTCACGGGCAGTTAACTACATAATCGGAGCCAGTGGCCCGCCGCCCCGATAGGCAAATGCTGTGTGCGTCTTCCGGGTAAAATGCGGCTATCTATCTTCTTATCTATCTTCTTATACTGAGTCGGTCATATCTGGACATTACCTCAGTTGATTGGGTGGCTAAATTTAGCTAAAAAAAAATAACAACTAGAAAAGTGTCCAGACAACACAGATACCCCCGCCCAGGGCCCCGCCTCACCCCGAAAATCAATGTTGCAACAACAGCTGGCATTGGACAGCATAGCTCTACTGCAAAAGTGTCCTTCCTATAGATGGGGATATTGATGATTAAATCTTTGGCCATTAAACTATCAGCATACCCAATTTGAACCCAATTAATTAAATAGTTTGGAAAATATGAGCTCTAAGAAACTTTAACATTCAAAATTTTCTAAGTGTGTAAACTTGACCTTGAGGTCATTGGCAGGGTCGTTGGTATGGCTGACTGAGACTTAGGACCTGTATCTATCATCATTCCAAATATTAAGCCAATCTATAAATATGAGCCCTAAAACTTTAAAAGCATAATAAGACTAAGTCTGTGACCCTGACCTTGAGGTCAGGGGTGGGGGTATATACAACTTTGGACCTGTAACTATCATCATACCAAATATGAAGCAAATCTATATGGATTGGTGCATATGAGCTTTTAATAAAGTTTAAATAAAAATTTCATTGTCTGTGACCTTGACGTTTAGGGCACATGCATCCGTGGGGGTATTGGACCAGTATCAATCATCATAACAAATATAAACTTGATTCATCATACGATTTGGAAAATATAATCTCTTAAAATATCGAATCAAAAATTTCTAAGTCTGTGACCTTGACCTTGAGCTCATGGGCATGGGTGGGGTATCGCTGAATAAAATGGACAGGTATCTAACATCATACCAAATATAAACTCAACCCATCATATGATTTGGATATCAACTCTTAAAATATCTAATTAAAAAAATTTCTTAGTCTGTGACATTGACCTTGAAGCCATAGGCATGAGTGGGGGTATTGTCAAATAAACATTTGGACCTGTATCATCATAGCAAATATAAGCCAAATCCATAATATGGTTTGGAAGATTTGAGATCTTTAAAAATCTTTAACATTAAAATTGTCTAAGTCTGTGAGCTTGACCTTGAGGTCATAGGCATGGGCGGGGGTATTGCTGAATAAAACATTGTACCTATATCTATCAACATATGAACCAAATCCATAATAAAAGTTCAGGTTCTACAAGGTACAAATACCTTAACTGGAGTCTTTAACATGGAAAATTTCTAAGTCCATGACCTTGACATTGAGGTCATGGGCATGGATGGGGTATCACTGAATAAAACTTTGGACCTATATCTATAATCATACCAAATATGAACCAATTCCATTGCATGGTTCGGAAAATATGAGTTCTAAAATATTCAGGTCTACCTGTTACAAAAACCTTAACCTGAGTCTTTAACATTGAAAATTTCTAAGTCTGTGACTTTGACCTTGAGGTCACTAGCATGTGTGGGGGTATAGCTTAATAAAACTTTGGACCTATATCTATCATCATACCAAAGATGAACCAGTTCCATCAAATGGTTAGGAAAATATGAGTTCTAAAAGTTCAGGCTCTACCTGTTACAA
Source organism: Lucinisca nassula (assembly GCA_963580285.1). NCBI lineage: Eukaryota > Metazoa > Mollusca > Bivalvia > Lucinida > Lucinidae > Lucinisca > Lucinisca nassula. Next base: position 35,432,952 of record OY757024.1, read on the forward strand.
AAACCTTAACCTGAGGTTACAGGATCACGTACGTACGTGCACACACACGTACAGACGGACGTACACATGTTCGCACGTACGCACGCACGTACGGAAAACCGAGAAACTATATGCCCCCGGCATCATGATGATGCGGGCGTATAAAAATATAGATCTAGAAGAGTCGCTGGATGCTGAGGTGTTGGATTTTATGCCAACAGGATCGACCTTCGATTACAGAAAACAAAAGAGAAGTTTTTTCTTCTTCTTTGATATTTTTAATTGAAACTTGGCGTAATAGTTGGGGCAAACACTATTACAAGTGTTTGCTGCATTATAATTTTTCTCACTTATTTGAAAAGTTAGAGTATACACACGACAATTCTGTGTCATTAGTTTTCGCGACTGATAGTTGGCGCGAAATAAAGAACTAGGTGAAACTATTAGGTTGGCCTCAGCATACACGGTTCTGTATGAACTGTGTTTGTTCTGGAGCTTTGCGTGTTGTGCCTTTATATTATCAGACTACACAGAGCCCGCTGGTGTCTCTGCAAACTTTGGGGTACTGTGTAGGTCTTTTGGCTGAAGCATCAGAATTGTTTGCTGGAATACTTGCGCAATGGCTTGTGGTAATCTCAAATTGAAAATGATCCCTTTCATGCTGCAGATAGGACTGGTATTTATGGAATTAATTGCATATGACCCCTTTCATGCTGCTGATAGGACTGGTACTTTTGAAATTAGTTGCATATGACCCCTTTAATGCTGCTGATAGGACTGGTACTTATGAAATTAGTTGCATATGGCCCCTTTCATGCTGCTGAAAGGACTGGTAATTTTGAAATTAGTTGCACATGACCCCTTTCATGCTGCTGATAGGACTGGTACTTTTGAAATTAGTTGCATATGACCCCTTTAATTCTGCTGATAGGACTGTTACTTTTGAAATTAGTTGCATATGGCCCCTTTCATGCTGCTGATAGAACTGGTACTTTTGAAATTAGTTGCACATGACCCCTTTCATGCTGCTGATAGGACTGGTACTTTTGAAATTAGTTGCTACTGAGTTTTCAGCAGAGTCAAACCTGATCAAAAATCAAGCAAAACAACTTTGAATCGCAAATGTCTGGATACTTGACAAGTGTAAGGGAATTAGGTAACCGTAGAAGCTCAGAAAGTTTTTGGTGTTTCAGACCTTCCAAAGGAAAAAAAAAAAAACATTTTGGTGCTGCTGATTCTAGCTGGGGATGTTGAAACAAACCCAGGTCCCAGGTCAAAATGTCGTCACTGCAATAAACTTAGTAAGACGACGGATAAGGTTGTGGCCAGGACTCTGAAAGTCGAACTCGCTCGAAATAGTGTGTGTGTGTGAATTCGGGTTTAACGTCGCTTTCAACAATTTTTCAGTCATATCACGACGGTGTCTGGTTGCGACAGGGAGCTCAATGCTCACGTTTATAGTGCTGCCTCACTGAAGTATCGTGTCCCAGACACATTACACGATACCACACCCAGTCACATTATCCTGACACTGGATCGACCAGTCCTAGCTCTACCCCGTAAATCTGAGTGCCAAACGAGGAGCAGCTAGTGCCATTTTTAACGACTTTGGTATGTCGCGGCCCGGGATCGAACCCGAGACCTCCCGTTCCCCGGAGTGGACACTCTACCAACTGAGCTATCGGGGCCGGTCGCTCGAAATAGTATCATATGCAACATATGTGTAATGTTATATCAAGATCCATCAATAAATGTAAGCGCAGGACCGATGGCAATGTTACGCTAAAAATAATCAGGCTGACCTTGACCTTGAGTCAAGAAAACTTAAGTCAAACTCACTCGAGATATTATCTTACACAAAATTTGTGTGAAATTAAATTAAAATCCATCAATAAATGTAGGCGTTATAGCGTAGACGTGTTGTTTTTTTCCTTCTAAAAATAGCCACAGTGCCCTTGAGCCAAAAACCCTGAAAGTCGAACCTGATTGAGATATTATCAAAAGACAAGATTTGTGTGAAATTATGTTAAAATCCATCAATAAATGTAGGCACTAGAGTGATGACAAAGATTTTTTAAAAATAGCCACAGTGACCTTGACCTTAAGCTCAGCACTCTGGAAGTCGAAATCACTCGAGACATCATCATACCAAACATTTTGTGAAGTTATCTTAACAATCACCAATAAATGTAGGCACTAGAGCAATGACAATATTTTACTAAAAATAGCCACAGTGACCTTGACCTTGAGCCCCAGACCATGAAAGTCGAACTTGCTCGAGACATTATCATACTCGACATTTATGTGAAGTTATAATAAAATCCATCAATAAATAAGGTGCTAGAGCGATGACAAATGTTTTCTAAAACCAGCCACAGTGACCTTGACCTTAGGTCCAGGACCCTAAAAGTCAAGTTCGCTTGAGATATCATGATACCCAACATTTGTGTGAAGTTATGTTTAAATCCATCAATAAATAAAGGTGCTAGAGCGATGACAAAGGTTTTTGTTTCTAAAAATAGCCACAGCGAAATTGACCTTGAGGCCCAGACACTGAAAGTCGAACTCGCTCGAGACATCATTATACTTAACATTTGTGTCAAGTTACATTAAAATCTATCAATAAATGTAGGCGCTAAAGCGATTGCAAAGTTTGTCTAAAATAGCCACAGCGACATTAACCTTGAGACCATGACCTGGAAAGTCCAACTTGCTCGAGATATCATCATACCCAACATTTGTGTGAATTCTATTAAAATCCATCAATAAATATAGGCGCTAGAGCGATGACAAAGTTTTTCAAAGAATAGACACAGCGACAATGACCTTAGCCCCAGACTCTGAAATTCGAACTCGCTCGAGATATCATTATACTTACCATTTGTGTGAAGTTACATTAAAACCCACCAATAAAAGAGGCGCTAGAGGATGACAAAGATTTTTTTCTCTAAAAGTAGCCATAGTGACCTTGACCTTTAGGCCATAACCTTGAAAATCCAACTCGCTCTAGATATCATTATAACCAACATGTGTGTTTAGATATATTATAATCCATCAATAAATAAAGGCGCTATAACGATGACTAAGTTGTTCTAAAATTAGCCACAGCGACCTTGACCTTGAGCCCTAGACGCTGAATTTCGAACTCGCTCGAGACATCATTACACTTAACATTTGTTTGAAAATATATTAAAATCCATCAATAAATGTAGGCGCAAGAGCGATGGCAATTTTTTTCTAAAATAGCCACAGTGACCTTAACCTGAAAGTCAAACTCGCTCGAGATATTATCATAAGCAACATTTATGTTAAGTTATTTTGAAATCCATTAATAAATGTAGGCGCTAGAGTGATGACAATTTTTTTCTAAAAATACCGTGACCTTGACCTTGAGGCTATGACCTTGAAAGTCGCAATCGCTCTAGATATTATCATAAAGAATAGTTGCGTGAAGTTATATATCCGTCCATAAATGTAGGCACTACAGCGATGACAAAGTTTTTCAAAAAATAGCCACAGTGACCTTTACTTTGAAGCCATTGCATTGAAAGTCTATTATCATATGCAACATTTGTGTGAAGTTACATTAATATCCGTTTATAATTGTAGGCACTAGACCGATTACAAAGTGTTTTTTTTTTTCTTCTAAAAAATCGCCACAGCGACCTTGACCTAACGGCCATGACCTTGAAAGTCGAACTCGATTACCATAAGCGACATTTGTGTGAAGTTATATTAAAATCCGTTAATAAATGTAGGCGTTAGAGCGATGACAAAAGTACGTATGTAAGGGGAAAATGCTATATCCCCCTCACAAATTCGTTGTGCGATGGGATAAAAAGGATCATAACTCTCATAATAATTGGCGGGTTTTACCTGTAATCGAACTTGACCTGCACTTTATAATAATATGCCTGTGTATTAAATTTGAATCCAATCCACCAAGGTTTTCAAAGATATCGCACGTAAACCATTTTTCAAGTTAAAAATAAAGTTGAAAAAAGAGCCATAAGTCTCACAATAATTTGCGGATTTTACCCGAAATCGAACTTGACCTGTACTTTATAATTATATACCTGTGTGTAAATTATAAATCCAGTCCATCAAGGTTTTCAAACGCTATCGCACGGAACCATTTGTCAAGTAAAGACTAAGTTGAAAAAAGGGCCATAACTCTCATAATAATTCGCGGATTTTACCTGAAATCGAACTTGACTTGTATTGTATGATTATATACCTGTGTAAGAAATCTGAATCTAATCCACCCATCTTATCTAAAGATATCGTATGTCGTATGGAAACCATTTCGTATGGGACTAACGTACGGACAGCGGTGATACTATACCCCCCCCCCCCCCCGGCTGGATAAAAAAAGATCAACTGAACATATTTACGGCCCCCGGCCATCGAGCGAAACTTGAAGAAATAAATGGGCTGCATACTTCCACGCAGAGCTGAGACCGACCGCACACGAATACTGGTAAACTGCTTACAGGCAAAGCGGTGCGAGTCGGTCCGTCCATGCTTATAAACCCTATTGGATTCATTTGGCGACAGGACTTGAGATGTCATTTCATCTCAATGTCGGGTAAAAGTCCTACAAAATTGGAAGCCACGTCTCCAAAATGATCTATACAGTGCTGACCGGGACGTTAAACCACGAATCAAACAAACAAACAAACTGAACATATTTTGGTCAAATTTACATATGCAGCCTTTATCGGATAGAAGAACGGAAGTTTGTTCAAATGGAATAGGCCAGATGACCAAGATGGTTACCATGGTAATCTACTCAGAAATCAAACGGATCCATAAACACTCCGCAACACGAAAACACGCCTATCTAAATTTGATCCCCTTTAAGCCCACTTTTATAAAGAAAAACTGGAGTTTACAGGGCTAAAACTTATTTTTCTTATTTCTGCTTTAAAACATAGATTGTGGGTACTCGTTAGAACCGCTTCAATGAGGCGGTTCTACGAATATCCACAATCTATATTTTGAGTAGAAATAAGAAAATATGACAATTTTTCATCTTAAAATCCTTTTTCTTTCGGCGGTAAAATTTACAGGGCATCTATATAGGCGTGTTTTCGTAATGGGGGGGGGGGGGGGGGGGGATGCTCACATCGTATTTACAATGGCGATTAATGGTGAAAGACGTCTATTTCCAACCACCGGTAAGTCCGAAGCCCGGGCAAATAGTAAAGCAGTGTTGACGTAGTGCTCGTACGTGTCTATAATCCAAACCCATCTCTCTTCCTCTCTCTGCATACATCATCATCTTTGTATTTATTGCGCCGGAAGCTATCTTTCTATCTCTCTTTCTCTCTGCGCATATCTTCTTTTTTGTATTTATTAATTGCGAGCTGGGGTCTCGCTCTCGCTCTCTCTCTCTCTCTCTCTCTCTGTGCGCACATCATTTATTTAAGCTCTATCAGCCATTTGGTTCAGTGGAGTGTGTGTGTGAATTCGGGTTTAACGTCGCTTTCAACAATTTTTCAGTCATATCACGACGGTGTCTGGTTGCGACAGGGAGCTCAATGCTCACGTTTATAGTGCTGCCTCACTGAAGTATCATGTCCCAGACACATTACATGATACCACACCCAGTCACATTATCCTGACACTGGATCGACCAGTCCTAGCTCTACCCCGTAAATCTGAGTGCCAAACGAGGAGCAGCTAGTACCATTTTTAACGACTTTGGTATGTCGCGGCCCGGGATCGAACCCGAGACCTCCCGTTCCCGGAGCGGACACTCTACCAACTGAGCTATCGGGGCCGGTTTGGTTCAGTGGATGAGAACAATGTTAGCAATTCTGGTATAGAGTTTTGTGAATTTAGGTTTTAAATTGAGTGACTGGTTTCATAGGTTGGAGTTTAAAATTGCCAGCAACTCTATACGGGTTATATCAAGCTGGTCTGTTTACCTGATCACGCTTTTCCTGAACAGGCTTATACACAAGACGTTTAACTCTTTAGCCAGGTAACCAAAACAGTGAAATTATAGAAATATGTAAGATTCTAACACAGCGCGCCTATATAGGCAATGGAAAACGGCTGTGTTTTATTCTACAACAACTCACGGCTAGGAAGAGCGTGACGAGTGACGTCATTAAAAATTGCAAATTTATGACGTCATTAGTCGATTTCCTTGACGTTAGACGGTGTAACGTCATTTTCTCCCATCGAAAACGTTAGAAAAGGGTATAAATGCATGTGTTTCAGTCGATAACTTTAGCAGGATTTCTGCTAATAATGGCGAAAAGTTGTGAGAATTTGAAGGAAACAACAGCATTATTGCCGAGTTTCAGCGTGTTACAATCGAAATAGATCAGCTCTAGCCATTGATTTGTTAGGTAATAAATCACAGTTTGACGGTCAGTTGTAAGTAGACAAATCACGCGCGCTACGCTCACGTGATTTGTCTACATTACAACTGACCTCCAAACTGTGATTTATTACGCAACAAATTACAGTTAGAGCTAATCTATTTCTTAATCAATCTTTCTTTAAACTCATGTAAATGGCTGTCCATTTATCAATGGCATGAGAGATGTTGGAAGGAGAAGCTCTGGCAGCCATCTTGTTCAGTCCAGATGTCGTTCGAAGTTTTTTTTTCTTTTTTAATCTCTGATGGCCATCTTAGTTTAGTTTATACTAATTTATTTTAGTTCGATTGCGATGAAAGCTTCAAGCTTATTTAATCGCTCTCGAACACTCATTCCGGGTGTTTTCACGCGCGCGCGACAGAGAGGCAGTGGCTTTTTACACCACTGCTACCCATTTACACCTGGGTGGAGGTGGGCAGTGACATTACGTGTCTTGCCCAATTACACACCTCGATACCGGTGGTCGGATTCGAACGCACAACCCCTCGATCATAAGTCGAACGCGTTAACCACCGCGCTATCGAGGCTGACATCTTGTTTAGTGGAGTTGAACCATTTTAGCAATTTTGGTACAGGTTTTGAGAGGAACACTTCAGTGAAATTATTTTGAAATCAAGCCATACACTTGACTTTAAAGGTTGTTTTTCTTTTCCATTTTTAGTTCTGGTGGCCATCATTTTTGATGGAGCTGCATCATTACAGCAATTTTGATGCAGGGCAATAAGAGAAACATCTGTATGAAATTTTGACACTGGCTCATTGCGCATTGGTTCAGTAGGAAATGTCATTAGATGAAACGGTTGACGACACTCAGACGACGGACACATAGCGCTCAAGCTATCAGAATACTAAGATTGAACACCCTGTGGTCAATTAGAGCTAATATTCATGAAAATCAAATTAAAATAAAGCAGTTATGGCAAAATGAATTTATCCAGCAGGACAACGGTTAGAAAAATTCAAATGTCACAAGCTTCGGTGGCTTGAACATATTTGACTATTGAGATTTGATTTACGTAGGTCATCATCCTACCAATTTAATGGGCATGTAATGAACACCTTCGCAAACCCCACTTTAGGTTCAGGAAACTGGGGTATATACAGGTTGTACAGAGGATCCTCGTTATAACGACAGTATTTGTTCCCTGTTATTGTGCCGTTATAAAGAATCCCAGTTAGGAGTGTGATCTATAGGTAATGAAAGACATTTTCCCCATCATTACTCCAAGAAACAAATGTTACAGACATTTATTAGAATCGCCTCGGTGAGGCGATTCTAACAAATATCTATAACATTTGAATCTTGAAGTATTAGATTACAAGGCTTTTTCATGACTAAGAACTCGATGTGTGCATTTCAAAGCCGCGGGAAGCCCACGCCGCTCGGAACCGAGGCTAAAGCCTTTAGCTAAGAAGTCATTCCATTCAATTGCCGTTACGTTTTAACGATTGTCGGTATAAAGAAGAATGACTATAATTATTTTTCTTATTTCTGCTCAAAGACTTCAATTGTGGGAATTCGTTAGAGTGAGTGTGTTTGAGTTTTACGTCCCACTAACAGCTAAGGTCACGAGGAGACAGGATCTCGGTTTAAAGACTCATACGAAAGTCTGGAGAAGCCCGAGATCAAACCCACGACCATGGTTTATGAGGTGAGTAGCTTTTATTTAATACATAGCAGTGAAATCAGTGCATATCTGAAACAAATAAAAGTGATATTTTCACACTTTGAAAATATAAATGATATTTTCACAGTGTGAAAAATAACATGACCTTGTTATTTTCACAGTAGCAGCCCGGACTATTTTCTCGCTAAAATTCATATGTTATCTATAAAATAATTCTGTAAAATACCTTGAAAAAAGCATTCTCTGAACTGTAAAAATGCTGTATTAAAAATGGCGACTGTTTATGGTTAGCAACTGACAGTTTTGACGTCATAGCCAAGTCAAAAATTGTGACGTAAGAACTGATTGATCAATTACAGTAGGTGTCCTAAAATATTATCAAATAAAAAGAAAATTTACTTTTTTTCGATAAATATAAAAAATATTTCATCTCGTGTGTTGAAAACATCAGAATTTTCACTCGTGCTTCGCACTCGTGAAAATTCTGATATTCATCTCAAAAAAGTAAATATCCTCTATATATACCACTATACCACGGAGGCTTCTTGGAACTCGTTAGAACCACCTCCAACGAGCATCTATAATTTTTGTTTTGGGTATACAGTAGAACTTCGATGGCTCGAACACCGATGACTCGTTTACCATGGATGAGTCGAACCCATTCTTGAGCCCCTAGCGAAATCCTCTACATAAGAAATAGTGGGGGATAGTTAAGGAGATTTTAGTCTTTTGTCTTGCAAATGCATGCTGTGTGTACTCATTAGAATCGCCTCGATGAGGCGATTCCAATGAGTACACACAGCATACATTTTCATTATAGAACACCAAAAAGATTCATAAAACTATCTCGGTATGCCTTCTGACAGTAACCTCAGTGGCTCGAACTACCCCAGTCTCGAACAGATTTTCGAGGTCCCAAAGGTGTTCGAGCCATTGAGGTTCGACTGTATACCACTATACCACGGAGGCTTCTTGGAACTCGTTAGAACCACCTCCAACGAGCACCTACAATTTTTGTTTTGGGTATAAATAAGGACAAGGCATCGCAGGCGATATGTAACACCTCGCACAAGACTACTCCGTGTATGTGAAAACAATGAACTTGCAAAAGTCCAATTTGTATGAGATATTATGATCTGCAACAATTATGTGAAGTTTTATTAAAATCCATCAATAAATGTACGACCCCTGCCCATCGGGGCTAGAAGAAATAGATGGACTGCATGATGCTTCCATGCAGAGATGAAACCGACGGCACACGAGAACTGGGAAACCACTTAGAGGAATTAAAAAGCGGTGCGAGTCGGACCGTGCTTATAAACCCTACTGGTTTCATTGAGCGACAGGGCTTGAGATGTCGTTTCATCTCAATGCCGGGTACAAGTCCCACAAAATTGGAAGCGGAGTCTCCAAAATGACCTATACAGTGTTGACGGGGACGTCAAACCTCATATCAATATATAGTTATATTTATGTCCGTCGATTTGTTTCTGTTTTCTAAAAATACCCACGGTGACCTTGAAATAGAGGCCATGACCTTGAACGTCAAACTCGCTTGAGATAGTATCTTTTCCAGCATTTGTGTAAACAAAATCCATCAATAAATGTATTAATGAGTTTTCTATACAGTGTGTTTACTATTTAAACATTTGAGCCGGGGCACAGCATTTCCTAAAATTTGCATGTGCGCCCAACGAAGAATCAGAACAGCCTGCGCATTCATATTGCCTGACCAGAGACTTCTCTTGCTGCATGAAGGAGCATTAGGCGACTAGCTATCCTTAGAGCGCACAACGAACACTCTGATCAGACTGCGCGGATGCGCAGGCTGATCGGAGTCTTTGCTGGGCGTATATGCAATATGTAGGAAAAGCTGTGCCCCGGCCTCATTTCATAAGCCCCGTCATGAGAAAACCTGTCTTAAGAGTACACAACCAGGTAAGTGTGTGTGTGTGTGTGTATGTGTGTGTGTGTGTGAATTCGGGTTTAACGTCGCTTTCAACAATTTTTCAGTCATATCGCGACGGTGTCTGGTTGCGACAGGGAGCTCAATGCTCACGTTTATAGTGCTGCCTCACTGAAGTATCATGTCCCAGACACATTACATGATACCACATCCAGTCACATTATCCTGACACTGGATCGACCAGTCCTAACTCTTCCCCGTAAATCTGAGTGCCAAGCGAGGAGCAGCTAGTACCATTTTTAACGACTTTGGTATGTCGCGGCCCGGGATCGAACCCCAGACCTCCCGTTCCCCGGAGCGGACACTCTACCAACTGAGCTATCGGGGCCGGTCAACCAGGTAAGTCATAAAATGGCCTACTCGCGGATTTGCTCAGCAAGAGTCTAGAAATTTCAGAGATAGAAACTTAATGTATTGTACCATCCAGGCAAATGTTTTGCCATTTCGGACGGGAAACCCCTACAATGGTATCTTTGCAAACAGTGCAGGCCCAGATCAGACGCCACAGAATGCGCCGTCTGATCAGGGCCTGAACTGTTTGCACAACAAGATTTTCCGTAAAACATGGAATAAAAACGAAACAAAATTTGACCGGACACTCCTTAAATGACAAATGGACTTGATCAACATATAGCAGTGGAAGAGTCCACCAGCATCAAGGTTGGCCGGTAAATACCAGTGGCAAGAATTCCCACTGCTATTTACCGGTAATACCCGTCCTGGGAAATACCCCAAATTTCAGCAAAAATGGGATATAGGCCTACTGTGAAATAGTGGGTAAAATGATTTTGGTTCGTGTTATTTCATTGAAAATCACTGTCAACATGTTCAATATTTCTGCAATTCTATTGAAATAATGAGCAAGTAGCTATTTTGCAATATATACTTAGTCAAAAAAGTAACTATACCAAGTTTCGGGTGAAACTCACTAGATATCTTGCAGCTATTGAGCTTTTGGCTGTAGACATTTAAATCGGACCTTTAGCTAGAGAATGCTCAAACTTGCATTTGTCCATACCTTTCTGCTCCAGAGTTGTCTTCCAATGTGTACCTGGAAAGATTGTGGTAGAAAATGGACATTGCGCATGCGCAGAAAGTTCTTTTTGTCTCAGATGGAAGACAATATTTTCTGAACATCGGATAACACTTTACTAATACAATATCTTATAATCTCGCATTATAAGCGAGGTTTTAATTTGTGAAATTCTCAAATTATCTCCCTTGCAATTAAAAATATAGCAATTTTCGAACTGCTGTAATTTTTATTCCTGTCAATCAATTTTTGCCATTTTTTCAAAAAACGCTTAGTGTCCACAATTGCTTTTCATCATTATGGTAAAAATACAGATAATTCATGTAGCATGTAGCACTATCGATTGCGATTTCTATGGAGTTCCCATTGAAAGCAGCATTTGCCCACAACTTCTAAGAATTGGAGGTCAATATGTGAAAGCCTGTTTCTCGTAGCTGATGCAACTAAAGTTCAAAAACTTTGTGAATAGACGCAAATGGTATATAAAGAAATGTCATATGTATCAAATTTTAGAACTGTACGGTACAGGCAATTTTTGTGATGTTAAATCATAGCATGTTTTAATGATCTTCTCTGCGAAAATGACACAGTGACCCCTCGGGTGTTTAAAGCAATAGTCTAAGATGATGTGTTTACGAAAACAAAAACGAATGGTGCTTTTGCACGAAAAAATGAGTCTTCTTATCAAAACATAACAAACTTTGTGTTGTTTTTATCTGTAGTAGCTATAGTAACAGAAGCAATTTAAGGTATAGGAACTTTTTTGACTGAGTATATATATCAGACTGCTCCTTCGAAAGGGTTGTCCATTGGCACTATGTGTTGTGCATGCTTTAGTTTAATGATAAAGTAGAAGTAAAACAAAGATCAGGAATCGATACAATTAACTTACTCCACCCATCAAAGACACCAAAGTGAAAGAAACACAATCATGAAGCGACAGACCATAATGGAGACCTAAACAAAGGAAGGCCATAAGGACAGTTACTTTCCCACAAAATGGCTAAATGGCCATCCAAAATAAAAAGACACAAGTGATACATACAGTAAGTAACAAACAACAACATAAATAAACCGCCACAGAAGAACCGACTTGGAACGGTCAGTGGAAAGAATTCCACTGGGGGGCTTAAATCGATTTTAATCCTCGCCCTTAACTCTGTCGCGGTATACACCAATTTTTAGTCCGCATGAAGGCTTCCTAACTCATCAGTGTAACATCTCCGAGAACATACAAATCAAAAAATTACAGAGATGAAACAAGGTTGAGGACTCGACAGTAGACAACAACATAATTGCTGGAGCAAAAGAAAAACAACAGTTAGACTCCGAGGGGCCCGACCAAAGACGGAGCATCAGGCGCCAACCAACATAAAGAATACTAAAATAAAATTCCATTTATGTTTTTATGCTGGAACCGTCATACAATCTGAGGCCCGACCCACCGGTGTGCAATCAAAGAGGGAAGCAAAGTTGCCAACTGTGATTGGGTTAACCATGATGCATGCAGTCTGTTTTATAACATTTATGTTGAACCCAATCTTTATATATCGACGAACGATTTTACGAAATTGGGTACTAAAGTCACTACAGGCAAGTATTTTTCTAAATTTGTATACTAAGTCACCATAGAATTCGGGTTCCGATAGGCTTTGTTGCAGAAGTGTTTTAAAACCACATTGTTCAATATTTGGAGAATTACAACTTTTATGGGGGTCTGGATTTTTAGGATGTTTACATTATCACATGTTTCGTTTGCAATTTGGCAAGTACTTTTTGAATGGTACTCCTACTGCTAAAATGTGTGAGAATTTAATTGTTTGTTAATTATTACGGTATTAACCCTTATCTTGCTGTTCACAACAACCCCTATCTTTGCAAACAGTGTAGATCCAGATCAGATTGCTTCTGATCAGGATCTACACTGTTTGGCATTCAGTTTATGATTGTAGCAATAAATTAAATGATGTAATTTGATTGGTTAATAGAAAGAAATGGGTGTGGCTTAAAAGAATATTCAGCAAGATAAGGGATAAAAGAACACAAGTAAGCCTAAAGGTTTCCTTAATAATCTACAGGTACTCTCCAAAGTATTTTTATTTTCAAGTCAAATAGCTGAAAGCTAACAACTAATATTTCAGAATCACAGTTTCGAAAAGAAATTACATACATACTGTATGAAGGTAACAGAACTATAGATCAATTGATCTTTAAAGTAATGCAATATGAACTTGAAATGATCTTGCTTCCACCAACCTAGGTAGGCGGAGTATATTGAACAGACTCTGTCGGTACCATCTATGTAAATGTTTATTTCCTAGTACTTCCCGGGAATCCACTATATTTCCCGGAAATTCCCTGTATTTCCCGCCAGCCTGGGTAATTTGAGTATTTCCTGCTTTTTTGCAAACCTTGACCAGTATACAATGGATCAAGTGCTGGTCAGCCTATGTGCAGGTTTATCTGCGCTTTTGTTGTTCACGGATAGCGCAAAATCGAGGTATTGACATTAAGGCTGACATGATAATCGGATAATTAATTAATCGATAGATAATTTCCCCAAAAATGATTGTCACTATTTATTTTCTTGTAATCGATTATTTGATAAGTACAATTCACCACCCAAAGTTATGCCTAAAATAGCTGCATGAGTGGCAAACAGAGCAGATCCTGATGAGACGCCGCCTTCTGCGGCGTCTCATCTGGGTCTGTTCTGTTTGCCCAGGCCTGTCTATTCAAATATATATGTGGTAAAGTACAACATATATATGGTATGATAAGTTTCATGCTCAGACAGAAAGCCAGACATGTATGATAATGACAAAAATTTTAGTGATTACTAATCGATTATCGATCGCAATGGCAGGACTGATAATCGATTACCTTTTAAGCTCCGATTAGCTAGCCCTAGGTATTGTTCTATCAAAACAGTGAACACATCACGAAAACACGTCTTTATAATTTTGATCCCCTTGAACCCGACTTTTATACAGTAAACTGAGGTTTGCAGGGGTATACCTTATTTTGCTTAATTCTGCTCTAAAATATAGATTGTGGGTACTCGTTAGAACCGCCTCGATTAGGCGGTTCTAATGAGTGCTCACAATCTATATTTTGAGCAGAAATAAGAAAATTATCAATTTTTTTTTCATCTTGAAATTCTCGTTTTTTTCGGCGGCTAAGTTTACAATGTATCTGTATGGCGTGTTTGCGTAATGATATTGTACTATCAAAACTATCAAAACAGTGAACAACTTAAAGATAAGATGCTGATCCGCCTGCATGCCTGATAGCCGTTCAGACTTACTGCATCTACAATAGAGCTTCATTGGCTCGAACTCCGATGGCTCGTTTACCATGACTGAGTCGAAACCGTTCTTAAGTCCGAAGGGAATTCCACCAAATACTTAACAGACATAGTTTAGATTTTTTTCTTTTATCTTGCAGATGTATCCTGTGTGTACTCATAAAAATTAACCCGAAGAGGCGATTCTTATGAGTAGATACAGCATACATTTATTAAAGTGAACACTGAAAAGACATCCCACGATTATCTACAACTATGCCCCCTGGTGTGGCACTATAGTTACTCTCCGTGGCTCGAATTACCGCTGTCTCGAACAAATTTTCGTGGTCCCAAAGGGGTTCGAGCCATCGAAGTTGGACTGTTTGCAAATGGCACATACAAGCTTTCTCAAAAAGCGACTTACATAAACTTGTTTACATGTTTTCACTTTTGTAACAAAAATCTAGCTACTTTATCAACTGCCCTGTATGTTTACGATAATGTCTTCTTAAATTCCTAATCTGTGTATACCTTTTACCACAAATGTCACAATAATAACGTTTAGTGTCTTTGTGTGCTGCCAAGTGAAGATCCAGGTATTCTTTGAGGGCAAAACTTCTATCACAAATGAAACACTGGTGGGGTTTCTCGTCAAAATGAAGCCGCATGTGATATTTTATAGAACTCAGTGCACTGTAACTTTGGTTACAAAGATCACATAAATACGGCTTAAATCCAGTATGAGTATGTATGTGTCTTCGCAGATCAGATAACTCTGATGAAGAGAAGTTACAAAACATGCAGGCATGAGGTTTCTCACCAGTATGGATGACCCGATGGCGTTTTAAATGACCCTTGGTTCCGAACATCTTTGTGCAGATATCACACTGATATGGTTTCTCTTTGGTATGTGACAACATGTGTTTTCTCAACTGTCCAGCACTCCTGAAACTCTTCTGGCAAATGTCACAACAATGTGGCCTATACCCTATATGTATCGTTTTATGGGTACTTAGACAAGACCGTGTCTTAAACGATTTTCCACATATCTTGCATTTATATAATCGTTCATCACCATGAATGGCCAAATGAACTTTGACATGGTTTTCGGTTCTAAATGTCTTTCCGCATATTTCACAAGGAAACGATTTCACGCCAGCATGAATCAGCATATGCTGTCGTAAACTAGAACGACTGACGAGTTCTTTACTACAAATATCACATGAAAACATTTTTCTTGTTCCGTCATGTAATCTCTTATGAACATTCAAAGCAGTTTTCTGTTTAAAAGATTTAAAACAAATGTTGCATGTGTGAGGTTTTTCTGATGTATGTGTCAGCATGTGTCTTTTGAGATCTGCTGCGGTTTGGAATAGTTTCTTGCATGTATCACAAGCAAATTTCCTGACACCACCGTGTACGTTATGCATGTGACGGCTAAGATTGCACGCTAACCCAAAGTTCCTTCCGCAAAGCATACACGAATATAGCTTCAATCCAGAATGAACAACCATATGTTGCTCCAGAGAATGATGTCCAACAAAACGTTTGCCACATAGTTTACACCGATATGGTTGCAGTTCAGGCATATGCCACCTTATGTGGGAAGTAACTTCGCTGATTGTGTTGAAATTCTTATTACATATATCACAGTTGTAGTGTTTCTCACCAGTATGCACATTAAGATGGTTCCTCAGATAGACTGGTCTATGGAAACATTTGCCACAGACCTTACACTTGTGAGGTTTCTTTCCGGCATGCAGTTCCATGTGTTCGTTTAAACCTCTCTTGCTAGTAAGCTTCTTGTTGCATATTTTACAACAGTGTTCATCCTTATCCGTATGAAGTAGCTCGTGATGTTTCAGACTGGATTTCAGAGAGAATTTTTTGGGACAATAAGTACACGAATAAGGAGTTTCCCCTGTGTGCTTTGTCATGTGCCGACGGAGATGCGCCGGGCCAGGAAACACCACACTGCAAAACTGACACTGGTTTGCTGGCTCTGTTGACTGGTCATTGTTTAATTTGAGACCCATATTTGTAATACACTACAATCCCTTTATACCACTGTTGAGGTCAAAAGCAGGAACTAGAACTGTGTTAGACAAAGCGATCAGGAAACGGAACAAGTCCCGGTACAAGAATATTAAATAGAGGAAGTATACCTTAATTTTAAGGACATTGTGACTGAATCAATATACAGTGAAATTCCGCTATTAAGACCACCTAAAATTAAGACTAATTCTGCTTTAGAAAGCTTATTTTGAAAGCTTCATTTAATTTGTTTTTGCGATTTCTGCCCATAGTATCTGTGGTGTATGCTTCAATGCTTAATGAGCACATTTGCCTTAGAACAGAATACACCTTTATCTTACAATGTGGGAGTTTCCTATCTATTCAGTAATTGGATAATATAATGTTTTTTGTTTCTCTCTGATAGCTTGCTGTGTAGTATTAAAATATATTCTTAGCAGACAAGTTGTTCTTTCCTTTATGTTTTAAAAACATAACAAATTGGCGACGAATATGGGATAGTGGAACTTTTCTATTTTATTCTGTCAATTTTGAATGGATAACAATTCAAAGACTGTCTTCGTTTATGATTGAATAAACTGTGAGATTTTCTTGGTTGTTATTAACCATGGCAGGATATATTGGAAAAATAGAACCTTTCGATGAGGGGATAGAAAAATGGTCAAGTTACCAAGAGAGACTTGAGGAATATTTTGCTGTAAATGAAATAGCAAATGAAAAGAAAGTCTCAGCTTTACTAACACTCCTTGGTGGAAAGACTTATAGTTTGCTAAGGAACTTAACGGCTCCAGAGAGGCCATCTACAAAATCATATAATGACTTAACGGCTTTATTAAAGAATCATTTGTCGCCAAAACCGTTAATTATTGCTGAGCGTTTTCGTTTTCATAAGCGAAATCAGCATGATGGAGAGACAGTGACGCAATATCTTGCGGAATTGCGGAAGTTAGCGGAATATTGCAATTTTGGGACAAATTTGAATGATAGTCTACGGGACCGATTCGTGTGTGGACTTCGTGGTGAGAACATCCAAAAACGACTATTGTCGGAGGCTGACCTAACATTGGGGAAAGCTCTTGAAATGGGAGTAGCTATGGAAACTGCAGCAAAAGATGCGACAGAGCTCCAGTCTACACAGCACGAGGCTACAGTACACAAAGTATCAAAAGGGCGAAGGTCAGATTTACGCCTGAAACAAAAGCCGCCAAGGAAACCATGTTATAGATGCAATGGAACAAACCATACACCGGATAAATGCAAGTTCAGAGATGAAACCTGTCACGCTTGCTCAAAGAAGGGACATATAAAACGTGCTTGTTTGTCAAAGAAACAAACTGAAAAGAAAAAGAAAGTACACTCAGTTGACAGAGATGACAGTGATGAAGATTTATTTATTTCTACTCTTTCTGTAGAATGTAACAGTGTCAAGGACAGAAAGTCTATATCAGATATGATATGGGTTACACCCCGTGTAAATGAGAAAACTTTCAAAATGGAGCTTGACACAGGATCAGCTGTTTCAGTGATTTCCCAGAGTGACTACAAAACACATTTTGGAAATATAGCTTTAAACAGTACGAGTGTAACATTGAAAACATATTCTGGAGAAAAAGTAGTACCATTAGGAGTTTTTGAAGTTAAAGTGGAATACGAAGGTCAAAGTGCTATGCTTAATCTATATGTTGTAGAGAAAGGAGGGTCAGCGCTTTTTGGTCGTGAGTGGTTACAGAAAATTCAGTTGAACTGGAAAAATATTAAATCTTTACACCAAATTTCATCAAGTAATTCAAACAGTGAAAATTTGGATAAAATCTTAAAGCGTTACCCTAGTGTTTTTCAGGATGAAATTGGAAGTGTTAAGGGTATAAAAGCTTCTTTACACCTTAAGCCGGATGTAACACCTAAATTCATGAAGCCAAGGCCTGTGGCATATTCATTAAAACCAAAAGTTGAGGCAGAACTTGATAAACTTGAAAAACAAGGCATTATTTACCGTGTTGATACTAGTGAATGGGCAACACCGATAGTGGCGATTCCGAAGAAAGATTCTTCAGTTCGAATCTGTGGTGATTTCAAGATAACACTGAATCCAGCATTACAGGTTGATCAATATCCTCTACCAAAAGCTGAGGACATTTTCTCTAACCTAGCAGGAGGGGAAAAATTTACAAAACTAGATCTTAGACAAGCTTATTTACAGCTTCACCTAAATGATGAATCTAAGCCTTTGCTTACCATAAATACCCACAAAGGTTTATACCGCTATAATAGGATGGTATACGGTATTTCACCAGCACCATCGATTTGGCAGAGAACAATTGATACGATTCTTCAAGGGCTACCTGGGGTACAGTGCATTTTAGATGACATGATCATAACCGGTAAAAATGACACTGAACATCTTGAAAATCTTGATAAGGTATTACAACGTTTGGAGCAGTACGGTCTGAGGGTTAACATTGACAAATGTAGTTTTATGCAAGAACGTGTCGCTTACTGTGGTCACGAAATTGATAAGACAGGCTTATGGAAAATGAAAGACAAGGTCGATGCAGTGTTGAATGCTCCAGTGCCACAAAATGTTGCGCAACTGAGATCATTATTGGGTTTAGTTAATTACTACAACCGCTATCTGCCGAACCTCGCAACCGTAATCAAACCATTAAATGAATTGTTAGAAAAGAGTAGAAAATGGTTTTGGTCTGACTCGTGTCAGAAAGCGTTTGAAAATGTGAAAAAGTTGATTACATCAGAGCCTGTGCTCACGCATTACGATCCGAATGCACCAGTGAGACTTGCGTGCGATGCCTCACCCTACGGACTTGGTGCAGTTTTATCTCACGTATTGCCAGACGGTTCAGAAAAACCTATCGCGTTCGCGTCAAGATCGCTTACGAAGGCTGAGAGAAATTATGCACAAATTGATCGAGAGGCTGTTGCAATTTTCTGGGCAGTTAAAAAATTTCATGCTTATTTGTTTGGCAGAAAATTCACATTGTTAACGGACCATCAGCCATTAACATCCATTTTCAGTCCAAGTAAGAGCATACCGGTAACAACAGCTGCTAGATTACAGAGATATGCATTATTTCTCTCAGGTTTCAATTATGACATACAGTACAAGAGTACTAAGAGCCATACAAACGCAGATGGATTGAGCAGATTGCCAATATCATCAATAAATGATGATGATGTTGATGAAACGAGTGCAGAAGATATTTTTCACATATCGCAGATAGAAAATTTGCCTGTGACACATACCGTTATTCGTCGCGAAACGAAACGTGACAGAATCTTATCACAGGTATATGAACAGGTACAAAATGGTTGGCAATATCAAGGTAAAGACAGTTTGTTAGCACCATTTTACAGTCGTAGAAATGAAATTACGATACATCAAGGTTGTTTGTTATGGGGCATAAGAGTTGTCATACCTAGTAAACTTCAAAGTAAAGTTTTGAAGTTGCTTCATTCAACTCATCCAGGCATAGTTAGAATGAAATCGCTTGCACGAAGTTATGTGTTTTGGGCAGGGATCGATAAAGATATCGAAAACCTGGTAAAACAATGCAGCGGTTGTCAAAAGCAACAAAATGAACCTACAAAGGCATTCTTACATCCATGGGAATGGCCAACTTCTCCATGGGAACGGGTTCACATAGATTTCTTAGGTCCATTTATGAACAGAATGTTTTTCGTCATGATAGATGCACATTCAAAATGGCCAGAGGTTTTTATAATGAAATCGACAACTGCGGAGAAAACAGTGAGCATTATGAGGTCTGTATTTGCCCGAAATGGCCTATGTTCACAGATAGTTAGCGATAATGGGCCACAATTCGTAAGTGATACCTTCACAAATTTCATGAAAAACAATGGTATTGTTCATTTGAAATCAGCTGCGTATCACGCTGCGACGAATGGCCAAGCAGAACGATTTGTACAGACTTTCAAAAACAGCATGCGCGCAATGAAATCTGAACCTAGTGACATCAATAAGAAAATAGCAAACTTCTTGTTGAGCTACCGTAACACTATCCATGCTACGACAAATGAAACGCCTGCGAAATTATTCCTAGGTAGAAATTTGCGCACAAGGCTAGACTTGATGAAGCCTGACATAAGAAAGTCAGTTACAGATTCTCAGATGAAAACGGCGTTCTCTTCAGAAAAAGGAAGAGACAGAGAGTTCAAAATAGGTCAATCAGTGATTACTAGAGATTATCGCAATAAGGACAAATGGGTCCCTGGTGTGATCCAAGATCGTACCGGACCTTTAATGTATAAAGTAGACATTGGCTCTAAATCACTTTGGCGTCGACATGCAGATCAACTACGCGACAGTAATCTGAGTTTGATACCGGAAAATCAGCCCGAGATCGTTGAAACTCGAACATTCGCGCCGAAAGAGCAGGCTGATGTAGAGCAATCAGAGACTGAATCACCAGTAGAGCAGGCGGTTCCAGTAATTGCGACTACACCCAATAGTCCTCATGTCGCGCAACAGGGCAGAGCAAATGTAAGGTCTGAGAAACCAGTGCAAACAGAGAGACGTTATCCATTGAGGATACGCAAACCACCAAAACGTTTTGAACTGTAAATATTACTTGCGCGAGTGTAGTTTCAGTGCTTTCCTTTTATGCAAAATAAGGATTTTTAACTTTAAATTTCAACAGTGCCTTATTTTTCTTGTGGAGTATACCCGTCTTCTTGTATTGCACAATTAAAGGAATTTTTAGGAATACAATAACTGATATCACAATTATAGGATATTATGTTGAAACAGTTATCTTAATTAACCAGAATTTTCTCATGGCTGGTTATCAAAAACTATGGGCAGACTTCTTCTTATCAGGACTATAAATTTAGCAGGGAGGAGTGTGGTGTATGCTTCAATGCTTAATGAGCACATTTGCCTTAGAACAGAATACACCTTTATCTTACAATGTGGGAGTTTCCTATCTATTCAGTAATTGGATAATATAATGTTTTTTGTTTCTCTCTGATAGCT
This sequence comes from Lucinisca nassula, assembly GCA_963580285.1. Taxonomy (NCBI): domain Eukaryota; kingdom Metazoa; phylum Mollusca; class Bivalvia; order Lucinida; family Lucinidae; genus Lucinisca; species Lucinisca nassula. The sequence goes on from OY757024.1 coordinate 35,454,284, forward strand.
TGCTGTGTAGTATTAAAATATATTCTTAGCAGACAAGTTGTTCTTTCCTTTATGTTTTAAAAACATAACAGTATCTTCTGGTCATGGACCGCCTTTGGGACTATTCAAAAGTGGTCTTAAAGACCACTTTTGAACAGACTTAAAGGTGGTCTTAATATAGGAATTTTACTGTATTTGGATGTATTTTAACTTGTAACATTAAGTGCAATGTGTATGAACAATGTTTAAACACTAATTTAGAATGTACAGTGATATAAAACAATATACCGAACAAACAAAAACAGAGAATTGAATAAGTCCGGAATTCTCAGCTTATTAGCAACACAGGAGCAGTCTACTTGGCATTCACTGAACTTCCCTTTCACAGCCAATAGGCAAGTGTAAAACAGTTTCGACGAAGCTCTTGCACACCATTATATGCAAACTCCTTTCTATGAGAGCCCACCCGCGTGTAAACAAATTCTCCTGAAATAAAATAATGCGGATATCACTCACAATATATGCCCTGTCATAAGAAACGTGCAAGACGGTCTGACCGAGTCAACTCAACAGGCTATTAATACCAAAAATATTTCATAGAGTGTATTGAACACATCAGAATTTTCACGAGTGCTTAAAAACTGCCTCGTGATGCCGGACAGAGACTCTCGGGACGGATTTTTCCTCCACCCCTCACACCATATAAGCTTCTTATAATATTTCATTGATTGTGCTTTAATTCTCGTATAGGATTCTTTATCTTGCATACCTTCCATTTCTAAGCGCGGATTTTTAATGTTGCAGTCACTTCGGTAACCGACGCCCGCCATATTGTGATGACACTGCAGGAATGTTTAGTGACGTCACGTAACGTGCTGTGACGTCAACCTTAACGACGGCACATACGAGGTCGTAATCAACCAGTGCATTTATCAAACACGCGCTTGTATTCGATTTTGGGTCGTAACACCAGGGTCAGAACATAAATTTCTATCCCAGGGAAAAATCGCGGATTTCTTTGTCTGGTGTGCAAGAAAGGTCATTCTTGCACACCAGACAAGGAAATCCGCGATTTTACCCTGGGATAGAAATTTATGTTCTGACCCTGGAGTTCCGACCCCAAATCGAATATAATCGCGTGTTTGATAAATGCACTGGTTGATTACGACCTTGTGTGAGCCATCGTTAAGGTTGACGTCATGCACGATCCGTGACGTCACTTTACATTCCTGTAGTGTCAACACGATATGGCGGACGTTGGTAACCAAAGTGACTGCAGCATTGAAATTCCGCGCTAAGAAATGGAAGGTATGCAAGAAAAAGAATCCAATATGGATGTGAGGGGTGGATAGAAAAATCCGTCCCTCGGGATCACTGTCCAGCATCACTCGGCAAGCCTCGTGATGCCGGACAGTGACCCTTGGGATGTATTTTTCTATCCACCCTTCACACCCATATAAGATTCTTATATTCTAGCCTAGATATTTTGAGGTCAAACATCAGGGCAGATGGACCTAATATCCCAGGTATGACAATTCTCCCACAATTAGTTTTCAAGATATAAGGTAAAATCACTGGAACGTGAAATGTAGGCCACCATGACATTCACTCTTTCACGTCTGAACCAATGTGACATAGTTGGCTGATATCAAACCCAAATTGTCTATACCTTGTTCGCATAACGGAAATACATAACACAAATTGCAAATGGTCCTAGTTTTTTACCTCTAGCCCCGCCACAAGGCATGAACTCAGCGGTGCCCAAGTTCTAAATATGCATTAAAAAACACGCCTATACAAATATATTGTGAATTTTATCACCAAAAATGAAAAATGTCAGACGAAAAATTGTGGTACATGTATTTTTCTTACTTCTGCTCAAAACATAGGTTGTGGATACTCGTTAGAACCGCCTCGGAGATTTAAAGATGGGTCTATATCGTTCATCTGAGCTAAGAGATTTAAGACTTTTTTTTGTAGGTTTTTTTTTTGTTTGTATATATATATATATATATATGAGAAAAACCACCTGACCTTCCGTTGCAGAACTTGGCAAGATTTACATATGGGTCCCGGGGCGGGCCAATTTTCGACCCTAGGCTATAACTTGTAAAACTTGGTAGAGGTCCGAAAATCAGAGTATCCGGAGAAAAACCACCTGACCTTCCGTTGCAGAACTTGGCAAGATTTACATATGGGTCCCGGGGCGGGCCAATTTTCGACCCCAGGCTATAACTTGTAAAACTTGGTAGAGGTCCACTAAATGAAGCTTAGTGGCAAAATATCAAAGACCAGGGCTTTCAGCTTGCAGACAAGAAGATTTTTAAAAGTTTTTTTTACTGATATATTTTTTCCTACCTAAACCTGATACTTTTTTCCGATACTTTTTTCCTGATACTTTCTTTTCGATTACCGCTAAATGCATACCTGTGATTTTATTTTCACCTCTTTAATATTTAAATTTCTAGTTGACTTGGCCGTGATTTCTACAATATTTTAAGACCAAATCATATTTGCCACATTTGCCACTTTGGGCATATTTTCCAGGCCGGAAAAATCCGGCAAATTCACACTGGAAAATACCGAGGGTGGAATTTGCCACTCAACCTTGGGTTTCCCTATATAAGCCTATGTAAAACCAGTGGGCCCGGGGCGGAGCCGTTTTTGGCACCACATCTATAATTTGAACAATCTTGGAAGAGGTCCACTAGATGAAGATTCACTTCTAATATCAAAGGCCTGCGCCTTCTGGGTGCAGACAATAAGATTCTTTAAAGGTTTTCTTTTTAAAAAAGACTATGTAAAACATGTGAGCCCGGGATGGGGGCATTTTTGGCCTCAGGGCTATAATTTAAACAATGTTGGCAGAGGTCCATTTGATGAAACTTCATACCAAATATCAAAGACCTGAGGCTTCTAGTTTCAGACAAGAAGATTCTCAGAGGGCTTCCCTACATAAGCCAATGTAAACCCAGTGGGCCCCTGTGCGTGGCCATTTTTGGCCCAAGGGCTATAATTTAAACGAACTGGGTAGAGGCCCGCTAGATGAAGCTTAATACCAAATATCAAGGATCTGGTCTTTCTGGATTCAGACAAGACATTTTTAAAGGCTTTCTCTACGTTCTATAAAAGGAGTTTCAGACAAGAAGATTCTCAGAGGGCTTCCCTACATAAGCCAATGTAAACCCAGTGGGCCCCTGTGCGTGGCCATTTTTGGCCCAAGGGCTATAATTTAAACGAACTGGGTAGAGGCCCGCTAGATGAAGCTTAATACCAAATATCAAGGATCTGGTCTTTCTGGATTCAGACAAGACATTTTTAAAGGCTTTCTCTACGTTCTATAAAAGGGCTATCCTTTGGAAGCAAGGAATACACCGTAGAACTGGAAAAAAAGTGTACATGTTTTCTGGGCCAGACTAGGTAGTTTCGGCCAATTAGGCCCCATCAGTGACCTCAAATAGTTTCAAAACTCCGCAATGGAATCAATGAGCCCAAAGGACGAGAAAATATAAACCACACTATAATGTATGGCAGGGAGACTTTTTACGGCCGCCACACATTCCCACACATCAGCTGTAGTGACGTTAAGTATGTTCTATAAAAGGGTTATCCTTTCGGAGCAAGGAATACACCACAGAAATGTAAAATATAGTGTACATGTTTTCTGGGCCAGACTAGCTAGTTTCGGCAAATTAGGTCTCATCAGTGACCTTCAAATATTTTCAAAATTCCACAACGGAATCAATGATTCCAAATGACAAGAAAATATAAACTACACTATGATAAATAAGTTCTATAAAAGGGTTATCCTTTGAATGCAAGGCATGCACCACAGAACTAGAAAATATGAAGTCTGCATATTTTCTGGGCCAGACTATCTAGTTTCGGCCCAATTAGGCCTCATCAGTGACCCTCAGGTATTTTCAAAATTCCACAATGGAATCAATGATCCAAAAGGACAAGAAAATACAAACTAAACTATGATGTAGGGCATGATAATCCTATGTAAAACCAATGTAAAACCAATGGGCCCTGGTGCAGAGGCATTTTTGGCCCCAGGGCTATAAGTTGAACAACCTTTTTAGAGGTCCACTAGATGAAGCTTCATACCAAATAACAAAGACCTGGGTCTTCTGGTAGCAGACAAGAAGATTTTAAAGATTTTCCCAAGATCGATTTAAGCGCCCCCACCCCCGCTGACCGTTCCAAGGCGGTTCTTCTGTCGCGGTTTATTTTTGTTATGGTTTGTCTTTGGGTGTTTGTGTCGCTTATATTATTTTATTTTGGATAGCCTATTTGCCATTTGTGGGAAAGTCTCGTAACTGTCCTTTTGGCTTTCCGCTATTGATGTTTCCATTAGGGTCTGTTGTTTGAACTTGTCTCATGTTTATGTTTCTTTCCCTTCGGTGTCTCTGATGGGAGCTATGGGTTAATTGTATCGATTCCTGATCATTGCCGCCACTTCTATTTTAAAGACATTTGGCCTGTTTTTTGTGTGTTTTTTTTTTTTTTTTTTTTTTTTTTTGTTCTTCAAATCACCCATATTCGAACCTGACATCATCAGGACAAACATTTTTTTGTATAAAAGTTGCATGAAAAATGAAGCAAATCTGTGAGAATGAACTAGGTTTCAAAGGTACATATATCTAAACTAGTGACTTTGTTTTTCACCTGAAATGACCTATATTCCAACCAGACATAGAGATAGTCCTTCATATTCTAAGTCAAAACCAACTTTCTGGTAGTTTCGTGAAGATTGAAGCAAAACTACGGCCACTTGAGTTTGAACAAGTTTTAAAAGAAATTCGACATAGTGACCTAGTATTCGACCCAATATGATTCTTCCGAGATGTAAGCAAGTCAAGCATTTTAATAAGGTTTCATGAGGATTGAAGCAAAGCTGTGGCCTCTAAAGGGTGAACAATGTGTGTACCCATTATACATATCCCAATCATCCCTACCACAGACAATTTTAAAACACCCATTATAACTATGCTCGCCCCCACCCTACCCTACAATGGTGGTTCGGGTATCATAAGGATGGTTCAGAGATATTAAATAGGCGTTTTTCCTTTCCACAGCATAAAATATATACGTGTATAATCATTACCTGTCACATTTGTTTTCGTTGCTTATAAATGCGACGACCTTGTAGAAGCTTCTGCGGTGCAAGGCTCAAGCTACTGGTCTTGTAAACTAGGGTCGTGGGTTTGATCCTGGGCTTCTCCAGACTTTTGGATGAGTCTTTAAACATGGTCCTGTCTCTGTATGACCTAAGTCCTTAGCTGTTGGTGGGGCGTAAAACACACAAACGTGATGATATTCGCCAAAGATCATTGTTTGTATGTTTCATTGTGGTTTAACGGTGCCGTCAACACACTTGGGGTCATTTTGTAGACGCTGCTTCAAGTTCTGGGGTCTTTTACCAGACATTGAGATGAAATGACTTCTCAAGCCCTGCTGCCCAACGAAACCAATAGGGATTTCACTGGACGCTCTGACTCGCAACACTTTGCCTGGGCAGGCTCAGTCTGTCTCAGCACTCTACCAGTGCTCATGTGGCATGTGCGGTCAGTTTCAGCTCTGCATGGAAGCCCACAATGCCGCATCGTGCAGTCCAATCTATTTCTGCAAGCGCCGATGGGCGGTGGCCGCACCAAAGATTGGGCGTGATAGCTCAGTGGTAGAACTTAGGGCTCTTGCCTCTGATGCTAGATGTCTCTGATGTCCCGGTTTTGATCCCCGGCACCGGCGATAAAATTTCGGTGTCTGAACACGCTCCATTGGCATCATTTGCTGGGATGAATGCCATAAAGTGCACCGTTCTGACTACAATAGTAAAATGTCCGAAAACAAAATGACGTCAGTGCGAAACTCATCTTATGTTCGACCTTTAACAGGTATTTCCTCCCTTTCTGTGGAGTTTCACGGCATTTGTGGTCTAAGGGAAGGAACTGTGTTGTTTTATTTCTTAATTAGGTCGGTCATTAAAACGATATTTAAAGACAATAACATTATCCTTAATACCCAGGTAAACCCATTTTTCTGTTTGAATGTGGGGTTTAAGGGTGCAATATGAGTAGATATAAAATATTTTATATGAGCGTGTTTGATAATTGCGCTAATGACCATCAGTAAAGTTGTTAACAGCAATTTATATAAAATTCGTGTTAAAACAATATGCAATATGAGAAGATATGGAAAAATAGGCAAGAGCGTTTTTAATCATCTGACTGACGATCTTTAGCAAAGGTTTTGTATAATCGATTGATTTTAATTGCTGATTAATCGATTCAGGCATAAACTCGAACCACTTTGATTATGTAAACAAGAGGCCCATGGGCCACTACGCTCACCAGAGGTCATGTGGTTTATACCATATACAGGCATGATGCCCATCTTGGTCATGTGACAACAAAAGGCCACCATGCAATCAGTAAAATCCACCGTCTTGCCTTTTTTCCATACAATTGTCTATGTGACCAAACTTGACCGTGATGTAAAAACCTTTGGAGTTGAAAAACTTCCATTCAGCTGATTGCAAATATCATTTCTGATGCCACAGGTTACCATGCAATCAGAAAAATCCACTGTTTTGCCCTTTTTCCATACATATGTCTAAGTGACAATATTTGACCTTGACGTAAAATAGGTCTAGGTCAATCAAAGGTCATCATTTGAACAAACTTGGTAGGGCCCGAGTCCCCGATGCTGCATACCAAGTTTCAAGAACATCGGCCATTCGGTTCTTGAGAAGAAGATTTTTAAAGGTTTTTACCATATATGGGCACGGCGGCCATATCGGTCATGTGGCACAGTCCTCAAGAACAAACTTTCGTTCCCCCTTCCCACAGAGGATCCACATGTAATTTGGTTTCAATTTGCCAAGTAGTTTCAGAGAAGATGTTGTTTGAAAATGTTGACGACGACAACGGATGACGGACCAATGCCTATACTATAAGCTCCCCCGGAGCCTTGGGCTCTGGTGAGCTAAAAATATGCTGTTTTGACATTTTCCCACACAAAAGTCTATGTGAGCAATTTTGACCTTGGCGTCAATGGGTCAAGGACATCCTAGAGTCATCATTTTAGCAAACTATAATAGGCCCGAGTCCCCAATGCTACATACCAAGTTCCATCACAAGCAGACCACTGGTTCAGGAGAAGAAGATTTTTGAAGGGTTTCTACCTTATATGGGCATGGAGGCAAGCTTGGTCATGTTATCTGGACCCTGAGAGCAAATTTTCGTTCCCCCATCCCATGAATGGTGCACATGAAATTTTACTTCAATCGGCCCAGCAGTTTTTTTAGAAGAAGTATTTGAAAATGTTGACGCGGACGGCGAATCACTGCCTATACTATACGCTCCCCCGGAGCCTTCCGCTCTGGTGAGCTAAAAATATATGGCATCTTGACTTTTTCCCATATAATAGTCTCTGTGACCAAATTTTACCTTGCCGTAAATTGGGTCAAGGTCGTCCAAGGTCATCATTTTAGCAAATTATGATGGGTCCCGAGTCCCCAATGCCACATACCAAGTTTCATCACAATCGGCCCACTGGTTCAGGAGAAGAAGATTACCTTATATGGGCATAGCGACCATCTTGGTCATTTGACCAAACTCAAATTAATTTAAATTTCATTTCCTTGTTCTAAAAAGTTTTCAGACAAAATTTAGTTGCAAATGGCCTAGCGGTTTCAGTGAAAAACAAATTTTTAATTTTCATATCAGAAAGACCTTGGGCTAAGGTCAGGGAATAGTCTTGACATTGAAAACTAGTGTAGTTTCACTAGCACATTTTGCCGACTGCATTTACTAATTTTCAGGTCACAGGCTGTAATAGTTTAAAAAAATGATGCTGTTTTGACTATTTCCCATACAAAAGTCTATGTAACCAAATTTGACCTTGGCGTAAAATGGGTCAAGGTCATCCGAGGGTCATCATTTTAGCAAATTATGATAAGCCCGAGTCCCCAATGCCACATACAAAGTTTCATCACAATCGGCCCACTGGTTCAGGATGAGAAGATTTTTAAGGGTTTTTACCTTATATGGGCATAGCGGCCATCTTGGTCATATGACCAAACTCAAATTAATTAAATTTCATTTCCTTGTTCTAGAAAGTTTTCAGACAAAATTTGGTTGCAAATGGCCTAGTTGTTTCAGTGAAAAACAAATTTTTAATTTTCATATCTGAATGACCTTGGGCCAAGGTCAGGGAATAACCTTGACCTTGAAAACTAGTGTTGTTTCACTAGCACATTTTGCCCACTGCATTTACTAATTTTCAGGTCACAGGCTGTAATAGTTAAAAAAATGATGCTGTTTTGACTATTTCCCATACAAAAGTCTATGTAACCAAATTTGACCTTGGCGTAAATGGGTCAAGGTCATCCAAGGGTCATCATTTTAGCAAATTACGATGAACCAAAGTCCCCAATGCCACATACCAAGTTTCATCACAATCGGCCCACTGGTTCAGGATGAGAAGATTTTTTAAGGGTTTTTACCTTATATGGGCATAGCGGCCATCTAGGTCATATGACCAAACTCAAATTAATTAAATTTCATTTCTTTGTTCTAAAAAGATTTCAGACAAAATTTGGTTGCAAACGGCCTAGTCGTTTCAGTGAAAAACATTTTTAATTTTCATATCTTAATGACCTTGGGCCAAGGTCAGGAAAAAACCTTGACCTTGAAAACTAGTGTCGTTTCACTAGCACATTTTGCCCACTGCATTTACTAATTTTCAGGTCACAGGCTGTAATACATGTAGTTAAAATAAATGATGCTGTTTTGACTATTTCCCATACAAAAGTCTATGTAACCAAATTTGACCTTGGCGTAAAATGGGTCAAGGTCATCCAAGGGTCATCATTTTAGCAAATTACGATGAGCCAAAGTCCCCTATGCCACATACCAAGTTTCATCACAATCGGCCCACTGGTTCAGGATGAGAAGATTTTTAACGGTTTTTTACCTTATATGGGCATAGCGGCCATCTTGGTCATATGACCATACTCAAATTAATTAAATTTCATTTCCTTGTTCTAAAAAAAATTCAGACAAAATTTGGTTGCAAATGGCCTAGTGGTTTCAGTGAAAAACAAATTTTTAATTTTCATATCTTAATGACCTTGGGCCAAGGTCAGGAAATAACCTTGACCTTAAAAACTAGTGTAGTTTCACTAGCACATTTTGCCCACTGCATTTACTAATTTTCAGGTCACATGCTGCAATAGTTAAAAAAATTATGCTGTTTTGACTATTTCTCATACAAAAGTCTATGTAACCAAATTTGACCTTGGCGTAAAATAGGTCATGGTCATCCGAGGGTCATCATTTTAGCAAACTATGATGGGCCCTAGTTCCCAATGCCACATACCAAGTTTCATCACAATCGGCCCACTGGATCAGAAGGAGAAGATTTTTTAAGGGTTTTTACCTTATATGGGCATAGCGGCCATCTTGGTCAAGTGGCCTGGACCCTGCGAGCAAACTTTTGTTCCCCCATCCCATGGATGCTCTACATGAAATTTGAGTTCAATCGGCCCAGCAGTTTTGGAGGAGAAGTCATTTTACAATGTTGACGACGACGCGGACGCGGACGCGGACACGGACGCGGACGGGGACACGGACAACAGACGACGGACGGCGGATCACTGCCTATACTATAAGCTCCCCCGGAGCCTTCGGCTCTGGTGAGCTAAAAAAACAGTCCTTTTTCTTCTTTTAGGGTAAGTCCTTTTCGCACTTTAGGGTAACCGATATGCCGCTGTAAAACTTTGCGTTAGATATAAAAGTTCATTCTCTAATTTCTTCAACTCTTATATCGGAGTCAAGCAGGGGGACCCGATTTCCCCACTGCTATTCATGCTTCTGTAAATGATCTAGAAAAAATATCAACTCAGATATTGACGGTATATTTAATTTGAACGAAATAAAAATCTTCTTGCTCTTGTTTGCAGACGATCAGGTGGTTTTCGCAAAAACTCCCCAAGCCTTGCAATCACTTCTCTCCGACATAGAAACTTACTGCACAACCTGGGGACTTAAAATAAATACAATAAAAACGAAAGCAATGATATTCGAAAAAGGACGACATACTCATCATGAGTTTTTCATTTATAATACTGCGATCGAGCCTGTTGATCATTTCAAATACCTCGGAATAACGCTATTCAAAAATGGTAACTGGTACCGAAAACGAAAGAGTGTAGCACAGCATGGATCTTTTGCTCTGTACAATCTCTTTACGATTTTCAATTCTGTCAAGCTACCAATAACGCAAAAATGCAAGCGATTTGATACTCTAGTGGGATTCATATTGAATTTTGGGACAGAAATGCATGACGCTATCGATGTTGAACAAATTCACACTAAGTTTTTAAGACGCATCCTAGGGGTTAAGAAATCAACTAATCTTTATGGCGAAATAGGGCGGGTTCTGCTGGCGGTATTTCGCAAAGTCATAATGATGAAATACTGGATAAAGATACTGAGGCAAAATAATTCATCTTTGGTAAAACAAACGTATCTACTCCTAAAACCAGATGTAGACTAGAATTGAAGTTACAACGGTAAAAATTGGGCTTTCAACGTTAAGTCTATTTTGCACGTATCCAACTTTGGGCGACCGCCGTATCCGATTTACCTGTAATAATACTGGCGGCGAAATGTAAAGAAATATATAACGACACTTTAGTTTTTATTTCATAAAATAAATTTGTAAATAATTACAAAATTTTTGCTGGAAAATTTCGAAACTTCATTTATTCACGAATATGCTGATATTAAATTCATATTTTTGGACAAAATTTTGCTATACCTTTTGTTGATTGTTTTAGGTGCCTATCGAAATGATTAAAATATATAGTAAAATGTCCATTTCTCTCCTAGGGTTTATTAACAAAACTTAAAAAAAGAGATTTAAATACCATGTTTGGAAAAAGTTGCTGGAAAAAAAAAAACGTAGTGGTGATAATTATGAACGATTTAGTTTTTGTTTTAATTAAATAGAATGAAAATTACTACGTCCTTTATGCATTTTGTTAGTAGTGGTATTCTTTTTTTTTCTTCTCAAGTTCACATTCGGAAATTATCGGAAGACAGCGGAAAATATCGAGTTATAATTCGGGACCAAGTCTTAACACTTTTTTACCGGAAACCACTCAAGGGGTGATTGGTAAACAGTGCAGGCCAAGATCAGAATGTGGCGTCTGATCAGAGCCAACAATGTTTGCAAAATGTTCAGCCAGTTTTCAAATAAATCCGTGAAGAAAACACAACGTGACGCCCTTAAATATTTAAATGAACTCCTGCTGTATAAAAGAAGGGAGATTCCATTTGGTACAAAAAGGGTTAATAGCGACAATTATCTTTTCTTTAATTAGCGGAGCAGAAATATATTATGATTGCAGTTTGTTTGGTAATTATGATGTCTCCTTTGTGTCTTGTTGTTGTTCAAATAAGCCCTTCTTGAAAAAGCGGAAGGGAGAGAATGATTCATGATCAATCTATGGAAAGAATTTCCTAGGGTGCAGAATGTGTTCGAATCCGCCATGGTAAACGAGCAATTGATGTTCGAGCTAGCGAAGTTTCACTGTTTATGTTTTTGCATGTATTACCAAAACATACCTATATAATTTGGTTGTAGGAAAAAAAGTCACAGGAAAAAAAATTCCGCGCACCTCTAAATTTGACCCTCTTAAACCTCACTTTTATATAATAGAACTAGGGTTAAAGGCGTTCACAGTACAGTAAAATCCTCACCTTTTGGACTGTTCAAAAGTGGTTTTTAAGAACATTTTTGAACAGTCTCAAAGGTGGACCCTGACCAGAGGATAATTAGTGCAGAAAACACGAAGAAAGATAAAGTGCAGCCTTCAAAAATGCAGCCTTCAAAATAAGCTTTTTAAAGCAGATTAAGACATAATTTTAGGTGGTCTGAATTGCGGAATTTCACTGTATTTTCCTTATTTCGTTACTTGCCGAGGCGGTTCTAATCTCTGTTTTTGTTTTGAAAATATCAGACTTTTTATCTGCAGATAATTATGTATATATAAATAGGCGTGTCTTCGTAATGTAGGGCATAAACAGGTTTTCTTTCGCATGGTATTATATAATGTTTGCATATAATTGGTGGACCAGTGAAGGCCCATATCAGATGCGGCATATGCTCTGGGTCTGGACTGTTCACGTATTGCCAGTATCATATGGGTTATTGTTATACAGAACCATTGATCTAGATCTGGTCTGAACTTTTTTCCTTATTCGAAAAATATTGATATATGAACCTGCGCATGACAAAACCTGCAAAAGGACCATTGCAACTTGCAAACCTCAGATGTGCACAGTCTGATCACAGTTTTTTGCTGTTTGAATGAGTCTTTTAAGGCATCCGGACTAGCCAGAGAGGAACGCGGGAAGACTGGTCAGACTGAATGTAAATGCAGGTTGATCTGTGTCTTCGCTGGTTGTACTTATCTTATTGTAAGTTTTAACATGCACAGGTACATATGTTTTGTGAAAGAACTCCTTCAACCCTTAAGATGCCAAGAAAAAGTGCATCTGAAAATATTGTCATTTTATGGCGTCTGCTTCATACTTGCTAACATTCGCAATTCGTAATTGGCATCTTAAGGTTTAAGTAAATTTATGATGTTTATAATTCAGCCAACCGTTTATTGCTCTATCCAGGACAAGCAATAATTGCCCCTAAGGTATAGGTAAATAACCCTTTCACCCCCGACTTTCTGAAGTGTATTCTTTCGCCTCCTTATTAGGAATTGATATTTTTTTTAAATAATGTTTAAGATCAAGAGCACATTGGACATTATGATGAGCTACTTGTTCAGATATATTTCTCTGAGTATAATTCTGGCAAACCGTATTGATCCTGATGAGACGGTGCGTTTTGAGCCTCATCTGGATCTACACTGTTTGCATAGGTATTTGAACCGGTCTAAAAGGTTGGAAGGTTTAAGCCATAAACTTCTGGGATCAGCAGCGTAATGGCTCGGTCAACACTATTTTGGTCATACTGAACCTGTTGCTTTATCTATCCATACTATGAGTAATGGTACCCATAACACGTTTAGTAAAAAGCGCTTCTAGTGAATAGCCACAACATATTTATAAAAATGACACTTTTAAAGAGTACTCAAAATATTTGTATTATTTAAGCGCTTCTTATGAGTGTCCACATCATGTGAACAAGTCCGTGTAATAATCACCCCACTGAACGCCTCTTTATATAGAGAAAATTGGTAATGGGTAAACGTTATTTTTTTTATTCCTGCTCCAATATATAGGTTGTGGGTACTCGTTAGAAACGCCATTTTTATTGTTAAAAACAATGCCAACAAAAATGTTGGCATTTTAAAAGTTGTGAGCAGGACAAAAATGATACTCAAATGAGTTGATCACAAAAAGTTTTATCACCGGCGCAAGGGTTGAGACCCACCATTCTACCCAACACAAGAGACTAAATGGTCTCAGGATTTACTACACGTTGGTCTTAGATGAGTGGCAAAGAATGTAGGTCCAGGCCAGACATCGATACGTCTGAAATGGGTCTACACTGTGTGTTCATTGTTTGTGAAGGTATATCCTTCCCAATTTTATGGCAATATTCAAATACACAAGAACATATAAATGTTTTGAGTAATAGTGTCTGGTCAAACGAATGTACGAAAGAAAGTATCAGGAAAAATGTATCAAGAAAAAAGTTTCGGAAAAAAGTATCAGGAAAAAAAGTATCAGGAACAAATATCGGAAAAGAAAGTATCAGGAAAAAAATATCAGGAAGAAAGTATCAGTTTCATGTAAAAGGGATAGTTTATATATATATAGAATTAGATTTTAATGCAGTTGCCATTTTAAGGTAAATTTTAGTGTATCCGATGCATGTAGCACCTCAGATCATGTTGTGGAACTTTTACCCGACACTGAAATGAAATCTCAAGCCCTGCCGCCCAATGAAACCTGAAAGGGTTCATGAGAATGGAGGCCCGACCTACATACTTTAGTTTGTTATACTGAAGGTTTAACATGTCCGTCTACTCTATATAGTCATTTTGGAGACATTGCTTTTTTATTGATAAAGCAGCGTCCAGGTGCTGCGCAAATAAACAGGTAACCTTCGTATTTATCCTCTCTTTCGTGAAAGATAATCGGTAAACTCCGCTGGTCAATAAAGCAAGGTAATTCGCGAGGATTATCAATCAGGAGAGAAAATTGGATTATGCTCCTTGATCTCAGTGGTCCTTCAAAGTTTCATATGTGCAACAACATGGTTTACAATATGTTTGGACCCAACAATTAGAAATAGTTTGTTTGATTTGAGGTTTAACGTCCCCGTCAACACTGTAAAGGTCATTTTGGAGACGTTGCTTCCAATTTTGTGGGACTTTTACCCGACATTGAGATGAAATGACATCTCAAGCCCTGTCGCCCAATGAAACCAATAGGGTTTATTAGCATGGACGGTCCGCCTCGCACCGCGGTTCCTGGACAGGCTTAGATCCTCTAAGCGGTTTACCAGTACTAGTGTGCGGGCCGGATTCAGCTCTGCGTGGAAGCATCATGCAGCCAATATATTTCTTCAAGCCCCTATGGGCGGGGGCCATCAATTAGAAATAGACATTCCGTTTAACGTAATAAAACAAAGAAAATTCTATATGTATTTCCAGAAATAGTACTCAAGTATCAATAATTCTAATCGCATGAAATCTTACTGCATATTTAAATATGAATTAAAACCCGAGAAATATCTTCAGGCTATCAGAGAAAAAAAGTATAAGGTCGCATTGGCACGTTTTAGAACATCGTTTCATGATCTTCACATTGCAACCGGGCGATATGATGGCACTCCACGAAAACAAAGACTCTGTATGTCATGTAACATGAATAAGATAGGTCGCCTTGGCACGTTTTAGAACATCGTCTCATGATCTTCACATTGAAACCGGGCAATATGATGGCACTCCACGAAACCAAAGACTCTGTATGTCATGTAACATGAATAGGATAGAGGATGAATTTCAATTTTTGCTTGTTATGTCCTAAATATCTTGAACTGAGGAAAAATACTTCAAAAACTATTTTTGTCACTGGCCAACTTTGCATAAATTTGAAAGTCTGATGTCCGCCACGTCACCTAAACTCATTACACACTAGGCTAAATTTATTTAGCTAAATTTATTTATCTTGCCACAAAGAGAATTCCTTTATTGATGAATGACTGAAGGTCTTCTCTCATTGTCATGTGGAAAATATGTTCATGAAATGTTTAGTCCATATAGTTCAACACCAGTATAATGTTACGTATCGTATACCTATGATAACTTAAATGATTAGTTCATATTATGCATTTCTTGCACTCTTCGGAAAACTTTTTCAACTGCTGTCTTCACTGTATGATAGCATATGTTAGGCTATACACATTGTATGTAATGTTTTATGCTGATTAAATTGTTCGTATTCATATATATATATAAAAAAAATGGATAACGAACACTTTATGTCTACACTAATACTCTAATGAGTGCAATGAAACATATGATGTGAATGCTCTTTATTTTGTTGAATCTGCTCTTTAGAATCGCCTCGATTAGTTTATCCGGAAAGTGTATGATGAGACAGCGCATTAGAATCGCCTCGATGAGTCGATTCTACTGAGCACTCTGAGACATTGCTTGTGGTACTCGTTATTTTATTATTGTGTCTGCTCAATAGACCCCTCAATTATTATGGTTCAGTTATTTCATCTGAATGATAAGTCTGCTCATTAGAATCGCCTCGATGAGGAGATTCTAATGAGTACTGACGCAAAGGTTCTTCATACTCGTTATTTTATTGTTGCCTGTGCTCATTAGAATCGCCTCGATAAGCATGGTTAAGTTATTTCATCTGTAAAATTACATGCCGAGTCTGTTCATTAGAATTGCCTCGATGAGGCGATTCTAATGAGTACTCTGACTATGGCAAAAAGGTTGTTCGTTCTCATGTCTTTGCGTTCTGTTTGGTGTCTTTGCGTATCTTGACTTATTTTTTTTGTGTGTCTTTGCTTATCCAGTTACATGTTTATCTCAGCCTCATAGTCTCTGCGCACTTTTGTCTTTTTGGGTTTGAGAAGGGGTATTTCAGTATATTTTAATGTGTCTTTGCCCAACTCAAATGTTTCTGTGTGTCTTTGCATGTATTTGCCCTTCTTTTGTGTGTCTCTGTCCGTCTTTGCGTACTATGCCTGTCTTTGCGGTATTTAAGTAGACCCTTTTCAAATGAGATGAGGAGGAAGGCTACGTATGAGAATGTGCTTTTTTCGTGTTTCATTATTTTCATGATTTCCTTGGTAACTTCCTAGTGTTAGTCTTTAAATCTACTGACTAAAAAGTCTTTAAATTTACAGACAGTCTTTAAATTTATAGACAGTCTTTGTTTTGTAATGTTTGATTTACCATAGCGAAAATTAGATTATGTTTGATGATTAAACATGAAGAAACATGTTAAAACATGTTTTCTACAACTAGGATCATGTTAGCTAATCATGTTTAAAAAACATGTTTGATCATCAAACATGATTCAGGGTAAAAATGACTTTTTCACTAAAAGAATAATAAATTCAGCAATTCACTATTAACAGGTTAAAAGTACAATACAAACATATGATGTATTTTTAACTTAGTCTTTCAAATATGCTTAAAGAAAATCAAACATGTTCAAACTCGGCTGAACATGACAGATTTATGGTTAACAGTTTTAGCATTAACTGCTGCATCAAAGTTATTATTCATGTTCAAACATGTCTGAAAACGCTCTGCTAACATGGCTAATCCTTTACCCCCTGGCATTGTTAGATTACGAAGGCTTTGACATTTACCCTTACAGAAATGCAGTTTACACTGGAATTGAAGCATAATTGCTGCTATTCTGCTGCATTCATACCTGCATTTGTACTGTATTCTGTACTCCTATATTGCAACACATCTGCAGAGCAGATTACAATCATGCTGCCTTGCAGCATATGCTGCAATTAAGCATACTGCAAATGTATGCTAACAATCTTCTTCAATGACCGATTGTATCTTGCAGCATATACCGTTATTATGCTGCAAGTTCATGTTGCCTTCATACTGCTTTCATATGCCAAACCAATTATTGATTTGATATGCATTTCTGTAAACAGTGTTAAAGCATGATTGTAAAATGTTCAAACATGTTTCAATCATGAAACTTTGACTATGATGTCATAATGTGACATCATCACTCAAGGGACAAAACTCTAGTTCACTTCCTCCGTCTGATGCCAATACATTTGCAAAGCAAGGAAAAGGTTTAGCTCAGTTCAAATCTGAAAATATCTTTGACATCTGAAAAATGCCAGACAAGTGAAAGCCATGATCAGATGCTAGAAGGGTCAGAATAGCTAACAGGCTGTCTTTGAGAAGGATTTTTGCAGGAGCTGATCCAAAGAAGCAGAAGCAGCCTGACCATGTTGTGGGCTATGAAGAAACCATATTTTCAGGTGGATATAGATACAGGTACATGTATAGTTGATGTAAAAAAAACAACAACAGATATTATTCATTTGGATTAATATGCACTTTGAAAATCTGCATTTGGAATTTGTTTACCAAAAATCAAAAGTCTTTAAACATGTTAAAAACATGTGGCAGTTCAGACTTTGATGTTCATATTCCAAAATACCCATCATGCCATCAACACATCAACCTACCTCAGAAGCTGAAAATAAACTTTCCATATTTTTTTAACATAATTCCTAACTAATATCTGAAAATCTTGAAAATATGTCTGTAATCATATACTTTTTGCACAGTCACTGCTGGAGCCATTAAGATCAGCTCCAAGACCGTCTGCATGCATATAAAAGAACCTGTTTGGACATGTTTGTGTTTGAACATATAAAAACAGGATTTGAACATGTCAAAACATGTTCAAACATGATATATTGGTGCATGTAACATGTTTTAAATAACATGTTACATGCCAGGCTTGTTGGTATATGTACCATGTTTGAACATGTTGATTGTACATGTTTGAGTATGTTTTGACATGATTATGCATGTCTGAATGGTGCTGGATCCGTTTTCAAGAACATAATTCAATGTTTTAAATCATTTTATTTCTACGATTGTCAAACAAGGCTGAACACAGTTAATATCTAATCATGTTTGACCATCATGCACATGTTTAAACATTTCATAACATGTTCAAAACATGATCAATCATGTCCAAATATCATGTTTAAACATGACTTAAACATGTTTCAATCATGAAAATTTTGCTATGGGAGGTTTAACATCTCCGTCAACACTGTTAAGGTTATTTTGGAGACATTGCTTCCAATTTTGTTGGACTTCCGACATTGAGATGAAATTACATCTCAAGCCCTGCAGCCCTATGAAACCAATAGGGTTTATTCGCACCGCTTTGCCTGGCCAAGCTTAGATCCTCTAAGCGGTTTACCAGTACTCGTGTGCAGGTCGGTTTCAGCTCTGCGTGGAAGCATCATGCAGCCCATCTATTTCTTCAAACCACTATGGGCGGGGGGCCATATAGACAGTCTTTAAATATAACAATTTCTTAAGCCCTGTTGAAGTGCTGTACATAAAAAGTGAGGAATCAGAATTGTTACTGGTGACACGTCAACCTGCGATATGGGAAGTTAGTCCCTAGCTCTAACCAAAGAGATAAACTTAAACTCCGTTCAGAAAATCTGAATCATCGATTTTTTCGTTTCTCGCTTTTAATACTCATTTTAGCCCATACATCACAGTGGGAAAGTTTTAGACCTCACCCTCCGCCGAATTCTCCAGCAAGTCGTATGCCTCTGCGGCAGCTAGGAAATGCTGTGATTATTTGGAGAAAATTTCAAAATCTAAAGTTTCGTTTACAGACTAAGACATTCTGACAGGTTCGACACACCCTTTAAAACCATATATAGAAATGGTCACTGCTCTTGTAAATTACAAGGGCGTCTATGTTTTATTTGCACGATCAATCCATGGAAAATCATTAGCTGTGACAGCACATCAGATATCGGTATAATTCTTTTTGACGACTGTTGACAGCACATCTCGCTAGTGACTCCCCGTTCCTAGTGAGCCTCTATCTAGCAATTTGAATATAAGGTGTGTCGCAATTGCATATCTATTTATAAAGTGCGTCACATGGATTTGAATATTTATTATTTTACCTGACAATCATCGTCAAATGGACTTAGTCTGTGCTCTCATTTCTTTGTTTTGCAATTTTCTCCAAATAATCACAGCCTTTCCTGACTGTCGCAGAGGCATACCACTTGCTGGAGAAATCGGCGGAGGTTGAGGTCTAGAACTTTCCCATAGTGATGTATGGGCTAAAATGAGTATTAAAAGGAAGAAACGAAAAAATCGATGATTCAGATTTTCTGAACGGAGTTTAGCTACACAATCCTCAGCACCTTCAGCCGTCGAAATAACTGATTCGGGAAGGGCATTCCAATCTCTAATGGTTCGGGGGAAGAACGATTCTTTATAAATATCAGTTCTTGCAGTATACTCCTGGTTTTTACTACCCCGAAAATCCAGGTATGGACATTTTAGCCTCTCCAGAACAACAGCTCTGTTTATTTTCATTTGTCAAAATGAACTTCAATAAATCTCAGTTTCACACTGATAAGCCTCACTAATTGCCTAAGCATATGGCAACTAAATATTCATTCAAGAGAATTTCACTTTTGCAAACTGTGCTGGCCAAGATCAGACGCCGTAGAATGCAGCTTCTGATCAGGGCCTCCACTGTTTGCTAAAAGCTCAGTCATTTTCCAAATAAATTATGATGAAAACACATCCTGACACCCCTAAATTTTGAAATGGACTCCTGGTATATATAAAGAGGAAGGTTCCATTTGGTATAGAAAGGGTTCGTACCAAAAGAATTTTCCTCCTTATATATAGCTGGAGTCCACCTCAAAGTTTAGGGGTGACAGGTTGTAATTTCTTCAGATTTTATTTGGAAAATGGCTTAACTTTTTGCAAAAGCAGTGGCTAGAGATACGGATCCATATCTCTAGCCTCGGAGGCTAGAGATACGGATCCGTATCTCTAGTCTTGGAGGCTAAGGATACGGATCTGTATCCCTAGCATTTTCCAATAGGCCTGGCTAGAGTTACAGTTTGATAAGACTGCTAATTGTTTCAAACAGACATACCATTGCTGTTTGGACGCAATTTGTAAAGTAGCATAACTCTACTAAGGTGAAAGGTGGAAAAAGTAATATGAATTCTGAAATGGGACAGGACCAATGGCAATCCTGTGTTTTATTATTATTATTATTAGCTTTATATGTTGTTTTTGATTATCATTTTTTCGACCTGTCATGTTAGCCTATGGATGAGTCAAATATACCAGAATAAAAGTTGAATTTTGAATGTCATATTACCTTTAATTTATTGAATCTGTTTCCATCTGTAGGAGTGTAGATCAAAAATTCTTCTTTTAAAATGTATTTCCACAGGGAAAATAACAAATAGTCTATGAATTAAAAAGTGATTTTTTTTCCTTTTTTTTTCTTATTTCGTTTTTTCTTTTCTTTATCTTCATTCTTTTTTCTTTGTCATATTTTCTTTACCTTTTTTTATTTAATATCATTGTTAAATTAGCCAACCCAAGAAAAAATTGGTACTTATCATTGAGCAAAGGTTCATGAGAGCTTGCTCGAAAAAAACTTAATACCATCTACGAATTTTAATGGCTGTAAAAATGACAATTTTCAGTTCAGTTGAAATATTTTGATGTTTTGCTCAAAACATAGATTGTGGGTACACGTTAGAGTACCAACATTCTATGTTTTAGAGCAAATATTAGAAAAAAATGTGCACAACACAGGAATCCCACTGGTCCTGTCCCATTTCAGCATTCATATTACTTTTCCCACCTTTCATCTTAGTAGAGTTATGCTACTTTGCAAATTGCGTCCAAACAGCAAAAGTATCTGTTTGAAACAATTAGCAGTCTTATCAAACTGTACCTCTAGCCATATCTGGCCATTACCTCAGTATTTAATTACCGGTAAAGATTGTGAAGTGTCCGACTGATATAATCTTCAGAAAGTTGAAGGAGGCTATCAACTGGCAGAAGTAGACTCCCAGGCCATACCTGTGAAAATAAACTGAAAAGTTGTCCGAGGTTAGACAGCCCCTGTACGTGTCGTAAATCTAGACAACTCTTGCTCAATACGAATGTTATAACTGCAACCGCATTCGTAAGTTTTTATTTACTCGTACAGAACACGCTCTCTAGCTCTTGCTCCTGCTCCTGATGCGTCCTCTTGTTTTGGTCATAGTACCTGGTAACTGAGGTAATGACCAAGTATGAAGGTAGATCCCAGCAGGCACATGACGTTTTTGTGACGTAACTTCAACGTCAGTGCAACGGCATGTTTTTATGCAACGTCACATCTACGTCGTGACGTTGCACCGACGTGGATTTGACGTTGCCCATGCGACGTGTGCCTGCTGGGATAGATAAGCTCTGTCTGTCCGTCTTCAAAAACCGAGTCTTTGTTTGTTTGATTGATTTGAGATTTAACGTCCCCGTCTACACTGTAAAGGTCATTTTGGAGACGTTGCTTCCAGTTTTGTGGGACTTTTACCCGACATTGAGATGAAATGACATCTCAAGCCCTGTCGCCAAATTTAACCAATAGGGTTTATGAGCATATACGGTCCGACTAGCACCGATTTGCCTGGGCAGGCTTAGATCCCCTAAGCGGTTTACCAGTGGGCCTACTCGTGTGCGGGTCGGTTTCAGCTCTGCGTGGACAGCTAGGTTCCGAGAAATGGATAGAATGTAAGGACTGTAACAAGCGCTTTCACTCCTCACTGATTTGGATAACAGTCAATTGATAGAAATTGAATCTAGAGCTGGAACTTAGTATTGCAAAGACTGCAAAGCTGACTGTGGTCTTTGCAGTGGTGCTGTCCTTAATGGCCACAAAGCCATTCAGTGTGATCAATGTGAAATGTGGATACACACTGAATGTTCCTTCATTTCAGTTGCAGAATATGACACTTTGGTAAATTAAAGCTGCCACTGGATATGTCCAAAATGTGAGGTCTGTAACTTTTCAGACTCCTTCTTTGATGAATATGTAGAACTGAGTAAGCCAAATATGTTTGAACCTCTGTCAGAGGATAAGAGAGGCAAACCTTCGACTGCTGATGAAACTAAATTTTGTGAAAAGTTTGAAACTTTGCAGTATAAACATAAATGGAATAAGAGAAAAAATCCTTGAACTTTTAGCTTTCCTCGATACATCTCAACCTTATATTGTTGCTATTCAGGAAACAAAAATTGACAGTTCAATTACTACATCTGAGCTTTTCCCTGAAACTTGCCATTACTGTGTCTACAGAAAATATAGGAACTCTCATGGCGGCGGGGTGATGTTGCTCATTCATAGAGACATCCCTCACATGCCTTTCATGGAACTGGAAAATGACACCGAATCGGTCTGGGTTAAGGTTTTTGCAAATAAAACTTCCCACTTCGTAGCAAGTTGGTACCGACCACCAAATGGTACGATCGAAAACTTCCAGTTGTTTAAAGACCAACTGGATTGCATTAAATCGCAGCATAAGGGTAAAAAAAACTCCCGGCTGTACATGTTCTAGGTGACCTCAACTTCAGAGACATTGCTTGGCCCGACAGGCTCAGCAAACAAGGCGCCATGCTGAGTCAGTCGGAAGGACAAATATTAATTGACATTATGAACGATCATGGCCTTGAACAAAGTGTTAACTTCCCCACTCGTGATAAGAACACATTGGATCTGATCCTTACGACTTTGCCAGGACAATTCGAAGACATTCATTCCCCAGATAAACTAAGTGACCACGATGTTGTCTCCGGATATTTAAAAATTCACATCCCACCAATAAAGAAACCCCGGAGGAAGGTGTACTCATATCAGAAAGGTGACTATGAAACTATGAGGAAGGATGCACTCAGATTTGCAAAGGAGAATTACTTTAATGGTCATTCAGATGCTCGGTCTGTACAGGAGAATTTTGATTTGATAACTTCTTTCATTCATACTTCGGCCGAAAATCATATCCCCTCAAAAACTAGTAGGTCTGTATCTTCTATTCCCTGCATCACTCCAGAGATAAGAAGGAAAATTCGCAGAAGGAATAAGATTCATGCAAAGGCAAAAAAGACGGGAAGTGGTAAACTCCGGACAAAATTTGAAAACTTGGGACGTGAAATCAAGACTGATATAAAAAAAAATATCAGCATGATTTGTATGTGAATAACTTGGTAGGTGATGTAAAGGCTAATCCCAGAGACTTCTACAGATATATTAATAGCCAGAAGAAAGACAGGCAAGGTATCCCGCCCCTTAATAAAAGAGGAGGGGACGGGGTTGCTGAATCAGACTCTGAAAGGGCAGAGGAACTAGTTGGTCAATTCAATGATGCGTTTAATAAAACTGAGTTTACGGAGGTTCCATTGACTGGAAGATCGGCCCCATTCATGAATAATATTGTTGTGACAGCTGCAGGAGTGGTCAAGTTACTTCAAGGCTTAAAACCCAGTAAGGCCTTAGGACCTGATAAGCTTCATCCTAGAGTCCTGAAGGAACTAGCAAATGAGTTGGGCCCAGTTTTTGCACACTTGTTTCAACAGTCTCTTGATACGGATGAAATCCCCAAAGAATGGCTCTTAGCATACATCTGTCCACTCTTCAAAAAAGGAGATAGGGCTCTTGCACGTAATTATCGCCCTGTGTCTGTGACTTGTGTTCTTTGTAAATTGCTGGAACATATAGTCTGCTCAAACATCATGGCCCACTTGGACGAACATAAACTTTTGTCAGACAGACAACATGCATTTAGAAAAAGGCAAAGTTGTGAAACTCAGCTAAACACAGTTATTAATGACTGGGCAAAAATCTTGAACAAAGGGGGGATAGGTGGACACATTTATTCTGGACTTCGAGAAGGCTTTTGACACCCCTCCTCATGAACTACTTAAAGTTATTTGGTTATGGAATTGGGGGAAAGACCCTCAAATGGATAGATTCCTTTCTTTGCTACAGAAAACAGCGGGTTGTTGTTAATGGTGAATCTTCGGAGTGGGCTCCAGTTTTGTCTGGAGTCCCGCAAGGGACCGTTCTTGTTCCACTTTTGTTCTCCCTATACATCAATGATATTTCCACTGACATTGACTCAGAAATAAGACTGTTCGCAGATGACTGTGTTTGTTACCGGGAAATTAGAGATATAGATGACTCATTGAAACTTCAGGCTGACATAGATAGATTAGGATGTTGAGCCCGTAAATGGGGCATGAGATTTCAGCCAGTTAAATGCAATATTATGCAGATAACTAGGAAGAGATCTAATAAAGTTGAGGCTTCTTACACCTTAGAGGGAACGGTCAGCATATAAAGGTCTTGTTCGTCCAATATTGGAATATGGTTGTTGTATCTCGGACCCCAGTGGAGTGGTCCTTAACGATGAAATTTAAGAAAGTTCAGATTAGAGCTGCTAGATTTGTAATAGGCAATTACTGCTTTGAAACTGGGAGCATGACTGGAATACTTGGAAAATTAAAATGGGAGTCTCTCAAGAAAAGGAGAAAAGACAGTAGGCTAATCATTTTATACAAAGGTCTAAAGGGTGCTGCCAGCATTCCAACAGATGGCCCTTTCCCCCCAGCTAGACACTGTAGAAATCACCATTCGTTGGCGTTTCAGACCCTTACTGCAAGAACTGACATTTATAAAGAGTCGTTCTTCCCCAGAACCATTAGAGATTGGAATGCCCTTCCCGATTCGATTATTTCGACAGCTGAAGGTGCTGATGATTGTGTATCTAAATTTACCTCTTTGGTTAGAGCTAGGGACTAACTTCCCACATCACAGGTCCTGGTGTATGAATGTCATTTGACGTGTCACCAATAACAATTCTGATTCTGATTTTGATCATGCAGCCCATCTATTTCTTCAAGCCTCGATTGGCGCGGTCCGTCAAAAACCGAGTCGAAATCATATTTGGCCATTAGGCCTACCTCAGTTAGGTGGTTCTCTTAATTTAGAATTTGGCACAAATTAGAAATGGTATTTGTAAAACACTTTGCCCCCTACCACATGCTTGCCCCTAAATGCCAAATTTTTCAAAGAGCCATAACAGAAGAACGTAAGAGATTTCATCCACTTTTTTTTCAGAATTTATTAAAAAGTTAATCAGGATATCTTCTTATCAATAACAGTCCATTCACTAAATTTCATGGCTCTAGCTTTAATCATTTTTGAGATATTTTGTTGAATAATTGGTTTAATCAAAAGAACTTTTGCATACCTGTATCTAGATATTCCTACTTTTTTGTGCTTGTACAAGTCACTTGTAAGATCTCGCGTGGGTTGTGTTTCCTGTTCTTAAGATATAAGATTGATGGAGAATGTCCAAAGATGAGCTAGCTACTAGGATTCTTCCTGATATAGTACATCTATCATATACAGACAGTTTGCAGACTGCGCCGGATATAGTGCATCTATCATACACAGACCGTTTGCAGAGATTAAACCTATCAACTCTAAAAAATATAATAATAATATTGTTAATAATAATAATAATAATAATAATAATAATAATAATAATAATGATAATCGACCTTATTTGTAGAGGGTAACACATTTAGTACCAGTACTAATCTTCCATGCATCCGCAACTATTATTGACATTTATGCCTTTGGCGCAAAGGATTAAGCCTTTTACTGTGCGCTTACCTTCTCGGCTTACCTGTACAGAATCTCTTGTTGGAAATAGCAGGCGCTTTAATGGAAAATAATTTTTAAACAACTATTACGTATTTATTTTTCAATTTGACAACTCTGTTCCGCTTTAATCTCATTGTCTGTTTAAATACCTTCAAAAAGGTATCAAATAGGTAGAACTTTTCTTTAATTAGCTGCCGGCATTTTTATTTTCAAATTAACAACCCTTAATCCTTACATGAAGCATAAAAAACTTTGGAAAAACGACAGTACCCTACTTAAACGGCTAAAATCTTCATTTTCTGTTAATATTGCAAAACAAAGCCCGCATCAGACGCAATGTGTTTACAATATTGTGCATTTTGATAGCAATTATAATATTTCAAAATAATATTTGAAAGCGGCATTTTGCGATTAAATTTGGAGCTTATTCAGAAAAAGCTTTATCGTCTACACACGCGTGTAATCCGACCCAGAAATGAACACATCTTCGCCTGGGCATCTCATTGGAGTGTAATTCAATCTAAGAATGCGGTGTCTGATCGGCGTCGTCTAAAATGCGTTGTCAGATCTGCGTCTTATTTATTTTATTTTTTGTTTATTTATTTTTCATGACCCGATTAGATATTTTATACTTACTAAGCTAGTTAAATAAACATTGCTAGTAATAAGATTACAATTGAAAGAAAGAAACAAAGAAAGAAAGAGGGGAAGAAAGAAAGATGCCGTATGTGCAGGCTAATCTGACATTTCGCTGTTCGCATTTCTGACATTTCGCTGTTCGCACATTGTTTTGATTGAATACAAGAATTCAAAAAGGGATGTCTTGGAACAAAATTAAGAATAATAATGTATACCGCCGTAAACCCCAGTTTTCTCTATATGAAGTGGGGTATAGGGGGGATGGGTCTTCATTTCACGGACGTGTTCACATGATGATTAACAAATTATCAAGAATGGACTGAACGCGCGGATGTGTTATCGTAATTTATTTATCTATTTATTTATTTATATTTTGCTCAATGCATGGATTGTTGGTTATATTTAGAACCAGCTCATAACGATTTATTTAGTTTTATATATATATGTATTTATTTCAACTGTAAAATGATTGATTAAGATCAGGGGTGTACCCCCTTTTCTGGTGTTCCTTCCATCATGCCGGAGAAAGAATATGCATGTAAACCCAACTTTATATATTGAACAGTCGGCTAATCAGGGATCAGCATGATTTTAACATAACAGAAAAAGATAGTTCGAAAGTACTTGCGGCTATCGCAAAATGCCGCTATCAAATATTCTTCTACATTATTTTAGTCACTGTTGTTTTTTCTTCACGGCAACAAGCCGTGTAATGAACAACCCCTTAAACCATGCTTAATATAGAGAAAACTGGGGTTTACTGTGGTATTCATTTTTTATTTCTTCTCCAAGATTTCAATTTGGCGATTCTGTACCCATAATCAACGTTTTATTACATTCAGGGGAAAATATCACGGGTATTTAAGCAGAAGACAATTATCGCTTTTATGACACGTGTAATGTGTATTGCGTTCCGGCTACCGACCGTCAGGAAGCCCGGAGATAAATGGACACGCGTGGAGGTATAATGGATTATCTTATTTACGGAAAGATTGAGTCATGGGTACTACTGTGTATTCATAATTCATATAAAGTATTGGTGCTATTTAGCTAATGAGTACCAGTTGTTGTCATTATTATTGTTATTATTGTTATTATATCTTGAATCGAATTCACATGTATACTGGGTTTTTGTTTGTTTGTATTGGAGTTTAATGGCCAAGTCAACAATTTTTAGGTCATTTTTGAGCCGCCCAGTTTACCTATCCACACTTTTCTAGAACAAGCTTATACGTAAGCAGTTAATTAGTAGAGTGTACGTCTGACAACTGCCCTTCTTGAATCAGCGAAAGGGAGAGAATGACCGTAGTAAAGATTCCATGGTTAATATCCACGCAAAAAAGTTGCCGACCCCGGCAGGTATCGAACCCGCGTCCACCTGATCACCAGTCAAACGCGCATCCGACTGAGCCACCGAGGCCGTTAAACCTCGAATCAAACAAATTAACAATCACCACAATAAATATTTGATGTTTGAATTTGCAGTATTTTATTATAGATAATTAAAATGGTTACAGGTAAATAAAGAGTAATTAGCCTAATGTTTGAATAGTCACAGTTAATTCCAAGCAGTCTAAGTAAGCATTATCTTACATGGGTATGTCACAATATTGAATGATCTTTGTGACCATTATGATTACACATCCGTGTGAAATAATGCATTCTTTAGGTTGCATAAAACGGTTATTAAAAATGTGTCATAGTTTATTACTACTTTAAATATAGGTTGTGGATCTTGTTAGAACCGCCTCGCTTCTAACGAATACCCACAAGATATGTTTGGGGCAAAAGTAATAGAACAATATATATGTATCTTCCAACAAACCACATTTTTCTCTATATAAAGTTGGGTTCAGAAGGGGTGTTCATCAGTGACATGGACTTGTTTACATTATAATGATAGTCAAGCAGATTTAAGTGCATTTTGGACGGGAAAGGCCAAACATGGACACTTATGCTGGAAACAGTGCATGCTCAGATCAGACGTCGAGCTTAGATCAGAGCCTTTGCTGTCAACCCATTAAACCTCCGCCCGTCGGGCCTTGAAGAAATAGACTGGGCTGCATGATGCTTCCACGCATAGCTGAAACTGACTGCACAGCACATGAGTACTAGTAAACTGCATGAGGGCTCTAAGCCTGCCCATGAAAAGTGGTGCGAGTTTGACCATCCATGCAGATAAACCCTACTAGTTTCATTGGGTGGCAGGGCTTGAGATGTCATTTCATCTCAGTGTCGGATAACAGTCCCTGAAAATTGGAAGCAACCGGTCCGCAAAATGACCTATACAGTGTTGACGGATACGTTAAGCCTCAAATCAAACAAAACTGTCAACCCATTAAGAAAACATATCCGTGTGACAATGTTTTCTTTCTTATCTTCGAAATGTTAATTTATGTCTACAAAAACAACAGTATTTTTATGATGCGGATAATACAAATTGTAACCCCTGTAAACCTCTCTTTTCTGTATATAATGTAAAATGGGGTTTACATGGGTTTTTATTATATGGACTCATGAACATGTTGCTTTTCTAAACAATGCAATTTTAAATAATGCAATCTGCCATCCATTAACCCTTTTTGTACCAAATGAAATCTTCCTCCTTATATACAGCAGGAGTCCATTTCAAAATTTAGGGGTGTCAGGTGGTGTTTCCATCAACATTTATTTGAAAAAAAAAAAAGGACTGAACTTTCAGCATACAGTGGAGGCCCTGATCAGACGCCACGTGCTGCGGCGTCTAATCTGGGCCTGCACTGTTTGCAAGGGTACCCGTTTTGGGGTATCTGTAACTAAATGGGTTAACTATAAATGTTTAAATTTTTTTCGTTTTTTTTTTCTTTTAAATAATGTGGAATATCACATTCCAGAAAAAAATCCATAGAACCCATAATATTTTAAGTACAAAATGGCTCAAATTTAACAGTTTGACACAAAGAGAATTTTTCTCTCTTAAAGTACCAAAACACGCATCGTATCTATCGTTTAATTCCCCCGGGGCCATTTTCATACACAGCCGGATTAAAACACAATATTGATTACACGATAGGTACACGATAGGGGGTGAGACTAAAACGCTGAATTATTGGCTGAATTCAGCAACCAGCTGATCAGCTTAAGGGGACTAAAACGCTGAACTGCTGATATGCTGAATTTTTATTTAATACCCTATTTAGGTTAAATTTTAAATAAGAATGTGTATAAAATCTAGAAATATATTGGTTATAAGAAACACATCTATCTATCTATCTATCTATCTATCTATCTATCTATCTATCTATCTATCTATCTATCTATCTATCTATCTATCTATCTATCTATCTATCTATCTATCTATCTATCTATCTATCTATCTATCTATCTATCTATCTATCTATCTATCTATCTATCTATCTATCTATTAATGAGGCTATTATCTGTCGTCCGTCCTTCCACTATCCGTCCGTCTTTGTCTTTCGACCCCCACCCTCGACCATTTGAGCTTGAAGAAATATATGTGCTGCATGATGCTTCCACACAGAGCTGACATCACGAAAACATGCCTATATGATTCTGACCCCCTCGAACCCCACTTTTATATAGAAAAACTGGGGTTTGCAGAGGTACACATTATATTTGTTATTTCTGCTCTAAAATATAGTGTGGGTACACGTTAGAACCGCCTCATCGAGGCGGTCTTAACGAGTACCCATAATCTAATTTTTTCTAGCAGAAATAACAAAAACATCACATTTTTTTCATCTAAAAATTTCATTCTTTTAGGTGGTAAAATTTTACATTGTATTTGTATAGGCGTGTTTTCGTAATAGAAACCAACCGCACATGGGTACTGGTAAACCGCTTAGATGTTCTGAGTGTGGTGGCAGGGCTTGAGATGTCATTGCATCTTTACATTTTTTTCCCCCAAAAATGAAGTTCTGTGTGATCCGATGATTTACCACGAAGTATATCTAGATCATTTGACCTATATTTCATGGGTCTGTGATTTTGCTTATTATCTTGAACACTATTTTGATGGAGAAATGTTAAACCTGGGATATTACTTCAATGTAACCAGATGACTGACAACAAAATACATATAGGTCAATGTGACCTATATTTCATGATTCAGTGGGTCTGCCAAATATTTTGTATACTATTTTTTGGAGAAACTTCAATCCTGAATTATAAGTTTCATGTGACCAGATGATTGGCACAGAAATATATCTAGGTCAGTGTGACCTATTTTCATGCTTCATTGATTTTGACTTATATATATTTCAGACACAATTTGATTCTGAAATGTAATATCTGGAATAAATGTTCCATGTGACCTGATCATTGACCTCAAAATATATCTAGCTGAGTGTGACCTATATTTCATGGTTCAGTAGTTTTACCTTATATCTTGAAGGCGCGAAACAGGCAAGCTGCATACATGCTGTCATGCGACAGCTCTTGTTACTGTGCAAGTAAGCAGATCACATTTAAAATTTTGGATGTTGGCCATCGACAGCCTGCTGTCAATAACGATCGCCTTTCTTTTAATTCCAAAATTGGATATATATACTATTACTAGGAGCTGCTAATCTGAAGAAATGTGTACAGCTGAGTATAGGTGCACAAACAAAAAGACATTTTCATGTCACACATGAGCCTTATCCCAACATATCAGAAGGCACATTAGAGCTCTGGAGAAGGAGTAACGAGATTATGTCGGGCATTAAAATATGTTATGGGTATGTGTTAGATTTGCATTGTTGAGGCTTTTCCAACAGATACCAGAAATGCAGGGTTAACACCAGTCCTGAGGAAAGATTATCTAAATATCTAGGTTTTCCTCCTTATCTAGAGCTGTGGTACAGTTCAGTTTCACATCAGGCTTTTGTAACAGTTTACTTAGCATTTAGTCTGGGAGACATTTAAGACCTCTAAGCCCACCTTAGCATAAGCCTTACAAGGGAAAATTTATGTCCACACCAAGGCCCAGTTGTCTGATTCTCAGTAGACATGTATCTGTTCTTTAACCATTGACTAGACAAAAATGGGTCTAGAGCTCTGAAGGAACGTTAAATGGGCTGGAAACAAATAACATTGTTTTGTTTGATTGATTTGAAGTTTAACATTCCCATCAACACTGTATAGGTCTTTTTGGAGACATTGCTTCCAATTGTGTGGGACTTTTATCAGATATTGAGATGAAATGACACCTCAAGCCCTGCTGCCCAATGAAACCAATAGGGTTTATAAGCATGGGCGGGCTGACTCTCACCGCGTTGCCTAGGCAGGCTTAGATCCTCTAAGAGGTTTACCAGTACTCGTGTGTGGGTCAGTTTTAGCTCTCTGGGAAGCATCATGCAGCCCATCTATTTCTTCAAGCCCCGATGGGCGGGGGCTAAAATAACATTTTGGATTGTCCTATCTACATATCCAACAGATCACTATTTACCATTGTTCTGATGATCACGGCCGGCCTCGGTGGCTCAGTCGGATGCGCGTCTGACTGGTGAACAGGAGGACGCGGGTTCGACTCCCGCCGGGGTCGGCAACATTCTTTCGTGGAGATTGATCAAGAAATCTTTTCTACGGTCATTCTCTTCCTTCCGCTGATTCAAGAAGGGCAGTTGTCAGTTTCTGGCGAAAGAATGTGCACTGTACTGGTTAACCGCTTACGTATAAGCCTGCCCAGGAAAGTGTTGATAGGTAAACTGACCGGCTCAAAAATGACCTAAATAGTGTTGACTGGGCCGTAAAACTCCAAAACAAACAAATCTGATGATCACGACAACCCCTACCTTTTGAAAACAGTGTAGATCCAGATCAGATGGCTTCTGAATAAGCCAACTGATCATGATCTAAATGTTTGTTATTCAGTTTGTGAACTGGAAACACATTATACATTGTGTATTCTGCAATTTATTTGGTTAATAGAGAGAAATGGGTGTGGCAAAATTAATTCATTCAGCAGGACAATGGTTAATTGTTGTGGGCCTTGGAGTTTTACTATGTCAGTTTGTCCTATAAAAGTGTTCGCTTTCCATATGCATGTTTGGCCATGATGTGATGCATAGATAACTTGTGAAACAAGAGGGCCCACAGGGCCCTGAATTGCTCACCTTTGTATCAGTGTCTCAATTAAATTCTTTGCCCAAGGGCTATAATTTGAAACAAGAGGCCCATGGGCCACTACGCTCACCAGAGGTCATGTGGTTTATACCATATATAGGCAAGGTGCCCATCTTGGTCATGTGACAATACCACGAATAATGTTTAATTGCCTCACCCCCATAGAGGCTTTTCATGTAATTTGTTTTCAATCAGCACAGCTCTTTTACTGGAGAAGAAGATAAAAATACTGAATCAGAGCCATCCAAGACAAAGATCAGTAATGACCTTGACCTTTGGAATTGATAAACTTCCATTCAGCTAACTGCAAATATCATTTTTGATGTCACAGCCTACCAGGCAATCAGAAATATCCACTACTTTGCCATTTTTCCATACAAATGTCTAAGTGACCAAAGTTGACCTTGACATAAACAGGTCAAGGTCAACCAAAGGTCATCATTTGAACAAATATGGTAGGGCCAGAGTCCCTGATGCTGCATACCAAGTTTCAAGATCATCAGCCATTCGGTTCTTGAGAAGAAGATTTTTAAAGGTTTTTTCCCATATATGGGCAAGGCGGCCCATATTGGTCATGTGAGCCAGTCCTCACGAACAAATTTTCGTTCCCTCATTCCACAGAGGCTCCACATGTTATTTGGTTTCAACTGGCCAAGTAGTTTAAGTGAAAAAGAAGATAAAAATGACCTTGACATTTGGAACTGATAAACTTCCATTCAGCTGAAGGTAAATACCATTTCTGATGCCACTAGCTAATATACAATCAGAAAAATCCACTGTTTTGCCATTTTTCATACCATGGCAAAAGCACATGCAAAGTTTCAAAATGATTGGTATAAAACTGTAAGAGGGGTTGCGATGACAAGAGGTACCTATTATATATCAATTGAATGTTAAAAATAAGTTCACAATGTGGAAAAAGTGATAAAAATTGATCCGAAGTTAAAGTCCAAACCACATGCACATCCTCATACCATAGTAAAAACACACACAAAGTTTCAAATTAAGGCGTAACTATACCTAATTTAGTGACACAGAGGCCTTTCTGATATTTAATCTTCATCAGTCCGTCTCAACCCCAAAGTTTTGAAACAGAAACGGATGGTGGACAAGACCCGGCAAACAAAGCACATCCCCGTCCGAGCACACACCGACCGACGTAGCCTATGAGTCAGGTCAGGTGGAGGCATCAGACAAGAGAGCCTACCCGCGGACTTATAGGGTCCCTCACCGAGCCAACATCAGCAAACATGACCCATACTCCACGAAAGTCCCGGGCGAGACTTGCAAAATTTAAAATATAACAAAAAGTGTAAACCAAATCCGCTAAGATACATGTCTCACCTGACAAGTCAGTCTTAGTTTTAGAACAAGTAGAATTTTATGCTGCAAAAATTAAAGATATAATATAGTTATTTAAATCAGTACTTGAGCACTGACGTCAACACCGCAGTATCAACCTCAGCACTAAGGACCTGATACTGAGCTGATGATACCCTCGGGGACGAACGAATCATCCACCAGCAGAGATATCGACCCAGTGGTTGCAATTAAGGCGTAACTATACCTAATTTAGTGACACAGAGGCCTTTCTGATACAGTCGAACTTCAATGGCTCGAACACCATTGGGCCCTCGAAAAACTGTTCGAGACAGGGGTAGTTCGAGCCACTGAGGTTACTGCCAGGAAGCACAACGAGATACTTTCAGACATCTTTTCGGTGTTCTATAATGAAAATGTATGCTGTGTGTACTCATTAGAATCGCCTCATCGAGGCGATTCTAATGAGTACACACAGCATACATTTGCAAGATAAAAGACTAAAATCTCCTTAATTATCCCCCACTATTCCTTATGTAGAGGATTTCGCTAGGGGCTCAAGAATGGGTTCGACACATCCATGGTGAACGAGCCATCGGTGTTCGAGCCAACGAAGTTATACTGTATTTAATCTTCATCAGTGTGTCTCAACCCCAAAGGTTTGAAACCGAAACGGATGGTGGACAAGACCCGGCAAACAAAGCACATCCCACTCCGAGCACACACCGACCGACGTAGCCTATGAGTCAGGTCAGGTGGAGGCATCAGGCAAGAGAGCCTACCCGCGGACTTATAGGGTCCCTCACCGAGCCAACATCAGCAAACATGAACCACACTCCACGGAAGTCCCGGGCGTCAGGAAGGAGATGTCCAAAGTAGCGAGACTTGCAAAATTTAAAATATAACAAAAAGTGTAAACCAAATCCGCTAAGATACATGTCTCACCTGACAAGTCAGTCTTAGTTTTAGAACAAGTAGAATTTTATGCTGCAAAAATTAAAGATATAATACACTGTATAGTTATTTTAATCAGTACTTGAGCACTGACGTCAACACCGCAGTATCAACCTCAGGGTCTCGGGTCGTTTCTCCCGTGAGTCGTTTCGCCCATGAGTCGTTTCGCCCGTGGTTCGTTTAGCCCTGAGTCGTTTCGCCCTGGGTCGCTTCGC
Organism: Lucinisca nassula; assembly: GCA_963580285.1. Taxonomy (NCBI): domain Eukaryota; kingdom Metazoa; phylum Mollusca; class Bivalvia; order Lucinida; family Lucinidae; genus Lucinisca; species Lucinisca nassula. The sequence goes on from OY757024.1 coordinate 35,489,289, forward strand.
CCATATTAGGTGGGCCGTTTCGCCCTTATTTTTTCAAGCCCTATTGATTGAGGTTATGTTTGTTTTTTGGTATGTAAAAGGATTGATGGGGGTATTGGGAGTTCCGAAAAACATGGTTTTGTCCTCGTTTGGTGCAGCAGGACGACCTTTTGATGGCTTCTACTTCAGGTTTGACCAACTGCTCTACCACCTTTTTGAGAAAGCTATTCGAGCTCACATAAGGTCAACAAGTTTGTGCAATAAAATGGGATTTATGGTTGGGAAAATGACTGTTTATATTTCAAAAATGTGACATATTTTTTTTCTGCTCAAAACAAAGATTTTGGATTAGAACCGTCTGATTGTCTATGTTCTAGAATAAAAAAGAAGAGAAATTAAGTATATGCTAAAACCCATTTTTCACTGTATAAAGTTGGGTTGGGGGGGGGGGGGGGGCGTTATTTTATAGACTTGCTAATATGATGTTTTATTTACTTATCAGTTGTTCTTTCTGCACAGATACGTGATATAACTGGTTACATTATAACGTTAATTGTGTTGACGGGGACGTTAAACCTCAGTTTCAACAAACAAAATATTTTTAAACAGTGGTGTCAGAATAAAAGTTAACAAAAATGTCACTTAAAGAGTAATAATCAATATTGGACATTAAGTGCCGTGTGTAAAAGTTGGTTTAATTTTTATACAGACTCTACTGTAGCTACTGTAGCTCAACCTGGGTTGGAATAGAAACATAACGTTTAATACTTTCTTTTCATTTTTCCCATAATTTTATGCATAACAAAACACATATTTTATATTATAAATATATAACAAAGCATAACATGAATACTAAAGCATCACATTAACAAGTTCGTGGAATGAACACCCCCTAGACTCCCATTATATGGAGAAAACTGGGGTTTTATTGGGGTATACATTATTTTTGTTATTTCTGCAACAATACAAAGGTTGTGGGTACTCGTTAGAACTGCCTAAACACATGTTCGCAGTAAAGATAAGAAAAAAATGCCACAGCTTTTCATAAAAAAGTAAAAATAAAAGTAGTCATTTTAGAGATGTGAAAACCTGCACTATGTCGCACGGCTGTGTTATCGTACTGGTCTGTTTAATAGTTTGCATTACGAAAACATGCTTATTCCAATACTGGAAAATTCTACCACCAAATAAAAAAAAATAATAAAAAATGTTCTGATCTAAGATTCTTATATTTTTCATATTTCTGCTCAGGTGCTCGTTAGAAACGGTCCACCCATCTACACAAGCATCACTTCATTCATTCATTCATTCATTCATTCATTCATTCATTCATTCATTCATTCATTCATTCATTCATTCATTCATTTCCGTTTGTCCAGCTACCAATACTTTCCATTCATTCATTCATTCATTAACTTATCTATCTCCGTATATTAAAATGCCGTCCGTTCGTCCGTACGTCCGTCCATCTACCAACGGACAACTCCATTCACCCAATTACTCATTTATTTATTCGTCCAGCTGTCCATTTACTCATCGATTCCGTTTGTCACTCCCTTAAAATATAATTGCGGCGAAACGACCCACGGGCGAAACGACTCACCAGGTAAGGGCGAAACGACCCACCCCAAAAATCAGGGCGAAACGACTCAGGGCGAAACGACCCGGCGAAACGACCCACGGGCGAAACGACCCGGACCCAACCTCAGCACTAAGGAACTGATACTGAGCTGATGATACCCTCGGGGACGAACGAATCATCCACCAGCAGAGATATCGACCCAGTGGTTGCAATTAAGGCGTAACTATATCTAATTTAGTGACACAGAGGCCTTTCTGATATTTAATCCTCATCAGTGTGTCTCGACCCCAAAGTTTTGAAACCGAAACGGATGGTGGACAAGACCCGGCAAACAAAGCACATCCCACTCCGAGCACACACCGACCGACGTAGCCTATGAGTTAGGTCAGGTGGAGGCATCAGGCATCGAGCCTACCCGCGGACTTATAGGGTCCCTAACCGAGCCAACATCAGCAAACATGACCCACACTCCACGGAAGTCCCGGGCATCAGGAAGGAGTTGTCCAAAGTAGCGAAACTTGCAAAATTTAAAATATAACAAAAAGTGTAAACCAAATCCGCTAAGATACATGTCTCACCTGACAAATGATCAATATAAAACTGTAAGAGGAGTTGCGATGACAAGAGGTACCTATCATATATCAATTGTAGGTTAAAAATAACTAAGTTCACAATGTAGAAAAAGTGACAAAAATTGATCGGACGATAAAGTTCAAACCACATTCGCATCCTCATACCATGGCAAAAACACACACAAAGTTTCAAAATAATCGGTATGAAACTGTAGGAGGAGTTGCGATGACAAGACACCCAGTGTAAAATGTTGACGGAAAGACAGACGGACGCACGGACGGACGGACGGACGAACGAACGAACGAACGGACGGAAACTTGCACACCTATGTCTTCCTGCTAAAGCAGGTGCAACATAAACTGGGGTTTACAGGGGTAAACCTTATTTTTCTTATTTCTGCTCTAAAATATAGATTGTGGGTACTCGTTAGAACCGCCTCAACGAGGCGGCTCTAACGAGCACCGTTAATCTATATTTAGGCAGAATTGAGAAAAATATCACAATGTTTCATCTTAAAATTTTAGTTTTTCGGCGGTGAAGTTTACAATGTATTTGTATATGCGTGTTTTCGTAAGTGTTTAAACCAGGATGTCTTAAAACAGTTAGACAAAGCAGTTTTGCCATTAGAGTGACTGAAGTATGGAACTTTATTGCCAGAGGATATAGTGTCATCAAAGACTGTTCTTCAGTTCAAGACCAAATTGGATAAGTACTTGGCTTCTGCTGACTGGGACTGCTCCGAGTGCTCCAAGTCATTTTATGCTACATGTTTATAGTGGCGAAGTCAGCTTCTCTGTTAAATAATAATAACGATTGTAATAATAATAGTTATCTTTAGCACAAGCGTTAAGCGTATAATTTCGCTTACATATATCAGATACGGAGAATTATATTTAAGAAATAGATCAGCTCTAGCTGTGATTTGTTGAGTAATAAATCACAGTTTGGAGGTCAGTTGTAAAGTAGACAAATCACGAGCGCGTAGCGCGTGTGATTTGTCTACTTACAACTGACCGACAAACTGTGATTTATTACCTAACAAATCACTAGCTAGAGCTGATCTATTTCGATTCTAACACGCTGAAACTCGGCAATAATGCTGTTGTTTCCTTCAAATTCTCACAAATTTTCGCCATTGTTAGAAGAAATCCCGCTAAAAATATCGACTGAAACACATGCATTTATATCCTTTTCTAGCGTTTTCGATGCGAGAAAATGACGCTACATCGTCCAACGTCAAGGAAATCGACTAGTGACGTAAAAAATTTGCAGTTTTTAATGACGTCACTCGTCACGCTCTTCCTTGCCGTGATTTGTTGTAGAATAAAACACGGTTATTTTCCATTGCCTATATAGGCGCGCTGTGTTAGAATCTCCATTTTATTAAAACTGGCGTTATGCTAAAATGTCGCCGGAACTAGCCTAATGCATACTTTATATATTTTTCTTCTCGAAACACATCACGAAAACTCACCTATATAATTTTGACCCCCTTGAACCCCACTTTTATACAGTAAATCTGGGGTTTACAAGGGGAAATCGCACTTTCTTAGTTCTGCTCTAAAGTATAGATTGTGGGTACTCGTTAGAACCGCCTCGATGAGGCGGTTCTAACGTGTACCCACAATCTATACTTTGAGCAAAAATAAGAAAGATATTAAAAATTTTCATATAAAAATGTTCTATTTTTCGTTGCCAAATTTACAATGTGTTTGTATAGGCATGTTTTCGTAATGTCCCTTAGTATGAAAATGGGTTTATACAAGGAGCTTATGACAGCTCTTGGTTTTTTGAGTATTCATTTCAAAGACTTGTTAACTTAATGTGTTTGGCAAAATCATCCTACTGAGAAGTTCTATAATGAACAATATATTTTTACACTTTTAGTTATACATACATACACACGGACGGGCCCCCGCCCATCGGGGCTTGGAGAAAGTAGATCGGACTACATGGTGCTTCCCGCGCAGCGCTGAAACCGACCCCACATGAGTACAAGTAAACCGCTTAGACGGAAAGAAAGAATAAAAGAAAGAAAGAAAGAACGTGTATTGTTTTCAAACTTGGCGCATTTTTTTTTTTTGACACTTTTGGAAATTAAGTCAATCAGGTGATAAGCTATTCGCAAATTAAAGACACTAATCATGTATTTAATTTGTACCACAATCCTAAAAATCAAGGGGCTTTGCAAAATTAAGCAAATTTCACTGAAAAGTCTGCCGGCAAAGTGGCGTGTTAAATGACATTCAGTGTCATAGCGCACCACAATTTTCTGATGAAAGTAGCATAACGAAACGTCAAATAGTGCAACGTCGCCGCGCCACATAAACTTCACAAAACAACACGGTCGCTGGAATAAACATTTCTCGACGGATTACATTCTGTTTGAAAAGATGCATATAAACAGTGTATTTTAGCTTTGGGAACTATTTTCGTGGCTTTGACGCATGCACGGTAGCAGTGTACAATTATTCTAGCGGACCATTCAAACCAGAAGAAACCGAGAAGGTAACATTACGATAACACACCCGTGCGCCATAGTGCAATTTTTTAAATCTCCCATTACGATAACACACCCGTGTGACATAGTGCATTTTTCACATCTCCAAACTGGCTACTTTTCTGATGAAAATTCATGATATCTTTCTTATTTATACTGCAAACAAAGGTTGTGGGTGCTCGTTAGAACCGCCTCATTGAGGCGGTTCTAACGAGTACCCACAGCCTATGTCTTGGAGTAAAAATAAGAAAAAAAATCTTTACCCCCGTAAACCCCAGTTTTCTGCATACAAAGTGGGGTGTAAGGGGGTGTTCATTTTACGGACTTGTTTACGTGATGCAAAACGGCCAATTTGCTGATGAAAATTTGTGATATTATTCTTAACCATACTCAAAACATAGATTAGGGGTGCTCGTTAGAACCGCCGGTTCTAATGATTACCCACAACCTATGTCTGGGAGCATAAATAAGGAAAATAATGTATACCCCGTAAACTCCTGTTTTCTGTATATAAAGTGGGGTGTAAGGGGGTGTTCATTTCACGGACTTGTTAGCGTGATGAGAATCTAGCTGAAATTTTTAAAATTGCCGCAAGGACAATGACTAGTAGCTTGGTTTTCCCTCGTGTGCTTTCAGTTTTTCGGAAGAGATCTGAAGATCTGACCTCATTACGCAAACACGCCTATACAAACACATTGCCACCTTTATCGCCGTAAAAATGAAAATTTTATGATGAAAAATTGTGATATTTTTCTTATTTCTGCTCAAAATATAGATTGTGGACACTCGATAGAACCGCCTCATCGAGGCGGTTCTAACGAGTACCAACAATCTATATTGTATAGCAGAAATAAGAAAAATAAGGTTTACCCCCGGAAACCCCAGTTTTACTAATAAAAGTGGGGTTCAAAGGGGTCAGAATTATATAGGCGTGTTTTCGTGATGTTCCCTTAAATGACTGAAAATCCATCACGAAAACACGCCTATACAAATACATTGTAAACGTTACCGCCGAAAAAAAAAAAAAAAAAAACGAAAATTTTAAGAAGATTTTTTTTATATATAATTTTCTTATTTCTGCTCAAAATATAGATTGTGGGTACTCGTTAGAACCGCCTCAACCGTTAGAACCGCCTCGACTTCACCGCCGAAAAAACGAAAATTTGAAGAAGCAAAAAATGTGATATGTTTCTTATTTCTGATCAAAATATAGATTGTGGGTACTCGTTAGATCCGCCTCAACCGTTAGAACCGCCTCGTCGAGGCTGTTCTAACGAGAACCACAATCTATTTTTGAGGACAGAATTGCACGATCCGCAGAAAAAGCGACCGATTGAAGTCGGTTGATTTTCTAAGAGTGCCCTAAACCACCGTGTCATTCTGCCATTCTGTCAGTCTGTCTGTCCATCCGTAACCCGTTTGTGAAAATTGGTGATAGTGACTTAACCGCTTGGAATATTTAAACAATTTTTGGCATACTGATAGATATCAATGTGATCTAACCAATGAACTTGCGAAATATTACTTTCCATTTAGTATGGCCTCGCCGAGGCGAAAAATGTGAAAATTTTCGAACTGCTTCTCCTCGGAAACCGTTGGGCCGATTGAAATCAAATTTCATATGGAGCCTCTATGGGATGGGGGAAACCAAAATTTGCTCATGGGGTCCAGGTCACATGACCAAAATGGCCGCCAAGCCATATATGGTCTGTCTGTCCGTCCGTCCGTAACCCGTTTGTGAAAATTGGTGATAGTGACTTAACAGCTTAAAATATGTAAACAATTTTTGGCATACTGATAGATATCAATGAGATCTAACCAATGATCTTGCGAAATAATACATTCCATTTAGTATAGCCTCGCCGAGGCGAAAAATGTGAAAATTTTCGAACTGCTTCTCCTCGGAAACCGTTGGGCCGATTGAAGTCAAATTTCATATGGAGCCTCTATGGGATGGGGGAAACCAAAATTTGCTCATGGGGTCCAGGTCACATAACCAAAATGGCCGCCAAGCCATATATGGTCTGTCTGTCTGTCTGTCCGTCCGTAACCCGTTTGTGAAAATTGGTGATAGTGACTTTACCGCTTGGAATATTTAAACAATTTTTGGCATACTGATAGATATTAATGAGATCTAACCAATGAACTTGAGAAATATTATATTCCATTTAGTATAGCGTTGCCGAGGCGAAAAATGTGAAAATTTTGCGAACTGCTTCTCCTCGGAAACCGTTGGGCCGATTGAAGTCAAATTTCATATGGAGCCTCTATGCGATTGGGGAAACCAAACTTTGCTCATGGGGTCCAGGTCACATGACCAAAATGGCCGCCAAGCCATATATGGTAAAAACCCTTCAAAAATAGTCTTCTCCAGAACTACTGGGCAGATTTCCACGAAACTTGATAAATAGCATCTGGGACGTAGGCCCATCACAAATTGCTAAAATGGTGACCCTTGGTTGACCTTGACCTTCTTTGTGCCTAGGTCAAACTTTGACACATATGCTTTTGTATTGGAAAAGTGAGAATGCATTTTATCCTGCAAACGATTCAGAATACAGTACTAAAGTATAAGATATATTTTTGTCCTTACGATAAGGCGCATTTATTGGGGGAACCGTTTTAGGTCCAGGTCACATGACCAAAATGGCCGCCATACCCATATATGGTTACACTCATAAAGCTAAAAGCATCCGGCGGGTCGTGCACTTCATTCCTATATAAAAGTGAGGTTTATAGGGGTCAAAATTATACATCCTATCATCCTATCATCATTCATCAGATCTCTCAGATTCAACACGTCAAGATGTCTTTTCCTATGAAGGAATACCGGCTACCAGAGCCTCTGGTAGCCTTCTTGAAGTCTTGCCGACTTCATGGGGTGCCTCAAGTCAACACTGCACTTGAGCCCCAGAGGGTGGCTGTCACCCTTACTTGGGACTTGAGCCTTCCAGCTCCACAGAGAACCAAGAAGACAGCACCACAGATCCGACAAGCAGCGCCGCCAGCCGAGGAGACCGTGACTATGACTACAGCAACGATCGTCCTCCAGCGCCAGCCAACAGTTAACGCTGAACCCTCACCCGCTGCACCAATCATCCAGAGACCGATGCCGTCATCGCCAGAGCCAGCTACCGCCGCCTTATCACCCACAGAGAGACCACCCCCGCCAAAAGCCCAACGATGCTCGTCACCTTCCCCAGCCCCAGCCACCAGAAGAGGAAGAATCTACACCTCCGAAGAAAAGGACTTCGAGAAGCTGCCACCCAACCCACTCCAACCTTGGCACGAGAAATACCACCTGGGCAGAGCCTGGGTGGCAAATACTAGAGACTCCCCCTCCACCATCTTGGAACTACATCGACTGAAAAGACCAACTGAAACCATCAACGTGGACCTTGCCGTTTACGCATTCAAGACAGCCGAGACTCCAGCCTTCATAATCTACAAAGGACCCACCTCAAAGTATTTCGACGAGCACCTGTACAACTCCATTGAAAGATGCACTGAAGAGGCCCCGCTAAACAAGAAGAGAACTCGGAAGGTCCACAAACTTTTCCTAGATACGGCGATGACGGATGGAGTGATAATTAGGAGGGCGCATCCCTCCTAACCCAGCACCGGACCGAGATCGTGAACTTAGGGCTGCATGTCCGAAAACCCTGTTTACCATGGGTATTGCAAGGCTACTTCATGTGTAGCCAGTCCGACGCCAATCACGCGGCCCTAAGAGAGAGCAACATGACCTAGTTTGCTCGGGCGAAACAGAGAAATCGCGATTTGCAGCCGAAATTGGCATTGATTTCTCTGTTGCTCCATGCCCACTTTCGACCTGGCGTTCAAAATTCAAAATTACAGTGCTTCTATTTTACTTAGGGGAGGGCACTGGCAGATCAGCATGATTCGTATTCCGCTGACCACTGCCGCGATTCGCAGCCCAGAAGCACTTAAACTTAGCCTCCTTGCCTTCCTCCTCTACCACGGCCAGACGGGCAATGGCTATGGAACACGATTTGCAGGTTGGAATTGACCAGGTTCCATAGCCGCGATTGACAGCCCACAACTATTTGGAAACTATGTCAAAAACCACGGTAACTTACAGACCACTTTCACCTTTATTGCACCGCGACTGAGGCGAGAGGAGTACACCGGAATTAGTGTACAACTCCATGCGAAAGCCTTTCAGAAAGTGGGAAAACTAATCCTGGACACGTTCTAGGGGTAGCCCCTATGTGCTTATAGCGCCCGGTTACCTTAAAAACCAGTTCAGTCAGTCAGTCAAAATTATATAGGCGTGTTTTCGTGATGTCCTGTTTTTGTTCGTATTGGCAAAGTGGTAAAGCTCACTCTCTAGGCAGTTTTGACAAGAGAGAGAGAGAGAGAGAGAGAGAGAGAGAGAGAGAGAGAGAGAGAGAGAGAGAGAGAGAGAGAGAGAGAGAGAGGAGAGAGAGAGAGAGAGCTTACGACTACCACTTCGCCAAAACGAACCAAAGCGATGAAACGTTGAAAATATAAATAATATAGCCTGTATAAGCAACGCTAAGGACAAGTTGTTTAAATTTTGTTTCTCAAACCTTATGATAAAGACATTTTATGAAGTTGCCATGTTGTAATATAGTCATTTCGATGCTTACCAATAAATCGAAAAATACCGATAAATGGCAGGACTTAGTGAAGAAAAGTATGTCTACAACGTCATATCCACAATGCATTTACGAGCCACACTACATAAACGGAGCCAGACGTGTTTTGAGCAAACTTTCTGTGATTTCATACGGAGACATGTGTGAGACATGGTTGTTTATCTATCACACAGACACACGTAAACAACAACACCCAGCAAAACACATTCAATGAATAATCTGTTTAAAAGAAAAATCAACTGTCTTTTGTCACCTTTCGCAAAGTTGCACAATGCGTGTCCTGTAAGATAACACTAATATGAAATAGGTGCGACCTAATTGCAACCAACTGTTTTGATGCTTAATGTAAACCTCCCATTTTTTGTATTGTATATTAGGTGGGTCTTTTTGAAATGAAAAGATTTTCTAAATGGACATTTGCAGTAGTACTGTAAAATTCCTATATTAAGATCTCCTTTTGGACTGTTCTCAAAGGTGGTCCCTGACCGAACAACGACAGCAACAAAGTTAAACTTGAACTGTGCAGTAGATAGTTAATCGAAAAAAATAATAATAAAAAACCAGTTGTGCTCGTGAAACACTGATGCCCCCGGACAGCGCATGTTAAATATGAAAGCAGTATCAATAAGCAGTCGAAAGGTATGGCCAATGTTCAAGACTTAAAAAAGTAGGTCAAGGTCACAAGGTCAAAAATTATGGGATCGTTTGAAAGGTCTGTGACACATAATGCACATGTGAAATATGAAAGCCCTAACACTTACCAATCGAAAGTTATATATGGCCAATGTTAAAGTTTTAAAAAAGTAGGTCAAAGGTCAAGGTAACGAGGTAAAAAATTATGGTACCACTGGAAAGGTCTTGTGAAAAAGAATGCATGTGAAATATGAAAGCCCTATATCACTTACCAATCGAAAGTTATAGACTATGTTAAAGTTTTTAAAAAGTAGGTCAAAAGTCAAGGTACGAGGTCAAAATTTATGGTACCACTAGAAAAGTCTTGTGACAAGGAACGCACATGTGAAATATGAAAGCCCTACCAATTACCAATCGAAAGTTATGGCCAATGTTAAAGCTTTTAAAAAGTAGGTCAAACGTCAAGGTCAAGAGGTCAAAAATTATGGTACCACTGGAAAGGTTTTGTGATAAGGTATAGACACATCCAAACACTACGTCATCACTCATTAATACTATTTGCCGGGACTGACCGGTGGTTGGCAGAAAACGTCTTTGGCCGTTTATCGCCATTGTAAATGCGATGTTATTTTCTCCAAACTTGTATTTTGTTTGGAATCGAAATGACAAAATTGACCTTTAAACTTTTATAATATACATGTCTTGGCTAGTAATTATTGGTTTCTAGAAGATTTGAGGATGTTTCGATGATTAAATTACCTGTTAAACTTATTCAGGTAACGAGGCGGGACGGTCTTAATTATTTGTAATAAAAATGCGCAAAACGAATGACTAAACGCGGAAGATGCACGAATGAGCTCTGTAATATATTTATCTACTCATTTTAAGTGTAATTCGATCGTTTTTCTGTGACTGTAAAGTAAAATATGCCCGCAATATTGAACCTATTTACAATGTGTTTATATGGAACCAGGGGCTTTTTGCCAACCATGAAAGATTGTAATCAAAAGGAAAAGTAATTTTGCGCATGCGCAATGAGAGGTAAACAAGGTCACGTGTCAAAACATTGGATCCGTCTATACACATGTGAAATATGAAAGCTCTATCTATTACCATTCAAAAGTTATGCCAAATGTTAATGTTTTTGTAGACAGACTAACGGACAAACAGACAGACAGACCAAAGACTATCTGCCTCTGAATCTCTTAGATTCCGGGGGGCATAAAAATCACTCCGTCGAGAGAATGGTATCTGTATTTAGTAGAACTAGTATTATTTTTGAAAACTGCAGTTGCATTCTACCAGTTTTATTTTTGAAAACTGCAGTTGCATACATACTTTAGGGTAGGGAAGAGTTATTAGTTCTGTTCAAGTGGTAGAAATGTACCTTGTTCTATCTATCAGAATTCTATCTCCTGCCTGTCTTCCTGTCTTCCTATCTATCGGTCGGGTATGAAACACCCTTCCCGATCCCGATTCCGATCCGAAAATCCCCGATCCAAAATTTTCTATTTGCCCTAATTCATTAATTAGAATATATTTTAAGAATTTTGTGTGTTTATTTTATTACTTTTAAGTATTTTAATCATTATTTATGTACAATTTGTTAAAATAAGTCCAATTTGTAATTTTATCCTAAATTATTCCTCTGTCAGGGGTATGAAAGACCCTGCCGATTTTTCGTAAAAATATTGTATTCTTCCGCCTCTAATTAAAAAAATAATCTATAACTAAATGATAAAATCAACATAACGGAATTGTTATATACTTTAATGGCTTTTCTAGAATAAAAGAGAACTTAAAAAGAGTTTCGGAGGTGTTTTTGCATATTTTTATCCAAAACTATTACCGATCATTATTGCTATTTATAGCAAAGAAAAATGAATCGAATGTGAAAGAAATGATTGGAAGCGGACCGATCTTGAGTTTCACATTGTCTCAAAAATCGTATATGTGACATATTATGTATATAACAATTTACCATTGTGCGGGTGATAGAGTTTCACCATGTTCTATCTATCTTTTTTGATTTTTGAGACAATACGAAACTTAAGATCGCTCCTTTTGGGTGATTTCTTTCACATTCGGTTCAATTTACGTTACTTTAAATAGCAATAATGATCGGTAATTGTTTTCGATAAAAAATATGCTAAAACACCTCCGAAACTCTTTTTAAGTTCTCTTTTATTCTAGAAAACCCATAGAAGTATATAACAATTCCTTTATGTTGATTTTTTCATTTAGTCATTGATTATTTTTGTTTTTAGAGGCGGAAGAATACAATAATTTTACGAAAAATGGGCAGGGTCTTTCATACCCCTGAGCGAGGAATAATTTAGGATAAAATCACAAATTGGACTTATTTAAACAAGATATACATAAATAATGATTAAAATACTTGAAAGTAATAAAATAAACACAAAAAGTTCTTAACACATATTCTAATTAATGAATTAGGGCAAATAGAAAATTTTTGATCGGGGATTTTCGGATCGGGATCGGGAAGGGTGTTTCATACCCGACCCTATCTATCCCTATCTATCTATCTATCTATCTATCTATCTATCTATCTATCTATCTATCTATCTATCTATCTATCTATCTTCCTGTCTGTATCTACCTATCTCTCCAAAGCGGCCCCCGCCCATCGGAGCTTGAAGAAATAGAATTTTAGATGGGCTGCATGATGCTTCCACACAGAACTGAAACCTACCACACTGGTTAGAGGATCTATGCCTGCCCAGGGAAAGCGGTGCGAGTCAGATCATCCATGCTTATAGACCGTATCGGTTTCATTGGGATACAAGGCTTGAGATGTCATTTCACGCAGAGCTGAATCCGACCGCACAGGAGTACTGGTAAGTGGTTACCCACTTAGAGGATCTAAGCCTGCCCAGGGAAAGCGTTGCGACTTGGACCGCCCATGCTTATAAACCCTATTGGTTTCATTGGGCGACAGGGCTTGAGATGTCATTTCATCTCAATGTTGGGTAAAAGTCCCACAAAATTGGAAGCAATGTCTCCAAAATGACCTATATAGTGGTGACAGGGACGTCAAACATCAAATCAAACAAATAAATTGAGATGTCATTTCATCTCAATGTCGGGTAAAAGTGGCACAAAATTGGAAGCAGCATCATGAAAATGACCTATACGGTGTTTAGGTTTCCATTATGGTCTGGTCGCTTAATGTTTGTATTTCTTTCCCTTTGGTGTCTTTTATGGGTGGAGTAAGTTAATTGTATCAATTCCTGATCTTTGTTTTACTTCTAATTTGATGGGGATGTTAAACATCAAATCGAACAAACAAACCTCCCATTGGGGACGTAAATGGGTCTAAAAGACGATTCTTCAGGAATCACGATTCTTTTATACACCGGCCCCAGCCCATCTATCTATCTATCTTCATATACTGAGTCGGTCAAACTTGGCCATTACCTCAGTTGGGTGGTGCGCTAAATTTAGAATTTAGCGTGCGCTAAATTTAGAATTTAGCAAAAAAAAAAAAAAACACACCCACTGGATGAGTTCTTAAAACTATTTACAATCTGCTTTCAGAGGTGTACTAAAACGCACACCTCTGGATCCCAATCTACACCATGCGGGCTTTGAACTCCTCTGCAGTTTTGGCATTTACCACAGAGGAGGGAAGACTATTCCACTGAGGAATAGTTCTAGGGAAGAAAGAATTCTTCAGGGCATCACTATAGGCCTGGTACCTACGATATTGACTGTTGTTTAGTTTTGATGCCCTTGTTTGAGTTGAAGTAGTTACAGGGGTCAAGTATTTATCTTTATTAAGAGACACTGTGTCAGAGTGAATCTTATAAAAGAAGGTTAAAGAGGACTGCTCGCGACGGGCCTCCAAGGATGGCCACTCCAGCTCATCGAGCATATCACCAACACTGCTTCTGTTCCGCCATCGCCTGCAGGTCCATCGGGCAGCCGTTCTCTGAACCTTCTCAACCTGCTGAACCTGAGTTTTAACATGGGGGTGCCAAACAGGTGATGCATACTCTAATTGAGGTCTAACCAAGGTTTTGTATGCAACACCCTTTGTCTGCCTAGGTGCAAAAGCCAAATTACGTCTAAGAAACCCTAATGTCCTAGTTGCTTTAGAGGTAATCTCAGAAATATGTTGACCCCAATCAAGATTATCAGTAATGGTGATACCAAGATATTTTGCGGATTGGACATGTTCCAAAGTATGCTGATGTAATGAGTAGTTGAATTTAATCTGCTTGTCTGGAGGGTGCCGTGACACCCTCATTGAATGACATTTGGCCACATTGAACTTCATTTGCCAATCGGCCTCCCAACGTGCTAGGCTATCCAGGTCATCTTGTAAGATAAGACAGTCAGAAGTAGTATATATGTTCCTATACAAAACACAATCATCAGCAAACAAACGAACAGATGACCTGATATTATCAGGAAGATCATTAATAAATATCAAGAAAAGGACCGGTCCAAGTACCGAACCTTGTGGGACACCGGACAAAACAGGGACTGGATCCGACGCTTGGCCGTCAAGTACAACTTGTTGAGTGCGTCCAGAGAGCCATGAGCTAACCCACTTAAGTGTGGATCCTCTAATCCCATAATGATCTAGTTTGTACAATAGCCTCCTGTGAGGTACCTTGTCGAAGGCCTTTGCAAAATCCATGATAATCAGGTCAGTCTGTTTGTGGCCACGATTAATGGCCCCATCCAGATTGCTCACTATGTCATGGTAGAACTGAACTAATTGAGTTTCACAAGACCTTCGACTTCGGAAACCATGCTGGCAGTCAGCAAGAATGCTTTCAAAGGCTAGGTGCTTGTTAATGTTGCTGACTAATATATGCTCCAGGGTTTTGCAACAGATGCATGTGAGCGACACCGGTCTGTAATTCGCAGCATCATATTTTTCTCCTTTCTTAAAGACCGGGGTTACGTTTGCTTGTCGCCAGTCATCTGGTACAGTGCCCCGAGCAAGTGATTCATTGAAAATAAAGGCCAGCAGGGGAGATATTTCAGCACTACATTCCTTAAGCACCCTGGCATGCAGACCGTCAGGCCCAGATGCCTTATGTATGTTGAGCTTGTCCAACAGTTTTGCGACCCCTTTGGTGTCAACTGTTATGTCCCCCATAGAGGGGAACGGACTTGTACCTTTTGATGGTAGCTCACCGTCAGCTTCACGTGTAAACGCCGATTGAAACTGCTTATTACATATATTTGCCTTTTCGCGTGATTCAGTTTTCAAAATTCCATTTTCTCTAAGTGAAGTGATCCCAAATGATTCTTTTTTCAGGGACTTTACAAATGACCAAAATTTCTTAACTTTTCCATTCTTCTGGGGGCCCTCGGGATCAATATTTTCATCATCAAAGGTAAAGATGCTGGAAACATGATTCCAATATGCATCTCTAATTACCTTTTGTACATGTGCTCTGAACCTTTTGTAATGGTTCTTCACGTCGGGATTGCTAGACTTACGAGCACGAAAGTACATTCTGTCACGTCTTCTGATTAGGTGTTTGATCGTGTTATCGATCCATGGTACACTATGCTTTGTTTTGGTCATTTTTATTGGTATGTACCTTTCCATGGCCGTCGTAAGTTCGGTCTTAAAACTGACCCACAAGTCATTTACTGACATGCGAGAGAGGTCAGAGGAAAGGAAGGAATCCTTAAATCGCGCCATATGGTCTCGCAGACCATCCATATCCGCACGCTTATATAAATATATTTTACGCGGGACCTGTCGGATTCGCTTTGCTTTTATGTCATACTCAATATAAACTATATCATGATCGGCCTTGCCGATCGGGGGCATCCCTTTGACACGACTAACTGGGGATGGAGAATTTGTAAATAGCAAATCCAGGGTTTTTTCTTGCCGGGTGGGTATATTTACGACTTGAGAGAGGCAATGTTCTTTTACTATATCCAAAAGCTGTTGTTGCGTTTGCCTTTTAGACACCCCATGGGGTACCTGCTGGTTGCTCCATTCAATATCACCACAATTGAAGTCCCCTCCTACCAATATGTGGGCATTTCCATTTGACATTATCCTAGCCAAGGATGTGTTGAAGGCCTCAAGATAATCTGGGTCAATCTGATCTGGTGGACGATAAAAAGATCCAAGGTACAGAGTCCTACACCCAATAATGTTCAACTTACACCAAACTATTTCACAGTCGGTGTCCAACTCCGGAGTTTCTGTGCAGAGCAGGTCTTGAAGAAATATATTGGCTGCATGATGCTACCACGCAGAGCTGAATCCGACCTGCACACGAGCACTGGTAAGCCGCTTAGAGGATCTAAGCCTGCCCAGGCAAAGTGGTGCACACAAGTCGTCCCGTCCATGCTTATAAACCCTATTGGTTTCATTGGGCGACAGAGCTTGAGATGTCATTTCATCTCAATATCGGGTAAAAGTCCCTAAAAATGGGAAGAATCGTCTCCAAAATGAAATTTACAGTGTTGATGGGGAAGTTAAACCCCAAATCAAACAAACAAATCTACTTTACACAAGTTACAAGTACGTCGCATTATGTGTACATTATTACATACACTCTGAAAGCTTACACAGCAATTCTGTAATTACCGCATCTATAACCTGCACAGGCACTGAAAATTCTTTATCAGAATATAGATGTGACTAATTCAGTATCACAGGGTTTGTAGTTGGCCTGTTGATTTGTCCAGTAAACTTAGTGAATGTGTAAAAAGTCAAAATATGGGTAAAAAATATATATACAATGCAATCCAGTAACATTGCGTACATTAAGTTTTGATAACTCTTATGTGTGACTTTGTCAAAGCCACCATTGACACTCACAAACATTGCAACACTTTCCCTACCAACTATCTGCAATGAAAATTGATTTCCGAATTTTTAACAAACAGGACAAAGGGATATCCCTTGAAATGGAACTACCAATTTTGTCGCCCAACACTGCACACTAAAAAAGTTTTGAGCTACTTGAACATGGGGCTTGTCACAAACAAGTTCTTGATTAGTTATTCTGCAATGTTGTTAGAATGATGCAGTGAGTTGAGATATAAAATATTTGTGTCTTTGGCTAGTTTAAACTCAGTCTTGACTATGGAAATCTTCGGATTTTTCTTATTTTGAGAAAAATTGAAAAGTTCTGCGAAATTGGCACATCTGCATGTGCAAGCTCATGTTTTCAAGGCTTTACACAACTTAATCTGACCATCGGGGCTTGATGAAATTGATGGGATACATGATGCTTGTACGCAGACGAGTACTCCGCTTAGAGAATCTAAGCCTGCCCTGGCCCAGGCATAGCGGTGTGTGTCAGAACATGCATGCTTATAAACCCTATTGGTTTCGTTGGGTGACAGGGCTTGAGATATCATTTCATCTCAATCTCGGGGGTAAAAGTCCCACAAAATTAGAAGCAATGTCTCTATATAGTGTTGATGGGGATGTTAAACCTCAAATCTAACAAAACAGTCCTGGTGTAAATTACATACACTCCAGGTTTGGCAGGATGGAGTTGCCTACACAGTCATCACGCTGTTGTTTTACCTGTTTTACCTGTTTTACCTGTTGTCGACACCAATATAAGTCTCTCCGACTTCTTGAGGCGCATTTCGATATTGTCCTTCAGATGGACCTGCTCGATAGCATGCAGCTTCAAACTTGGTAGGGTGATTCTTCCAATGGTTGTTCAAGCGACTTTTGAACGCGTTGAGGGAGGGTGCTTCTACTACAGTTCCTGGTAAACTATTCCAGGAGTTGATTACCCTGTTTGAGAAACTATTTGCACGTAAATTCAATCTTGCCCTTTTTTATATAGCTTAAAAGCATGGCCTCTAGTTGCTGTATATTGCGCTGAGGTGAATAACTTATCTTTTTCAATACAGTCAATACCATTTAAGATTTTGAAAACTTGTATAAGGTCAGCTCTTTCTCTTCGATATTCAAGTGTTGGTAAACCTAATTTTCTTAAACGTTCTGGGTAGGGCAGGTTTCTACACGAAGCAACCAATTTCGTGGCTCTTCTCTGCACATTTTCTAGGATAATTTTATCCTTTTTATAGCAGGGTGACCAGACAGGTGTACAGTACTCTAAGTGTGGTCTGACAAGGGATTTAAACAAATTCAAGAATATTTCTTGATCAAGATATGTAAATGTCCTGAATATTATCCCCAGATTTCGGTTTGCCAGATTTACTTTAGTATTTATATGATCTCTGAAATTTAATTTACTATCTACTATCACCCCTAAATCTTTCTCTTTGTCTACCTTATCAATTTGCGTACGTTGATTTCTGGTTTGCATGGTATACCTAAAATCTGTATGTTGTTTACCAATATGTAGTTGGTGACATTTTTCAGTATTATAGAACATTTCCCAATCTTTGGCCCATTTCACTGTTCTATCGAGATTTAGTTGTAATTCATTTTCTCTGTTGTTAGTTACAGTATGATATAATTTAGCATCATCTGCAAAGAGTTTCATGAGCACCTCCACAGTATCTGGTAGATCATTAATATAGATTAGAAACAGAATAGGTCCTAGCACACTACCTTGAGGGATTCCACTAGTAACGTCTGACCAATCGGACTCAGTACCATTTACAACCACCCTTTGGACCCTGTTTGTCAAAAAATCTTTTATCCAGCCATATACTTTGCCTTGAATACCATATGCAAAGACTTTCTTTAAAAGATGTAAATGGGGGACCTTATCAAAGGCCTTGCAAAAGTCCAGGTATACTACGTCGATTTCTTCCCCATTGTCCAGCGCTTCACTGATATCCTCCATAAATTCCAAGAGCTGGGTTGTACAGGATTTACCCTTTATAAAACCATGCTGGACTTTGGAAAAAAGATTATTAACCGTCATGTGTGTTACTATGGCATCCCGGATGATTCTTTCCATTAATTTTCCTGGAACTGATGTCAGGCTAATAGGTCGATAGTTTTCAGGTTTTTGTTTTTCGCCTTTTTTGAAGATTGCACTGACATTGGCAGTTTTCCAAATGTCAGGGAGTTTGCTTTCATTTAAAGACTTTTCAAAAATAATTTTTAAAGGGATTTTAACGTGTTGTATAGTCTCCTTAAGGAATTTAAGGTGAAGATTATCTGGACCTTGACTTTTTCCAGGTTTCAATATATTTATAGCCTTTTCCACATGTTCTTCAGTTATATCTATATCTACCAGTGGTACATTGTATGGTCGAGCTGCAAAATCTGGTAGTGATTTATTTATTTTTGGCTCAAAGACACTTGTAAAATAGGTATTTAGGGTTATAGCTGTTTCTTTATCACTTGAACTCAGGGACCCATTGGTCATTTGAAGCTTGGACACTGATGATTTTATTTTCGATTTTGAACGTACATAGTTCCAGAAAATCTTGTTATTTGACTTTATCTTGGAAGCTAGCTCTTTTTCATACCTATAATTTGCATGTCTTAACTCATATGTTACTCTATTTCTCGCTGCTTTGTAATTATTATAGTTGTTATCAGATTTGCAGTATTTATATTTTAACCATTTTTTACGTTTCTCCTTGACTGCTTGCATACATGATCCGTTGAGTTTTTTGAAATTCCTACCAGCCTGGTCAGATCTACTCACCGGTATGTACTTCTCTATTAATTTAACACAAAGTTCAGCAAATTCTGACCAGGATTGCAGCAAGTTCAGGCCCTCAAATAAATTATTCCAATCATTATCTTCCATTTTTTGTTTAATTGTGTTATAGTCCCCTTTAAAGAAGTTCAATTTCTGTCTTGTATTTGTATTTGACTCCTGTATGTTGTAACAATTGAACTTAAAAGCTAGGACCAAGTGATCACTTCTACCAAGCCCAGGGGAATAATTTAGACTACTGACCATTTCTTCCTCGTTTGAAAAAATAAGATCCAAGACTGTTGGTTCATTCCCTGCACGTATTCTTGTTGGCTGTTTAACATGTTGGAAAAAGTATGTGTCTCTCACACATTCTAGAAATTGGCTTGCTATATGCTCTTCAGAGACTTGAGTACAAATATTTGTCCAATCAATATCTCTAAAGTTAAAATCACCTATCACAAGTTTATGACTATAATTAGCATCTTTAATCGCTTGAAAAATTTCTTTCAAGGTGTTAAAATTGTCCCTGTTGGCATTTGGCGATCTATACATACAACCTACAATCAAACAGTCTCTGTTCTGTAGATAGATCTTGCACCAGACTGATTCTTCAAAGTCTGGCTGAATTTGGACTTGCACTGGATTCAACTGCTTCTTTATATAAAGAGCAACACCTCTGCCTTTCCTTAAATTACTTAGAAACAAATCATAGTTTTCAATGTTATAGAAAACTTCCTGTTGTTCAAACAACGAATGTTTAGGAAAAACCTCTGTTATCCCTATTATATCAGGTATTTCTTCCTTCAGTAATATCTTCAGTTCTGCTAATTTAGTCTGTGATAAGCAATCAGCATTTGTATACAAAATTTTCAAGGAATTGTTGATATTTACATTAAAAACCCCAGAACTATTAACGTCCAAGGGGGGCTCTCTATGTTTGTTTGTTTGTTTGTTTGATTTGAGGTTTAACGTCCCCGTCAACACTGTAAAGGTCATTTTGGAGACGTTGCTTCCAATTTTGTGGGACTTTTACCCGACATTGAGATGAAATGACATCTCAAGCCCTGTCACCCAATGAAACCATTAGGGTTTATAAGCATGGACGGTCCGTCTCGCACCGCGGTTCCTGGACAGGCTTTGATCCTCTAAGCGGTTTACCAGTACTAGTATGCGGGCCGGATTCAGCTCTGCGTGGAAGCATCATGCAGCCCATATATTTCTTCAAGCCCCTATGGGCGGGGGCCTTGGGCTCTCTATGTTCATTGATAAAACTACTGCCCTATACTTCTAAGGAGCCATCTAGACGCCGTCCAGATGCTCCTACATGTAGATCCTGTGATGGAATACCCCCTAGAAAAGTTTGTTCCTCATCATTTATATTGATAACAGTTGTTTGTTCAAAAACACTGGTATGTAGCGAGTTGTCTGATAAGTTCCACTGATTCAGCTGGGAATGTTCTGTATTGGTAGCGTGGATTGGACTTGGCAACCTATCAACTTGCATTTCTACTACATTATCTGGTTCTCTTAAGGCGAACTGTCTTGTTGGTGGGCTAGCTCCTCTACCTCTGCTTCTCCCTTGATCTGCTACTGCTTGCTGAGATTCTTTGTGATTGGTCTTCTGTTGTCTTCGGGTTTGAACTATTTCCCTTCTTTCTTCTCTCTGTTGTATAGTAAGGTCCTTAGAAATGATAACCTTGCGATAGGCTTCATTTGATTTTGTTGATGTAATTATGGTAGGGATCACTCATATTTTTGCTTTTTACACAATCCACAAGTTTTTAGGGCAAATCAAGAGGGCCAATATAGAAACTATAGATGGGAAGATATGTGTTCTTAGGGGAGATTCTGGGTAATTGATAGTATTTTTTTTTTGCTGTCCAAGCAATAAAGCGGCAATCATTTTGGGTCAGGCCTTGGCAAAAGATAAGAATAAGACCAGATAAAATATTATTTGATCCAACGTTATTTTTACACCAGGAGAAATATATTTGGCTGCATGGAGTTTCCCGGTAAAGCGAAATCAACAGCACCTTTACATTATGAAAACATGCCTATACAAATACAATGTAAACTTAAACGCCGAAAAAAAAAAACCCTGAAAATTTCAAGATGGAACAGTGTGATGTTTTTCTTGTTTTGACTCAAAATATAGATTGTGGGTACAAGTTAGAACCGCCTCATTGAGGTGGTTCTAACCAGTTCCCACAATCTATGGTGGGGGGGGGGGTGATTTTAAGATTATTTCACTCATATCAAGCCGATCGTTAATCAGAGGTGGAAGAAAACCGGAGTACCCGGAGAAAAACCACCTGACCTACATGTACCATTGCAGAACTTGGCGTCTCACATGTGACCAGAGTGAGGCTCGAACCACAGTGGTGAGAGACCTAATGATTAAGAGTGAGCGCTCTTGTCCACTAGGCCACGGAGGCCCGTCACAATCTATATTTTAGAGAGGAAAAACGAAACATAAGGTTTTCGCCTTGTAAACCGAAGTTGTACTATTAGGGTTCAAGGGGCCCAGGATTATATAGGCTTGTTTTTTGTGATGAAACTACTTGTAAACTGCTTAGAGGATCTAAGCCTGCCCAGGCAGAGTGGTGTGAGTCTGTCCATACTTATACACTGGTTTCATTGGATGGCAGGGTTTGACACAATGATTTGTATAGACTTCTGATACACTAGATGCATGCATTGCTGTTATCTATCAAAGATGTTTTATTAGCCAGAAAAAAATGAAATGGTTAAAGTGCTAGACAGATTCTAAACTCTAGCTCAGACAAATACTTTAATGCACTTCTAAATGAGAACTTCTAATAAGCAGGACCTGACAAATCCATTGCCCAGCTGCCATGAGGGCAAGTCCAAATTTTTCAACATAGTCCGGTTTATATTTTTTTTGTTTTTTTTTTTTTTATTTCATCTGTCCATTACTTTTATAATACATTTGTATTTCTGTCCCTAAATATTATATCTCGTGGAAAATGAAATACAATTGTCAATGGTTTCGAAAAGCTATCCATTTAATTATTCTGCTACTTTTATGGCATAAGAGTATGGCAAAATATGAGCTGTTGATAGTAAGATGGAAAAATATGGTTTTAATTTGTGGGTGCGGTAGGGCTTGAGATGGCATTTAATACAAAGATCAGTTAAAAGTCCCTCAAAATGTGAATCAACATCTTCAAAATGATGTAGATAATGTAAACAGGGACGTAAAGGTAAATTCAAACAAATGAAAAGGTAGCGTTATTTGTGTGGTAATTATTAGCTTATGACCTTTGTCAAATTTACCCTGGTTTAGAAAACAAACTGGAGTGTGATAGCTCAGTGGTTAGTGCACTTGCCTCTGATGCTAGAGGTCCCGGGTTGCGTCCCCGGCAGCGACTATAAAATTTTGGTGTCCTAACACGCCCCATTGGCATCTTTTGCAGGGGTGAATGTCATAAAGTGCACCGTCCTTCGGATCTGGACCATAGCTGGAGGCCCTGTGCAGGGAGAGTTATGCCCTGTGCAGGTTAACCCTTTTTGTACCAAATGGAATCTTCCTTCTTATATATTGCAGGAGTTCATTTCAAAATTTAGGGGTGTCAGGTTGTGTTTTTATCAAAATGTATTTGGAAAATGACTGTACTTTTAACAAACAGTGGAGGCCCTGATCAGTCGCCACATTCTGCGGCGTCTCATCTGGGCCTGCACTGTTTGCCAGGGTACCCATTTTGGGGTTTCCGGTACTAAATGGGTTAAAGACCCCTACAATAATAATTACAAGATTACTGTGTAGGCTTTCATCCTGCAAACCTCGGGTGTATGTAAAGTACACCTTAGAGTAATGGTCAGATGTGACCGATCGCAGTTAAAGTAGAAAGAAAGACAAGAAACTGCTGCATACTTCAAGTATGTGAAATGAACATAAGGTGTAATTTTTGGATGCCTATTTTTGACCAGGTATTGAAGTTTTTCTGGGCAGTATGTACAATTGGATAATTATTGTAAGGAGGCGTATTGAGACAACTTGCACTTCCACATTTCACTTGTGCTGGAATTTATAATGAAAATGGTGGCCTCAATAGACTGATAGAATGTTAGGAATGAAAAAAACTTCAGCAGTTGAACAAGTTATGTGACATCCAATGCTGCTTTGTTTGAACAAGTGGTACAAACCTGGAGTGTATGTAATATACACCTGCGGTAATGGTCAAAATGTGACCGACGCAGTATCAGAAGATAGATAGATAGATAGACTTTGATTTGTTACAGGATACTTTGTTTGTCGCAATAAAAGCTCTACAGAGCTTATGTTATTTGTTTCGGATATGCGACGTTAAATAAAGCTTCTTTATCTTTATAGACAACAACAACAACAAGTGGTATGAAACACCAAAATTTGAACAAGATGTCTGCATCACAATTCACCTATTTCTGTGATTCTTGCCATCAAGGTGTAGAGTTTTGTTGTTGTTGTTTTCTTCTGGAGGTAGGAGATGCATGCTTATATTGATCGGTCCTGATTTTCTTCGACTGCAGTGGAAAATCCTCAATGAGCATTGTTGGCTGTATTGTATTAACAACAGGTACATTGAACTGAAACACCAATTTTTAAGCAAGATGTTTCAAGAAAAATGTACCTACTGTATTATTTTATTCACTCATTTCACAGCAGAAAAACTTTTGTTTACTTCCTCTCGCCAACACTAACGGCTATTAGTTTTGACACGGTCTGTGACACTGTGTGTGTAGTACTACCTCATGCAGTGGAATACGATACCAGCGAAAGGTTAAAGAAGACACGTTTTTATCGTCGAATTAGATGCAGCTGTTAAACTGGAAAAAGCTGCATTGTGAGTTGATATAGCCATGATAGCGCAGCCAAGTTTGTTTATTTCGAAAAGATGAACGTGTGTCCATGGTAACAAGGAAGTTCAAATTTTAGCCAATCAGGTGCCTAATGTAACCGGAACCAATATTTTTAAACCGGAAGGACCATCAAATTTTCAGCCCAACAGCTGTTGGCTATTGAGGTTTTGAATGGGTGGGGTATGTTCCAATAAACAAATACACGTGTTACCGTTAAGCAACCAACTCTCGTTGTTTGCCGCCTTCGGCGGCAACCAACTCGTTGGTTGGTTGCTATAAAGAAACCCCAAGGGCTTTGCTCAATATCCTTTGCGTATTTCAACGGTAAAATATCATAGCTGTCGAATAGCATTCCGTTTTTCTAAATTATGCCGGTCAAAGAAGAGAGAGAAATGAAAATACGTAGCATCTACCTCGTTTTTGTCACAGATCGGTTGTTTTCGAGCCGCGCTCGTACAGCTTCACGTGATCTGGAAGTTCCGCGTAAGATTGAAGGTGGGGAGCCAGCGGGCCCGCTTGTTTAGATGACCACCGTGTAAGTTAAATCATGACAAGATCTGATTTTCTAGATTATCTTTTACATCAATGT
Source organism: Lucinisca nassula (assembly GCA_963580285.1). Taxonomy (NCBI): domain Eukaryota; kingdom Metazoa; phylum Mollusca; class Bivalvia; order Lucinida; family Lucinidae; genus Lucinisca; species Lucinisca nassula. The sequence goes on from OY757024.1 coordinate 35,514,250, forward strand.
TGGTCTAAAAGGAAGTTTACTGTTGGTATTGGTCATTGTATCAGATAAGGAGGAAGTGTCATCCACCAGATGGGCAGTAAATTTGATGACCATTGATAATCTTGATCATCATATTTGCTTTATTTGCTGGCTCCCAGCTTGCACATTGTCAATATTGGAAAAACAGGTAACCAGACCCCCTGACCTTTCAAGGTCATGGGGGTCTGGTAACCTGCTTTTCCAACACTGATAACCTTCAGACTAGGAACCAGCAGATAATGCAAATAAGGTGAATGCTCATCATCTGACCCCCCCTTGAACCCCTATTTTATATAGAAAAACTGGGGTTTACAGGGATAAACCTTATTTTTCTTATTTCTGCTCTAAAATATAGATTTTGGGTACTCGTTAGAACCGCATCGATGAGGCGGTTCTAACGTGTACCCTCGAGGCGGTTCTAACGAGTACCCACAATCTATATTTTAGAGCAGAAAAAAGAAAATATCACGTTTTTCAACTTAAAATTTAGTGTGTGTGTTTTGCTCGCGGTGAAGTTTACAGTGTATTTGTAAGGGCCTGCTTTCGAAATGTTAAGTGGGAATTGTCAGACTGGTGACCAGGAGAACGCGGGTTCGATACCTGCCTGGGTCGGCAACATATTTTCGTTGACATTGATCATGAAATCTTTTCTACAGTCATTATCTCCCCTCCGCTGATTTAAGAGGGAGTTGTCAGTTTCTGGCGAAAGAATTTGCACTGTACTGGTTAACCGCTTACGTATAAGGCTGCCCAGGAAAAGTGTGGATAGATACGCTGACCGGCTCAATATGGCCTAAATAGTGTTGACAGGGCCGTTAAACTCCGAAACATACGAACAAACAAACAAAAGAGGGAAGTGTCATAGATGTGACGGCGAGAACTGGGTTTGTGATTTTATCTTTCGAGATTGGTATAAAATACCTAGTTGTGCCTTGCTCCGCACAGACCAGTTCCACCTGTGCAACAGTAAACAAAGGATAAGGGATTTTATACTGATTCTTCTTCATTCAGGTAACTGAAATGTTAATATTGTTTGTCATATGACGTCGCGTATGAGAATATAATAACGCCATGTAAAATTCGATAATCCACTGGTGGATTAAATATTCAAATTAGTTATATAAGCCAATTAACGACGTCGCGTTTACTAATAGCAGAATATTGATATTTTTGTAAAACATTCGTGAATAAATTGCGCTTTAAACGTCATATGATAAATAGAAACTTGCATTCGTGTTCATGTATTATTGAATTTATTAAACTCGTTGAGGAAAAGGGATAAAATGCTCGGCAAAGCCCCGCATTTTATCGTTATTCCTCAACGAGTTTAATAAATTCAATCATGCATGAACACTCATGTAAGATCCTCTATTTCTTACTAGTTTCATTTTCTTGTATAGTTAAATTCTGCTATTAAGTCCCCCACTGATGATAAAATTAAGACTATTTCTCATTAGGAACTTGTGAAAATGGTGTCCAACAGGGTGTAAGAGTATAAGAATCTTATATGGTTGTGAGGGTGGATGGACAAATCCGTCCGGAGGGTCACTGTCCGGCATCACGAGGCTTGCCGAGTGATCCCGAGGGACGGATTTTTCCACCCGCCCCTCACACCCATATAAGATTTTTTTTCTTGCATACCTTCCATTTCTTAACGCGGATTTTTAAATTAATGCTGCAGTCACTTCGGTTACAGACGTCCGCCATATTGAGATGACACTACAGGAATGTTTAGTGACATCGGTAACGTGCACGACGTCAGCCTTAACGACGGCGCATATGAGGTCGTAATCAACCAGTACATATATCAAACGCGCGAGGATATTCGATTTAGGGTTTATTACACCAAGGTTAGAACAGAATTTCTATCCCGAGCTATAACCACTGATTTCCTTATCTGGTGTGCAAGAAATGACATGTATTAGGTAACAAATGGTTACAGCTTCCTTATTTCTACTTCAAACATAGGTTGTGGGTGCTCGTTTGAACCGCTTTAAGGGGCGAGTCTAACTAGTACCCACAACCTATGTTTTGAACAAAAATAAGCGAAATAATGTACAACCCCGTAAATCCCGCTTTTCTATATATAAAGTGGGGTTTAGAGGGTCTTCGTTACACGGACTTGTTTACATGGTGTGCTTTAAAAAGCTTATTTAGCAAGTTAAAGTTATTCTTTATTTTTTTTTGTTTCTGTATACAGTGAGAGTGAGTGAGTCTTTGTGTTTTACGTCTCACCAACAGTTAAGGTCATAGGGTGACGGGACCTCGGTTTAAAGACTCATCCGAAAGTCCGGAAAAGCCCGGGATCGATCCTGCGGCCCCTGGTTTACAAGGCTTGTAGCATAACCGCTACACCATGGAGGCTTCTACTCTGTATACAGTGTCCTGTGGACAGAGACATCCTTTGGGACTGTTCAAAAGTGGTCTTAAAGTCCACTTTTGAACAGTCCGTAATGTGGTCTTAATATACGAATTTTACTGTACTAATTAAAGGCTCTTATTTTCTGAATATGATATCCACTTTGTCTATCTGTGTGGTTTTCAATAAGCAGGGTAACATAGTTTGTTATGCACGTTTGTTTTTTGTTTGATTTGAGGTTTAACGTCCCCGTCAACACTGTAAAGGTCATTTTGGAGACGTTGTGTCCAATTTTGTGGGACTTTTGCCCGACATAGAGATGAAATGACATCTCAAGCCCTGTCGCCCAATGAAACCAATAGGGTTTATAAGCATGGACGGACAGACAGACTGGGACCGCTTTGCCTGGGCAGGCTTAGATCCTCTAAGCGGTTTACCAGTACTCGTGTGCGGGTCGGTTTCAGCTCAGCGTGGAAGCATCTATTTCTTCATGGCCCGATGGGCGGGGGCCTTGTTATGCACAGTCATTTGTTTGACAATATATTGTCCAATTTTTTTAACGCCCCCGCCAATCGGGGCTTGGAGAAATAGATTTGGCTGCACGATGCTTCCACGCAGAGCTGATACCGACCGCACATGAGTACTAAGCCTGCCCAGGAAAATTGCTGCGAGTCGGCCTGTCCATGCTTATAAACCTTATTGGTTTCATTGGGCAGCAGGGATTGAGCTGTCATTTCATCTCTATGTCGGGTTAAATGCCCCACAAAATTGGAATCAACGTCTCCAAAATGACCTAAATAGTGTTGACGGGGACGTTAAACCTCAAATCAAACAAACAAAAGAAACAAAGTTGTTTGAAATGGCAATTGAACTCAGTAGTAAAATTACAAGAATAAGGGCGTTGTTTTTTTGTGCAAAATGTCATTTTGTCCCCTTACTGAAGGGGAGAGGGACATGTTGTTTTTGATGCGGATCCCGCTTGCGTTGGCGTCGGCGTAGCCTGTTTGAAGCACTATATCTCCTGAACCTATGGATGGATTTTGACCAAACTTGCACAGACACATTACTAGTATAAGGGAAAACAGTCTTTAGGTCAAGATGACATTGACCTCATTTTCAAGGTCACAGCGAACCCAAAACAGTAATTTTGGGCCAAAAATGGCTTGTGTGCACTCTATCTCATTAACCAATTGATTAATTATAGTCACACTTGATACAATATATCAATACAAGATACCGCAAATTTGATTAGATTTTGGGGACCTTGACCTCATTTTCAAGGTCACAACGACCCCAAAACAGTCATTTTTGGGCCAGAAATGGCTTGTCCGCAGTCTATCTCATTAACCAATTGATTAATTAGAGTTACACTTGGTACAATAATAAATACAACATATCGCAAACCTAATTAGAGTTTGGTGACCTTGACCTCATTTTCAAGGTCACAGCGGCCCCAAAACAGCCATTTTTGGGCAAAAAATTGCTATCTCATTAACCAATTGATTAATTTTCGTCAAACTTGGTACAATATATAATTACATAATACCGCAGATTTGCTTAAATTTTTGTGACATTGACCTCATTTTCAAGGTCACAGTGACCCAAAACACTCATTGTTAGGCCAAAAATGGCTTTTTCTGTATTCTGTCTCCTTAACGAAGCGATTAATTTTAGTAAAACTTAGTACAATATATTAATTCAACATACTGCAGATTCGATTAGATTTTGGTGACTTTGACCTAATTTTCAAGGTCACATTGACCCCACAACAGTCATTTTTGGGTTAAAAATGGCTTGTCTGCACTCTGTCTCATTAACCAATTGATTAATTGTTGTCAAACTTGATACAGATTATCATTACATCATACCGCAGATCTTCTTAAATTTTGGTGACCTTGACTCTATTTTCAAGGTCACATTGACCCAAAAACAGTCATTTTTGGGCCAAAAATGGCTTTTCTGCACTCTATCTCCTTAACGAATCGATTAATTTTAGTCACACTTGGTACAATATATCACTACAACATACCACAGATACGATTATGATTTTGGTGACCTTGACCTCATTTTGGGCCAAAAAATGGCTTTTCTGCACTCTAGCTCAGTAACGAATTGATTGATTTCCGTCAAACTTGGTACAACATATCATTACAACATACCGCAGATTTGATTAGATTTTGGTAACCTTGACCTTTTTCAAGGTCACAACGCCCCAAAGACAGCCAATTTAGGGCCAAAAATGGCTTGTCCGCCGTCTATCTCATGGCTTGTTTGCAGCTTACATTTTGGTGTCTTTAACCTAGTTATTAAGTCAAATGGGTGTTTAAGATATATTTATGGTGGGAGGGTTTCCTCTGAAAACATTTCTAGTATTTGTTTTCGGTTAAGCGAAAAAAAAATATAAAAAAATAAAAATACAACTTGAAAAATTTGCTTTTTCAAACCTTCATGTATTTAATGTTGTTTAAGCGTTTGACATCCTCTCGTATAAAAAAGCTTTTGCGAGAAGATTATAGGAATGAATTTCATTTTGTGTGTGTGTGTGGATTTTATCGATGTATGCGAGTGATTCGCCGGAGTTTAAACGTCGATAAAATCCCCAAAAATGATATTTCATTCCTTATAATGCCAAATTTGTCATAGAGGATCTTACATGAGTGTTCATGTATTATTGAATTTATTAAACTCGTTGAGGAAAAGGGATAAAATGCTCGGTTCCAATAATATATGAACACGAATGCAAGATTCTATTTATCATATGGCATTTAAAACGCATTTTATATACGATTGTTTATACAAATGTCACTATTCCGCCATTAGTAAACGCGACGTCGTTAAGGACGTCGTACATGTAACGTTAAGGGACGTAACTAGCTAATTTGCATATTTAATCCACCAGTGGATTATCGAAAATATTACATGGCGTTATTGCACTCTCAGACGCGACGTCATATGATAAATTGAAATATTACAGTTTTTTTTTTAAGTTTTAGGATGTCAGAATGAACTTACCAACGGCCCAGGAGGAATGGTTATTCAATTAGAAGCTGCCATCTTTGTAAGCAACCCATGCGAAATAAAATCAGTTCTTTAAATTCAGTTTATTTGTCTTCTAACATTGCCGTTTTCAACACTTTCCAAACTATTGACGTTCCATAATATACTATTCCGTAACGCGTGGGTTCTAAACGTGTTCTTTGACGTAGCCGTTATTTAAATATATTGACAATCTAATCACCACAAAATGAAAATTTTCAGATAAAGAATTCTGATATTTTTCATATTTATGCTCAAAACATAGATTGTGGGAACTCGTTGGAACCGACTTGGCGAGGCGGTTCTAGCGAGTACCCACAATCTATGTCTTTGAGCGAGCGGAAATACGAAAAATAATGTTTACCCCTGTATAACATGAAAGAGGGTTTTAAGGTGGTCAAAATTGTATCGTGATCATTATAGCAATACCCGTCGCTGTGTGAAATAGTTCTGAGATTCTCGCTCACGAAATTAATCGAAGTATAAACTTTTATTTCAACCAATCAAATCGCTAGAAATGTGCATAATGATGGAGAATCGAAACTATTCCCAAATAACAACGCAGTTTAATGTTGTCTTTTGTAAACCACTAATACTTTTATGCCCCCGTAGGAGGGCATATAGTTTTTGCACTGTCCGTTCGTTTGTTTGTGGGTTGGTTGGTTAGTCCGCAATTTTTTTTTCGATGCAAACTACTTCCCCATTTCTTCACCGATTGAGCTGAAACTTTGCACATGCATTCCTTGTGAGGTGCAGGGGTGCCTCACACACTTTTCACATTGGTCCTCTCATTAACGTGGGCCCTTTATTTTCTAAAAATGCGCTAAAAACCTTGTGATGCGAATACTTCAACATTTCTTCACTGATTCAGCTGAAACTTTGCACATGCGTTCCTTGCGAGGTGAAGGGGTGCCTAACACAATTTTCAAGTTGATCCTATCATCTGTGACGGAGTTATGGCCCTTGATTTTCTAAAAAAAACATGCGTTCGAAAACCTTGTGACGCGAACTACTTCCACATTTATTCACCGTTTGAGCTGAAACTTTGCAGATGCATTCCTTGTGAGGTAAAGGGTGCCTAACACAATTTTCACGTTGATCCTATCATCTGCGAAGGAGTTGCGGCCCTTTATTTTCTGAAAAACGCGTTCCTAAACATTGTGACGCGAACTACCTCCACATTTCTCCGACAATTTTGTTAAATTTTTGCTTATGCATGTGCAATGATATGTAGATGTGCCTAACACAAAATTCATTCTGCTCGGATGAAGCGTTTTGGAGTTATGGCCCTTGATTTTCTCAAAAATGCGTTAAAAATCTTGTGACGCAAACTACCTCCACATCTCTTCACCGATTGAGCTGAAACTTTGCACAGGCATTCCTTGTGAGGTGAAGAGGTGCCTAACACAATTTTCAAGTTGATCCTGTCACCTGCGACGAAGTTACGGCCCTTGATTTTCTGAAAAACGCGTTCGAAAACCTTGTGACGCGAACTACTTCCACATTTCTTCACCGATTGAGCTGAAACTTTGCATACGCATTCCTTGTGAGGTAAAGGCGTGCCTAACACATTTTTTACGTTGATCCTATCATCCGCGAAGAAGTTACGGCCCTTTATTTTCTGAGAAAAAAACAACAAAAAAACGTGTTCTTAAACCTTGTGATGCGAACTACTTCCACATTTCTTCGACAATTTTGTTAAAATTTTATGCCCCCGTAGGAGGGCATATAGATTTTTGCACTGTCCGTCGTTTGTTTGTAGGTTTGTGTGTAGGTTTGTGGGTTAGTCCATACTTTTGTTCCTCAAATTGGCTCCCACGGGGGAATTGCTCACTTATATTGACAGCTGTTGTTCTTATTTCTTTTAAAAACATAGATTGTGAGTATTCGTTAGAACTGCCTTGATGAGGCGGTTCTAAAGCGTACCCACAATCTTTGTGTGTGTGTGTGTGTGTGTGTGTGTTTTTTTTGGTCAAATTATGCAAATCTATATGCCTGTAAACCCGAGTTTTACTGTATATTATTAATTGATTATCCTATATTACACAAGGTCAACCAATATTCAAAAATCATAAATCATTTTTAATTGCGTCAATTAATAAAATTGTCATTAATGAAGTAATTTCGTATTGGCCCAGTTACAGGTCCGAGGTCAGCTGTATTGGCCTCGGCCTCGTGCCAATACAGCAGACCTCGGACCTGTAACTGGGCCAATACGAAATTATTTGATTAATAACATTATAAAAGTGAAGTTTATGGAGGTCAAAAGTATGTGTTTTTGTGATGGCAGTCTCATTGTGGTGGTTCTAAGGATAGCCAAAATCTATGTTTTGAGCAAAATATTACGATAACACACCCGTGCGACATTTATAAGTTATTGACTTTATATTGTGAAATATTCGGCACGAGTTCATATGGCGAATGACGCACGAGCTTGCGAGTGCGTCTTCGCCATATGAACGAGTGCCGAATATTTCACAATATAAAGTCAATAACCTTTTTATTATATACCCCAAACTTGAACTGTCTGCTAGGATTCAGCATTGCCTGGAATAGAAATCTGAGCGTAAGATCAGATTATATATCTTTAAGTGGTTTGAAATGGAAAACAATGAAGGTCGTTAAGTGTCTCCCTACACGTTGAAAACCACGCCCAATGGCGCCAAAGCGAAGATGACGTTAACGTTGGTGGCAGTGACGTCATTAAAAACATTGCCGTTTCCGAAAGCAGGACACCATTTTTAGCTCACCTGAGCCGAAGGCTCATGTGAGGTATTAGTATACCACGAGCCGGCGTCCGTCGTCCGTCGTCGTCCGTCGTCCGTCGTCGTCCACACTTTCAAAGAAGTATATCTCCGGAACCAGTGGGCCAATCTTGATCAAATTTCATGTGAAGCATTATCAGGTAGGGGGAAAGGCTGCATACTGTTTTCGGGCAGATCGGATTGGAACTCTGGTTGCCATGGCAACAAATAGCTCCCATAGACTTAACATAGGAAAAAGTTTGTCATCACTCTAGCTCCGTAAATTTTTTTCTGATCGACTTCATTCTTGCAGATAACGAGGACAGGCATGAAATCTCGATCAAGTTCGATTTTGGGCTGAATCGGATTATTCACTCAGGAGTTACGTGCCCTTGAGCGTTCTTAACATAGGAAAAAGCTTGTCATCACTCTAGCTCCGTCAATTTTTTTCTGATCGACTTCATTCTTGCAGATAACGAGGACAGGCATGAAATCTCGATCAAGTTCGATTTTGGGCTGAATCGGATTATTCACTCAGGAGTTACGTGCCCTTGAGCGTTGAAAAAATTGCCTATTGACTTAACATGGGGAGAATGTTGTCATCACTCTAGCTCCGTCAATTTTTTTTCTGATCTACTTCATTCTTGCAGATAACCAGCACAGCCATGAAATCTCGGTCAAGTTCGATAACTGGCAGAATTGGATCATTCACTTAGGAGTTACCTGCCCTTGTGTGTTTTTGCATTAGGGTTAATGGGAATTTCAAAAATGTATATCTTAAAGACTACTTGGTCAACTTTGATCAAATTACGTGTGTCACATTATTTGGCAAGTGGAAAGGCTTCATTAGGTTTTCAGGCAGATCTGAGTGGAACTCTGGTTGCCATGGCAACATCTAGCTCCCATAGACTTCACATAGGAAAAAGCTTGTCATCACTCTAGCTCCGTCAATTTTTTTCTGATCGACTTCATTCTTGCAGATAACCAGTACAGGCATACAATCTCAGTCAAGTTCGATTTTGGGCCGAATCAGATAATTCACTCAAGAGTTACGTCGCCTTGAGCGCCCGAAAAATTGCCTATCGACTTAACATGGGGAAAATGTTGTCATCACTGTAGCTGCTTCAATTTTGTTCGGATTGGCTTCATTCTTACAGATAACCAGCACAGCCATGAAATCTCGGTCAAGTTCGATAATTGGCAGAATAGGATCATACACTTAGGAGTTACCTGCCCTTGTGCATTTTTGCATAAGGGTTAATGTGAATTTCAAAAATGTATATCTTGAAGACTACTTGGCCGACTTTGATCAAATTTCATGTGTAACATTATTGGGCAAGTGGAAAGACTGCATAAGGTTTTCATGCAGATCTGAGTGGAACTCTGGTTACCATGGCAACATATAGCTCCCATAGACTTAACATAGGAAAAAGCTTGTCATCACTCCAGCTCCGTCAATTTTTTTCTGATCGACTTCATTCTTGCAGATAATGAGGACAGGCATAAAATCTCGGTTAAGTTCGATTTTGGGCAGAATCGGAATATTGACCTCGGAGTTACGTGACCTTGAGCGACAAAAAATTTGCCTATAGACTTAACATAGGGAAAATGTTGTGACTACGATAGCGACTTCAATTTTTTTCAGATCAGCTTCAAACTTGCGGGTTACGAGGACAGACATAAAATCACGGTTAAGTTCGATTTTGTGCCGAATCGGATTATTTGCCTTGGAGTTACCTGCCCTTGAGCATGAAAAAATACGTTGTGACCACGATAGCAACTTTATTTTTATTCAGATCGGCTTCAAACTTGCAGGTATCGAGGACAGGCATAAAATCCCGGTTAAGTTCGATTTTGGGCCGAATCGGAATATTGACCTCGGAGTTACATGACCTTGAGCGACAAAAAATTTGCCCATAGACTTAACATAGGGAAAAAGTTGTGACTACGATAGCGACTTGATTTTTTTTTTTCAGATCAGCTTCAAACTTGCAGGTAACGAGGACAGACATAAAATCTCGGTTAAGTTAGATTTTGGGCCGAATCGAATTATTTGCCTTGGAGTTACCTGCCCTTGAGCATAAAAAAATACGTTGTGACCACGATAGCAACTTTATTTTTATTCAGATCAGCTTCAAACTTGCAGGTAACGTGGACAGGCATAAAATCTTAGTTAAGTTCGAATCGGAATATTGACCTCGGAGTTACATGACCTTGAGCGACAAAAAATTTGCCCATAGACTTTACATAGGGAAAATGTTGTGACTACGATAGCGACTTGAATTTTTTTCAGATCAGCTTCAAACTTGCAGGTAACGAGGACAGACATAAAATCTCGGTTAAGTTCGATTTTGGGCCGAATTGGATTATTTGCCTTGGAGTTACCTGCCCTTGAGCATAAAAAAATACGTTGTGACCACGATAGCAACTTTATTTTTATTCATATCAGCTTCAAACTTGCAGCTAACGAGGACAGGCATAAAATCTCGGTTAAGTTCAATTTTGGGCCGAATCGGAATATTGACCTCGGAGTTACGTGACCTTGAGCGACAAAAAATTTGCCCATAGACTTAATTAGGGAAAATGTTGCGACTACGATAGCGACTTGAATTTTTTTCAGATCAGCTTCAAACTTGCAGGTAACAAGGACAGACATAAAATCTCGGTTAAGTGCGATTTTGGGCCGAATCGGAATATTTGCCTTGGAGTTACCTGCCCTTGAGCATAAAAAAATACGTTGTGACCACGATAGCAACTTAATTTTTATTCATATCAGCTTCAAACTTGCAGGTAACGTGGACAGGCATAAAATCTCGGTTAAGTTCGATTTTGGGCCGAATCGGAATATTGACCTCGGAGTTACGTGACCTTGAGAGACAAAAAAATTTTCCCATAGACTTAGCGTAGGGAAAATGTTTTTTACAGAAATAGCGACTTGAATTTTTAGCTCACCTGAGCCAAAGGCTCCAGTGAGCTGATAGTATACCAAGGCTCCGGAGTCCGTCGTCTGTCGTCCGTCCATCCGTCGTCCACACATTCAATGAAGCATATCTCAGAAGGCAGTCGACCAATCTTGTTTAAATTTTATGTGTAGCACCATTGGGCAAGGGGAAAGGCTGCATTAGGTTTTGGAGCTAGTCTGGTTCATTTGTTCCTTCATTCTTCTTTCTCTCCATATAGAGATAATAGACCAATGTTAAATTTTTAATCAAAGATTTCTCAGGAACTATAAAAGCTAGAAGCATCAAATTTGGTATTCAATAGAATAATGATGACTTATTTTGTGTAAGAGACATTGGGCTTTCTCAGCTTATTTGTTCATCTGTTCTTTCATTCTTCTTTCTCTCCATTTTGACCAATGTTAAATTTTCGTCAAAGATTTCTCAGGAACTATAGAAGCTAGAAGTCTCAAACTTGGAATGCAATGCAATAATGATGACTTATATCCTGTAAGGGTCAATGGGCTGGATTCTATTAGCAGATTTAGTAGTCAAGTCTGTGAATTGTTAAAACTTAAGGTTCTCAGGTGAGCGGTTTAGGCTCATTGAGCCTCTTGTTTCTGAAGCGTCGGTTATATTTCTTTCAAAATACTCCTGATTACTTAGAAGAAAGTATTGAAGATTTAAACAGATTGCAGGTAGGTCATATTGGACAGCATAAAATGCGCTTTATGCACTTTGTCAGAACCTATATTCGTTTTGTTTTGCGTTCTTTCTGTCGATGCGTACGACAAGATGGCTGCCGATGTTTCATCTTGAATTACATAGATTTGAAAGTAGTTCTTTTGAGAACGAGACTGCTTATCTACGGGCAATATGAACTTGACTACGGGCAATATGGAAAAATATTGACCGGTAACTTCTGTACAAAGTAAACGGGACATTTTCTGGGTATATAATAAAGTGCATTTTTTCACACCTGCACAATGGCTACTTCGTTATACTTGGTACAAACTTGTATCTGGAGATGGAAACGTAAATGCAAGCATCCATATTTGACCTTGACCTACATTTTATGGCTCAGTGACTTTGTAAAATATTGCAACTACCCTAGCGTTCACCCTAACGGTTAAGTTCATTTCTCAAGAATTATTTGAGCTTCATTACAAGCTTGCATTTAAGAATAGCAACTTTAAAGCAAGCTTCTATGTTTGACCTTGGCCTAGATGTCATGGTTCGGTGAGTTTGCGCCCCCACAGGCGAGAAATAGCCTTCGGTGGAATTCTTGTTTTATGCATTTACCAAAACATTGCTCAAGGAGGTCCCCCGCCCATCGGGGCTTGAAGAAATAGATGGGCTGCATGGTGCTTCCACGCAGAGCTGAAACCGACCCGCAAACGAGTACTGGTAAACCACTTAGAGGATCTAAGCCTGGCCACGCAAAGCGGTGCGAGTCGGTTCGTCCATGCTTATAGACCCTATTGTTTCATTGGGCGACAGGGCTTGAGATGTCATTTCATCTCAATGTCAGGTAAAAGTCCCACAAAATTGGAAGCAACGTCTCCAAAATGACCTTTACGGTGTTGACGTGGACGTTAAACCTCAAACAAAGAAAACATTGCTCAAGAAGAAAATTACGCTTTTAGGCATTTATCCCCTCCTAAGCCACCGCCATCAAGCAAAACAATGAGAACAGATTTGTGTTTGACAACAAAATATCCATATCAATAGTGTTTGATTCTAGACATCTGTTGTCACAGTATGTTTTTGACATTTCCGTCTCATGAACAGATTATGATTAAATATGTTTTAGCAGTTCTTTTGTAATCCTTGATGAACAGGGGCCTAAGAAAAACAAACTGTAATCTGGCTTAAGATCACGTGAACAACTCCTTGAGATGAAGACCCCCTATACCCCACTTTATACAGAGAAAACTGGGGTCTATGGGGTGTACATTATTTTTCTTATTCTTGCTCCAAGACATAGGTTGTAGGCACTCGTTAGAATCGCCTCAATGAGGCGTTTCTAATGCGCACCGACAACCTATGTTTGCAGTATTTATAAGAAAAAATATCACGGATTTTCCTCAGAAAAATGGCCATTTTGGAGATGTGTAAAAATGCACCAATTCGCACGGTTGTGTTATCGTAATGATAAAGCAATCAGTATGACTTTACCCAAATTCAAGCAGTCTTACAGCTTAAGAAAAAAAAAAGTAAAAAATACAAATATTTATAAAAATATTTATTTATTTATTTATTTAATTATTTATTTATTATGACTTGATAGTATTGCTAAATTTTGATACAAATGTTTACGGAGCAATGTCAGTTTTATGCAAAATTTAAAGCATATTACCTGCCCAGGCAAAGTGGTGTGAGTCCGACCTTCGCTGCATATAAACGTTATTGGTTTGTTTGGGTGGCAGCGACAGAGCTCAGTGTCTGTTTTTTTTGGGTGGCTGGGCCTGAGATGTCTTTTCATCTCAGTGTCGGGTAAAAGTCCCACAAAATTGAAAAAAAGTCTCACAAATGACCTAAATAGTGTTGATGCGGGCCGCAATATAAAAAAAAATAAAATAAAAATTAAAATAAATAAAATAAAAAAAAAAACAAAAAAACAAACCAAACATCTATATAGCTTGCCTATCTCACATTTAAAACTGGTACCAGTCATATTAGGTGAACAGACTGGCTCGTGTCCTGTCTGGTTACAAACCCTGGAGACAGGTCCTAAGGCTAAAAAACATTTTCATGCTCAACTTAGCAGAGCATGAAATTTATTATGCTTATAACTAATCAAATGCATACAAATCGGGCAATTTCTTGCTCAGATCAGCACAGCATGTCATTTATGAGAAGGATAAATTTCATACTCAAGTGAGTTGAGTATAAAAATATAACCTCTGGGCCTGATTGTCAAATTAGAGATGACTTAAAAATAAATACAGTAAACTTCCGCTATTAAGACCTCCTAAAATTAAGAATAATCCTGCTTTAAAAAGCTTATTTAGTAGGTTGCAGTTATTATTTCTTTGTGTTTTCTGCATGCCATGCAATCTGGACAGAGACAACCTTTGAGACTGTTCAAAAGTGGTCTTGAAGACCACTTCTGAACAGCCCCTAAGGTGGTCATATTTTAAAGACCACTTTTGAACAGTCCCAAAGATGGTCTTAATATAGGAATTTTACTGTAGATAATGCATGAAATTCCTGGATATTTTTACGAACCTGGTTCCAGTTATTCAAATCAACAATGTCATTAGTTAACAATATTAAAACTCAGTTAAATGATTATTTTTCTTATTTCTACTCTAAAATATTGATTGTGGGGTACTCGTTAGAACCGCCTCGAGAAAAATATCACAATTTTTCTTCTTAAAATTTTCGTTTTATGGAGGTAAAATTTACAATGTAAATTGTATAGGCGTGTTTTTGTATTGAATCGTTTACTTGGCACATTCAGACAGTGCTTGATGATTCACAACCACAGGCACTTTTCCGCATGACAGGACACATATTTAGCATCACTAAAACACGCCTATACAATTTTGCTAAAAACATAGATTTTGGTGTCAGATAGAACGGCCCCGTCGTGGCGCTTCTAACGAGTATCCACAATCTAATTACTGGGTGGTAGATTGTTGTTTTGTGTATTGAGTATAGAAAATTCATGGTTAGTGTCTTTAATGGTGAGCCATATACATTTTTATAGGGGCCGCGAACCGATGATATTCGATCATTAAAGACACAGTTTATGCTGCAATCCCAAAAATCAAGGGGTTTTGCAAATATTTAGCAAATTTCACCAAACAAGACTGCAGACATGTTAAACGAGATGTTAAATGACATCCATTGCCATGGCGCGCACACATAGTATTACGTGACGAATAAGAGTGCAACGTTTGTGACGCCACCTTACCACAGAGACGTCAACAACATGGTCGTTGACATCACAGGTGCTTGAAGTTAATATTTAGTTTTTTTTTTTGTTTTTTTTTGTCTTTACTATTCTCTAGGTTCTCGAAGGTAGGACACTTCCCAGTTGATATGCGTTAATAGTTATGTAAGCAACCATTTTGCGAAGCCTGCGCCCCATTTTGTTTCCGCTGCTAACTTCAAATCACAAAAATTCCTACTTATATCTGCAAATCAATTGATTATGAAAAACACCGCTTAAGCCAATTGTTAGATCTTTGCAAGCCGCGACCTGATTGGTTGAATATCTGCATGTTTATTGGTTAACCAGTCAAATCGCCATTCAGGATTTACTACAGGGCATACAAAAACATGGCGGATGTATCTGACAACTGACGAGAGGTAAATTTTGTAAAACATGATTAACTGCAGCATATCAATGCTACATGTGCAAACTTATGAAGCGGCGGAGAAAAAAAAACTTTCTTTTAAGATCTCCAGAGCATATTCGCATGTGAGAACAGAATTTTGATACAGAGAAAAGGACGCAGGAACAATCTCGTATACCAAGAAGTGTCCGTCCTTCGAAATCGTAAAATAAGATTTAAGGGGAATGGGAACACCTGGCAGATTTTTTCGCCATTTTTCAATGGGAGACAACTTCGGGACTTCCTGTTCGCTTTTCTATAAGCCCTATCCCAATGAAAAGGGGTCTACTATAAAAAAAAAAAGAATTTTCTCCTCAGAAGCAAATTCTTTCCTTTAAGAGTTGACCCCTATTGACATGGGAGACAAAAATACTTTTGCAGGAGTTGCCTCCCCTGAAGGTGTTCCCATTCCCCTTAACAAATAAAAATAAACTAAACGAGAAACAACTTCATGATCATGAGGCTCTCACAAAAGTTTCTCGAGGCTTTACATTCTGTATGAAAATCTTCAAATAAATAGTTTAGTGTAACTTTAGAAATTGTTCTCGAGGTTTAGATGCAACCGTACCAAACCAGGAAAGCCAGAGAAGTTAGAAAAAAGCTATAATTTCTGAAAAGTTGTTTACATAATAACAGCGAAGATAATAACTTATAGTTTGGTTGTTTTTGTGGGCATAAAGGGTTGTCTTTTGTTGTCTACATTTGCAAATTAGGTGCCTGAAAAGTAGGTCCTATATAGTGGAACTTCGATGGCTCGAACGCCGATGGCTCGTTTACCATGGATGTGTCGAACCCATTCTTGAGCCCCTAGCGAAATCCTCTACATAAGAAATAGTGGGGGATAATTGAGGAGATTTTAGTCTTTTATCTTGCAAATGTATGTTGTGTGTACTCATTAGAATCGCCTCGATGAGGCGATTCTAATGAGTACACATTACATACATATTCATAGAAGAACATCGAAAAGATGTCTAAAAGTATCTCGTTATGCCTCCTGACAGTACCCCCTCAGTGGCTCGAACTACCCCTGTCTCGAACAGATTTTCGTGGTCCCAAAGGTGTTCGAGCCATTGAAGTTCGACTGTAAAGAAACGGTTATTAGACGTATTATAGGAGTAGAATGACTCATAGCTCACTACCGATATTCGACCCCCACAGCACCCTTTATAAGGTTACTAAAGTGGCTGATGGCGGTATAAAAGAGTGACATTCACTTTATTTTATTTCAGGAGAATTTGTTTACAGACAGATGGACTCGATTTCCTACCCTTTCATAGAGAGGAGTTTGCAGAAAGTTCGACGAAACTGTTTTAAAATCGCCTATTGCCTGTGAAAGGGGAGTTCAGTCAACGCTAAATCGCTCGATCCTGTGTTGCTAATGAGCTGAGAAATGAAACAAAACCAGTTGTATGCTCGATATATGGCTTTATATAACTGCACACTGTTAGTGTAAAAACTGTGTTCATTCTAACAAGGTTTTGGATGTATCAATTTAAAAATGCACCCCACAAATATAGGGACGAAAAATGAATAAATGACCTTCATGTTAATGGTCATTTTTTCTGTTTAATCTACAGTGTATATGTACGTTTTTCCTTGCATTTTACACTAAAACTAGCACCGTTTTTTTTTTGCTTAAGACCCAAACAGTTACACAACAGTTACAAGTGCAAAAACAGTAAAAGAATACAAAAAATGGGTCTCAAACCAAACAATGACCAGTCAACAAAGCCAAGACACCAATGTCATATATGCAGTGCGGTGTTTCCATGCCAAGCGCATCTTCGTCGACACATGGTTCGGCATACAGGGGAAACTCCTTATTCGTGTACTTATTGTTCTAAAAAGTTCCCTTTCAAATCCAATTTGAAACAGCACGAGCTACTTCACACAGATAAGGGTGAACACATCTGTAAAATATGTAACAAGAAGCTTACTAGCAAGAAAGGTTTAAACGAACACATGGAACTGCATGCCGGAAAGAAACCTCACAAGTGTAAGGTCTGTGGCAAATGTTTTCACAGACCATTCAGTCTGAGAAACCATCTTAATGTGCATACTGGTGAGAAACCTTACAGGTGTGATGTTTGCAATAAGAGTTTCAACTCCATCAGCGAAGTTGCTCCTCACATGAAAGGTCATATGCCAGAACTGAAACCATATCAATGTAAGCTGTGTGACAAACGTTTTCTAAGCCCTTCATTATTAGAAGTACATATGGTTGTTCATTCTGGAATGAAGCAATACTCCTGTACCCTCTGTGGCAGACAGTTTGGGTTAGCAGGCAATCTCCGCCGTCATATGCACACACACGGTGGTGTTAGGAAATTTGCTTGTGATATATGCAAGAAGCTATTCCAGACAGAAGCAGATCTCAGAAGACACATGCTGACACATACATCTGAAAAACCTCACACATGCAACATTTGTTTTAAATCTTTTAAACAGAAAACTGCTTTGAATGTTCACAAGAGATTACATGACGGAACAAGAAAAATGTTTTCATGTGATATTTGTAGTAAAGAACTTGCCTGTCGGTCTAGTCTACGACAGCATATGCTGATTCATGCTGGTGTGAAATTATTTCCTTGTGAAATATGCGGAAAAACATTCAGAACTGAAAATCATGTAAAGGTTCATTTAGCCTCTCACAGTAATGAACGATTATATAAGTGCACGATATGTAAAAAATCGTTTAAGACGCGGTCTTGTCTTAGTACCCATAAAACGATACATTATGGGCATAGGCCACATTGTTGTGACATTTGTCAGAAAAGTTTCAGGACTGCTGGAGGACTGAAAAAGCACATGATGTCACATACTAAAGAGAAACCCTACCAATGTGATATCTGTCCAAAGATGTTCCGAACCAAGGGTCATGTAAAACGCCATATGGTTATCCATACTGGTGAGAACCCTCATGCCTGCATGTTTTGTAACTTCTCAGCATCAGAGTTATTTGTTCTGCGGAAACACTTACATACTCATACTGGATTTAAGCCGTACTTATGTGATCTCTGTAACCATAGATTCAGTGCGCTGAATACTTTAAAGTGTCATATTTGGCTTCATTTTGGCGAGAAACCACACAAGTGTTTAATTTGTGATAGAACCTTTGCCCTCAAAGAATACCTTGATCTTCACATGGCAGCACACACAGACACTAAACGTTATTATTGTGACATTTGTGGTAAAACATATACACAAATGGGGAATTTAAGAAAGCATTATTCTATACATACAGGTCAATGTCAAAAATAGTCTTGTTTTGTTGGAAAAAATGCAAATATTTTGACAATATGTTCTATAAAAGAGGTATCCTTTGGATGCAAGGAATTCACCACAGAACTAGAAAATATGAAGTATACATGTTTTCTGGGCCAGACTAGCTAGTGTCGGCCGATTTGGCCTCATCAATGACCCACAAATATTTTCAAAATTCCACAATGGAATCAATAATCCCAAAGGACAAGAAAATATACACTACACTATGATGTAGGACAGGGAGACTTTTTACGGCCGCCACACATTCCCAGACACCAGCTGTAGTGACTTTAATGTGTTCTATAAAAGAGGTATCCTTTGGGAGCAAGGACTACACCACAGAACTGGAAATATGAAGTGTAAATGTTTTTGTATCAAGTAAACAAGTCCGGGAAATGAACACCCCCTTAAATCCCACTTTATATAAAGAAAACTGGGGTTTACGGGGGTAAATATTATTTTTCTTATATCTGCTCAAAGACATAGGTTATGGGTACTCGTTAGAACCGCTGCAATGAGGCGGTTCTAACGAGCACCCACAACCTATGTTTGTAGTATAAATAAGAAAAATATCACGGATTTACACAAGAAAACTAGCCATTTTGGAGATGTGAAAAATGCACTATGTCGCACGGGTGTGTTATCGTAATGTGCGCCAAACTAGCCAACGTAAGTTGCATCTTGAGAAAGGCTGTCTGGCCCCGAGGTTATAAAACATTTTTCATGCTCAAACTCAGCTAAGAGTGAAATTTGTGGTGCTCATAAAAATTAAAACACTAATAAATCGGACGATTTTTCTTTTTCAGATAGCACGGAATGTTATTTGTCCTGCTCACAAATTTTAAACAATTGTTGGCATTTTAAAATTTTCCTGCTCACAAATTTTAAAATACGAACAATTGTTGGCATTTTAATTTTAAAATGCCAACAATTGTTGGCATTTGAAAATTTGTGAGCAGGACAAATTTCATGCTCAAATGAGTTGAGCATGTAAAATGTTTTATAACCTCGGGGCCTGTTTTATTTGCGTAAAAGGTGCAGTTCAGTCAGCAAGATTTTAACAGCTGATCAACAATGAGGGAAGTTCAAGATCCGATACAGAAACGAGTGCGTTTGCGCACGAGTTTTTTTTATCGATTTTTAACCCTTGTCCTACTGAATATTTTAATCTGCCACACACACTAACGATAATCAGCCAATCAGCTTACTTGATGCAAATTATGGCAATAAAAATACACATTATGAATGACAAACAATCTAGATCCTGATCAGATGGCTTCTTCAGAAGCCATCTGATCTGGATCTACATTGTTTGAAATATAAGGCATATCCGAGCTCAGCAGGACAAGGCTTCAGCCTCCTAAGGTTTATATCCTTTCCAGAAGGCCAGAGGCGGTTATCATTTTGGACGCTTTTTTAGCTTTTCCTTTAATCCATCTTTTAAAATAGTGATGTCCGGGCGGGCGTGCGTCCGATGTTTTATCTTTTGGTTAACCTTTTTGTCAAAGTAATTTATAACCTTAAAGTTTATTCTTCAGTGGATTGTTTTCATATTGGCACTGTCGCTTCATTGGAGATACCCCTTTCATAAACAATCCATTAACCCTTATCATGCTGTTCACAACAACCCATATCTTTGGAAACAGCGTAGATCCAGATCAGATGGCTTCTGAAGAAGCCATCTGATCAGGATCTACACTGTTTGACATTCATTTTATGAATTTGCAGGAATAAATTACATCAAGTAATCTGATTGGTTCAAAGTCAGAGAAGGGTGTGGCTAAAATGAATATTCAGCAAGAGAAGGGCTAATGGCAGCAAGGACAAAAGTTTAGGTGAATTTTGAAATTGCCGTTATTCGTACTCAACTTCATTTAGATATGTTCTCTGTATAACTCCGTTATTTCCCTTGCAAGCTTAGCAGTGCAGTGGATAGAGTACAGGGCTCGGAACCAGAGGGTCATGGTTTCATTTTTATGTGTTTTTTTTCTTCTAAAAACATCATCAGTTATTAATACTTGGAAGTTTTGTAGAATTTTTTGACAAATATAAATTTCGTTTTTATGCAAAGGCTTCATTGAAAACAGGATTTCATTCTTGTTCATTTGTTCTTAGGGGTATTGTTTGTGCTCTTTCAACTGTTGCGGTCTATTAACCTCTTTCACATAAGAAAATGGCTTTCTGGAACAAAATTGGCATTTAACTTATAAGAAAAACATTGAAAAAAACAAAACAAAAAAAACCTTAAAACTAGATTTCTTATTCGGTGTCTTTTAGGGGCACTATCTGGTTCTCTTGTAATTATGCCCCCCCCCCCCCCCCCCCCCCCCCGACTTCGAAGAAGTTGGAGAGACATATTGCTTCGTTACGCTTTGTAATGCATAGCATAACTTTAGGACCATGTTTGCTAGGGTTTTGATATGGTTTGTTTGTATTGGAGTTTAACGGCCAAGTCAACACTGTTTAGGTCATTTTCGAGACGGACAGTTTACCTATCCACACTCTACCTGGGCAGGGTTATACGTAAGCGGTTAACCAGTACAGTGCACATTCTGTCGCCAGAAAATGACAATTGCCCTTCTTGAATCAGCGGAAGGGAGAGAATGACCGTAGTAAAGGTTTCATGATCAATCTCAACGAAAGAATGTCGCCGACCCCGGCAAGTATGCTGTTAATATGGCATTTTTCTGACGATACAACAGCAGATAAATTCCGGATTAAAATGTAAACCTTATTTTTCTTGTCATAAAATCGGATTTACAAGGGTATTACATGAGCATGTTAACATGATGAAAATAAATTTTGATAAAACTAGCCAATATTGTTTGTTGGAATATACATAATAATAATAATAATAATAATAATAATAATAATCATACTACTACTACTGATGCTACCACGCGGAGCTGAAACTGACCGCAGATGAGTACTGGTAAACCACTTAGGAGGTCTTGGCCTGCCCTTGTTAATACTTCTGCTCCAAACATATATTGATGGTACTCATTAGAACCGCCTTGGCGAGGTGGCGTCTCTAACGAGTTCAACCAATCTATGTTTTGAGTACCCACAATTTATGTTTTTGAGCAGAAATAAGAAAAAATAATTTGTTATCCAAGTTCCATTATAAAAATTGGGTTTCAAGGTGTCAATAATATATAGACGTGTCTTCGTGATTTTAGGATACTAGTTTGATCACGTGGTATATTGTGAGCCGGGGCACAATCAAACTTAAAGGCCAGCCTGCGCATGCGCACAGGCGGGTCAGTCTATCCTTTTCGCATTTGTCTGATCTAGTGTTTAGGCTTTCCAAATAAAATACAGTAAAATTCCTATATTAAGACCACTTTTGGGACTGTTCAAAAGTGGTCTTTAAGACCACTTTTGAACAGTACCAAAGACGGTCACTGACCAGAGGACATTGTTTGCAGAAAACACAACGAAAGAATAACTGCAGCTTCCTAAATAAGCTTTTTAAAGCAAAATAAGTCTTTATTTTAGTTTGTCTCAATAGCGGAATTTCACTGTGTTTGACATCCCTGGCCTTACTGTGTGACTGCACATTCTGATCTTAGTTTTCGCTGTTTGCTACACTACAACATTTTTGGGTCGACCGTTTGCCAATCGACCCAAAGTTACTGAGCATAAAATCTCTAGTGCTAAAGTCCATGTGACTAGCACTGACTGGAAATCCAGGTAACGGTAATTTCATTACGAAAACACGCCTATACAAATACATTGTAAAATTTATCGCCGAAAAAATGAACATTTTATGATATTTTTCTTATTTCTGCTCAAAATATAGATTGTGGTACTCGTTAGAACCGCCTCGATGAGGCCGTTCTAACGAGGACACACAATCTATATTTAGAGTAGAAATAAGAAAAATAAGGTTTCCCCTGCAAACCCAAGTTTTACTATATAAAAGTGGGGTTCAAGCGGTTCAAAATTATTCAGGCGTGTTTTCGTGGTGACAGAAAATGGCCATTGTGTGGACAGAGTGTTGCGTAAAAGGGGTATCTATAGCGTTGGGCTGGATTCGTGGGCTGGGTTTGGCAAAGATCAGATGCCGTAGAATGCGGCGTCGGATTAGGGTTTACAGTACGGGCTTAAAATGACATACTAGGGTTAAAGGAAACAGTTTAAGTCTCAGTCCAGAACTTTCCCAGCCTTCACCCAAAGAAATCGGCCCACCACTACTCTTAGTGCTTTGATTAAACAATGAAGAGTCTATTGTCAGACCTCTATCAATAGCACAAAGTCGGGAAATGTGCCATTGACACGTCTGTCAATAGCACAAAGTCGAGTAAAATGCTATCGCTAGTTGCACGTAGCTCACAGGCTCGTTACCTGACGGGGTCGGTTACATTATTTCATGGAAATTGACCATGAAATCTTTTCTACGGTCATTTTCTACCTTCCGCTGATTCAAGATGGACAGTTTCTGGCGAAAGACTGTGTCCTCTACTGGTTAACCGCTTACGTATAATAGAAGTGAAGGCAATGATCAGGAATCGATACAATTAACCCACAGCTCCCATCAGAGACACCAAAGGGAAAGAAACACAAACATGAAACAACTAGACCCTAATGGAAACATCAATAGCGATATAAGCATGCCTAGGAAAAGTGTGTTTTGGTAAACAGTCCGGCTCAATATTACCTGAATAGTGTTGACTGGGCCGTTAATTTGCCATGTTCTGGTTAACAGCTTGCGTATAAGTATGCCTAGGAAAAGTGTGTATAAGTAAACAGGCCGGTCGATATGGCCTAAAGAGTGTTGACTGGGCCGTTAAACTTCTATACAAACAAACAAAACATATAAGATCAGGGCGGATTTACTTTTTATTTACATAGCATACATGAACCAGCAAAAAAAAAAAAAAAAAAAAATGAGAAAAATGAAAATAATTTATATAGTGCTCACAGAAATTCCCCTATCAAAGGTGCATTATTGAGCTATCTGGAAAAAATGCTTCCAAAAATAAAATACATAAAGCCGGTATTTTTCTTTAAAACAATACAAATGAATGCATTTTATGCAAAAAATGCGAACAATTATGATGACAGGTAAACGAGTTTGAGAGGGATTCCCTAACTAGGTTTCGAACACTAGTTAGATCTATTTTTAGTTCGTGACAAAAATAGAATCCCCATATATGACGTTATGCGACGTCAATTTTTGGCCTTGTTTGCTTAGGCCATGCCTGAATGGGAAAAAATATGACACTGAATACCATGCCATAAGTAACGACACTCAGAGACGATACTGTCGCCATGTATGTGTTAAGTGACAGATTTATTTTTAGAACAGAAATTCCGAACACAAGTTCAGAGCGAAGGGTAAACACGAATGAAAACCACCATTTTCACAAAGTTCTGAAGCTGTATTTGGCTTCAAAAGTGTACACATGACAAAGGAGTATGCATTGAAGATAAAAACCAGAAAAAAAAATTGAGACCCGGTAGCTCAATAATGCACCTTTAAGACCACCTAAAATTATGGCCAACCCTACTTTAAAAACCTTAATTAGTAGGTTTCAATTATTCCTTCCTTATGTTTTCTGCAGACATTGTCCTCTGGTCAGAGACCATCTTTGGGACTGTTCAAAAGTGGTCTTAATATAGGAATTTACTGTACAATTCAAAGATTTATTGGTGAAACCAAAGCACCAGTATCTGAATGATCTAATACGCTCACTAGATGGTTGAGCACGCGCATGTTGTTATTTCTTCTGTTTCTGCACTTCCATTCATTTTTCTCCTTCTCCTCTGTCACTCATATTTATCTCATCTACAATCACTTTTCTCCCTTTCTCCGGGAGATAACACACACTGACCCACAATCGTTCACGTGTGGTTAAACCCAAAATAATCAATCAAACTCATTACTTTACATGAAACTCAGACTAGAATAGATTCTATTTATGCTCGTTTTACACGAGAATGCAGGTTTGCTGTTAGAAACTGAATGGGAGGAGCAAACAAATCACATTACAGAGGAACTTCGATGGCGTATTCTAACGGACCACGAGAAACCGAGAGGGTAAGAATCCAGCTAAAATTTCGAAAATTGTAGCAAGGACAATGACTAGCAGTTTGGTTTTTCCTCTTGCTGACCTTCCCTGAAATGACTGAATATCGTATTTTGTTCCTGTTGACAAAGTGGTAAAGCTTACTCTCTCTCAGGCAGTTTTGATAAGAGAGAGAGAGAGAGAGAGAGAGAGAGAGAGAGAGAAAGAGAGAGAAAGAGAGAGAGAGAGAGCTTACCACTACCACTTCGCCGAAACGAACTAAAACCGATTCATATCTCCTTAGAAACGTTGAAAATATAAATGATATCGCCTGTATAAGCAACGCAAAGGACACGTTGTTTACAATTTGTTTCGAAATCTTATGATAAAAACATTGTATGAAGTTGCCAAGTTGTAATATAGTCATTTCGATGCTTATCGATAAACCGATAAATTTACCGATAAATGGCAGGACCTCGTGAAGAAAAGTATGTCTACAACTTCATTTCCACAGTGCATTTACGAGCCACACTACATAAATGGAGCCAGACGTGTTTTGAACAAACTTTCTGTGACTTCATACAAAGACATATGTGGGACATTATGGTTGTTATTTATCACACAGACACACTTAAACAGCAACACCCAGTTAAACACTTTCAATGAATAATCTGTTTAAAAGAAAAATCAACTGTCTTTTGTCACCTTTCACAAAGTTGCACAATGCGTGTCCTCTTCTAAGATATCACTATTAAGAAGCTCAATATTCTCTGCGTATTTCAAAGGTAAAATATCATAGCGGTCGAATAGCATTCCGTTTTTTCTTAATTATGTCGTTCAAAGAAGAGAGAGAAATAAAAATACGAAGCATCAACCTTGTTTTTGTCACAGATCGGTTGTTTTCGAGCTATACGCTCGTACAACATCGGAGCCGCACGTGACCCGGAAGTTCCGCGTAAGATTAAAGGTCAGGAGCAAGCGGGCCCGCTTTTTTAGATGACCACCGTGTAAGTTAAATCATGACAAGATCTGCTTTTCTAGATTATCTTTTACATCAAAGTTGGTCTAAAAGGACGTTTTCTGTTAGTAGTGGTCGTTGTATCAGATAAGGAGGAAGTGTCACCCACCGGATGGGCAGTAAACTTGATGATCATTGATAATCTTGATCATCATGCTCATCATCTGACCCCCCCCCCCCTTCATTACGAAAACACGCCTATACAAAATACATTGTAAACTTTACCGCCGATAGAAGGATAATTTTAAGATTTTAATTGTGATATTTTTTTTTCTTTCTGCTCAAATATAGACTGTGGGCACTCGTTAGAACCACCTTATCAAAGCAGTTCTAACGAGTACCAACAATCTATATTTTAGAGCAGAAATAAGAAAAATAAGGTAAACCCATGTAAACCCCAGTTTTACTATATAAAAGTGGGGTTCATGGGGGTCAAACTTATATAGACGTGTTTTCGTGATGTGAACCCCACTTTTATATAGAAAAACTGGGGTTTACAGGGGTAAACCTTATTTTTCTTATTGCTGCTCTAAAATATAGATTGTGGGTACTCGTTAGAACCGCCTCGATGAGGCGGTTCTAATGAGTGCCCACAGTCTTTATTTTTGCCAAACACATTAACAAGTCTTTGAAATGTGTTTGAGGCGGTTCTAACGTGTACCCTCGAGGCGGTTCTAACGAGTACCCACAATCTATATTTTAGAGCAGAAATAAGAAAAATATCACGTTTTTCATCTTAAAATTTAGTGCGTTTTTTTTGCGCGCGGTGAAGTTTACAGTGTATTTGTATGGGCCTGTTTTCGAAATGTTAAGTGGGAGTTGTCAGACTGGTGACCAGGAGAACGCGGGTTCGATACCTGCCTGGGTCGGCAACATATTTTCGTTGACATTGATCATGAAATCTTTTCTACAGTCATTATCTCCCCTCCGCTGATTCAAAAGGCCACATCACAAAAACACGCCTATATAATTTTGACCCCCTTGAACCCCACTTTTATGTAGTAAAATGGGTTTACATGAGTAAACCTTATTTTTCTTATTTCTTTTCTAAAATATAGATTGTGGGTACTCGTTAGAACCGCCTCGATTCGAGGCGGTTCTAACGTGTATCCACAATCTATATTTTGACCAGAAATAAGAAACATATCACGATTTATCATCCTTAAATTTTCGTTTTTGTGCGGTAAAATTTACAATGTATTTGTACAGGCATGTTTTTGTAATGTCAAGGTGGAATTGTCAGACTGCATGGTGATCAGGAGGACGTGGGTTCGATACATGCCTGGTTCGGCAACATTTTTTCGCGGAGATTGATCATGAAATCTTTTCTACAGTCATTCTCTCCCTTCCGCTTCTTCAAGTAGGCGAAAGAATGTGCGCTGTACTGGTTAATCGCTTGCATAAGAAGTGTGGATAGACCGGTTCAATATGGCCTAAATAGTGTTGACAGGGCCGTAAAACTGCAAAACAAACAGACAAACAAACAAAATAAGAAAGTGTCATAGATCTGACGGCGAGAACTGGGTTTGTGATTTTATCTTTCTCACACCTGAATGAGATTCGGTATAAAACACCTAGATGTGTCTTGCTCCACACAAACCAGTTCCACTTGTGCAACAGTAAACAAAGGATAAGGGATTCTTCATTCAGGTAGGTGAAATGTTAATATTGTTTGTCATATGACGTCGCGTATGAGAATATAATAACGCCATGTAAAATTCGATAATCCACTGGTGGATTAAATATTCAAATTAGTTATATAAGCCTATTAACGACGTCGCGTTTACTAATAGCAGAATATTGATATTTTTGTAAAACAATCGTGAATAAATTGCGCTTTAAACGTCTTATGATAAATAGAAAATTGCATTCGTGTTCATGTGTTATTGAATTTATTAAACTTGTTGAGGAAAAGGGATAAAATGCTCGGTAAAGCCCCGCATTTTATCGCTTTTCCTCAACTCGTTTAATAAATTCAATCGTGCATGAACACTCATGTAAGATCCTCTATTTCTTACTTGTTTCATTTTCTTGTATATTTAAATTCTGCTATTAAGTCCCCCATAAAATTAAGACTAAGAACAAAAAAAAAAAAAAAAGTCACACGGGGCAAGGTCAGGGGAATACGGGGGGGGGGGGGGGGGGTGAGGGAGTTCAACAACCTTTTCCTGCTTCAGATAGTCTTGCACAATGAACGCCTTGTGCGATGACGCATTGTCATGTAGCAATCTGACATTGGCCAAACCAGTTGCGGGTCTTCGTTCTTTGAAAGTTTTCTTCAATTTTCGAAGAACTTTATTCTTGTAAAACTTCGCATTTACACATTTGCCTTTAGGCACAGCAAACTGAATAGCAGGGCCCTGATTTGAAAAGAATATGGCATACATTACCTTCTTGACGCTCATGGTCCGCTTTGCAATGCATGGTCTTTTGCAATACTTTGTTGCCAATATTTTGCTCTTTTCGGCCGACGATGTGGTGCATCTTCTGTTGAGCCTAGCCCACAGCTGGATTTCTTACACCAACACTGTAACAATACGAGGACTGTTCAAATATGAATGCAAGTAGAACGTTTTCTCATGCACTAATGCGAAAATCACCTGGAAATAAATATCACAGCGTAGAAAAACATTTTACCTATACATTGATACCAAACCTGTTAAAATCCGTGCACTTTAGCCATGTATATCGTCCGATATACACTGTCTACTCTTGTATACTAATACAAAACATGGTTGGAAGAAGTTCAGAGTACGCCGTTAAAATACGGCCTATATTAAGAATCGTTGTATTCTTGGTATACGGTGCAAAGACATTTTTGATGAAATATGTTCGGTTTATGGGCATAATGAAATGTCTTTTCCGACAGTTTTTCGTTGGTGTAAGAAATTCAGCTGTGGGCTAGGCTCAACAGAAGCTGCACCACATGATCGTCGGCCGAAAAGAGCAACATCTGCCTAGATGGTTGCTAGAGTGAAAGAAATAGTTGCTACCGATGCACGATACACCACTAGGCAAATAGCTAGTATGGTTGGCATCTCATTAGGAGCAGCTCATACAATTCTGAAACGGGATTTGAAAATGAGAAAGATCTGTGCTAGATGGATTCCCCATCTGTTGACAGATGAGCAGCAAAAGACACGCGTTCAGTGCGCCAAGAAGTTGCTTAAAAAGTTTCCAAATTACAATGCACGGTCTTTCGCTAATGTCATCACAGGTGACGTGACATGGGTTCACTTTTTTGAGCCAAAACGAAAGATTCAGAACAAAATATGGGCAACAAAGTATTGCAAAAGTCCATGCATTGCAAAGCGGACCATGAGCGTCAAGAAGGTATTGTTTGCCATATTCTTTTCAAATCAGGGCCCTGCTATTCAGATTGCCGTGGCTAAAGGCAAATCTGTAAATGAGAAGTTGTATAAGAATAAAGTTCTTCGAAAATTGAAGAAATATTTCAAAGATCGAAGACCCGCAACTGGTTTTGCCAATGTCAGATTGCTACATGACAATGCGTCATCGCACAAGGCGTTCATTGTGCAAGACTATCTGAAGCAGGAAAAGGTTGTTGAACTCCCTCACCCCCCGTATTCCCCTTGACCTTGCCCCGTGTGACATTTTTTGTTCCCGCGGCTGAAAATACCTTTCTGGTCGAAAATTTGTACAGCGCAAACACCTCGGTTCTGCAATATTCCAGTGCCTTCATAGTATACCTCGAAAAGACTACCAAAATGCATTCAATGATTGGATCAGAAGACTGAAAGTTTGTATATCTGTTAAAGGGGAATACTTTGAGGGGACAAAATAAATTTTTCATCGAAATCTATCACGAATCATGTTTATGTGCTTAGATGCATTCATATTTGAACAGTCCTCGTACGCCCCGTAACGTAACATGTACGACGTCCTTAATGACGTCGTGTTCACTAATGGAGCAATATTCACATTTTTGTAAACAAATCGTAAATAAAATGCGTCTTAAATGCCATATGATCAATAGAATCTTTCTTTCGTGCACATGTATTACTGAATTTATTCAACTCGCGTTTTATCCGTTTTCCTCAACTCGATTAATAAATTCAATAATACATGAACACTCGTGTAAGATCCTCTTTTTCTTATTTCTGCTCAAAAACACAGATTGTTGGTGTCAGTTAGAACCGTCCCACCGAGGCGCTTCTAACGAGTATTTACAATCTATGTTTTGGGTGGTAGATTTTTTTTTTGTATTGAGTCCAGCACTTTTCTTACGACAAGGCACACACCGGCCCCGATAGCTCAGTTGGTAGAGTGTCCGCTCCGGGGAACGGGAGGTCTCGGGTTCGATCCCGGGCCGCGACATACCAAAGTCGTTAAAAATGGTACTAGCTGCTCCTCGCTTGGCACTCAGGTTTACGGGGTAAAGCTAGGACTGGTCGATCCAGTGTCAGGATAATGTGACTGGGTGTGGTATCATGTAATGTGTCTGGGACATGATACTTCAGTGAGGCAGCACTATAAACGTGAGCATTGAGCTCCCTGTCACAACCAGACACCGTCGTGATATGACTGAAAATTTGTTGAAAGCGACGTTAAACCCGAATTCACACACACACACGACAAGGCACACATCACGAAAACACGCCTATATATTTTTTACCCCTTTGAAACCCACTTTTGTATTGTAAAACTGGGGTTTCAGGGGGTATATCTTATTTCTGCTCTAAAATATAGATCGTGGGTACTTGTTAGAACCGCCTCGATTAGGCGGTTCTAACGAGTGCCCACAATCTATATTTTGAGCAGAAATAAGAAAAATATCACAATTTTTCATCTTAAAATCTTCATTTTTTTCGGCGATAAAAGTGGCAATGTATTGGTATAGGCGTGTTTGCGTAATGTATAGAAAATTCATGGTTAGTGTCAAAGACTCTTTAATGGTGAGCCATATAAATTTTATAGGGGCCAACCGATGATATTTTATCATCAAAGACACTCATCGTGTTTTTAGTTTTTGTCGCAATCCTTTTGCAAATATTTAGCAAATTTCTTTACGAAAACACGCCTATTCAAATACATTGTTACCTTTGTCGCTGAAAAAAAAAGAAAATTTTTAGATAAACAAATGGAGATATTTTTCTTATTTCTGCTCAAAATATAGATTGTGAGTACTCGTTAGAACCGCCTCATCGAGGCGGTTCTAAAGAGTACCCACACTCTTTATTTGGGCCCCGTCAAGCGATTTTGGTACTTATCGCCTATGCGAGCAGCGAAGGTTCAGGCGAGCCAGAACCTTCACTGCTTGTTCATACAAGCAGTGAATCAAGAGGAACCTTCAGATAGAAAGCCATATCCCTGGCTCCTCTGAATGGCTAGGCATGCGCAGTTAAAATTTGTCATGACGGAAAGCTCGAAGACACAAATTCGCTTGGCGGGGCTCATTTTAGAGCAGAAATAAGAAAAATAAGGTTTACCCCCGTAAACCCCAGTTTTGCTATATAAATGTTGGGTTCAAGGGGGTCAGAACTATATAGGCGTGTTTTCGTGATGTTCATCAAGCAAGACTGCAGACAGTGTGGCATGTTAAACGACATTCAGTGCCATGGCGCACACACACAGTATAACGTGACGTCAGAGTGCAACGTTTGTGACGTCACCGTATCACAGAGACGTCAGAAACAACATCGTCGCTGGCATCACAGTTGCTTGAAGTTATTATTTACAGTTTCTTTTGTCTTTACGATTTTCTTCTCGGAGGTAGGGCACTTCCCAGTTTATATATTGATTTCTGCGTTAATATTTATATAAGCAATCATTTTGTCGAAGCCGGCGCCCCATTTTTTCCACCGCTAACTTCAAACCACAAAAATTCCTGCTTATATCTGCAAATCCATTAATTCTAAAAAGCACCGCTGTAGCCAGTTGTTGGATACAATCCGCCATCTTTTTTGTTTAGATCTTTGCAAGCCGCGACCTGATTGGTTGAATTTCTGCATGTGTATTTGTTAACCAATCAAATCGCCAATCAGGATTTACTGCAGGGCATACAAAAACATGGTGGATGTATCTGACAACTGACGAGAGGTAAATTGTGCAAAACATGATTAACTGCATCATATATATGCTACATGTGCAAACGTATGAAGCGGCGGAGAAAAAAAAATCTTTTAAGATCTCCAGAGCATATTCGCATGTGTGAACAGAATTTTTATACAGAGAAAACGACGCAGAAACAATCTCATAAGCCAAAAAGTGCCCACTACCGATATTCGACCCCCACCGCACCCTTTATTAGATTACTGAAGTGGCTGATGGCGGTATAAAAGAGTGACATTCACATGATTTTATTTCAGGAGAATTTGTTTACAGACAGATGGACTCGATTTCCTACCCTTTCATAGAGAGGAGTTTGCAGAAAGTTCGACGAAACTGTTTTAAAATCGCCTATTGCCTGTGAAAGGGGAGTTCAGTTTACGCTAAATCGCTCGATCCTGTGTTGCTGATGAGCTGAGAAAAGAAACAAAACCAGGATTTGTATGATCGCTACATGGCCGTATATTACTGCACAGTGTTAGTGTTAAAACTTTGTTCATTCTAACAAGGTATTGGATGTATCAATTTAAAAATGCACCCCACAAATATATGGATGAAAAATGAATAAATGACCTTCACGTTAAAGATCATTTTCTACTGTTTAATCTTCGGTATACATGTACGTTTTCCTTGCATTTTACACTTAAACTAGCACCGTTTTTTTGCTTTAGACCCAAACAGTTACCCAAACAGTTACAAGTGTAAAAGCAGTAATAGAATACAAAAAATGGGTCTCAAACCAAACAATGACCAGTCAACAAAGCCAAGAAACCAATGTCATATATGCAGTGCGGTGTTTCCTTGCCCGGAACACCTTCGTCGGCACATTGCAAGGCATACAGGCGACACTCCTTATTCATGTACTTATTGCTCTAAAAAGTTCTCTTGCAAATCCAATCTGAAACAACACGAGCTACTTCATACGGACAAGGATGAACACTGTTGTAAGATATGTAACAAGAAGCTTACTAGCAAGAAAGGTTTAAACGAACACATGGAACTGCACGCCGGAAAGAAACGTCACAAGTGTATGGTCTGTGGCAAATGTTTTCATAGACCATTCAATCTGAGGAACCATCTTAATGTGCATACTGGTGAGAAACCTTACAGCTGTGATATTTGCAATAAGAGTTTCAACTCCAGCGGCGAAATTACTCCTCACATGAAAAGTCATATACCAGAACTGAAACCATATCAATGTAAGCTGTGTGTTAAACGTTTTCTAAGCCCTTCATTATTAGAAGTACATATGGTTGTTCATTCTGGAATGAAGCAATACTCCTGTACCCTCTGTGGCAGACAGTTTGGGTTAGCAGGCAATCTCCGCCGTCATATGCACACACACGGTGGTGTTAGGAAATTTGCTTGTGATATATGCAAGAAGCTATTCCAAACAGAAGCAGGTCTCAAAAGACACATGCTGACACATACATCTGAAAAACCTCACACATGCAACATTTGTTTTAAATCTTTTAAACAGAAAACTGCTTTGAATGTTCACAAGAGATTACATGACGGAACAAGAAAAACGTTCCCATGTGATGTTTGTAGTAAAGAACTTGCCAGTCGTTATAGTCTACGACAGCATATGCTTATTCATGCCGGTGTGAAATCATTTCCTTGTGAACTATGCGGAAAAACATTCAGAACTGAAAATCATGTAAAGGTTCATTTAGCGTCTCACAGTAATGAACGATTATATAAGTGCACGGTATGTAGAAAAACGTTTAAGACGCGGTCTTGTCTCAGCGACCATAAAACAATACATAGAGGGTATAGGCCACGTTGTTGTGACATATGTCAGAAAAGTTTCAGGACTGCTGGAGGACTGAAAAAGCACATGATGTCACATACCAACGAGAGACCCTACCAATGTGATATCTGTCCAAAGATGTTCCAAACCAAGTATCATGTAAGACGCCATATGGTTATCCATACTGGTGAGAAACCTCATGCCTGCATGTTTTGTGACTTCGCTTCATCAGAGTTATTTGTTATGCGGAAACACTTACATACTCATACTGGATTTAAGCCGTACTTATGTGATCTCTGTAACCATAGATTCAGTGCGCTGAATACTTTAGAGTGTCATATTTGGCTTCATTTTGGCGAGAAACCACACAAGTGTTTAATTTGTGATAGAACCTTTGCCCTCAAAGAATACCTGGATCTTCACATGGCAGTACACACAGACACTAAACGTTATTATTGTGATATTTGTGGTAAAACATATACACAACTGGGGAGTTTAAGAAAGCATTATTCTATACATACAGGTCAATGTCAAAAATAGTCTTGTTTTGTTGGAAAAAAATGCAAATATTTTGACAAAATGTTCTGTAAAAGAGGTATCCTTTGGATGCAAGGAATACACCACAGAACTAGAAATTATGAAGTATACATGTTTTCTTGGCCAGACTAGCTAGTTTCGGCCAATTTGGCCTCATCAATGACCCTCAAATATTTTAAAAAATCCACAATGGAATCAATAATCCAAAAGGACAAGAAAATATACACTGCACAATGAGGTAGGAGAGGGAGACTTTTTACGGCCGCCACACATTCCCAGACACCAGCTGTAGTGACGTTAAATATGTTCTATAAAAGAGGTATTCTTTGGAAGCAAGGAATACGCCGCAGAAGTGGAAAATATGAAGTGTACATGTTTTCTGCATCACGTAAACAAGTCCGTGAAATGAACACCCCCTTAAATCCCACTTTACATAAAGAAAACTTGGGTTTACGGGGGTAAACATTGTTTTGTTTATTTCTGCTCAAAGACATAGGTTATGGGTACTCGTTAGAACCGCCGCAATGAGGCGGTTCTAACGAGCACCCACAACCTATGTTTGTAGTATAGATAAAAAAAAATATCACGGATTTCCACAAGAAAAGTAGCCGTTTTGGAGATGTGAAAAATGTACTATGTCGCACGGGTGTGTTATCGTAATGTGCGCCAGACTAGCCAACGTAAGTTGCATCTTGAAAAAGGCTGTCTGGCCCCGAGGTAATAAAACATTTTTCATGCTCAAATTCAGCTAAGAGTGAAATTTGTGGTGCTCATAAAAATTAAAACACTAATAAATTGGACGATTTTTCTTTTTCAGATAGCACGGAATGTTATTTGTCCTGCTCACAAATTTTAAAATGCCAACATGCCAACAATTGTTGGCATTTTAAAATTTTCCTGCTCACAAATTTTAAAATACGAACAATTGTTGGCATTTTAATTTTAATGGCATTTGAAAATTTGTGAGCAGGACAAATTTCATGCTCAAATGAGTTGAGCATGAAAAATGTTTTATAACCTCGGGGCCTGTTTTTTTGCGTAAAAGGTGCAGTTCAGTCAGCAAGATTTTAACAGCTGATCAACAATGAGGGAAGTTTAAGATCCGATACAGAAACGAGTGCGTTTGCTTACGAGTTTTTTTTATCGATTTTTAACCCTTGTCCTGCTGAATATTTTAATCTGCCACACACACTAACGATAATCAGCCAATCAGCTTACTTGATGCAAATTATGGCAATAAAAATACACAATCTGAATGGCAAACAATCTAGATCCTGATCAGATGGCTTCTTCAGAAGCCATCTGATCTGGATCTACATTGTTTGAAATATAAGGCATATCTGAGCTCAGCAGGACAAGGCTTCAACCATCTAAGGTTTATATCCTTTCCAGAAGGCCAGAGGCGGTTATCATTTTGGACGCTTTTTTAGCTTTTCCTTTAATCCATCTTTTTAAATAGCGATGTCCGGGCGGGCGTGCGTGTGTCGGGCGTCCGAGGTTTTATCTTTTCGTTAACCTTTTTGTCAAAGTAATTTATTACCTTAAAGTTTATTCTTCAGTGGATTGTTTTCATATTGGGGCTGTTGCTTCAATGGAGATACCCCTTTCATAAACAGTCCACTAATGGCACAAAGGACCAAAGTTTAGGTGAATTTTGAAATTGCCGTTTTTCGTACTCAAGTTCATTTTGATGTGTACTTTGTATTACTCCCTTATTTCCCTTGCAAGCTTAGCCGTAAAGTGGATAGAGTACAGGGCTCGGAACCAGAGGGTCATTGTTTCATTTTTATGTTGTTTTTTTTTTTTTTTTTTTTTTTCTTAAAACATCATCAGTTATTAATACTTGCAAGTTTTGTAGATTTTTTTGACAAATATAAATTTCGTTTTTATGCAAAGGCTTCATTGAAAACAGGATTTCATTCTTGTTCATTTGTTAGGGGTATTTTTGTGCTCTTTCAACTGTTGCAGTCTATTAAGCTCTTTCACACAAGAAAATGACTTTTTGGGGACAAAATTGGCATTGAACGTACAAGAAAAACATTGAAAAAAAAAAAACAACAACAAAAAAAAAAAAAAAAAACAACTTAAAACTAGATTTCTTGTTAAGTGTTTCTTAAGGGCACTACGAGGACTGTTCAAATATGAATGCAACTAAGCACATAAAAATGATTCCGTGATAGATTTCGATGAAAAATTTATTTTGTCCCCTCAAAGTATTCCCCTTTAACAGAAATACAAACTTTCAGTCTTCTGATCCAATCATTGAATGCATTTTGGTAGTCTTTTCGAGGTATACTATGAAGGCACTGGAATATTGCAGAACCGAGGTGTTTGCGCTGTACAGCCGCGGGAACAAAAAAAAAGTCACACGGGGCAAGGTCAGGCGAATACGGGGGTGAGGGAGTTCAACAACCTTTCCCTGCTTCAGATAGTCTTGCACAATGAACGCCTTGTGCGATGAAGCATTGCCATGTAGCAATCTGACATTGGCCAAACCAGTTGCGGGTCTTCATTCTTTGAAATATTTCTTCAATTTTCGAAGAACTTTATTCTTGTAAAACTTCGCATTTACAGATTTGCCTTTAGGCACAGCAACCTGAATAGCAGGGCCCTGATTTGAAAAGAATATGACATACATTACCTTCTGGACGCTCATGGTCCGCTTTGCAATGCATGGTCTTTTGCAATACTTTGTTGCCCATATTTTGTTCTGAATCTTTCGTTTTGGCTCAAAAAAGTGAACCCATGTCTCGTCACCTGTGACGACATTAGCGAAAGACCGTGCATTGTAATTTGGAAACTTTTTAAGCAACTTCTTGGCGCACTGGACGCGTGTCTCTTTCTGCTCATCTGTCAACAGATTGGGAATCCATCTAGAACAGTTCTTTCTCATTTTCAAATCCCGTTTCAGAATTGTATGAGCTGCTCCTAATGAGAAGCCAACCATACTAGCTATTTGCCTAGTGGTGTATCGTGCATCGGTAGCAACTATTTCTTTCACTCTAGCAACCTTCTTGGCAGATGTTGCTCTTTTCGGCCGACGATCATGTGGTACATCTTCTATTGAGCCTAGCCCACAGCTGAATTTCTTACACCAACGAAAAACTGTCGGAAAAGACATTTCATTATACCCATAAATCGAACATACTTCATCAAAAATGTCTTTGCACCGTATACCAAGAATACAACGATTCTTAATATAGGACCGTATTTAAACGGCGTACTCTGACCTTCTTCCAACCATGTTTTGTATTAGTATACAAGAGTAGACAATCTTTATCGAACGATATACATGGCTAAAGTGCACGCATTTTAACAGGTTTGGTATCAATGTATAGATAAAATGTTTTTCTACGCTGTGATATTTATTTCCAGGTCATTTTCGAATTAATGCAAGAGAAAATGTTCCACTTGCATTAATATTTGAACAGTCCTCGTATCTGGTTCTCTTGTAATTATGCCCCCGACTTCGAAGAAGTTGGAGAGACATATTGCTTCGTTACGCTTTGTAATGGATAGCATAACTTTAGGACCATGTTTGCTAGGGTTTTGGTTTGGTTTGTTTTTATTGGAGTTTAACGGCCCGGTCAACACTGTTTAGGTCATTTTTGAGCCGGTCAGTTTACCTATCACCACTTTACCTGGGCAGGGTTATACGTAAGCGGTTAACCAGTACAGTGCACATTCTGTCGCCAGAAAAATGACAACTGTCCTTCTTGAATCAGCCGAAGGGAGAGAATGACCGTAGAAAATATTTCATGATCAAACTCCACGAAAGAATGTCGCCGACCCCGGCAAGTATGCTGTTAAAATGGCATTTTTTTTTCTGACGATACAATTGCAGATAAATTGCGGATTGAAATGTAATTAAGTTCTGAAGTTAGATCCTTTGGAAGCAAGGAATACACCAAATAAACGAAAATACAGACTCGGTTTTATTGAAACCTTATTTTTCTTGTCATAAAATCGGATTTGCAAGGGCATTTCATGAGCGTGTTAACATGATGAAAATAAAATTGGATAAAACTAGCCAATATTGTTTGTTTGAATATAAATAATAATAATAATAATAATAATAATCGTACTACTACTACTACTTATGCTACCACGCGGAGCTGAAACTGACCGCACATGAGTACTGGTAAACCACTTAAGAGGTCTTTGCCTGCCCTTGTTAATATTTCTGCTCCAAACATATATTTATGGTACTCATTAGAACCGCCTCGGCGAGGCGTGTCTAACGAGTTCAACCAATCTATGTTTTGAGTACCCACAATTTATGTTTTTGAGCAGAAATAAGAAAAATAATGTGCATCCCTGTTATCCAAGTTCCATTATAAAAATGGGGTTTCGTGATTTTAGGATACTAGTTTGATCACGTAGTATATTGTGAACCGGCGCACAATCAAACTAAAAGGTCAGCCTGTGCATCCCCACAGGCTGGTCAGTGTTCCCTTTTCGCGTTTCATAACGAAAACACGCCTATACAAATGCATGATAAATTTTACCGCCGGAAAAAGGAAGGAAATTTTAAGATGAAAAATTGTGATATTTTTCTTGTTTCTGCTCAAAATATTGATTGTGTGTACTCGTTAGAACAGCCTCATCGAGGCGGTTCTTACTATAGTTTAGAGCAGAAATACGAAAAATAAGGTTTACCCCTGTAAACCCCAGTTTTTCTATACAAAAAGGGGTTCAAGGGGGTCAAAAGTATATGGGCATGTTATCGTGACGTGTCTAATCTAGTGTTTGGAATTTCCAAATAAAATATTTGACATCCCTGGTCTATCTTAGTTTTATCTGTTTGCAAATATCGTCTTGTAGGTTTGCCATGTTCCGGCTCATTTAGTGGGCTGCTACACTACCACATTTTTGGGTCGACCATTTGCTAATCGACCCAAAGTTACTAAGTATAAAACTCTAGTGTTAAAGTCCATGTGACTATCACTGACTGGAAATCCAGGCAACGATAATTTCATTACGAAAACACGCCTTTACAAATACAAAATGTATCGCCTAAAAAATGAAAATTTTAGGATGAAAAATGGTGATATTTTTCTTATTTCTGGTCAAAATATAGATTGTGGGTACTCGTTAGAACCGCCTCGACAATCTATATTTTAGAGCAGAAATAAGAAAAATAAGGTTTACAAACGCAAACCCCAGTTTAACTATATAAAAGTGAGGTTCAGAATGCGGCGTCTGATTAGGGTCTACAGTATTTACTTAAAATGACATACCAGGGTTAGAAGCCTCCGTGGTCGAGTGGTTACGCTACTCGCCTTGTAAACCAGTGGTCGCAGGTTCGATCCCGGGCTTCTCCAGACTTTCGGATGAGTCTTTAAACCGAGGTCCCGTCTCCGTATGACCTTAGCTGTTGGTGGGACGTAAAACTGAAATACACACTCACATACTAGGTTTAAGGAAACGGTTTAAGTCTCAGTCCAGAGCTTTTCCCAGCCTTCACCCAGAGAAATCGGCCCACCACTACTCTTAGTGCTTTGATTAAACAAGGAAGAGTCTATTGTCAGACCTCTGGCAATAGCACAAAGTCGGGAAATGTGCTATTGACAGACGTCTGTCAATATCACAAAGTCGAGTAAAATGCTATCGCTAGTTGTACGTAGCTCACAGGTTCGATACCTGACGGGGTCGGTAACATTATTTCATGGAAATTGATCATGAAATCTTTTCTACGGTCACTTTCTACCTTCCGCTGATTCAAGATGGACAGTTGTCAGTTTCTGGCGAAAGACTGTGCCATGTACTGGTTAACCGCTTACGTATAATAGAAGTGAAGGCAATGTTCAGGAATCGATACAATAAACCCACAGCTCTCATCAGAGACACCAAAGGGAAAGAAACACAAACATGAAACAACTAGACCCTAATGGAAACACCAATAGCGGTATAAGCCTGCCCAGGAAAAGTGTGTTTTGGTAAACAGTCGGGCTCAATATTACCTGAAAAGTGTCGCATGGGCATTAAATGTGCCATGTTCTGGTTAACAGCTTTCGTATAAGTATGCCTAGGAAAAGAATGTATAAGTATACAGGCCGGTCGATATGGCCTAAAGAGTGTTGACTGGGCCGTTAAACTCAAATGCAAACAAACAAAACAAATAAGATCAGGGCGGATTTACTCTTTTATTTACATAGCATACATGAACCAGCAAAAAATAAATAAATAATAAAAAAAAAACACAGAAAAAAGAAAATAATTAATATAGTGCTCACCAATTCTACGGAAATTCCCCGATTAAGACAACATAAAATTATGGTCAACCCTACTTTAAAAACCTTAATTAGTAGGTTTCAATTATTGGTTCCTTATGTTTTCTGCAGACATTGTATTCTGGTC
This sequence comes from Lucinisca nassula, assembly GCA_963580285.1. Taxonomy (NCBI): domain Eukaryota; kingdom Metazoa; phylum Mollusca; class Bivalvia; order Lucinida; family Lucinidae; genus Lucinisca; species Lucinisca nassula. The sequence continues at coordinate 35,554,704 of OY757024.1, forward strand.
AGAGACCACCTTTGGGACTGTTCAAAAGTGGTCTTAATATAGGAATTTACTGTACGATTCAAAGATTTATTGGTGCGACCAAAGCACCAGTATATGAATGATCTAATACACTCACTAGATGGTTGAGCACGCGCATGTTGTTATTTCTTCTGTTTCTGCACTTCCATTCATTTTTCTCCTTCTCCTCTGTTACTCATATTTATCTCATCCACTATCACTTTTCTCCCTTTCTCCGGGAGATGACACAAAATGATCCACAATCGTTCACGTGTGGTTAAACCCAAAACAATCAATCAAGCTCATTACTTTACATGAATCTCAGACTAGAATAGATTCTATAGACTTATGCTCGTTTTACATGAGAATGCAGGTTTGCTGTTAAAAACTGAATGGGAGGAGCATACAAATCACATTACAGTGGAACTTCGATGGCGTAGTGCGCAATTATTCTAACGGACCACGAGAAACCAAGAAGGTAAGAATCCAGCTAAAATTTCGAAAATTCTAGCAAGGACAATGACTAGCAGTTTGGTCTTCCCTCTTGTGATTTCAGTCTTTCGGAAGAGATCTGAAGAACTGACCTTCCCTGAAATGACAGAATATCGTCTTTTGTTCCTGTTGATAAAGTGGTAAAGCTCACTCTCTCTCAGGCAGTTTTGACTCGTGAGAGAGAGAGAGAGAGAGAGAGAGAGAGAGAGAGAGAGAGAGAGAGAGAGAGAGAGAGAGAGCTTTCCACTACCACTTCGCCGAAACGGACTAAACTGATTCACATCTCCTTAGAAACGTTGAAAATATTTATGATATAGCCTGTATAAGCAACGCAAAGGACACGCTGTGTACAATTTGTTTCGTAAACCTTATGATAAAAAGATTGTATGAATTTGCCAAGTTGTAATATAGTCATTTCGATGCTTATCGATAAACCGATAAATACCGATAAATGGCAGGACCTAGTGAAGAAAAGTATGTCTACAACTTCATATCGAGCCACACTACATAAACGGAGCCAGACGTGTTTTGAACAAACTTTCTGTGACTTCATACAGAGACATGTGTGGGACATTATGGTTGTTATTCATCACACAGACACACTTAAACAGCAACACCCAGCTAAACACTTTCAATGAACTATCTGTTTAAAAGAAAAATCAACTGTCTTTTGTCACCTTTCACAAAGTTGCGTGTCCTCTTCTAAGATATCACTATTAAGAAGCTCAATATCCTTTGCGTATTTCAAAGGTAAAATATCATAGCGGTCGAATAGCATTCCGTTTTTACCTAATTATGCCGTTCAAAGAAGAGAGAGAAATAAAAATACGAAGCATCAACCTCGTTTTTGTCACATATCGGTTGTTTTCGAGCTACGCTCGTACAAGTGCGGAGCCGTACGTGACCCGGACGTTCCGCGTAAGATTGAAGGTGGGGAGCTAGCGAGCCCGCTTTTTTCTTTTTCTTTCTTTTTTTTCTCCTATTACTGCTACTCTCTCACATCTGAGCATTACGAGCAGGATTTCCTGGGTGGTAACCAGTATTTTTTTTATTATTATTTTATTTTTTAAGCAATGTGGATGAAGTGCCTTGCTCAAGGACACAACACTTTGGTCAGAGTGAGGCTCGAACCCGCAACCTCTCGATCACAAATCCGATGCGCTACCACTGCACCAAAGCGCTCCGTGTAAGCTAAATCATGACAAAATCTTCTCCTTTAGATTATCTTTCACATCAAAGTTGGTCTAAAAGGACGTTTTCTGTTAGTAGTGATCATTGTATCAGATAAGGAGGAAGTGTCATCCACCAGATGGGCAGTAAATTTGATGTTCATTGATAATCTTGTTGATCATGCTGATCATCGCGAAAACATGCCTTAATAATTCTGACCCCTAGAACCCCATTTTTATATAGAGGATCTTAGATGAGTGTTCATGAATTATTGAATTTATTAAACGAGTTGAGGAAAAGGAATAAAAGCATTTTATGCATTTTCCTCAACGAGTTTAATAAAATCAATAATACATGAGCACGAATGCAAGATTCTATTTAGCATATGACATTGAAAACGCATTTTATTCACGATTTGTTGACAAATATGTTAATATTCCGTCATTAGTAAACGCGACGTTGTTAATGACGTCGTACATGTAACGCTACGGAGCGTTTCGAACTAATTTGCATATTTAATCCACTAGTGGATTACGGAATTAATTATATGGCGTTATTACACTCTCACACGCGACGTCATATGATAAATAGAAAAACTTGTTTGTTTGATTTGAGGTTTAACGTCCCCGTCAACACTATTTAGGTCATTTTGGAGACGTTGCTTCCAATTTTGTGTGACTTTTACCCGACACTGAGATGAAATGACATCGCAATCCCTGCCGCCCAATGAAACCAATAGGGTTTATAAGCATGGAAATTACCAGTACTCATGTGCGGTCGGTATCAGCTCTGCGTGGAAGCATCGTGCAGCCCAATCTGTTTCTCCAAGCCCCGATGGGCGGGGGCGGGGTATATAGAAAAAAAAACTCGGGTTTACAGGGGTAAACCTTTTTTTGTCATTTCTGTTCTAAAATATAGAATGTGGGTACTCGTTAGAACCGCCGTGTACCCGCAACCTATATTTTGAGCAAATATAAGAAAAAAAAAAAAAAAACACGATGATCACGATTTTTCATCTTAAAATTTTCTTTTTTGCGCGGTAAAGTTAACAATGTATTTGAATGGGCCTGTTTTCGAAATGTCCAGTGGGAATTTTCAGACTGGTGATCAGGGGGACGCGGATTCGATACCTGCCTGGGTCGGCAACATTCTTTCGTGGAGATGGATCATGAAATCTTTTCTACAGTCATTATCTCCCCTCCGCTGATTTAAGAGGGCAGCTGTCAGTTTCTGGCGAAAGAATGTGCACTGTACTGGTTAACCGCTTACTAGGAAAAATGTGGCTGCCCAGGAAAAATGTGGATAGATACGCTGATCGGCTCAATATGGCCTAAATAGTGTTGACAGGGCCGTTAAACTCGAAACAAACAAACAAACAAACAAAAGCGGGAAGTGTCATAGATGTGACGGCGAGAACTGGGTTTGTGATTTTATCTTTCTCACACCTGAATGAGAGATTCGGTATAAAATACCTAGTTGTGTCTTGCTCCGCACAAACCAGTTCCACCTGTGCAACAGTAAACAAAAGATAAGTGATTTTATACTAATTCTTCTTCATTCAGGTAAGTGAAATATTAATATTGTTTGTCATATGACGTCGCGTCTGAGAATATAATAACGCCATGTAAAATTCGATAATCCACTGGTGGATTAAATATTCACATTTGTTAGATAAGCCCCTTAATGTTACATGTACGACGTCCTAAACGACGTCGCGTTTACTAATGGCGGAATATTGACATTTATTTGACGTAAAAAAATAATAATAAAAAAAAAAAAAAAAACAAGAAAAAAAAAAAAAAAACATTCAAATTCAGTTTATTTGTCTTCTAACATTACCGTTTTCAATAGTTTCCAAACTGTTGACGTCACTTTATACGCGCGGGTTCTAAACTTGTTGTTTGACATAACCGTTAGGAAAACACGCCTATATAAATATTTTGAAAATTTTATCACCACAAAATGAAAATTTTCAGATAAAGAATTCTGATATTTTTTTCATATTTCTGCTCCAAACATAGATTGAGGGAACTCGTTAGAACCGCCTCAGCGAGGCGGTTCTAACGAGTACCCACAATCTATGTTTTTGGTTTAAACAGTTCTTATTTTCTTCAAACTATTCACATATACAGAACACAATATTACATGGTATAGGATCTGATAAAAAGCTCTGAGCTTATATAAATCATCTCCTATAACACTGTGTGAATGATGAGAACCAGATAAGCTGGATAACACAAATGTTAAACATTTAATACTACTACTACTACTACTACTACTACTAATAATAATAATAATAATAATAATAATAGTAATAATAATCTGATATCAAACACTGCATGACCTTGACAGACATAGCAATCCATGAAATATATGTTTGTAATATGAAGATGTATATGCAATATAGTTGCACTGACATCTATGTTTTTGAACAGAAATATGAAAAATAATGTTTACCCCTGTATATTAAGGGGGTCAAAATTATATAGGCGTATTTCCTTGATAGTTATATTAATACCCGTCGCTGTTTGAAACAGTTCTGCGATTCTTGCTCATGAAATTTTTCGAAGTGTAAATTTCTTATTTCAACCAATCAAATCGCTCGAAATGTGCACAGCAACAAATAAACAAAAACTAATAAAATACACACAAATCGGACAATTTCTTGCTCAGATCGGTACAGAATGTCATTTAACCTGCTCATAAATTTTAAAATGCCAACATTACTGATAAATACGTATAAAATGCCAGCATTCGTTGGCATTTTAAAATTTATGAGCAGGATAAATTTCAGGGTCAAGTGAGTTGAGTATAAAATATAATCCCGGGGCCTGATTGTCGAATTAGAGAGAAATGCTGTGTGACCAAAACTGTTTCTGACTTAACATAAAGACAGAAAAAATTCCGCTATTAAGACCATCTAAAATTAAGACTAATCCTGATGTTGCACTGATGAGTTAGGAGGCCTTCATGCGGACTGAACAAATTATTTGTCTAAATCGCGACGGAAGTAAGGGCGAGGATTGTGGCCACGTAAAATCGATTTAAGCCCCCCAGTGGAAAACTTCCACTGACCGTTCCAAGGCGGCTCTTCTGTGGCGATTTATTTATGTTGTTGTTTGTTACTTACTGTGTGTATCACTTGTGTCTTTTGGTTTTGGATGGCCATATGGCCATTTTGTGGGAAAGTAACTGTCCTTATGGCCTTACCTTTGTTTAGGTTTCTATTATGGTCTGGTCGCTTAATGTTTGTATTTCTTTCCCTTTGGTGTCTTTTATGGGTGGAGTAAGTTAATTGTATCAATTCCTGATCTTTGTTTTACTTCTACTTTAAAAAACTTATTTAGTCGGTTGCAGTTATTATTTCTTTGTATTTTCTGCATACAATGCCATTTGGACAGAGACAACCTTTGGGACTATTCAAAAGTGGTCTTGAAGACCACTTTTGAACAGTCCATAGGTGGTCTTCATTTCAAGACCACTTTTGAACAATTCCAAAGGTTGTCTTATCAAGGAATTTTACTGCATGAAATTCCTGGATCTTTTTACGAACCTGGTTCCAGTTATTCAAATCAACAATGTCATTAGTTAACAATATTAAAACTTAGTTTAATGATTATTTTTCTTATTTCTGCTCTAAAATATTGATTGTGGTAACGAGTACCCACAATCTATATTTCGAGCAGAAATAAGAACAATATCATAATTTTTCATATTAAAATTTTCGTTTTTTTGGAGGTAAAATTTACAATGTAAATTGTATAGGCGTGTTTTTGTAAAGAATCTTTAACTTTCACGTTCAGACAGTCCTACATGTTTTGCAACCACTGGCACTTTTCCTCCTGACAGGACACATATTTCTTGCACACCAGACAAGGAAATCCGTGCTTTTACCCTGGGATAGAAATTTATGTTCTGACCCTGGGGTTCCGACCCAGGCAACTAACATAAATGCGCTTCAGTTCTATTCAACTGCCGGAACTACTTCCGCACTACTTTTATTTTGTTAACAGTATACATGTGCGAGCTGTCAAAACTAACCGGATATGTTGTGCAAGAAAAAGAATCAAATATGGGGTTCTGTTGTAGATGGGCGTTTCCAACCCTCGGCGTAGCCTCGGTTCCGCTCAGCACGGTCATCCCTCGGGTGGAAACGCATATCAGATTCTTATATTAGCATCACTACGCCTATACAATTTTGACCCACTTAAAATCCATTTTTATAAAGCAAAACGGGGGTTATTGTGGTGTACATTATATTTATCATATGACGTCGCGTCTGAGAATGTAATAACGCCATGTAATAAATTCGATAATCCACTAGTGGATTAAATATGCAAATTGGTTAGATACGCCCCGTAACGTTACATGTACGACGTCGTGTTTACTAATGGCGGAATATTCACATTTTGTAAACAAATCGTAAATAAAATGCGTCTTAAATGCCATATGATAAATAGAATCTTTCATTCGTGCACATGTATTATTGAGTTTATTCAACTCGCATTTTATCCGTTTTCCTCAACTCGATTAATAAATTCAATAATACACGAACACTCGTGTAAGATCCTCTTTTTCTTATTTCTGCTCAAAAACACAGATTGTTGGTGTCAGTTAGAACCGTCCCGCCGAGGCGCTTCTAACGAGTATCTACAATCTATGTTTTGGGTGGTAGATTTTTTTTTTGTATTGAGTCCAGCACTTTTTTACGACAAGGCACACATCACGAAAACACGCCTATATAATTTTGACCCCCTTGAACCCCACTTTTATATAGTAAAACTGGGGTTTCAGGGGGTATACCTTATTTTGTCTTATTTCTGCTCTAAAATATAGATCGTGGGTACTTGTTAGAACCACTCGATTAGGCGGTTCTAACGAGTGCCCACAATCTATATTTTGAGCAGAAATAAGAAAAATATCACAATTTTTCATCTTAAAATCTTCATTTTTTCGGCGATAAAAGTGGCAATGTATTGGTATAGGCGTGTTTGCGTAATGTATAGAAAATTCATGGTTTGTGTCAAAGACTGTTTAATGGTGAGCCATATAAATTTTATAGGGGCCAACCGATGATATTTTATCATCAAAGACACTTATCGTGTGTTTAGTTTTTGTCGCAATCCTTTTGCAAATATTTAGCAAATTTTATTACGAAAACACGCCTATTCAAATACATTGTAACCTTTGTCGCTGAAAAATGATAATTCTAAGATGAAAAATGGTGCTATTTTTCTTATTTCTGCTCAATATATAGATTGTGAGTACTCGTTAGAACCGCCTCATCAAGGTTCTTATGAGTACCAACAGTCTTTATTTTAGAGCAGAAATAAGAAAAATAAGGTTTACCCCTGTAAACCCCAGTTTTGCTATATAAAAGTGGGGTTCAAGGGGGTCAGAACTATATAGGCGTGTTTTTGTGATGTTCATCAAGCAAGACTGCAGACAGTGTGGCATGTTAAACGACATTCAGTGCCATGGCGCGCACACACAGTATAACGTGACGTCAGAGTGCAACGTTTGTGACGTCACCGTACCACAGAGACGTCAGAAACAACATCGTCGCTGGCATCACAGTTGCTTGAAGTTATTATTTACAGTTTCTTTTGTCTTTACGATTTTCTTCTCGGAGGTAGGGCACTTCCCAGTTGATATATTGATTTCTGCGTTAATATTTATATAAGCAACCATTTTGTCGAAGCCGGCGCCCCATTTTTTCCACCGCTAACTTCAAATCACAAAAATTCCTGCTTATATCTGCAAATCCATTAATTCTAAAAAGCACCGCTGTAGCCAGTTTTTTGATACAATCCGCCATCTTTTTTGTTTAGATCTTTGCAAGCCGCGACCTGATTGGTTGAATTTCTGCATGTGTATTGGTTAACCAATCAAATCGCCAATCAGGATTTACTGCAGGGCATACAAAAACATGGTGGATGTATCTGACAACTGACGAGAGGTAAATTGTGCAAAACATGATTAACTGCATCATATCTATGCTACATGTGCAAACGTATGAAGCGGCGGAGAAAAAAAAAATCTTTTAAGATCTCCAGAGCATATTCGCATGTGTGAACAGAATTTTAATACAGAGAAAAGGACGCAGAAACAATCTCATAAGCCAAGAAGTGCCCACTACCGATATTCGACCCCCACCGCACCCTTTATTAGGTTACTAAAGTGGCTGATGGCGGTGTAAAAGAGTGACATTCACATGATTTTATTTCAGGAGAATTTGTTTACGGACAGATGGACTCGATTTCCTACCCTTTCATAGAGAGGAGTTTGCAGAAAGTTCGACGAAACTGTTTTAAAATCGCCTATTGCCTGTGAAAGGGGAGTTCAGTTTACGCTAAATCGCTCGATCCTGTGTTGCTGATGAGCTGAGAAAAGAAACAAAACCAGGATTTGTATGATCGCTACATGGCCTTATATTACTGCACAGTGTTAGTGTTAAAACTTTGTTCATTCTAACAAGGTATTGGATGTATCAATTTAAAAATGCACCCCACAAATATATGGATAAAGAATGAATAAATGACCTTCACGTTAAAGATCATTTTCTACTGTTTAATCTTCGGTATACATGTACGTTTTCCTTGCATTTTACACTTAAACTAGCACCGTTTTTTTGCTTTAGACCCAAACAGTTACCCAAACAGTTACAAGTGTAAAAGCAGTCATAGAATACAAAAAATGGGTCTCAAACCAAACAATGACCAGTCAACAAAGCCAAGAAACCAATGTCATATATGCAGTGCGGTGTTTCCTTGCCCGGAACACCTTCGTCGGCACATTGCAAGGCATACAGGCGACACTCCTTATTCATGTACTTATTGCTCTAAAAAGTTCTCTTGCAAAGCCAATCTGAAACAACACGAGCTCCTTCATACGGACAAGGATGAACACTGTTGTAAGATATGTAACAAGAAGCTTACTAGCAAGAAAGGTTTATACGAACATATGGAACTGCATGCCGGAAAGAAACGTCACAAGTGTATGGTCTGTGGCAAATGTTTTCATAGACCATTCAATCTGAGGAACCATCTTAATGTGCATACTGGTGAGAAACCTTACAGCTGTGATATTTGCAATAAGAGTTTCAACTCCAGCGGCGAAATTACTCCTCACATGAAAAGTCATATGCCAGAACTGAAACCATATCAATGTAAGCTGTGTGTCAAACGTTTTCTAAGCCCTTCATTATTAGAAGTACATATGGTTGTTCATTCTGGAATGAAGCAATACTCCTGTACCCTCTGTGGCAGACAGTTTGGGTTAGCAGGCAATCTCCGCCGTCATATGCACACACAAGGTGGTGTTAGGAGATTTGCTTGTGATATATGCAAGAAGCTATTCCAAATAGAAGCAGGTCTCAAAAGACACATGCTGACACATACATCTGAAAAACCTCACACATGCAACATTTGTTTTAAATCTTTTAAACAGAAAACTGCTTTGAATGGTCACAAGAGATTACATGACGGAACAAGAAAAATGTTTCCATGTGATATTTGTAGTAAAGAACTTGCCTGTGGGTCTAGTCTACGACAGCATATGCTTATTCATGCTGGTGTGAAATTATTTCCTTGTGAAATATGCGGAAAAACATTCAGAACTGAAAATCATGTAAAGGTTCATTTAGCCTCTCACAGTAATGAACGATTATATAAGTGCACGATATGTAAAAAATCGTTTAAGACGCGATCTTGTCTTAGTACCCATAAAACGATACATTATGGGCATAGGCCACATTGTTGTGACATTTGTCAGAAAAGTTTCAGGACTGCTGGAGAACTGAAAAAGCACATGATGTCACATACCAAAGAGAAACCCTACCAATGTGATATCTGTCCAAAGATGTTCCGAACCAAGGGTCATGTAAAACGCCATATGGTTATCCATACTGGTGAGAAACCTCATGCCTGCATGTTTTGTAACTTCTCTTCATCAGAGTTATATGTTCTACGGAAACACTTACATACTCATACTGGTTTTAAGCCGTACTTATGTGATCTCTGTAACCATAGATTCAGTGCGCTGAATACTTTAAAGTGTCATATGTGGCTTCATTTTGGCGAGAAACCACACAAGTGTTTAATTTGTGATAGAACCTTTGCCCTCAAAGAATACCTTGATCTTCACATGGCAGCACACACAGACACTAAACGTTATTATTGTGACATTTGTGGTAAAACATATACACAAATGGGGAATTTAAGAAAGCATTATTCTATACATACAGGTCAATGTCAAAAATAGTCTTGCTTTGTTGGAAAAAATGCAAATATTTTGACAATATGTTCTATAAAAGAGGTATCCTTTGGATGCAAGGAATACACCACAGAACTAGAAAATATGAAGTATACATGTTTTCTGGGCCGGACTAGCTAGTTTCGGCCGATATGGCCTCATCAATGACCCACAAATATTTTCAAAATTCCACAATGGAATCAATACTCCCAAAGGACAAGAAAATATACACTGCACAATGATGTAGGAGAGGGAGACTTTTTACGGCCGCCACACATTCCCAGACACCAGCTGTAGTGACGTTAAATATGTTCTATAAAAAAGGTATTCTTTGGAAGCAAGGAATACGCCACAGAAGTGGAAAATATGAAGTGTACATGTTTTCTGCATCACGTAATCAAGTCCGTGAAATGAACACCCCCTTAAATCCCACTTTACATAAAGAAAACTTGGGTTTACGGGGGTAAACATTATTTTGTTTATTTCTGCTCAAAGACATAGGTTATGGGTACTCGTTAGAACCGCCGCAATGAGGCGGTTCTAACGAGCACCCACAACCTATGTTTGTAGTATAGATAAAAAAAATATCACGGATTTCCACAAGAAAAGTAGCCATTTTGGAGCTGTGAAAAATGCACTATGTCGCAAGGGTGTGTTATCGTAATGTGCGCCAAACTAGCCTACGTAAGTTGCATCTTGAGAAAGGCTGTCTGGCCCCGAGGTTATAAAACATTTTTCATGCTCAAACTCAGCTAAGGGTGAAATTTGTGGTGCTCATAAAAATTAAAACACTAATAAATCGGACGATTTTTCTTTTTCAGATAGCACGGAATGTTATTTGTCCTGCTCACAAATTTTAAAATGCCAACAATTGTTGGCATTTTAATTTTAAAATGCCAACAATTGTTGGCATTTTAAAATTTTCCTGTTCACAAATTTTAAAATACGAACAATTGTTGGCATTTTAATTTTAAAATGCCAACAATTGTTGGCATTTGAAAATTTGTTAGCAGGACAAATTTCATCACGGGGGTAATACCATTTTCTATACCTGTGTTGTCGACCGAGCCGGTACTGTGTAAAGCTGCTGTCGACCGAGAAATACGGCTTTCGACCGAGCAGTACGGATGTCGACAGAGGGGGTCTTCGATTTTGATGCACTTGGAGAGGCGAAAACGTTAGTTTAAACATTTACAAACGATGTCGGTGTTTTAAAGAGACAAGCTGTTAATTGTCTGTTCACTTATAGAGAGTCGTGAGTCTGAAAAACACTATAAAATACCGGTTCTTTCGAAAAAAATCAGTTTTCACAGAATTTCATTAATCTAATGCTTTATGAAAAGTAGGAAAGCAATAAAACACCATATATATTTTATCCACCATTTACACTTCGACAACAACGTGGGTTTGACAAAATTCATGCACTCTGGGAGTTTTTATAGACCTTTGAAAAATGTCGGGATACGGATGTCGATTATTAGAAATACGACCGTCGATGGTATCCTAGTCTGATTGATACGACTGTCGACGAAATATACAAACTACATTTCATGTACTGCTGTTAAAAAACTTGATTTATTCTATGATTATTAGTAAAATCTGCACTATAAGGCAGATTTCACTGGGAGCCATGAAGAAAAATGTATGTTTTGTGCGAACTGGTGTCTTAAAGTCGCAACAATCACCAAGAATAACTCCATCCTTAACTCTCCCATATTGAGTTTACACAACGGGCTACAAGGCTGGTCACTGATGTAAACACTTGAACATGTAAATGCCAAATCAGATTGAAATTAAACTGCAAAAAATGTTGTAAACCTGTGCAAATGCTCTTGAAGAATAATGTTGGAAAGATCACAGGCGCTTGAAGTTTAAATGATTAAACATTTCAAATTTGTTTGAAAGGCCATAACGAAATTGAATATTGACTAACTCAATATTAACATTCATGTTTAATTTTTTTGGGGTGGGGGGGGGGGGGAAGGGGCGGGGGGGGGGGGTTACGGCCCTTTCAAGATTATTTCACTCATATCGAGCCGATCGTTAATCAGAGAAGGGCGAAAACCGGAGTACCCGGAGAAAAACCACCTGACCTTCCGTTGCAGAACTTGGCGTCTGACATGTGACCCGAGCGAGGATCGAATCACAGCGGTGAGAGACCTAATGATCAAGAGTCAGCGCTCTTAACCACTAGGCCACGGAGGCCCGTTGTTTAGGTTTTGAGCTCAGAACTTCAAGCGCATGTGCAGAGATGCATATTTCTCAACAAATGCCATGACAAACAGTAGGGTTGATCAGCAGACTTTACGAAAACGTGCCTATTAAAATAAATTGAAAATTTTACCCTAAAAACAATCAAAGCACTGAGAGTACTGGTGGGTCGATTGTCTCTGGGTGTAGTTAGGAAAAATGGGCCTGAGCGTGGACTGTTTCGTTTAACCCTTAAACTCCTTTACTGAAAGCAAACCGTTTAGACCATGATCAGACGCTGCGTTTTTCTGCGCCTGACCCTTAAATTCCTATACTCTAAGCAAACAGCGAAGACCCTGATCAGACGCCGCGTTCTGTGGCGTCTGATCTGGGTCTACACTGTTTGCCTAGCCCAACCCATGATTCCAGCCCAGATTTTACAGTTAGCCTTTTCACGTAAACATGCTGACCTCACTGCGATAAAATTCTATAAATAATCTGCGTGGATTCCTACAAATCAGTGATAGTCACGTGGACTCCAGCACTAATAGAGGTTTTGTCCTTTATGTCTTTAGGTCGATTGATAAACAATCGACCAAAAAATGAAAAATTTCAGAAAAAAAAAAATATCATACTTTTTATAGTTCTGCTCAAAAATAGATTGTGTGAACGCGCGGTTCTAACAAGTATACCCAGAATCTGTGTATATGGGCAGAAATATGAAAAATAAGGTTTACCCCTGTAAACCCCGGTTTCACTATATAAAAGTGGGGTTCAAGGGGGTCAAAATTATATAGGCGTGTTTTCGTGAAGAGCTCCTTTTCCGACTACCCAAAATTCCTAAGCAGAAAAGCTCTTCAGTCCACGTGACTATCACAGACTTGTCCGAATTACTTTTTTTTATAGAAAACAGCCGCAGTGACTGAGGTCAGAGTATTGTGTAAGAGGGTTATCTTGGAATCATAGGTTGGGCTTGACAAACAGTGAAGACCCAGACCAGACGCCACAGAATGCGGCGTCTGATCAAGATTTGCACTATATACATAAAAATCGGATTTCAAGGGTAAATTAAGCAGTTTAAATCACAGTCCAGGACTTTTTCCGCGACAATAGACCAACCAGTGCTCTTAGTACTTTGATTTTGCGTTTTGTTATGTGTGCGAAAGTGCATATTTAAGTAAAGGAGGTATAAATGGTTAACGCTGAGCAGAAATCGACCGTACATGAGTAGTGGTAAACCGCTTAGTGGGTCTTAGCCTGCCCAGGCAAAGTGGTGCGAGTTGGACCGTCCGTGCGTATAATGACATTTTATCTCAATGTCGGGTAAAAGTCCCACAATATTGAAAGCAGCGTCTCCAAAATGACCCAAATAGTGTTGACGGGAACGTTAAACCTCCCTCAAACAAACAAACATAACCACATAACTGTACTGACATGTTAATAGTTTATCAGTTGTCTATGTTGATATTAGAACAGACTTTTTGTCATTCCTAACGGGGATTCACTGGGCAGTGTCTTGACATGTCCCGTGCTTAGCTGTATTTGAAACAAAAGTCACCTGTCAACGGTAATATGGTTTCTAATAAGTTGTTTGGAATTGTGGGTATACAAATGCTCACGGTTGGTCAATGTCAGTATGGTCGTCGTGATTTCCTCACCAGATGCAGTTTTGCAGCCAGTGTCGGACCCTGGATAACACAACGCAGAACTGTTCAAGACCGCTGTATCCTATAACTTGTCTACGGAAGGCTTTCTAAGATTTTTTAAAAAGCTACACGTGTATATTTAAACGAAATTTAGTAATCGGCATAATATGATTTAATAGAGAAGAAGAAGAAGAAGAAGAAGAAGAAGAAGAAGAAGACAGTATAGATGAGTTTAGGCTGATTAACTTCCTTGGTAACGCTGCGCATGCGCAGTCTTGTGTGGCAAAAAGTAATCAGTCAAGCGTGCGTGTGTACAGTAAACTAAGGACAAATAAGATTTTTTAAGCATAGTGTTTGTCATTTCATCCACAACATTCATAGACTTTTATACTGCAGTTCAGTGCCCCCCCCCCCCCCCCCCCCCGCCCATCAGGGCTTGAAGAAGTACATGGGCTGCATGATGCTTCCGCGCAGAGCTGAAACCGACCCGCACACGACTACTGGTAAACCGCTTAGAGGATCTAAGCCTGCCCAGGCAACGCGGTGCGAGTCGGCCCGTCCATGCTTATAAACCATATTGGTTTCATTGGGCGGCAAGGCTTGAGATGTCAGTTAATCTCATTGTCGGTTAAAAGTCCCACGAAATTGGAAGCAACGTCTCCAAAATGACCTTTACAGTGTTGACGGGGTCGTTAAACCTTAAATCAAACTTCACAATCTTTTGAATCACAACAGTACTTGGCAGATATGTCCGAATTTCCGAATTCTCTTTTTACTATTCCATTATACATGTACATGCTATTTGTTGTTCACCGCCGCTGCCTTTTGCTGTATGTTTTAAATGGATGCTTGTTTAATGCTCATACTCTGAGTAACGGGGCCCTGAATAAATCTTTGACCTGATTTGCCAGAAAAAAAAATGAGCAGTTAAGGCAGAGTTTTCGAAGCGATACTTTGAAAAATCTGAACATGAAAGTCCCATAGCCAGACTGGATAGAACTTAGGTTTTCGGGACGAATCTCATTAGGCGGGGGTGGGGGATGTAAAAGGTCGAAGATGTGGCCCGGTATCTCAGTCGGTAGAGTGTTTCTACTGTATACGAGAGGTCCTGGGTTCGCAGAGCTAAAACTGACCGCACATGAGTACTGGTAAAACCGCTATAAATTCTCGCCCCCGCCCATAGGGACTTGGAGAAATAGATTGGGCTGCATGGTGCGTCCACGCAGAGCTGAAACTGACCACACATGAGTACTGGTAAACCGCTTAGAAGGACTAAGCCTGCCCAGGTAAAGCGGTGTGAGTCAGATCGCCTACTGCATATACGACTTTTGGTTTCATTGGGGGCAGGGCTTGAGATGCCATTTCATCTCAATGTCGGGTAAAAGTCCAACAAAATTGGAAGCAGCGTCTCCAAAATGACCTAAATAGTGTTGACGGGGACGTTAAACCTCAGTTCAAACAAAACCGCTATAAACATGATAAACTACATTTTTTTATTTGGTGGCAGGGCTTGAGATGTTATTTAATCTCAATGTGGGTATAGGAAGGAACGTCTAAAAATGACGCAAATGGTGTTGGCGGGGACGGTAATTCGTTTGTTGTTTCTTTGTTTTAGTTGAGATTTAAAGTCCCCGTCACTATATAGGTCATTTTGGAGACGTTGCTGGCTAAGTGGTTTACCAGGTTCGCAAAATTGCAGTATGTTTCCTCTGGCTTTCTTTGCCGGATCATTACAGGGTCACTGATGAGGCTTTATCAGCTGAAACTACGTAGTATGACCCATCTTCTTTCTTATGAATGTTTTCATTGCTCTTAAAGGAACTCATTTTTTATTTTTATTTGCCTTCACTGCAGCTGGTGTTGTGTCGTGTGGCGGCCGTAAAACGTCTCCCCGTACATCAACCATAGTGCAGTTTATATTTTACTGTTGGTCCTTTGAGATCAGCGTGAATATTCTGAGAAATCAGAAATAAATTATTGGTTTAGACTCATATTCTAGACAGGTTTTTAATTATTTGGACACTAATTTGATTTATATCAGTCTTTGAATCGACTGCCTATTCGAAATTCGCAAAATTGCAGTATGTTTCCTCTGGCTTTCTTTGCCGGATCATTACAGGGTCACTGATGAGGCTTTATCAGCTGAAACTACGTAGTATGACCCATCTTCTTTCTTATGAATGTTTTCATTGCTCTTAAAGGAACTCATTTTTGATTTTTATTTACCAGTACTCGTGTACGTTGGTTTCAGCTATGCGTGGAAGCATCATGTAGCCCATCTATTTCTTCAAGCCTCGATGGGCGAGGGTCGCGGGGCCGGTGAATTTCCATATTCAAACAACCCGGCTACTGGTCGTAAACGATTGATCTTTTTCATCCACATGTTGAACCCGTCTGGGTGTTAATCCTTCCTTGCGGTTAGCGCAATATGACGCGACCATTGTCAGTCAACTATTCGATTATTAATTGTTTTGGGTTTAACGACACGTCAACCCCTGTGGGTAATTTTGTCTCATCTCCCAGAGAAAGGAAGAAAAAAATTAGAAGAGATCGTAGGTTAAAGTAATAACAGAGGATAAAGAGGAAAATGAATGGAGTGTACAAACAGAAGGAATAAGAGCACTCCCCTCTACTCTTACCTGCTGCAAGGATAGCAGGTCTTACCCAACTGTCAGCCAATATCAGGTGGACGCCCCAGTGACGCAAGACATACGTCACCTTTACCTTACGCTATATTTAAAATTGTCATATTCAAAGAAATTAATGACTGCTATCGGAGCAGTCTGAACAATGGTTATATTTTTTCCCACACAAAACTGTGCATGCGCAAAAATACGGAACCGTGGAATAGTATTTCCTAAGCGACCGGTGGCGTCCTAGACTCATCTATACCTTGCCACACACCTGCGTCACTGTCACCACCAACACTTCCAATATGTCTAGGAATGGCTTTGTTGAACCGTAAATTTCTCATTTCCTAAATTTCCACCCAAATTTACATATGGTCAATTTCGAAAAATTTTGATGTCTGAATTTTCTGACTCATAACCAATTTGTAAGTATTCGTCACACCTGTGAAAAACTAGTGCGACTTTTTATAGGGTGTGAAGAATTGGTATCAATTCCTCACACGTGAAGATTTCGTTGACAATGTCTGACGTGTAAAGAAATGGTAAGTAATCGTCACACCTGTGACCTGTGTTTATGGGGTGTGGAGAATTTGTACCAATTACTATTATACCTGTCTTACATGTATCGAACTGGTACCGATTCCTCACACATGAGAAGAATTGGTACCAATTTCTCACATAAGTGTATTTGATACCAATACTTCACACATGTGAGGAATCGGTACCAAATCCACACAGACGCCTCCGTTGTGTAGTGGTTACGCTACTCGTCTTGTAAACTAGGGGTCGCAGGATCGATCCCTGGCTTCTCCGGACATTCGGATGAGTCTTTAAACCGAGGTGCCGTCTCCATTATGACCTTAGTTGTTGGTGGGACGAAAAACTCAAACACTCACTCACCAAATCCACACACATGTGAAGAATCTCAATTAGTTGCCTACCAACTTTCACTGGCTGTAATAGTTTCTGAAAAATTAATTATTTTAATTTTTCCTATAGAAAAGGACAGGTTGTAAAATTTGACCGTGTCTGGAGATAAGTTCGGGGTAATCCTAAGATCATCATTTTAACAAATTATGATGTGCTGGAGTCCTATCTGTTACATACAAAGTTTCTTGACTGGTCCTAGAGAAGCGTTTCAATGGTTTAACCATATATGGGTGTGATAGCCATCTTGGTCATGTGACCCAGATGTCGCGAACAAACTAGCGTTCCCCCTACCCAAAGAGGTTCAAAACATGTTGGCTTTGATTGGCCAATCGGTTTTCAGACATTACGAAAACACGTATGGGGCACCGTTTTACTATTTAATCCGTATTTATAGATATCCATAAATCAGCGGAATAATGGATATCTATAATTCGATTTATGGATATCCATAATTCAGATCGATTTATGGATATCCATAATTCGAATTATGGATATCCACAAATCACCGCCAAAGCTTTTGGTGTAATGATTTCTCCCTAAAACACGTGATTGTTTATTGTAAAAATCTTCAAAATCTTCAAGGCCTTCATCATCGCTGGAAGATGATGGCCGGTCAAAGGGACCTATCTGCCGTGCAGCCTTTTCAGCCCGTAAGGCTTCCAAAGCAACGGACGGCATACGCTGAACGCCCGCCATGTGTGCAGTTAAATATCGGAACCAGCCGTAAGATCTGGAAATTCCGGTCAACGCATCCGGTCCCTCTGGAATCACCTCTAAGAGGACTGCGAACCTAATCGGACGAAAGATTATAATGATCCAAACAGGCAATCCGCGCATGTTTTCTGGAGAAAAATGCACACGGTCGTTATATATAGTATTAAAATATATCCATATAACACTCTTTTTGACGGCCCCTGCCCATCGGGGCTTGAAGAAATAGATGGGCTGCATGATGCTTCCACGCAGAGCTGAAACCGACCTGCACACGAGTACTGGTAAACCGCTTAAAGGATCTAAGCCTGCCCAGGCAAAGCGGTACGAGTCGGTCCGTCCATGCTAAAAAACCCTATTGGTTCATTGGGTGACAGGGCTTGAGATGTCATTTCATCTCAAGGTCGGGTAAAAGTCCCACAAAATTGGAAGCAACGTCTCCAAAATGACATTTACAGAGTTTACGGGGACGTTAAACCTCAAATCAAACAAACAAATCCTCTTCTTGAGATGTATGGAGTACCAAGCAGATTCAGATATATCTCCTGGCTCCCGCCCATTGGGGCTTGGAGAAATAGATTTGGCTGCATGAGCTGAGAGTACTGTTAAATCGTTTAGAAGGTCTTAGTCTGTCCAATGGCTGACAGGGATTGAGATGTTTGTTTGTTTGTTTGTATTTGAATTTAACAGCACAGTCAACACTAATTTAGGTCATTTTTGAGCCGGTCAGTTGACCTATCTACACTTTTCCTGGGCAGGCTTATACGTAAGCAGTTAACCAGTACAGTGCACATCCCTTCGGCAGAAACTGACAACTGCCCTGCTTGAATCAGCGGAAGGGAGAGAATGACTATAGAAAATATTTCATGATCAATCTCCACGAAAGAATGTTGCCGACCCCGGCAGGCATCGAACCTGCTTCCTCCTGATCACCAGTCAGACGCGCATCCGACTGAGCTACCGAAGCCGGCGGAATTGAGATGTCATTTATTCTCAATGAAGGCTTATTGACCAACTTGAAGCAACGTCTCCAAAATGCCCTAAATAACATTGAAGGGGACGTTAAACCTCAAATCAAAAAAACCTATCTCTCCCACACCATAGGCCACCACTAAGCCTACCCGACATTTTCTCCCCCTCCATCCCGGCTTTTATTACACACCTAAATCGGAAATCTGACGCGAATAGTCGATTTTTTTTTTTTTTTTTTTGCAAAGGGAGCAGTCATTATTCATTAGGTTTATATGCAGAGGAGAATTATGGATATCCATAATTCGATTTATGGATATCCATAAATCAGCCGAATAATGGTGTCCATAATTCGAATTAAGGATATCCATAATTCGATTAATGGATATCCATATTTCGATCTAAATTAATGATATCCATAAAACGATTAATGGATATCCATAATTCGATTTATGGATATCCATAATTTGATTTATGGATATCCATAAATCAGCCGAATAATGGATATCCATAATTCGATTTATGGATATCAATAAATCGAATAATGGATATCCATTATTCGATTTATTGATATCATTAATTCACATCGATTTATGGATATCGATAATTCGAATTATGGATATCCATAAATAATTATGGATATCCATAAATACGGAATAAATAGTAAAACGGCGCCCCATAAACACGCCTCTCAATATGAA
This sequence comes from Lucinisca nassula, assembly GCA_963580285.1. Classification (NCBI taxonomy): domain Eukaryota; kingdom Metazoa; phylum Mollusca; class Bivalvia; order Lucinida; family Lucinidae; genus Lucinisca; species Lucinisca nassula. The sequence goes on from OY757024.1 coordinate 35,574,393, forward strand.
ACTTTTCGCACTGAATTTTGCTTATATCTGCTCTAAACATAGATTGAGGCCACTCGTTAGAATAGCCTCGACGAGGCGGTTCTAACGAATACCCACAATCTGTTTTTGCTGAAATTAGAAAAATAATATATACGCCTGTAAACCCCAGTGTAACAATATAAAAGTGGGGTTTACGGGGGGTCAATATTACATAGGCGTGTTTTCGTGATGGATGAGATGTTTGCAGAATGTGAACGGACGACGACGGATGCCGGGGCATGAGTATACTCACTTGCTGAGCTTGCGGCTAGGTGAGCTAAAAACCTAATGACCAATCTCATTGTTGACGGGCCTCCGTGGCCTAGTGGTTAAGAGCGTTGACTCGTTAAGAGCGTTGACTCTTGATCATTAGGTCTCTCACCGCTGTGGTTCGAGCCTCGCTTGGGTCACAAGTGAGATGCCAAATTCTGCAACGGAAGGTCAGGTGGTTTTTCTCCGGGTACTCAGGTTTTCGCCCACAATGTTGGAAGAAACGTCTCCAAAATGACCTTTACAGTCTTGACGGGGACGTTAAACCTCAAATCAAACAAACAAAACAAAGCAACGATAGTTCATTATCAATCATCCATTTCAAACAAACAAACAAAGCCTGACGAAGAATGCAAAAATGCATTGTTTAACTGGGGTTAATTTCCAGTAAATCTGTCCCTTACACTCTCGTTGAATCATCGACATCCGTACCCAGTAACGTCGACAACTGTACCCCGCAAACTTTCACTTCATCGACAGCCGTATCGATGAAACTATAAACAGTTCCACAGATGCATAAAAAGACATGTTGACACACAAATAAAAGGTTATCGCGTATGTTAATGATGTATCTGCATCATTTCGTCCTCGATATTCCATGACACTGAATAAGAGCCACGCATTTCCCCGAAGTACTTATTTTATATATTTTCCCGTTTAATTCCGCTAAGCGTCAAAACAGGCTATCAGTTAGACTTCCAAAACACTTGAAACAACAGCAAACTATTTCACAAACGATTTGACGCCACAAAAATGGACAGACATACACAAAAATAACACATTTACAGCGAATTTATCGACTACCCTCCTCTGTCGACATCCGTACTGCTCGGTCGACAACCGTATTTCTCGGTCGACAGCAGCTTTACACAGTACCGGCTCGGTCGACAACACAGGTATAGAAAATGGTATTACCCCCGTGTTCATGCTCAAGTGAGTTGAGCATGAAAAATGTTTTATAACCTCGGGGCCTGTTTTATTTGCGTAAAAGGTGCAGTTCAGTCAGCAAGATTTTAACAGCTGATCAACAATGAGGGAAGTTTAAGATCCGATAAAGAAACGAGTGCGTTTGCGCACGAGTTTTCTTTTTATCGATTTTTAACCCTTGTCCTGCTGAATATGTTAATCTGCCACACACACTAACGATAATCAGTCAATCAGCTTACTTGATGCAAATTATTGCAAAAAATACGTAATCTGAATGACAAACAATGTAGATCCTGACCAGATGGCTTCTTCAGAAGCCATCTGATCTGGATCTACATTGTTTGAAATATAAGGCATATCCTGGCTCAGCAGGACAAGGGTTAAACCTCCCAAGGTTTATATCCTTTCTAGGCCAGAAGGCCAGAGGTGGTTATCATTTTTGGACGCTATTTTGCTTTTCCTTTAAATCCATCTTTTATAATAGCGATGTCCGGGCGTGCGTGCGTGCGTGCGTGCGTGCGTCAGGCGTCCGAGGTTTACCTTTTGGTTAACCTTTTTGTCAAAGTAATTTATTACCTTAAAGTTTATTCTTCAGTGGATTGTTTTCATATTGGGACTGTCGCTTCATTGGAGATACCCCTTTCATAAACAATCCATTAACCCTTATCATACTGTTCACGACAACCCATATCTTTGGAAACAGCGGAGATCCAGATCAGATGGCTTCTGAAGAAGCCATCTGATCAGGATCTACACTGTTTGACATTCATTTTATGAATTTGTAGGAATAAATTACATCAAGTAATCTGATTGGTTCAAAGTCAGAGAAAGGTGTGGCTAAAATGAATATTCAGCAAGAGAAGGGTCAATGGCACCAAGGACCAAAGTTTAGGTGAATTTTGAAATTGCCGTTTTTCGAACTCAACTTTATTGAGATGTGTTCTCTGTATTACTTTCTTATTTCTCTTGCAAGCTTAGCCCTGCAGTGGATAGAGTACAGGGCTCGGAACCAGAGGGTCATGGGTTCATTTTTATGTTTTTTTTTTTTTCTTAAAACATCATCAGTTATTAATACTTGGAAGTTTTGTAGATGTTTTTGACAAATATAAATTTGGTTTTTATGCAAAGGCTTCATTGAAAACAGGATTTCATTCTTGTTCATTTGTTCTTAGGGGTATTTGTTTGTGTTCTTTCAACTGTTGCAGTCTGTTAAGCTCTTTGGCATTGAACGTATATGAAAAACATTGGAAAAAAAAAACACCAAAAAAACTTAAAACTAGATTTCTTGTTCAGTGTTTCTTAAGGGTACTAGGCTCTCATTACGATAACTCGCCCGTATGACATAGTGCATTTTTCACATCTCCAAAATGGCTACTTCATATTATTCTTACAAATGCTCAAAACATAGGATATGGGTGCTCGTTAGAACTGACTATTTGAGGCGGTTCTAACGAGTACCCACAACCTATGTCTTGGAGCAGAAATGAGAAAAATAATGAATACCCCCGTAAATCCCAATTTTCTCTATATAAAGTGGGGTTTAGGGGGATCTTCATTTCACGAACTTGTTCACGTGATGTGTATTTATACCCCCGACTTCGAAGAAGTTGGAGAGACATATTGCTTCGTTACGCTTTGTAATGCATAGCATAACTTTAGGACCATGTTTGCTAGGGTTTTTATTTGGTTTGTTTATATTGGAGTTTAAGGGCCCAGTCAACACTGTTTAGGTCATTTTGAGCCGGTCAGTTTACCTATCCACACTCTATCTGGGCAGGGTTGTACGTAAGCGGTTAACCAGTACAGTGCACATTCTGTCGCCAGAAAATGACAACTGCCCTTCTTGAATCAGCCGAAGGGAGAGAATGACCGTAGAAAAGATTTCATGATCAAACTCCACTCCGTGGTCGAGTGGTTACGCTACTCGCCTTGTAAACCAGGGGTCGCAGGTTCGATCCCGGGCTTCTACAGACTTTCGGATGAGTCTATAAACCGAGGTCCCGTCTCCGTATGACCTTAGCTGTTGGTGGGGCGTAAAACTGAAACACTCACTCTCTCACATACTAGGGTTAAAGGAAACAGTTTAAGTCTCAGTCCAGAACTTTTCACAGCCTTCACCCAGAGAAATCGGCCCACCACTACTCTTAGTGCTTTGATTTAAACAAGGAAGAGTCTATTGTCAGACCTCTGTCAATAGCACAAAGTCGGGAAATGGGCTATTGACAGACATCTGTCAATAGCACAAAGTCGAGTAAAATCCTATCGCTAGTTGTACGTAGCTCACAGGTTCGATACCTGACGGGGTCGGTTACATTATTTCATGGAAATTGATCATGACATCTTTTCTACGGTCATTTCTACCTTCCGCTGATTCAAGATGGACAGTTGTCAGTTTCTGGCGAAAGACTGTGCGCTCTACTGGTTAACCGCTTACGTATAATAGAAGTGAAGGCAATAATCAGGAATCGATACAATTAACTCACAGCTCCCATCAGAGACACCAAAGGGAAAGAAACACAAACATGAAACAACAAGACCCTAATGGAAACACCAATGTATAAGCCTGCCCAGGAAAAGTGTGTTTTGGTAAACAGTCCGGCTCAATATTGACTGAATAGTGTTGACTGGGCCGTCAATGTGCCATGTTCTGGTTAACAGCTTACGTATAAGTATGCCTAGGAAAAGTATGTATAAGTAAACAGGCCGGTCGATATGGCCTAAAGAGTTTTGACTGGGCCGTTAAACTCCAATTCAAACAAACAAAACAAATAAGATCAGGGCGGATTTACTCTTTTATTTACATAGCATACATGAACCAGCAAAAAAAAAATAAATAAATAAATAAATAAAAAACTGAGAAAAATGAAAATAATTAATATAGTGCTCACCAATTCTACAGAAATTCCCCTATTAAGACAACCTAAAATTATTGCCAACCCTGCTTTAAAAACCTTAATTAGTAGGTTTCAATTATTCGTTCCTTATGTTTTCTGCTGACATTGTCCTCTGGTCAGAGACCACCTTTGGGACTTTTCAAAAGTGGTCTTAATATAGGAATTTACTGTACGATTCAAAGATTTATTGGTGTGACCAAAGCACCAGTATCTGAATGCTCTAATACACTCACTAGATGGTTGAGCACGCGCATGTTATTATTTCTTCTGTTTCTGCACTTCCATTCATTTTTCTCCTTCTCCTCTGTTACTCATATTTATCTCATTTACTATCACTTTTCTCCCTTTCTCCGGGAGATGACACAAAATGACCCACAATCGTTCACGTGTGGTTAAACCCCAAACAACCAATCAAACTCATTACTTTACATGAAAATCAGCCTAGAATAGATTCTATTTATGCTCGTTTTACATGAGAATGCAGGTTTGCTGTTAGAAACTGAATGGGAGGAGCATACAAATCACATTACAGGGGAACTTCGATGGCGTAGTGCGCAATTATTCTAATGGACCACGAGAAACCGAGAAGGTAAGAATCCAGCCAAAATTTCGAAAATTGTAGCAAGAACAATGACTACGCTGAAAAAAATAACTAGTACATTCGACTAGTTTACCTAGTAAACACAGAGGGTCACCTAGTCGTCTGTAGGTTGACTGAGCATTCTTAGTCAATTTAACTAGTCTCTCTAGTAAGCGTAAATCAATAATCGTTGACAGGGCATCTGGTCAGTATGACTACCCTTTCTAGTCAGTATGACTAGGGTGTCTAGACAGTTTTCCCGTCGAATGTTGATTGACAGCTTGCAGAATGTGTAGAGGAAGCGTTCCAGACGCCATCTTAACGTTTAGGAGAACATGCTCCAACATACAGTGGGTTGATTCTGATATTATTTCACCCAACATACAGTGGGTTGTTGTACTCAGCTTGAGCACTTTGTTCTTACTTTTTGTAACTCTGCAGGTAAGAAATATTCTTTTATTTCTTAAGCACCTAGTGGTTATAAGCATGGTTATAATGCTTACGAGATAAACAACAACAACAACAATGTCAACATACAAATATACGTCCAGAAGCTCTAAAGTCGACATTTCCGTGAATCCAAGCATAAATAATGGGGATTTTCTTTTCTGCAATTTGAAAATATAACTCTGCAGGTAAGAAATATTCTTTTATTTCTTCTCTTATCTTCCTAAAGGCGCCTTTACACAGCATGTTTTTTCCATATGTGTTTTGAGTACTAGTAATCAGTACTAAGAATCTAGTAATCTACGACTAAAGCAACTAGTAATCAGTACTAAGAACCTAGTAATCCTGACCATGCTTGCTAGTACTTTTGACAGTCACACCAGTACATTTGACTATTAAGCTAGTACATATGACTAGCTTAAACTAGTGAACTTTGACTAGATGAAGCTAGTCAAATGTACTAGGCTAAGTAAAGCTATTCAAGTTGACTAGTTTTTTCTAGTCAAAATGCTTGACTAGGTCTCCCTAGTCACATCGACTATTTTGCATAGTGCTTTTTTGGACAATCATATTGACTAGGTTCCTTAGTCGGCATGACTATTTTTTTTTCTCAGTGTAGCAGTTTGGTTTTCCCTCTTGTGATTTCAGTCTTTCGGAAGAGATCGGAAGATCTGACCTTCCCTGAAATGACTGAATATCGTCTTGTGTTCCTGTTGACAAAGTGGTAAAGCTCACTCTCTCTCAGGCAGTTTTGATAGAGAGAGAGAGAGAGAGAGAGAGAGAGAGAGAGAGAGAGAGAGAGAGAGAGAGAGAGAGAGAGAGAGAGAGAGAGAGAGAGAGAGAGAGAGAGAGAGAGAGAGAGAGCTAGCTTACCACTACCACTTCGCCGAAACGAATTAAAACCGATTCATATCTCCTTAGAAACGTTGAAAATATAAATGATATAGCCTGTATAAGCAACGCAAAGGACACGTTGTGTCCAATTTGTTTCGTAAACCTTATGATAAAAACATTGTATGAAGTTGCCAAGTTGTAATATAGTCATTTCGATGCTTATCGATAAACCGATAAATACCGATAAATGGCAGGACCTAGTGAAGAAAAGTATGTCTACAACTTCATATCCAAAGTGCATTTACGAGCCACACTACATAAACGGAGCCAGACGTGTTTTGAACAAACTTTCTGTGACTTCAGACAGAGACATGTGTGGGACATTATGCTTGTTATTTATCATACAGACACACTTAAACAGCAACACCCAGCTATACACTTTCAATGAATAATCTGTTTAAAAGAAAAATCAACTGTCTTTTGTCACCTTTCACAAAGTTGCACAATGCGTGTCCTCTTCTAAGATATCACTATTAAGAAGCTCAATATTCTCTGCGTATTTCAAAGGTAAAATATCATAGCGGTCGAATAGCATTCCGTTTTTTTCTTAATTATGCCGTTCATAGAAGAGCGAGAAATAAAAATACGAAGCATCAACCTCGTTTTTGTCACAGATCGGTTGTTTTCGAGCTATGCTCGTTCAAGTTCGGAACCGCACGTGACCCGGAAGTTCCGCGTAAGATTGAAGGTGGGGAGCCAGCGGGCCCGTTTTTTTTCGATGACCACCGTGTAAGCTAAATCATGACAAAATCTGCTTCTTTAGATTATCTTTCACATCAAAGTTGGTCTAAAAGGACGTTTTCTTGTTAGTAGTGATCTTTGTATCAGATAAGGAGGAAGTGTCATCCACCAGATGGGCAGTAAATTTGATGATCATTGATAATCTTGTTGATCATGCTGATCATCACGAAAACATGCCTGAATAATTCTGACCCCCTTGAACCCCAGTTTTATATAGAAAAACTTGTTTGTTGATTAAGAAATAGATCAGCTCTAGCTGTGATTTGTTGTGTAATAAATCACAGTTTGGAGGTCAGTTGTAAAGTAGACAAATCACAAGCGCGTAGCGCGCGTGATTTGTCTACTTACAACTGACCGACAAACTGTGATTTATTACCCAACAAATCACTGGCTAGAGCTGATCTATTTCGATTCTAACACGCTGAAAATCGGCAATAATGTTGTTGTTTCCTTCAAAATCTCCCAATTTTTCGCCATTGTTAGAAGAAATCCCGCTAAAATTATCGACTGAAACACATGCATTTATATCCTTTTCTGACGTTTTCGATACGAGAAAATGACGTTACACCGTCTAACGTCAAGTAAATCGACTAGTGACGTCATAAATTTCCAGTTTTTAATGACGTCACACGTCACGCTCTTCCGAGCTGTGATTTGTTGCAGAATAAAACACAGTTATTTTGCATTGCCTATATAGGCGCGCTGTGTTAGAATCTGAGGTTTAACGTCCCCGTCAACACTATTTAGGTCTTTTTGGAGATGTTGCTTCCAATTTTGTGGGACTTTTACCCGACGTTGAGATGAAATGTCATCTCAATCCCTGCCGCCCAATGAAACCAATAGGGTTTATAAGCATGGTCATTACCAGTATTAATGTGCGGTCGGTATCAGCTCTGCGTGGAAGCATCGTGCAGGTCAATTTTTTTCTCCAAGCCCCGATGGGCGGGGCGGGGTATATAGAAAAACTCGGGTTTACAGGGGTAAACCTTTTTTTTATTTCTGTTCTAAAATATAGATTGTGGGTACTCGTTAGAACCGCCTCGATGAGGCGGTTCTAACGTGTACCCGCAAACTATATTTTGAGCAGATATAAGAAAAAATCACGAAAATCTCCATTTTTTATCTTAAATTTTCTTTTTTTGCGCGGTAAAGTTTACAATGTATTTTTATGGGCCTGTTTTCGAAATGTCAAGTGGGAATTGTCAGACTGGTGATCAGGAGAACGCGGATTCGATACCTGCCTGGGTCGGCAACATTATTTCGTGGAGATGGATCATGAAGTCTTTTCTACAGTCATTACCTCCCCTCCACTGATTTAAGAGGGCACTTGTCAGTTTCTGGCGAAAGAATGTGCACTGTACTGGTTAACCGCTTACGTATAAGGCTGCCCAGGAAAAGCGTGGATAGATACGCTGACCGGCTCAATATGGCCTAAATAGTGTTGACAGGGCCGTTAAACCCCGAAACAAACAGACAAAAAAAAAAAAAACAAAAGAGGGAAGTGTCATGGATCTGATTTGTGATTTTATCTTTCTCACACCTGAATGAGCGATTCGGTATAAAACACCTAGTTGTCCATTGCTCCGCACAAAACAGTTCCACCTGTGCAATGGTTAACATTGAAAAGTAAAAAAAAAAAAAAAAAAGGAATTATATATGTTCAGGTAAGTGAAATGTAAATATTGTTTATCATATGACGTCGCGTCTGAGAATGTACATGCAATAACGCCATATACATGTAAAATTCGATAATCCACTGGTGGATTAAATATTCAAATTAGTTATATAAGCCCATTAACGACGTCGCGTTTAGTAATAGCAAAATATTGACATTTTTGGACAACAGTCGTGAGTAAAATGCGTTTTAAACGTCATATGATAAATGGAAACTTGCATTCGTGCACATGTATATTTGCATTTATTCAACTCGTTGAGGAAAAGGGATACAATGTTCGGCAAAGCCCAGCATTTTATCGCTTTTCCTCAACTTTTTTTAATAAACTCAATAATACATGAACACTCATGTAAGATCCTTTATTTCTTACTAAGCTCATTTTCTTGTGCAGTAAAATTCAGCTATTAAGACGCCCATAAAATTAAGACTATTTCTGCATTAAAAGGCCAATTTAGCAAGTTAAAGTTATTATGTATTTGTGGTTTTGTTTCTGTATACAGTGTCCTGTGGTCAGAGACAACCTTTGGAACGGTTCAAAAGTGGTCTTTAAGACCACTTTTGAACGTTCCCAAAAGGTGGTCTTAGTATCGGAATTATACTGTACTAATTAAAGGCTCCTATTGTCTGAATATGAAGTCCACAATGTCTATCTGAGTAGCAGATAGGGTAATATAGATTGGTATGCACTGTCAACATATAAAAATGTTGTTATATAGTATAACTGCAACCTTTTTATACCACATTGTAATTTTTCAGTAAATAATAATAATAATAATAATAATAATAATAAAACAATTTTTGATAAACGCCTGAAATGCACTCCACATGTGTGTTCCTTTCTTTACGAAAACACTCCCGTGCGATATAGTGCATTTTTTTTCATATCTCCAAAATGGCTACTTTTCTGATGAAAAGCCGTGATTTTTTTCTTACAATTACTGCAAATATAGGTTGTGGGTGCTCGTTAGAACCGCCTCATTGAGGCGGTTCTAACGAGTACCCACAACCTATATCTTGGAGCAGAAATAAGAAAAATAATGAATATCCCGTAAACCCCAGTTTTCTCTATATGAAGTGGGGTTTAGGGGGGTCTTCATTTCACGGACTTGTTCACGTGGTGACCGTTACTTTTCAGTTCTGATACAGCAGCACACTGTCGTAGGTAATCGTAAGGTATAAAAATAGCTGTGTATCCGCTAACCCGACCAACCCTGATTTTTGCTCCTACCCTGCAATTTTTATGGCCACCTAGAAAAAAATAAAAAGATTTTCTAACCTACTGACCTTAATATTTTCTAGCACTTCTGATAAAATATCATAAAACTGTCAAAAAAGCAAACCTAATACTTAAAATTCTGTTCTGTTGCTTCCTTGATGCTCTAAACCTCATTATTTGAATGTTCTTTGAAAATATGCTTTTAAAGGTTTTTGCTCTTTTTCCATCAAATAAAAAGTTGACAAAAAATAAAACGTTTAACCGACCAACCGACCAACCGACCCTTATTTTTGTCGGCATCATTACGATAACGCACCCGTGCGACATAGTCTATTTTTCCCATCTCCAATATGGCTACTTTTCTGATGAAAATCCCAGATATTTTTCTTATTTATACTGCAAACATAGGTTATGGGTGCTCGTTAGAACCGCCTCATTGAGTCGGTTCTAACGAGTACCCACAACCTATGTCTTGGAGCAGAAATAAGAAAACTAATGACTACCCCCGTAAACCCCAGTTTTCTCTATATAAAGTGGGGTTTAAGGGGGTGTTCATTTCACGGACTTGTTCACGTGATGTGATAGCGGAAACACAGCTATTTTTTAGGCCTAAGGAAGTGTGTTGTGTACAAAATGTCATATTTGTTTGCGGTACAAAAATATAAAATTTGCTTTTTCAAACCTTCATATTCATGTATGAATGTTGTTTTAACTTTTGACATCCTCTCATATGTTAGCGAGAAGATTATAAGAATGCATTTCATTTTTTTTGTGGATTTTATCGATGTGTAAACTCCGGCGAATCAGTTTACAAACTGCTATGTCAGTCTATGAGTGATTCGCCAGTTTGTTTGATTTGAGGTTTAACGTCCCCGTCAACACTGTAAAGATCATTTTGGAGACGTTGCTTCCAATTTTGTGGGACTTTTACCCCGACATTGAGATGAAATGACTTCTCAAGCCCTGTCGCCCAATGCATCACGAAAACACGCCTATATAATTTTGACCCCCTTGAACCCCACTTTTATATAGTTAAAACTGGTTTCCGGGGGTATACCTTTTTATTTCTGCTCTAAAATATAGATTCTGGGTACTCGTTAGAACCGCCTCGATGAGGCGGTTCTAACGAGTGTCCACAATCTATATTTTGAACAGAAATAAGAAAAAAAAATCACAATTTTTCATCATAAAATTTCATTTTTTTTTCGGCGATAAAGGTGGCAGTGTATTTGTATAGGCGTGTTTGTGTAATGAAACCAATAAGGTTTATAAGCATGGGCGGGCCGACTCCCACTGCTTTGCCTGGGCAGGCTTAGATCCTCGAAGCTGTTTACCAGTACTCGTGTGCGGGTCGGTTTCAGCTCTGCGTGGAAGCATCATGCAGCCCATTTATTTCTTCAAGCCCCGATGGGCGGGGGCCGGAGTGATTCGCCAGAGTTTACACCGATAATAGCCACAAAAAGTGATTATCCGTTCCTTATAATGCCGACTTTGTCATCGAAATATTACAATGCCACCAAAATGATTTTTTTAGCATTTCTTTCGAAATCGTTAGAATGAACTTACCAACGGCCCTGGAGGAATTGTTAATCAATTTGAATCGAGCCCAAGCGAAAAACAACAACAACAACAAAAAAAAAAAAATCAGGTCTTTAAATTCAGTTTATTTGTCTTATAACAGTACCGTTTTCAATAGTTTCCAACCTGTTTACGTCACTTTATACGCGGGGTTTCTAAACGTGTTCTTTGACGTAATTTAACCGTAAGGAAAACACGCCTATTTAAATATTTTGAAAATTTTATCACCACAAAATGAAAATTTTCAGATAAAGAATTCTGATATTTTTTCATATTTCTGCTCCAAACATAGATTGCGGGAACTCGGCGAAGCGGTTCTAACAAGTACCCACAATCTATGTTTTTGGTTTAAACAGTATTTATTTTTTTAAAACTATTCACATATACAGTACACAATATTACTTGGTATAGGATCTGATAAAAAGCTCTGCGCTTATATAAATCATCTCCTATAACACTGTGTGAATGATGAGAACCAGATAAGCTGGATAACACACATGTTAAACATTTAATAATAATAACTAGAGCTGTCAGTGAAACTGACTAGAGCCCCGGCAGCGCTATCAGAGGAGTAGGAAAATTTGTGGACGGACAGACAGACGGACGGACAGAGTGATTACTATAGGGCACCCACACTTTCAGTGCGGGGCCCTAATAATAATAATAATAATAATAATAATAATAATCTGATATCAAACACTGCATGACCTTGAAAGACATAGCGATCCATGAAATGTGTTTTTGTAATATGAAGATGTATATACAATATAGTTGCACTGACATCTATGTTTTCGAACAGAAATATGAAAAAATAATGTTTACCCCTGTATATTAAGGGGGGTCAAAATTATAAAGAGTTTATTTGGTTGCTTTGATCGATTACGGTGAAATAATTTACAAGTGTTCTAAGGCTTAGTAAAAATCGAGTGAGCGATCGCTATCGCTCACTCGTTTTTTTACACGAAAGCCTTAGAACGAGAATGAATTATTTCTCCGTAATCAATCAAAACAAACATATAAACTGTTTGTTACATTTCCATTCATGTTTTACCTTTGAATTTTCAATTTCAACCATTCTGATTTCCAACCAAAGTAGGTCCAGTCAGGGTATGGTTTTCAGGAGGCGTGGTTTAGTTTTAAAATCAGTCGCCATCTTGTTTTCATTTCAATGCAAAAATAATCCTGCCCTTGAAATACAGATGCACAAATGTCATGAAATTGGCACTGTATTTTAAAGAAAATAATACTTTATCATCGTGTTGCTGGTCTCTCCTCAAAAACGTCAAATGAACGCGAAAATTGAAGTCTGGTTTCTATGATTTTATCAGATTTTCCGCCAAACGTCAACTATTGTTATTGTTGTTACCAACGACGTCAGCAACGTCGCCTAGCAATTATGACGTTTAAACGTTCGAAAATGAGAAATGAAATAATTCACTGTTGAGCGATTATCGGGGTTTCTTTCACTGAGAAAAATAGGTAATTCATTGTTTGAAATGTAATAAATAGGCGTATGATGGTTATATTAATACCCGTCGCAGTATGAAAAAGTTCTGCGATTCTCGCTCATGAAATTTATCGAAGTATAAATTTCTTATTTCAACCAATCAAATCGCTCGAAATGTGCACAACAACTAATAAACAAAAACTAATAAAATACAAACAAATCGGGCAATTTCTTGCTCAGATCGGTACAGAATGTCATTTATCCTGCTCATAAATTTTAAAATACCAACATTACTGATAAATATTAAAATGCCAGCATTCGTTGGCATTTTAAAATTTATCAGTGAGCAGGATAAATTTCATGGTCAAGTGAGTTGAGTATAAAATATAATGACGGGCCTCCGTGGCCTAGTGGATAAGAGCGCTGACTCTTAGTCATTAGGTCTCTCACCGCCGTAGGTTCGAGCCTCGCTCTGGCCACGTGTGAGACGCCAAGTTCTGCAACGGAAGGTCAGGTGGTTTTTCTCCGGGTACTCCGGTTTTCGCCCACCTCTGATTAACGATCGGCTCGATATGAGTGAAATAATCTTGAAAGGGCCGTAAAACCCAAACCAAAAAAAAAAAAAATAAAAAAAAAAATAAAAAAAAAAATAAAATATAATCTCGGGGCCTGATTGTCAAATTAGAGACCAATGCTGTGTGACCAAAACTGTTTCTGATTTAATATAAATACAGTAAAAATTTCGCTATTAAGACCACCTAAAATTAAGACTTATCCTGTTTAAAAAAAAAACTTATTTAGTAGGTTGCATTTACTATTTGTTTGTATTTTCTGCATACCATGCCATTTGGACAGAGACAACCTTTGGGACTGTTCAAAAGTGGTCTGGAAGACCACTTTTGAACAGTCCATAAGGTAGTCATAATTTCAAGACCACTTTTGAACAGTTCCAAAGGTGGTCTTATGAAGGAATTTTACTGTAGATAATGCATGAAATTCCTGGATATTTTTACGAACCTGGTTCCATTTATTCAAATCAACAATGTCATTAGTTAATAATATTAAAACTTAGTTTAATGATTATTTTTCCTATTTCTGCTCTAAAATATTGATTGTGGGTACTCGTTAGAACCGCCTCGAAGAGGCGGTTCAAACGTGTACCCACAACTTCGAGGCGGTTCAAACGTGTACCCACAATCCATCTTTCCTTCGAGGCGGTTCTAACGAGTACCCACAATCTATATTTCGAGCAGAAATAAGAACAATATCATCATTTTTCATATTAAAATTTTCGTTTTTTGGAGGTAAAATTTACAATGTAAATTGTATAGGCGTGTTTTTGTAAAGAATTTTTTACGTTCACGTTCAGACAGTCCTACATGTTTCGCAACCACTGGCACTTTTCCTCCTGACAGGACACATATTTCTTGCACACCAGACAAGAAAATCCGTGATTTTACCCTGGGATAGAAATTTATGTTCTGACCCTGGTGTTCCGACCCAGGCAACTAACATAAATGCGCTTCAGTTCTATTCAACTGCCGGAACTACTTCCGCACTACTTTTATTTTGTAAACAGTATACGTGCGCGAGCTGTCAAAACTAACCGGATATGTTGTGCAAGAAAAAGAATCAAATATGGGGTTCTGTTGTAGGTGGGCGTTTCCAACCCTCGGGATGACCGTGCTGAGCGGAACCTCGGCGTAGCCTCGGTTCCGCTCAGCACGGTCATCCCTCGGGTTGGAAACGCTCATCTACAACAGAACCCCACATCAGATTCTTATATTAGCATCACTACGCCTATACAATTTTGACCCCCTTAAAATCCATTTTTATAAAGCAAAACGGGGGCTATTGTGGTGTACATTATATCTATCATATGACGTCGCGTCTGAGAGTGTAATAACGCCATGTAATAAATTCGATAATCCACTAGTGGATTAAATATGCACATTGGTTAGATACGCCCCGTAACGTTACATCTACGACGTCCTTAACGACGCCGTGTTTACTAATGGCGGAATATTCACATTTTTGTAAACAAATCGTAAATAAAATGCGTCTTAAATGCCATATGATAAATAGAATCTTTCATTCGTGCACATGTATTATTGAATTAATTCAACTCGCATTTAAACCGTTTTCCTCAACTCTTTTAATAAATTCAATAATACATGAACACTCGTGTAAAATCCTCTATTTCTTATTTCTGCTCAAAAACACAGATTGTTGGTGTCAGTTAGAACCGTCCCGCCGAGGCGCTTCTAACGAGTATTTACAATCTAAGTAAGTAAGTAAGTAAGTAAGTAACGACTTTATTTTAAGAGGGTAACTCAATTGGCGAACCAATTTTCATTGAGGCCCTCTAACAAATAACTACTACGTAAGAGACATCATAAACAACAATATAAAGTGCATTATGTCATTCACTCATCCACACATACATATATATTCATACACACTCTTAAAGATGCATTTTCAAGAGGTAAAATTCAGCTAATGGCGGCGGAGGTCCAAATGTGAAAAGACCTTAATGTTTCAACCAAACAGTACATTTATTTACAAAAGAACTCAAGGTAGTAGCATTCTTTATTTCAAGTGGGATACTGTTCCAGATCAAAGCACCTGAGTAGGACATGCTGTTTTTAAACAAATCGATTTTAGGTTTGGGTATCAAAAAGTTCCTATTGCTTATGGAACGTAAATTCGATATGGTGTCATCCGTATTACATGACCTCATTTGAAACAAATCTGTCAGATATTCTGGTGCAATATTGTTAGCAACTTTATACATCACTTTGGCTTTTTGTAAAAATACACTTTCGGTAAAAGACAGGATTTTTAATCTATCTCGAGCCTCTTCAAGAGTTAGATATTCATTTCTTAATATTAACTTGCATGCCCGTCTTTGAAGTTTAGTAATTTTATTGATGTTAAAACAAGTAGAATTTTCCCAGATAACAGAACAGTAATCGAAGTGGGGTCGGATATATGCATTATAAAAAAGTAATCTGTGCTCTATTGTTAAATATGATGAAATCTGTGATAAAAGCCATAAGTGAGAGGATACTTTTTTCACAACCTGTTGGTATTGTGAATTCCAAATTAAATTTTCGTCTATATTGATCCCTAAAATTTTATCATTATTTACTACTTTAAGATCCAAGTCGTTATATTTTAACATGAGAGATTTATCCTTTAAATTAAGTCTTTTTCGCCGACTTGTAATGAGCATAACTTTAGTTTTATTAGTGTTTAAAAGCATTCCATTCTCTTTACACCATTGCTTAAGCAAATTTAAAGATTTTTGTAGATTATTTTCCAGTGTTTGTTTGTCAGACTGCACGTCATAAATGGTCGTATCGTCCGTATATAAGTCAGTGGCTGCGACTACATTTTGAAGTATCAGAGGCAAGTCATTGATGAAAATTAGGAAAAGGAGTGGACCTAGAATAGACCCCTGTGGGACACCACAAATGATGTCTTTACTGTCCGATTTAGTATTTTTAATTGACACTTGTTGTATTCGTTGTGTTAAGTATGATTTAAACCAAAGTAAACTATTTGAGTTACATTTATAAAGTGCAAGTTTTTGCAATAAAATATCATGATCAACCAGATCAAAAGCCTTTCGGAAATCAACCATTACGCAACCTACTAGTTTTCCATCATTGACAGCTTTTAACCAAGAGTCAGTCATAAGAAGTAAAGCCGATTCAGTTGAATGTCCATTTCTAAAACCGCTTTGCGTTTGATGAAGTAGTCTATGGTTATTTAGAAATGTCATAAACTTTATATGTACCCATTTTTCTATTATTTTGGAAATAGTAGGTAGCACTGAAATTGGCCTGTAATTATTTACATCATCTTTTTGATGACCCGATTTGTGAATTGGGCATATTTTTGCATTTTTCCAAACGGTCGGGAAGATGCTGTTTTGTAAGCTTTTATTTATTATATGAGTAATACTTGAACATATTATGTCATGTGCTATATTCAATACCCGAGGTCCGATGCAGTCGAGACCTGTAGATTTTGTTACATCTAAGTTGAATAAGTATTTTCTAACAAAGCTTTGGTTTATTTCTGGAATGCTGAATGAAATGCTCGACGACACTTTCGAATCAACATGGCTTTTAATTTGTTCAAAATTTGAGAACTGAATAGGTTCTTTTAGCTGCGAAGCAACACTAGCAAAATATTGGTTGAATTCATTTGCAACTTCAAAGTCACTAGATACAAATTCATTGTTTATAGTTAAGCCAAATATATTCTTTTTTGAGTCTGATTTTCCACCAGCACCTAGCTCCCTGAAAAGTTTCCAAATAGAACGTGGATCGTCTTTGCCCTCTTCGAGTTTAGCCTTATACATTTCCTTTTTTGCTGATTTAATCATTTCTGATACCTTGTTTCGAAAATATAAATATTCATCTGTTTTACCATTAATTTTGTGTTTATTTCTTTCTTTAATATTATCTAATATTTCTGGCGAAATCCAGTCAGGTTGACGCAATCTTTTAACTCTATGTTGCACAACCGGGGCGTGCTTGTTCAATACCTCTAAAAATAATGAGTTCCATACCTGAATCATTTCATTAACATCGTCAAAGTACTCAACAGTTTCCCATGGGACTTGAATTAACTCATTTCTAAATGCGTTAACGTCGAA
This sequence comes from Lucinisca nassula, assembly GCA_963580285.1. NCBI lineage: Eukaryota > Metazoa > Mollusca > Bivalvia > Lucinida > Lucinidae > Lucinisca > Lucinisca nassula. The sequence continues at coordinate 35,591,749 of OY757024.1, forward strand.
ATGTTTAAACGATCGATAAGAGATAGTATGATGAGAATTTTTATGGGTGGGAATATTCAATTTACGATTTCCGAAAACTGCATAATGGTCGCTTAAAGTTAGTTTCGAAACACTAACACTCGATATATGTTCCTCCCTGTTAGTATAAATATGGTCAATTAATGTACAAGTGCTGCTGGTTACTCTTGTGGGTTGAGATACCATCTGATTTAAACCCAAAGATAACGTAAAGTTTAACCATTCCCTGTCACAAGTATTGGTAAGTAAATTTTTGTTAAAGTCGCCCATTAAAATAATCTCTTTTTCTTCATTTGAAACCTTATCCATGAACTCTTCAAATCTGTCATTAAACTCAATTTTGGAGTTGGGAGGACGATAGAGGTTTCCTATCAAAAATGATTTGCTTTTTTCCTGCATTATTTCCATCCAAATACATGAAATTTCGTTCGTTTCTAGATCTTCCCTACGCTTAACATTTATACCATTTTTAACGTAAACCATTTAACCTCCACCGCCATTAGTGAGGTTGTCTTTCCTAAAGGGTTCTTGGAAACCTTCAATGTTGAATGCTTTTGTAAGCTTATGTTCTTTTAATTTAGTTTCACTGAGACCAAGTAAGTGTAAATTATTATTAACTGGACTAGAGATGAGTGATTTTAATTCTTCAAATTTTGTCATATCTTTACCACAGATACCTTGGATATTCAAATGGCCAAAATTAAATCCTTTGTCAGATAAATTTAACGTTAATACATCATCATTACAACTGTGAATACTAGTCGTAGAAACATTATCTAGAACAGCATTGGATTTTGAAAAATTCTTAGAATTATCAATATTGTCAGTTCTTCCAGAAGCCACATTAAAGCTTTGTTCATGTTCTTTAGATTTTATTCCTTGCACACTTTCTTCCACACTATTATTGAATGTTTCTTCACAAGTTATAGAATGTCTAGTAACACAGGCGCATGAAAGACTATTGCATGTAGAACAAATGTTTTCTAGTATAGAAAATGAATTAAATTGATAAATGTTTGCGCCTTCCTCTATAGTGGCAGTAATGCCGAGTCCCTATTGGTTTAGATTCCAACAGTCAGCTATAAAATGCCCTGTCATGTGGCAACCATGGCATCGTTTGTTTGTTCTGTTTCTCCCTGAGAAGTTTGACCCTGATCCGCGTTTATTCCCGTTACCGCGATACGTGGGTTGAACTCGTCTGTTGTTCCCTCTCTTGTTCATGTATGGCCTCTGATTATATGTTCCTTGGTTCTGCCCGCCTCTGTTTCCCTGCGGAGCAACACGATTAAACGTGCACAATGCGTAGTTTGTGACAATTTTCACAGAGTCATCAATAGCATTCAAAAGTCGTTTTGTGCCGGTGTAGCGTGAGATCTTTAAACCCATGAGAAAGTTAATACCAAGGTATATCTGCGCATGCGCAAGAAGGCCGTGAGAAATGTCATCCATTTCCTGTTAGCTCCTGCCCCTTTCATCTTCAGCCTATGTTTAAACTGCTTACATTACGAACTTTAAATAGAACACTATTTATAACAAGCTTTATTAATTAATTTATTTATTTATTTACTTTCGAAAGATACCCGTATTAAATATAGGTATCATGTGTTCAACAAGAACAAAATATATTTGGGTACATGTACTTTCTTGAAATTATATTATTTTCATATTTCCGCTGGAAAACATAGATTTTAGGTACTCGTTAGGACTGTCTCGGCAAGGCGATTCCAACGAGTACCTACAATCTATGTTTTCCAGCGGAAATATGAAAAATATCAGAATATTTTATCTAAAAATTTGAAGGTAATGCTTCAATATATTTTTAAAAGGCGTGTTTTTGCAATTAATACTTTTAAAAGCAAGTTCTTTTGAAATTTTTAAAATAATTATTCTGCCTAAATAAGCCTGATCTCAATATAAGTGCCCTTTTACAACAACAACAATAATAATAATAATTATAATAATCAAATAAAAATAATAATAACAATTAAAGTAAATAATAATGATAATATTAATCATAATCCGAGGCTTAGAGTAATATGTACACTCTTACCTTTTCAGTTCTACGGTGTATTCCTAGCTTCCAAAGGATATTGAATCCTGTTAAACATGGGTTTCATGGAATTTAAATTTTAGCTATATACCAAGGTGATTAACATGCGTGATTTATGGTTTGACATTTCCTGTTGCCCCCATGCTTATCAAAACACAGTGACTAATTTTCACACCTTTCTGCTTATATGGGGTTATGATGCCTAATGACATACCAAACAGGTTTCAATAAAAGAAAAAAAAAATAAGCAGAAACAAACTCTCTCTCTCTCACACACATCAATTTTTCAGGGTGGACAAATCGTCCCACACGATTTTGACAGGTTGGACAAAACGTCCCATGCTAATTCGACAGGGTGGACAAAACGTCCCATATTTTTGATGTGGTGTTAGGGAGGAGGAGGGCTGATACATACCTTTAATTTCCAATCAGAATGTGATAATTGTAATAAGTAAAAATACTTTCCCAATTTGAAATAGATTGGGCTGCATGATGCTTCCACGCAGAGCTGATACCAACCGCACAGGAGTACTAGCAAATCGCTTTGAGGTCCTGAAGTGGTGCGAGTCTGACTGCCCATACATATAAACCCTATTGGTTCAATGGGTAGCAGGGCTTGAGATGTCTGTTAAAAGTACCACAAACTTGGAAGCAACGTCTCCAAAATGACCAATACCGTGTTGACAGGGACGTTAAACCTCAAATCAAACAAACAAACAAATGCAATTAGTTATCAATTAGATAGGTCTCTATTCCTAATTAGAATGTGTTAATTGTAATTGGTCCAAAAATTTTCACACTGTGTATGATTGAGCTAATATCATTTCTAATATCATTTCAACAACAACAATTAGTTATTTATCAGATAGATTGGACAATTTCTTTTTATTAAGTATAATGATTCCCTTCTAATTGAATATGGGACTTGCTGTCAAAATAGCAAGGGACGTTTTGTCCACCCTGTCAGAATAGTGTGGGATGTTTTGTCCACCCTGACAAAATGATGTGGGACATTTTGTCCACCCTGAAAAAATGATGTGGGACATTTTGTCCACCTGGTCAAAAATGGCATGGGACGTTTTGTCCATGGGACGTTTTATCCGGCTCTCGTTTACCAGTACACATATGTGGTCAGATTCAGCTCTGCGTGGAAGCATCATGCAGCCCATCTGTTTCTGCAAGCCCCGATGGGAGAGGCTAACGACGCTGTAGGTAGGTAGGAAGTTAGGTATATAGATTGGTTTTGTTTGTTTGTTTGAGTTGAGGTTTAACGTCCCCGTCATCTCGGTACAGGTCATTTTGGAGACGTTGCTTTCATTTTTGTGTGACTTTGGACCGACATTGAGATGCAATGACATCTCAAGCCCTGTCGCTCAAAGAAACCAATACGGTTTATAAGCATGAATGGTCCGACTCCGAGACCGCTTTCCCTGGGTAGGCTTAGAGCCTCTACGCGGTTTACCAGTACTCGTGTGCGGTTGGTTTCAGCTCTGCGCGGAAGCATCATGCAGCCTATATATTTCTTCAAGCCCCAATGGGCCGGGGCGACAGGTAGGTAGAGTGAAGATATGCATGTAGGTAGATTTATTACGAAAACACGCAAATTCAAATATGTTGACAAAATTTTACCACCAAAAACGAAATTTTTCAGATAAAAATCCTGATATTTTTTTTTTTATTTCTGCATAAAACATACATAATGGGTACTCGTTAGAACCGCCCCGGCAAGTCGGTTCTAACGAGTACCCAAAATCTATGTTTTTGAGCAGAAATAAGACAAATGATAAATATCCATGTAAACCTCAGTTTTAATATCTAAAAGTGGGGTTTAAGGGGATCAAAATTATAACGGCGTGTTTTGCGTGATGAGGTAGGACAGGTAGGTTTGGGCTAGTAGCGATGGTATATTGTTTGTTTTACTAGGTACGTAGGTAGGTAGGTTTGGCTAGTAGCGATGGTATATTGTTTGTTTTACTAGGTACGTAGGTAGGTAGGTTTGGGCTAGTAGCGATGGTATATTGTTTGTTTTACTAGGTACGTAGGTAGGTAGGCAAGCAGCAATGTAAAGGTAGGAAAGGTAGGTTTGGGCTAGTAGCGATGGTATATTGTTTGTTTTACTAGGTACGTAGGTAGGCCAGTAGGTTTGGGCTAGTAGCGATGGTATATTGTTTGTTTTACTAGGTACGTAGGTAGGTAGGCAGGCAGCAATGTAAAGGTAGGAAAGGTAGGTTTGGGCTAGTAGCGATGGTATATTGTTTGTTTTGCTAGGTACGTAGGTAGGTAGGCAGGCAGCAATGTAAGTAAGTATTACGTACGTATATCGATAGGAAGGTTTTTTTTTTTTGGTTTTGGTTTTACGGCCCTTTCAAGATTAATTCACTCATATCGAGCCAATCGTTAATCATAGATGGGCGAAAAGCGGAGTATCCGGAGAAAAAACACCCGACCTTCCGTTGCAGCACTTGGCGTCTCACATGCAGCGGTGAGAGAGCTAATGATCAAGAGTCAGCGCTCTTAACCACTAGGCCCGTTTCGATAGGAAGGTATGTAGACGTATAGGTAGGTAGGAATGTTACTAAGTAGGTAAGTTTTTGTTTGAATTGGGATTAATGACCCTGTCAACACCATTTAGGTCATTTTGGAGACATTGCCTCCAATTTTGTGGAACTTTTACCAGACAATGAGATGAAATGACAGCTCCAGCCCTGCCGCCCAATGAAACCAAAAGGCTTTGGACGGACTGACTCATACCACTTTGCCTGGGCAGGCTTAGTCCTTCTACGCGGTTTACCAGTACTCATGTGTGGTCAGTTTCAGCCCTGCGTGGAAGCACCATGCAGCCCATCTATTTATCCAAACCCCGATGGGCGGGGCGACTAAGTCGGTATGTACGTAGGTAGGTAGGTAGATATGCAGTCCGGCCCCGCCCATCGGGGCTTGAAGAAATAGATGGATTGCATGGTAGTTAGGTAGGCAGGTAGGTATGTAGGTAGGGTAAATGCAGGTAGTTAGGAAGGTGAAGGTAGAAATGTGACAGAAGAGCCGCCTTGGAACGGTCAGTGAAACGAATTCAACTTGGGGGGGGGGGGGTTGGGGGGGGGGGCTTGAATCGATTTTACGTGGTCACAATCCTCGCCCTTACTTCCGTCGCGATTCAAACAAATAATTTGTTCAGTCTGCACGAAGGCCTAACTCATCAGTGCAACATCTCCGTGAACACAAAACTCTAACAACCACAGCGATGAATCAACGGTGAGGACTCGACAGCAAGATTTTTTCATTCAGTTTTACGACCCTCCTACGGTTAAAAGACTCATCCGAAAGTCTGTGAAAACCCTGGATCGAATATGTGACCCAGGTCTATGAGGCCAGTAACATAAAAACACCACGGAGGCTTCTTTCCGTATGGGAATGGTCGGTCAGACATACATTTACTTATTTCTACCTACCTACCTACCTACCTAAGTACCCTATTGGTTTCATAAAGGCGGTAGAACTTGAGATGTCATTTCATCTCAATGTCGGGTAAAAACCCAACACATTGGTCGCAATGTCTCCAAACTTACTTTCACAGTGTTGCCGGGAACTTTAAACCTCAAGTCAAACACACAAGCAAACAAACATTTACCTACCTTCCCTTAGGCCCCGCCCATCGGGGCTTGAAGAAATATATGGGCTGCATGATGCTTCCACGCAGAGCTAAAACCGACCCGCGCATGAGTACTGGTAAACCGCTTAGAGGCTCTAAGCCTGGCCAAGCAAAGTGGTGCGAGTCGGCTCGTCCATGCTTATAAACTCTATCGGTCTCATGGGGCGGAAGGGCTTGAGGTGTCATTTCATCTCAGTGTCGGGTAAAAGTACCACAAAATTGGAAGCAACGTCTCCAAAATGACCTTTACACTGTTGATGGGGACGTTAAACCTCAACTCAAACAAAACCTACTTTCCCACCAACACCCCTATTACCTGCCTACCTAAATCTATCCCGCCCATCTGGACTTGAAGAACTAGATGGGCTGCATGATTCATTACCACCTGAGTACTGGTAAACCGTATAAGCCTGCCCAGGCAAAGTGATGTGAGTAGAGCCGTCCATGCATAAAAACCCTATTGGTTTCATTGGGCGGCAGGTCTTGAGATGTCTTTACATCTCAAAGTCGGATCCCACGAAATTGGAAGTATCGTCTCCAAATGACCTATATAGCATTGACGGGACGTTAAACCTCAAATCAAACCTACCTACCTACCTTCCCACCAAGACACATCTCCTTACCTACCTACTTAAATCTACCTCGTCCATCGGGACTTGAAGAAATGATGGGCTGCATGATGCGCGACCGCACATGAGTACTGGCAAACCGCCTAAGCCCCCGCCCAAAGTGATGCGAGTCGGACCGTCAATGCATATAAGCCCTATTAGTTTCTTTCTTTCCTTCTTTCTTTCTATTGATACTGTGTTGGTCAGACTTGACCATGACCGCAGGTGTACATTACATACACCCCAGGTTTGCAGGATGAAAGCCTACACAGTACTCATGTAATAACGGTAGGGATCTTTAGCCTGCACAGGGGATGGTTCTCCCTGACAGGGGGGCCTCAAGTTAACGTCCCGATCCGAAGGACGGTGCACTTTATGACATTCTTTTTTTTTTTTTTTTTTTTTTTTTTTTTTTTTTGGTTTTGGTTTTACGGCCCTTTCAAGATTTTTTCACTCATATCGAGCCGATCGTTAATCAGAGGTGGGCGAAAACCGGAGTACCCGGAGAAAAAACCACCTGACCTTCCGTTGCAGAACTTGGCGTCTCACAAGTGACCCGAGCGAGGCTCGAACCACAGCGATGGGAGACCTAATGATCAAGAGTCAGTGCTCTTAACCACTGGGCCACAGAGGCCCGTTTTATGACATTCAACCCTGCAAATGATGCCAATGGACGGTGTTCGGACACCGAAATTTTATCGCCGCTGCCGGGGATCGAACCCGGGACCTCTAGCATCAGAGGCAAGTGCACTCAACACTGGGCTATCACGCTCCATATCATTTCATTTGGCTGCAGGTCTTGAGATGTCTTTTTATCTCAAAGTCGGGTCCCACGAAATTGGAACATCGTCTCCAAGTGACCTATATAGTATTGACGGGGACGTTAAACCTCAAATCAAACTTACCTACCAACCAATCCACCCATCTGCATACCTATCTAGCCACCAACCACCTTTACCTACTTACTCACCTACCTAAACAACGTCGAAGCAGAAGTTAGAAGTAAGAAGTCAGCTTGCCCCCGCCCACCGGGGCTTGAAGAAATAGATTGGCTGCACGATGCTTCAACGCAGAGCTCAAACCGACCGCACACGAGTACTGGTAAACCGCTTACAGGATCTAAGCCTGACCAGGAAAAGCGGTGTGAGTTGGACCGTCTATAAATAAATAAAGAAATATTATAAAATCACTAGTAACACAGCTTCTAACTTCCTAAGATAGGCTTCTGCAGCATAAAATTAAAGTTCAATTAATGCGCCAGCATAATTTATCACTTAATTTTCTAAGAGAGTTCTAATATTTAATATTCTAAGAGAGTTTCGAAACCCCAGTCGTATCAGAGTTATCGTATTACACTTCTCACGGCTGAATTATCTCACACCCCTCCGTGAGGGATTTCAGCCGCTTCCGGTGCGACTGAAGAATCTCACGGGATCAATAATCTCACGCTACACCGGAACTCGACATATGGATCCCGTCACTGCCGTAATATCTATAGGCCGGCATATTATTTTTCCCGTAAAAGTAATCGTGGCTTTCATGTATGCACCTAACATTTTGTTTTTCCCAGTACAAAGCGATCCTTTCGATGGAGTTGTTAAACGGCGTGACATCAATGTCTCCTCTAGGCGCGATTTTACATAGGAATATTCCACATTCATTATTACTAGCTTTTATTAAGCCCAACAACTCATCATACTTGTCTTCGAAGTCTGTCTGTTCGATATTCCGCGCGCAGTCGTTTCCGCCAACGTATATTATTACCTTGTTAAAGGCTTTGAAATCATACACCGAAATGTCCTGTATTAGTTCAGAGACTGTAGCACCCCCGCGTGAATGCTTTTGTATGCCATTGATAAGACCCTTTGCATTTATAGCATGAAAAATGGAATCGCCTATCAGAAGAATTTTTCTGTCCTTCACATCAGCTCCACTTGCTTTGTGGGGCACTGACTGATAGAGAATTTCATTTCTATTATTTTCCACAGAAATGTGTGGCACTGTATTTCTGTTTGTGGGTTGTCTACTCGTCGTTATGACAGGAATCGTTTGTCCAGCAATTTCCGTATTACTGGTTGTATCTACATTCAGATGCTCTGAAGGGTACAGCCTCGTCTGTTGCGCAGGAGACTCTGTAGTAATATAAATGATCTGCTGCTCATTAACATTCGGCTTTTCAGGAATATTACCATTCTGCTGTTCAGAAATGTTCTCCCTGTTCTGTTCAGTTTTATTTATCCTCTGTTGAGATGTATTCGCTCTACACCTTAGCTGTTCAGAAATATTTGCTTTCAGCTGTTCCGGAATATTTGTCCTCAGCTGTTCATGAATATTTGCCCCCGGCTGTTCAGAAATATATGCCCGCGGCTGCTCAGGAATAATTGCCATCAGCTGTTCAGAAATGTTTGCTCTCAGATGTTCAGAAATATTTGCCCTCGGCTGTTCAGAAATATTTGTCATAGGCTGTTCAGAAATATTTGCCATAGGCTGTTCAGAAATATTTGCCAAAGGCTGTTGAGTAATCCGTCCCCCCTGCTGTTTATACGCATTTACTCTCTGTTGAACTCTCATAATATCTTTCGGCTGGTCTGTTATGATCCTCGGCTGCTCTGTGGTTATTACTCTAGGTTGTTCGGTATTTTTCTGTCGCTGAATGCGTTGCCTCGGCTGTTCGTCAAATGTGTAAGTGGTCTTAGGAATCGTCTGGGATGAATTCAGGGATGCATTCATAATCACCGAGTGGTTGTAAAATCCCTCATCTGCTGACTGATTTTTGTTATTCTGAGTCACCGCATCAGCATAAGTCTTCATAGGTAAGACATTCTCCAAAAGCCTGATCAATGTAAATTTCATGTCATTCAGCTTACGGTCCACGCTTGTAATCATAGCTTCTTTGATGTTTTTAATTTCTGATTCTATTTTATCCATTTTTCTGTACAGTCTGTCGACTGTCTGCGGTTGAATGTTATCCGTCTGAGTTGTCTGCCGCTGATTAATCGGTGTGCTGGTAAAAGCCGGTGGATAACCACTTAATTGAGATGATACCAGTTCTAACGTCTGTGATTGTTTGTTAACTGGCATATTCATATTCTTTGTGCTACAAGTGAATATCTGAGAATCTGTTTGCTCGTCAGTAAATACTTTATGTCTGTAATCACCAGCCGCGCTGTTTAGTTCTATACTGCCGCATTCAAAGTCCGCATAGCCAGTGCCGACGACAGGTCTGTCATTTTCTTGTAAATCAGCGAAAGTACCGACCGTGCCGCTATCTCCTGCTTGCGATCTGCTCATCAAATTGTCCGTTTCTCGCACATACTGCGTGAACAGTGATTTAGCAACTCTGGGAAAATAGTGTTCACGCCAGATCTTATGCCCAACCCCAGTGACTGTGACACAATTTGCCACATTTCCAACACATACATTACATTTCAGTCCTTTCACATGAATTGTAAATTTTAAAGTAGCAGGATTTTCCTTACTGTCCCTACCAATGGATAAGTCGGACTGCACTTTATTTCGGAACATAGAGAAGAATACTGTTGAAACGAAATTCAACGTTGTATGAGTATCATGTGTTTCAGTCATATAGTATACTCTCTCAAATGGATCATCATATATTGAAAACTTTGACTCGTATTCAGAAAACTCTAATAACGAGTACGTAGTCCAGCTATCTTCATTGATACTGGCAAAAACTGCATTCTGCGATTCCTGTTCCGCATGTTTGGACCCACTGGGATTATTTTTGCTTTGTTCAGACTGCTCCATTGCAACGTTGGAATGGAAAAACACCGTCAGTTTGTATTAGAATAAACTCTATTGTATCTGAACCTTAAAATCTGAGATCACTATGAAAGATGCGGTATATTGTTAATATTGTGAAAATAGGCACAAGAATATTGTACTGTTTATTTACCTAATGTCCGAAATGATCTCTAGCACCTTTCTTCATTTTTGGTCGAAGGAATAATCAGGAACTCAACAAAGTTTATTCACATCCGTTTCCTTTTCTAATCGCACAAATGAAATCTGCTTCCATCTTGAATGTTGAATACACTTAAGTCACAAATTTCTTCACTGTCAACCAGTTTCTGCAGGCGAATTTTACACCAGTTTGTAGGATTTTATAATATCTACTTAGATTTTCGCTTTTGAAAGAGGTTTATCCTAAATTTTTGAAATTATTAACGTTTTCTCAATTTTTTGCTAAAGCGCTTCATGAAAAAACAACATGACGTCATGTTTTGGGTGGTAGATTTTTTTTTGTATTGAGTCCAGCACTTTTCTTACGACAGGGCACACATCACGAAAACACGCCTATATATTTTTGACCCCCTTGAAACCCACTTCTATACAGTAAAACTGGGGTTTCAGGGGGTATACCTTATTTCTGCTCTAAAATATAGATCGTGGGTACTTGTTAGAACCGCCTCGATTAGGCGGTTCTAACGAGTGCCCACAATCTATATTTTGAGCAGAAATAAGAAAAATATCACAATTTTTCATCTTAAAATCTTCATTTTTTCGGCGATAAAAGTGGCAATGTATTGGTATAGGCGTGTTTGCGTAATGTATTGAAAATTCATGGTTAGTGTCAAAGACTCTTTAATGGTGAGCCATATAAATTTTATAGGGGCCAACCGATGATATTTTATCATCAAAGACATTTATCGTGTTTTTAGTTTTTGTCGCAATCCTTTTGCAAATATTTAGCAAATTTCATTACGAAAACACGCCTATTCAAATACATTGTAACTTTTGTCGCTGAAAAAATGAAAATTTTAAGATGAAAAATGGTGATATTTTTTTCTTATTTCTGCTCAATATATAGATTGTGAGTACTCTTTAGAACCGCCTCATCGAGGTTCTTATGAGTACCCACAGTCTTTATTTTAGAGCAGAAATAAGAAAAATAAGGTTTACCCCTGTAAACCCCAGTTTTGCTATATAAAAGTGGGGTTCAAGGGGGTCAGAACTATATAGGCGTGTTTTCGTGATGTTCACCAAGCAAGACTGCAGACAGTGTGGCATGTTAAACGACATTCAGTGCCATGGCGCGCACACACAGTATAACGTGACGTCAGAGTGCAGACCACAGAGACGTCAGAAACAACATCGTCGCTGGCATCACAGTTGCTTGAAGTTATTATTTACAGTTTCTTTTGTCTTTACGATTTTCTTCTCGGAGGTAGGGCACTTCCCAGTTGATATATTGATTTCTGCGTTAATATTTATATAAGCAACCATTTTGTCGAAGCCGGCGCCCCATTTTTTCCACCGCTAACTTCAAATCACAAAAATTCTTGCTTATATCTGCAAATCCATTAATTTTAAAAAAAACACCGCTCTAGCCAGTTGTTGGATACAATCCGCTATCTTGTTTGTTTAGATCTTTGCAAGCCGCGACCTGATTGGTTGAATTTCTGCATGTGTATTGGTTAACCAATCAAATCGCCAATTAGGATTTACTGCAGGGCATACAAAAACATGGCGGATGTATCTGACAACTGACGAGAGGTAAATTGTGCAAAACATGATTAACTGCATCATATCTATGCTACATGTGCAAACGTATGAAGCGGCGGAGGAAAAAAATCTTTTAAGATCTCCAGAAAATATTCGCATGTGTGAACAGAATTTTAATACAGAGAAAAGGACACAGAAACAATCTCGTAAGCCAAGAAGTGCCCACTACCGATATTCGACCCCCACCACACCCTTTATTAGGTTACTAAAGTGGCTGAGGGCGATATAAAAGAGTGACATTCACATGATTTTATTTCAGGAGAATTTGTTTACAGACAGATGGACTCGATTTCCTACCCTTTCATAGAGAGGAGTTTGCAGAAAGTTCGACGAAACTGTTTTAAAATCGCCTATTGCCTGTGAAAGGGGAGTTCAGTTTACGCTAAATCGCTCGATCCTGTATTGCTGATGAGCTGAGAAATGAAACAAAACCAGGATTTGTATGATCGCTACATGGCTTTATATTACTGCACAGTGTTAGTGTTAAAACTTTGTTCATTCTAACAAGGTATTGGATGTATCAATTTAAAAATGCACCCCACAAATATATGGATGAAGAATGAATAAATGACCTTTACGTTAAAGATTATTTTCTACTGTTTAATCTTCAGTATATATGTACGTTTTCCTTGCATTTTACACTTAAACTAGCACCGTTTTTTTGCTTTAGACCCAAACAGTTACACAACAGTTACACGTGTAAAAGCAGTAATAGAATACAAAAAATGGGCCCCAAACCAAACAATGACCAGTCAACAAAGCCAAGAAACCAATGTCATATATGCAGTGCGGTGTTTCCTTGCCCGGAACACCTTCGTCGGCACATTGCAAGGCATACAGGCGACACTCCTTATTCATGTACTTATTGCTCTAAAAAGTTCGCATGCAAATCCAATCTGAAACAGCACGAGCTACTTCACACAGATAAGGGTTTACACTTTTGTAAAATATGTAACAAGAAGCTGTCCAGCAAGAAAGGTTTAAACGAACACATGGAACTGCATGCCGAAAAAAAAAACGTCACGCGTGTATGGTCTGTGGCAAATATTTTCATAGACATGTCAATCTTAGGAACCATCTTAATGTGCATACTGGTGAGAAACCTTACAGCTGTGATATTTGCAATAAGAGTTTCAACTCTATCAGCGAAGTTGCTCCTCACATGAAAAGTCATATGCCAGAACTGAAACCATATCAATGTAAGCTGTGTGTCAAACGTTTTCTAAGCCCTTCATTATTAGAAGAACATATGGTTGTTCATTCTGGATTGAAGCAATACTCATGTTCCCTCTGTGGCAGACAGTTTGGGTTAGCAGGCAATCTCCGCCGTCATATGCACACACACGGTGGTGTTAGGAAATTTGCTTGTGATATAGACAAGAAGCTATTCCAAACAAAAGCAGGTCTCAAAAGACACATGCTGACACATACATCTGAAAAACCTCACACATGCAACATTTGTTTTAAATCTTTTAAACAGAAAACTGCTTTGAATGTTCACAAGAGATTACATGACGGAACAAGAAAAATGTTTCCATGTGATATATGTAGTAAAGAACTTGCCTGTCGGTCTAGTCTACGACAGCATATGCTTATTCATGCTGGTGTGAAATTATTTCCTTGTGAAATATGCGGAAAAACATTCAGAACTGAAAATCATGTAAAGGTTCATTTAGCCTCTCACAGTAATGAACGATTATATAAATGCACGATATGTAAAAAATCGTTTAAGACGCGATCTTGTCTTAGTACCCATAAAACGATACATTATGGGCATAGGCCACATTGTTGTGACATTTGTCAGAAAAGTTTCAGGACTGCTGGAGGACTGAAAAAGCACATGATGTCACATACCAAAGAGAAACCCTACCAATGTGATATCTGTCCAAAGATGTTCCGAACCAAGGGTCATGTAAAACGCCATATGGTTATCCATACTGGTGAGAAACCTCATGCCTGCATGTTTTGTAACTTCTCTTCATCGGAGTTATTTGTTCTGCGGAAACACTTACATACTCATACTGGATTTAAGCCGTACTTATGTGATCTTTGTAACCATAGATTCAGTGCGCTGAAGAGTGTCATATGTGGCTTCATTTTGGCGAGAAACCACACAAGTGTTTAATTTGTGATAGAACCTTTGCCCTCAAAGAATACCTGGATCTTCACATGGCAGCACACACAGACACTAAACGTTATTATTGTGACATTTGTGGAAAAACATATACACAAATGGGGAATTTAAGAAAGCATTATTCTATACAAACAGGTCAATGTCAAAAATAGTTTTTTTTTGTTGAAAAAAAATGCAAATATTTTGGCAATATGTTCTATAAAAGAGGTATCCTTTGGATGCAAGGAATACACCACAGAACTAGAAAATATGAAGTATACATGTTTTCTGGGCCAGTCTTACTAGTTTCGGCCGATTTGGCCTCATCAATGACCCTCAAATATTTTCAAAATTCCACAATGGAATCAATAATCCCAAAGGACAAGAAAATATAAACTACACTATGATGAAGGACAGGGAGACTTTTTACGGCCGCCACACATTCCCAGACACCAGCTGTAGTGACGTTAAATATTTTCTATAAAAGAGGTATCCTTTGGAAGCAAGGAATACACCACAGAACTGGAAAATATGAAGTGTACATGTTTTCTGCATCACTTAAACAAGTCCGTGAAATGAACAACCCCTTAAACCCCACTTTAAATAAAGAAAACTGGGGTTTACGGGGGTAAACATTATTTTTCTTATTTCTGCTCAAAGACATAGGTTATATGGGTACTCGTTACAGCCGCTGCAATGAGGCGGTTCTAACGAGCACCCACAACCTATGTTTGTAGTTTAAATAAGAAAAATATCACGGATTTCCACAAGAAAAGTAGCCATTTTGGAGATGTGAAAAAATTGCACTATGTCGCACCGGTGTGTTATCGTAATGTGCGCCAGACTAGCCAACGTAAGTTGCATCTTGAGAAAGGCTGTCTAGCCACGAGGTTATAAAACATTTTTCATGCTCAAACTCAGCTAAGAGTGAAATTTGTGGTGCTCATAAAAATTAAAACACTAATAAATCGGACGATTTTTCTTTTTCAGATAGCAGGGAATGTTATTTGTCCTGCTCACAAATTTTAAAATGCCAACAATTGTTGGCATTTTAAAATTTTCCTGCTCACAAATTTTAAAATACGAACAATTGTTGGCATTTTAATTTTAAAATGCTAACAATTGTTGGCATTTGAAAATTTGTGAGCAGGACAAATTTCATGCTCAAGTGAGTTGAGCATGAAAAATGTTTTATAACCTCGGGGCCTGTTTTATTTGCGTAAAAGGTGCAGTTTAGTCAGCAAGATTTTAACAGCTGATCAACAATGAGGGAAGTTTAAGATCCGATACAGAAACGAGTGCGTTTGCGCACGAGTTTTTTTTTATCGATTTTTAACCCTTGTCCTGCTGAATATTTTAATCTGCCACACACACTAACGATAATCAGCCAATCAGCTTACTTGATGCAAATTGTGGCAATAAAAATACACAATCTGAATGACAAACAATCTAGATCCTGATCAGATGGCTTCTTCAGAAGCCATCTGATCTGGATCTACATTGTATGAAATATAAGGCATATCCGAGCTCAGCAGGACAAGGCTTCAACCTCCTAAGGTTTATATCCTTTCCAGAAGGCCAGAGGCGGTTATCATTTTGGACGCTTTTTTAGCTTTTCCTTTAATCCATCTTTTAAAATAGCGATGTCCGGGCGGGCGTGCGTGGGTCGGGCGTCCGAGGTTTTATCTTTTGGTTAACCTTTTTGTCAAAGTAATTCATTACCTTAAAGTTTATTCTTCAGTGGATTGTTTTCATATTGGGACTGTTGCTTCATTGGAGATACCCCTTTCATAAACAATCCATTAACCCTTATCACGCTGTTCACGACAACCCATATCTTTGGAAACAGCGTAGATCCAGATCAGATGCCATCTGATCAGGATCTACACTGTTTGACATTCATTTTATGAATTTGCAGGAATAAATTACATCAAGTAATCTGATTGGTTCAAAGTCAGAGAAGGGTGTGGCTAAAATGAATATTCAACAAGAGAAGGGATAATGGCACCAAGGACCAAAGTTTAGGTGAATTTTGAAGTTGCCGTTTTTCGAACTCAACTTCATTTCGATGTGTTCTCTGTATTACTCTCTTATTTCCCTTGCAAGTTCAGCAGTGCAGTGGATAGAGTACAGGGCTTTGAACAAGAGGGTCATGGGTTCATTTTGTTTTTGTTTTTTGTTTTCTTAAACATCAACAGTTATTAATACTTGAAGTTTTGTAGATTTTTTTGACAAATATAAATTTGGTTTTTATGCAAAGGCTTCATTGAAAACAGGATTTAATTCATGTTCATTCGTTCTTAGGGGTATTTTTGTGATCTTTCAACTGTTGCAGTCTATTAAGCTCTCTCACACAAGAAAATGGCTTTTTTTAGGAAAAATTGGCATTGAACGTACAAGAAAAACATTGAAAAAAAAAAAAAAAAAAAAAAAAAAACTTAAAACTAGATTTCTTGTTCAGTGTTTCTTAAGGGCACTACGAGGACTGTTCAAATATGAATGCAACTAAGCAAATAAAAATGTTTCCGTGATAGATTTCGATGAAAAATTTATTTTGTCCCCTCAAAGTATTCCCCTTTAACAGAAATACAAACTTTCAGTCTTCTGAGCCAATCATTGAATGCATTTTGGTAGTCTTTTCGAGGTATACTATGAAGGCACTGGAATATTGCAGAACCGAGGTGTTTGCGCTGTACCAATTTTCGACCAGAAAGGTATTTTTCAGCCGCGGGAACAAAAAAAAATGTCACACGGGGCAAGGTCAGGCGAATACGGGGTGAGGGAGTTCAACAACCTTTCCCTGCTTCCGATAGTCTTGCACAATGAACGCCTTGTGCGATGAAGCATTGCCATGTCAGTATGAAGTTTTATACAGAGAGACCTGCTCTTGAGGAGCGATTGCTTATCTGCTCTGTGATCTAAACAAAACATGTTAAATTGGTCTGAGAGCAATATGATATGCTAGTATGGAGAATTTATTGCTGCCAGATGCCTTACCTGTAAGATTTGTCTGCTTCATATTTAATTTGGTGAAAATGGTTATTACGGTCCATCAACAATACAAAGTCAACACGCTAACAAGTCCATGTAATGAACACCCCTCTACACCCCACTTTATATAGTGAAAACTGGGGTTTACAGGGGTATACATTATTTTTCTTATTTCTGTTCCTAGACATAAGATGTGGGTACTCGTTAGAGCCGCCCCAATGAAGCGGTTCTAACGAGCACACTGAACCTATGTTTGGAGTAAAAATAAGAAAAGTATAATAAAGTTCATCAGATATGAAAGATGGATGTGTAATCTTAATGGGTAAGTAAATAAACAGGCAAATAAATTATTAATTAAATAAATAAATGAACAAACAATAAGAGTTATAAAGAAACTGGTATAGGTTGCAGTAATGGCATCAACATGTGAAATGCCATTTTAAACGGCAAGGGCTGAAACCGAACAACGCAAATCAGAATAAAATACCAGTAATACATACAGTTTTAATCCGACCGTCCATATCTATCACTTCATCATTAAGACACACCTACACCCCATTAAACCCAACTTTTACACAGTAATCCTGGGGTTTACAGGTCTAAGCATTATTTTTCTTATTTCTGCTTAAACATATAGATTGTGGGTACTCGATAAAACCGCCCCATCGGGGCTGTTCTAACTCAAGTTCCCACAATCTATGTTTTGAGCAGAAACATGAAAAATATCAGAATTTTTTATCTGAACATTTTCATTATTTGGTGGTATTTTAAATAGGCGTGTGATGAGAGGCATGGGGTGGAGGGGGGGGGGCAAAAATATATATTACTTTATAGACAGTGTAGACCCAGATCAGACGCCACATTGTGGCGTCTGATCTGGGTCCACCCTGTGTTAATGCCCCAAAATATAAGAAGCTATGCGTATTTAGGTTAACTCATCATAGTTTTCATGTCATTAGGGATCATTGATTTCATTGAGGATGTTTGAACATACATGTATTTGAGGGTCACCGATGAGGCCTAATTGGCCGAAACTAGCTAGCCGGCCCAGAACACTCCATACTTTTTCCTGCTACGGTATTTTTCTTGGTTCCGAAAGATAACCCTTTTGTCAGACATATTTAACTCCCAGCTAATTTAAAGGGAATGTGTGGCGGCCGTAAAAAGTCTCCCAGCCCTTCATCATAATGTAGTTTATATTTTCTTTTGTTCTTTGGGATCATTGATTTCATTGTGGAATTTTGAAACTGTTTGAGGTCACTGATGAGGACTTATTGACCGAAACTAGCTTGTCTGGCCCAGAAAAACTTGTAAATGCCATACATTTAACTTCTGCGGTGTATTCATTGCTTCCAAAGGATAATCATTTTATAGAACAAGAAGAAAGAGAGACAGTGTAATGAAAACATTACAAGTGCAGTGTTTTCCCTGAAAATGTCCATAACGACAAAGTATCCAAAATAAAACAATATTACAAGGGCGTACTTTTTATGTATAAGACTGTTTTGTTCTTTTTTTTCTGATCCTCATATTCACCAAGTGGATTTTTTTATGTACAAAGTTATTTTAAGAAATATTTTATCTAGAATATTGAATCAGAGAATAATATGGCCCCTGCCAATCGAGCCTTGGAGAAATAGACTGGGCTGCATGATGCTTCCATGTAGAGCTTAACCCGGCCGCGCATGAGTACTAGTAAACCGCTTAGAAGGTCTAAGCCTGCAAAGTGGTGGGCATCAGTCCGTTTATGCATATAAACCATGTTGGCTTCATTGGACGGCAGGGATTGAGATGTCATATCATCCCAATTTCGGTTATAAGTCACACAAAATTTGAAGCGTGTCTCCAAAATGACCTAACAAGCATTGACGGAGAAGTTAAACCTCAAATCAGACAAACAAGCAAACCTCAAATGAAACAAACAGAGAATAATAGATGGTAAACATGTAAGTTTAAAGAGTAATCCATAAACTTCTGGATATCATTATTTTTAGCATATGAGGTAATTTCATTCAACAATATTACATAATCTCGGACTTTACTACATAAAAGGGATCAGAATTCCCATAGTTTTCAGTTTTTGGGGTTATTATGAAACTTCACTGTAAGTTTGTAGAAATTCATGCTTATTACAGCCAACAGGCCCCCGCCTATCGGGGCCTAAAGAAATAGATAGGTTGCATGATGCTTCCACGCAGAGCTGATACCGACCCGTTACACAAGAACTGGTAAACCGCTTAGAGGATCTAAGTCTGCCCAGGCAAAGCGGTGCGAGTCGGACCGTCCATGCTTATAAACCCTATTGGTTAAATTAAGCGACAGGGCTTGAGATGTCATTTCATCTCAATGTCGGGTAAAAGTCCCACAAAATTGGAAGCAACGTCTCCAAAATGACCAATACATTGTTGACGGGGACGTTAAACCTCAAACCAAACAAACCAAACAAAAGTTACAGCAAACATCATTTCAAATTCAAAAACATGAAAAAAATGGCCGAACGAACGAACATACGAACGGAAATAGTGTGTTGTGTTTAAAGTTTGTAGATGATGCGTATAACGATTTGCAAGTTATTAAAAAAAAACAAAAAAACATGTAACTCAACACTGAGTTTGACTGGGTCCTGGACCACCTTAGTGAAGGGCCGCCCATCCCTACCACTATTGACATGGTTAAGAAGGCTGTCTCTCAGATCGAAGCTGGCAAAGCACCGGGCCCATCGGGCATAATGGTGGGGATGATAGGTGATGCGGATGCCTCAACGATCCGTGACCTTGCAGCTTCGATCATCCGTGATGGCTAGATACCCTCTGACGGGGTACAGAGTTTCATAGTCAGTCTCTACAAGGGCAAGGATGATGCACTGGACAGGAGCAACTACCGTGGTCTCAAGCTGACAGAACAGGTCATGAAAGTCTGAAGAGGATAGTGGATGGCCTCATTAGACAGTTTTCGTCCCAGGAGGAGGCACAACAGACACAATCTGTGTTGTAATGCAGCTGCAAGAATAGTATCTGGCTGCCAACAAGACTCTACTTGGCTTTCGTAGACATGGAGAAGGCATTTGATCGAGTACATCGGAATGTCATCTGGTGGGCACTAAGAAAACTTAAAGTGGATGAGTGTATTATGCGACTGGTCCAGGGGATATATGCTAATGCTCGAAGCCATGTCCGTGTTGGTGATAGTTAGAGTGCAGAGTTTGAAGTAAAGGTTGATGGTTATCAAGGCTCTGTTCTCAGCCAACTGCTTTTCACCATTTTGCTTGAAGCCTTGTCATGCGAGTTCCGCTCTAGAGTTCCCTTGGAGGAGCTGTATGTCGATGACCTGGTCATCATAGCTGAATCACTCGAGGAATGTGTCAGGAGGCTCTTAACTTGGACAGAGGCAATGGAGGAAAAAGGACTGAGAGTAAATGCAGGAAAGACGAAGATCATGATCCGTGGTTCAGGCCTGGACCTCCTGCAGAGTATGGGTCAGTTCCAATGTGTCGTATGTCACACTGGAGTGGGCAACAACAATATTGTTTTGCAATGGTTCTGGATGCATAGGAAATGCAGTGAGCTGAGCTCAAGCACTTGGCAGAGAACCCTGATTACAGGTTTACACAGTGCCAAGGAACTGCACACCACTTAGATGGCAGACCACAGAGGGAAGTCGAAGTCGGACCTGACAAGCTGGAAGTGGTAGCTTCCTTTTGCCACTTAGGTGACATGCTCTCAGCAGCGGGTGGCTATCGTGTTAAAACAGCCTGGCAGAAATTCAAGGAGCTGCTACCAGTTCCCTCTTCCCGCCATCTCTCATTCAAGACAGGCGGCCATGTGTACAGCTCTTTTGTGTGGAGCGCAATGCCTCATGCCAGTGTGACTTGGCCATTGTCAAAGCCAAACCTCTAGTGTCTGCAGTGGAATGTCACAGGGCAATAATGATCAGACATATCTGCAATGTCAAGCCACAGGACACTGTCACAATCAAGTCCAGTGAGTTACTTGAACGTCTTGGCACTGAGGACCTGAACCTCATCCTGAAAGAGAGAAGGCTCCGCTGGTATGGACACGTGGAACCCTCCAACGGTCCAGTCAAGACTGCTTGTAACATACAGGTAGATGGAAGGCGTGGGCCGGGGAGGCACAGGATGACCTGGAAGCAGTTGACAGAGAGAGATCGCAGAGAGTGGAAGCTCGACCCTCATGATAGACAAACCTGGAGATCTGGTGTGAGATCTGCCATGCCTGCAGCAAGCCGGATACCTGGAAGCGGCCCATTTTTGTGGCTTTGCCCCTGTACCTACATGTTAATCAAAACTCGGATGATGATGATGATGATGATGATGATGACGATCAAAACTGTGGATGGACAGATGGACGGGCAGATGGACAGACAGATGAACAGATAGACAGACAGCCCTTTGCTTCATAATCATGTGCGCATTGTCACTGACAATAAGTACAACATATTTAATTGGAATATCTATAACCGTTTTCATAATGTTTTCAAATTATGAAGAATAAAAAAAGAATAAAAGAATAAAACTGCAAGCACTGCATGATGCCCCGCCACTACAATTATATCAAGCAAGTGCCATATCACAGTGAAAAGGGAATTAAAAGTAAGGCTGCATTACTATTTCCCTTAATAAAGTTGACAGGAATACAAGGCTACGATGACTATTTTCAATATTCAAAGAGCCATGGCTCCAAAAGAAAGTAAACCAAATTTTAAAATTCTCATTTTCAGTTTTGGGGACCGGTGCCCTTTAAACTAACATCAAGTCTTCAAAATCTAGTCAAATCTTTGGTCAGTTGCAATATATTTTGTATCAAGTTAGACCACATTTCATTGATGTGTTCATGAGATTGGGTGCAGACAAGCCATCTTTGGCCCAAAATTGACAATTTGATGGGGCCTGTGCCCTTGAAAATAAGGTCAAGGTCACCAAAACCTAAATGCTGTTTTCCCCAATCCTAGTGATGTAACCATGCGGGTTTGGTCAAAATCAATCATTAGGTTCAGTAGATATAGTGCTTCAAACAGACTACATGATATAAATGGCTATGTTTTATGTTCAAGGGGCAATAACTCCAAAAGTAGGAAAATCAGAGTAATGGTTCATGTCTTCTGCACGTCGTTTAATTCTGCTCTACATATCTTTGAAGATTCATGGAAATATCTCACACAGCATTGAAGTTATTGAGCGGACACAAACTATGATAGAAATGGCTATGCTCAATGTTCAAAGGGTAACAACTACAAAAGTAGGAAAATTAGAGTTACGGTTCATACATTCTGCACGTCATCTCATAGTGCTCTTCATATCTGTATAGTTATGTGAAAACATCTCAAATGGTATCAGAGTAATGGAGCGGACACAAAACTGATAGCATCAGCTATGTTCAAAGTTCAAAGGGCAATAACTCCAGAAGTAGGAAATCAGAGTTACGGCTCATATGTTCTGCCTGTCGTCTCATGATACACTACATACCTGTGAAATTTCCTGAAAATATCTCAAATGGTATCGAAGTTATAGAGTGGACACAAAACTATGACCGAAATGGCTATGTTCAATGTTCAATGGGCAATAACTCCAAAAGTAGGAAAATCAGAGTTATGGTTCATATGTTCTGCACGTCGTCTTATGATGCTTTACATATCAGTGAAGTTTCATGAAAATATCTCGAATGGTTTCAGAGTTTTGAAGCGGACACGAAACAGATAGCAGCAGGTACATGTATATGCAAAGTTCCAAGGGCAATAACTCCAAAAGTAGGTAAACCAAAGTCACAGGTTATATGTTCAGCACGTCGTCTCATGGTGCTCTACATATCTGTATAGTTTCATGGAAATATCTCAAACGGTATCGAAGTAATGGAGCGGACACGAAACTATGACAGACATGGCTATGTTCAATGTACAAAGGGCATCAACTCCAAAAGTAGGAAAATCAGAGTTACCGTTCTAGTGTTCTGCACGTTGTCTGATAGTGCTCTACATATCTGTGAAGTTTCGTGAAAATATCTCAAACGGTATCAGAGTTATGGAGCGGACATGAAACTATGAGGCGCTGACGGACGGATGTACAGACACTCAAAACTTCGGAGGGTATAACATAATATCCACTTTTAATGGCGGGGCATAAAAAGTGAAAATTTGAATTTTGCAAAGGGCCATAAGTCTAGCAATAGCTAGAGTAATATAATTTGCTATGAAATTGTGTATTGTTGTTGTCAGTTTGAAGTTCAAGTGTTTGCAAGTTATTAAGGAAAAAAACAACAACAAAACAACAACAACCAAAAATGGGGTCGGAGGGATGGACGGGCAGAGTGAATACCATTATGATAACACACCCATGTGACACAGTGCAGTTTTTCACATCTCCGAAATGGCTACTTTTCTCATGAAAATCCGTGATATTTTTCTTATTTATACTGCAAACATGGGTTGTGGGTGCTCGTTAGAACCACATTATTGAGGTGGTTCTAACGAGTACCCACAACCCATGTCTTGGAGCAGAAAAAATAATGTATACCCCTCTAAACCACAGTGTTCTCTATATAAGTGGGGTTTAGGGGGGGGGGGTGTTTATTTCATGGACTTGTTCAGTTGATGCTGAAGGGCACCCGCAAACACTTTGCGGGGCCCTTATAATTTAGTCACCATCTCAAACTGGACAAAATGAACAGTTACTTTTTATACTGAAACAAATTAAATTAAAATAATAAATTAATATGTCATCTCTGATGTTTTAAAGAGAAAAATTCACAGATGAACTTTTTCTGTAAAGCACCAGTCAGCATCTGGATATAATCACCTGCGGTTAGCATAAATTGTGATGGTTGATGGCAGTCCGACACATGAAACTGTTATTTTAATGATAATTGCCTCTGATAAGACCAAGGCAAAATTTTGGGAGAATCCGGTTAAAACTGTAGACTGATGTAGCAATCTGACATTGGCCAAGCCAGTTGCGGGTCTCATTCTTTGAAATATTTCTTCAATTTTCGAAGAACTTTATTCTTGTAAAACTTCGCATTTACAGATTTGCCTTTAGGCACAGCAACCTGAATAGCAGGTCCCTGATTTGAAAAGAATATGGCATACATTACCTTCTTGACGCTCATGGTCCGCTTTGCAATGCATGGTCTTTTGCAAAACTTTTTTGCCCATATTTTGTTCTGAATCTTTCGTTTTGGCTCAAAAAAGTGAACCCATGTCTCGTCACCTGTGACGACATTAGCGAAAGACCGTGCATTGTAATTTGGAAACTTTTTAAGTAACTTCTTGGCGCACTGAACGCGTGTCTTTTTCTGCTCATCTGTCAACAGATTGGGAATCCATCTAGCACAGATCTTTCTCATTTTCAAATCCCGTTTCAGAATTGTATGAGCTGCTCCTAATGAGATGCCAACCATACTAGCTATTTGCCTAGTGGTGTATCGTGCATCGGCAGCAACTTTCTTTCACTCTAGCAACCATCTTGGCAGTTGTTGCTCTTTTCGGCCGACGATCATGTGGTACATCTTCTATTGAGCCTAGCCCACAGCTGAATTTCTTACACCAACGAAACACTGTCGGAAAAGACATTTCATTATACCAATAAATCGAACATACTTCATCAAAAATGTCTTTGCACCGTATACCAAGAATACAACGATTCTTAATATAGGACCGTATTTCAACGGCGTACTCTGACCGTCTTCCAACCATGTTTTGTATTAGTATACAAGAGTAGACAGTGTTTATCGAACGATATACATGGCTAAGTGCACGGATTTTAACAGGTTTGGTATCAATGTATAGGTATAATGTTTTTCTACGCTGTGATATTTATTTCCAGGTCATTTTCGCATTAATGCATGAGAAAATGTTCTACTTGCATTAATATTTGAACAGTCCTCGTATCTGGTTCTCTTGTAATTATGCCCCCGACTTCGAAGAAGTTGGAGAGACATATTGCTTCGTTACGCTTTGTAATGGATAGCATAACTTTAGGACCATGTTTGCTAGGGTTTTGGTTTGGTTTGTTTTCATTGGAGTTTAACGGCCCAGTCAACACTGTTTAGGTCATTTTTGAGCCGGTCAGTTTACCTATCCACACTCTACCTGGGCAGGGTTATACGTAAGCGGTTAACCAGTACAGTGCACATTCTGTCGCCAGAAAATGACAACTGCCCTTCTTGAATCAGCCGAAGGGAGAGAATGACCGTAGAAAAGATTTCATGATCAAACTCCACGAAAGAATGTCGCCGACCCCGGCAAGTATGCTGTTAAAATGGCATTTTTCTGACGATACAATTGCAGATAAATTGCGGATTAAAATGTAATTAAGTTCTGAAGTTAGATCCTTTGGAAGCAAGGAATACACCAAATAAACGAAAATACAGACTCGGTTTTATTGAAAACTTATTTTGCTTGTCATAAAATCGGATTTACAAGGGCATTACATAAGCGTGTTAACATGATGAAAATAAAATTCGATAAAACTAGCCAATATTGTTTGTTGGAATAATAATAATAATAATAATAATAATAATAATAATAATAATAATCATACTACTACTACTACTGATGCTACCACGCGGAGCTGAAACTGACCGCACATGGGTATACTGGTAAACCACTTAGGAGGTCTTTGCCTGCCCTTGTTAATATTTCTGCTCCAAACATATATTTATGATACTCATTAGAACCGCCTCGGCGAGGCGTCTCTAACCGGTTCAGCCAATCTATGTTTTGAGTACCCACAATTTATGTTTTTGAGCAGAAATAAGAAAAATAATGTGCATCCCTGTTATCCAAGTTCCATTATAAAAATGGGGTTTCGTGATTTTTGGATACTAGTTTGATCACGTAGTATATTGTGAGCCGGCGCACAATCAAACTTAAAAGTCAGCCTGTGCATCCACACAGGCTGGTCAGTGTTCCCTTTTCGCATTTCATTACGAAAACACGCCTATACAAATGCATGGTAAATTTTACCGCCGGAAAAAATAGAAGAAAATTTTAAGATGAAAAATTGTGATATTTTTCTTGTTTCTGCTCAAAATATTGATTGTGGGTACTCGTTAGAACCGCCTCATCGATGCGGTTTTTACTATATTTTGAGCAGAAATACGAAAAATAAGGTTAACCTGTAAACCCAAGTTTTTCTATTCAAAAAGGGGTTCAAGGGGGTCAAAAGTATAAGTGTCTTATCTAGTGTTTGGGCTTTCCAAATAAAATATTTGACATCCCTGGTCTATCTTAGTTTTCGCTGTTTGCAAATATCTTCTTGTAGGTTTGTCATGTTCCGGCTCATTTAATGGGCTTCTACACTACAACATTTTTGGGTCGACCATTTGCTGATCGACCCAAAGTTGCTAAGTATAAAACTCTAGTGTTAAAGTCCACGTGACTATCACTGACTGGAAATCCAGGTAACGGTAATTTCATTACGAAAACACGCCTATACAAATACATTGTAAAATTTATCGCCTAAAAATGAAAATTTTAGGATGAAAACTGGTGATATTTTTCTTATTTCTGCTCAAAATATAGATTGTGGGTACTCGTTAGAACCGCGTTGACAATCTACATTTTAGAGCAGAAATAAGAAAAATAGTGTTTTCCAATGCAAACCCCAGTTTTACTATATAAAAGTGAGGTTCAGAATGCGGCGTCTGATTAGGGTCTACAGTATTTACTTAAAATGACATACCAGGGTTAGAAGCCTCCGTGGTCGAGTGGTTACGCTACTCGCCTTGTAAACCAGGGGTCGCAGGTTCGATCCCGGGCTTCTCCAGACTTTCGGATGAGTCTTTGAACCGAGGTCCCGTCTCCGTATGACCTTAGCTGTTGGTGGGACGTAAAACTGAAACACTCACTTACTCACATACTAGGGTTAAAGGAAACAGTTTAAGCTCAGCCCAGAACTTTTCCAAGCCTTCACCCAGAGAAATCGGCCCACCACTACTCTTAGTCCTTTGATTAAATAAGGAAGAGTCTATTGTCAGACCTCTATCAATAGCACAAAGTCGAGTAAAATGCTATCGCTACTTTTACGTAGCTCACAGGTTCGATACCTGACGGGGTCGGTAACATTATTTCATGGAAATTGATCATGAAATCTTTTCTACGGTCATTTTCTACCTTCCGCTGATTCAAGATGGACAGTTGTCAGTTTCTGGCGAAAGACTGTGCCCTCTACTGGTTAACCGCTTACGTATAATAGAAGTGAAGGCAATAATCAGGAATCGATACAATTAACCCACAGCTCCCATCAGAGACACCAAAGGGAAAGAAGTACAAACATGAAACAACTAGACCCTAATGGAAACATCAATAGCGGTATAAGCCTGCCTAGGAAAAGTGTGTTTTGGTAAACAGCTCGGCTCAATACTACCTGAATAGTGTTGACTGAGCCGTTATTGTGCCATGTTCTGGTTAACAGCTTACGTATAAGTATGCCTAGGAAAAGTGTGTTTAAGTAAACAGGCCGGGTGATATGGCCTAAAGAATGTTGACTGGGCCCTTAAACTCCAATACAAACAAACAAAACAAATAAAATCAGGGCGGATTTACTCTTTTATTTACATAGCATACACGAACCAGCCAAAAAAAAAAAAAAAACTGAAAAAAAATGAAAATAATTAATATAGTGCTCTCCAATTCTACAGAAATTCCCCTATTAAGACAACCTAAAATTATGGTTAACCCTGCTTTAAAAACCTTAATTAGTAGGTTTCAATTTTTCATTCCTTATGTTTTCTGCAGACATTGTCCTCTGGTCAGAGACCACCTTTGGGACTGTTCAAAAGTGGTCTTAATATAGGAATTTACTGTACGATTCAAAGATTTATTGGTGGGACCAAAGCACCAGTATATGAATGATCTAATACACTCACTAGATGGTTGAGCACGCGCATGTTGTTATTTCTTTTGTTTCTGCACTTCCATTCATTTTTCTTCTTCTCCTCTGTTACTCATATTTATCTCATTTACTATCTCTTTTCTCCCTTTCTCCGGGAGATGACACACAATGAGCCACAATCGATGACGTGTGGTTAAACCCAAAACAATCAATCAAACTCATTACTTTACATGAAACTCAGACTGGAATAGATTCTACAGACTTATGCTCGTTTTACATGATAATGCGGATTTGCTGTTAGAAACTGAATGGGAGGAGCATACAAATCACATTACAGTGAAACTTCGATGGCGTAGTGCGCCATTATTCTAACGGACCACGAGAAACCGAGAGGGTAAGAATCCAGGTGAAATTTCGAAAATTGTAGCAAGGACAATGACTAGCAGTTTGGTTTTCCCTCTTGTGATTTCAGTCTTTCAGAAGAGATCTGAAGATCTGACCTTCCCTGAAATGACTGAAAATCGTCTTTTGTTCCTGTTGACAAAGTGGTAAAGCTCACTCTCTCTCTCTCTCAGGCAGTTTTAAAAAGAGAGAGAGAGAGAGAGAGAGAGAGAGAGGGTTGAGAGAGAGAGAGAGAGAGAGAGAGAGAGAGAGAGAGAGAGAGAGAGAGAGAGAGAGAGAGAGAGAGAGAGAGATTACCACTACCACTTCGCCGAAACGAACTAAAACCCATTCACATCTACTTAGAAACGTTGAAAATATAAATGATATAGCCTGTTTAAGCAACGCAAAGGACACGTTGCAAACCTTATGATAAAAACATTGTATGAAGTTGCCAAGTTGTAATATAGTCATTTCGATGCTTATCGATAAACCGATAAATACCGATAAATGGCAGGACCTAGTGAAGAAAAGTATGTCTACAACTTCATATCCACAGTGCATTTACGAGCCACACTACATAAACGGAGCCAGACGTGTTTTGAACAAACTGTCTGTGACTTCATACAGAGACATGTGTGGGACATTATGGTTGTTATTTATCACACAGACACACTTAAACAGCAACACCCAGCTAAACACTTTCAATGAATAATCTGTTTAAAAGAAAAATCAACTGTCTTTTGTCACCTTTCACAAAGTTGCGTGTCCTCTTCTAAGATATCACTATTAAGAAGCTCAATATCCTCTGCGTATTTCGAAGGTAAAATATCATAGCGGTCGAATAGCATTCCTTTTTTACTTAATTATGCCGTTCAAAGAAGAGAGAGAAATAAAAATACGAAGCATCAACCTCGTTTTTGTCACAGATCGGTTCTTTTCGAGCTACGCTCGTACATGTTCGGAGCCGCACGTGACCCGGACGTTCCGCGTAAGATTGAAGGTGAGGAGCCAGCGGGCCCGCTCTTTTTCTGTTACTTTTTTGTTTGTTTTTTTCCTATTAATGCTACTCGCTCACATTTGAGCATTACGAGCAGGATTTCCTGGGTGGTAACCAGTGCTTTATTATTATTATTATTATTATTATTTATTATTAAGCAATGTGGATGAAGTGCCTTGCTCAAGGACACAACACTTTGGTCAGAGTGAGGCTCGAACCCGCAACCTCTCGATCACAAATCCGATGCGCTACCACTGCACCAAAGCGCTCCGTGTAAGCTAAATCATGACAAAATCTTCTCCTTCAGATTATCTTTCACATCAAAGTTGGTCAAAAAGGACGTTTTCTGTTAGTAGTGGTCTTTATATCAGATAAGGAGGAAGTGTCATCCACCGGATGGGCAGTAAATTTGATGATCATTGATAATCTTGATCATCATGCTCATCATCACGAGAACATGCCTTAATAATTCTGACCCGCTTAAACCCCATTTTTATATAGAGGATCTTACATGAGTGTTCATGAATTATTGAATTTATTAAACGAGTTGAGGAAAAGGAATAATATGCGAGGCTTTGCCGGGCATTTTATGCATTTTTCTCAAAGAGTTTAATAAATTCAATAATACATGAGCACGAATGCAACATTCTATTTACCATATGACATTGAAAACGCATTTTATTCACGATTTGTTGACAAATATGTTAATATTCCGTCATTAGTAAACGCGACGTTGTTAATGACGTCGTACATGTAACGTTACGGAGCGTTTCTAACTAATTTGCATATTTAATCCACTAGAAGATTGCGGAATTTATTAAAGTGCTTTTTTTTCATTCTCAGACGCGACGTCATATGATAAATAGAAAAACTTGTTTGTTTGATTTGAGGTTTAACGTCCCTGTCAACACTATTTATGTCAATTTGGAGACGTTGCTTCCAATTTTGTGTGACTTTTACCCGACACTGAGATGAAATGACATCTCAATCCGTGCCGCCCAATGAAACCAATAAGGTTTATAAGCATGGACATTACCAGTACTCATGTGCGGTCAGTATCAGCTCTGCGTTGAAGCACCGTGCAGCCGAATCTTTTTCTCCAAGCCCCGATGGGCTGGGGCGGGGTATATAGAAAAACTTGGGTTTACAGGGGTAAACCTTTTTTTTTTTATTTCTGTTCTAAAATAAAGGTTGTGAATACTCGTTAGAACCGCCTCGATGAGGCGTTTCTAACGTGTACCCGTAACGTATATTTTGAGTAGATATAAAAAAATAACGATAATCACGATTATTCATCTTTAAATTTTCTTTTTTTGCGCGCGGTAAAGTTTACGGTGTATTTGTATGGGCCTGTTTTCGAAATGTTAAGCGGGAATTGTCAGACTGGTGACCAAGAGAACGCGGGTTCGATATCTGCCTGGGTTGGCAACATATTTTCGTTGACATTGATCATGAAATCTTTTCTACAGTCATTATCTCCCCTCCGCTGATTCAAAAGGCCACACCACGAAAACACGCCTATATAATTTTGACCCCTTGAACCCCACATTTATATAGTAAAACGGGTTTACATGAGTAACCCTAATTTTTCTTATTTCTGCTGTAAAATATAGATTTAGGGCACTCGTTAGAACCGCCTCGATTCGATGCGGTTCTAACGTGTATCTATAATCTATATTTTGAGCATTTCTGCTCTAAAATATAGATTGTGGGTACTCGTTAGAACCGCCTCGATTCGAGGCGGTTCTAACGTGTATCCACAATCTATATTTTGAGCATTTCTGCTCTAAAATATAGATTGTGGGTACTCGTTAGAACCGCCTTGATTCGAGGCGGTTCTAACGTGTATCCACAATCTATATTTTGAGCAGAAATAAGAAACATATCACGATTTATCATCCTTATATTTTCTTTTTTGTGCGGTAAAATTTACAATGTATTTGTACAGGCATGTTTTTGTAATGTCAAGGTGGAATTGTCAGACTGCATGATGATCAGGAGGACGTGGGTTCGATACATGCCTGGTTCGGCAACTTTTTCTCGCGGAGATTGATCATGAAATCTTTTCTACAGTCATTCTCTCCTTTCCGCTTCTTCAAGTAGGCGAAAGAATGTGCGCTGTACTGGTTAATCGCTTGCATAAGAAGTGTGGATAGACCGGTTCAATATGGCCTAAATAGTGTTGACAGGGCCGTAAAATTGCAAAACAAACAGACAAACAAACAAAATAAGAAAGTGTCATAGATCTGACGGCGAGAACTGGGTTTGTGATTTTATCTTTCTCACACCTGAATGAGATTCGGTATAAAACACCTAGATGTGTCTTGCTCCACACAAACCAGTTCCACTTGTGCAACAGTAAACAAAGGATAAGGGATTTTATACTGATTCTTCTTCATTCAGGTAAGTGAAATGTTAATATTGTTTGTCATATGACGTCGCGTATGAGAATATAATAACGCCATGTAAAATTCGATAATCCACTGGTGGATTAAATATTCAAATTAGTTATATAAGCCCATTAACGACGTCGCGTTTACTAATAGCAGAATATTGATATTTTTGTAAAACAATCGTGAATAAATTGCGCTTTAAACGTCATATGATAAATAGAAAATTGCATTCGTGTTCATGTGTTATTGAATTTATTAAACTCGTTGAGGAAAAGGGATAAAATGCTCGGTAAAGCCCCGCATTTTATCGCTTTTCCTCAACTCGTTTAATAAATTCAATCGTGCATGAACACTCATGTAAGATCCTCTATTTCTTACTTGTTTCATTTTCTTGTATATTTAAATTCTGCTATTAAGTCCCCCATAAAATTAAGACTATTTCTCATTAGGAACTTGTCCATGTGAAAATGGTGTCCAATATGGTGTTAGAGTATAAGAATCTTATATGGGTGTGAGGGGTGGATGGAAAAATCCGTCCCGAGGGTCACTGTCCGGCATCACGAGGCTTGCCGAGTGATGCCGGAGAGTGAAGCCTCGTGATGCCGGACAGTGATCCCGAGGGACGGATTTTTCATCCGCCCCTCACACCCATATAGGATTCTTTTTCTTGGATACCTTCCATTTCTTAGCGCGGATTTTTAAATTAATGCTGCAGTCACTTCGGTTACAGACGTCCGCCATATTGTGATGACACTTCAGGAATGTTTAGTGAAGTCACGTAACGTACATAACGTCAACCTTAACGACGGCGCATATGAGGTCGTAATCAACCAGTACATTTATCAAACGCGCGAGGATATTCGATTTAGGGTTTATAACACCAGGGTCAGAACAGAATTTCTATCCCAAGCTATAACCACGAATTTCCTAATCTGGTGTGCAAGGCATGACATGTATTAGGTAACAAATGGTTACAGCTTCCTTATTTCTACTTCAAACATAGGTTGTGGGTGCTCGTTTGAACCGCTTTAAGGGGCGGGTCTAACTAGTACCCACAACCTATGTTTTGAACAAAAATACGCGAAATAATGTACAACCCCGTAAATCCCGCTTTTCTATATATAAAGTGGGGTTTAGAGGGGTCTTCGTTACACGGACTCGTTTACGTGATGTGCTTTAAAAGCTTATTTAGCAAGTTTAAGTTATTCTTTTTTTTATTTCTGTATACAGTGAGAGTAAGTGAGTGTTTTTGTTTTACGTCTCACCAACAGTTAAGGTCATAGGGAGACGGGACCTCGGTTTAAAGACTCATCCGAAAGTCTCGAGAAGCCCGGGATCGATACTGCGACCCCTGGTTTACAAGACTTGTAGCATAACCGCTACACCACGGAGGCTTCTACTCTGTATACAGTGTCCTGTGGACAGAGACATCCTTCGGGACTGTTCAAAAGTGGTCTTAAAGACCACTTTTGAACAGTCCGTCAGGTTGTCTTAATATAGGAATTTTACTGTACTAATTAATGGCTCCTATTTTCTGAATATGATATCCACTTTGTCTATCTGTGTAGCTTTCAATAAGCAGGGTAACATAGTTTGTTATGCACAGTTTTTGTTTGATTTGAGATTTGTCCATAAATGGCTTGTCTGCACTCTATCTCATTAACCAATTGATTAATTATAGTCACACTTGATACAATATATCAGTACAACAAACCGCAAATTTGATTAGATTTTGGTGAACTTGACCTCATTTTCAAGGTCACATCGACCAGAAAACAGTCATTTTTGGGCCAGAAATGGCTGTCTCATTAACCAATTGATTAATTTTCGTTAAACTTGGTACAATACATAATTACATCATACCGCAGATTTGCTTTAATTTTGGTGACAATGACCTCATTTTCAAGGTCACAGTGACCCAAAAACACTTATTGTTAGGCCAAAAATGGCTTTGCCTGTATTCTGTCTCCTTGACGAAGCGATTAGTTTTAGTCAAACTTAGTACAATATATTAATTCAACATACTGCAGATTCGATTAGATTTTGGTGACCTTGACCTAATTTTCAACGTCACAGTGACCCCACAACAGTCATTTTTGGGCCCAAAATGGCTTGTCTGCACTCTGTCTCATTAACCAATTGATTAATTGTCGTCAAACTTGATACAGATTATCATTACATCATACCGCAGATCGGCTTAAATTTTGGTGACCTCGACACCATTTTCAAGGTCACAGTGACCCAAAAACAGTCATTTTTTGGGCCAAAATGGCTTTTCTGCACTCTATCTCCTTAACGAATTGATTAATTTTAGTCAAACTTGGTACAATATATCCCTACAACATACCACAGATACGATTATGATTTTGGTGACCTTGACCTCATTTTGGGTCAAAAATGGCTTATCTGCACTCTAGCTCAGTAACGAATTGATTGATTTCCGTCAAACTTGGTACAACATATCATTACAACATACCGCAGATTTGATTTGATTTTGGTGACCGTAACATTTTTCAAGGTCACAACGCCCCAAAGACAGCCAATTTAGGGCCAAAAATGGCTTGTTCGCACTCTATCTCATGGCTTGTTTGCAGCTTACTTTTTGTTGACTTTAACCTAGTTATTAAAGTCAAATGGGTTTATGTATTCACCAAAATATTGCTAAAGGCGGCCCCCGCCCATCGGGGCTTAAAGAAATAGATGGGCTGCATGGTGCTTCCACGCAGAGCTGAAACCGACCCGCACACGAGTACTGGTAAACCACTTAGAGGATCTAAGCCTGGCCAGGCAAAGCGGTGCGAGTCGGCTCGTCCATGCTTATAGACCCTATTGGTTTCATTGGGCGACAGGGCTTGAGATGTCATTTCATCTCAATGTCAGGTAAAAGTCCCACAAAATTGGAAGCAACGTCTCCAAAATGACCTTTACAGTGTTGACGTGGCCGTTAAACCTCAAACAAAGAAAACATTGCTCAAGAAGAAAATTACGCTTTTAGGCATTTATCCCCTCCCAAGCCACCGCCATCGAGCAAAACAATGAGAACAGATTTGTGTTTGACAACAACATATCCATATCAATAGTGTTTGATTCTAGACATTTGTTGTCACAGTATATCTTTGACATTTCCGTCTCATGAACAGATTGTGATTAAAATGTTTTAACAGTTCTTTTGTAATCTTTGATGAACAGGTGCCTAAGAAAAACAAACTGTAATCTGGCTTAAGATCACGTGAACAAGTCCTTGAGATGAAGACCCCCCTATACCCTACTTTATACAGAGAAAACTAGGGTTTATGAGGGTGTACATTATTTTTCTTATTCTTGCTTCAAGACATAGGTTGTAGGCACTCGTTAGAATCGCCTCAATGAGGCGGTTCTAATGAGCACCGACAACCTATGTTTGCAGTATTTATAAGAAAAAAATATCACGGATTTTCCTCAGAAAAATGGCCATTCTGTTCTGTTCTGTTAATCTTCTCCGCCAACAATGACGAACCCTGAATCTTCTCAGGTAAAATATCCAGCACCACAATATTTTAAAACTACTGTGTATAATACAGTCCCAGTGATATATACACGATACGTAAGTCAATGTTCATGTGATAAAACGTTTCGTAAAATGTTCGTATACAGTATAAACTTTACTGCTGGCTAAAATACTAAATTTAGACCGCATGCACCTCGTGTAATCAACCAGAAATTGATCTTCTGTAGATTGTCTCCCTTGCCTTGTGTATTTTGTATATCAACCGCCGTGAGTTAAATTCAATGATTTCGCCAACTTCAGATTTTTGTGTGTGAAATGGCAACACACGGGTATAATCAAGGATAATGCTCACTAAATCGCTCTGAGAGGCAGCATACTCTCGAAGACCGTGTTCACAAAGACAGTTCATAATAACTTCCACAATAGGATCTCTTTCGTCTCGCAACGTTGGAGATGTGTAAAAATGCACCAATTCGCACGGTTGTGTTATCGTAATGATAAAGCAATCAGTATGACTTTACCCAAATTCCAGCAGTCTTACAGCTTAAGAAAAAAGTAAAAAATACAAATATTTATAAAAATATTTATTTATTTATTTATTTATTTATTTATTATGACTTGATAGTATTGCTAAATTTTGATACAAATGTTTACGGAGCAATGTCAGTTTTATGCAAAATTTAAAGCATATTACCTGCCCAGGCAAAGTGGTGTGAGTCCGACCTTCGCTGCATATAAACGTTATTGGTTTGTTTGGGTGGCAGCGACAGAGCTCAGTGTCTGTTTTTTTTTTTTTTGGGTGGCTGGGCCTGAGATGTCTTTTCATCTCAGTGTCGGGTAAAAGTCCCACAAAATTGAAAAGAAAGTCTCACAAATGACCTAAATAGTGTTGATGCGGGCCGCAATATAAAAAAAATAAAATAAAAATAAATAAAATAAAAAAAACAACAACAAACCAAACATCTATACCCTGCTAGCATTCTACATAAATCTACAGCGGGCCATTAGCGGCCCGTCAGCTACCCTGACGGGCCGCTAATGGCCCGCTGTAGATTTATGTAGAATGCTTACTGGGCTATAGCTTGCCTATCTCACATTTAAAACTGGTACCAGTCATATTAGGTGAACAGACTGGCTCGTGTCCTGTCTGGTTACAAACCCTGGAGACTGGTCCTAAGGCTAAAAAACATTTTCATGCTCAACTTAGCAGAGCATGAAATTTATTATGCTTATAACTAATCAAATGCATACAAATCGGGCAATTTCTTGCTCAGATCAGCACAGCATGTCATTTATGAGAAGGATAAATTTCATGCTCAAGTGAGTTGAGTATAAAAATATAACCTCGGGGCCTGATTGTCAAATTAGAGATGACTTAAAAATAAATACAGTAAACTTCCGCTATTAAGACCTCCTAAAATTCAGACTAATCCTGCTTTAAAAAGCTTATTTAGTAGGTTGCAGTTATTATTTCTTTGTGTTTTCTGCGAATGTAGGACAAATCACCCCCCGGACAAAACACCCACTGCTCATTTTGGCATAGGTGGACAAAACACCCCTCATGTTTTTTACAGGGTGGACATAACACCCCCTGCAACTTATGAAAGGGTGGACAAAACCCCCCTCGTAAGTTTTGCAAGGTGGACAAAATCCCCCCTATCATGTGGACAAAACCCCCCTCAGACAGAATCCTCTGTGTTTATTATTGCTATAGAATTCTGGTCCCTTGAGTAATAATCTGCTTGCAATGGTACCGTAGGCAAAATCTCTTCCAAGATATGAACATAAATGTATGCTTATCAACAATATTTTTGTTTCAAAAATGTATGAGGGCATGAAGTATGAAGAAATTAATGGGGCTATTAAGTATTAAATAAACTGTATTGTGAAATTTTTCTTCTACCAGTATGCTAATTGATTGCTATATTCAGTTTGTAATTGTTCAGTTAATTTTCTAATATGAATTGTGATTGTATAAGTTCCAGATCATTATACTTTTAATTAGCTGATTAGAGCTTATTGTCTCTTAATTACCCAGTTTACTTTGTGCACCATTTTCTTAATTGCAACTTGATCAGAAATCACTTTAATCTATGATGTTTTTTAATCAGCATCTTTAAATACTTTAATGATCAATTAATTTTTAAATTTGAAGGGGGATTTTGTCCAAGGGGGGTTTTGTCCACATGATAGGGGGGATTTTGTCCACCTTGCAAAACTTAAGAGGGGGGTTTTGTCCGCCCTGTCATAAGTTGCAGGGGGTGTTATGTCCACCCTGTAAAAAACTTGAGGGGGGTTTCGTCCACCTATGCCAAAATGAGCAGGGGGTGTTATGTCCGGGGGGTGTTTTGTCCGGATACCGTTTTCTGCATGCCATGCAATCTGGACAGAGACAACCTTTGAGACTGTTCAAAAGTGGTCTTGAAGACCACTTCTGAACAGCCCCTAAGGTGGTCTTATTTTAAAGACCACTTTTGAACAGTCCCAAAGGTGGTCTTAATATAGGAATTTTACTGTAGATAATGCATGAAATTCCTGGATATTTTTACGAACCTGGTTCCAGTTATTCAAATCAACTATGTCATTAGTTAACAATATTAAAACTCAGTTAAATGATTATTTTTCTTATTTCTACTCTAAAATATTGATTGTGGGTACTCGTTAGAACCGCCTCGAGAAAAATATCACAATTTTTCTTCTTAAAATTTTCGTTTTATGGAGGTAAAATTTACAATGTAAATTGTATAGGCGTGTTTTTGTATTGAATCGTTTACTTGGCACATTCAGACAGTGCTTGATGTTTCACAACCACAGGCACTTTTCCGCATGACAGGACACATATTTAGCATCACTAAAACACGCCTATACAATTTTGATCCCCTTAAAACCAAATTTTTCATAAAGCAAAACGGGGGAGGGGGGGGGGGAGGGGTTAGAGGGGTGTACATTATTTTTCTTATTTCTGCTAAGAACATAGATTGTTGGTGTCAGGTAGAACGGCCCCGTCGTGGCGCTTCTAACGAGTATCCACAATCTAATTATTGGGTGGTAGATTGTTGTTTTGTGTATTGAGTATAGAAAATTCATGGTTAGTGTCTTTAATGGTGGGCCATATACATTTTTATAGGGGCCGCGAACCGATGATATTCGATCATTAAAGACACAGTTTATGCTGCAATCCCAAAAATCAAGGGGTTTCGCAAATATTTAGCAAATTTCACCAAACAAGACTGCAGACATGTTAAATGACATCCATTGCCATGGCGCGCACACATAGTATTACGTGACGAATAAGAGTGCAACGTTTGTGACGCCACCTTACCGCAGAGACGTCAGAAACAACATGGTCGTTGACATCACAGCTGCTTGAAGTTAATATTTACAGGCTTTTTTGTCTTTACTATTCTTTAGGTTCTCGAAGGTAGGACACTTCCCAGTTGATATGCGTTAATAGTTATGTAAGCAACCATTTTGCGAAGCCTGCGCCCCATTTTGTTTCCGCTGCTAACTTAAAATCACAAAAATTCCTACTTATATGTGTAAATCAATTGATTATGAAAAACACCGCTTTAGCCAATTGTTAGATCTTTGCAAGCCGCGACCTGATTGGTTGAATATCTGCATGTTTATTGGTTAACCAGTCAAATCGCCAATCAGGATTTACTGCAGGGCATACAAAAACATGGCGGATGTATCTGACAACTGACGAGAGGTAAATTTTGCAAAACATGATTAACTGCAGCATATCAATGCTACATGTGCAAACTTATGAAGCGGCGGAGAAAAAAAAACTTTCTTTTAAGATCTCCAGAGCATATTCGCATGTGAGAACAGAATTTTGATACAGAGAAAAGGACGCAGGAACAATCTCGTATACCAAGAAGTGTCCGTCCTTCGAAATCGTAAAATAAGATTTAAGGGGAATGGGAACACCTTGCAGATTTTTTCGCCATTTTTCAAAGGGAGACAACTTTCGGGACTTCCTGTTCGCTTTTCTATAAGCCCTATCCCAATGAAATAGGGTCTACTATAAAAAAAAAGAATTTTCTCCTCAGGAGCAAATTCTTTCCTTTAAGAGTTGACCCCTATTGACATTGGAGACAAAAATACTTTTGCAGGAGTTGCCTCCCCTGAAGGTGTTCCCATTCCCCTTAACAAATAAAAATAAACTAAACGAGAAACAACTTCATGATCCTGAGGCTCTCACAAAAGTTTATCGAGGCTTTACATTCTGTATGAAAATCTTGAAATAAATAGTTTAGTGTAACTTTGGAAATTGTTCTCGAGGTTTAGATGCAACCGTACCAAACCAGGAAAGCCAGAGAAGTTAGAAAAAAGCTATAATTTTTGAAAAGTTATTTACATAATTACAGCGAAGATAATAACTTATAGTTTGGTTGTTTTTGTGGGCATAAAGGGTTGTCTTTTGCTGTCTACATTTGCAAATTAGGTGCCTGAAAAGTAGGTCCTATATAGTGGAACTTCGATGGCTCGAACGCCGATGGCTCGTTTACCATGGATGTATCGAACCCATTCTTGAGCCCCTAGCGAAATCCTCTACATAAGAAATAGTGGGGGATAATTGAGGAGATTTTAGTCTTTTATCTTGCAAATGTATGTTGTGTGTACTCATTAGAATCGCCTCGATGAGGCGATTCTAATGAGTACACATTACATACATATTCATAGAAGAACATCGAAAATATGTCTAAAAAGTATCTCGTTATGCCTCCTGACAGTACCCCCTCAGTGGCTCGAACTACCCCTGTCTCGAACAGATTTTTGTGGTCCCAAAGGTGTTCGAGCCATTGAAGTTCGACTGTAAAGAAACGGTTATTAGACGTATTATAGGAGTAGAATGACTCAATAGCTCACTACCGATATTCGACCCCCACAGCACCCTTTATTAGGTTACTAAAGTGGCTGATGGCGGTATAAAAGAGTGACATTCACTTTATTTTATTTCAGGAGAATTTGTTTACAGACAGATGGACTCGATTTCCTACCCTTTCATAGAGAGGAGTTTGCAGAAAGTTCGACGAAACTGTTTTAAAATCGCCTATTGCCTGTGAAAGGGGAGTTCAGTCAACGCTAAATCGCTCGATCCTGTGTTGCTAATGAGCTGAGAAATGAAACAAAACCAGTTGTATGCTCGATATATGGCTTTATATAACTGCACACTGTTAGTGTAAAAACTGTGTTCATTCTAACAAGGTATTGGATGTATCAATTTAAAAATGCACTCCACAAATATAGGGACGAAAAATGAATAATTGACCTTCATGTTAATGGTCATTTTTTCTGTTTAATCTACAGTGTATATGTACGTTTTTCCTTGCATTTTACACTAAAACTAGCACCGTTTTTTTTGCTTAAGACCCAAACAGTTACACAACAGTTACAAGTGCAAAAACAGTAAAAGAATACAAAAAATGGGTCTCAAACCAAACAATGACCAGTCAACAAAGCCAAGAAACCAATGTCATATATGCAGTGCGGTGTTTCCATGCCAAGCGCATCTTCGTCGACACATGGTTCGGCATACAGGGGAAACTCCTTATTCGTGTACTTATTGTTCTAAAAAGTTCCCTTTCAAATCCAATTTGAAACAGCACGAGCTACTTCACACAGATAAGGGTGAACACATCTGTAAAATATGTAACAAAAAGCTTACTAGCAAGAAAGGTTTAAACGAACACATGGAACTGCATGCCGGAAAGAAACCTCACAAGTGTAAGGTCTGTGGCAAATGTTTTCACAGACCATTCAGTCTGAGAATCCATCTTAATGTGCATACTGGTGAGAAACCTTACAGGTGTGATGTTTGCAATAAGAGTTTCAACTCCATCAGCGAAGTTGCTCCTCACATGAAAGGTCATATGCCAGAACTGAAACCATATCAATGTAAGCTGTGTGACAAACGTTTTCTAAGCCCTTCATTATTAGAAGTACATATGGTTGTTCATTCTGGAATGAAGCAATACTCCTGTACCCTCTGTGGCAGACAGTTTGGGTTAGCAGGCAATCTCCGCCGTCATATGCACACACACGGTGGTGTTAGGAAATTTGCTTGTGATATATGCAAGAAGCTATTCCAGACAGAAGCAGATCTCAGAAGACACATGCTGACACATACATCTGAAAAACCTCACACATGCAACATTTGTTTTAAATCTTTTAAACAGAAAACTGCTTTGAATGTTCACAAGAGATTACATGACGGAACAAGAAAAATGTTTTCATGTGATATTTGTAGTAAAGAACTTGCCTGTCGGTCTAGTCTACGACAGCATATGCTTATTCATGCTGGTGTGAAATTATTTCCTTGTGAAATATGCGGAAAAACATTCAGACTTGAAAATCATGTAAAGGTTCATTTAGCCTCTCACAGTAACGAACGATTATATAAATGCACGATATGTAAAAAATCGTTTAAGACGCGCTCTTGTCTTAGTACCCATAAAACGATACATTATGGGCATAGGCCACATTGTTGTGACATTTGTCAGAAAAGTTTCAGGACTGCTGGAGGACTGAAAAAGCACATGATGTCACATACCAAAGAGAAACCCTACCAATGTGATATCTGTCCAAAGATGTTCCGAACCAAGGGTCATGTAAAACGCCATATGGTTATCCATACTGGTGAGAAACCTCATGCCTGCATGTTTTGTAACTTCTCAGCATCAGAGTTATTTGTTCTGCGGAAACACTTACATACTCATACTGGATTTAAGCCGTACTTATGTGATCTCTGTAACCATAGATTCAGTGCGCTGAATACTTTAAAGTGTCATATGTGGCTTCATTTTGGCGAGAAACCACACAAGTGTTTAATTTGTGATAGAACCTTTGCCCTCAAAGAATACCTGGATCTTCACATGGCAGCACACACAGACACTAAACGTTATTATTGTGACATTTGTGGTAAAACTTATACACAAATGGGGAATTTAAGAAAGCATTATTCTATACATACAGGTCAATGTCAAAAATAGTCTTGCTTTGTTGGAAAAAATGCAAATATTTTGACAATATGTTCTATAAAAGAGGTATCCTTTGGATGCAAGGAATACACCACAGAACTAGAAAATATGAACTATACATGTTTTCTGGGCCAGACTAGCTAGTTTCGGCCGATTTGGCCTCATCAATGACCCACAAATATTTTCAAAATTCCACAATGGAATCAATAATCCCAAAGGACAAGAATATATAAACTACACTATGATGTAGGATAGGGAGACTGTTTACGGCCGCCACACATTCCCAGACACCAGCTGTAGTGACATTATATATGTTCTATAAAAGAGGTATCCTTGGGGAGCAAGGAATACACCACAGAACTGGAAAATATGAAGTGTACATGTTTTTGTATCACGTAAACAAGTCCGTGAAATGAACACCCCCTTAAATCCCACTTAATATAAAGAAAACTGGGGTTTACGGGGGTAAACACTATTTTTCTTATTTCTGCTCAAAGACATAGGTTATGGGTACTCGTTAGAACCGCCACAATGAGGCGGTTCTAACGAGCACCCACAACCTGTGTTGGTAGTATAAATAAGAATAATATCACGGATTTCGACAAGAAAAGTAGCCATTTTGGAGATGTGAAAAACGCACTATGTCGCACAGGTGCGTTATCGTAATGTGCGCCAGACTAGCCAACGTAAGTTGCATCTTGAGAAAGGCTGTCTGGCCACGAGGTTATAAAACATTTTTCATGCTCAACTCAGCTAAAAGTGAAATCTGTGGTGCTCATAAAAATTAAAACACTAATAAATCGGTCAATTTTTCTTTCTCAGATAGAAGGGAATGTTATTTGTCCTGCTCACAAATTTTAAAATGCCAACAATTGTTGGCATTTTATAATTTGTGAGCAAGACAAATTTCATGCTCAAGTGAGTTGAGCATGAAAAATGTTTGATAACCTTAGGGCCTGTTTTATTTGCGTAAAAGGTTCAGATCAGTCGGCAAGATTTTAACAGCTGATCAACATTGAGGGAAGTTTAAGATCCGATAAAGAAACGAGTGCGTTTGCGCACGAGTTTTTTTTATTGGTTGTTAACCCTTGTCCTGCTGAATATTTTAATCTGCAACACACACTAACGATACTCAGCCAATCAGCTTACTCGATGAAAATTATTGCAAAAAATACACAATCTGAATGACAAACAATGTAGATCCTGATCATCTGATCTGGATCTACATTGTTTGAAATAAAAGGCATATCCGGGCTCAGCAGGACAAGGCTTAAACCTCCCAAGGTTTATATCTTTTCTAGGCCACAAGGCCAGAGGTGTGTATCATTTTTGGACGTTTTATTTTGCTTTTCCTTTAAATCCATCGTTTATAATAACGATGTCCGGGCGTGCGTGCGTGCGTGCGTCAGGCGTCCGAGGTTTACCTTTTGGTTAACCTTTTTGTCAAAGTAACTTATTACCTCAAAGTTTATACTTCAATGGATTGTTTTTCATATTGGGACTGTCGCTTCATTGGAGATACCCCTTTCACAAACAGTCCATTAATGGCACCAAGGACCAAAGTTTAGGTGAACTTTGAAATTGCCTTTTTTTCGTACTCAACTTCATTTAGATGTGTTCTCTGTATTGTTCCCTTATTTCCCTTGCAAGCTTAGCAGTGCAGTGGATAGAGTACAAGGCTCGGAACCAGAGGGCCATGGTTTCATTTTTATGTTGTTGTTTTTTTTTCTTAAAGCATCATCAGCTATTACTACTTGCAAGTTTTGTAGATTTTTTTTGACAAATATAATTTTCGTTTTTATGCAAAGGCT
The DNA here is from genome assembly GCA_963580285.1 of Lucinisca nassula. Classification (NCBI taxonomy): domain Eukaryota; kingdom Metazoa; phylum Mollusca; class Bivalvia; order Lucinida; family Lucinidae; genus Lucinisca; species Lucinisca nassula. Next base: position 35,635,608 of record OY757024.1, read on the forward strand.
CCATTGAAAACAGTATTTAATTCTTGTTCATTTGTAAGGGGTATTTTGTGCTCTTTCAACTGTTGCAGTCTATAAAGCTCTTTCAAATAAGACAAGAAAAATGCCTAATGGCATTATGGACGTTTTTTTTTCAGTACAGTTTTTGCATTTTGTTTATCCAAATGTTATGATATTACCTTTTTCGAAAAAATAAACAAAAAGAATGAAAAAAGAAAGAAAAATAAAAAAACAAAAAAAAAAAAATAAAAATGTCTCCACCGGGGTTTGAACTCACGCCCCTCAGATTCATAGTCAACAACAGGATTCGTAGTCCAGCACTCTATCCACTACACTGGCATTTGAAAAAAGGTTAACCAAAAGGTAAACCTGAAAAACACAAGTTTGAAAAATGACAATTTCCGCCAAAATTTTAGTCTTTTGCGCAATTTATGGATAATACATGAAAGCGGTACCTCCACTTATGCATCAGTCCTGATATTAAAACAATCTGCTACAGAATAGATGAAAAATATCACTTTAAAAAAAAGGTTAACCAAAAGGTAAACCTGGGACGACGCCCGCCCGCCCACCCGCCCGGACATTGCTATTTTAAAGGACGGATTTTTAAAAAAAAAAAAAACGCGTCCAAAAATGGCTTTTTGGGGCAAAATTGGCATTGAACTTGAAACATTGAAAAAAAAAAAAAAAAAAAAAAAAAAAAAAACTTAAAACTAGATTTCTTGTTCAGTGATTCTTAGGGGCACTATCTGGTTCTCTTGTAATTATGCCCCCGACTTCGAAGAAGTTACGCTTTGTAATGCATAGCGTAACTTTAGGACCATGTTTGCTAGGGTTTTGATTTGGTTTGTTTGTATTGTTCAGTTATTTATCTCGAAATCTAAACGTTTCATTGGGGAATGAGTCGATGCTTCCCCACCAATACCTTGAACCTCTAACGAATATGTAAATTGTTACGGCAGAAAACTCGTATGGCGCCAAGGCAGCATCGAGTCAACGTCGATGAGACGATATTGACGTTGTCTCGAAGCTCTTTGCGCCTGTGTAACTGTTGGGCTGTAGTAAGAGTATGTATTATGTTATATAACTGATCATATGTAAATACCCTTACCTCCTTCCCCGTGGAGGACTTAAAATTTTGCTATCACAATTCTTGTCTGGCTCGAGATATGAGACAGACATTAATTATACAAATGTTATCACAAACTATCAGAATCCAGTACAACACATTGTTAAAGATCACTGCGTCGATATTTATGCCTTGACTGTCTACTGGGAGACAGATTCAAAAAACGTCTTTCAGACTTTCTTCTGAATCCCTTTTGTACAATGTTTTTTGTATGTTGCACATTGTATTACCATGTATATGTATACAGTATTGTAATATTTGTACATTGAAATAAAGTTTTAAACTAAACCCAAGTTTTACTATATAAAAGTGGGGTTCAAGGGGTTAAAAATTATAAAGGCGTGTTTTCGTGATGACAGATAATAGCCAGAGTGTTGCGAAAAAGGGGTATCTATAACATCTGGGCTGGATTCATGTGCTGGGCTAGGCAAAGATCATATGCTGCAGCACGCGGCGTCTGATAAGGGTCTACACGGTTTACTTAAAATGGCTTTTAAGGTTTAAACGAAACAGTTTAAGTCTCAGTCCAGAACTCGGCCATCGCCAAGAGAAATCGGCCCACCACTACTCTTAGTGCTGATTTAAACATTGTCCATTGCAACAAAGTTTTTTTTTTCTTTTGGTTTTAGTTTTACGGCCCTTTCAAATAATTACATTTATATAGAGCCGATTGTTAAACAGAGGCGGGTGAAAAACGGAGTGCACAGAGAAAAAACACCTGACCTTCCGTTACTGAACTTGGCGTCTCACATGTGACCCGAGCCAGGCGCGAACCACAGCGGTGAGAGACCTAATGATTAAGATTCAGCGCTCTTTTCCCCCAGGCCACGGAGGCCTGATATAGCAAGGATTAAAGATGTATCCCACAAACATTTTTAGATTGTTTATAGAACATTGTCCATGTCATTATTATCGCTGATCAGTTAAGTTAAACTGCGCACGAATTGACAGTAAATAGACCACAATGACATTAAAGTGAGCGTTTTGCAATTACCGTGAAACCTCGATGGCCGATCACCGATTTCTCGTTAACCATGGCCGATTCGAACTCATTTTTGAGCCCCTAGGAAATTCTTTTCGCGGGTCCTGATAATACGTACATGTAGATTTTTAGCACACAAGAGCCGAAGGCTCCGGGGAAGCTTATAGGATAGGCAGTTGTCCGTCGTCGTGGTCGTATGCGTCGTCTTTCAAACGACATCTCCTCTGAAACCACTGGGCCGATTCAGCCCAAATTTCATATGTAGCATCCTTGGGCTGGGGGATTAAAATTTTATGTTTTTAATGAAAATCGTCTCATTAGTTTGGTTGCTATGGCAACTTAGAGTTTCCATAGACTTATAATGGGGAAAATAGAAAAAATGGCATTTACTGCCAAACCTTTGCAGATATTTTGACAAAACTTTTATAGAAATATTCCTTGAGTGAACTTCTTTTCGCCACATGCTTTAATGCCAACCTGGGGGTCCCCCAGGGTGTACCTCACCCTCTCCAGTGCATAAAAGGCCATACCATTCAGATCCCCACCCCTAAAGAAAATATATTCGTTTTTCTTATGATAAGACGCATTCAGTGTCACCAACCTGGGGGCCCCATGGGTGTGCCCGGGCCTTGCCCCACCCCTCCACTTCATAAAATGCCCAATATCTCAGAAACCGGTCAGAAACCCACCCCTAAACCATACATTTTCTTGTTTCTTATGATAAGACACATTCAGTGATACCAACCTAGGGGTCTCACAGGGTGCGCCGGGGGCATGCCCCACCCCTCCACTTCATAAAAGGCAATATATCTCAGAAACCGTTCAGATCCCTATACCAAAACCATATACGTATATTCTTGTTCCTTATGATAAAACGCATTCAGAGATGCCAACCTAGGGGTCCCCTGGGATGTGACTGGGCCATGCCCCAACCCCCACTTCATAAAAGGCCCAATATCTCAGGAACCTTTCAGATCCCCACCCATATACCGTATATATATTGGTATCCGGACAATATCCCCTCCGGACAAAATCCCCGCTGCTCATTTTTGCATAGATGGACGAAATCCCCTTCATGTTTTTTACAAAGTGGACATAATCCCCTTTGCAACTTTTTACAGGGTGGACATAATCCCCTCGTGATTTTTACAAGGTGGACACAATCCCCTCCATAAAATGGACAATATCCCCTTCGGACAAAATCCCCTTTGCACAAAATGCCCTTTGCTGATTACTGCCATAAAAATGTTACTCGAATGGGCTTCAAGTTTCCTAGTTTTTGAAAAAAAAAATCAAATATTTGCAGTATCCTCCATACCTTTATGTATGCGATTCTTCATCACGAAAACACGCCTAAATAATTTTTACCCCCTTGAACCCCACTTTTATAGGGTAAAACTGGGGTTACAGGTCAGAAATTTTGAGCAGAAATAAGAAAAATATCACAATATTTCGTCTTAAAATGTATCATTTTGGCGGTAATATTTACTATGTATTTGTATAGGCGTGTTTTCATAATGAAGAGGGTGATTAAAGAAAACGGAGTGTCTATTGACAGACGTCTGGCAATAGCAGAAACTCGGTTAAAGTGCTATTGCCAGACGTCTAGCAATAGCAGAAACTCGATAAAAATGCTATTGACAAAGAAAATTAAGGACTGCGCTTGATAATTATGTTTGAAAACAAAATGATTAATTTCACCTCAAGTGATAAAAATATATAATTATTCTTTTATAATTATTAAAAGATTCAATATGCTAATTATCAAAAAAAATGTTTGATTACCTGTACCATCATACAAACTTCATATTCACTGATAAATAAATTTCACATTGCAGTAATTCTATGTAGATGAAATAGCAAATACTAGAGATCCTGATCAGATCTGATCAGGAACTGCACTGTTCATTACGAAAACACACCTATACAAATACATTGTAAATTTTACCGCCGGTAATCGAAAATATTAAGATAAAAATTTGTGTTATTTTTCTTATTTTTGCTCAAAATACAGATTGTGGGTACATGTTAGAAGCACCGTTCTAACGAGTACCCACAATCCATATTTTAGAGCAGAAATAAGAAAAATAAGGTTTACCCCTGAAACCCAATTTTACTTAATAAATCATAGAAAATATTCGTTGTTTTAATTCTCAGCATCATATCATTCCTGTAGAAGATAATGGGCAGTGGTCTGTTTTTAAATGGTTTTGGATAAAATACAATTCAAAGAAAAAATGTATAGATTATATACAAAAATGAACATTTTAAATTTATTCTAGTCTTCAGGGAACAGAGTATGAGCGATGGACACAGTCTCATCTACCATTCGATTCCATTCCTATGGCAGTAGGGGCATTTTGTCCGAAGGGGATTTTGTCCATCTTATGGAGGGGATTTTGTCCACCTTGTAGAAATCATGAGGGGGATTATGTCCACCCTGTAAAAAGTTGCAAAGGGGATTATGTCCACCTTGTAAAAAACATGAAGGGGATTTCGTTCACCTATGCAAAAATGAGCAGAGGGGATTTTGTCCGGAGGGGATATTGTCCTACACTCATATATATTTGTTCCTTATGATAAGACACATTCAGGGGTCTTCCGGGGCACGCCAGGGCCATGCCTCCTCTAACCACTCCACTTCATAAAAGGCGATATATCTCAGAAACCATTCAGATCCCAACCTCAAAACCAAATATATTCTTGTTTCTTATGATAAGACGCATTCAGTGACACCAGCCTGGGGGTCCCCTGGGATGTGCCCGGGCAATGCCCCACACTCTCCACTCCATAAAATGCCAAAATTCTCAGAAACTGTTCAGATCCCCAACCCTTAACCATATATATTCTTGTTCCTTATGATAAGACGCATTCAGTTATTCCAACCTAGGGGTCTTCAGGGGTGTGCCGGGGCCATGCCCCACCCCTCCACTTCATAAAAGGCGATATATCTCAGAAACCATTCAGATCTCCATCCCAAAACCATATATATTCTTGTTTCTTATGATAAGTCGCATTCAGTGACACCAATCTGGGATCCCCTGGGATGTGTCCAGGCTATGCCCCACCCCTTCCACTTCATAAATGGCCCAATCTCTCAGAAACCGTTCAGATGCCCACCCCTAAACCATATATATTCTTGTTCCTTATGATAAGACTCATTCAGTTATTCCAACCAAGGGGTCTCCCGGCGTGCCCCGCGACCATGCCCCACCCCTCCATTTCATAAAAGACGATAGGGGAGGGCCGTAACTAATGTTGGCAGAACTTGTGGCCTGACCCTGTTGCTTGATTTATGATGCAATAAAATATGTTTATACTATACTATAAAAGACGATATATCTCAGAAACCATTCATATCCCCACCTAAAACCATATATATGCTTGTTTCTTATGATAAGAGGCATTCAGTGACACCAATTTGGGTGTCCTTGGGGTCCCCTAGGGTATGTCCAGGCCCAATATCTCAGAAACCATTTAGATCCCCACCCCTAAACCATATATATTCTTGTTGCTTATGATAAGACATATTCAGTGATACCAATCTAGGGATCTCCTAGGATGCGCTTGGGCCATGCCCCACCCCTCCACTTCATAAAATGCCATATGTCTAAAAACTATTGAGATCCTCACCCCTAATGCATGTATATTTGTGTTCCTTATGATAAGACTCATTCAGCCACATCAACCTGGGGTGTATTTGTCCTAGGGCAATGTGCCGATGCCATGGCCCACCCCTCCACTTCATAAAACGCCACATAGCTTAGACACCATTAAGATTCCCACCTCATAATTATATATTTTCTTGTTCCTTGTGATCACACCAACTTGGTGGTCCACAGGGGCCATTCCTCTCCTCTTCCCTTCATAAGAGGGCCTCATCTAAGAAACACTTCAGATCAACACTCCTGAACAATATAGTTTCTTGGTCCTAATGATAAGACACATTCAAGGACAACAATCTTGGATTTCCTGGGGTCTGCCAGGGCCATGCTCTAACCCCTCTACAGCTTAAAAGGTCTTATATCTCTGGAACTGTACACATCCCCACCCCTAAACACTCAGAGGCAATAAAAATTATACAGTTTTTGATTTGGAATACCGGATCTTGTATTGCCGTTTGTAATAAAATTTCCCTATGTCCGTTTTTCCCAAACGTCTAAGTTGGTAAAACTCCAATTCTTTTCCTGTTACAGTCATTCATGATGGAGTTTTTGCCCTTAATTGAAAATCAATATTTCCAATAAAATCTCGTGTTGTACATGACATTTAACTCTATGCACACCGCAAAAGTCATGTACGACTATTCATCGATAAGACCACATCATTACTTTGCCATTTAACCCCAATAAACAGCTTCAAATTCAAATGGAATTTCTGCCTGTTCCGGATTATCTCCCTTTCAATTAAAATGATAGTGAATTAAATGAGTCTTTTTCTCAAATCGTGTAAGAGATTTTCATTCGAAACTTTCGCATAATTATTGTTTTGCTCGGCATCTTTATGCTTACTCCATAGTGAACCCTCTAAAATTGCTCATTGAAAAGGTAATCCCCAATACAAATCCCATAGAAACATAATGCATCCAATCAAAGGAAGAACGTAAAAGGCGAAACTGCCATTTTCGTGGACAAAAGATGCTGCACTTTACCTTGTGTTTAATTTCAATATGCGTCATATTCTTGCTAGTCAGTTGCCCTTTTTGAATTTGTTTCATGAAAAATCGTTTATTGAATAACACTTATTCGAAACCCATGTTTAAAGGGAAGCTACTCAAGACAAAATATTGGATCAGACACCCTGTCCATTTCAAGCGATGCATTTTCATTATCCTTTAATCAATTTTAACGGAAATGTTGCAAATTATGCGGAATTGGTTGTTCTTAATTTATGGTGCCTCATATGTATGTAGAAAGGGAGACTTTGGTACGCAAATTGGCATTCAGAAACCTGTATACTTACTTTTGCCTCTCAGTATATATACTATTGTTCCTTATGATAAGACGCATTCAGTGATACCAACCTGGGCTCTGTTGGGTCTATGTCCCACCCCTCCACTTCATAAAAGGCCTAATATTTCAGATTCAAAGTCAACAAGGAATTGGGGTTCGTTTGGGAGACTTTATAATCGATAAAATAAAACCATACATGGCTGCCAGTGGGCAGTGCCCGCTTGACCCCTGGTGAGCATAGTGACCCATGGGCCTCTCCTTGTTTGATTTGAGGTTTTACGTCCCCTTCAGCACTATTTAGGTCATTTTAGAGACGTTGCTTCCAATTTTGTGGGACTTTTACACGACATTGAGATGAAATGGCATCTCAAGTCCTGCCACCCAATGGAACCAATAAGATTTATATACAGGCTTCGTTCGAGTGGCATCACTTTGCCTAGGCAGGCTTAGATCTTCTAAGCGGTTTACCAGTACTCATGTGCTGCCGGTTTCAGCTCTGCGTGGAAGCATCATGCAACCCAATCTATTTCTCTAAGCGCCGGCTGGCGGGGGCTTATACATAATGAGGTATAATTCAGGAATATACTTCATTACGAAAAAGTATGTTGTGTGTTCTTATTAGAATCGCCTCGATGAGGCGATTCTAATAAGTACGCATATCATACATTTATTTCGCGAGGCAATTCTAATGAGTACACACAACATACATTTATTTCATATAAATATTATGCCTCCTGATGTTTGTTTGTTTGATTTGGGATTTAACGTCCCCGTCAACATTGTATAGGTTATTTTGGAGACGTTGATTCCAATTTTGTGGGACCTTTACCCGACACTGAGATGAAATACATCTCAAGCCCTCCTGCCCAATGAAAACAAAAGAGTTTATAAGCAGGGGTGGTCCGACCCACTTTGCCTGGGCAGGCTTAGGTCGTCTAAGCGGTTTACCAGTACTCGTGTGCGGTTAGTTTCAGCTCTGAGTAAATGCATCATTGCAGCCCATCTATTTCTTCAAGCCCCGATGGTCGGGGGACCAATTATTCCCCCTGAAATGGTTCTATAAACAACCCTCAGTGGCTAGAACCACCCTTGTTTTGAACACATTTTCATAGTCCCAAACGTGTTTGAGCCATCGAAGTTTTTCTGTATAATGAAAGTGGCCAACCCATGAAGGCATAGCATCCCGAGCATTACGAAAACACTCCTATACAAATGCATTGTAACCTTTATCGCGGAAAAAATAAATAAATAAGATGAAAATTTGTGATATTTTTCTTATTTCAGCTCAAAATATAGATTGTAGGTACTCGTTAGAACCGCCTCATCGAGGCGGTTCTAACGAGTACCACAATCTATACTCAGAGGCAATAAAAAGTATACAGTTTTGATTTTGAATACCGGAACTTGTATTGCCGTTTGTAATAAAATTTGCCTATGTCCGTTTTTCCCAAACGTCTAAGTTTGTTAAACTCCAATTCTTTTCCTGTTACAGTCATTCATGATGGAGTTATTGCCCTTAATTGAAAATCAATATTTCCAATAAAATCTCGTGTTGTACATGACATTTAACTCTATGCACACCGCAAAAGTCATGTACGACTATTCATCAATAAGACCACATCATTACTTTGACATTTAACCCCAAAAAACAGCTTCAAATTCAATTGGAATTTCTGCCTGTTCCGGATTATCTCCCTTTCAATTAAAATGATAGTGAATTAAATGAGTCTTTTTCTCAAATCGTGTAAGAGATTTTCATTCGATACTTTCGCATAATTATTGTTTTGCTCGGCATCTTTATGCTTATTCCATAGTGATCCCTCTAAAATTGCTCAATGAAAAGTTAATCCCCAATACAAATCCCATAGAAACATAATGCATCCAATCAAAGGAAGAACTTAAAAGGCGAAACTGCCATTTTCGTGGACAAAAGATGCTGCACTTTACCTTGTGTTTAATTTCAATATGTGTCATATTCTGGCGAATCAGTTGCCCTTCTTTGAATTTGTTTCATGAAAAATCGTTTATTGAATAACACTTTTTCGAAACACATGTTTAAAGGGAAGCTACTCAAGACAAAATATTCGATCAGAACCCCTGTCCATTTCAAGCGATGCATTTTCATTATCCTTTTATCAATTTTAACGAAAAATGTTGCAAATTATGCGGAATTGGTTGTTCTTATTTTATGGTGCCTCATATGTATGTAGAAAGGGAGACATTGGTACGCAGCTCGGCATTCAGTAACCTGTATACTTACTTTTGCCTCTCAGTATATATTTTATAGCAAAAATTAGGAAAATAAGGTTTACCCCTATAAACCCCATTTTACTATATAAAAGATGGGTTCAAGGGGGTAAAAATTTCGAGATGACCGGCAATGTTTGTTTGCATTACGAAAACTCAGCTATTTATATATATTGGTAAAACTTTACCAATAAAAAAATGTTGTTGTTTTTTTTTTTTTAGATAAACTTCCTGATATTTTTTTATTTCTGCTCGAAACATAGATTGTGCGAACTCGATAAAACTGTCCCATCGAGGCGGTTCTAACGAGTACTGCAACCTATGTTTTCTTTTGATAAAAATAGTGTATAGCCCTGTAAACCCATGTTTTACTTTATAAAAGTGAGGTTTAAGGGGATCGTGTTTGGTTTTATTGAACTGAGTAACTAACGTCCTCGTCAATACTATTTAGGTCATTTTGGAGACACTGTGACTCTTAACTGACATGGAAATGAAATGACATCCCAAGCCATTCCACCCAATGAAACCAATCGGGTTCTTACGCATGGACGGTCCAGCACCCAATATTTTGCCTGAGCAGACTTAGACCTTCTAAGCGATTTGCCAGTACTGATTTGCGATGTGTTTTAGTTTCAGCAATTATTTTAGCATCACGAAAACACGCCTATTAAATTCTTACGCCCTTGTACCCCACTTTTATATAGTAAAACTGGGGTTTACATGGGTAAACCTTATTTTCCTTATTTCTGTTCTAAAATATAGATTGCGGGTACGCGTTAGAACCGCCTCGTGTACACACAATCAATATTTTGAGCAGAAATAAGAAAAATATCACAATTTTTCGTCTTAAAAAAGTCGTTTTTTTAGCGGAAAAAATACAATGTATTTGTATAGGCGTGTTTTCATAAAGGACAGGATCAGGCGCCCTAGAATAAGGCGCACCACGAAAACATGCCTATATAATTTTGACCCTTGAACCCCACTGCTATATAGTAAAACTGGGGTTTACAGGGGTAAACCTTATTTTTCTTATTTCTGCTCTAAAATATAGATTGTGGGTACTCGTTAGATGAGGCGGTTCTAACGTGTACCCACAAACTATATTTTGAGCAGAAATAAGAAAAATATCACAATTTTCCATCTTAAAAGTTTCGTTTTTTTTTTTCTGCAGTAAAATTTTCAATGTATTTGTATAGGCGTGTTATCGTAAAGTGCTTACAATGGTAAACGTACTGTTAGTAACATACAATTTACAATAGTCACATACACTTTACTGAACAGCAATAAACGCGAAAACAAAAAAAAAACAAAAAAAAAAACGATTCATTATGTTTTGAAAAAGGTGCATGGTACTAAATTCAATAAGAGCATTTTTCTGCAAAATCTGAACAAACTTTTGATAGTTATCAACACCAAGGATATTGCTGAAAATGCTATTGTCGTAAACAACAGTTAATGTATACACATTACGATTACACACCCGTGCTCCATAGGGCATTTTTCACATCTCCAAAATGGTTGCTTTTCTGATGAAAATCAGTGATATTTTTCGTATTTATACTGCAAACTTAGGTTGTGGGTGCTCGTTAGAACAAGTATCCACAACCTATGCAGAAATAAGAAAAAATAATGTTTACCCCGTAGACCCAGTTTTCTCTGTATAAAGTGGGGTTTAGGGGGTGTTCATTTCATGGCATTGTTCACGTGATGTGTGAAAATTGCTAGTCAGTGGACACACCCAATATCGGGTATGACCTCCGTCAGCGTTTACCACGGCAGTACGACGTCTCAAGCCTATTTATAAATGCATGCGTCATGTTGTTCCATTCTTGATGTAACGGGGCTTGGGGTCCATCGATGTTTGTAGGCTGTCTTCGTCGGTTGTGGATACGTCTTCCCAACTTGTCCCAAAGCGAGACCGGGGAGAGGGATGCCCAATCCAGTACATGAATTTCATTTGCTTGAGGAAAGTTTTGAGTAAGAACATCACTATGAGCGCGCGCGTTATACATCTGGCTGGAAAAGATACCCAGGATGCTGAGCGAAAAATCCCAGCGAGCTCACGTCCTTAGGGCAATGCCAAATCAACATCGGTGCAACGTCACGACGTTGCACCGACGTGGATATGACGTTGCATAAACTTCATGACGTTGTACCGACGTCGATGTGACGTCACATTTACGTCATGTGCCCGTTGGGATAGAACCGAATGATGACGAAGCACCTGATCGATGTAACGTCGCGCTGTAAGTCCACGTACAGGACCATTATGTTGAAAGTTCAGAACAACAAGCTGCGTATATTCACACCATAAACGATGCCTCCGCAAAACCACAACTTTTTATCCACCCCACCTGTCCCTTTTCATGACGCAAGCATCGCTATATCTTTCACCTGCACGTCTATACACACGAAAACGACGTGATCAACGCAGAAGCGTGATACTTCACTGTCCAGTCTCTCATAAGCCAATCTACGTTGTTCCTTCCCCAGCGTAAGTTTTCCGCATTAACCTTGGACCACAATGAGGATACCGACGTCTAGTATTGACATCACCCACGTCGACGGTCACTAACGTCTCCTGTAACAAGATGGCGCTCCAACAAATTATAAACCGTTTACACGCGAAACCTAATACCAGCGACAAAGTCATCCACACACGGACCAGCTTCTAATTGCCCAAAGGCACGCTCCAGGTCCCTTTATTAAAGACGTGGTATTATATTCTGAGTTGACTCCTTTTGTATTCTTCTTTGCGTGACACAACCTTGCATTACACATCAAAAAGCTTGGTCCAAAACGTGGTTTCTATCCGCACTTGTGGACAGGTGGTGCACGGGGTTGACATGGCCGGACTGGAAACCAGACACAGTTGATTGATTACACCTCATGCGACTGGTGCCGGATGTTACTGAATTAAGCGTCGTTGTAATGAAAAAATTGTTTGGTTATGAAATCAATTTTAAAAAATTCGCCTTTCTTTTGCTGTTCAGTATATTCAGTAAATTTTGCGTGTTTTTTGTGTGTGCGTGTTTTTCGTTCTGCGTTTTAATGTTATAATTTTGTATTATTCGCTGACAATAAGAACACATTTTGTTATATAAAACCCGACAGAAACCAAATACGTCCCGTTTGGTATAAAGGGTATCTGACATTTTAGAAATATGCATTTTTCCCCAACAAAAACGCGCTTATTCAAGTATACTGAAAATTTTACCATCAAAAATGAAAAGTTTCAGAAAAAAATCTAATATTTTGCGCATTTCTGCTCAAAACATACATTGTAGTTACTCGTTAGAACCACCTCTGCGAGGCGGTTCTAACGAGTACCAACAATCTATGTTGTTGAGCAGTAATAAGAAGAAAAATGCGCACCCCTGTGAACCCCGTATTGACTGTTTAAAAGTGGGGTTTAAAGGGGTCAAAGTAATATAGGCGTGTTTTCGTAATGATGCATGTCTGTCATTAGAAATCTTCTGTCTATACACCTTTACCCTGCTGTTCACGACAACCCCTACCTTTGCAAACAGTGTGAGTAAGTGTTTGAGTTTTACGTCCCACCAACGCCCATCATACGGAGACAGGACCTCGGTTTAAAGACTCGTCCGAAAGTCTGGAGAAGCCCGAGATCGATCCTGAGATCACTGGTTTACAAGGCGAGTAGCATAACCACCACACCGTGGAGGCGTGTTTGCAAACAGTGTAGATCCACATCACGAAAACACAACTATATAATTTTGACCCGCCGCTTGAACACCAATTTTATATAGTAAAACTGGGGTCTGCAGGGGTAAACCTTTTCTTATTTCTGCTCTAAAATATAGATTGTGGGTACTCGTTAGAACCGCCTCGACGAAGCGGTTCTAACGTGTGCCCTCAATCTATATTTTAAGCTGAAATACGAAAAATATCATAAGTTTTCATCTTTTCATTTTTTATCGGCAATAAAATTTACAATGTATTTGAATAGGCATGTTTTCGTAATGGGATAAAGAAAACATCTGGTCAGGATCTACACTGTTTGCCCTGCAGTTTGTGAATTGAATGAATACAATATAGCAAGTAATTTGATTGGTTGATAGTCAGCAATGGGTGTGGCTAAATTAATTTATGCAGCAGGATAAGGAATAAGTGGAATGAATGCCACTTCATGGGAGGCAACTCTTTTTTATATTTTTGTCTCGCCTGTATAGGGATCTGGTGCGGATAAATGCTTTCTCGAACAGCGGAACCTTTTTCAGGTGGGGTTCATTTGTTTGATTTGATGTTTAACGTCCCCGTCAACACTATAAAGGGCATTTTGGAGACGTTGTTTCAAATTTTGTGGGACTTTTACCCGACGTTGAGATGAAATGACATCTCAAGCCCTGCCACCCAATGGAACCATAGGGTTTATAAGCACGGGCGGTCCGACTCACATCGCTTTGCCTGGGCAGGCTTAGATCCTCTAAGCGGTTTACCAGTACTATTGTGCGGTCGGATTCAGCTCTGCGTGGAAGCATCATGCAGCCCATTTATTTCTTCAAGTCCCAATAGGCGGGGACAGAAAGGAGGGGTCCAGTGTACAGAAAAACAAACCGGAATTCGAGAAAATTGTCTTTGTTTTAACTCTTATCATGCTGTTCACGACAACCCCTATCTTTGCAAACAGTGTAGATCAAGATCAGATGGCTTCTTCAGAAGCCATCTGATCAGGATCTGCACTGTTTGGTATTCAGTTTACGAATTTGTAGCAATAAATAACATCAAATAATTTGATTGGCTGATATAATGAAATGGGTGTGGCTTAGATGAATATTCAGCAAGATAAGGGTTAAATAGCGGATTAAATGTAAATGTTTGTTACCTGTTGTAGTTCTACGTCCCAGTCAACAGCTCAGATCATGTCGGGTCGGTCAGCTACCTTCCCCATTCTTGGACAGGCTTATTGTGGTGTATTCCTTGCTTCCAAAGGATAACCCTTTCTAGAACATATTTGACGTCACTACAGCTGTTGTCTGGGAATGTGTGGCGGCCGTAAAAAGTCTCCCTGCCCTACATCATGGTGTAGTTTATATTTTCTTGTCCTTTGGGATCATTGATTCCATTGTAGTATTTTGAAAATATTTGAGGGTCACTGATGAGGCCTAAATGGCCGAAACTAGCTAGTCTGGCCCAGAAAACATGTACACTCCATATTTTCCAGTTCTGTGGTGTATTCCTTGCTTCCAAAGGATAACCCTTTCTAGAACATATTAGACCCCCTAAGTGGTTTACCAGTTAAGCTATAGTAACCCAAGCCGAGGACACTATCAAGGCTTATGAACTGCCCGAGGGCCAGGGCCTGGATCACCGGATTGATATGGCGGAATGAATGCAACTTCAGGTGAGAAGGTGGGATTTTTTCTTGCAATAACGAAAGGTTAGGAGAATTTGAAGGGAACATCAGCATTTTTGTCTATTTTAAATGTCTTATAATCGAAATGGATCATCTCTAGCAATGGATTATTTAGCAAATCACAGTTTGTCAGTAAGTTGCAAGTAGATAAATCACTCGCGCTACGTACTCGTGATTTCATCCACGGGTTTGAGAAGCGTCAAGTATTGTTTCCATGAGCAAGAGACTTTATCCATATTGCTTAGGACTGGTTTCTACCGAGGAAGAGGCAGAAAAGAGGGCCACATGGAAGATTAGTACTAGTTTACTAAATGTGTTACCCTCCATAAATAAAGTCTATTACTATTATTATTATAATTATTACAACGTGAGCGTGAGCGTGATAGCTCAGTGGTTAGTGCACTTGCCTCTGATGCTAGAGGTACCGGGTTTGATCCCCGGCAGCGGCGATAAAATTTCGGTGTCCGAACACGCTCCATCGGCATCATTTACAGGGGTGAATGTCATAAAGTGCACCGTCCTTCGGATCGGGACGTTAACTGGAGGCCCCCTGTGCAGGGAAAACCATCTCCTGTGTAGGTTAAAGATCCCTACCGTAATTACATGATTACTGTGTAGGCTTTCATCCTGCAAAACCTGGAGTGTATGTAATGTACACCTGCGGTAATGGTCAAATGTGACCGACGCAGTATCAGTAGACAGACAGACAGACAACTGACCTCCGTCGGCCCCCGCCCATTTGGCCTTGAAGAAATAAATGGGCTGCATGATGCTTCCACTCAGAGCTGAATCTGACCGCACACGAGTACTAGTAAACCGCTTAGAGGATCTAAGCCTGCCCAGGCAATGTGGTGCGAGTCGGACCGCCCATGCTTATAAACCCTATTGGTTTCATTTGGCGACAGGGCTTGAGATGTCATTTCATCTCGATGTCAGGTAAAAGCCCCACAAAATTGGAAGCAACGTCTCCAAAAAGGACCTTTAAAGTGTTGACGGGGTTGGAAGCAACGTCTCAAAAAAGGACCTTTAAAGTGTTGACGGGGACGTTAAGCAACAAATCAATCAATCAAACAAACAACAATTGACTTTCGAACTGTGATCAATTACTCAAGAATTCACTCTTTTTAAAAACGCGCATTTGACGAACAAAACTTAGGGAACGCTAAGGGCCATTTTCTGAAAGACAGGCGTATTTAACCCTTATCCCGTTGCATAAATTAATTTAGCCCCACTCATTTACATGTCAACCAATCAAATTACTTGATGTAATTTATTCATTCAAATTCGCAAACTGGATGACAAACAGTGTAGATCCTGATCAGATGGCTTCTTCAGAAGCCATCTGATCTGGATCTACACTGTTTGCAAAAGTAGGGGTTGTCGAGAACAGCAGGGCAAGGGTTAAGAAATGAATGTAATCTTGTAACATTCATTGATGAATGAATAACATCGGGTCATGAGCAAGTTTAAGTGAACGCCGGGGGCTCATCGGGTCATGAGCAAAGTTTAAAGGATCTTCGGAGTTCACTTTAACTTTGCTCATGACCCGCTGTTGTTCATATTTCATTATTTAGAAGCCTCCATGGTGCAGTGGTTACACTACTCGCTGTAAAACAGGTGTCGCAGGATCGATCCCAGGCTTCTCCAGACTTTCGGATGAGTCTTTTAATCGAGGTCCCGTCTCCGTATGATTTTAGCTGTTGGTTGGACGTACAACACAAACATTCACACACTCACTCACTTCATAATTTACATTTCCAGTGTGAAGTCTGATGTAAACCTATAGAAAACAATGTAGTTCATACTTCCATGAACGCATCGAGTCACATGATTTTAAGTGACTTCAAGTGACGTCAGTCTAAACCATGGTTCTCTACGGGCGTTGGTGACGTCAATGCTGTTCAACTCTTTGTAGAAAAACAGCGTGTAAATGTTTTTCAGCTTTAAAAGTTTGCCATATAAGAATTTTTGTCGCCCAGTGATGAGGGGTAAAGAATGTAAATGTAAGAAAATAAACTTATTTTTTTTTTTGTTTTCATAGAATACAGGATCTTGCAGAAAGCAAAATTGCTTGTCTAGAAGTCATCTCGTGGAGATGACTTCTAGAACCAGGAGAACAGCATCATTTGCAATTTTGCAAGTATGGACTCTCGCATTGTCCTGTTGGAGCAGAATTCCTTTGGAGAGTTTACCTAGCGTTTTTCACGGATCGAAGTTCTCAGTTTGTCGAGCAAATTTGCATAATACGCATCTGGTTTTGTACTTATCTTAACATAATAACGCCTTGCGCGTCCCCAAATACACTTGCCATCACCTTGCCAGCAGAGGGTTGCGTTTTGAACTTCTATGGCCTCGGAGACCCCGGCCCTACCCACTGGCGACTTTGGAACTTTATTCTTTGGCTCATAATAAGGGACCCAGGTCTCATCTAGTCACTAGACGTGAAAGATAAACCTTCCTCTTTGACCTGAACCGCTTCAGCAATGTGCTGCAAATTGATGCTCTGTTTGCCATTTGCTCGTCGCTAAGGTTGTTTTTTTTACCCAACGGGCTGTAAGCGAATACCCAGGCGCTCATTTAAAATTGTTGAAACGCTACCGTGCGAAATGTATAATGCATTCGCTATTTCTTCCACCTGAATTCAGAGAACACCAGTGTTACACATTTCTTCATCGGTGGCATCTGATGGGCGTCCGGACCTGTTTTCATCTTCTAAAGACTATCTACCGCGTCCGAATTTCCGAACACAGAATTAACCTTGTGCATACGAAGGTGCAGAAGCCCCATAAACATTGGTCAATTTGCAATGTATTTCCTGACCTGAGCTCAACTTTTGAAGAAAAGCTTGCTTTTGCATCGCTAGTCATGTTTGACGTTCAATATCTTCGATAAAGGTGCGATTTTGCCCCCATGTCTTAAACATGAATTGAAACAAGGCATGAAACTCACGGGTGTCTCGGTCAATTGGAAATGGGATAGGCTGGTAACTTACTGACTTGCCCTTGTTACGATGAAACGGTGTGCGTGGCTTATCCGTTACGATAACGCGCCCGTAAGGATCTTACATGAGTGTTCATGTATTATTAATTTTATTAAACAAGTTGCGGGAAAGAGTCTCGCATTTTTCCCATTTCCTCAACACGTTTAATAAAATTAATTATACATGATTGTATTTATCATATGACATTTAAAGCTCATATTAATCACAATCGATTTTTTTTTGTACAAAAATGTCAATATTCCGCATATTTGATCCACTAGTGGATTATCGAATTTATTACATGGTATTATTACTCTCTCAGACGCGACGTCATACGATAACGAGCATTTAATGGCTATGTTTCCGATGAAAATCCGGATATTTTTCTAACTTATACTGCGAACATAGGTTGTGGGCGCTCATTAGAACCGCATCAATGAGGCGGCTCTATCGAGTACCCGCAATTTATGTCTTAGAGCAGAATGGGGATAAATAGTGCATAAATCCGTAAAACCCAGTTTTCTCTATATAAAGTGGGGTTTCGTGAGTATTCATTTCACGGACTTATTCGCGTGGCTCTACCCTGTAAAGCTCTTCAGAGACAACCCAGAGACAACTGCAAAGCAAAGTACTATGTGTAACTTTTTTTCCGATCCGAACTTTAGCTCCATTTAATTTATTTACCCACCAACTATGTTTTGAGCAGAAATATGAAAAATATCCGGAATTTTATCTGAAAATTGCATTTTCTGGTGGTAAAAGTTTACCAATAAGTCGGAATAGGCGTGTATTGAAATGAGTTTCTAAAAAGAAACATTTTCTCAAGAGGCGCGCTGTGTTGCCTGTAGCCCACGCATGACAAAGTAATCTAAGGACCACTTCATTTTTAATGACAGCTTCCATCTGTCTATTCCTGCTGTGCTGCACGTCTTAAAGCAGTTCCGGCTTTATTCCGGCTTTGACTGCCATATCAGTCCGCATAGAATGTAGTCTGGTTTGGCACAGTAATCAAAATTGTACAGTCGTATTAGTTATCCTATTTTTTTAAGCAGACGACTTGACGATTTTATCTTACCTATCAGAGAATAGATTTTGCATTTCATATGAATCAGCTGGGTCATGCGACGGGTTTGGCCACCGTATACCCAGTTCAATGCGGCGTCTGCTCAGATTCTAACAGTGCTGTCAATATTTAACCCTTAAAAACAAGCCTGCCGTAGGACAAGGTCAGCCGCAGACAGGGTTTCTGACTTTCGAGGTCAAGTTTGTGCCAATTACAAGTTAGGTGTATATTGGACTTTGCGTACAGAGATGTGAAAGAAAGGCTGTCCCTTAAACCCTGGAATATGGTGCAGATATCTATGCGAACAGCGTAGGTCCTGTGATATAATTCTAGATGCCATATTTAGTAAAATGGACGAGCCAAACTTCAGTGATGGAAGAGTGCACTCCAGAAACTCAAGGCAGTGAAAAAACCAAAGCACTGACAACACTCATGCTGATTGTCTTTGAGTGCATGCTGGTTATGACGCGGGACTTGGACCGTTTCTTTTAAACTTAAAATGTTAGCAACCAATTCAAAAAGTGCAGAACAAGATCAGCACCGTATACTGCGGTATTTGATCTGAGTCTGCATTGTTTGCCAGATCCAACATTTGATTCAAGTGCAGATTTTACAAATAACACTTACATGTACCCAACACTAACAAACGATGCGGCTTTGTATGGGTTCTAGAAACCACATGTTCAGGACCAAACTTTTGATGTGTAATGTAAGGTCGTGCCTACAAAAGAAGAAACTGAAATTTGTTCTCAAAAAGCATTAAGTTATAGCGTAATGCGACGTTTTTCATTAAAGGATCGTAAGCGTGCCACTGGGCAGTTAGAAGCTGGTCGGAAAGCGGATGACGTTGACTCTGATTTTGGGCATCACACTTGTATGATCTGTCGTCTATTGGAGCATCATCTTACTATATACAGAAGACGCTAGTGGACGTCGACGTAGCGGAAGACCGACGTCAGTATGTCAAGATCGATCCATCCGTCAGACACATCTGCGAAACAGATTTCAGCCGGCAGCTGCTACACTATACCTGTAGATAAACAAGGGTCTCAACAACCGACTTATAAGCGCTGACACTGTTTGTCGCCCTTATGCGCTGCACGTTTGAGAGCTAGACGTCCCTGTCGTGACCAACGTTAACGCGTCGACACAGTATGGAACGCTTACGCTGGTGCATGAAATAGGTAAATTTGCGTCTAAGCTACTGACGTGATATGCGTTCCAGTGACAAATCGCACTTCAGCATGAATCACGCCGATTGCCGTTTCCGTGTGTTTCGACGTATAGGTGTAAGGTATGCCGAGGCGACACGTGCGTAATAGAGCGTGACATATCGGGTGGAACAAGCATAATTGTGTGGCGTGGAATTGCATGTAGTTAGCGAACGCAGCTTAGTGTCATTAAGAACATCCAAGCACATGGCTAAGACGAGACAGAACAGCGAGACGTTACATCAATCAAGTGCTTCGGTCTCACATGATTACATTTAATTCTTTATGCTCAGAATCCGGGATAGCTTATCCAGCAGGATTACGTGCGGCCTCATAGCGCTGTTCTTACTCAAAATTTCTTCAAACCAATGGAATTCATGTACTGGACTAGCCAGCCTTTCTCCTCCGATCTCTTTCCCATAGAGTATCTTTTGGGAGAGGTGTCCACAACCGACCAGACAAAAACTGTTACTTATGGACATAGCATTGTTAAAACTTGAATTTTATGATTGGTTTTGAAAACGCAAACAGTTTCTTTCAAAAATTTGAAACATCGAATGGCACTTCATAATACCACCAGTGTATAGACATCTGCAAACATATCATACAATTTAATTTACAGAACTACCTTTCTAATGTTTAAGATCTTTTTAGAAAGGCTTTCTGTAAGTGATTTTTTCATAGAATATGTCATTTCAGTGCCTAAGGCGCTTTGATTCATTATAGCAGTGTTACTTTAAGCATGGGTGTAAAACCAGATTAGATCATATCGCCCTGCCCCCGCCCATAGGGGCTTGAAGAAATATATGGGCTGCATGGTGCTTCCATGCAGAGCTGAATCTGGCCCGCACACTAGTACTGGTAAACCGCTTAGAGGATCTAAGCCTGTCCAGGAACCGCGGTGCGAGGCGGACCGTCCATGCTAATAAACCCTATTGGTTTCATTGGGCGTCAGGGCTTGAGATGTCATTTCATCTCACTGTCGGGGAAAAGTCCCACAAAACTGGAAGTAACATCTCCAAAATGACCTTTACAGTGTTGACGGGGACGTTAAACCTCAAATCAAACAAACAAATAGATCATATCGCGGTGTCTGATCTGAGATTACAATGTTTGAATGGGACGCTGGGCTTATTCACCTCAAGTGTAGAGCCCAATTTGAGACGGGCTCGGCTCATAGAGAAAAGTATCTATTTCTATATTTCAATCATATCACATTTAATAGCTTAAATAACAATGCATGCTGAATGCACAAAAGTGCAGTAACGCTTGAATCGCTATTAACCCCTTCTTGTAAAGTTGGTCGAAATATATATGAGCCAGCGCATGACAAAATGTACAAGAAGTCTTGAGCGACCAGCGAAGACTCAGATCAGACTGCGCATTCGCGCAGTCTGATCAGAGTTTTCGCTGATCGCATGAACTTACTATAGGCTAATATCTGTGCAAAAAGACATAAGCAAAAGGTCTTGTCATAGTGGATGGGTGCGCGGGTTGAGATGAGTCTCTGCTGTTCGCACCGGTCTTATCGTAGGTTTTGTCATGCGCAGGCTCATATTCTATTCCTTGTTCGCACTAAACTGAAGAAAGTAAAGAAACATTTTCGGTGAGTTATTTTGCTCTTAGATTGTTTTAATCAAAACAGACATGTCTTACCGGCCCCGATAGCTCAGTTGGTAGAGTGTCCGCTCCGGGGAACGGGAGGTTACGGGTTCGATCCCGGGCCGCGACATACCAAAGTCGTTAAAAATGGTACTAGCTGCTCCTCGCTTGGCACTCAGATTTACGGGGTAGAGCTAGGACTGGTCGACCCAGTGTCAGGATAATGTGACTGGGTGTGGTATCATGTAATGTGTCTGGGACATGATACTTCAGTGAGGCAGCACTATAAAAGTGAGCATTGAGCTCCCTGTCGCAACCAGACACCGTCGTGATATGACTGAAAAATTGTTGAAAGCGACGTTGAACCCGAATTCACACACACACACACACACACACACACGCACGCACGCACGCACGCACGCACGCACACACACACACACACACACACACACATGTCTTGAAAGCGGTTTGTAAATATAAAACGTGTGTAAAACAGATTTAATAAAATATTAAATTCACAATTCTAACACTGCAAACTGTGATTCACAGTTGGAGTAATCAATGCAGTTTATGCGGTTTTTATAGTAAGTAATTACAAAATTCGTTATGAAAGAAACTTTATTTTTTCTTCATCTTATCCATGATGTTTTTTTTTTTAAATTAAAAAACGCTGCGTTACCGCGTCATAAAATAAACATTTGTATTCCCCATTTTATACAAAGAAAAGTAGGGTGATAAGTGTATAGGGATCAACCATGGTTTTTCATGCATTAACATTCGCCGGTTCCCGAGGAAGCTGTTTGAACATGAGGCTCATGTTCAAATATCTTCCGAGGGATCCGGCACATGTTAATGCAATGAAATAACCATGGATGATCGTTTTTCTTGCATAACTTACGATTCTGAAAGCAAATTTTGACGAAAATGCCCAAAAGCTGCGACAGGCAAACCAACATGGCGGCCAGTTCAGAATGTTCACAATGACGTTGTCGTGCAGTAACCCGCTGACGTCATCCGCTACGTTCAGGGCGATAACGTCACGTCGCTCAACGTAATATAAACAAGGCCCGTCTTGTGATATCAAAAGCTCAAAATCCATATTCAAACAGCACGCGAATTCCATGATTTGAACATGGTTTTTGCTGTTTGTGCACGGCTTTTGGTCCATTTGACAATGAGACGGTTCTAACGAGTACCCACAGCCTATGTTTTGAGTATAAATAAGAATAATATTAAATTTTCTTCAGAAAATTGACCGTTTTGAAGATGTGAAAAATGTACTATTGCGCACGGATGTGTTATCATTATGTGTATAAGCCTTACCACAATAGTGTTGACTGGGCCGTTAAACTCCAAAACAAACACACGAATATCTTAGTTGCAAGTGTATTACGAAAACACACCCGTGCGACTCAGTGCATTTTTTACATCTCCAAAATGGCTACTTTCTGATGAAAATCGTTAGCTCGTTAGAACTGCCTCATTGGGGCGGTTCTAACGGGTACCGACAACCTATATCTTGGAGCAGTAACAAGAAAGATAATGTATGCCCCCGTAAACCCAAGTTTTCTCTATATAAAGTAGGTGTTCATTTCACGGATTTGTTCAAGTGATGAAATCAGAAATTCTTTTGTAGCATTAGAGTACAAATATTATATTCAATTTTATTATAATCATGACGACGCATCTAAGAGTGTAATAACGCCATGTAATAAATTCAGTAATCCACTTGTGGATTAAATATGCAAATAAGTTAGATACATGTATGGCGTCCTTAACGACGTCGTGTTTACTAATGGTGAGTATTGACATTTTTATAAAATAATCGTGAATAAATTGCGTTTTAAATGTCACATGATAAATAGAATCTTGCATTCGTGCTCATGTATTATTAAATTTATTAAACTCGTTGAGGAAAAGAGATAGAATGTTCGGCCAAGCCTCGCATATTAACTCTTTTCCTCAACTCGTTTAACAAATCCATGTTTTATTAAACTCGTTGAGGAAAAGGGAAAAATGCTCGGTCCTGCCTCGCATTTTATCTCTTTTCCTCAACTCGTTTAATAAATTCAATAATACATGAACACTCATGTTTTGTTTTTTGTTTGTTTGATTTGAAGTTTATCGTCCCCGTCAACACTTTAAAGGTCATTTCTGAGACGTTGTTTCCAATTTTGAGGGACTTTTACGTGATACTTAAATGAAATGACATCTCAAGCCCTCCCGCCCAAAGCATGGACGATCATCTATTTATTTTATGCATTGTCTTTAAGGTAATGCTCATTTAACGGACTTAAAACAGTTTATGTTTTCCCAAACAGATTACTATGGCGAAGACGATGAAGAGGTTTTCAACACTGAAGTTAATTGCTGGCACCCTTTTTGTCTCATTTTGCCTCCGAAATTGTACCGGCGGTGGTCACGCAACCCTTTCTAATATGATGTGGGATAGCACGGAGACTGAACGCACCAGAGTTACGAACTCAGCATTCATAAGAAATATTGGCGTTGGAATACTGGACCCCACGGAATTCGGTAAGACATCACCCGGCAGGCAAATAACGTTAATGCGACGTCGGATCCGCGGGCATTTTACGCCATGACGTTACTGAAACGTCACTTCTAAGTCGGTGCAATGTCATGGCATTATACAAACGTGAAATCTATATCTTGCGCCGACATTGATCTGACGTTACCCAAGCGACATGTGCCTGTTGGGCACCAAATTGAATGTACATGCAATCTGAGTAAGGATTCTTTATTGTCATTTCTTGCACACCAGATAAGGAAAAATCCATAGTTTTAGCTTGGGATAGTTTATAAGAATCTTATATGGGTGTGAGGGGTGGATGGACAAATCCGTCCCGAGGGACACTGTCCGGCATCACGAGGCTTGCCGAGTGATTCCGGACAGTGATCCCGAGGGGCGGATTTTTCTATCCACCCCTCACACCCATATAGGATTCTTTTTCTTGCATACCTTCCATTTCAATTCCGAATTTTTAATGCTGCTGTCACTTCGTTTACCGACGTCCGCCATTTCGTGATGACACAACAGGAATGTTTAGTGACGTCACGCATGACGATGCCGCGCATGAGGTTGTAATCAACCAGTGCATTTATCAAACACGCGATTATATTCGATTTGGGGTCGGAACACCAGGGTCAGAACATAAATTTCTATCCCAGGGTAAAATCATGGATTTCCTTGTCTGGTGTGCAAGAAATTCTCTTCTAACCCTGGTGTTCTTACCCACAATCGAATATTCTCGCGTGTTTGATAAATGCACTGGTTGAATACAAACTCATATGCACCGTCGTTAAGGTTGACGTCACAGCACATCACGTGACGTCACTCAACATCACTGTAGTGTTATTACTATATGGCGGACGTTGGTAAAAGAAGTGCCTGCAGTATTAAAATCCACGCTCAGAAATGAAATGTATGCAAGAAAAAGAATCCTACAAGGGTGTGAAGAGTGAGTGGGTGTTTGTGTTTTACGTCTCACCAACAGCTAAGGTCATACGGAGATGGGGCCTCGGTTTAAAGACTCATCCGTAAGTCTGAAGAAGCCCGGGTCGATCCTGCGTCCCCTGGTTTACAAGCCTAGTAGCAAAACCACTACACTACAGAGGCTTCAACATGGGTGTGAAGGGTGGATTAAAAAATCCGTCCCTCGGGATCACTGTCCGACATCACTCGGCAAGCCTCGTGATGCCGGACAGCGACCCTTGGGACGGATTTTTCCATCTACCCCTAAAACCCATGTAAGGCTCTTATATTCTAACCCAGAGGGATGGCCCGGTCTCGATTTCGATCGGCCTGGTCGACTCTTGGCTTGGACACGCCTATATCGAATTCATAGAAACAAAAAATTTCATGCAAACTAAAAACCATTTCTTTTCGATTTAACACAACAGTCTTAAACAGTTACCTTCAACATTGGCTAGCATTTTTGTCTAGTAATTTTTAACCTTAGGCAGTAAAATTCTGCTATTAAGACCACCTTAAATCAACCCTTTTTGTACCAAATGGAATCTTCCTCCTTATATATAGCATGAGTCCATTTCAAAATTTAGGGGTGTCAGGTGGTGTTATCATCAAAATTTATTTGGAAAATGACTGAACATTTGAGAAAACAGTGAAGGCCCTGATCAGACGCCGTCCAGCGTCTCGAAATAAGAGACCACCTTTTTTCGGGGGGGGGGGGGGTTACGGCCCTTTCAAGACTATTTCACTCATATCGAGCCGATCGTTAATCAGAGTTGGGCGAAAACCGGAGTACCCTGAGAAAAACCACCTGACCTTCCGTTGCTGAACTTGGCGTCTCACATGTGACCCGATTGAGGTTCGAACCCACATCGATGAGAGACCTAATGGCTAAGAGTCAGCGCCCTTATCCACTAGGCCACGGAGGCATGTGACCACCTCTGGGACTGTTCAAAACGTGGTCTTAAAGACTACTTTTGAACAGTCCCAAAGGTGATCTTAATACATGTATATTCATTTTACTGTCGGCCCCCGCCCATAGGGGCTTGAAGAAATATATGGGCTGCATGATGCTTCCACGCAGAGCTGAATCCGGCCCGCACACTAGTACTGGCAAACCGCTTAGAGGATCTAAGCCTGTCCAGGAACCGCGGTGTGAGGCGGACTGTCCATGCTAATAAACCCTATTTGTTTATTGGACGACAGGGCTTGAGATGTCATTCCATCTCAATGTCTGGTAAAAGTCCCACAAAATTGGAAGCAACGTCTCCAAAATGACCTTTACAGTGTTACCGGGGACGTAAAATCTCAAATCAAACAAACAAATTCATTTTACTGTAGTTATCGATTGAGCGTAACCGAGAGTTACCTCAACATTAGGTTACAGGGTCCACATGACGAAAACACACCTATATAAATTTGACCCCCTTAAACCCCAGTTTTATATAGCAAAAACTGGGGTTTACAGGGGTATACATTATTTTTCTTATTTCTGCTCAAAAACATAGATTGTGGGTACTCGTTAGAACCGCCTGATCGAGGCGGTTCTAACGAGTATCCACAATCTATGTTTTGAGCAGACATAAGAAAAATATCGACTTGTTTCAGCTGAAAATTAGTGGTAAAATTTACAATGTATTTGTATAGGCGTGTTGTTGTAATAAGCTCTGTTTTTGTGAGTTAATATACTTTAAACACGTGTTTCAACAGCCGTCACATTAGCCAACAAACGGTTTGTTTCTATTGTTTGATTTGACGTTTAAAGGTGCATTATTGAGCTACCGGGTCTCAATTTTTTTCTGGTTTTTATCTTCAATGCATACTCCTTTGTCATGTGTACACTTTTGGAGCCAAATACAGCTCAGAACTTTGTGAAAATGGTCGTTTTCATTCGTGTTTACCCTTCCCTCTGAACATGTGTTCGGAATTTCTGTTCTAAAAATAAATCTGTCACTTTACACATACATGGCGACAGTATCGTCTCTGAGTGTAGTTACTTATGACATGGTATTCAGCGTCATATTTTTTTCCGATTCAGGCATGGCCTAAGCAAACAAAGCCAAATTGAACGTCGCATAACGTCATATATGGGAATTCTATTTTTGTCACGAACTAAAAATAGATCTATCTAGTGTTCGAAACCTAGTTAGGGAATCCCTCTCAAACTCGTTTACCTGTCATCATAATTGTTCGCATTTTTGCATAAAATGCATTCATTTGTATTGTTTTAAAGAAAAATACCGGCTATATGTATTTTATTTTTGGACGCATTTTTCCGGATAGCTCAATAATGCACCTTTAACGTCCCCGTCAACACTGTAAAGGTCATTTTAGAGACGTTGCTTCCAATTTGTGGATTTTGTCCTGTCGCCCAATGAAACCAAAAGGGTTTACAAACAAGGACGGTCCGCCTCGCACCCCTTTGCCTGGGCAGGCTTGGACCTCTAAGCGGTTTCCAAGTATTCTTGTGCGGGTCGGATTCAGCTCTGCGTCGAAGCATCATGCAGCCCATATATTTCTTCAAGCCCCGATGGGCGGGTCCGACAAACGGTTTGCACCTGACTCGCTGGCACCAGATTGTTTGCTCAGAGGCCTTGACAGTGTGTCATCCAAATCGACTATTCCTGTCACTGACCATATAGTCCCCCGCCCATCGGTGCTTACAGAAATAGATCGGACTGCATGATGCTGAAACCGACCGCACACGAGAACAGGTAAACCACAAAAACACTTCGAGGGTCTAAGCCTTCCCAGGCAAAACGGTGTGAGTCGGACCGTCCGTACTTATTAACCCGTTTGGTGTATTTGGACGGCAGGGCTTGAGATGTCATTTCATCTAAATGTCGGGTAAAAATCCCACAAAATTGGACCTAAATAGTGTTGACGAGGACGTAAAACCCCAATTCGAACAAAATTCATAGAGGATAGATCAGACAGCAATATCGACAGGTGGTTTTGACTGAAGAAAGCAAACATTTACATTGTCGAGGCAGTTACAGAAAATATCCACAGCCAGTACGAAGACATGCCCAATTCACAGTGTGCATTCTTTCATTTCTCCAAAAATGGCTACTTTTCTGACGAAAATTTGTCATTTTTTTCTTATTTGTATTCAAACTTTGGTTTGTGGGTGCACGATAGAACAGCCTCAATGAGGCGGTTCTAATTAGTACCCACAACCTATGTCTTGGGGCAAAAATAAGTAAAATAATGTATACTCCTGTAAACCCAAGTGTTCCCTATATAAAGTGGGGTTTAGCGGGGTGTTCATTTCACGGACATGTTATCATGATGAATCTATTGGGAGTGAGTGAGTGAGTGTTTCAGTTTTACGTCCAACCAACAGCTAAAGTCATACGGAGACGGGACCTCGGTTTAAAGACTCATCCGAAAGTCTGGAGAAGCCCGGGATCGAACCTGCGACCCCTGGTTTACAAGGCGAGTAGCGTAACCACTCGACCACGGAGGCTTCGAATCTATTGGGACACAATGCTGTTCATACCTCAATGAATTCATCGACTCAAGTT
This sequence comes from Lucinisca nassula, assembly GCA_963580285.1. Taxonomy (NCBI): domain Eukaryota; kingdom Metazoa; phylum Mollusca; class Bivalvia; order Lucinida; family Lucinidae; genus Lucinisca; species Lucinisca nassula. The sequence goes on from OY757024.1 coordinate 35,664,165, forward strand.
ACGGGCCTCCGTGGCCTAATGGGTTGGAGCGCTGACTCTCAATTATTAGGTCCCTCACCGCTGTGTATCGCGCATGGCTCGGGTCATATGTCAGACGCCAAGTTCTGCAAAGGAACGATTGGTGTTTTTTCTCCGGAACTCCGATTTTCGCCCACCTCTGATTAATGACCGGCTCGCAATAAATGAAATAATCTTGAAAGAGCCCCGCCCACCGCCCCCCCACCCCCCCCCCCCCCCAAAAAAAAAAAAAAAAAAAAAAGTTTTGGTGTCAACGACGCTCTTCTGCCTTTGATAGGGAAACTGCGTGCTTATATGATCTAAGCGTGCCCAGACAAAGCGGGGCGAGTCGGACCGCCCATGCTTTAAAACCCTATTGGTTTCAATGGGCGACAGAGCTTGAGATGTTATTTCATCTCAATGTCGGGTACAAGTCCGACAAAATTGGAAGCAACGTCTCCAACATGACCTACAGTGTTGACGGGGACGATAAACCTCAAATCAAACAAACAAAAAACAAAACATGAGTGTTCATGTATTATTGAATTCATTAAACGAGTTGAGGAAAAAAGATAAAATGCGAGGCTCAAAATTGGAAGCAACGTCTCCAAAATGACCTACACAGTGTTGACGGGGACGTTAAACCTCAAATCAAACAAACAAACAAACAAACAATTCTAACACAGCGCGCCTATATAGGCAATGGAAAATAACTGTGTTTTATTCTGCAACAAATCACAGTTTGAAAGAGCGTGACGAGTGACGTCATTAAAACTGCAAGTTTATGACGTCACTAGTCGATTTCCTTGACGTTAGACGGTGAAACGTCATTTTCTCGCATCGAAAACGTAAGAAAAGGATATAAATGCATGTGTTTCAGTCGATAATTTTAGCGGAATTTCTTCTAACAATGGCGAAAGGTTGTGAGATTTTGAAGGAAACAACACCATTATTGCCGATTTCAGCGTGTTAGAATCGAAATAGATCAACTCTAGTCTGTGATTTGTTGCGTAATAAATCACAGTTTGTCGGTCAGTTGTAAGTAGACAAATACGCGCTCGTGATTTGTCTACTTTACAACTGAACTCCAAACTGTGATTTATTACGCAACAAATAACAGCTAGAGCTGATCTATTTCTTAAACATAACGATAACACATCCGTGTGATATAGAGCATTTTTCAAACCTCAAAAAAGTAATTTTTCTGATGAAAATTTGTGATCATTTTCTTATTTATATTCCAAACATAGGTTTTGGGTGCTCGTTAGAACCGCCTCATTGAGGCGGTTTTAACGAGTACCCACAACCTATGTCTCGGAGCAGAAATAAGGACAATAATGTTTACCCCCGTAAACCCAAGTTTTCTCTATATAAATTGGGGTTTAAGGGGGTCTTTATTTGACGGACTTGTTCACGTGATGCAAACAAAAAATAATGCAGGTACATGTACATGTAATTTATACGACGTTCAATTATGTATGAACAATTTCGGGTCGCGAGCAATTCGCGGTATACTTACTTTGCTCGTTATCCGATGTTGTTTATTTCGATGAACGCTCGGGGTTCACTTACATTGTTCGTGACCTGACGTTGTTTATACGTACTTCAATGAACGTTACAAGTACCGGTGTAACAGTTTATCTTTACCCCCTGGGTAGCTTTACCCCCGGGGGTAAAGATATCCCGGGATATCTTTACCCACACCCTGGATATCTTAACCCCCGGGGGTAAAGATAAACTGGCCAGGATATCTTTACCCCCACCCCAACTTTTGGGTATAAACTATTTCCTTATTGCCCAATTTCTTCTTATATGTAAGTGAAGCAAGATAGTGGACTCGATGTTTCACTTTAACATTCTTCGTTTCAATCATGACTCGGACTAATAGAACTACCTTTAGTAAGAAATATGGCCATATTATAGAGGCAAATAATTATTTAATAACTTCCTTTTGTATATTTTCTTATTCAAAATGTTGCTTATGAGAATCTTTCAAATTCTTACATTATCCCTGTCAGTTGTGAAATGGGTGGTGGTGGTGAATGGAAATGCGGGGGTAAAAATATCCCGACTGGGATATCTTTACCTCCGGGGGTAAAGCTAAACTGACCAGGATATTTTTACCCCCATCCCCACTTTTGGGTATAAACTATTTTCTTAATACCCAATTTCTTCTTATATGTAAGTGAAGCAAGATAATGGACTTGATGTTTCACTTTAACATTTTTCGTTTCAATCATGACTCGGACTAATAGAACTACCCTTAGTAAGAAATATGACCATATTAAAGAGGCAAATGATTATTTAATGACATCTTTTTGTATATTTTCTTATTCAAAATGTTGCTTATGACAATCTTTCAAATTCTTGCATTATCCCTGTCAGTTGTGAAATGGGTGGTGGTGGTGAGTGGAAAGGCGGGGGTAAAGATACCCCAGCTGGGATATCTTTACCCCCGGGGGTAAAGCTAAACTGGCCAGGATATCTTTACCCCCATCCCCACTTTTGGGTATAAACTAATTTCTTAATGCCCAATTTCTTCTTATATGTAAGTGAAGTAAGATAGTGGACTTGATGTTTCACTTTAACATTTTTCGTTTCAATCATGACTCGGACTAATAGAACTACCCTTAGTAAGAAATATGACCATATTAAAGAGGCAAATGAATATTTAATAACTTCTTTTTGTATATTTTCTTATTCAAAATGTTGCTTATGACAATCTTTCATAATCTTGCATTATCCCTGTCAGTTGTGAAATGGGTGGTGGTGGTGAGTGGAAAGGCGGGGGTAAAGATATCCCGGCTGGGATATCTTTAGCCCCGAGGCTAAAGCTAAACTGGCCAGGATATCTTTACCCCCATCCACACTTTTGGGTATAAACTATTTTCTTAATGCCCAATTTCTTCTTATATGTAACTGAAGTAAGGTAGTAGACTCATAACTTGCATTATCCCTGTCATTTGTGAGTGGTGGCGGTGTGTGGAAAGGCGGGGGTGAAGATATCCTGGCTGGGAATCTTGCCCCCCGGCAGTTTAGCTAAACTGGCCAGGATATCTTTACCCCCATCCCCACCTTTGGGTATGAACTATTTTGTTAATGCCCAATTTCTTTTTTTATATATGAAACTGAAGCAAGACAGTGTGACCCCACCCCCAGATCCAGACTTCTACCACTGCCCATAGGTGGGGGTGAAGATATCCCAGCTGGGATAGTGTGACCCCACCCCACATCCAGACCTTGGAAAACCCAAACAAGCACACTTCTCAACAATGAAGGTACTACTGATGTCCAATGGTCAACGGATGACATAACATTACCACAAGCTAGCTTGCATGAATCAGGATTTCACACCTCTACCATTACTCATGGGTGGGGTAAAGATATCCCGGCTGGGATACCTTCACCCCCGAGGGTGTGGGGGGGGGCAAATTTTCCCGGCTGGGATACCTTCACCCCCACACTCCCAGTATTTTAAAAACAAGATGTGTTTGTGAAACACTGATGCCCCCGGACAGCGCCAATGTTAATGTTTTTAAAAATTTTGAAAAAAAAATAGGTCAAAGGTCAAGTTCAAGGTCACGAGATCAAAAATTATGGTACCACTGGAAAGGTCTTGTGATAAGGTATACACATGTGAAATATGAAAGCTCTATCTACTACCATTCAAAAGTTATGCCCAATGTTAAAGTTTTTGCAGACGGACAAACGGACAAACAGACAAACAGACGGACAGACCAAAAACTATATGCCCCCGAATCTCTTAGATTCCGGGGGCATAAAAAACCAAACAAGCACACTTATACCATATAAGTTGCATGAAATAGTTTTTTTCACAACTTCTACCACTGCTCATCGGATGGGGTGCAGATATCCCGGCTGGCCCAAATCCAGACTTTGGAAAACCCAGAAAAGCACACTTCTCTATGGTCTATGGTTGACATAACGTTACCACAAGCTAGCTTGCATGAATCAGGATTTGACATCTCTACCATTGCTCATGGGTGGGGGTAAAGATATCCCGGCCGGTATACCTTCACCCCCGGGGAACAAAATATCCTGGCTGGGATACCTTCACCCCCACCCTTTCAGCATTTCAAAAAACCAAAACAAGCATCATTAAACCATACAGCTTGCAAGAATAATCTTTTCGCATCTTAAACCATTGCTCATGGGTGGGGGTGAAGATTTCCTGGCTGGGATAGGGTGACCCCCCTACACCCCTCCAAAAAATCAAGACTTTGGAAAACCCAGACAAGCACACTTCTTAACAATGGAAGGTACTACTGATGTCCAATGGTCTATGGTTGACATAACATTACCACAAGCTAGCTTGCATGAATCAGGATTTCACAACTCTACCATTGCTCATGGGTGGGGGTAAAGATATCCCGGCCGGGATACCTTCACCCCCGGGGGGGGTATAAAATATCCTAGCTTGACCCTCACCCTTCCAGTATTTCGAAAAACACAAACAAGCACACTTATACTATATAGCGTGCATGAATCAGTTTTTCACAACTTCTACCATTGCGCATGGGTGGGGATGAAGATAGTGTGACCCCACCCCACCCCAAATCCAGACTTTGGAAAACCCAAACAAGCACACTTCTCAACAATGAAGGTCCAATGGTCTATGGTTGACATAACACTACCACAAGCTAGCTTGCATGAATCAGGATTTCACATCTCTACCATTGCTCATGGGTTGGGGTAAAGATATCTCAGCCAGGATACCTTCACCCCCGGGGGCAAAATATCCCAGCTGGGATAGCTTGACCTCCACCCTTCCTGCATATCGAAAAACCCAAACAAGCACACTTATACCATATAGCTTGCATTAATCAGTTTTTCATAACTTCTACCATTGCTCATAGGTGGGGGTGAAGATATCCCGGCTGGGATAGTGTGACCCCACCCCACCCCACAACCAGACTTTGGAAAACCCAGACAAGCACACTTTTCAACAATGGAAGGTACTACTGATGTCCAATGGTCTATGGTTGACATAACACTACCCCCAAGGTAGCTTGCATGAATCAGGATTCCACATCTCTACCATTGCTCATGGGTGGGGGTAAAGATATCCCGGCCGGGATACCTTCACACCCAGGGGGCAAAATATCCTGGCTGCAGTACCTTGACCCCCACCCTTCCAGTATTTCGAAAAACCCAAACAAGCACACTTATACCATATAGTTTGCATGAATAATTTTTTCACAAACAGACCATTGCCCATGGGTGGGAGAAGATTTCCTGGCTGGGATAGCATGACCACTCACCACATCCAGACTTTGGAAAACCCAGACAAGCACACTTCTCAACAATGGAAGGTACTACTGATGTCCAATGGTCTATGGTTGACATAACATTACCACAAGCTAGCTTGCATGAATCAGGATTTCACACCTCTACCATTGCTCATGGGTGGGGGTAAAGATATCCCGGCTGGGATACCTTCACCCCCGGGGTTGCAAAATATCCTGGCTGGGTTACCTTCACCCCCATCCTTCCAGCATTTCTAAAAACCCAAACAAGCACACTTATACCATATAGCTTGCATGAATCAGTTTTTCACAAATTCTACCATTGCTTATGGGTGGGGGTTTTGTTCAAACATCGCTTTTTGCAGCATCTGATCTGACCCCACACTGTTTGCAATTTGGGTTTCCCATCGGAAATGGGATAAATGTATGGTTCAGCATGAACTTAGGACAATTAAAGAACAGGCCAAAGAACTGTATCTGGAGTTATATTCAACGACAGTATAGAGGCGGCCCCCGCCCATTGGCGCTTGAAGAAATAGATGGGCTGCCTGATGCTTCAACACCGACCTGAAACCAACAGCATACAAGAACTGGTAAACCGCTGGAAAGATTGTCATAAGCAACATTTTGAATAAGAAAATATACAAAAAGAAGTTATTAAATAATCATTTGCCCCTATAATATGGTCATATTTCTTACTAAGGGTAGTTCTATTAGTCCGAGCCATGACTGAAACGAAAAATGTTAAAGTGAAACATCGTGTCCACTATCCTGCTTCACTTACATATAAGAAGAAATTGGGCATTAAGAAAATAGTTTATACTCAAAAGTTGGGGTGGGGGTAAAGAAATCCTGGCCAGTTTAGCTTTATCCCCGGGGGAAAAGATATCCCAGCCGGGGTAAAGATATCCCAGCCGGGATATCTTTACCCCCGCCTTTCCACTCACCACCACCACCCATTTCACAACTGACAGGGATAATGCAAGATTATGAAAGATTGCCATAAGCAATATTTTGAATAAGAAAATATACAAAAAGAAGTTATTAAATAATCATTTGCCTCTATAATATGGTCATATTTCTTACTAAGGGTAGTTCTATTAGTCAGAGTCATGATTGAAAAGAAAAATGTTAAAGTGAAACATCGAGTCCACTATCTTGCTTCTCTTACATACAAGAAGAAATTGGGCATTAAGGAATAGATTATACCAAAAAGTTGGGTGGGGGTAAAAATATCCTAGCCAGTTTAGCTTTACCCCCGGGGGGTAAATATATCCCGGCCAGGATATCTTTACCCCCGCCTTTCCACTCACCATCACCACCCATTTCACAACTGACAGGGATAATGCAAGATTATGGAAGATTGTCATAAGCATCATTTTGAATAAAAAATATACAAAAAGAAGTTATTAAATAATCATTTGCCTTTATGATATGGTCATATTTCTTACTAAGGGTAGTTCTATTAGTCCGAGTCATGATTGAAACGAAAAATGTCAAAGTGAAACATCGAGTCCGCTATCTTGCTTCACTTACATCCAAGAAGAAATTGGGCATTAAGAAAATAGTTTATACCCAAAAGTTGGGGTGGGGGTAAAGATATCCTGGCCAGTTTAGCTTTACCCCCGGGGGTAAAGATATCCCAGCCGGGATATCTTTACCCCCGCCTTTCCACTCAGCACCACCACCAATTTCACAACTTACAGGGATAATGCAAGATTATGAAAGATTGTCATAAGCAACATTTTGAATACCCCCGGGGGTAAAGATATCCCAGCCGGGATATCTTTATCCCCACCTTTCCACTCACCACCACCACCCATTTCACAACTGACAGGGATAATGTAAGATTATGAAAGATTATCATAGGCATCATTTTGAATAAGAAAATATACAAAGAAGTTATTAAATAATCAGTTGCCTCTATTATTTGGTCATATTTCTTACTAAGGGTAGTTCTATTAGTCCGAGTCATGATTGAAAAGAAAATTGTTAAAGTGAAACATCGAGTCCACTATCTTGCTTCACTTACATATAAGAAGAAACTGGGCATTAAGAAATAGTTTATACCCAAAAGTTGGGGTGGGGGTAAAGATATCCTGGCCAGTTTAGCCTTACCCCCGGGGGTAAAGATATCCCAGCCAGGATACCCCCGCCTTTCCACTTACCACCACCATCCATTTCACAACTGACAGGGATAGTGCAAGATTATGGAAAATTGTCATAAGCATCATTTTGAAAATATACAAAAAGCAGTTATTAAATAATAATTTGCCTCTATAATATGATCATATTTCTTACTAAGGGGAGTTCTATTAGTCAGAGTCATGATTGAAACGAAAAGTGTTTAAGTGAAACATCGAGTCCACTATCTTGCTTTACTTACATACAAGAAGAAATTGGGCATTAAGAAAATATTTTATACCCAAAAGTTTGGGAGGGGGTAAAGATATCCTGGCCAGTTTAGCTTTACCCCCCGGGGGTAAAGATATCCCAGCCGGGATATCTTTACCCCCGCCTTTCCACTCACCACCACCACCCATTTCACAACTGACAGGGATAATGCAAGATTATGAAAGATTGTCATAAGCAACATTTTGAATAAGAAAATATTCAAAAAGAAGTTATTAAATAATCATTTGCCTCTATAATATAGTCGTATTTCTTACCAAGGGTAAGAAATATTAGTCCGAGTCATGATTGAAACGAAAAATGTTAAAGTGAAACATCGAGTCCACTATCTTGCTTCAGCTACAAATAAGAAGAAAATGGGTATTAAGAAAATAGTTTATACCCAAAAGCTGGGTTGGGGGTAAAGATATCCTGGCCAGTTTAGCTTTACCCCCGGGGGTAAAGATATCCCAGCCGGGATATCTTTACCCCCGGGGGTCAAGATTTCCAGGGTGGGGTAAAGATATCCCGGGATATCCTTACCCCCGGGGATAAAGCTACCCCTGAGTAGCTTTACCCCCGGGGGTAAAGCTACCCAGGGGTCAAGATAAACTGGGACACCGGGTTGTTTTGTATGCTGAAAGATTTACAAAACCATCATGTTTTAAAGCAATGAATGCAGAACCTAATCAAACACCGCTTTCTGTACACGTATCAGAAATTTTCAACTGGAACATGTTAATTCGTGGGTGATGAAAGAACGCTGTCAGGTGGAACTACAGTAAAACAAATCCCCATACTCACAATGTAAATTGGGGCATAATTAATGTTCTACCACATTTCAACAAGTCTAAAGTTTCCATAATAAGGCATATAATTTGAGAGAGGCAACTAAAAAATTGGGTGTTGTGCGGCATAGTTTGGCCTATTCGGCAGTCAGTGTCAACAAACCCATCCGCAGCGAATAAATCTAGGCATTTCCAGTGGCCAGTCAGCACAATTTTCTGGTTCTATTTAAATCAGCAATGTCGTGTAAAATTCCCACGAAAATTGAAAACAACGTCTCCAAAATAACCTATACTGTGTTGACAGGAACGTTAAACCTCAAATAAAATCAAATAAACAAATACTCAAGAACTGTAAAGATCGATGACTGTTTACTGAACACTATGTCATACGGACCGGTCCATCGGAAACCGTTTTGTAGGGGTTACCAACTTTCCTCCTCGCTTTATTCGCAATATCGTTGCTGAATATTAATCTGATATGACATCATTACAGGAAAACAATGCGGAGGTTTGGTTAGATACGTAAATTTTAACGACCAAAATTGTCCGAAGGTCGTAGGTTCGAATCTCAAATTAAAAAAAAAAAAAAAAAATGGTTTTCGTTCTTTTTTACCTTTTTTTATTTGTTTGTTTGTTTGATTTGAGGTTTAACGTCCCCGTCAACACTGTAAAGGTCATTTTGGAGACGTTGCTTCCAATTTTGTGGGACTTTTACCCGACATTGAGATGAAAAGACATCTCAAGCCCTGTCGCCCAATGAAACGAATAGGGTTTATTAGCATGGACGGTCCGCCTCGCACCGCGGTTCCTGGACAGGCTTAGATCCTCAAAGCGGTTTACCAGTGCAAGTGTGCGGGCCGGATTCAGCTCTGCGTGGAAGCATCATGCAGCCCATATATTTCTTCAAGCCCCTATGGGCGGGGGCCGTCCTTTTTTAATACACAGTTTTATGCTGCCTGTGGCAAGAAAAGCTTATTATCGATTGCAAAAAGATTTAGCAAAACAGGCGTACAACTGTCAATCGATTGGGCTCGCGTAATCACAGGTTGTTTATAAATGCGTCATACTGCTCAAGCATAATAACCAATCAGAAGTAGTTTTGTGCAAGAGCGTCACCGATGATTGTCTATAGTCCCTTTCGTTTCACACACGTTTTCATTGACGTTCTCCATAACATCAGCCCTTATTTTGACGAAATTGGATTTCAACTCCAACTTGTCGATTGATTGATTGATTGATTGATTGATTGATTTGAGTTTTAACGTCCCCGTCAACACTATTTATGTCATTTTGGGGACGTTGCTTCCAATTATGTAAGATTTTTATCCGACACTGAGATGAAAAGACAACTCAAGCCCTGTCACCCAATGAAGCCAAAGGCTACATGCATTGGAGCGCCGGGTCTGGGCAGGCTTAGTCCTTCTAAGCGGTTTACCAGTACTCATGTGTGGCCAGTTTCAGCTCTGCGTGGCAGCATCATACAGCCCATTTTTTTTCTCAAAGCCGCGATGGATGGGGTGGACTGTCGCTTGTTGTCACCCAGTATTATGGACATACGCGGAAGGAAGAATTAGCCGTTGAATTTCTCCGCGGGCAGAAAACTCAATTTGCTTATTGGAGTATACGGTGTTTCATAGGCAAATAGTCTTTGATTTGAGGTTAAGCGTCCCCGTCAACACTATGTAGGTCATTCTGAGACGTTGCTTCCAATTTTGTGCGACTTTTACCCGGCATTGAGATGGAATGACATCTCAAGACCTGCCACCTAATGAAACAAAGATGGTGTAAATGCTCGCATTACTTTGCCTGGACAGGCTTAGATCCTCTAAGCTGTTCCAGAACTCGTATGCGGTCGGTTTCAGCTCTGCGTGGAAGCATCATGCAGCCAATCTATTTCATTAAGCCCGATGTCCCCACCCCCCCCCCCCCCCCCACACACACACACCACACGCAAATATTGTGGGTGGGGCCAGCAATACAGATGCGTTTTTTTTTTCTTTTTTCTTTTTTTTCACGAGGCCATACATTCATTTGACAATAATGGAAATATGTGTTTAAATCCAGAGGACCTGGTTAGAATAGACAAACTGTGCTATACACCGTTTGTTTTGATCTTTAACCTCCCCTTCAACACCGTGTAGGCCATTTTGGAGACGTGGCTTCCAATGTTGTGGGACGTTCCCAAGCCGGACAGATTATGGTTGTAATGTTGGAGCAAGCAGGAACAGAATACATGTCCACGCCTGTTTTCGCGCCTACCCTGTGGAATTGTGTTTTCAGTACATCAAAAGACATCACAAGCGAACTTCGAGCTGTAGTTAAAGACAATATATGCTATTATGACTGCGGTACACAGTTACATCTTCTGACTGTGCTGGATGGCAGATATAAACAGTGACACTATGCCCAATTGATTAATCGGGCCTTCCTGGCTTGGTGGGTAAGGGCGCCGACTCTTAATCTTTAGTTTTCTTACCGCTGGGATTCGAACCCAACTGGGATCACATGTGAAACGCCAAGTTCTGCAACGGAAGGTCAGGTGTTTTTTCTCCGCGTACTCCCGTTTTCGCCCGACTCTGATTAAGGACCGCACCGATATGTGAAATGATTTTAAAAGATCCGTAAATAAAAGCTGGACAAAAATATCCAAGAGGACATGGTTAAAAAAATGTGACATGCATTTTAGCGGGATTTGGTCCATATAGATATTTTAGCTCTAACGTTCTCATTTTGGCTTTCATCTATTTTGCTTTTCATAATTTACGGGCGAAAAAAGCACTGCTCTGGTTAACCGCTTTCGTATAATCATGAGAGAGATTAGTCCTTTTTGCATCTCTTATACTTGGGTTTTAAGTATTAAAGAAAGACCTACCTTGGTAGGAGCTGGCGAGGTGCCCTCCGTTACTATGATATTAATTCTCAATGAATCAGTGCTCCCACAAGATTTAGTTGCTAGTCTCACAAATTTGTGATAGTACTCGTTTTTCAAATCCAGGAAAGAAACTCTCAGAACCTGAAACTTACTTATTAATAAACGAGTTATTTCTTCTTGCAATAAGTTGCGAATTTCAGTATACGTCATCCCCATTCGCGCTTCAATTAAGGAGCAACGGGTGTCCTCACTGAAGTCCGTGTAGACCTCAATGTCAACGAGATCTTCTAGGACCATTTTAGATGCCATCACTGATAGCAGAATGAGATGCGTAGCGAGTTGTGATTTAAAGAGATATTCCGCGCTTGTGCCCGTGTAGATGCCCAAAAGACACTTTTATATGGACTGAAGGGGAAGGCGGATAGATTGAAACACCCGCTATATGTAAACTAGGCCTGTGATTTAATAACAAAATGTCAGAAACCAATTTATGGAACTGACCATTATTCTGATTAGGGGGTAGTTCCCGCCATATGTAAATTAGACAATAAACGTAAAAATTTCAAGTGTTCCGACATCTGTTTTGAAGGAGCTATTAACGCATAATCATGATTGATATGCTGTTGCAAGATGAAACGTAGGTCATAAAGATTATCATGTTATGATCTCGAAATGGTCAATGAAAATGTGTATTTTAACCAAGGCAGCAATTTGCCTCATATTTGCTCCTAACAATTACAGAATGTGGGAATTCTTGAGAGCCGCCTAATCTTCGTCGTCCGTGAAATGGTCAGAATGTGAGCGTGAACTAGCTCGCCATACTTCTAGTTAAGGTACCTGAAGTATTCAGCTTGCTTTGACCAAACCATGGACTTAGGACTACTTATGGTTTAATCAATCCATTTAATCAATCTACGCTCAATGCCATGACAGTAATTGGTCGAACAAAAGATAGCGTCTGAGACTATTTATGCTGTCCGTCATACATACTGTCTTCGTAATAGCAAGACAGAAGCCTCCGTGGTGCAATGGTTAATGGTTATGCTACTCGCCTTGTAAACCAGGGGTCGCAGGATCGATCCCGGACTTCTCCAGACTTTCGGAACAGTCTCTAAACCGAGGCCCAGTCTGCGTATGACCTTAGCTGTTGGCCAGATGTTGAACTCAAACACTCACTCACTCTTTTAGCAAGACACAGGGTGCTTATTCGTTCATTGTCTTGTCTCGACAGAAGATTATGTGGCAAAGCCATCGACTGAGAGAGAGAGAGAGAGAGAGAGAGAGAGAGAGAGAGAGAGAGAGAGAGAGAGAGAGAGAGAGAGAGAGAGAGAGAGAGAGAGAGAGAGAGAGAGAGAGATTAGAACACTTGCTAAGATTTTCAACTTCAGTTTTTATGGCTCTTTCAGCCGGATGCGTTGCAACAGTGTACGTTTTTGTTTGTTTGTTTGATTTGAGGTTTAACGTCGCCGTCAACACAGTAAAGGTCATTTTAGAGACGTTGCTTTCAATTTTGTGGGACTTTTACCCGACATTGAGATGAAATGACATCTCAAGCCCTGCCGCCCAATGAAACCAATACGGTTTATAAGCATGGACGGGCCGACTAACACCGCTTTGCCTGGGCATGCTTTGAGCCTCTAAGCGGTTTACCAGTACTCATGTGCGGGTCGGTTTCCGCTCTGCGTGGAAGCATCATGTAGCCCATATATTTCTTCAAACCCCGATTGGCGGGGGCCAGGCAACACTCAAAGCATTGAATACCGGTGGGTCGACTGTCTCTGAGTGTAGACTGGGAAAAAGTCCTGGACTAAAAGTTTAGTTTTTTTTTGTATAACCCTTAAATTTAAGTTTTTAAGCAAAAAGTGTAGACCCTGATCAGACTTTGCGTTTTGCGTCGTCTGATTCTTAATTAATTCCTGTATTGCGAGAAAAAGAGTCCAGATCCTGATAAGACGTCGCGTTCTGCGACATTTGTCAAGCCCGATCCATGGTTCCAATCCAGGTTCTATAGATAACCTACTGCGATAAAATTAAGGCTACTGTTTTCTATAAATAAGTTATGTGTTTCATGCAAATCAGTGATAGTCACATGAACTTCAACACTGAAGCTTTTTTAGTGCTGAGTAACTTTGGTCGATTGACAAACAATCGACCCTTATAGTTGTTGGTGCTTGAAAGGTCCCTGTCTGAGTATAGCCTGCGCATTATGCCGATATTGTCAGAGCTTTGGATACTTGTGTATATCAACAGGGAGCTTTTGTGGTTTCTGGCCATAGCTGTCAACATTTAGCATTAAAGATGGCGATAGCTGATATAACATAAATTGACACATTCATCGCCATAATCATTTTCAGATTTAAACTTCATATACTTAGGCCCCGCCCATCGGGGCTTGGAGAAATGATCTGAAACCGTTGAGCCCCTTGTCGCGTTTATGAAACAGACCAAAATGACTTGTAAATACCCTCATCACGTCACAATTTGACACATCAAGTTTGCGATAGGATCGTCTTTCTGCAATGCGTAGTAAACCTCAAATCAAACTCTTATTCTCTCTCTCTCTCTCTCTCTCTCTCTCTCTCTCTCTCTCTCTCTCTCTCTCTCTCTCTCTCTCTCTCTGTCTCTCTCTCTCTCTCTCCTCTCTCTCTCTCTCTCTCTCTCTCATACACACACGTGCGGGCGCACGCACGCACACACCGCCCCCGGTCATCGGGGCTTGAAGAAATAGATTGGGCTGCATGATGCTTTCACACAGAGCTGAAACTGAATGCACATGAGTACTGGTATACCGCTTAGTGGTTCTAAGCCTTCCCAGGGAAATTGATATGAGTCGGGACCGTCCATGCCTATAAACCCTATTGGTTCATTGGGCCTCATGGCTTGATATGTCATTTCATCTCAGTCCCACACAAGTGCAAGCAACGTCTCCAAAATGACCTATAGAATGTTGACGGGGAAGTTGTGTTTGTTTGGTTTGCGGTTTAACGTCGCCGTCGGCACTGTACAGGTCATGCTTTGGAGACATTGCTACCGATTTTGTGGGACTTTTACCCGACATCGAGATGAAATGACATCTCAAACCCGATCGCCCAATGAAACCAATAGGGTTTATAATCATGGACGGTCCGACTCGCACCGCTTTGCCTGGGCAGGCTTAGATCCTCCAAGCGGTTTACCAGTACTCATGGACGGTCGATTTCAGCTCTGCCTGGAAGCATCATGCAGTCAATCTATTTCTTCAAGCTCCGATGGGTGAGGACGGTGGCGTAAAACTTCAAATCAAACAAACACATACGTACGCACGCATGTTCCCTCGAGCCCCGCCCATCGGGGTTAGGAGAAATTGACTGGGCTGCATGGTGCTTTCACACAGAGCTGAAACGGACCGCACATGAGTACTGGTAAACCGCTTAGGATTTCGAAGCCCTCTCAGGCAAATTAATACGAGTCGGACCACCCATGCATATTAACCCAATTGGTTTTCATTGGGTCGCACGGCTTGAGATGTCATTTCTTTTTTTCTTTTTTTTTTGTCTTTCTCTATATATTGTCATACGCCATCGCGCACTTTCTAGGCAGGTGTCTTACTGAGCTACCACGCTCCCTTTGATATCATCGGGTAAGGGCCAACAAAATTGGAAGCAACGTCTCCAAAATGACCTAAATAATCCTGACGAGGACGTTGAACCTCAATTCATAAACGGATATTCATTCGGAGCCGTTGATCATCAACCGTTCGACGCTTATGACCCACAAATAGGAAATGCGAAATCAACGTTCGCAGCCGTGGAGTTTTTGAAATAGGCTATAATTACGCTCTAACTTGCCATCCGAAAATAACATGCCTACGTGACAAAAAATGACAGATCAAGTGCAGTTTGTGGGTCAGTGCAATTGCTAAATCTTTCTGCAATCAATAGTAAGCCTTTGCAATAAACCGGCCTCGGTAGCTCAGTCGGATGCGCGTCTGACTGGTGATCAGGACGACACGGTTTCGATACCTGCCGGAGTCGACAACATTCTTTCGTGGAGATTGATAATGAAATCATTTTCTCCCTTCCGTTGATTCAAGCAAGGCAGTTGTCAGTTTCTGGCGAAAGAATGTGCCCTGAATTGGTTAACAACTAACGTATAAGCCTGCCCAGGAAATGTGTTGATAGGTAAACTGACCGGCTCAAAAATGACCTTAAAATTTTGTTGATATGGCCCTTAAACGCCAATACAAGCAAACGAATTGGGAATTTTGCAAATGAAATAAACCAGCTCCCACTAATCGAGTTGACCGGCTTTTGAAGGGACACGGGTACACATTTCTACAGCTACCACCTTACAATCCTGATCTGAATGCCATTGAGATGATACTGGGAAATTTGAAGGGTAATATTGACCGATGAAATATGCAGCTTCGCATGCAGGGGGAACAACCTACGTCGTAGCAGAGATGTCGTGCCCATTTCAGAAGCGGCCATATTGGTGTCAATAGGGAAATAAAATGCTTCAAACTAGATATGTACATTACAAGTCTTCAGAAAACATACTTCAGCTGGTAACGAACAATATTTGCATCCCATCAGTGAGATAATTCCACCTTGAAACATTGAAAAGGCTTCGATAGCTTCGCCACAAGATTTGAATCGGCGCTGTAAACAATGGTAGTTCCGACATCATTGCCAAATCAGCTTGTGTCGAATTATTTAAAGAAAAGGTCACATTTCTGAGACAGATTTCAGTACGTTTGATTCTTTTATGACCAACTGCACCGACTGCGCCTACTTGTTGTGGCAAATGCCTTTTGTGTAGCCAACGACGGCAAACCTACGAATGGTTATTACCGCCCCTACCCCCTCCCATAAAATGAAAATCAAAAGTATTATTTTATACATAGCAATGAAATCAGTGCATATCTGAAACAAATAAAAGTGTTATTTTCACACTGTGAAAATATAAATGATATTTTCACAGTGTGAAAAATAACATGGCCCTGTTATTTTCACAGTAGCAGTCCGCACTATTTTCTCGCCAAAATCCATGTTATCTATAAATAATTCTGAAATACTTTGAAAAAGCATTCTCTGAACTGTAAAAATCCTGTATTAAAAATGGCTGTTTATGGTTTGCAACTGACAGTTGTGGCGTCATAGCCAAGTCAAAAATTGTGACGTAAGAACCGATTGATCAATTACAGTAAGTGTCCTAAAATATTATAAAATAAAAAGAAAATTTACGTTTATCCGATGAATATAAAAAATATTTCATCTCGTGTGTTGAAAACATCAAAATTTTCACTCGTGCTTCGCACTCGTGAAAATTCTGATATTTTCAACACACTCGATGAAATATTTTTGATATTCATCTCAAAAAAGTAAATATCCTCTATATCTTCAACCAGCGTCCCGCAAACGGAGAAAAATCATTCGTGGTACTATTAGGCTTTGGGAAACAGTAAATTGGGAATGGTTGATGTGTTTTCAGGTGAAGATCAAACTTCAGAATACAACACATAATAAGATAAGGCGGTCACGTTCATATGCTAAACCGCTGGAGTTAGCGATATATATATTTCAGCGAAAAGTTAGCTAGTATGAAAATTTGCATGAAAGATGAAAAAAAAAAAAAAAAAAAAAAAACAATTACAGGTACATAGGTTAAAAAAAGCATATTTTACTATATTCAAACTCTTGTTATATTAAAGCCTTTTACGAGACTTGAACCCCCACCTGTGCTGATTTCGTTTTGTATGCATGATTTTTTTTTTTGGCCAATGACTGTCGTCTATCCCACTAGGCTATATCCCTACGCCCACTTATATAAACATTTCTGTTTTATTTAATAACTGTCTTTTTATGTTATATTTCAAGGGGCAGAACTCTAATTGTTTCACTGCGGGCATAGTTTTGCATTGGCATGATGTTATTAGTAGCTTTTCAAGTGAGAGCAAATCAACCTTACCTTAGTTGATAATAGCAGACTTCACACGATAAGCAATGTAAGAACTAAAGATCATAAATAGCTAATTCTTTTGACAATAAGAAGTACCACCGCCGTTTAATATGTTGTCGATATATAATTTCAAATTTATGAGCCTCGAATGTTTTGGACATCATTCCTAAATTTGGTAAAAAGTTCGTCACACTTTTGGAATAGCTTACCCTCCAGGAAAAATTGCTGGAGGTAGGGCGTAGGCAATTTGCATGCGTCTTCAAGCGGTTTCTCGGTGAGGAAGCGCAAATAGCAGATCTCTCTCTACCTCTCTCTGCATTCTTTCAAACTTCTTACACAAATGTAATTATCTTCACTCAACTTTTCAAAACCGACGTCAATACAATGCGTTCAGAAGTCAGACAACTATAAAGCACATTAACTGTTGGAATCTTCTATGTAATAAGATATCCCATTTCCTATTTCAGAGCATTCCGGACTTACAAGGGCACGACCTTTCTCAGCTGTGCTGATAATCAAGTTAATTAACGCGTATAACATATAAATAAATGGTTATCTCCCCAAGGCCTCAACTTTCTAGCCATGGTTACCCAAGTGACAACGGAACGATTTTGAGGCATCAGTATAAAGTCTGAGGGCCGCTTTATATGTATTTTATAGGTCTCTGTTCTAATTTAAGAAAGTAGAGATAGTGTTATAATGTAACTTCGCCCCCCACCCCACCCCACCCATCGGGGCTTGACGAATTAGATAGGCTGCATGATGCTTCCACGCAGAGCTGAATCTGACCCGTCACATGCACGAGTACTGGTAAACCGGTTAGAAGATCTAAGCCTGCCCAGGAAAAGCGGTGCTAGTCGACAAAAAAGACTGAATAAAAATTATTATGTTAATTTAAAATTGTCAAATGCATCAATTAGTACATTGTAGGCATAAAATATTCTTTGTTATTGTTTGCCGTAGTGACAACCGCCGAGTGCTGGTTGCCAAGGTAAACTTGAAATAGAAAAAAAGGGGATAGTGCATTTTCTTTTCAAAAAGGACCAAATTATTTTCATTTATTTAAATGGTTTCATTTATAACCATTTATTTCTATGTTATACGCGCGCCCGTGAAAACACCCGGAATGAGTGTTCGAGAGCGATTCAATAAGCTTGAAGCTTTCATCGCAATCGAACTAAAATAAATTAGTATAAACTAAATTGTTTTCATTTTTATTTCACAAAATGTATATGTATGTGTTTACAATAAATTTGCAATTTTACTCCCGCTGGCACAGAAAAGAAATAACAATTTACCCCCAAAAAGTTATGAAAATAAATTCATCAGATTTTGTCGCTGTATTCAATAGTTTTACTGTATATTTTAGAGGGTGCTTCCAAATATATGTGAACAGGACTAAAACGTTTTTCATAAAATTTCATTAAAAATACACGTGGACATTCGCAAAAGAATGTAAAATCATGAGCTGTTTGCTCAGAAAAGTTATTCCTATACGTTTTTATTTTATGGGGAAATAATTATCAAGTTCCTATATAAATCAATGTACAGTAGAATTTCGATGGCTCGAACACCGATGGCTCGTTTACCATGGGTGTATGCTGTGTGTACTCATTAGAATCGCCTCGATGAGGCGATTCTAATGAGTACACACAGCATACATTTTCATCATAGAACACCGAAAAGATGTCTAAAAGTATCTCGCTATGCCTCCTGACAGTAACCCTCAGTGGCTCGAACTACCCCTTATCTCGAACAGATTTTCGAGGTCCCAAAGGTGTTCGAGCCATTGAAGTTCTACTGTATTAACTTAAACCGACAGCAGTTGCCTGGATGTCCGTTGAAGTTCGGCTTGATTATATTCTAAAATATGACCTGTCCGTTGACGACAATAACAAGCCATACTACAAACTTAAGGATGAAATATTCGCCCAGTGTCGCCGGCTGGAACACATCACGTGAACATGTCTGTGAAATGAACACCCCCATAATCCCACTTTATACAGAAATAAAACCTTGGTTTACGGGGGTATACATTATTTTTCTTTTTTGTGCTCTAAGACATAGGTTGTAGGTACTTTGAGTCCGTTCTAACGGGCACCTACAACCTATGTTTGCAGTAGAAATAAGACAAATATCACGGATTTTCATCAGAAAAGTAGCCAATTTGTTGATGTGAAAGAATGCACCATGTCGCACCATATCGTAATGACACCCATTGGGGTGATCGAGGAATCTTTGTGCTGACCAGCGTCAGAATGTAGCAGCATACCGCGATACCATCGGTGTCGTTCTTGGCACAGCATGCGTTGCGGGTGTTTCATCATGACGATGCGGGGTAGTACGTCACCAGGCTCTCCACTGACTGTCTACGCCAGCAGTGCGCACATGTCCTACCATGGCTCTAGTTAGCATTTGTGGGCGGAATCCGGGAGACGAGTGTTCTCACGCGCTGTGGAACCAATAACCCTCCTCCAACAGCTCAAAACTGCCCTGATCTAAAAGTGGCAAGAAGTGGCACAGTACGTCATCCGGCGTCAACACGTGAACAAGTCCGTAAAATGAAAACCCCTAACCCCCACTTTATATAGAGAAAACTGTGGTTTATGGGGTATACATTATTTCTCTTATTTCCGTCCCAGGACATAGGCTGTTGGTACCCGCTAGAACCGCCTGAATAAGACGGTTCTAACGGGCACCCACAACCCGTATTTCCAGTTCAAATAAGAAAAATATCACGGAGTCTTTTTAACAGAAAAGTAGTCATTTTTGAGATGTGAAAAAACACAACACAGTAAAACGTCGATAACTCGAACACCGATGGCTCGTTTGCTATGGCTGAGTCGAACCCGTTCTTGAGTCCCTAGGGTATTTCTCTACATAAGAAATAGTGAGGGAAATTTTATCTTGCAAATCTACGCTGTGTGTACCCATTAGAATCGCCTCAATAAGGCGATTCTAATGAGTGCACACAGCATACATTTATACTACAGAACACCGAAAAGAAGTCACATAAAATATCCCTCAGCGGCTCGAACTGCGTTTGCATCGAACAGATTTTCGTGGTCCGGAAGGTGTTCGAGCCATTGAAGTTCGACTGTATATCGCACGCTTGTGTTTTCGTGATGTTATGTCTTTTCGACGGGTAGGATATGTTAAGCAGTTATTGTTGCACGAATTGGGCATATCAAATACAGACTATATTTTCATTCAAAGCACTTAACCCCCGCCCATCGGGGCTTGAACAAATAGATGGGCTGCAATGATGCTTCCACGCAGAGCTGAAACCGACCGCACACGAATACTGGTAAACCGCTTAAAGGATCTAAGCCTGCCCAGGCGTCGCTTTTACTGATGGCGGAATATTGACATTTTTGTAAAACAATCGTGAATAAAATGCGTTTAAATGGCATATGACAAATAGAATCTTGCATTCCTGCTCATGTATTATTGAATTTATTAGACGAGCCGAGGAACAAATGTATGGATAGGATAGGTTTTGCACACCAGACAAGGAAATCCGTGATTTTACCCTGGGATAGAAATTTATGTTCTGACCCTGGTGTTCTGACCCCAAAGCGAATATAATCGCGTGTTTGATAAATGCACTGGTTGATTACAACCTCATGCGCGGCGCGTCATGCGTGACGTCACTAAACATTCCTATTGTGTCATCACAAAATGGCGGACGTCTGTAACCGAAGTGACAGCAGCATTAAAAATCCGCGCTATGAAATGGAAGGTATGCAAGAAAAAGAATCCAATATGGGTGTGAGGGGTGGATGGAAAAATCCGTCCCTCGGGATCACTGTCCGGCATCACTCGGCAAGCCTCGTGATGCCAAACAGTGACCCTCGGGACGGATTTTTCCATCCACCCCTCACACCCATATAAGATTCTTATAATCACGATATGGTTGAGACATAAAGTCGCTTGAGACTTAAATAAATTGGAAACTAGCCTGAGATTTCCTTGCGTTCTTAGGTTCTATTAATAACCCATGGCTCTTAGTCTTTGAGTTTTACGTCCCATCAACAGCTCAGTACATCTGGAGACGGGATTCAAGTTAGATTAAATTATAGGAATGTACGGCATTATTAAAAACGACCCTGTGCAGGGTCATTTTCTCCTGAGAAAATCAACTTACCAGTTTTGTTCTTTTGTTTGATTTGAGGTTTAACGTCTCCGTCAACACTGTATAGGTCATTTTGGAGACGTTGCTTCCATTTTTGTGGGACTTTAACCCGACATTGAGATGAAATGACATCTCAAGCCCTGTCGCCCAATGAAACCAGAAGGCTTATATGCATTGGACGATCTGACTCACACCGCATGACCTGGGCAGGCTTAGTCCTTCTAAGCAGTTTACCACTACTTGTGTGTAGTCAGATTTAGCTCGGCGTGGAAGCACCATGCCGCCCAATCTATTTCTCCAAGCCCCGATGGGCGGGGGCGAACTTAGGTTCCAGTAATAACCCATGACTCTTAGTGTGTCTGTTTGAGTTTTACGTCCAATCAACAGCTAAGTTCATATGGACAAGGGATTCAAGTTAGATTAAAGTATAGGAATGTACGGCATAAATGAAAACGACCCTGTGCGGGGTCATTTTCCCCTGAGACAACCAACTTACCAGTTTTGTTTGTTTGTTTGATTTGAGGTTTAACGTCCACGTTAACATTGTATAGGTCATTTTGGAGACGTTGCCTCCATTTTTATGGGACTTATTCCCGACACTGAGATGAAATGAAACCAGTAGGGTTTATAAGCATGGACGGTCCGACTCACACAGCTTTGCCTGGGCAGGCTTAGATCCTCTTAGCGGTTTACCAGTACTTGTGTGGGGTCGGGTTTCAGCTCTTCGTGGAAGCATCATGCAGCCCATCTATTTTTTTCAAGCCCCGGTGGGCGGGGGCCGACAACTTACCAATACTGTTAGTGCTTTGATTTTTATTTGGAAGGGCTATTTAATCTACAAGACGCTGTATACTGCAATATGACAGCAGAGACTCTCGGAATAGCGGCATCAAGAGCCACAGAGCAAGAGCTAAAAGCAGTGTTGGCAGCAGAATCCGATGTTTTCAGAGGGTAAGCTTTACTCAATTACACAGGAAAAACGAGGCCCTCGCCCATCAGGGCTTGCATTACGAAAACACGCCTATACAATTACATTGTAACCTTTATCGCCGAAAAAATGAAAATTTTACTATATAACAGTGGGATTTAAGGGGGTCAAATTTATATAGGCGTGTTTTCAGGATGAAGAAATAGATGGGCTGCATGATGCTTCCACGCAGAGCTGAAACCGACCGCACACGAGTACTGGTAAACCGCTTAGAGGAACTAAGCCTGCCCAGGCAAAGCGGCGCGAGTCGGTCCGTCCATGCTTATAAACCCTATTGGTTTCATTGGGCGATGTCATTTCATTTCAATGTCGAGTAAAAGTCCCACAAAATTGGAAGCAACGTCTCCAAAATGACCTATACAGTGTTGACGGGGACGTTAAACCTCAAATCAAACACACGAACAAAACTGGTAAGTTGATTGTCTCAGGAGAAAATGACCCTGCACAGGGTCGTTTTTAATTATGCCGTACATTCCTATACTTTAATCTAACTTGAATCCCGTCTCCAAAATGACCTTTACAGTGTTGACGGGGACGTTAAACCTCAAATCAAACAAACAAACACATGAGGAACAACCTACGTCAGAGCAGTGACCATTAGTTTGCGTTGCCTGTGTTTACTACACTAAAGGCATTCGGAACGACAAGTAGGCGTAGTCGGTGCATCAGGTCATTAAAGAATCAAACATTCCGAAATCTGTCTCAGAAATGTGATCCTTCCTTTAAATAATTCGACACAAGTTGATTTGACAATGGTGTCGGATCCACCATTGGGAGGTGTCGAAGACTTTTCAAGATTTCTAAGCGTAAAGGCTTACTGAGAATTAGAGGGAATTTAATTTTATCTAATGTTGGTTGGTGCCTGATGCTTTGTCTCTGGTTGGGCCTATCGGAGTCTAACTGTTGGTTTACTTTTGCTCAAGCATTTCAGTGGTTTGTTCACGGAGATGTTGCACTGATGAGTTAGGAGTCGAACAAGTTGTTTCTCGGGGTCGCGACGGAGGTAAGGGCGACGATTGTGGCCACGTGGGGTCGATTTAAGCCCCCCTCCCCCAAGTGGAATTCGTTTCACTGACCGTTCCAAGGCGGTTCTTTTGTCGTGGTTTATTTCTGTTATGGCTTGTCTTTGTGTATCGCTTATGTTATTTTGCTTTGGATAGCCAATTTGCCATTTTGTGGGAAGGTAACTGTCCTTTTGGCTTTCCGCTAGTGATGTTTCCATTAGGGGCTGGTTGTTTCATGTTTATGTTTCTGTCTCTAATGGGAGCTGTGGGTTAACTGTATCGATTCCCGATCATTTCCTTCACTTCTATTTTCTATGAGTGCGTTACCAGCTGAAATATGATTCTGTAGACTGGTAATGTATTTGTTTGTTTGTACTGGAGTTCAACGGCCAAGTCAACACTTGAGCCGGTCAGTTTACCTATCGACACTTTCCTGGGCAGGCTTTTACGTAAGCGGTTAACATTCTACAACCAACCTTCTTGAATCAGCGGAAGGGAGAGAATGGCCGAAGAAAAGATTTCATGATCAACCTCCAGGAAAGAATGTTGCGACCTCGGCAGGAATCGAACCCGTGTCCTCCTGATCACCAGTCAAACGCGCATCCGACTAAGCTACCGAGGCCGGCAGACTGGTAATATAAAGTATATCTACTTTGAAGCATTTCATCTACCCTATTTACACCAATATGGCTGCTACTGAAATGGGTATAACATCTCTGCTATGACATACGTTGTCACTCTTGTTACAGAAAAAAGTAAACAAAAATCTCCACCACCACCAACAACAACAACAACTGTACTTTGTAAATGGTATCATATAAGAATCTTATATGAGTGTGAGGGGTGTATGGAAAACCCCGTGCCGATGGTCACAGTCTGGCATCACGAGGCTTGCCGAGTGATGCCGGACAGTGAACCTGAGGGACGGATTTTTCTATCCACCCCTGACATCCATATATGATTCTTTTTCTTGTATACCTTCCATTTCTCGGCGCGGATTTTTAATGCATGAGTCACTTCGGTTACCGACGTCCGCCATATTGTGATGACACTACAGGAATCTTTAGTGGCGTCACGTTACGTGCTGTGACGTCAACCTTAACGACGGCGCATATGAGGTCGTATTCAACCAGTGCATTTATCAAACTCAAGAATATTCGATTTTGGGTTAGAATAGAATTTCTATCTCAAGCTAAAACTATGGATTTCCTTATCTGGTGTGCAAGAAATAGCTTTTCTCGTGCTCCGGACAAATTTTCTTACACACCATTTCTCTCTCTCTCACACACACACACACACACACACACACACACACACACACACACACACACACACACACACACACACACACACACACACACACACAAACACACAACTAATCTTTCCTAAAAGATAGAAATAGAATTGTTCTTTATCAGAACAAAGCCGGGAGAGAGTTTGAACAGCGTTCTACTTTTTTTGCACATTTGGTTTGTTTTGTGCATACACTTCAAAAACAATAAAATCTCCTATATTCCAACCAACGTTGGGACTGTTCAAAAGTGGTCTTTAAGAAAAGGTGGACTTGTACAAGAGGACGCTGAGTATGGCAAGAAGGAAGACAGGACAACTGACACGCTTTAAAATTTATTACGATTTTTTTTTAAAGCGAAATAAGCATTTATTTCAGCAGGTCTCAAAAGCAGAGTTTTCACTGCATGCCACAAGTCCGCCTGCATACATGTTTATTCTAACGGACATAAAAGTTTTCATTGTCTAATGGGTAAGAGTGCCGCCTCTTAATCATAAAGTATCTGGTGCATCTCTCGGGTCACATGCGAGGCAATAATTTCTATATCGGAAGATTTGGTTATTTTCTTCGGATAATCCAATCTTCGACCAACATTGATTAATGATCGGCTCGATATAAGTGACATAACGTGAAAGGAACGTAACACTCTCCCGCCGCCCCCGACCAAAAAAAAAAAAAAAAAAAAAAAAATAGCCATTATTCGCTCACGGGAGTGGTTGGGTATGGCGAAGGTGACGTGTATCTTGCGTCACTGGGGCGTCCAACTGATATTGGATTACAGTTGGACAAGATCTGCTGTTCTTGCAGCGGGTAGGGGTAGAGGAGGAGCATTGTTACTTCTTCTGTCGTGAAACCCGAAACAATCAATCAATCAATTATTCGTTCACCTGGGCCATTTGTAGCTTCACGAGTACACAAATAGATTTAAAGAAAGACTTAGTGGCTTGGTTTTTGACCCGATATCACCCATGTTCCAATTCAACCTATCTTCCAAATTTAGTCTTATTAGGTCAAACATTCTTATAAAAGAATGGGTCACATCAAAGAAAACTGATGCAAAACTGTGGCCTCGGATGAGGAACACTCGACCTGATGGCCCAGTATTTTACATGACATGACCCTTAGTCAAACTTTACAGACATATCGTCAAGACTAACGTTCTAGAAAAGTCCCGTTAAGATAAATGCAAATCTATAACCTCTAGAGAGTTAATGTTGACCTAGTGACCTAGTTTTGACCTGACATGACCCATATTCGAACGTAGATATAGCCATACAATCTGGTAAAGTTTTGTGAGTACATGACCCATATCCAAAGTTTACCAAGTTACATGTAGCATCAAGTCATGCGTTTTGGAAAAAAAGTCATGGGGATTAAAGCAAAGCCGCGGCCTATAATGGGTAAAACATGTTTTACACCTATGACATAGTGGCCAAGTGTTTGATCCGAAATGATTAATTTGACTGAGATATTATCAAGACAAATATTTGGATCATGTTTCCTGAAGATTAAAACAAAACTATGGCCTCTAGCGGGTAAATGGGCTTTTAAGGTATTTTGACCTAGTGACCTAGTTTTTGATCCGATATGACCAATATTTGAACTCGAAAATAACTTTTTCATATAAGCCAGGCCCCGAGGTTGTAAAATTTATTTCATGCACTTGAGCATGAAATTTGTCCTGCTCACAAATTTTAAAATTTGTCAGCAGGACAAATAACATTCTCTGCTATATGAGAAAGAAAAATCGCTTAACTTCTTTAGTATTTCAATTTTTATTAGCACCACAAGTTTCATGCTCAGCTGAGTTGAGCATGAACAAAGTTTTATAACCTCGGGGCCAGGCTCCAGGAAAATGTCACAACCACTGGCGCAAAACTTTGGCCACCAGAGAGAGAACATGACGAAGTGGCCTACATGACCTATTTATCAGTTATCCCCTATATTTATTGCATTGTAGCTCACTGGCGTGATAAAGATATGCTATCTCAGGACAAGTGAGCTTTATCAGGTCAACGTGACATTGCATTTTTATTAATGAAACGGACAACCGGAAAACTGGCTAAAATGTTATTATTATCAGAAAAATTGGAAACAATTACAATAAAGATGTCAAAAGAAAAAATAACGGTCAGCTGATAGTTAATATACTGATCGATTATATTCCGTACCGGAATGTTGGGATGCACTAAGGACAATCGGTAACTGATCGTAAACTGCCAATTTAAAGAGTTTACAAGGGGATAAACTGATAAATAGAATACCAGATTCGGGTCATTTGATATAAAGTTTATCAGGCTCGGCTTCGATAACGCATGTAGAATCGCTCGGCAAGCCTCGCGATTCTACAAGCGTTCTCGAAGCCTTGCCTGCAGCCTCGCGATTCTACATGCGTTCTCGAAGCCTTGCCTGATTAAACTTGATATAGATATAGAGGATCTTACATGAGTGTCGGCCTCGACAACGCATGTAGAATCGCTTGTTACGTAATTACTGTATTTCAGTCTATTCTTCGCGTTGTGTTTTCTCATCACGAAAACACGCCTATATAATTTTGACCCCCTCGAACCCAACTTTTATATAGTAAAACTAGGGTTTGTAGGTAAACCTTATTTTTCTTATTTCTTCTTTAACATATAGATTGTTGGTACTCGTTAGAACCGCCTGATCGAGGCGGTTCTAACGAGTGCCCACAAACTATATTTTGAGCAGATATAAGAAAAAATATCACAATTTTTCTTCTTACAATTTTCATTTTTTTCGGCGATAAAGGTGGCAATGTAATTGTATAGGCTTGTTTGCGCAATGTGGGTTGGTAGGAATGAATAACGACATCATTGTACAATATTTAGTTTATTGACAACATAACTATAATACGCCACAGGAGTCCCTCTCGCACAGGTTCATCTCCTACCAGTCTCTTAACGTCTGTATCTACTGACGAAAAGCTCTAAAGTTTTTAAGTTATCATTTCAGACCCTCAAAGCCGAATCTCTAACTTCTCAATCTAAATCTAGAACAATAATCTTAAATCTGGTCTAAAGTAGAAGTAAAACAAAGATCAGGAATTGATACAATTAACTTACTCCATCCATAAAAGACACCAAAGGGAAAGAAATACAAACATTAAGCGACCAGACCATAATGGAAACCTAAACAAAGGAAGGCCATACGGACAGTTACTTTCCCACAAAATGGCCCTATGGCCATCCAAAATTAAAAGACACAAGTGATACACACAGTAAGTAACAAACAACAACATAAATAAATCGCCACAGAAGAGCCGCCTTGGAACGGTCAGTGGAAGATTTCCACTGGGGGGCTTAAATCGATTTTACGTGGCCACAATCCTCGCCCTTACTTCCGTCGCGATTAAGACATCATTAAGTCTCATCTAAAACTAAAACTCTCTAAAATTTTAATCTCCCTCACTGCCGCACGCTCCCCCTTATATAGTACTCTCACACCTGCATACTTAGTCATACCCATTCACACGTGTTAAAACCCATTACTAAGAAAAGCCAGAAGATCATTTTACTATATTAACATATCTCTAAAGTGAATGAACCCATAAGTAGTGTGAAAGCCTTTTACTAACTGGAATATTTAAACACCCCTATTCATTTATAAAAGACATTAGCACCTGGAAGCCCTTAATAAGGTGATGAATACATTTGCCAAGCATGTGGTGGTGACATAATACGTTTATAATTCATTGAGTGGTGACAAGTGCATTATTGGGAAAAGAAGGGCGTGAAGCTGAATACTCAATTTATACCAATTAGCAACTATCACGCAGATGTTCCATTATCAAGTTTCACTAAAGACCAAATCAATAACAGGGTGTCAAAACACTCTCTACCAAACTAAGAACGTTGAAATATTACTTTTAAGAAAATCTTACGGCCTACTAAGCATTACGTTACAAGCGTCCATTTGCAAAGTAATGATCTTGGATTTTATCAAAGAACATTTACTAAAACATTATAGATCACATACGTACATACACAACCATACAACATCCCTAAACATAGTATGCATATAATGGCCCTACAGAGATCGTTTAAAATCAGTTTATATACATATATAAGAAATGTTTCCTTTTAAATTTTGCAGTTAACTCAATACACATGTACAAATCATTGCAATTCAATACTGCAACTGCTTACACTCTTACTCATTGCAATTTAAATACACATAACAAACCTTACATTGCAATAAAACATGAAGTTCCATAAATCTTACCTAAACATCCATACACTCCTGTGGCCAAAATTGTATATTAAGCAAAATTACAACATCCAACATCAAACATATATATTTACACCACTGAGTCTTTTTACGGTTCTTCGGGAATATCTCCTAATTATTGTAAAAGAGTTCATATCCCCGGCATTTCACAAATTGGAATAATAGTGTTCCACTCTATCAGAATAATAAACCTGCATGACATTAAATTCTTTGGCTTGTGCCACCGCCAGCGATAGGTCTTCTGTGTCGTCGTCATCGTTTTCTGCTCCTGCGGGTATCATAGTCTCATTTTCCCTCAGTCCCGTCCCCTCCGGTTAATCCACAATCGGCCAAGTCGATGTAGAGGTCACCTGGTCCATGTAAGTGGGGTTTTGCTCTGGTAACCCCGTGTCGTCTGTACACTCCATATCTAGTGTCATAAGGTGGGGTTTGATCTCCTCCTCGTCCGTACACTCAACACTGAGTGTCATGAGGTGGGGTTCGATTCCCTCCTCGTCACATGTACCCTGGACCGCCGGTACGGTTTCAAAGTCAGATTCACTCCAGTCGGTGTCACTACTTTCACTTGTGTCCCTGCTTGTTGTAGCATTTGAACAGTTCCCCAGCGTACGCTTTTTGTGCACTTTGTCACAAAATTCTTCATTAAAGATTACACGCGCTATAATCGTGTCGAGAGACATATTGCCCCAGTGCACGTCCCTGTGCGACTGTCCAGGCAACAGCTTATTAATGTCTTTGATCTGCACAAATCGCCAACAGGCTGGTTTAAATACTGCCATTGTTCCTTTATTGTAATTTAGTTCTTTCCTAGATGTGAATTTGTCCAAGTCCAAAATGGTATGAGCGTATTCTTAGAAAGCAACGTTATTAATAGTGAAAACGTTAAAGACACATTTTTTTCCTTATATAAAAGGGGTGGCCTGTCTAATGATCTTCAATAAACATTTCCTTCGGACCATAGTGCACATCAAAGGCTTATCTTATCTAAGTGATTATGAGGTGATTATGAGCAGATTTCTTGTTTAATAGGGGGGCTCAATAAGGGTACTTGAGTGATAGTATAATTTACTGAGATTGTTTCCAACAACATTTTGTTTAAATAACTTATTTTTTGTTTTAAAATAAAGTAAAGAAAAACAATTATATCCATTGTTTCCTTTACTCAAAAGTGCAAAGAAGTAAACAAACAAGGTAAATGAATTGATTAACCTCAAAATTTAATCAATCAATTTACCTTTATTTATTTATTTATTTATTTTATTTTATTTTGGTTGAAAGTAAGTGAGACACAAATCATATAATGTCTAAAACATTAGCATTTTATAGTTTCAGTCAAGATGGATCTATAAAATGTTCTTTGTTTTAGACACAATCATATCAGAGAAGAGAAAAAAAAAAAGATTTTTTTTTTAAGATTTTATTTTTCACCTTTTCAAGTTTAAAACTAAAATAACAAACACAATTAAATTTATTTTTTCTTATTTATATGGCAAACATAGGTTGTGGGTGCTCATTAGAGCAGCCTCATTGAGGCGGTTCAAACTAGTACCCACAACCTATGACTCAATGAGACGACTCTAACGAGCACCTGCAACCTATGACTTTGAGCAGAAATAAGGAAAATAATGTATATCCCCTTAAACCCCCATTTTCTCTATAGAAATTGGGGTTTAGGGGATGTTCCTTTTTCCTCAAAAACATAATAGTGTGTGTCCTCGTTAGAACCGCCTCATGGAAGCACTTCTAATGAGCAGTCACACTGTAAAAACAAATTGTGGGTACTCGTCTGAACCGCTTCGCCGAGGTGGTTCTAATGAGTATCCACAATATATGTTTAGAGCAGAAATAATAAAGTTATCAGGATTTTATCTGAAAAAAAAATCATTTTTGGTGGAAAAAATTTACCAATATATTTGAATTGGCATTTTCTGTAATGATTATAAATAATGGCTACTAAATATAAAATCGAAAAAAAAAGGGCTGTTGTTTCTTCCATGCACTTAGTTGTAAACGAATAGATGTCATTTGTCAAAGTCATATCCCTAGGTAATTTATTACCCTCTCTTGGTCCCCTACCTGTATGACAGCCCGAATACTCCAAGTGTGTTTTATCTCAATGCTGGATTCTTTAATAAACGGTCATTAGGATGTTATGTAATCGAAAAATGTGTCTTTAAGTGGACATCTGTCTGTTCTAAAAGGTTTGACACATTCAAATGAGTCAATTTGTATTCTAGTTTTGGGCGGAGCACAGTTTCTCAGTTAATGTGTCCCAAAGTGTTAATTGCTTTTTCCACGCGAATGGCTCTTTCCACTAAGCACGTCAGAATGTTCAATTATACGGGACTTTTAGAACTCTGACACACCCCTTTATTAAAAGCATCTGGTCCTTTCAGAAAGGCTGAATATTAATGTTAATTTCACAGATTCTGGTGGCATATTCCATTAAGAAGAATTGCAACGCGAAATGTCAAAGCATCTGCCGTGATGGTTGGACAAGTGATAATGTTCTACTATTCAAAACAATGTCA
Source organism: Lucinisca nassula (assembly GCA_963580285.1). Lineage (NCBI taxonomy): Eukaryota > Metazoa > Mollusca > Bivalvia > Lucinida > Lucinidae > Lucinisca > Lucinisca nassula. The sequence continues at coordinate 35,695,620 of OY757024.1, forward strand.
TTAATTATTTCACACCAACTCTAACAGTACAACATTTGGCTAATGTTCTTCTACGTGGCAACAAGCACTTTAGGATGAACTATTTGTATTACTAGACGAATTCAGGAGCTAACTAAATCGGACAGATTTCAATGTTTGTTGGTTCTCCTGTCCACAGGCGAGGTTTTCACTACCTTCGAGCAACACATACGTAGCCTGACCGTCGTTGTCCCCTGTAGACTGCCGGCACTCAGGTTCGACGTCATTTGCTCTCTCTTCATTTTTACCAGTCTTGGTTAAGCAATGCAAACATGAACATGAAGCGGTCCAATTTTGTTTATTTTTCTTATGTTTACAGCAGAAACATACAAGGGCTATGAGTACTAGCAATATTGATATATTTATTACAATGTAGACCCCGATAGGTATGGACGAGTCCGATACCTCGACACCTTTAAGCCCCCTTATTTTTTGTAACATGTAATGCATAGGGATTGGATCAAAGGCATCCAAATTCTTAGGTAAGTTTAAGCCGTGAAGTTAGGCAGTGCCTGTTCAAATGGATCCCATATGCGAAATTTAGTTCGATTTTGAACTCTCGACAATCCGCTCAAAGGGTCCATTGTATCTACCCTATACCCCTCAAATTCATAGTATGGTGGCAGATGTAGATAATAATTTGCAGCGCAACAACCACTTTTAAGTCTGATTACATCTACATAAGAAGTCATTGTTTGAGATTGTTGTGTCATAGGTGATCTACGCCCATTTGATGCTAAACATACGATTGAGAATTGTAAAAGTTCGCGAACACTTACTACCCAGTTACCTGAAGAGATATATTGGGCAGAGGGTAATACTGTATTGGGCTGCACCATCCTTATGCAATATTTATCAACTTTCCTGTTGTCTTTTAAAGAATAATGCCAACATACATAGTTTATTCGTTTACAGGCAGAACGGCATTTTTGGCTTTACAATATTTTGTAACGGGATTGCTACAAGTTTGCAATTCTTCAGAACTTAATAAGGCGTATTGATTTCTCGCTTTATTTATCAAGAATCCTGAGGACTCAATATTGTATTTAGCCACCGTATTTGGAAAACTTTTCCTACCGATTAGATTAGGACCAGGCGGTACAGCAATGCTGTGTACCTGGTATACCTCAAATTCCCCCTGGTAGTCCAAAAGTGGTATACTAATTAAAACAAGATTTTTTTCCCCTTCTAAAATCGTAGAACATGTTAAAACCTTGTAGAAATACCAAATGTTTTTCTCCGGATCCTCCAGTAACTTAAGTGTAGCTGGGAATTGTGTCTTAATTTGAAGTAAAAATGACCGTAGCTGTTGAGGTGCCACAGTGCTTGGTGATAATCGATTCAATGATAACATGTTCAGTTCAATTCTTAAATTTTCCAAATAAAGCACTGCACGTTGTAGTGTATCTTTTATGCCACTAATTATTATGTCTAATTGAGTGTATGCATTAATAAACATTTCTACATGCTCAAAACGCTTCTGAATCACCGTCGTCAGATTTCTTATTCGCTGATCAAACAAACTTACTGCTTTTACTAAGTCTATAATAGCTAGACGATTTTCCAAAATTTGTGTACGAGATACATTAAGTATTGACATTTGTTCTTCCAAAACGTGAATTATCGCCCTTTAATTTTGTAATAACATATTTATGCCGCGCCTTACCCCTTCTAGATCTTGCTCGCTTATTGTACCAAACATGAAAGAGAGCACGGATCCCATCAAAGGAAACACACTCCTGCGCTTCCTAGACCCTAATAATCTATAGCTTATATAACTTTTTAGTATGCCTTCCAGCATTTTGTCAAGGGAAGAAACCTCGTCCCTCAAGTTGTTCCTCCAAGTAATATTTATTCCTAATTACTTATAACCCCCTTTTACCGGGTACCCCGAAACTTGATTGTTTCTATTATGTGTGCACACATCATATTAAAACAAACATATATTAACCTATTTACAGGTGAAGCCTTTATTTATTTCTTTAGAACATTCCCGCTATAGCATTTAACAGTGTCTTTATCTGGGCATTATCGCCCTTGTTTGCCTTTTTCTTTTTCCTTTTCCTGATAATCTCAGTGCTTTGAACTTTAGATGGGTCTCGAACCTCTACCACCATCAATGAGTCAGACCAATCATAGTCAACCGTAGCCTCAGAATCCGAACAGTCTGGCAACATTGCGTCGACTGATGCATCTACGTTTTCCGCAGACTCATCATTTTCTGTCTTAATGCGACCCTCCCGTTCACGTAAGCGTGCAGCCAGTTCCACCAGCGGTATGTCATCCTCATCCCCAGAATCCTCTCTTTGCCTACGTTCAAGCTTAATCAGCTTGTTTCGAGGTTTTTTTCTGGTTCCGAGTCAGATGACTCTGAAGAACTGTCATCAGAATCAGACGGTGGAGGCGCAACATATGCAGCTCGCCGACGAGGCTGACCAGCAGCCGTTTTTGGGATTTCCCACTGGTCTATCTTAGCCAGCTTCAAATGGTTTGCATGCACCTTTTCTGTTGTACCGTCCAATTGATTCTTGATAAGATAAGTCACTGGTGACTTTTGTTCTATGACTCTGTAAAATGGAATGAAATTTCTGTCAATTTTACCTTCACGTTTATATTTCTGCCAGAAGACAGGGTCCCCTACTTTATACGAAATATCTTTCCGGTTTTTGTTACCGTGTTTTTCTTGTTTACGCTGTTGCTTTCGTAAGCGACCATGAACTAACACAAAAGCTTTATGCTGTTCCTGGAGCGATATTTGATGCATATCTTCCCCTTAGTACTTCCGTCTAGGCCTCAACAGGTTGTCAATAGGTAAGACAACATCTCTTCCATACAATAAATAGTATGGCGAGTATTCAGTGGCTTCACTTATATTAAAGCGAACACTGGCCAATACCTGGTTCAGGTGTAAATCCCAGGTGGACTGATCACCCTGTAACCGTTTGGCCAATATATCGTGCAGAGTCCTGTGAAGTTTTTCGACTTTGCTATTGGCCTTCGGATTACACACCAAAGTGGTTACATGGTGTATATTGAGGCTCTGTAGGGTTTCCTTAACCACACGATTTACGTTCTCACCTCCGTTATCCGTCACGATTTCTAACGGACAGCCAAAGCGCTAGAAAATCACATTGATAATCAAGTGCGCCACAGTATCAGCTGTTTTATATGGCACTGCGAAGGCTTCCGGCCATCCAATGTACCAATCTACGACGGCAATTATGTATTTGTTACCTGGCAATGTTTTGGGGTATTGCCCAGGTAAGTCTAAGCTTAACTTGGCCATAGGGTAAGGTGGTAAGTCTGGCATTTGCAACAAGGGTTTTGTCCTTTGTGCGGATCTTGTCTGGCATAACACACAAGAAGAAACATATTCGTTCAGCTCTTGAAATAAGTTGGGCCAGAAATACTTCTGTCTGATAGAGTCATACGTCTTTTGCACTCCCATGTGACCATTGTCATCATGGTACTGCTTCACGACACACCGTCATAGGTGTTGCGGCACAAACAGTCGTAAAGTGGGGTTATCATTTAGATCTGCCCAGTAGTAAAGCACATCATTGTTGATGACGTATCGCCGCCTTACTGTTTGACAAGGTTCCCCATGCTTCAGAATAGTTTTGAGTTCTAAAATTTCACTGTCTTTCGCCTGTTCCCGAACCATATCTAGACCAAGCAACTCTGTATTTGGGACTTCCGGTGCACCATGCCCTGCTACCTTACAATTTGCAAATTGTTAAGGGTCCATCTCATATGAATTGATTGCCCCTACCTCAAAGGTATTGTCATTAATGTCTAAGACAAAGGGTTCATCTGATTGGACATGATTTATGTCTGTTTTGCTTGAAAGTAGGTCAGCACAGGTATTTTCTGTACCTGGTATGTATTCTAAAGAGCAGTTATATATCAGACATGCCAAGAGCCCATAAGCTAATTATCTTGTTTTGAATCGGGGACTCTAACAAGTATTTCAGAGGTTTATGGTCAGTTTTTATCACAAATCTTGCATTATGCAGATACTAATCAAGTTTCTGCAATGCACAGTGAATTGGGAAAGCCTCTTTTTCTATGGTGGACCACTTACATTGAGTTCCACTTAACTTATGGGAAAGATAGATGGGTTTCTCTTTTTCACATTTTGGAGAACATTGTCATTTTTGCCACACTTTTGTGTCAGACACGCCCCTATGCCAGAATTGCTGGCATCTGAATACAGTACGTATGGTTCATTCGGGTCTGGATATGCTAGTAATGGAGCAACTGTCAGACTCTGTTTGAGATAGTCAAAGGCAGACTGACATTCGTCTGTCCAGCGAAATCGTGCATGTTTTCTCGTCAGTGCCACAACTGGTTCTGCGATTTCTGAAAAGTTCGGAACAAACATTCTGTAATAAGACACATCCCTATGAAGGATCGTACTTCCCGCACACAAGTTGGTGCTGGCAAAGATTTAATAGCCTCTACTTTCTGTGGATCAGGGCTGATTCCTTTACCATTGATAATAAACCCAAGGTAATTTGTTTCTTCTCGCAAGAATGAGCATTTCTTCAGTTTCAGTTTAAGGCCATGTTCCCTTAGCCTATCAAAGACTGCCTGAAGATGAAAAAGGTGTTCTTTTAAAGTTTCACTGTATATCAAAATGTCATCAAGGTATGCCGTCGAAAAGTCACTCAAACCTTGCAATACAATAGACATCATTTCCTGGAACACGGCCGGTGCCGACATAAGTCCAAATGGCATAACATTGGACTCAAAAGACCTCTTTGCCAACAGATTGCAGTCTTTTCTTTGTCCCTTTCATCCATAAGAACCTGCCAATAACCGGACTTCAAATCTAAATATTTAAAATATTTTGCTTTACCTAGGCTTGCTAAAATATCATCAATCAATGAAAGAGGGTAAGAATTTGGCTTAATAATTTGATTAAGTTTTCTGAAGTCTAAACAAAATCGTTTTGACCCATCTTTCTTATCAACGATAACAACGAGAAAACTCCAAGGTGGTTTTGACCTACGGATCACATTTGCTTCAATCATTTCATCAACAGCCTGATCAACAACTTCTCTGTCTTTCAAGGGTGCCATATATGGCTTTAATTTAATGGGTGGGTGATCCTGTGTATCTATTTTCATTTTAATAGTGTCTGTGTGCCCTAACTCAGAGTCTTTCGAAGCAAAATAAATCAGAGTTGTTTTTGAGAAAGTGCACAACATGTTTGCGTTCGTCGGGCATGTCTACGCCAGATGTCCAATCACAAGTTTCAAATGTGTTTTGATTTGTCATGGTCTACGCCTCGCACACTATCAATTTCAATTGCCTCAATTTTTGCAATGTCATGCCCTTTTGATACCCTTATTGTTTGATTTGTTTGATTGACAACCATAATTGATATTTTACGACCCTTACCTAATTTAGCCAATGAGTTTGAAACCATAAGCCCTGGTTCTGAAGCTGTAAAATTTGTGTCAACGACTGAAACTGAATATAAATTAGATCTAGGAAATTCAGCCGTATTTTTGACCTTCCCCAAACAGACAGTAGCTGTCTGTGGTCTAAGTAAAACTTTTGACCTTGACCTTACGAGACAAGAAATATGAATGTCTTCCTCTAAAGGTACACTTGCATCTCCTATTCTCAAGAAGCCTAAATCAAAATAGAGCCTAACACCATTTTGTACAAGCCAATCTCTACCCAAGATAAGATTTCTGTTTATAGAAGGCGAAACAAAGAATTCATGTTAAATTTCTACATTTCCTATTTTAAGGTTGATAATAACACACCCGTCAATTTTCATTTTGTACAAGCCAATCTCTACCCAAGATAAGATTTCTGTTTATAGAAGGCGAAACAAAGAATTCATGTTAAATTTCTACATTTCCTATTTTAAGGTTGATAATAACACACCCGTCAATTTTCAATCGTCCGCCATTAACTGACTGTAGATTAGCTGACTTACTGATTAATGGTGATTTCTTTTTAAGTGCATTATATACACGTCTATGTATCAGTGACACCTCGGCTCCTTAGTCTACCAATGACCTATATTTATTTTTGCCTATCTGAATTAAACAAGAATGTGGACTACCTGTCAATGCTATAGTGTAATTTGGAATATTCTTTTTCTTTTTAAACCTATCACTCCTTCCGATGGCTTCATTACGAAAGGAGCGCCCTAGTTTTCCTGATTATTATGATTATTATTATTTTAAACTTTTCTCACCCCATTGTCTCCCTTGGTTTAGATTTTTAAGATCATTTTGCCTTTTACGACAGTCCCTTTTAAAATGCCCCTTTTTATTGCAATACCAGGAAAGCCGGTCCTGCCCGTAATATCCCTGATTTTTATCTGTTCCCCCTACTGAGTTAACAGTCGCTTTCACTTTGCAGTCCTTTGCCCTATGCCCGGTTCTCTTACACCTAAAACAGCGTGGAGCAGGCCGATAATGGTCTACTTCCATTTCTTCCTCATCAGGTATCTGAAGATGTCGAGTTCTTAAATTGAATCTCCTGCGAATGTTTTGTTCGTTTGTAGCAGATGTAATTGCTGCCTCCAAATTATTAGGGTTGTCCCATAAAATTTTCATTTTTAGAAGATCTTCAAGTAACCCATCGACAAAAATGTCAATCAACTGCCTCTGTATGACAGGCCCTTGTTGTAGAGGAAATGACTCTTCTGATAACGTAATTAGCCTTTCGGCATAAACTTGTACTTTTTCCCCAAGTTTTTGGTGTACCATTCTGAGAAACATAAATGCGTGCTGCTCGTCCACTACTTCTGAAAATCTATTCGCTAAATCCCCTTTAAATACATTCCAGGTGACAGCCGGATGTCTTGCCTGATATCTACGAATAAAATCGCTAACTGCCCCCCTACTAGATTGGAATGCAACACGTTTAACTGTGTCATCATCCAGGTCCGTCAAAAGTGCATACTTTTCTATGGATTTAACCCAATCCTTAAATTTCCGCGCCTCCCCATCAAAAGCAGCTTTTTTTTACTTATACCCTGGGCCCCAAAGCCGTGGAGACTTTACCAATCTCCTGTGCTAGATTTTGAAATACATGTCCAATGTTTGCGTCTGCGTCTGCCATTATGGTAAAATGAATTTTAGAAAACAAACTAGGCTTACCTTATATCCAAACGTTATCTGTTCCACAGGGTATCCAATTATTTTCACAGCCCAAAAATGTCACTATTTTATGTTCATTGAGTTAAGTCCATATCCTGGTAACTTGGCACCAAAAAAGGTTTACGTATTTTACGTAATTACTTATTTCAGTCTATTCTTCGCGTTGTGTTTTCTGGGTTGGTAGCAATGAATAAAGACATCATTGTACAATATTTAGTTTATTGATAACATAACTATAGTACGCCCCATGAGTCCCTCTCGCACAGGTTCATCTCCTACCAGTCTCTTAACGTCTATATCTACTGACGAAACGCTCTAAAGTTTTTGAGTTATCATTTCAGAGCCTCAGAGCCGAATCTCTAACTTTCAATCTAAATCTAGAATAATAATCTTAAATCTGGTCTAAGTCTCATCTAAATCGTAAAATCTCTAAAATCTTAAATCTCCCTCACTGTTGCACGCTCCACCTTATATAGTACTCTCACACCTGCCTACTTAGTCATACCAATTCACACGTGTTAAAACCCATTATTAAGAAAAGTCAGTAGATCATTTTACTATATTAACATATCTCAAAAGTGAATGAACCCTTAAGTAGTGTGAAAGCCTTTTACTAACTGGAATATTTAAACACCCCTATTCATTAGCATGTGGTGGGGACAGAATACGTTTATAATTCATTGAGTGGTGACAAGTCCATTATTGGAAAAAGAAGGGCGTGAAGCTGAATACTCAATTTATACCAATGTAGCAACTATCACGCAGATGTTCCATTATCAAGTTTCACTAAAGACCAAATCAATAACAGGGTGTCAAAAACACTCTCTACCAAACTAAGAACGTAGAAATATTACTTTTAAGAAAACGGCAAGCCTTGCGATTCTACAAGCGTTCTCGCAGCCTTGCCTGATTAAACTTGATATCAAAAGACACTAACCTGGTATTTTTTTATATTCGAAGTTGACCAATAGACATTCTGGTATAGGCTCGGTAAGATTGAAGCACAACTGAGGCACCTAGGGGTTAACAAGGGTTTAAATCAGTTTGATAAAGTGACCTAGTTTTTGAACCGACATGACTCGTGTTCGAACTTGACAAAGATATCATAAAGACAAACATACTGGTCTAGTTTGATGAAGACTGAAGCAGAACCGAGTCCTTTAGAGGCTGAACAAGCTTCAGAGCCGGTTTTGACCCGACATGACCTATTTTTGAACCTGACCGCGACAATTCCAATATCGACTCTCGGTCGTTCTCTCCCTTCCGCTGAATCAAGAAGGGCAGTTGTCAGTTTCTGGCGATTCTTATGAGGACAAGAAACATAGACAAGAAACATACATTTTCTAGATAAAATAGGAACGATCCCTTTAAAATGTCCCTAAAATGTTTTATGATCTGATGTCGCGTCTGAGAGTAATAACGCCATGTAATAAATTCGATAATCCACTAGTGTAATAAATATGCCAATTGGGTAGATACGCCCAATAACGTTACCCGTACGGCATCATTAACTAATGACGGAATATTGATATTTTCGTTACAAAGCGTGAACAAATGTGTTTTAAATGTCATGTGATAAAAAGAATCTTGCATTAATGTTCATGTATAATTGAACTTATTAATCTCGTTGAGGAAAGGGGGTATAATGCTCGGCAACGCCTCGCATTTTTCCATTTTCATCAACTCGTTTAATAAATTAAATAATACAAGAACACTCGTGTAAGATCCTCTATATCTAAAACCATGCAAAAATCACTAGGGAGGCTATATCATGTGCCAACCACCCGTGAAAAACGAGCAATCCATGCTCGAGATATTGAAATTTCACTATTTAACATATAACGTCACTGTTATTTGGGGGATTACGTCATATATTACGTGCATAACGAGAAAATACCTCGATTTCTCAATGAATTAAAAATGATAATCACCTCTGGCCTTGGAAGATTTATTTCCCATAAGGAAATATTTCCCTCTAGCCGGTCCTACTTTTCCAATGCAATCGTTATATTTAGACACGGGAACGTTTATTTCACGTCGACGAGTTGTTCTCGACATGACGTCAACGGCGTCTCCAAAGATGTAAACACCGTTAAGAATGTATGGCGTTAGACTCGAAGGCATGTTGAATTAAACAATACATAGACATAACCACTGAATTAGGCGTAAGTTTGGCTATTGTACTCTCGCATTTTAATTGTTTTATCACCATAATGCTTTTATTTTCAATCGGTACAAAAGAAAGCGCTTCAAGATGGCGTCTATACAGTTTTTGTTTCAGTCAGCTTATGTGTCATTGCGTCCACTACCTTTTGCATGGACTGTATGTTATGAGTGAAATGTACAAAAAATTAGGGGGCCCTGCCCATCGAGGCTTGAAGAAATATATGGGCTGCATGATGATTCCACGCAGAGCTGAAACCGACCCGCACACGAGTACTGGTAAACCGCTTAGAGGATCTAAGCCTGCTCAGGCGAAGCGGTGCGAGTCGGCCCGTCCATGCTTATAAACCCTACTGGTTTCATTGGGCGGCAGGGCTTGTGATGTCATGTCATCTCAATGTCGGGTAAAAGTCCCACGAAATTGGAAGCAATTGTCTCCAAAATGACCTATACAGTGTTGACGGGGACGTTAAACCTCAAATCAAACAAACAGAACAAAGAACTAGATGAAAAATTATCCACCAGCTTTATCAAAATGCATGTTATATACAGTTTATTGACTCAGTCCATTTTAAATATGGGATTTATAAACCTCGGGAGGTTGAACATCCGATAAAGAAACTCGTACGCAAGCGCACTCGTTTCTTTATCGGTTATTTACATTTTCAGTGTGAAGCCTAATGTAAACCTGTAGAAAACAAAGTAGTTCATACTTCAATGAACGCATACAGTCACGTGATTTTTAATGACGACAGACTAAACCATGCTTCTCTGCGATCTGATTGGGCATTGGCGACGTCAAACGCTGTTCCTCTCTTTGTAGAGAAACAGTGTAAATCGGTAATCCACTAGTAGATTAAACATATTAGTTTGATAAGTCCCGTAACATTACATGTATGACGTCCGCAACGACGTTGCGTTTACTAATTGCGGAATATTGACTTTTTGTTCAAAAATCGTGAATATAATACGTTTCAAATGCCATATGATAAATAGAATTTTGCATTCGTGCTCATAAACTACTGAATTTTTTTAATTCGTTGAAGGAAAAGGGATAAAATGCACGACAAAGCCATGAATTTTATCCCTTTTTTTCAACTCGCTTAATAACCTTAATATAACATGAAAACTTATGTAAGATTCTCTGTGTAATAAAAATCACCCTAGTAGGCTCACGTCGTTAGAACAACGTCAAATCAACGTCGGTGCAACGTGACGTCGCAATTACATCATGTACCTGTTCGGATATGACCACAAGTGCAATTAAGCATAGTTACCGGTGCGTAACGCTATGAAGTCGTTCGTGACAACGCTATGATTCCTATTAAAATTCCTTTGCAATAAAAACGGTTAATGGTAAACCATTATGATAATTCACCCGTACAACATAGTGCATTTTCACATGTCCAAGATGGCTACTTTTCTGATGAAAAACCTATATATTTTTTCATATATATGCTCAAAACATAGGCTGTGTGTTGCTCGTTAGAACCGCCTCATTTAGGCGGTTCTAACGAGTACCCACAAAATAAGTCTTGGAGCAGATATAAGTAAAATAATGAATACCCCCACAAACCCCAGTTTTCTCTATATAAAGTGGGGTTTAGGGGGTCTTCATTTCACGGACTTGTTCACGTAAATAAAATCGTACAGTCGTGGTCATTTCATATGAAATGCAACTGTATGTGTACTCTTATAAGATCTAGATTACGAAAACACACCTATACTAATACATTGTAAATTTTACCGCCAAAAAATGAAAATTTTAAGATGGAAAATTGTATTATTTTTCGTATATCTGTTCAAAATATAGATTGTGGGTACTCGTTAGAACCGCCTCATCGAGGCGGTTCTAACGAGTACCCACAATCTAAATTTTAGTTTACCCCTGTAAACTCCAGTTTTACTATGTAAAAGTGGGTTTAAGGTGGTCAAATTTTTATATAGACCTGTTTTCGTGATATTTATGTAGTTTTGGAGAGGAATATTCCGCTACTTGGCATATCCTGGATGTAGCCTCTATTAGGTTAGATGACCCAGTAGCTAAGATCATTGCCATCGGGAGAAATATATCGGAAACCATGGAACCAATCTACTCCCTTGTGGCTTTAAATCCGACTGTTAGACTATGGCCCTGGATTGGAACTCAAATTGACTTTGTAAGCATTCATATTTTATACCTAACCCAATGTGTCATAATTGGATGCCCTGCATTATCTCGTTGCTACATATATATAGCAAAAGTCCATTTTAAGATCCAGGGGTGTGCACTGATGAGTTAGGAGGCTTTCATGCGGACTGAACAAAATGTTTGTCTAAATCGCGACGGAAGTAAGGGCGAGGATTGTGGCCAAGTAAAATCGATTTAAGCCCCCAATGGAATTCTTTCCACTGACCGTTCAAAGGCGGTTATTCTGTGGCAGTTTATTTATGTTGTTGTTTGTTACTACTTACTGTGTGTATCACTTGTGACTTTTTATTTTGGACGGCCACTTGGCCATTTTGTGGGAAAGTAACTGTCCTTATGGCCATCCTTTGTTTAGGTTTCCATTAAGGTCTGGTCGCTTCATGTTTGTGTTTCTTTCCCTTTGGTGTCTTTGATGGGTGGAGTACGTTAATTGTATAGATTCCTGATCTTTGTTTTAATTCTACTTTGTATACAATTTTTAGCTCACCAGAGCCGAAGGCTCCGGGGGGCAACTTATAGGATGGACATTGTCCGTCGCCTGCGTCTGTGTCGTCGTCAACACTTTCAAACGACATCTCCCCTGACGCCACTAGGCCGATTGGGGCCAAATTTCATCTGTAGCATCCTTGGGTTGAGGGATTGAAAGTTTTATGTTTTTATGGAATAGGCTCATTAGTTTTGTTGCTATGGCAACTTAGAGTTTTCATAGACTTATAATAGGGAAAATTGGAAAATGACATTTACTGCCAAGCCTTTGCTGATATTTTGACAAAACTTTTATAGAAATGTTTCTTGAGTAAACTTCTCTCAGCCATATGCTTTTATGCCAACCTGATGGTCCCGGGGTTGTGCCCCTGCCCCACCCTCTCCACTTCATAAAATGCCATATATCTCAGAAACCATTCAGATTCCCACCCCAAAACCATATATACTCTTGTTTCTAAGATAAGACACATTCAGTGACACCAACCTCAGTGGTGCGCCGGGGCCAGGTCCCACCCCTCAACTTCAAAAAAGGTAATATATCCGGGAAACTGTTCATAGCCTCATCCCTAAACCATATATATTCATGTTCCTTATGATAAGGGACATCCAGTGACACCAACATGGGACACCCGGGATGCACCAGGGCCTTGGCCCACCCCTCCACTTCATAAAGGGACCAATATCTCAGAAACCTTACAGATCCCCACCCTTAAACCATATATATTCTTGTTCCTAATGGTAAGACACATTCAGTTACACAAACCTGGGGGCCCCCTGGGATGCGCCGGGACCCTGCCCCACCCCTCCACTTCATAAAAGGTTATATATCTCAGAAACCTTACAGATCCCCACCCCTAAACCATATATATTCCTGTTCCTTTTGATAAAACGCATTCAGTGGCACCAAACTGGGGTCCCCTGGGATGCGCCGCTTCATAAAAAGGCCCAATATCTCAGAAACATTATGGATCCCCACCACTAAACCATATATATTCTTGTTCCTTATGATAAGAAACATTCAGTGACACCAACCTGGGGGCCGGAGATGCGCCGGGGCCTTGCCCCACACCTCCACTTCATAAAAGGCCCAATATCTCGGAAACCTTTCGGATCCCCAGCCCTAAACCATATATATTCTTGTTCCTTATGATAAGATCCATTCAGTGACACCAACCTGGGGACCCCCCTGGGATGCGCCGGGGCCCTGCCTCAGCCCCAGACCCTCCACTTCATAAAATACCATAAATCTCAGAAACCATGCAGATCCCCACCCCTTAACCATATATGATATTGTTCCTTATGATAAGACGCATTCAGTGACACCAACCTGGTGGTCCGCGGGATGCGCCGGGGCATTGCCCCACACCTCCACTTCATAAAAAGGTCCAATATCTCTGAGACCTTACAGATCCCCACCCTAAACCATATATACTCTTGTCCTTATGATAAGACACATTCAGTGACACCAACGTCGGGGACTGCTTGGGTGCGCCGGGGCCATGTCCCATCCCGCAACTTCACAAAAAGTCATATACCGAGAAACTGCTCAGAGCCCCATCCCTAAACCATATATATTCATGTTCCCTATAATTAGGGACACTCAGTGAAACCAACATGGGGTCCCCTGGGGTGCCCTGGGCCATGCCACACCCTTCCACTTCATGATAGGCCCAATATCTCGGAAACCTTACAGATCCCCACCCCTAAACCATATATATTATTGTTCCTTATAATAAGAAAACATTCAGTGACACCAAGTTGCCCCCCCCCCCACCACCCGCAGATGCGCTGTGGCCCTGCCCCAACCCCTCAACTTCATAAGAGGCCATTTATCTCAGAAACGATTCAGATCCCCACACCTAAACCATATACATTCTTGTTCCTTATGATAATACGCATTCAGTGACACTAACCTGGGGGCCCCGGGATGGGTCGGGGCCATGCCCCACCCCCTCCACTTCATAAAAGGCCTAATATCTCGGAAACCTTACAGATCCCCACCCCTAAACCATATATACTCTTGTTCCGTATGATAAGACACATTCAGTGACACAAACTTCGAGGTCTGCTTGGGTGCGCCGGGGCCATGTCCCACCCCTCCACTTCACAAAAGGCCATATATATGAGAAACTGTACAGCGCCCCATCCCTAAACCATATATATTCATGTTCCGTATGATTAGGGACATTCAGTCTCACCAACATGGGCGTTCCCCGGGGTGGCCTGGGCCATGCCACAGCCATCCACTTCATTAAAGGCCCAATATCTCAGAAACCTTATAGATCCCTACTCAAAAACAAACAGTTTTTTCATTATTAGTGAAATTCGGCATCTTTATTTTGGTTGCTATGGCAATTTAGAGTTTCCATTGGGGTATAATGGGGGAAAATTTGAAAATGGTAGTTATCGCAAAGCCTTTGCAGATATTTTGACCAAATTTTCATAGTGATATTTTGTAAGCTATCATTTATCTGCCATATGATTTTAGGTACCTGCTCACTTTTATTGGTAGCCATTGAAACCAAAATGCCCCCCCCACCTCCCCCCTACCCCCCCCCCCCCCCCCCCAAAAAAAAAAAAAAACAAAACAAAAAAATAAAACAGAAAAAACACTTAAAAATCATCATATACTCTATGAGGCTGAAACTATATTGAAATATTCACCATATTTGCCAAAACAGGTATTGTGTTTTTAATGAAATTCGTTCTTTAGTTTGGTTGAGTTTCCATAGACTTATAACGGGGCAAATTGAAAATTTGCATTTACTGCCAAGATATTTTGGCAAAACTTTCATAGAAATATTCTTTAAGCAATTTTTTATCTGCGTTATTATTTAAGACCTTCTCCTCATTTTCATTGGTTTCCAAGCATAAAAAATATTTAAAACACCATCTCCTCATAAACCATGTGCTCTATGAGGCTGAGAATTTATGCAAATATTCACCATATTTGCCTCTGCAGGTTTTGTGTTTTTAATGAAATTTGACCCTTTAGTTACTATGGCATATAAAGCGTTTCCATAGACATATAATGTTGAAAAATGAAAAAAAAAAAAAAAGACATTTAGGCTTTTAAGATATTTTGTTAAACTTTTATGGAAATATTCCTTAAACAAGGGTCTATCTGCCATATAATTTTAGGCCTATAGGTTGCCAAAGATGGGTAGTTGTCAATTGGTGTCTGTTTTCTTGCAACAGCACATTCATGCGACATCAGTCCTCTGAAACCACTAGGCAGATTGGGTCCAAATTTCATCGGCTCTATGGTTTATTAAAATACATGGCTGCCGAGGAAGCTGTTTGAAGGTTTTGCATGATTTTTTCAATATATGAAAACACTCTTAAGCGCTCAGCTGAATACTTTTGAAATTTGGTTAAGAGATTGAATTTATTTTCTGCGGATTTAATTAATATTAATTGTGGATTTTTAACTTGATTACGTTAATATGTCTGTTCCAAATGTATTTTGATATAACGTTCCCTGAGTTATATAAGTCGCATTTTAGTAAAAATGATATTCATCTTCAAAGTGTTACAAAATCTTATTTTTCTCTCATCAACAGTTATCCTATTTGGTTTAGCCTGTCGACCAATTTCAGTTTCTAGTTTGTGAGTTGCGATCCTTAATTTTGTCATGGCAATCCGAATATTTTTACTCTCACTGTTTCTATATATATCTGATGATCAAAGTTTGAGATCAAAGAATAAAAATTTGCTCTGCTTGATTACATTATTCTGTTGTTCCAGTATTGTATGAAATAAATCTTTATTTCAAGTTGTACCGTCTCTATCCAATCGTTAGCTGATGCGTACTCATCCTTAACCGAGTTGAACATTATCTCTATTTTTGATAGCTTTTAGTTATCTATCTTAAAAGATGATTAAAAGGTGTAATGAGTACGTAATCTCGGCCCCAACCCATCGGGGCTTGAAGAAATAGATGGGCTGTATGATGCGCACGAGTACTGGTAAACCGCTTAGAGGATCTAAGTCTGCCTAGGCAAAGTGGTGCGAGTCTGTCCGTCAATGGTTGTAAACCCTATTGGTTTTATTGGGCGACAGGGATTGAGATGTCATTTCATCTCAATGTCGGGTAAAACTCCCACAAAATTGGAAGCAACGTCTCCAAAATTACCTAAACCGTGTTGACGGGGACGTTAAACCTCAAATCAAACCAAAAAAAAAAAAAAAAAAAAACAACAAAAAAACGTAAACTTCTTTGTGAAACAACTGCTATTTTTTGCATCTGTTTTTGCCCCAGCAATACATTGGTTGTATTATTAATCCTTTAGGCAAATTGTATCATCAGTATTAAGCTGATCTAAAATAAAATTAAATCCTGTATACCAATATTGTTTCCCTTCATCGTGTAATTAACGTTGGTACTGCTTAACATAAAAACCTAAAAGGTTGCCTTTGGAAACAAAGAACACATAAAAGAACGAAAATCGGAGACTCGGTTTTGTTGAGTCTCTTCATACACCTCAATATAGTTTGCAAGGCTGCATACGCATCCTAGCACCGGCTTAAGCGATATTCAATTTTCAAAGTGACCAGAATGGCCTCAATAGAAACTATAATCTGCAGTATGTTGAAGGACGGGGAGACGTTTTACGGCCGCCACACGGCACTTAACACCAGCTGCAGTGAGGTAAAATAAAAAGCTAAAAGGTTGCCTTTGGAAACAAAGAACACACTCAAGAACGAAAATCGGAGACTCGGTTTTATACATAGCAATATAGTTTTCAAGGCTGCATACGCCTCCTAGCATTCAACATGCGTTTTGACTTTTGATATTACAAGATGGGCCTTGCGTTGTTTACGCTACGCTACCGACATACGGTTAGCGCCCTGAACGTAGCATTTTAACATTTTTTGATGACGCCAGAACGTCGTCATTGTTAATAACGTTCTTAACTAGCTGCTATGTTGGTTTTACATTTGCATTTGAAACATTTATTGGGGCTTTTTGGCGTTTTTGTTACAGTTACCCTCTGGAATCATAAGTTATGCAAGATAAACAATAATCCATGGTCATTTCAGTGCAACGGCATTTGCCGCGTCCCTCGGAAAATATTTGAACAAAGCCTTAGTGCATGACAAAGATAGTATACAGAAATTTTCAAGCCACATATTTAGGGGTTAACTGTATTCAAAATTGTCATTTGGGGAGGAAAATCGGCGGTTTTACGGTCGGAAATTTCGTTTTACGGCGACGCGTTAGCGGAGCCGTAAAACTGAATTTGCGACCGTAAAACCAACGATTTACCTCCCCAAATGATAATCTTGCAATACAGGTATCCCCATTCTAATGCGCTTACTCGGTTGTTTTCTTTAAAACTATACTATTTTTCACAAAAACGGCAAGCGCTGTGAGCTACGTAAAACCAAATGCCACCCAATGAAAAGCGACGTTACATGGTGACATCGGGTTTCCGAAAGTATATCGCAGAATATACTGTCGCTAATTTAAACGTTATCCAATCAGACGTCACGTTACATACGTTAGTGCATTAGAATTGCTTGTTTTATAATTAGGAAACAACAGTCCATGTAGTGACCAGTAAAGTTTTGAAGCCAGAAAAATAGCTTATTGTGTGTATAAAAATTTTCTCTCAGGTATTCATGTTTTCATTATATTTTGTTATTCCTGATCTATTCATACATCAGAAAAAAGTAAAAAAAAAAAAAAAAAAAAAAAAAAATGGAAAATATAAAATACCCTACTCTTTTCATAACAGACCAAATGTGGAGTATACCAGTCCTGGATTGAAGCCTTCTTTGGACCATCAAAACACTACGAACGCATGGAAATTATCATTAACAAATGGTACATAAACGGTAGGCGACTTAGCGACCTTTCTGATTTTCTTGAAACAAAAAGAGTGTCTGACCTTCGTATTTCATGGAAATGGCATGTTATAGTATTGGTATTGCTGTTGTTTTTGTGATTAAATGAATTTATTGGGTTCGGCGAAGTGTCAATTATACATAGAGGATCTTACATGAATGTTCATGTATTATTGAATTTATAAAACGAGTTGAGGAAAAGGGATAAAATGCGAGGCTTTGCCGAGCATTTTATCCCTTTTCCTCACTGAGCATTTTATCCCTTTTCCTCAACGAGTTTAATAAATTCAATAATACATGAGCACGAATGCAAGATTCTTTTTTATCATATGACATTTATAACGCATTTTATTCACGTTTGTTTATAAAGATTTCAATATTACGCCATTAGTAAACACGACGTCGTTAAGGACGTCGTACATGTAACGTTACGGGACGTATCTACCTAATTTGCATTTTTAATCCAGTAGTGGATTATCGAAAATATTACATGGCTTTATTACACTCTCAGACGCGACGTCATATGATAAAAACAGTTAAAGAAAACAAAATGGCTTATTTTAATCATTATTGTTAATTTATTATGCCAAAGAGATCTGGGATGGGATTTCACATTAATTTGTTTTTTATGCTCTACCAAAATCTGCAATTGCTGAATGATCATACAATGCCTTTTAACAAGTCAGGTACTGTTGTCGGAAGATAAGTTATAGTCTTTCAAAACGCAGTGAGACATGACTGCACTCTTAATTTTGGACCAGTCCGTGTTTAGGTAAGTCGCCTTCAGTTGGGATTTTACATTGGGCGTTATAGTTTTACTCAGATTCGTACTGCATCATAATAACCACTTGGTCACGACTTCTACATATTGGCATTATCAAAAAACTTATTTATAATTTCAAAATCCTGTGAAAAAAGAAATCCCAAACCTGCTTCCCCTAAAACATGGATTGGTCTTGTCAGGTTTGAACGTTGAACTCTCAAAGGTGGTTGATAAACTATAAAAGTGGCGTCAGCGAATGCTTTTGTTAATAAACATTGTCCATTGTTGTTGAAAGGTAACGACGCTTCGGTAATGTTAATTATAACGGTATAGTCTGTCTTTCCAGCCCATGATGGGTATGGTAATGATAATGGTGCAACATGTCAAAGCTACTTGTGGTGTTATACTCTTTTACGTCACTGTCTACTTATCCTCCGACAACAGTAAATACGATATGTATATCACTCTAACATCACGTGAACAAGTCCGTGGAATAAACACCCACTAATCCCCACTTTATAAACAAACAAGAGGACTATGATTGTCCTATATCGCTCACCTGAGCTAAGAGCTAAGAGTTTTGCACGTACCCCAGTGTCCTGTTTGAGACAAGACTTTAAAGGTTTTTCCCCTAATATGACTATTTTAAGCGAGTGGGCCCCGGCCTGGAGTCATTTTTGGTCCCAGGACTATAATTTGAACAATCTTGGTATAGGTTAACTAGATGAAGCTTCATACCAAATATCAAAGACCTGGGCCTGCTGGTTTCAGACAAGAAGATTTTCAAAGGATTTCCCTATAAGCCTATGTAAAACCAGTGGGCCCTGGCGCGGGGACATTTTTGGCCCTAGGGCTATAATTTTAACAATCTTGGTAGAGGTCCACTAGATAAGGCTTCATACCAAATATCAAAGACCTGGGCCTTGCGGTTTCAGATAAGAAGATTTTTAAAGATTTTCCCTATATAAGCCTATGTAAAATCAAAGAGACCCGGGGCGGGGCCATTTTTGGCCCCAGGGCAATTATTTGAACAATCTTGGTAGAGGTCCACTAGATGAAGCTTCATACCAAATATCATTGACCTGGGCCTTCTGGTTTCAGACAAGGATATATCTAAAGGTTTTTTTCTTTCTTATTTTCACCTTTTGTTGCCATGGCAACAAGAGTTCTGCATGGAATGGAATTCTTTGAACAACTTTGAGAGAGGACCACTCAAAGATCATTTCTGCCAAGTTTAGTCAAAATTTGTTCAGTTGTTTAGGAGGACATGTCGTTTAAAGTAATTGTGAACGGACATCCGGACGGACGACGACGAAGACGACGGACAAATGGCCGATCACAATAGCTCCCCCCGAGCCTTTGGGTCAGATGAGCTAAAAACAAAAGGAGTGTACGGGGGTATACAATATTTTTCTTATTGCGGCTCCAAGACATGGGTTGTTGGTACTTGTTAGAACCGTCTGGTACTCGTTAGAACCGCCTCAATGAGGCGTTTGCAGTATTAATAAGAAATTATTATGGAATTTCATCAGAAAAGTAGCCATTTTGCAGATGTGAAAAATGCACTGTGTCGCATGGGTGTGTAATCGTAATGAAAGAGAAAAGTAAGATGTACAGGGTATTTGAGCCGGGGCACAGCATTTCCGACAATTTACATAAGCACCTATCGAAGAATCAGATCAGTCTGCGCATCCATATAGTCTGACCAGAGACTTCTCTTGCTGCATGAAGGAGCATTAGCTATCCTTAGAGCGCACAATGAAGACCCTGATCAGACTTCGTTGGGCGCACATTAAAATTGTAGGAAATGCTGTGGCCCGGCTCATTTGATATATTAAAGCAATTGTAACCTAAGTTGAGGGCACAAACAAGGTTTATGGACTGCCCTCGGGCAGCCCATAAACATCGATACAGACTGGACTTGGTCCGGTCCGATTCAATTGTGATAGTGCTCGCTGTGCATCTACCGCAGAGTAGCGACTTGCACGTGATGCGTTTCTAGCCAACGAAAAAGTGTGTTTCTTTGTTTGTTTGATTTGAGGTTTAACGTCCCCGTCAACACAGTATAGGTCAATTTGGGGACACTGCTTCCAATTTTGTGGGACTCTTACCCGACATTGAGATGAAATGACATCTCAAACCCTGTCGCCCAATGAAACCAATAGGGTTTATAAACCTCGCACCGCGGTTCCTGGACAGGCTTAGATCCTCTAAGCGGTTTACCAGTACTAATGTGCGGACGGTTTCAGCTCTGCGTGGAAGCATCATGCAGCCCATCTATTTCACCAAGTCCCGATGGGCGGGGCGGATTTCATTTGTGATAAGCACTAAATTGCTTTATCATATACATTCGTAACCGCGATGTTATATAATGAATGACGCCAAGTCATAGAAATCATATGAAGACACGTGTAATAACACATACATGTACATATAGCTACAGGCGTGTAACTTCATGACCCGTCTGTGACAACTCCTTATTAACTTATTCAGCGTCAAAGTCCTTTTCAGATCGTTATATGATAAACAGAATCTCACACTCGTTTTCAAATGAAATTTATGAAACGAGCGTTCGGCGAGTTCCATAAATTTCATATGAAAATAATCACTCGTATAATTCTTCGTTTTCTTTCAAGGCTTTAGAGTCACATTTTTTCTGATTGTTTTTTAAATCTTTATCTCTTTTTTTCTGCTCAAAAAGCAATCTGTGGGTGTCCTTCGAACTGCCTCAGTGAGGCGAATCTAAAGAGCTTTGACCAAGACACCTCTATAAATTTCTGACAATAAAATCCTCCTCAGAGTGAGAAGACTTGATCTCTGGAGCTCGACAGCTAAAAATTCCAATGAAAACAAACAGGTCCCAGCAGAAGACTGTAAATCAGATCATATGACAGATAAGATGATTAGATTCTAGAAACCTGATTATGAGTTTTCCAAATTGTAGCTGAGTCGAACATTTTCCACTAAACCAATTTTAGTTTTCCATTGACCAGCCTGTGCAAAACTTGCACTTTTGTTTTCCATTGACCATCCTGCGCAAACTTGCAATTTGTTATATTTTAACTGTTGATCTTTTTGTTTTGTTTTGGTTTTACAGCCCTATCAATATTATTTCAATTACATTATTACTAGCCAATGCTTAATCAGAATTTGGCAAAAGCTTGAGTGCCTGGAGAAAAAAAATCTGGCCTTCCTTTGCAGAATCTGGCGTCTGACATATGAACCTGGAAGTGGGGATCTATTGATTCAAACTCAGCGCTCGCACCCGCACGTCAAATAGGCCTAGTGGTTTCCAACAGTTGGTTTTCTTTGGCTCCAGCATTTCAGTGGTTCTTGTCGTTGTTTCGTCTCTCTGGTTGTTTGATTTTTGTGTTCTCGGAGATTTTGCATGGCGGTTCTTCTGTCGCGGTTTATTTTTGTTATGGTTTGTCTTTGAGTGTGTGTATCGCTTATATTTTTGTGTTCGGATAAACAATTGGCCATTTTGTGGGAAAGTAACTGTCCTTTTGGCTTTCCGCTATTGATGTTTCCATAAGTGTCTACTTATTTCATGTTATTTATTTGGTGTCTATGATGGGAGCTGTGGGTTAATTTTATCGATTCCTGATCATTGCCTTCACTTCTATTTTATATAATTGTCAATGGAGTTGTCAGTGCTTTGCAGCTTACACTTTGCATTTTAGTTCTGTCTTTTTTAACCTACCATATGTTACAATGTCTTTAAATCTCAGAATCGACTATTCAGTAATCATATAATTAGTGAGTGTTTGTGTTTTACATCTTACCAAAAGCTAATGTCATAGTAGACGGGACCTCGGTTTAAAGATTCATCCAAAAGTCTGGAGAAGCCCAGGATCGATCCTGCGACCCCTGGTTTACAAGGCGAGTAGCCTAACCACTACACCACGGAGGCTTCTATCATATACATAAAATTAAAAACAAATTTCTACGCAATCCATTGCCCAGCTGCCCGGGACAAGTCTAAAGTTTGGCTGGGCAAGTGTTTTGTTTTTACTTAACTTGCCAAGAAATAATGTACAGAATATATAGGGTATATTTTAATTCCGGGCCATTTTCAAGATGTTGTGGACGGCCGACCAAGTGGTTGAAACTTAGACTGGTCAGGCCCCGATGTGTATTAGTTGATGTCTTAATCGTAAGCGATTTCCTTTTCACATAACACTTTACGCTTCAGCAACAACCAGATTTGTTTTGTTCACAGCGTGTTTTTTACATGTATTTGGCTGTGAAGCACTTATCTTTTTAGGGCCCCGCACTGAAAGTGTGGGTGCCCTATAGTAATCACTCTGTCTGTCTGTCTGTCCGTCCGTCTGTCCGTCCACAATTTTTTTTATCCTTCATAACTTTCTTATTCCTGGATGGATTTAAATATTACTTGGCAGAAATGTTAACCATTATGTGATGGAGTGTTGCGCGCAAGACTCAGGTCGGTACCTCAAAGGTCAAGGTCATACTTAGAGGTTAAAGGTCAAAAAGGGTCTTTCCTGTGTCCAATTAATAACTTTGTTATTACTCCTGGATGGATTGAAATATTACTTGGCAGAAATGTTAACCATAATGTGACGAAGTGTCACACGCAAGACCCACAGCCGTATTAAAAAACTTCTACATCGGCCAAAGGTCTAAAACCGTGTTCAAAATGATTCTTTGGGGTATGTTCTTTCATTTCCTTGTTCTTTCCAGTTTTTTAACATCCACAGTTTCCTACTCCTCTGATAGCGCTGCCGGGGCCCTAGTCAGTTTCACTGACAGCTCTAGTTTTTCATAAAGTTTTCGTGCCCGTTCATCGGGACTTGGAAAAAAAGATTGGACTGCTCATAAAATGTTCCAAATAGTGTTGACAGGGACGTACAACCTCCGTAAAAACAAACAGAATCAGAATCTGATAAATAGAGAATACCAAGTTCATGGCTTTTGATATCAAGTTTATCAGGCAAGGCTTCAAGATCGCTTGTAGAATCGCGAGGCTTGCTGAGCGATTCTACATGCGTTCTCGAAGCCAAGCCTGATAAACTTGATATCAAATGGCACGAATCTGGTATTTTATTTATCAGTTTATCCCATTGTAAACTCTTAAAATTGGCAGTTTACGTTCAGTTACCGATTTTCCTTAGTGCGGCCCAACATTCCGCAGAGGAATATAATCAACATTCCGTAGAGGAATATAATCGATCAGTATATTTACTGTCAGCTGACCATTATTCTTCTTTTGATATATTTAATATATTTTTTTCAATTTTTCTAGAAATAATAACATTTTGGCCATTTTTTTCGGTTGTCCGTTTCATTCATAAAAGTCCATTAACCGTTGGACGCTTATGACCCACAAAGAGGGTTGACGCGTCGTTAAACACGAAACCATCATCATTCATTCATAAAAGTGCAATGTCACGTTGACATGATAAAGCTCACTTGACCTGAGATAGCAGATCTTTATCAGGTCAATGCGTTACAATGCAATGTATATAGGGAGTAACTGATAAAATCTTTTCACAGAAACACTTGATCGGGACAGAGCGATGGAAATATACAAAACCTTCATGGGTCTGGAAGCGGCCGTTTTCGAGGAATCCGCTACATTACAAAATACATCGACGCCTACTACACCCGAATGTACAATCAATAGAACGAGTGTGTCCTGCGGAAGTGTGATCATCATTGTTGGACAAATTGTGTGCCTCTACATATGGCTCACAATACAAACAAACCCAGGTGGTCAACTTTAAAACAATGTTAAAAACGCTGTTTTAACGACGAGTTACAACGTTGTTTCAACTTTGAGTCAACGTTGTGTGCCTGCTGAGAATATTTGTAAAACATTAAGCTTGGGTCGATTGTAGCGGGTCAAGAGTTATATGAGCCCCGCCAAGCGAATTTGTGTCTTCGAGCATTCCGTCATGACAAATTTTAACTGCGCATGCCCAGCCATTCAGAGGGGCTAGGGATATGGCTTTCTGTGTGAAGGTTCCTCTTGATTCACTGCTTGTATGAGCGAGCAGCGAAGGTTCTGGCGAGACTGCGCGGATGCGCAGGCTCGCCTGAACCTTTGCTTCTCGCATAGGCGATAAGTACCAAAATCGCTTGACGGGGCCCATATAAAATAAACTTCCGTTATTAAGACCACTCAAAATTTAGAACAATTCTTCTTTGAAAACCTTATTTAAATGCACCACTTCAGTCCCTCCTCGAGACCTTGCTGCAGTTGATTCTTCTGTTCAGGAAATTGACTTTAATCATTCATATGACAATGACTTACAATATGGTGTACAGGCAATAAATGCAGTGCCTGGTCATAATAGCTTTCCAAACGTTGACATCACGAAAACACGCCTATATGATTTTGACCACCTTAAAAATAGAAGTGGGGGCAATGATCAGGAATCGATACAATCAAACCACAGCTCCCATCAGAGACACCAAAGGGGAAAAACAAACATGAAACAACATACCCTAATGGAAACATCAATAACATCAATATATAAACACGTTTATATAGTAAGACTGGGGTTTACAGGGGTTAACAATATTTTCCTTATATCTGCTTAAAAGCATAAATTGTGGGTACCCGATAGAACCGCCCCGTTGAGGCGGTTCTATCGAGTCCCCACAGTCTATGTTTAGAGCAGAAATAAGAAACAAATCACAATTTTTCATCTTGAAATTTCCAGTTTTTTTTTTGGTTGAAAAATTGAAAATGTATTTGTATAGGCGTGGTTTCGTAATGGAGGTGCCAGACCATGATAACACTTCAACTGTTGACTTACCTATAACTACAACAAATCAGGGAATTAGTGTGACATCTTCAAGAACTTGGAGAACAAAGTCAATTTTCCACGTTCCATAAAGCAACAATTAATGGCAATATTAATATGCATTTCTATGGACAGCAAAACTAAAGTTTTTCAATTTCTACCCATGACAATTTCTATGGCTACATTAGTTTGTTATTTCTTTTCTTTTTGGCACGAATAAAAATATAATAATGAAAAATAATTTAAGTTAATTAAGCTATTTTCAAAAGCAAGTCTCTATTTTGTTATACGAGCCTCCGCAGAGTGTGTTCATCATTAACAACAAGTAGTTAAGAAATAAACTTGCTTTAACGGAGATGTTTCTTTAATCTTAGAATATTTTCACGCAAATTAGTATATGATGAAATGAATATAACATGTTTTTATATCGGCCCTGGCCTCGGCCCTCGGCCTATCTAAGCCCTCGCCGTTCCGGCCTAGGCTGAGATAGGCAACTCGGGCCGAGACCAGGGCCGATATAAAACAAACCGTGTATTCTATATATCCATCCCATACACCCATGTAAGATTCTCATATTCCCAATAATTATTCCTCCTGACCAAGGACACACTGCGGCTCAAATTACTGATGCATCATGTTAACGCGTCTGTGAAATGAGCACCCTCTTAACCCAACATCTGGGATTTACAGGGGTATACAGTGTTATAGCCCCGCTTTGAGAAAGTGGGCTATACTTGATTTTTTATGTCCCCGTGACTGCGTGATTCCGTAGTTCCAACATTCCGTAATTCTGTGGATGCAAAATTAAAATGCAGTTTGCTAAATAACGTCTATGTTTGTGGTCCAACTTCAATGAAACTTCAACCACACTGTAGTAGCACAATAGTGACCAAGGGCCCATAACTCTTGGTGTTATGTCACTTGGTAGGTTTTCAACTTTTGCCATTCTTGAAAATTCTCGTACAGATAGCTCAAGGGCTATGAAAGCTAGAAAGCTGACAATTTGTATAAACATTGACGATGACCGGGTGTATCGTGGATACCGGAATAATAATAAATAATAATAAATAATAAAAAAAGACTTTATTTTCAGTGGGTGACACAATTAGCTACAAGCTACTCTACCTTGAGGCCCACTTCACAAAATGTACACAATGTACACAACAACAACAAAAATAATTAATATATAAAATACGTCATACACTCACAGATCAGCAAGCCCCCAAAGTCAGAGGTGAAAATGTTTATCTTTACATGCCTGCAGCTACACCTTTCCTCAAGAGAAGGGAAGTCCATTACGATCACAAGTGCGTGTAATGAATAACCCTCCAAACTCCACTGGCAACTGAGGCTCACATAGGCATACATTCGTTTTCTCATTCCCGCCCAAAGACACGTGCCGCGGGTACTCGTCAAAACGGCCTCAGTATATATGAGGCACCCACAACCCATATCCTGAGCACAAATAAGAAAAATATCATAAATTTTCAACCGAAACATAGGCGTTTTGGAGATATGAAAGAATGCACTATGTCGCACGGGTGTGTTATCATAAGGATAGTACCAATTAGGTTCATATAAAACAACTCCGTTCCGTAACCCGCCCTTACCGAAAATCGAAATGCAAGAACGAGCTCCGGCTCCTGAGCAGCTGCGTCTATAAGATTAACACGCATAAGTCAAGCATGTAATACACACACTTCCCCAACTAGACACGATTTCACACAGGCCAGGAGCTTGCAAAAGTTCTCGATATATACAGACGAAGAAGCAGAGAGGGAGAGAGAGAGAGAGAAAAGGAAAAAAGACATAGAACACTATTGACATTTCATCTACTTGATGCATCGATTATGGAAAGTTGACACATTATTTGACATTTGAATATAATCGGGTAAGATATTCCAGATTAATGTGCCGGAGTATGATATGCGAAATTTGAATAATTCTTTATTTGGTTTGGGAATCACAAAATTGTTATTTGAAGATGACCTTAAAATTCGAGCTCCGTTATTTACGACCGTTGGTTCGAACATATTACGAATGTATAAAGGCGCTTCCTGGATATAAACTTTATACATAAATTTCGCCTTCCTCAAAAATATCCGTTCATAGATTGTTAATATCTTCACTGTATTAAAACTATTAACCATATCATCTATTTCATAGTTAAGAATAATTCTGCAGGCCCTTTTCTGGAGTCTGTATATTTTTGAAAGATTTCTTTGCGAAGTATTACCCTATACGATGTTACAAAGTCTAAATGGGGCTGAATATACGATTTGTAGAATTTTACTCGGTTTTCAAAAGTTAAAAATTCCTTAATCTTAGAGAGAAGCCACAAATAAGAAGAAACTTTTTTGGTTACGAAATTTATATGGTATGACCATGTGAGATTATTATCTACATAAACATCTAATATTTTGTCGTAAGAAATCATTTAAAGAGTTACATCCTTATAGTTCAAGTGCAATGTATCATTGTCTAATTTACTTCTTTTTTTTTTTTTTTTTTTGAGGTGGTTATAAGCATTACTTTGGTTTTGGAAGAATTTTTTCACCATACCGTTGTGTTTGCACCAGACATCAAGATTTAAAAGTGGCTTTTGAAGATTAGTTTGTACGGCCTCGTTTGAAATGTTAATATCAAATAAAGTGGTGTCGTCAGCATACATGCCTGTTCTAACGTCATTTGTATACAGTAGAAGGTCATTAATAAACATTAAAAATAAGAGCTGGCCAAGTATTGAGCCCTGCGGCACGCCATATAAGATAGATCTATGTTTTGATAAAACAGTATTTATTGATACTCGTTGTATGCGATTAATTAAATATGACGAAAACCAGTTTAAGGCTTTTTCACTAAGGTTATATAATTTTAGCTTCTGTACCAGAACATTATGGTCTACAAGATCAAAAACCTTTTTAAAATCAACCAAAACTACTCCGACCAATTTACTATTATCCAGAGCCTGGAGCCACCTGTCAATCATGTTTACTAGAGCCGTTTCACAAGAGTGGGCGGGTCTAAAACCGCACTGAGTTTGGTGAAGAAGTTTATACTCATTAAGATAGCTCGTCAATGACAAATGAACGGGTTTTTCAAGAATTTTAGATAATACAGGAAAAACAGAGATTGGTCTATAATTATTGACGTCATCGCATGGTCCATTTTTGTGAAGTGGAGAAACTTAAGCATCTTTCCATTTGTCCAGAAACAATGATTTTTGAATGCTGCAGTTGCAAATAACAGTAACTATGTGGAAGTTTGTCCTTATGTCTGAAGGAGAGCTGACAGATGATGTCGGTTCATATTTCCCAGGGAGTATCCCATACAGTTCGCTACTTTCGGGTCGGAGACCCTGCAGGCATGGATGTCCACTTAGCCCAGAGAGATGCCATCACAACTTTAAATTTGACACATGATGTCAATGCTGGTGAGTTTGCCAGCCAAAGTGTTGTATCACTCGGGAAGTAATGCTGGTTGTGTGGTAGTCATCTCTGACAAAGCGAGCTACTCGCCGATACACTGTTTCAAGCTGCTGGATACAAAATGTGGGTCCCATACCGATGTGGCATAATCCAGGATAAGGCTAATCATGGTCTCTACCATCGTGCTTTAACATCTTCAAAACAGCTAGATATGTTCCTTCCAAAGAAACGCCAGCCGTTTTTTTTTTTTTTTTTGCAGTTGCATCAAAATGGGTTTCCCATGACATGTTTCTGAAATAAAGGATACCCAGATACTTTCAAGCCTTTTAGACTGACAGTTCATGGCAATGTGCTCCGTTTTATTACCTGACTGTCGCATATTTGGTTCGGATGAAAAGACTTTTGCCAGTCTGTATTCCATTATGGGCATAGCTGTAGTCTTTCAAGTTCCCTGTGAAATGCTGCAGTTTGAGTCGTGCTTGAGAGCTGGTGATATAAAAGGCTGTCATTAGCAAGGAGGTGAGCTCCATACCTGACTTTCTATGGCAGATAATTTATGCATGAGCAGAATAATACATGTCCGAGAATTGCACCTTGAGGGACACTGGATACAGCTGGGACAATAGTGCAAATTGGCCTTGACCAGGTCTGGTTAGCCCCTTTTGGTCAGGAAGCTCTGAATCCACTGTAAGAGGTTGCATGCTGGCATGTCTGAGCTTGACAGTGCTCAAGCAATTCATGTCCACGGAACTTTGCGATGTCTATCTGTTAACCTACATCTATTTCTGCTGCAAGGTCATGCCTGGACTTTGGTCAAAGTAAGCTGGCTTTCACACGACTGCCTCTTTCGAAATCTGTTCTTTTGGTCTGCTAGACAAGAGGCAAATGATCTCATTTGGGAAACGCATAGAAAGTACTGCAAAAATAGTGAAAATATCATAGGAGAATGGAGTGAATGACTCCCCTGATTTTGCTTAGGAGTAGATATAAGAAATGTTAAGTACGCCCACATAAATACCACCTGCACCTGTATATAAGCGGTTAACCTAGGACTTGCTAGCGTGACAATCTATCTATCTCCTTTTATTGCGATAGGCCCCATTTGACCATTACTCGCAGGACGAAAGCCTGTGTGATAATTATGAAATTATGACAAGGATCTTTAACCTGCATAGGGAATGATTCTCCCTTCACACGTGGCCTCCAGTTAATGGAGGTGTGCGCGATCTGAAAACAAATGGGACAATTTTTCGCTTTTCTCTTGTGTTTATGGCTTCCTTTGGACGTGGGGTTAGGCCTAGAGATGGCCGCGGATTCAGGCCAGGAGTCTCCATGAGGTACAGTCGTCAAGATAATAATTCTTTTTGCTGTGCTCATTGATGTTGACGAGGACATTGCCAAAGATGGCGGCCTACATGCCATGTTTACATCTGTGTCTTAGGATGAAGATGGGTTCATCCCTTGGCGTGGGAAACAATCTAAACGTCCAAGAGTCAGTAGTGGGGGTCAGAGTGGTGCCGTTGGATTTCCCCCGGACAATGATGAATTGATTGAAAATGATTTGGATAGCCTGAGTAAGGATAAAAAACTTTCACTAATTTTGTCAAAATTGTCTGTTAAGTTTCCTCAATACATTTGCACAAGAAAAATATAGGTGTGAGATTTGCATGTTATTTTTTCCCAAAATATGATCCTGATTTCCTTTTAAAGTGCCTGTCCTAGAAGAAAAAGGTCTGGAGATACCAACGGTAATTACAGCAAGTACTTTCTTGCATTACCTACATCTCTGTGCCTTTGAAAATAAATGCAAATCTGTATTTTTCACTCTTACCAGGAAAAAAATGGAAATGCTTTCTAGCCTTTTTACAAGTTACTAAAACAGCTGCAGATCAATAGTTCACATCAAATACTAGCGACTCGGACCAAGCTCTCTATCAAAAAGCCTACCTAAATTGAAAACCAGGAAAAAAAATCTTTGAAATGTTTTTCTTCATGGGCGCCGCATCTTCTTTTTTGGCGGTAAATCTGAATGCTCAGAATGCTCATCATTTATGCATTCCACATTTAATGTTGCCCATCATCAATGAATATACCTTGAAAATTCAGCTTTGTAGCCTTCTCCTTGCATACAGCATTATGACATCGCCTATCTTGGAAGCCTGTCATCACTGATAAATTATTGTAGCTGTCATATTGAGGAGATCTCCATCTTGACAACTAAAATTGTATTCATACGCCTTGGAACTAATTTCCCAAAAATAACAATGGTACACCAGTGTTTTTAATTTAAAACGTAATATTCAAATTTGAAACTGTCTTGCAACTAATTTCAGGTATTTTTTAACATAATGTGTCTGTTACTTTATGAAAAGTATGCATTCATTTTCCGAACTATTTTTTATGTGTAACATTGTCCGGATTGTGTTGTTCGGTCCAGCTAAAGTAAACACATCGAAAAAAAGATATTTTTGAAGCTTTTTGCATCAAAACATATTACTTGCATTGGGCTTCTGTGAGTTTTAACCAGCCTACACATTGGTAAGTATGTGACACAACAGATCATTTAACAGATTAGATAAATATAACCTTTGTGTTGTCCAGAAGTTCACCTGTCAAAAAATCACTGATTTGTTTATGGTGGCTCATGTGAACCAATGTAACAAACCAATGGGTAAAAATCATTTCTATACCATTGCAGTCATTGGCAGTTGCACAAAGTGTCTGGTGCTGAACAGGCTGCTTTCAGTCCATCCGTTCAAATATGGGTATAGACTGCTGGCTTCTCTTAATTTCTTTTGTTTTTTGTTTTTGATTTATCAAGTATCAAATCACCCATCCTGTAAACACAATCAGTAAAATTGTGAAACTTTGGTGCAGTGATTGCATGAATTGTTATAAATTGCATGACTGAAATATATAAAATGAATAACTGAAAGCACCAAAGAAGGGCAATCATTTTACAAGCTAAATGCAAGAGATTTCAACACCCCAACCCAATCAATGAGCTTGTTGCCAAATTGGTAGAACTGATCATTTTTGGCTACCATACACTGGATTTAAAATAGTACCAGGTGAGATAATTACATTTTTTTTTAATTTTTGCGAATCATTAATTTTCAGTACTATTTAGGTATTTTACTTGAAATTCCTCTGTTGCAGTACCTAAAGGCAACATTGAGCCACATTTCTATGATAGTATTTTACACATTTTGGTTCTGTGGATTGAAATATCATTTTTTGCAAAACCAAGGAAAAATGCAATAAATTACTAAAATGGTGATTTTCTAATAAAAATCTTTGGCTTCCATATTCTTACATTTACATGGACTACCATCTGCTGAAAAATCTTTTTGGGTAATTATTTGCAAATATGATTTGTTCAGTACCTCAAATATAGCTAAGTTACTGTATTGAGGAACCTTAATGAAAACAGGGTCAGTTCAATACAAAGTAAAATGGACAACATGTTGGACCTTAAATGTCGCGTTGGTGCTGTCGAAAATGTCGTAAAATCGCAGCATGAGAGACTAAAATTATTGGAATACAGATCAATTTACTCAGAGGCACGCAGCAGGAGAAACAATTTGCTGTTCAAAGGCATTCCTGAACAAAGGAATGAAAATTGTTTTAATGAAGTCCGGGAATTAATTGGCAAGGAACTTGGAATACAAAGGGATATGTATCTCGAAAGAGCGCACAGACTAGGGCGATTTGATAACAATAAAACTAGGCCCATAATAGTAGCTTTCCGGGACTTCTGTGACACTTTGGATACTCTTGATGCGTCCCCCGCGTTGAAAGGCACCACATATGGAGTAAGCCGGGATTACCCAGTCGAGATATCTAAAGCCCCGCAGTCACTTTGGAAGCAATATAAAACGGCACGCGAGACAAACGCCAAGAAAAAAGTTACTATGCAATTTCCTGCTAGAATTTTTGTTGACGGGGTAGTGGTAGCTGATGCTTTCCCTGATTGGTACCCCCATTTTACAAGGCAGTCGTATAAGTTATGCCCCACAAAATCAGTCGAGTGATAAAACTGTAAACAATAATAGTGCCACAACTGGTTTGACAAGTAATACCGCTATATGTAGTACACATGACATTACGATAACAAAAGCTTCATCAATGGTGAAACTGAGCGGTCCTGTGTCACATGATCATGTAAACATAACGGATAGCCAGTCGTCAACACAACAAGGTTGTAGTCAAGAGCGGATGGAGAAAAACGGGCCCTCCTCACCCTCTCTGCTTGACACAGCTGACCCAGTAGTGCCCGTAGATAAATCAGCTGAGGCCCTGCCAGAGCCTCCCCTGTCTTAACGCGGGAGAAGCCCTGTTCGAAAATTGGGTACGGACATACGACCACGAACATTCCAGTTCGCATAGCTATACGCGGATAAGACTGCGCGGAGCCTCTCGCTCTGTGTCCAGAGGCCAGCAGTCGAGTAAAATGCCTGATCCCAACCAGACTGCCGGTGGCGGCAACTTTAAGAGACCGGACCCCAAACCAAACACTAACAATAGTAATAGAGCTGATATTCAAAGCCCTACCGAGACGCATATAAACCAATCGTCGTCTTAGGACTACATGGGAGAACCTCCTCAGTTTACGAACCACCGCTTTTCATGCATGGACGACAAACACTCATACAAAAAGTCTTTGAAAATCGGGGTCTTAAATGTATGTGGACTGAAGACCCGTTTAGAATATCCTGATTTTGTGAGCTATTTTACAACATATGATATCCTATATTTTCAAGAAACAAAACCCGATTAGTTTGACATTATCTCGCTCCCCGGATTTGCAGCGATCTCTCAACTGCGGATAGAAAGACAATTTCGAAAATCTGGCGGACTTGCAATTTTTATTAAAGATGATATCTCTGAATATTGTAATCATTTAGAAACCGAATCGGACTATATCCTTTGGTTAGCTATAGATAAAAGGATTACAAAAACGGATGAAAATGTCATGCTTGGTGTAATATACGTGCCGCCCGCGCAATCACAGTTTTATAACAAAGATGAGATTGCTGTACTTGAAAGCGAGATCATGTCCACGTGTTGTAACTACAAATACGTATTCATAAATGGAGATATTAACGGTAGATCGTCGCGCTTATGTGACTACACAATTCTCGACAACTTCTTGTCAGACATGTTTGAATTCGACGAAAATACTTCCTGATTTTTCGACAAAACAGAAACTTTGGAAAACCTACGAGTTCCCCTAGAACGACCATCAAAAGACCCTAAAATAAATAGTACGGGTTACTGGCTCGTCGAAATATGCAAGAACAATAACCTATAATAGTTAATGGAAGATTTGGCAAGGATAGAGGCATCGGCACGACAACTTTCCGTGATAAGTCCCTGATAGACTATACTTTGTGCACAGCAGAAAGTTTCGAAATTCTAAACGATTTCGAAGTTAAAAACCTCGACCCCATTTTTTTCTGATGGTCACGCTTTGTTAACTTGGTCTATCAGCTGCAATATGCGGCCAAATGTTGAAAACGATAGCAATGATAGATTCCCACGAAAGTTTAAATGGTCGGAAGACTCAGAAAATGAATTTTGTAACAGTATCGATTTAAACCAACTGAAAAGTTTGCATGATCAGTTAGAACATATTCAAAACAGACAGATTCATGCAACGAATCTCAAACAGTCCATCAATCAAATTACCGACGCCATTGCTGATACTTTTATTCAGACAGCTTCCAAATCTTTAAAAAAGACCAATCGATCTTTTAAAAACAGACAAACCCTGGTTTTGACCTGCGTGCAAAATAGCAAGGAAAAGGTACCACCGGGCACGGGACATATATAATAAAACAAAATCTAACCAGTCCAAAAAATTTTAATGACCGAAAGCTAGTTATATAAACAAACTATGCATAAGTATATAAGAAAACACAAACATAATAAAATAACAAAACTCCGAAAAATGCAATCTAAAAACCCAAAAGAATATTGGAAATATATAAAAAATTTACAGCCACGTGCAAAAAGAAACCAACCTTCCTTAGTAGATTTCTACGAATATTTCAAAGACATAAACCAATCAAATGAATCACAGGAGACCCCCACGATTGAAAATTTTGATAATACTGATAGCATATTGAATGAAAACATAACTTCGTTTGAAATTAGAAAACGTATCACTAGTCTGAAAAATGGAAAAGCCCCGTATGCGGACAAGATTTTAAATGAATATATAAAGTCCACTAAAGAATTATTTTTACCTTTATACGAAAAACTGTTTAATATAGTCTTTAATTCGGGTAGTATGTCCAATGCATGGCTCGAAGGTACGATTCGCCCGATTTACAAAAATAAAGGAGATCCGGTGGTAGTAAACAACTACAGGCCAATAACAATACTAAGTTGTTTAGGAAAATTAATTACGTCTGTTCTTAACTCAAGCCTAAAGAAATTTCTAGACAATAATCAGACCATTTTAGAAAACCAAGCCGGCTTTAGAGAGTGCTACTCAACCACCGATCACACCTTCGTACTCAACTCATTAATTGAAATTCTCAAAAGCAACAAACAAAAGTTATTTTGTGCTTTTGTAGACTTTTCGCAAGCCTTCGACTCTGTATGGAGAGTCGGATTATGGCGTTAACTGTTGTTTAATTCTGTTGACGGTAAATTCTACCGCAATGTTTCTAATAAGTACAAGAATATAAAATCTTGTGTCAAATTTAATAATGATGCATCGGCCTTTTTTGCAAGTGATTGTGGAGTGCGTCAGGGTGAAAACCTATCCCCCATGCTATTTGCCTTATACCTAAATGATCTTGAAAACTTTCTCTTATCGGGTGGAGTAGAAACACTTGATCTCGAAATCGCTACTGATGAACTGCAATTGTATCTTAAGCTTTTACTCCTCCTCTATGCTGATGACACAGCTATTATATCAAATAACGAAGAAAATTTACAAAAATCTTTAAACGAATTCTACGATTATTGCGAAATGTGGAAGCTCAATGTTAACTATAATAAAACAGAAATAGTCATTTTCCATTCTAGAAATAATAGAGCGTTTGAATTTAAAATTGGAAACCATATAATTAAAATAAATGACAAATTCAAATATTTGGAAGTCGTGTTTTCTAAATCAGGCAGCTTTTTAAATGCTAGAAAGCACGTAGCAGAACAGGCAAAACAGGCCATGCACCTTCTCCGTACCAGGGCTACTAATCTTGATTTACCTGTTGACTTACAGTTAAAACTCTTCGATAACATGGTTTTACCTATTCTTTTATACGGTTCAGAAATCTGGGGCTACGAAAATTTAGACATCATAGAACGAATACATACAGATTTCATTAGACGAATAAGTAAATGTAGAAAAAACACACCTAAGTATATGCTCTATGCGGAGCTGGGCAGGCACCCTTTAGACATATTAGTAAAGCAGAGAATGATAAACTACGGGTCTCGACTCATAACAGGAAAAGCAACCAAACTTTCCTATAAAATATACTTATTTATGCTTTACAGCGACCGAGTTAACTCTAAATGGATTTACCACATCCAGAAGATTCTAGATAAGTCTGGAAGACACGACATATGGGCACGACAACCCATATCTGCAAACCTATCTACAGGAAAATCTATTAAAATAATTTTACGTGATCAATTTACACAAAAAAGGAACTCACAACTGCAAAAATCATCGAAAGGGCGTAATTATAATTTGTTTAAGGATAATACACAATGCGAAAAATACGTAACCACTTTAACTGGCTCTCTGTTTTTTTATATGATCCGCTTTAGGACAGCCAACCATAAATTTCCAGTTGAAATAGGCCGTTGGAACAATATTGAATTGTCGGAAAGGAAGTGTCAGCTCTGCGACAAGCAAGACGTGGATGACGAATATCATTACCTACTATGCTGTACTTATTTTAAAAAAGAAAGAAAATCTTTAATCGACCAGTATTTTTATAGATCCCCAAATGTTCTAAAGTTTAAAGAACTTCTACAGATTACTGACCCAGAAAAACTAGTTTCACTAAGTAGGTTTATGCGAATACTAATGCAGAAGATTCAGTAACCCGTCAATCTGTGCTTGCCAAATCTTAAGACTAGGTTCGGTCATGTCTCGTATTTACTACTCTTACTCTCGATGTTACCCACTGTCATCGTTACATTTCGTTTCGGTAACATTACCAGTTAGGGGCTTCGAGATGGTACTTAACAGACGCACATAGAATCCTTTGTTCTATCGAGAGGGACCCTCGAGTGTACTCTCTCGGTAGCCCGACACACTGTTTGCGGGCTGGTGAGAGGGGACACTAGCGGGGGAATTTGGCGAGTGTGTGTCGCTAAATGACCACCTAGTAGTATTACAGCTGAAACCTAGTTTTACTGAACTTATTGATACTGTTGTGTTACATATGTATGATGCATTATGCTTGAGGGCCTAGAGAGCCATTCACTCACTCACTCACTCACGCATGCACTCACACACCCACCCACCCACTCACTCACTCACTCACTCACTAACCCTTTTATACATTCACTGTCCCACTCACCAATCCATCCAGCCATCCATACAGCCAGCCAGCCAGCCAGCCATCGATCCACACATCGATCTATCCACCAAGCTCGTTCACTCGTCTATCAGCCAGTCAAAATGGATACATGTAAACACAAATTATATAACCCATTATGTTCTTGTACATGTTTAAAGGCCATGTAATTATTTAACTTGATTTGGCTACTATCTGTCACATAATGAACTAAAAGCGTTGGCGGACGTTAAAAGTCAAATCAAATAAACCATCTGTCACAAAGGTGAAACGCCACCTGAACCAAAATTCACTAAGAAGGGCGCTGGCCCGACATTACTTTAAACATATAGTCCTCCAAATTGGTTTACCCTGTCTACGGGCTTAGATGCCTCCGTGGACGTAAAACTAAACACTCACCCACCGCGGTCTACGGGCTTACACCTAACGGCATAAGGCGCCCAGCGGGCTTCACGGGGTTAAAACGGCATCGAATCCTGCGTCATGACGTTGATTCGGCGTTGTCACTGCGTTGTTTCACGCATGTGAACCCTCTATGAACCTGTTCTGCACCGTTTTACGGTTAAGTTATGACGTATTCAGCTTTGTGACCCGATAGTATAATCTAAGTATATGATTACGAGTCAAAATATCACTGTAACTTACCCGAAGGTTATAGAATTTCTTATCCAAAAATGGAATCAAGATATGTTAAACAAATTTACTATTACACTATGCACAAAGACGCGGCCTGACCGAATTTCTGCATTATCTCGTGCACGCACGGATTATTTCTGCCCCAAATTACTACAACCTCTGAATGAAGTAGTATAAATAAACGGGGTCGAGCAAACAGAATCAAACGCGGACAGTGAAGATTCTAGCGAGCCTGTGCATGTGCACACTTTCTCTAGAACCTCCGCCTTTTGCACACACACGCGCCAACAGGTAAAATTCTGATTAATTTAATAACTACCTTATCCCGGAGGAGAATATATATATGATAAATTTGAACATGAATGGCGCTGCTTCTTGTCTTAGCAGGAAACGTTGACACAGCGTTGTTTCAACATTGATTCAAAGTTGAGCCAACGCTGAGTGCATGTTGGGAATTATCACATTTATTATATGTCTACTAACAACAGCCCTTCGAAATCTTCTTCTGTCAATGCAAGGGATGGAAACCTTTTTATGACTATATATGACAGCAAGAATACATGTGCATAACTCATACTTAGCGTCCCTTTGAGGGACATAAGCAAACAGTGTGGACCTGGATGACACACTGCGTAATGCGGCATCTGATCTGGATCCGCGCTGTTTGCACAAAGTACAGTGTGGAGCTTACCACGAACAGAACAAACCTGACACCCCTATTGTTGGTAGTGGACCACCCCAGTCTTATAAGGTGGAAGATTGTATTGTCATATACGAGTCAAAATATCACTGAATTCCATATCAACCCTATCTTTGCAAGCACCATGCACTAAGGATGATATGTGTAGAGTAATCTATAGTATGAAGTGCACGTTCTCCCTGTATTCTTGAAATATAAGTCATGATACTAGCAAAGATACTTTGGATCAGCTTGAAACACCCGTGAAAGCTGCACCCCCACAAAAAAAAACATCATTGTACATTTATTTATGTCTAATGTAATTCCTTGTATGTCATTAAGTTGACTTAAGAGAATAAAGTTTTGTCTATCTGTCTGTCTGACCCCGATCCGTAGAACGGTGCACTTTGTGGCATTCATCCTTACAATTGATGTCATTGATATTTAAACACCAAACTTTATTGTCGCTGCTGTGAATCGAACCAGGGCCTCTAGAATCAGAGGCAAGTGCACTAACCACTGAGCTACCAATCTAGCTAGCACTATCGGTATATTTTTATGTTCTACACCACTATTAAAACTCACGTGTTGTAAATGAGTGTGTTTGCTCAAAAGGCAGTGCCTTTATTTCATATTAACGTTATAGTATCGTGTACACCAGAAAAGGCAATAATGGTTCATAACTCTTTGAGTTATGACCCTAGTTTAAAATGCATTTTGCTTAATACATGTAACTGGCCCTACTTCAACGAAAATTATACTAGAATTGATAACTGGCCCTACTTCAACGAAAAATATACTAGAATTGATCTCTAAGGTACTGAAGGTGTAGTAGAGGAATTGTGACCAAGGCCCCTAACTCTTGGAGTTATGTCCCTTGGTAGATTTTCAAATTGTGCTATTCTTGAAAATTTACGTAACAAATTTCTCCGTAACTATGACAGCTAGAAACTTGAAATTATGTAGAAACATGGACAATGACTGGATGCATCACGAAAACACGCCTATATAATTTTGACCCCTTGAACCCCACTTTTATATAGTAAAACGTGGGTTTCCGGGGGTATACCTTTTTTTTCTTATTTCTGCTCTAAAATATAGATTGTGGGTACTCGTAAGAACCGCCTCAATGAGGCGGTTCTAACCAATGCCTACAATCTATATTTTGAGCAGAAATAAGAAAAATATCACAATTTTTCATCTGAAGATTTTCATTTGTTTCGGCGATAAAGGTGGTAATGTGTTTGTATAGCGGTATCACGACTCCCCGAAATCACCGAAATCACCCCGAAATCACCGAAATCATCACCGAAATCATCACAGAAATAACCGAAATCACCACAGAAATAACAGAAATCACCATTGTGGAATTAATATATGGACATGTATAGTGTATTTAGCTTACAAACATTATTTTTATTGTCAATGATGACTTTTGGGTACCTTTTCAGCCAAAAACACTTAAAATTGTACGCTCGGGATTTCTTCCGAAATCTTGCGAAATCACCTGTCATTAATGCACTATTCTAGGGGCATATATACTGTTTATTACTGAATATTAGTCTTGTTTTCATTCTATCTATCTATCTATCTATCTTCTGATACTGCGTCGGTCATATTTGACCATTACCGCAGGTGTATATTACATACACTCCAGGTTTTGCAGGATGAAAGCCTACACAGTAATCATGTAAATACGGTAGGGATCTTTAACCTGCACAGGGGATGGTTCTCCCTGCACAGGGGACCTCCAGTTAACGTCCCGATCCGAAGGACGGTGCACTTTATGACATTCATCTAAGGTGAATTCTAAACATTATGCCATTCATTCTAAGGTGAGCATATAATGCGCCAGGTTGAATTCAATAAAGAATGTCCATTTTCAGCAAAGAAGCATTTTGTTGGTGTGTGTATTGTTATTACCTCAGAAGTGTCCCTTACAGTTATCATGATGAACATTTATCAGACCATAACTTTTAGTTAATGTGTTTGTATCATTGTTTAATTATCTATATTTGTAAACCGCTATTCCTACGAGTAAAATATGCACTTATCGAAGACTCAGACCAGCCTGTCCACTGGCGCATTTTGAAATCGCGCCTATTCGAGTAAACACAAAATGCGTTTGTTTTATTTCTTTTCAAGTTTCACGACCCAGTCAACAAAATTTAGGTCATTTTGAGTCGGTCAATTTGTGTATCGATACTTGTAAGCTGTTAATGTATCAGTTTACCTATCGACTCTTTTCTTGGGTATGCCCCCGGATGTAGGGTTATCTGTAAGCTGTTAACCAGCTGTGGAATTTCTCGCCCCAGTCAACACTATTTAGGTCATTTTTGAGCCGGCCAGTTTAGCAATCTACACTTTTCCTGGACAGGCTTATCCGTTAGCTGGTTACCAGTACAGTGCACATTCTTTCGCATGCATCCGCAACTATTATTGACATTTATACCTTTGGCGCAAAGGATTAAGCCTTTTACCGTGCGCTGACCTTCTCGGTTTACCTGTACAGAATCTCTTGTTGGAAATAGCAGGCGCTTTAATGGAAAACAATTTTTAAACAAATATAACTTTTTTATTTTACAATTTGACAAACATGTTCCGATTTAATCTAATTGTCCGTTTAAATTCCTTTAAAACGATATCAAATAAGTGGACTTTTTATTTAATTAGCTGCCGGCATTTTTATTTTCAAATTAATGACCCTTAATCCTTACTTGAATCATACAAAACTGTGGAAAAACAACGACAGTACCCTACTTTAACGGCTAAAATCTGCATTTTCTGTTATAATTATGAATAAGTGCCCGTATCAGACGCAATGTGTTACCAATATTGTGCATTTTGATAGCAATTATAATATTTCAAGATAATATTTAATAACGGCATTTTGCGATTAAATTTGGAGCTTATTCAGAAAAAGCTTTATCGTCTACACACGCGTGTAATCCCAAAGCGGGTCATTTTCAGTCGACAGTAAAATCAACACATCTTCGCCTGGGCATCTCCTTTGCATGTAAATAAATCTAAGAATGCGGTGCCTGATCTGCATCTTATTTATTTATTTATTATTTATTCACGTAGTTTTTTTTTATTTCCATGACCTGATTAGATTTTTGCACATTCTTTATACTTACTACGCAAATTTAAATAAACATTGCTAGTAATAAGATTTATGATTACATTTGTTTGTTTTGTATGTTTGAATAAAGAAAGAAAGAAAGAATGAATGAATGAATGAATGAATGAAGCCCATGTCACTTAATTTCTAAAAAGTTAAAAATTTATCTTTGTTATAATTTATATCTTATTCCCATTACTCAGAAACTGGCTAATCTGAAATTTCGTTGTTCGCACATTGTTTTGCTGGAATACCAGAGGAATGTTTGTTTTATATTACTTTTTTTTCTTTTTGTGACACTGTTTGATTATTTAAATGCTATTGTGAATTCAGTCTGGTAAATATATAAAAAAAAACGTAAAGATGCCATTAATGCCTATATTAATTGTTTTGTATTCGTTATTATCGTCTTGGTTGTAATGAACACCTCATTAAAAACTGCTTTATATAGAGAAAACTGGGGTTTACTGTGGTATTCATTTTTGTTTTCATTTCTTGTCCAAAACATAGGTTGTGGGTACTCGTTGGAGCCACCTCAATGAGGCGGTTCTAACTATGTTTT
This sequence comes from Lucinisca nassula, assembly GCA_963580285.1. Taxonomy (NCBI): domain Eukaryota; kingdom Metazoa; phylum Mollusca; class Bivalvia; order Lucinida; family Lucinidae; genus Lucinisca; species Lucinisca nassula. The sequence goes on from OY757024.1 coordinate 35,737,966, forward strand.
AAGTATTGATAAGTTTACTTTGACGAATTAATGGTTTTTGAGATATCAAAAATGCACTATGCCGCACGGATGTATTATCGTAATGTAATTATTATTATTAGTAGTAGTAGTATTATTATTATATTCATTTATGTATAATCTAATGATAATTAGATTTTTTTTTATTTATTTATTTATTTATTTATTTATTTATTTATTATTTATTTATCTATTTATTTATTTATTTATTTATTTATTTATTTGTTTATTTATTTCAACTGTTAAATGATTTAAGATAAGGTGTGTACCCTTTTTCTGGTGTTCTTTCCATGATGCTATGAAAAAGAATATGCATGTAAACCAAACTTTATACAAAACTGTCAGGTAATCAGGAATCAGTATGATTTTACACAAAAACATAGGTAGAAAGTACTTGAAAGAACCATATCAGTTTTGCGGTTCTGTGCCCATATATTTTTCCGCTCACTCAGGGGGGAAACATCACTGAAGACAATTATCGCTTTTTATGACACACGTAATGTGTATTGTATACCGGCTACTGACCGTCAGGAAGCCTGACGATTAATGGACACGCGCGTCATGTATACTGTATTACCGTCTTTCCGGAGAGATTAAAATTTATCGAATGACTTTATTCATATGCATTAAGTTCTAAGCAGAATCGGTAGAATTTAGATAATGAGTATCTATTATTATTATTATTATTATTATTATTATTATTATTATAATATCTCGGATCCAAAATACATGTTTGTTTTTTTTTGTTTTTTTTTTTTTTTGAGGTTTAACAACCCCGTCAACACGGTATAGGTCATTTTGGAGACATTGCTTCCAATTTTGTGGGACTTTTACCCGACATTGAGATGAAATGACATCTCAAACCCTGTCGCCCGATGAAACCGATAGGGTTTATAAGCATGGACGGTCCGACTCACACCGCTTTGCATGGGCAGGCTTAGATCCTCTAAGCGGTTTACCAGTACTGGTGTGCGGTCGGTTTCAGCTCTGCGCGGAAGCATCATGCAGCCCATCTATTTCTTCAAGCCCCAATGGGCGGGGGCCGTGAAATATACATGTATACTGGGTAGCAGTTACGAGAATACATCCGTTTGACATAGTACCTTCTTATAGGTTGTGGGTTTTTGCTAGAACCGTTGCTTTGAAATTTATTTTAATTGCTTCAACAGACAAATTCTCGTACATTTTATCCAAGATTTGCTAGAGTCGTTCTATAGAGTACCCACAACCTATGTCTTGTACAGAAGAAACGGGTTTGGGATGATTGCTGGAAACGCTTCATTGACAACATACGTCTTTATTTTGGAGACGTTGCTTCCATTTTTGTGGGACTTTTACCCGACATTGAGATGAAATGACATCTCAAGCCCTGCCACCTAATTACACTAATAGGGTTTATATGCATGAACGATCCAACTCGGATAGATAGATAGATAGATAGATAGATAGATAGATAGATAGATAGATAGATAGATAGATAGATAGATAGATAGATAGATAGATAGATAGATAGATAGATAGATTATTGTGTCAATGAAGATCTGCCCGCATGAAACTCGGTAATTTCTTTAAAAAGGTTTGACCAGTAATATGTCTAGGAAAACATTTTACTTTCTAAATCTTCAGAAACGCATTGTCTTTATTCAGTAATTTTTGCGTACAACTCGATATGACAACAATATCATTCTATGTTTGCGGCGTAAAACAAATTAAATAAAAAATGTTGTAAATAAGTATATTATCTAAATGCACGGCCAGTATTGTGGCCCAAAACTACAACAACAACAAAAAAGTAATATTCAGCATTTCAGCAGCCTCACCGAGGCGGTTGGTTCTAACTAGTACCCACAACCTTTGTCTTGGTGCAGAAATAAAGAAAATAATGTATACCACCGAAGCCCCACTTTTCCCTATATAAGTTGGGGTTAGAGGGTTTTCATTACACGGAACTGCTATCGTGATGATAAATCGGTGATTATTTAAGCAAGAAGTGTAATCTCGGATGAGACCCGGGGTCTTAATTGTTCATTTTAGCTGACTTATTCTAGGTATATGATATTACTTTTTAAATACAACTACAGGTCAAGTTGCCACTTACTGGTCTAGTGACTACTGTGTTTAACAGCGCGCGTCACGATACTTGATGATAATTCGATTATCGACAGGTAGTCGGAAGTGTGCTTACTCAATGTATTGATCGATTAACAATCCATCATGAACGATTGTATTGACGAGCGTCATCTACCTGAGCAGAAAGAAAGAAAGAGCGCATATGATGAAGTTATCGCCAAAGATGTATCGTCAGTTAAGAAAAAAAGAAAGATTTACTCGTGTTGCACGAAAAAAATAAAGTAAGGAAGAGAAACATATAAACTAGCTAACAGACATTTGCAGAACAGGCCACCACAATTACCTCTTCACGGGAAAGAGAATACTCGTATCAGCATAAATGAGAATATAACAATATTTCATTTGTATTTTCAAATAAAGAAAGAAAGAAAGAAAGGAAGACGAATATTATTTGTGAACAACTAAAAACTAGAATTGTATTATGCGAAGTTGTTTATCAATGATGGCATGATAAGGCTTACTGAGTCATTAAATAGTCAGATAGATAATCGGCCATTTTTGTGTCAAGACAGATTTATTCGCATTAAAATCAGTAATAGTATCTCCTTTGTATTTCTATGCTTACAACTCAGACTCAAGGTTCTCGTCATAACGGATACATTACGAAAACACGCCTATGCACATACATTATAAATTTAACCACCAAACAATGAAAATTTTCAGATGAAAAATTGTGTCATTTTTCATATTTCTGCTCAAAACGTAGATTGTGGGTGCTCGTCAGAACCGCCTCAGGCGGTTCTGTCGCGTGCCCAAAATCTCTGTTTTTAAGCAGAAATAAGAAAAATAATTTATACCTCTCCAAACCCCAGTTTTACAATACAAAGTGGGGTTTAAGGGGTCAAATTTATATCGCCATGCTTTCGTGATGTAGCTCGATATAACAGTTATTTCACAGGCCGGTACGTAAACCTTGCAGACAACAATAGAAAATATATACTTCTATATAACTGCTTTAAAATATGCGATCAGTAATATGTCTGGAAAACTTTTAATTCGAAATCTTCATTAAAGCACTGTCTGTATTTTTGGCATACAACCCGATATTCGATATTACAACAATATTAATGTCTGTGGCGTAAAACAAATTTAATAATTATTAAATGTTATAAATAAATATATTATCAATATGCACGGCCAGTTTTGTGGCCAAAACAACAAAATAAAGTAACATTTACATTTCAGCAGATCAGCGTTTTAGTCACTTTCTGCTGATCCACAGCCTGCTAAATTCAGCAGGTTTTTCAGCGTATTAGACAGGCCCCATTAAGATAGCATATCCGCGTGACATAGTGTTTTTTTTTTTTTTTTTTTTTCGTATCTCCAAAATGGCAATTCATATCTCACAAACGGTTATCTACTATGTCTTGGTGCAGATATTAGAAATTGTAATATAGGTTTTCTCTATGTAAAGTAGGGTTTAAAGGGGTTTTCATTACATGGACTTGTGAATATGTGGCATTTCTAAACAATGTCAATTAAAATAATTCAACTGACACCCACCATAAACTATTAAGTTTTTTTTCCGTCTTCTTTTTTCTAATATATAAAGAAGAATATTTTATTCCAGCACACACAAAAATAGGATTTTTGAGAACCAATAGTATTTTGTGTTAAGCACAAAAAGGCTCACTTTAAAAAGAGTAATTTTTTTAGTAACGACAGAACAGAACTTTATTTGGAGATAAACTCAGGCCACACCAAAACAGAAAATAACTAGACGTCAATTGACATGAGCGATTCTCGTTCAGTATCCCCTGGGGTCATAAAAGCGAAACTGATTTCACACACAGTCGGCTTATAACACAGTTGAGATTACACAACAGGTACGTATTAGAGGCCTCAGTCAAAGGGAGACAATTCAATATTGACTTGTAGTGTGACTATCAGGGAACAGGTGAATAGATTAAATGTCAGATAAAGTTGGCCATGAAACTGGCAACCAGTGGAAGGGAGAGATTGTCCGTACAAAAAGGTTTCAATTTCCACAAAAGAGCGCTGCCGAATCCGGCAAGTATCGAACTTGATCATCCGTCAGACTCACATCCGACTGAGCTACAGAGGTCGGCCAAAAACAAATCTGATGAAAATTTGGATATTTTATTTATTCCTGCATCGAACATAGATTGTGGGAACTGGTAAGAACTCGGCGATTCTGGCGGTCCTAACGAGTACCAACAATCTTATGATCTTTTTGAACATAAATAAATAAATAAATAAATGAAAAAATGAAAATGCTTATGTGAACGCTAGGGTATCAAAGGGAGTCGTGATAATTATTAAGACTACTCTTTCAGAATGATGTGACTGGCCCTGAAAAGGGCCGTTTGTTATAACACAAAGTGTTAATTTCTCAAACCGCAGAGGAGCCTACGAATTCGACTTTCGTATTTCTTCAGCCCTGTATTGTTTGTCGTCTCAGAGAAGGAAGAAAGATGAACAAGGTCAGCCGAATAGTCCCGTGGATATTTGATATCTGGGAAACGAATCAATTTATCCTTGAAACGTTTGGCGTGTTTGCGTAATGGTTTGTTTGTTTTGTTTGATTTGAGGTTTAACGTCCCCGTCAACACTGTATAGGTCATTCTGGAGACGTTGCTTCCGATTTTGTGGGACTTTTACCCGACACTGAGATGAAATGACTTCTCAAGCCCTGCCGCCAAATGAAACCAATAGGGTTTGTATGCATGGACGGTCCGACTCGCACCGGTTTGCCTGGGCAGGCTTAGATCCTCTAAGCAGATTACCAGTACTCGTGTGCGGCTCGATTTCAGCTCTGCCTGGAAGCATCATGCAGCCTATCTATTTCTTTAAGCCCCGATGGGCGGGGCCAGTTTGCGTAATGGTATGGTGTATACCGGACTAGGGATAAAGGGTACAAAACTATTTAAATTATGTCCTTGATAGGTTTCAAATTCTGCAATGCTAGAAACTTTTGTTATCAGATTTCTCTGGAATTATGGAAACATGTCGAACTTTAACGGACATCCAGGTAACTGCAGTCGGTTAAAGTAAATACATAGATTTATATAGGAAATTGATAATTATTTCCCTATAAAATAAATAGTAATAGCAATATCTTTTCTGTGCCAGCGGTTCATGATTCTGCATTCTTTTACGAATACACACATGTATTTTTCATGAAGTTTTATCAACAACTTTTTGGTCCTTTTTACATATAATTGGAGGCACCCTCTAAATGTATAGAATATATAGTAAAACTACTGAATGAAGCGACAAAAACTGATGAATATATTGTCATAACTTCTTTGTAAGTTGTTATTTTTATTCTGTGCAAGCGGGAGTATGTTGGCAAATGTATTGCGAACACGTCCATATAAATTTTGTAAAATAGAAATGAGAATAATTTGGTCCTTTTTGAAAATGCAATACACTACCCTCCTTTTCTATTTCCAGTTTACCTTGGTAACCAGCAGTCAGCGGTTGTTACTAAGGTAAACAATAACAAAGAATATATTACGCCTACGACGTGCTTCTTGAACTGTATGGTTCGGGATTTTTATTTATTTATTTATTTATTTAGATGTATTCTCAAATGTAAATGTTTTCGAAAACAAATACTTTATTACGCCTACGATATGCTTAATTATCAGTTTGAAATGGAATAATGTGTTTGTTACTTTGGTTTGACCATCATAAAACACGCTGCATAATTTTGACCCCCTTAAACCCCACTTTTATGTAGTAAAACAGGGTTTACAGTTGTACACATTTTTTCTGCTTAAAAACATAGATTGTGGGTACCCGTTTGCAACGCCGAGAGGGTTCTAACGAGTACCCACAAACTATGTTTTGTGCCAGTTTGACCGCCTCGTCGAGGCGGTTCTGGTGAGTATCCACAAACTTTGTTTTGAGCAGAAATTAGAAAATAACGTATTTTTTAACTGATGATTTTCATTTATAATGATTTTGTTTGTTTGTTTGACTCTTTGTTTGTGATGGATTTCACGGCCCAGTCAACACTATTTAGATCATTTTTAGTTAACCTATCTACACTAATCCTGGGCATGCTTTTACGTAGGCAGTTAACCAGTAGAGTGAACATTCTTCCTCCAGAAACTGTCAACTGCCTTTCTTGAATCATTTTAGTGATAAAATTTTCAATGCACATGTGTATTTGAATAGGCCTGGTTTTGTAATTGTTTAGTTTCATTAAGTGACGTTCTGGTCTAAATGTGGCTCCAAATTGTATTAAATTATATTGAAGTAGATTTGCCGACAGGGGCCAGAAAAGACAGATAATTTTATTGTTCTGAAAACTGTGAAGATTATGCAATGTTTTACAGACCTGTCACTTACTGCTCAAAACATTATCTCGTTTACACCTCGACAAACTGAAATCTAGTCAGAATGTTTGACAGATCATGATATTAACATTAAAACCGCGCCAACCTAAAGACTACTAAAGGCTAGATTCTGGTAGGACTTTACATTTGGAGAAATGGACCTTAAAAACCTGTCCTGGAGTGGATAAATATTTATTAAGAAAGGACAAAGATCTCTCTCATGCACGTAATTGTAAGACAAACAGCTTTTTCTGTATTTATTTCGACCCCCTTAAACCCTCTTTTATATAGTAAAACTGGGATATATATTTTCTTATTTCTGTTCAAAACCTTGATTGGGATTACTCGCTAGAACCACCTCGCCGAGGTGGTTCTACTATGCAGCCCAAATCTATGCTTTGAGCAGAAATATAGAAAATATCAGATTTTATCCGCAAATTTTCATGATTTGGTGGTAAAATGTTTATCGTATTTTTGCTCGTGTTACAAAAAACGTTTGAGTCCAGGATTATTCCCTGCAATCGTTTATTGTCCATTTATTGCCCTGTTGAGTAGAGCTGATAATTAATCATTTTCTTACACATCGACGCGCAGATTGGCGCGTGTCAAGCGGGCGCCTGTTAACAGTTTTTGTTCACGACTATGCAAACGTAATGGACGCATCATCACGAAAACACGCCTATAAAATTTTTACCTTATTAAACCCCACTTTTATTAAGTAAAACTGGGTTTTACAGGGGTAAACATTATTTTTTCTTATTTCTGCTCAAAAACATAGATTGTGGGTATCTGTGATAATAATATACTAATCAGAGTAAAAAAATTAAGGTTATGATAATGATAATAATAATAATAAAAATAATAATAGCAAGAATAATAATTCAGTCTGGGTTTTTTTTTTTGTAATCGCCTCCCTCTCTGTCTTACTTTAAGCTCGGACCCATCAGATTTACTTAAGACTTTGATTTGATTATAAAGAGATAAAGGCAAAATCAATAGTGTTTTTCGAGAAAATGACCTTGGCGTAACAAACCAATAATTAATCCCTGATAACCCTTTTTGTACCAAATGGAATGTTCCTCCATATATATAGTACAAGTCTATAAAAAAGGCTTGAAAGCTGAAAGTTTGCATAAACATAGATACAGACTGGCTGTATTGTTTATAACAAAAGGCCAAGGGTTTATAACTCGTGGAGTTATGTCCCTTTGTAAGTTTTCAAGAAATTGAAATACATTCTGTTCAAAGCTTTCACTTATACCACACTTAGTCTCTTAAGTAAGGACGTTTTGGTGGCAAGCGTCTATAACTCATGGAATTGTGTCCCTATTTGTATAGGTTTTCAAATTTTGCAATTCTTGAAAATTGTCCTAACATTTTTCAGGAACTATGAAAACTAGAAGTCAGTGGTCTATAAGTCTTTGAGTTATGTCTCACGGTAGGTTTTCAAAAAAGGCATTCTATGTAACAAGTTTTCTGTTTGTTGTACTATTTCAATAAAACGTATACCTATTCCCAAGAACTGTAAGGGTTATAAAGTTGAAACCTGGTATACACACGGACAGTGAATTGATGAAATGTGTATACCGTAATCAGGGCTTATGGCCAAGAACTCGTGGAGTTAGAACCCTTGATGGGTTTTATGATGCCAGGTACTATCTCATCACGAAAACACGCCTATATAATTTTGAACCCCTTGAACCCCACTTTTATATAGTAAAACTGGGGTTTCCGGGGGTATACCTTATTTTTCTTATTTCTGCTCTAAAATATAGATAGTGGGTACTCGTTAGAACCGCCTCGATGAGGCGGTTCTAACGAGTGTCCACAATCTATATTTTGAGCATAAATAAGAAAAACAGCACAATTTTTCATCTTAAAATTTTCATTTTTTTTTTTGGTGATAAAGGTAGCAATGTATTTGTGTAGGCTTGTTTGCATAATGTACTACAGTGATGTTATCTGGCAAGCGTGAATTCAAATATTTCATCAGTATGGGTCTTTCTGCTCTAATAATGCTTCAGTGGGGCTATTGTCAGATCCTCTGAGAGCTCTAGTTTTCCTTTTCATTACGAAAACACGCCTATATAAATACATTGTAAACTTTACCGCCGAAAAACACAAAATATGTAAGATGAAAAAATGTGATATGTTTCTTATTTCTGCTCAAAATATAGATTGTAGATATTCGTTAGAACACCGCCTCATCGATGCGGTTCTAACGAGTACTCACAAACTATATTTAGAGCAGAAATAAGAAAAATAAGGTTAACCTCTGCAAACCCCAGTTTTACTATATAAAAGAGGCGTTCATGGGGGTCAAAATTATATAGGCGTGTTTTCGTGATGTTGTGCTCCGAGACATAGGTTGTGGTTACTTGTTTGAGGCGGTTCTAGGTTCTAACGAGCACCAACAATCCATGTTTGGATTAGATAAAGAACAATATCTCAATTTTTCATCTGTTTTGGAGATATGAAAACATGCACTATGTTGCACTAATGTGTTCTTAAGCCTCGTTACAGATTTCAGCCGTCCCAGAAAGCCAGACAAGTAGGCCTAAAAATATGACAAAAACCTTAGCGTTTACTAATCGATTATCAATCGCAATGACGGGACTGATAATCGATTATCTTTTCAGCTCCGATTAGCCAGCCCTAGAAATAAGGCTTGATAATATTCCATAAGATTTGTCTTCTGGGCAGACAATTCACATGAAATGTCAGATGAAATGACAAGTCTGATTTTGTTTTGTATGTAAGATAAGACAAATAAAATGCCCTCTGCTTTGCAAATCTACTCGGCACTTTTTGCAGGAAGTGAATGCAATGATTAGGAATCGATACAATTAACCCACACCTCCCATCAGCGACACCAAAGACACGAAATAACTAGAGCCTTATGGAAACATCAATAGCGGAAAACTAAAAAGAGAGACTGAGTTACTTACTTTCCCACAACATGGCCAATTGGCTATCCAAAACAAAAGATACAAGCGATACACACATTCCAAGACGAACTATAACAAAAATAAACCGCAGCAGAAGAACTGCCTTGGAACAGTCAGGGAAAAGTATTCACTGGGGGGCTTAAATCGTTTTTACGCGGCCGTTATCCTCGCCTTTACTTCCTTCGCGATTTTGTTCAGTCCGTGTGAAGGCTTCCTAACTCATCAGTGCAGCATCTCCGAGATTACAAAATCAAACAACCACAGAGATAAAATCAAAGCGCCAAAAGGCACTGAAATGACAGATTTTGTGAAAAATTCAGATTTACTTTCTTTAGTGATAAGGACAATGGCGCTGGAGTGCTGATTTTTAGTTTGGTTCACAAATCTGAGGTGAACCGGCTGTTATACACTTTCATCATCATCATCATCATCATCACTTGGACATTATAGATAATTCAACATGCAAATGACTATCCAGCAGGCACATGTCGCTAGGGCAACGTCAAATAAACGTCGATGCAACGTCATGGCGTTGCGCCGACGTTGACGTGACGTCACAATACCGTCATGTGCGTGCTGGGATTGTTGTCAGTTTTATGACAACACAAAGCGTAGACGCAACTTTCTTGCAGTAGGGCGGCATCTAAGGCCGTTGCTATGATTCTATTCGCAATCTGCTTCCGCCGGTTGGGACTATATTTTGTCCAAAAAAAATAAGGAAGAAAATCACAAGAACTTCCTGTAATTTATAGGCCATTACATTTTGTTATGAGATGTAGATCGGAGAAAAATGAAGGACAATTAATGAGAATGATCTTTTCTGAGGTCTATAGAAAAGGGTAGAGAGTGTGAAGGCTTAAACCGACTTAGCAGGCGCCGCGAAACAATGGCCCCTCAATTTATTGATGTCAAAGTACGTTGATACACATGTTGGGAAAAAATGGCACAAAAAATGCTCCCCTCCAGATTAAGATTATTTTTCGCACATTTGTCAAGGACATATCAGTCCGTCTTAAGGACTGCATGGGAGCTGTCGCGAGCGTGATACATTAAGAAAATCCTTGTTCAACTGAGAGCCAATTCTGCTTGGAGTTACGAAGAGTACGCATGCGCGTTTCGATATCTTGTCAAGTCATTCTTTTCTCGCATGATTCAGGATTTCGGGGGGACATTATTTAATATGCTTTGCAGTGTGATTAGTTGACTTATTTTAGTAATCTAACCATACTTGGGGGGAGAGAGAGAGAGAGAGAGAACGAGAGAGAGAGAGAGAGATCCAGTCAGCAGAGCATGTCGGACCAACGTCGGACCGACAGCGATACGACGTGTCTGTCCCGGCCCGACGTTGGCCCCCCTTTTATGCTGGCAGGAGAGAGAGAGAGAGTCTCGGAGAGAGAGAGAGAAAATCAAAATGAAAGTTTACAGATACGCGTAAGGAATGCACCATGAACCGAATGAAATGACGACGAGGGATATATATATATATATATATATATATATATATATATATATATATATATATATATATATATATATATATATATATATATATATATATATATATAGAGAGAGAGAGAGAGAGAGAGAGAGAGAGAGAGAGAGAGAGAGAGAGAGAGAGACCAATCTGTCAGTTAAAAAAAATCAGTAGTTTGCGGACTTTGATTTAGTCGATAAGATTTACTGACGTCATTTAATATGACGTAATTTAATATGATTTCGTCAGACCAAACTGTCTACACAGCTGTGTCATGCTTGTGTAAATACTGTACATTCAGTGTATTGACAAAAATATCGATGTAAATTATAAACAAACATGGTTGAAAGGTGGATTGTTCAGTGAAGAAGATGAGTATGGTACCACAAGACTTGTATTCAACTCGCTTTTCATTCGTTGTTATCAAATACAGGGGAATTATGTGAGTTTCACTTAAAAATTTTTGCCAAATCTGCCATTTTGGAAAGAAAAAATGGTTTTGTTCACACGTTTCGACCGGAAGTGGCTAGAACAAAATGGCACAAAAAATGCTCCCTCGCCGATTTTGGCACAAATTTCAAGTTGAACAGATTAATATATGCCGGAATTGATGATATAGGTGAGAATAATCGCGAGGAATATTATTCTAGTTTATTTTTGTTTTCCCCGATGGTACCGACATGGTTGAAAATTCGCCATTTTCAAACCCTTGGTCTGCCCATACCAAAATGCTAATTAAGGTTTTAGTCTTTGTATTGAATACAGCAATATTTATATATATCGCTTTTATCTTTGTCAAAGCTAAAAAATTAACGACAATCATGTAATTTGATGTGAAAATAGTAAGTCGAATGGGAGCATCAAAATCGGAAGTAGTCCCATCGAATCGACGCACGAGAATTTTGTTTTTAAATCTACCTACGCTGGCCACTCTGATGTCCTACTGTTGTAAAAGCTTACACTTGTTGACTGAGATGTGTTTCACTTTTTGTGCGATGTTTGAAGTTTTGCGGCATGTGACTAATTATTTATCACAACATTGTGCTTACATATTCAGTTATTCAGACCTATACAGCAGAATTGGACAGTGATAACTGTTAGGAGTATATTATTGCTGGCTTGCTGCCGTACGGTGAAGTTTCTAGCGTCACGTACTTCGCATTTAATTAGGTCATGTAAGTGTTATGACTCTGTACCCTTTCAGCCCTTTATAGCCAAGTGCAGATACCTACAGATGCCAACAGTGTAGAACCTGGTGAGATGGCTCATAATGATACATCGTATTCTGTTCTACATGGTTTGACATGCTGTTGACGACTATTGACTAGACACCCATATTACATGTGTAGAATGGACGCGTACAAATTCAGTGACTGAAGAGTGAACTGGAGAAACTCGTGGGTGGAAGGGGTAAAATCTTAACCCGGCTTGTAACTGTTGTGTGCGGGACAGGACCAGACAAAGCGGCTTGGCCGATAATCAAAAGTTAAATACAGCTTATTATACGTTCTATTTTTTTATTTTTCAAAGTATATCTAGATACTTAAATGGTGTGCACTGATTGTAGCTCTATACATTTGTTTTTTCTTTTCTAAAAATATACAAAGGTACTTTAATGGCGTATTGATACAAATATAATTAATCATAACCCATTTTGTACTGAAGGTAATATTATCACAAATCTGACGAAGATTTCATTTCGAAATCCCCGTTCAAAATTAAGGGGCGTCAGCTAGAAATATAGGAATTAATTTAGGAAAAGAATGGGCTAACTTTCGACAACAGTGAAGCCCGCAGTGAAGGCCGTGGTTAGACGCCGCCTCCAAGATTCGCCAATGACCCATTTTGCGGTCGTCTGTATAAAATGGGATTTTCCTTATGCATATCCAATTAACCTTTCCCGTTTTGTTTGTAATTTAAGAATCATTTTTGTATTTTGATTACAAATGAAACAAATCATGTAATCAAAGTGCGGAAATAATTCCATGAGAAATTAGTTTTGAGACAGCGAGCATGAAAAGTCAACAAACAACGGACTATCCGTGTTTGTGCGGAGTTATATTTCGGAAGTAGTGGAAGCCGGAAGTTCGGATGTTAAAATTGTAAACATGCAGCACGACGAAGAATGACAGAAGGAATCTGTCATTAAAAACGGTGAGGACTTGACAGCAATAAACCACTGAAATGCTGGAGCAAAAGAAAACCAACAGGTAGACTCTAATGGACCCGACATGAGACAAAACATCAGGTACCAACCAATTTTACACAAAAAATAAATCTTAATTCTAAGTAAGCCTTGACGTTCGAACCGTCATAGACTCTGAGGCCTGGCCCACCGGCGTGTAATTAAAGAGGGAAGCAAAATTATCAACCGTGATTAAGGTAACTACCCAGCATGCAGTCAAGTCTGTAAACAATGAACATCCCCGTAATCCCCACCTTATATAGATAAAACTGAGGTTTAAGGGGGTATATATTATTTTTCTTATTTCTGATCCAAGACATTGGTTATGGGTGCTCATTAGAAACGCCTCAATGGGGCGGTTCTAATGAACACACACAACCTATATTTAGAATATGCATAAGAAAACATATTGCAGATTTTTCATTACGATAATCCACCCCTGCAAAATAGCCCTTTTTTCACATATTAAAAATGGCTACTTTTCTGATGAATAAGCGTGATATTTTCCTTATTTATTCTGCAAACATAGTTTGTGGGTGCTCGTTAGAACCGCCTCAGTGAGGCGGTTCTAACAAGTACCCCTCAACCTATGTCTTCCGCCTCACTGAGGCGGTTCTAACGAGTAGCCACAACCTATGTCTTTGAGCAGAAATGGAAAAATAATGTATAGCCCCGTAAACCCCAGTTTCTTTATTTAAAGTGGGGTTTAGAGTGAGTGAGTGAAGTAGTGTTTGAGTTTTATGTCTCACCAACAGTTAAGGTCATACGGATACGGGAACTCGGTTTAAAGACTCATCCGAAAGTCTGTAACATCACGAAAACACGCCTATATAATTTTTACCCCCTCCCCTTGAATCCCACTTTTATATAGTAAAACTAGGGTTTCCGGGTGTAGTATACCTTATTTTTCTTATTTCTGCTCTAAAATATAGATTGTGGGTACTCGTTAGAACCGCCTCGATGAGGCGGTTCTAACGAGTGCCCACAATTGATATTTGCAGAAATAAGAAAAATATCACACTTTTTCATATCTAAATTTTCATTTTTTGTCGGCGATAATGGTGGCAATGTATTTGTATAGGCGTGTTTGCGTAATGAAGGTTTAAAGTTTGCTGTGTCACATGGAGGTGTTATCGTAATGCTACCAGGTTAAAATTGGACAGCCTGAACAAACTGAAGGACATCTTTGAAAGGCTCAAAATAGCTAGTAGATTTCCAGTTTCCTGAAACCCTTGTCAGACAATCTTTCAATACTGTGACATCTATATTCGCCCCCGCCCATCGGGGCTTTAAGAAATAAATGGACTGCATGATGCTTCCACGCAGAGCTAAAAGTACTGATAAACTGCTTAGAAGGTCTAAGCCTGCGCAGGCAAAGCGGTGTGAATTGCACCGTCCAGGTTTATAAACCCTATTGGTTTTATTGGGCGACAGGGCTTGAGATGTCATTTCATCTCAACATCGGGTAAACGTTCCACAAAATTGGAAGCAACGTCTCCAAAATGACCTGTATATTGTTGACGGGGACGATAAACCTCAAATCAAACAAACGGGACATCCATATGATACAGTTGGGCAAGGCATGCTGTCCTAGCATGCAGCAGGTTCGGGTAGAAGGGGAATATTGTTATTTCTTCAGTTTCTGCACATCAGTTTATCTTCATCTTTCTATCCTGTCCCTCCCTTTCACCCATCCACCATCTCTTCCATCTTTATTTTCCCTTTTTCTGGGAACCTGTTTACGTGATGAATTATCAGAATACGTGCTTGTACAGACCGATCTGAGGGTGTTTTTTTATGAAACAAAATACATTTTTGCTGGATATTGTTCAATAAGTCTCATTGCCTGTAGAATACATCACTCAGTCACGGTTCTGTTAAATCATCTGTAATATTAAAACTTGGAAATGTTATATTAAATCCTTAACGACTAGAAATTAACACAAGTATGAACAACTCGCACTGTTGACAGTTTTAAATGAGCAGCATTTGCGATGAGAGTTTCATTTCCGGTGCGGCCGGCGAAAGCGGTCAGGAAAATGGCGCATCTATGCAGTCTGACTTAATCATTCGCTGTCTGCAAATGGCTGTTTTACAACCCGGGACTGTTATTTAGAAATTTAGAAAGAGTTTAAACTCATTTTAGACGCAAATTCTGATTAACATCAGTGATCTTGTTGTGGTGATGCCCACGAATATTGAGACCACCAAAGACGCCAATTATGATAATAGTTTTCAGATTTCCAATGCATGTTTCTGTCTCAAGGAATGTCAAATTAAAATCGCCCTGCTTGTTTAATTACAAATATCACGAAAGAAAACTGCGTGGGGTCAATGCCGTAAAGTGCTTTGTCATATGACGTCGTTGATAAGCAGTGGATAACGTCGTGTAATCAAAATCGTATGACCACACGTGTAATAACACTTTGGCGGGATTAAGTAACGTCATGACGACGTCCATGTCAACCATGCATTTTTGTGGAAAATTGTCAAATACAAAAGCGATAAAATCCAGTTTTAAATGGTCATATGTTACAGAATATTACACTCGTGGTCATTTCATATGAAATTTAAGAAACTCGCCGAAGGCTCGTTTCATAAATTTCATATGAAATGACCACTCGTGTAAGATCCCCTATTTAAGTTTTGAAAAGGGGGTAATCCTTTGGAATCAGAATCAGAATCAGAATTGTTACTGGTGACACGCCAAATGACATTCATACACCAGGACCTGTGATATGGGAAGTTAGTCCCTAGCTCTCACCAAAGAGATAAACTTAGCTACACTATTCTCTGCACATTCAGCAGTGGATATGATCGAATCGGGAAGAACATTCCAATCTCTAATGGTTCCAGGGAAGAAGGATTCATTATAGATGTCAGTTCCTGTAGCAGTGGTCTGGAACGCCATTGAATGATGACTTTTACAATGCCTAGCGGGAACAAGGTCAACTGGTACCAGTTTCAAAGTACAAGTCTAGCAGCTCTATATAGAGGATATTTACTTTTTTGAGATGAATATCAAAAATATTTCATCGAGTGTGTTGACAATATCAGAATTTTCACGAGTGCGAAGCACGAGTGAAAATTCTGATGTTTTCAACACACGAGATGAAATATTTTTGATATTTATCGAAAAAATGTAAATTTTCATTTTATTTGATAATATTTTAGGACACTTACTGTAATTGATCAATCGGTTCTTACGCCACAATTTTTGACTTGGCTATGACGTCACAACTGTCAGTTGCAAACCATAAGAGGCTGACCATAAACAGTCGCCATTTTTAATACAGCATTTTACAGTTCAGAGAATGCTTTTTCAAGGTATTTTACAGAATTATTTTATAGATAACATAAGAATTTTGGCGAGAAAATAGTCCGGGCTGCTACAGTGAAAATAACATGGTCATGTTCACAGGGACGTGTAGCATATTTTTTTTTTTAAGAATTTGTATATTGTTTAGGTATTCAGTGTCAAGGGTATTATAGACAAAAATAAATACTGAACTGTTATCAATTGTTTTGCTGTGTTTACTTCCTATTTATGTCCCCAGAGCGACATTTCTTAGCTTCACAATGAGAAAAACTATTGATCTACAAATTAAGATCCAAACAACTTCAAAAAGAGTTATTAATCCCGACTCCTAGCTATTAGAAAATCTCCACCCATGTTACAAATAGCCCAATGTCGTTAAGTTGTTCCTCTCAACGACGTTCATTTCCTTGCCAAAATATTATTATGAATACCTATGCGAGGGTGCTGAAAAATTTATAAAAGTGGGCGACTGAACAAAAATGTTAATCGACTTCCGAGCAATAAAACATGCCTCTTTATGTCTTCAAAGACTCACAATATTCCCTGAGATCAGATATTGTCATCGGTGCGAATTCGAAGATTCCATTTAAGCTTGTATGATCTCGCAGCAAAGATCTGAAATCTGATTGGATAAAAATGAATTGTTGATTTTCCGTAACTGAATACAATGAAATAAATAAAAAAATAAAATTCTCTCTGATAAATAGTATTTTATTTTGTTATTTCTTTTCCTGGCCTTCTAATCATTAAATTAATTTTCTTAAGGCGTTTTTTTTTTCACAATCAATATTTGCGCTATTTATAGTATTTATTTATAGACATAGAGGATCCATACTTCACGTGAAACTGTCATATCTATTTTTATAGCCAATGAAAATCGCAGTAACAAAAAAGCGTCAGCGGTATTCCCCAGATCCAAAACGAGGTTATTCACGGCGAACTAGTCATGTATAAAATGGAAGCGAAGACAATACAGTTGTATATTTACGAAAAACTTTGTGCTCGTTAGAGGCTTACAGAAAAATATAATAGCTGATTTCGTGAATTGCTGATAAGATACGTTGATATTCATATGTGGGAGTTTGCATTTAAACTTGCTAGCACCACAACACTCGTATTTTTTAGATCAAAGCTTATTGTTTACGTCTAGTGAAAGGAACAACTTAACGACATCGACACATTTTAGAGGGGGGTACTATGTTTATAGAGCCCCTTAATGCCACACCCCCCCCCCCCCCAAAAAAAAAAAACAAAAAAAAACGGTTAAATGCAAGTTAAAAGGATCTTACATCAGAGATGAATGGTATTTCTAGACAGACATTACATATCGGTCATAATCAGGCGGGCAGTATGGATAAAATAGAGTAGAAAAATTGGCTGAAATTGATTTTTTTTCTCGTATGATACCCTTGACACTGAATAATAGACTATATACTTTATTAGCTCACCTGAGCCGTAGGCTCATTGGTGAGCTTATAGGGTGGTCATGCTGTCTGTCTGTCTGTATGTATGTATGTATGTATGTATGTATGTATGTATGTGTGTATGTATGTATGTATGTATGTATGTATGTATGTATGTATGTATGTATGTATGTATGTATGTATGTATGTATGTATGTATGTATGTATGTATGTATGTATGTATGTATGTATGTATGTATGTATGTCAACATTTTCAAACATCTTCTCCTCTGGAACCGCTGGGCGGACTGAAGCCAAATTTCATGTGGGGCCTCAGTGGGATGGGGGAACGAAAGTTTGTTCGCGGGGTCCAGGTCACATGACCAAGATGGCCGCCATGCCCATATATGGTAAAAACCCTTCAAAAATCTTCTTCTCCGGAACCGCTGGTCCGATTTTCACCAAACTTGGTATGTGGCCTTGGGTACTCGGGCCTATCATAGTTTCTTCAAATAATGTCCCTTGGTAGACCTTGACCTATTTTATGCCAAGGTCAAATTTGGTAATATCGGCTTTTGAATGGCAAAAAGTGAAAACGGTGGATTTTTCGAAAACTGTTGCAGCCTTTGGCCTGAAAGTTGGTAGATGACATCAGCTAAATGAGTTAATAAGTATATATGAGATTTATAGGTCAAGGTCATTCCGTGACCTTGGGTCAAATTTTTAATATGTCAAACTTTAAACTTATTTTTCAGGGAATCTACTTGGTCAATTTTGACCAAATTTCATATGCAAGCTTTATGGGAGAAGGACATGTAAATTAAGTTGATGATGTTGGGTCACATAACCAAGATGACCGCCATGCCCATATATGGTTAAAACCCTTCAAAAATCTTCTGCTCTGAAACTACTGGACGGATTTTCATGAAACTTGGTATGTAGCATCTGGGACGCGGGCCCATCATAAATTCTTAAAATGGTGACCCTCGGATGACCTTAACCTATTTTATGCCAGGGTAAAATTTAGTCACATATGCATTTGTATGGGAAAAAGTGAAATGCATTATATCTAACAAACCGTTCAATATTCCACCACTAAATCATATATATTCTTGTTCCTTAAGATAGGGCGCATTTATTGACATGGGGTCCACCAGGTCCCTTAAAAAAAACTTCAAAAATCTTCTTCTCCGGAACCGCTGGGCCGATTTCCACCAAACTTGGTATGTAGCCTCGGGACTCGGGGCCCATCATAGTTTGTTCAAATAATTGCCCTGGGATGACCTTGACATATTTTATGCCAAGCCAAGGTCAAATTTGGTCACATTGGCATTTGAATGGGAAAAAGTCTAAATGGCTGATATCTTGCAAATGGTTGAGAATACCACCCCTAAACCATATGTATATTCTTGTTCCTTGTGATTAAGCATGTTAAATGACATGGACCTTGGGAGTCTAGGGGGTCCCCCGGGGACATGCCCCACCCCCTTCATTTCAAAAAGTGCCCAATATCTTGGAAACTGTCCAGATTCCCACCCATAAACAATATCTATTCTAAGGGGCTTTAAGTGACATGCATCTTGAGACCCTGTAGAGTGTCCGCTCCGGGGAACGGGAGGTCTTGGGTTCGATCCCGGGCCGCGACATACCAAAGTCGTTAAAAATGGTACTAGATGCTCCTCGCTTGGCACTCAGATTTACGGGGTAGAGCTAGGACTGGTCGATCCAGTGTCAGGATAATGTGACTGGGTGTGGTATCATGTAATGTGTCTGGGACATGATACTTCAGTGAGGCAGCACTATAAACGTGAGCATTGAGCTCCCTGTCGCAACCAGACACCGCCGTGATATGACTGAAAAATTGTTGAAAGCGACGTTAAACCCGAATTCACACACACACACATCTTGAAACCCTGGGGGCATGCCCCACCCCTGCATTACATAAAATGCATCAAATCTCAGAAACTGTTCAGATCCCCTCCCATAAATCATATATTTTCTTGTTTTTTTGTGATAAGGGGCATTTAGTTACATGGATCTTTCATCACCATAGGTTAAATTGGGGGCCGACACCCCCTTTAGAAATGGTTAAGCTCTCCACCCATTAACCATATATTTTCTTGTTCCTGACCTTTTAGCTCATCTAAGGCTTTATCTTGGCTAAATATAACTGAAAATTCAAACTCAAAAGTTTTCCAACGGATCTTCAAGAGTCAGGAATGTGATTAAGGACCACTTGGTCATACAGCCAGATGCATTTAGTGACATGGACCTTAATTTGGGCCCCTGGGGGCATGCCCTACCCACATCATTTAATAAAATGCGTAATATTTCCCCACCCATTAACCATATATATTCTTTCTCTATATACTAATGTGGACATTTTCTCTTTCTTATAATGGGTTTTCAGAAAAAAAAACAATAAAAATTACATCAGGATAAAGAACAAGGTTTAAAACAACTAGCGTTGCAATAATTTAGAAAATCTGTTGACAAATAAGGATTTTATAACCAAAAACACATTTGAATAGGGAAATTTCCTTTTTTAAATTGCTAGCAAGGGAGGTAAATATTTCCCCGCAAACTTTCAATTTCTTCATACACTGTTACTAAATAACTGAAATAATCATAAATGATGCAAAACACATCATGAAGTTCAAAACATTTAAATCGATGCCAAAAAGATTCCAGAATCAAAACTTTATGATCATGGATTATCTCCCCTTTCAATGTAAAATCTCTATTCAAATCTTATTTTGGTCATAACTTTTTAAATAGTGAACCGATTTTCAAAATTTTTGTGGCACATGTTTCAAGAAATTTATAAGCAACTTTTGCTAAAGAAATCATCAATCCTTGTCTTTGTTTACTATAACGAATCTCCGAAATATCATTATCAGAGGACAAAAACAGAACATTAAAACACGTTTGGTGACCTGGATCTTAGATCATAAGAGGTCTAGAGGGACCTTGGGTGCATGTCCCTTAGCCCTTTAGACCTAAGGCTGTCAGGTGAGCGTCTTCAGGACCAATGGTCCTCTGGTTGCTACAAGTCCCTGTGGTCATGTTATTTTTCACACTGTGAAAATATCATTTATATTTTATTTATATTTTCACAGTGTGAAAATATCACTTTTATTTGTTTCAGATATGCACTGATTTCACTGCTATGTATTAAATAAAATGAACTTTTTTTTTAATTTCTTCGTTAAGGACCACGTACTCCACTGGGGTCCCAGATGTAACTACCATATTCAAATATTGTGCGAAGAAGTGCCTTATATGCTGCCTCCTTCACATCCTGAGGACACTGATGAAGATTTCGCCCCAGGAAGCCAAGCGTTCTATTCGCCTGGGTACACATGTGGCTAATATGTGTATTCCGTCTCAAATCGTGCGTGGTTGGTTGGTTGATTTGAGGTTTAACGTCCCCGTCAACACTCTATAGGTCATTTTGGAGATGTTGCTTCCAGTTGTGTGGGACTTTTATCCGACATTGATATGAAATGACATCTCAAGCCCTGTCGCCCAATGAAACCAATAAGGTTTATAAGCAGGGACTGTCCGACTCGCACCACTTTGCCTGGGCAGGCTTAGAACCTTTTCTGGATACTAAATACGCCTATATCCTTTTGATTGCCTCATACCCCACTTTTCTGTAGTAAAACTGGGTTTTAAGGGGGTATACATTATTTTTCTTATTTCTGCTCAAAACATAGATTGTGGGTACTCGATAGGACGGTTCGTCGAGGCGGTTCTATCGAGTCTCAACAATCTTTGTTTTCAGCAGAAATAAGAAAAATATCATAATTTTTCATCTTAAAATTTCTAATTTTTGGCCCAAACATTTGCAATGTATTTGTATAGGCGTGTTTCGTAATGTTGTGATATTTTTCATATTCATACTCCCAATATAGCATCACGAAAACACGCCTATAATTTTAACCCCACTGAACCCCACTTTTATTTAGTAAAACTGGGGTTTACAGGGGTAAATCTTATTTTCTACTTTCTACTCTAAGATGTAGATTCTAACGAGTACCCACAATCTATATTTTGAGCTGAAAAAAGAAAACAAAATCAAAATTTTTCACCTTAAAATTTTCATTTTTCGGTTGTAAAGTTTACAATGCATTTGTATAGCCGTGTATTCGTAATGGATTGTGGGTGCTAGTTTTTTTTTTTTTTTTTGGTTTTGGTTTTGGTTTTACGGCCCTTTCAAGATTATTTCACTCATATCGGGCCGATCGTCAATCAGAGGTGGGCGAAAACCGGAGTACCCGGAGAAAAACCACCTGACCTTCCGTTGCAGAACTTGGCGTCTCACATGTGACCCGAGCGAGGCTCGAACTACAGTGGTGAGAGACCTAATGTCGGTGCTAGTTAGAACCGCTTTGAGTTCTTGCAATGAATACAGTCAACTCTAAACATCACTTTATATAGAAAATAGTAGGTCTGAGGAGGTATACATTATTTTCTTTATAAACCAGGGATCGCAGGATCGAGCCCGGGCTTCTCCAGACTTTCGGTTGAGTCTTTAAACCGAGGTCCCGTCTCCGTATGACCTTGGCTGTTGGAGAGACGTAAAACTCAAACACTCACTAACTCATTATTTTCCTTATTTCGCTCCAAGACATAGGTTCTGACGAGCACCTTCAAGCAATGTTTGGAGTAAAAATAAGAAAACACATTACAAATTTTCACCAGAAAAAAATCTCCCATCACGAAAACACGCCTATATAAATTTGACCCCCTTGAACCACACTTTTATACAGTAAAACTGGGGTTTACAGGGGTAAACCCTATTTTTCATTATTCTGCTCTAAGCCATAGATTGTGGGTAGTCGTTAGAACCGCCTCGGTGAGGCGGGTTCTAATGAGTACCCATGATTTATATTTTGAGCGAGATAAGAAAAAAGCACCTCGGTGAGGCGGTTCTAATGAGTAACCACAATTTATCTTTTGAGCAGTAATAAGAAAAATATCACCTCCGTGAGGCGGTTCTAATGAGTACCCACAATCTATATTTTAAGCAGAAATAAGAAAAAAAATCACAATTTTTCATCTTAACATGTTCGTGTTTTTTTTCCGCGGAAACGGTTACAATGCATTTGTATTGGCGTGTTCTCGTAATGGTTCTTGAGATATGACAAAAATGCACAATGTTACACGGGTGAGTTATCGTAATGGATGTGATTCTTACGAGTACCTACAACTTATGTCTTGGAACATAAATAAGAAAAAAATGGTAAACCCCTGCAAAACCCTGTTTTCACTAAATACAGCAGGGTTAAAAAGGGTTTCCATTTCCCTGTTTTATTAGCATGATATTCTCCCTCTTTAGGGCTCTTTATCATATAACGTTGCGTCTGAGAATGAAATAACGCCATGTTTCTTTGATTTGATTTGAGGTTAAACGTCCCCGTCAACACTGCAAAGGTCGTTTTGAAGACGTTGCTTCCAATTTTGTGGGACTTTTACCCGACATTGAGATGAAATGACATCTCAAGCCCTGTCGCCCAATGAAACCGATAGGGTTTATTAGCATGGACGGTCCGCCTCGCACCGCGGTTCCTGGACAGGCTTAGATCCTCTAAACGGTTTACCAGTACTAGTGTGCAGGCCGGTTTCAGCTCTGCGTGGTAGCATCATGCAGCCCATATATTTCTTTAAGCCCCTGTGCATCCGCGCAGCCTCGCCAGAACCTTCGCTTCTCGCTCATATAAGCAGTGAATCAAGAGGAGCCTTCAGGCAGAAAGCCATATCACTGGCCCCTCTGAATGACTGGGCATGCGCAGTTAAAATTTGTCATGACGGAATGCTCGAAGACACAAATTCGCTTGGCGGGGCTCATATAACGTCGCGACTGAGAATGCAATAACGCCATCTAATAAATTCAGTAATCTACCAGTGGATTAAACATGTTACATATGCAAATTGTTTGTTTGTTTGTATTGGAGTTTAACGGCTCAGTCAACACTATTTTAGGTCATTTTTGAGGCAGTCAGTTTACCTATCCACACTTTTTCTGGGCAGGCTTATACTTAAGCGGTTAACCAGTACAGTGCACATTCTTTCGCCAGAAACGGACAGCTGCCCTTCTTGAATCAGCGGAAGGGAGAGAATGACCGTAGAAAAGATTTCATGATCAATCTCCACGAAACAATGTTGCCGGTCCCGGCAGGTATCGTACCCGCGTCCTCCCGATCACCAGTCAGACGCGCATCCGACTGAGCTACCGAGGCCGGCTAACGTATGGTTTGGTTCAGAAATAAGAAAAAATGGTAAACCCCTGTAAAACCTCTAAATAAAGCAGGGTTAAGAAGGGTGTTCATTTCCCTGACTTATTAGCATGATATTCCCCCTCTTTATTTCTCTTTATCATATGGGCCCCGTCAAGCGAATTTGTGTCTTCGAGCATTCCGTCATGACCAATTTTAACTGCGCATGCCCAGCCATTCAGAGGGGCCAGGGATATGGCTTTCTGTCTGATGGTTCCTCTTGATTCACCTCTTTGTAAGAGCGAGCAGCGAAGGTTCTGGCGAGACTGCGCGGATGCGCAGGCTCGCCTGAACCTTTGCTGCTCGCATAGGCGATAAGTACCAAAATCGCTTGACGGGGCCCATATAACGTCGCGTCTGGGAATGTAATAATGTTAAATATGCAAATTGTTTCTTTGTTTGTATTGGAGTTTAACGGCCCAGTCAACACTATTTAGGTCATGTTTGAGCCGGTCAGTTTACCTATCTGGCAGGCTTATACGTCAGCGGTTATCCCCGCCAGAAACTGACAACTGCCCTTCTTGAATCAGCGGAATGGAGAGAATGACCGTAGAAAAGATTTCATGATCAATCTCCACAAAATGAATATGCAAATTAGTTAGATACTCCCGGTAATGTTAAACGTACGATGTCATTTGGCGTAAAAAGTAACTTTGTTTCCGCTAACATGCTGAAAAAAATTTGGACGGTAGGTAGGAGAAACATTGTTTTTGTTATTTTATTTTTTCACCCGAAAAAAAAACAGGTTCGGACCTGTATTTTTTATTTGTTTTTGATGCTCAAAAATGTTTACTCTGTATTTTGGAAGGTACTAAATGCCAACAACTACAAAAATGTACTTAAAACCCGAAATTACTATGCGAAAATGCAAAGACGACACTGGGTAGGGTCGGAAATCGAAAATGGTAGGGTCGGTGTTTTAATTTTTATTTTCTTTTATTGATAAAAATAGTAGTGTCGGGGGTGGGGTGGGGGTCTGAAGCATGATCGGTCGGGTTAGCGGAAATACGGCTATTTGTTTTAGGCCATAGCGACGCTGCATTTACTAATGGCGGAAATTTGACATTTTTGAAAAGAAATAAAAATCAAAAATGAGTTCCTTTAAGAGCAATGAAAACGTTCATAAGAAAGAAGATGGGTCATACTACGTAGTTTCGGCTAATGATCCTGTAATGATCCGGCAAAGAAAGCCAGAGGAAACATACTGCAATTTTGCGAATTTCGAATAGGCAATCGATACAACGACTGATATAAATCAAAATTGGGTCCAAATAATTAAAAACCTGTCTAAAATATGAGTCTAAACCAATAATATATTTCTGATTTCTCAGAGTATTCACGCTGATCTCAAAGGACCAAAAGTAAAATAGTAATCTCAAAGGACCAAAAGTAAAAAGAAAGCCTGTCTTTGGAATCGGAAAACAGATATAATGGACACGATGTGTCTAAGATGGTCTCATCATCTTTTCAATATTTCAAAACTATTACATCATGTCACGAGTAAACTTGTCAGCAGGCTATTTTTGTCCGTTTATGTTAAACATCACCATTACACCTTAGTTTAAATAGAGGATCTTACATGAGTGCTCATGTATTATTGAATTTATTAAATGAGTTGAGGAAAAGGGATAAAATGCGAGGCTTCGCCGAGCATTTTATCCCTTTCCTCAACGAGTTTAATAGATTCAATTACACATGAGCACGAATGCAAGATTCTATTTATCCTATGACTTTACAAACGCATTTTATTCATGATTGTTTACAAAAATGTCAATATTCCGCCGTTAGTAAACGCGACGTCGTTATGGACGTCGTACATGTAACGTTACGGGACGTAACTAGCTAATTTGCATATTTAATCCACTAGTGGATTATCGAAAATATTACATGGCGTTATTACACTCTCAGACGCGACGTCATATGATAAACATATTTATTTCATAAAGGTAGTGAATAATATGCATCCAAATGTAACACAAGCAATAATAGGATTAGAACGAAAGCACAAGTACTTATATAGTTCTTCTCCTGAACACCATTACACTTTCAGGGGAGGTAACTCCTGTAAAATTATTTTTGTCTCCCATTTCAATTGGGGTCAACTCTTAAAGGAAAGAATTTGCTCCTGAGGAGCAAATTCTTTCCTTTAAGAGTAGACCCCTTTTTCAGTGGGACAGGGGTTACAGAAAAACGCACATGAAGTCCCGAATGTTGTCTCCCTTTAAAAAATGGCGGAAAAATGTGCCGGGTGTTCCCATTCCCCTAAAACGTCAGCATTTAAGTCTATAAGTACTATGTGACTTCGTGCATTCTTAAAATCTCACAACTGTAATTCTTCTTATCAAACTATAATATCTTACTGATTAATGACCCCAACATGCATTTTGGGTGCTCGGTAGCTGTTGCGCCTCATTAAGCGGTTCTAACAAGTGCTCACAACCTATATATGTCTTGTCCTTGGAGCAGAAATAGGGGAAGCAATATATACCCCTGTAAACCCTAGTTTTCTCTACACAAAATTGGCGTTGGGGGTTGTTCACGCCTTCTTAACGTGATGTATTGTTTCTGAATGGAACTCCCACAGTGTTACACTACAGAAGCTCTTGCGACCGGAGACTACTTTGATGCGTTAAGATATTCATTGGGTTCCTTTATTAAAGCAGATTTTCTTTCGACGCGATTAATTTGGAAAACAACGTGTGTGTTCATATTTTCATTTATTTTGCAATATTTAATATTAAATAATGCTTTCTCGACAATGAAGTGTTTTTAAAGAATCGTGATTGGGTGATTTAGTTAAGAATTGTAAACGTCGCATGATCATCGTTATGAAACAATAGGAGACCAATCAAGTGAAAATGTACCTTGTGCACCCAGCAAGGACTCAGATCATGGCCTGTCTTGTGGTCCATTTGAATGGTTATAGACCCCATGTTGATAGTCCTTGGAATACAAGGAACGTCGTTATTATTATCGCTATTATTTATGTTATCAACATATTATCTTGTTCTTATGCAGACAGCATAATGTCTTGTTCGCACAACTAATCATCTTGTTCGCACAACTTAATATCTTGTGCGCACAACATATTATCTTGTGCGCACAACATATTATTTTGTGCGCACAATATATTATATTGTTCGCACAACTTAATATTTTGTTCGCACAACATATTTTCTTGTTAGTCAGACGCATAAGATATTATGTTGTCCGCACAAGATCCATGTTGTGCAAACAGGATAATATCTTGTGCGCACAAGATAGTAAGTTGTGCGAACAAGCTATTAATGGTGTGCACACAAAAGATCTTGTGCGAACAAGATATTATGTTGTCCGCAGAAGATATATTTTGTTGTCCCCCAAGATAATATCTTGTGCGCACAACATATTATCTTGTGTACACAAGATAATATCTTGTTCGCACAACTTAAAATATCTTGCAGGCACAACATATTGAAAATAAAATTAATCAGACGCATAAGATATTATGTTGTCCGCACAAGATCCATGTTGTGCAAACAGGATAATATCTTGTGCGCACAAGATAGTAAGTTGTGCGAACAAGCTATTAATAGTGTGCGCACAAGATATGTTGTGCGAACAAGATATTATGTTGTCCGCAGAAGATATATTTTGTTGTCCCCTAAGATAATATCTTGTGCGCACAACATATTATCTTGTGTACACAAGATAATATCTTGTTCGCACAACTTAAAATATCTTGCAGGCACAACATATTGAAAATAAAATTGAATGTCCCTTCCCGGGTTCCGTAGATTCATGTAATGTAAGAAATGATTTTTTCACTTCTGAAGAGCATAAAAATCATGCATTGTGGTCATGTCAGAAAGTGTATGAAGCCCTCACCTTTCTACTTGAC
Source organism: Lucinisca nassula (assembly GCA_963580285.1). NCBI lineage: Eukaryota > Metazoa > Mollusca > Bivalvia > Lucinida > Lucinidae > Lucinisca > Lucinisca nassula. The sequence goes on from OY757024.1 coordinate 35,765,911, forward strand.
ATTATGTATAAGATTTGGTATAAGTTATTTGGATAAAAAGTGGGTATTCCGATATGAGTAGAGCACCCCTTGTGGCTGGTCTGTTCTTGTTTTGTTATGAAAGAGACCTTATGATGTCCCTTTCCGTTGAAAACCAATCTGAAATTATTCTAGATATTTGGATGATTTATTAAATATTGACATTACCTACTTCAATGGTTTGATCAGTCAGATTAACCACCCAGAATTTCAGTTAAATAAAACAAATTCTTCTGATACCGAAGCTACGGAACCCGGGAAGGGACATGATTTTTTTTATTTTATAAGTTGTGCGCACAAGATAATATCTTGTGCGGACAACATATTATCTTGTTCGGACAACAAATTATCTTGTGCGCACAAGATATTATCTTGTCGGACAACATATTATCTTGTGCAGACAAGATATTATCTTGTCCGCACAAGATATTAAGTTGTGCGAACAAGATATTATCTTGTCCGCACAAGATAATATCTTGTCTGCACAACATAGATCTTGTGCAGACAAGATATTATCTTGTTCCCACAGCTTATTATCTTGTGCGCACAACTTCCCAGGATCTATGTTGTGCAAACAAGATAATATGTTGTGCGGACAAGATATTATCTTGTGCGGACAAGATATTATCTTGTTCGCACAAGATAATATGTTGTGCAAACAAGATAATATCTTGTCCGCACAAGATAATATCTTGTCCGCACAAGATAATATCTTGTTCGCACAAGATAATATCTTGTTCGCACAAGATAATATGTTGTCTTAACAAGATAATATCTTGTCCGCTCAAGACATTATCTTGTTCGCACAACGTAATAGAAATAAAAAATCATGTCCCTTCCCGGGTTTCGTACGAAGCCCCGTTTTTGCATTTATCAATTGTAGATCGGGTTGTTTCCTGCAAAATTTATGATAAACGCGATTATTTTGATTTTGGGATTGTAAGTTTTCCTTTCTTGGCTGGTGATGTTCCTCGTGCGGCATTCTACGGTGCTATTCTTCGCTGTTTTTTTTTTTTTTTTCAATTTTCTAGAGTGTCTTATCATAAACTACATAAAACCATTTGACGTTTTTCCGATTCAGTTTCAAATTCCAATGTTCGACTTATTCTCTTCTGCAACAAGGCCCATCGGAACCCGAATTTTATGGTGACTTAGTAATTAAATTCAGGAAAATATATTCTTGCAAAGACTTATGTTCCTAAATTTCGAAAAATCATTCTTCGATATAAAAAGATTGATTACAAATTAATATTATACGACAGACTGCATGCATGGTAGTTAACCCAAACACGGTTGTTAAATATGTTCTATAAAATCGTTAACCTTTGGAAGAAAGAATAAACCACGGAATTTAGAAGTATGAAGCATACAGGGAATGGCTAGTTTCGGCCAATTAGGCCTCATCAGTGATCCTCAAATATTTTCAGGGTCCCACAATGATCCCAAAGTACAAGAAAATACAAACTTCACTTTGTTTCCGTCTTTAATTGCACGCCGGTGGGTCAGGCCTCAGACTCTATGACGGTTCCAGCGTAAAGGCTTGCTTGAAATTTAAATTTACGTAATGTTGGTTGGTACCTGATGCGTTGTCTCTGGTCGGTCCCATCGGAGTCTAACTGTTGGTTTTCTTTTGCTCCAACATTTCAGCTATTTCATGCTGTCGAGTCCTCACCGTTGTTTCATCACTTGATTGTTTGAGTTTTATGTTCTTTGAGAAGCTACACTGATGATTTGGAAAGACTTCATGCGGACTGAATAAATTATTTGTTTATAAACCACGACGGAAGTAAGGGCGAGGATTGCGGCCGGATAAAAATGACAGGGCAGATGCGCAGGCTGATCTGAGTCATGGCTGGTCGCACAGACCTTATTGTAGATTTTGTCATGCGCACGCTCATATGTCGGTTTAGAAACTTTTACTCATATCTTTGTCAAGTATTTGTATCAGTGCGTTTTTTAACTCTTATCATGCTGTTCACGACAACCCCTGTATTTGGAAACAGTGTAGATCCAGATCAGATGGCTTCTTCAGAAGCTACACTGTTTGACATTTAGTTTATGGCTTTGTAAGAATAAATTACATCAAGTAATCTGATTGGTTCAAAGTCAGAAATGGGTGTGGCTAAACTGAATATTCAGCAAGAGAAGGATTAATGTCATGGATTGTTTGTGAGTTTTTGTTGTCACTTGTTAGTCGCATAGGTTTCCTGTGATTTGTACAGGTATAATTGAAATTCTCCATCACTATGTACATTTCGAGCGATTTGATTGGTTGAAATAAATAGAGGATATTTACTTTTTTGAGGTGAATATCAAAAATATTTCATCGAGTGTGTTGAGAATACCAGAATTTTTACGAGTGCGAAGCACGAGTGGAAATTCTGATATTTTCAACACACGAGATGAAATATTTTTGATATTTATCTGAAAAAAGTAAATTTTCTTTTTATTTTATAATATTTTAGGACACTTACTGTAATTGATCAATCGGATCTTACGTCACAATTTTCGACTTGACAATGACGTCATAACTGTCAGTTGCAAAACAGAAACAGATCGCCATTTTAATACAGCATTTTACAGTTCAGAGAATGCTTTTTCAAGGTATTTTAAAGAATTATTTCATCGATTACTTATGACTTAGGCGAAAAAAGTAGACCGGGTTGCTACTGTGAAAATAACATTCACACTTTGAAAATATCACTTATATTTTCACACTGTGATAATATCACTTTTATTTGTTTCAGATATGCATTGATTTCACTGCTATGTATAAAATAAAAGTTTATACTTCGATAAATTTCCTGAGCAAGAATCTCAGAACTATATCACACAGCGACAGGTAATAATATAACGTGACGTCAAAGTCTACGTTTAGAATCCGCACGCTACGTCATTGTATGTGAAACGACGTCAGCAAAGTTCGATTAAAAGATAGGAAATTATTGAAGACGTAAATGTGAGAAGAAAAATAAACTGAATTTAAAGACTTGACATTTTTGTTTTCGTTTGGATGGCTTTCAAAGTTTGCAGCTTCTAACTGAATAATCATTCCATCGAGGCCTTTGGTAAGTTCATTCCTACATTTTCGCAAGAATTCCTGAAATTTACCATTTTTTTGTGGCAATCTTTAACATTTCGATGACAAAGTATGAATTATAAGGAACCACCAAAGGGCTTTACGCTAAGTTAATGAGGGATTCGCCGGAGTTTACACATCGATAAAATCCTCAAAATATGAAATTCATTCCAGACCTATAGTTATTCAATGCGACTATAACATTGTTTGTTTGATTTGAGGTTTAACGTCCCCGTCAACACTGTAAAGGTCATTTTGGAGACGTTGCTTCCAATTTTGTGGGACTTTTACCCGACATTGAGATGAAACGACATCTCAAGCCCTGTCGCCTAATGAAACCAATAGGGTTTATTAGCATGGACGGTCCCCCTCGCACCGCGGTTCCTGGACAAGCTTAGATCCTCTAAACATTACCAGTACTAGTGTGCGGGCCGGATTCAGCTCTGCGTGGAAGCATCGGGCAGCCCATATATTTCTTCAAGCCCCTATGGGCGGGGGCGGTCGCGACTATAACATGATGATGTATGTCCATAATGCAGACTGTAGATTCTCTGTCGGGCATCAAGGTATCGGAATGCAAAGATTTATTTTAGTAACTTTGAATTTCCCTGTCACTTCAATGGCTCCAACCAAGTTTCCACTCCATCATGCAAATACGCCTATATAATTTTGACCCCATTGAACCCCACTTTTATATAGTAAACCTGGGGTTTACAGGGGTAAACCGTATCTTCTTATCTCTGCTCTGAAATATAGATTGTGGGTATTCGTTAGAACCGCCTCGACGAGGCGGTTCTAAAGAGTACCCACAATCTATATTTTGAGCAGAAATAAGAAAAATATCACAAATATTCATCTTGAAATTTTCGTTTTTTCGGTGCTTGAGTTTACAATGCATTTGTATAGGCGTGTTTCGTAATGCGATCCGACTAGCTTTTCAGGAGCAGACATGATTTCGTTCGAAGTAGGCAATTTCACGCCACCCCCCCCCCCCCCAACACATACACACGCCCCTAACCCCCCAGTAAAAAACAGTCCTCAGACTAAACTCCAATATATTTGCTTTGTATAGTTTCACTTTCACTTGCAAATATCTGGTTACCAAGTCTGTGTAATGAACAACCTTCTTAATCCAACTTAATATAGAGAAAGTTTGGGTTTGGCAGGGCAGGGAAATAAATTGGTTCATGTATGTTTGCTCAAAAGACGGAATGGCATTTCTAACAACCGATCATGTACAATGTTTGGACTAGAAATAGGAAACATGTCACAATTATTTCCTTGATGAGGACAGCCATAATATATCCTGGATGAGGACAGCCATAAAATCTTGGATGAGTTTGAATTTTGGGCAGATCGGATTATCCAAATGACAGTTATGTGCCCTTTAGTCTCCAACTGACGTACAATTGGAAACATGTATATTTGCTCTAAAACAGATTGACATTTCTTACTAGCGACTATAAACATTGCTTGTACTAGAAATAAGGAGAATGTCATAATTTATTTTATCATACGACGTCGCGTCTGATATTGTATTAACGTCATGTAATAAATTCGATAGTGGATTAGATATGCAAATAAGTTAGATACGCCCCGTAACGTTATATGTACGACGTCTTTAACGACGTCGCGTTTACTAATGGCAGAATATTGACATTTTTATTAAACAACCGTGAATAAAATGCGTTTTAAAGGAAATATTATAAATAGAATCTTGCTTTCGTGTTCATGTATAATTATTGAATTTATAAAACTCGTTGAAGAAAAGGGATACAATGCTCGGCAAAGCCTCGCATTCTATCCCTTGTCTTCAACGATTTTAATAAATTCAATAATACATGAGCACTCATGTAAGATCCTTCATTTCTGAAAACTGTTCAGTCTATATATACGAGTGTTAATTGCGCTATTTTAGGCCATGGGCGTGTGATCCTAATGTCTGTGAGAAACTTCTGTCTCGACACGGCCTATGTTTACCACGTCGGATTATATAAACTCTTATCATGCTGTTCACGAAAACCCCTATCCTTGGAAACAGTGTAGATCCAGATCAGATGCCTTCTAAAGAAGCCATCTGATCAGGATGTACACCGTTTTACATTCAATTTATGAATTTGTAGGAATAAATTACATCAAGTAATCTGATTGGTTCAAACTCAGAAATGGGTGTGGCTAAACTGAATATTCAGCAAGAGAAGGGTTATATATGTCACGCTATCTGAAAACAAGCCAGTCACTGAAAAGCGGTTGGCTGAACAACAAACAGAAGGGAGGTAAGACTATATATTTTGTTTTCTTTTTCTTTTTCTATTGTTATCAATTTTATTATTATTATTATTATTATTATTATTATTATTATTATTATTATTATTATTATGACTTATGCTTTGACATTTACATCACGATAACAAGTCCGTGAAATGAACACGCCTCTAGTCCCCACTTTATATAGAGAAAACTGGGATTTACAGGGGTATACATTATTTTGCTTATTTCTGCTCCTTGACATAGGTTTGGGTACTTGTTAGAACCGCCTCAATAAGGCGGTTCTAACGTGTACGCACAACCTATGTTTAAAGTATAAATAAGGTTTAAAGTTGAAATAAGATAAATGTCACAAATTTTATTAGAAAAGTAACCATTTTGGAGATATGAAAACAAATGCAATTTATCATATGACGTCGCGTCTGAGAGTGTGATAACGCCATGTAATATTTTCGATAATCCACTAGTGGATTAAATATGCAAATTAGGAAGATACGTCCCATAACGTTACATGTACGACGTCCTTAACGACGTCGTGTTTACTAATGGCGGAATATTGATATTTTTGTAAATAAACGTGAAAAAAAATGCGTTATAAATGTCATATGATAAATAGAATCTTGCATTCGTGCTCATGTATTATTGAATTTATTAAACTCGTTGAGGAAAATGGATAAACTGCTCAGCAAAGCCTCGCATTTTATCCCTTTTCCTGAGCTCGTTTAATAAATTCAATAATACATGAGCACTCATGTAAGATCCACTATATCAACAGTTCATTAAACTCGTCGAAGAAAAGGGATAAAATGCTCGGCAAAGCCTCGCATTTTATCCCTTTTCCTCAACTCGTTTAATAAATTCAATAATACATAAGCACTCATGTAAGATCCTCTATATCAACAAATTATTAAACTCGTTGAAGAAAAGGGATAAATACTCGTCAAAGCCTCGCATTTTATCCCTCTTCCTCAACTCGTTTAATAAATTCAATAATACATGAGCACTCATGTAAGATCCTCTATTTATTATACCTCACGCGATTTTACCATACAAAACGCTCATAGACCAGAGGGTGATAATTTTTACTATCCCATGCGATATTAAACTATCACATGCGCAAAAATGATGCGCGTACGGTTCAATTTTTCAGGGTGATAATATCACATGCGCAAAAATGATGCGCGTACGGTTCAATTTATCAGGGTGATAATAAGTTCGGTATAATAAAATAAATATCACATTTCTGAGAGGGTGATAGTAAGAATGTTCACCCTTCGGAAATGATTATCGACCTCGGCTTCGCCTCGGTCGATAATCATTTCCTCAGGGTGAACATTCTTACTATCACCCTCTCAGAAATGTGATATTTATATAATATCACACGGGTGTGTTGTCGTAATGTTTCAATGCCCACGCAGTCAGTACTTTCTTTCATGACTCTAAAACGTTTTGTCTTTTGATTTGAGGTTTAACGTCCCCGTCAACACTATTAAGGTCATTTTGGAGACGTTGCTTCCAATTTTGTGGGACTTTTACTCGGCATTCAGATGAAATGACATCTCAATCCATGCCGCCCAATGACGGGCCGGCTCGCAGCAATTTTCCTGGGCAGGCTTAGACGTTCTAAGTGGTTTACCAGTACTCGTGTGCGGGTCGGTTTCAGCTCTGCGTGGAAGCATCGTGCAGCCCAATCTATTTATCAAAGCCCCGATGGGCGGGAGCGGGTGTTGTCGATATTTTTAACATCAGTTTATATTCAAAAGAGAGAATGCCGAGTCTCGTTACAAATACCACAATGGGCAATAATATAATCATACTTAAGAAATAGATCAGCTCTAGCTGTGATTTGTTGAGTAATAAATCACAGTTTGGAGGTCAGTTGTAAAGTAGACAAATCACAAGCGCGTAGCGCGCGTGATTTGTCTACTTACAACTGACCGACAAACTGTGATTTATTACTCAACAAATCACAGACAAGAGCTGATCTATTTCGATTCTAACACGCTGAAAATCGGCAATAATGTTGTTGTTTCCTTCAAAATCTCACAACCTTTCGCCATTGTTATAAGAAATCCCGCTAAAATTATCGACTGAAACACATGCATTTATATCCTTTTCTTACGTTTTCGATGGGAGAAAATGACGTTACACCGTCTAACGTCAAGGAAATCGACAAGTGACGTCATAAATTGGGAATTTTAATGACGTCACTCGTCACGCTCTTCCGAGCTGTGATTTGTTGCAGAATAAAACACAGTTAATTTCCATTGCCTATATAGGCGCGCTGTGTTAGAATGTTGAATAAAATATATCATTATTTAGTAAATGATATTGTCGTTGTTGTTTTCAAGTTTCCCCGTGTCGCGGGTCGTCAGCTGGTGGGGTCCCAGGGAACGAATTCATGCCGACACAACACGGTAGCCGTTCGGTGGTACCCATATTCCCCGTTGACGGTGAATAGGGCGACCATCGCTCGGCTCCAGCCCAAATGATATTGTCCCTTATAAACAGTAATTTTCTGTATAAAGTGGTATTAACCCATATATGACAATGGAATATTCCACCTAACGAATTTGGAGTGGTCCATTTCCAATTATAGGGGTGTCAGGTTAGTTTTGTGTGCCGTAAGTATTTCAGAAATGTACATATTTTAAGCAAACAGAGTAGATTCAGATCAGACGCCGCGTTCTGCGGCGTCTGATCTTGGTCTACTATGTTTGCCAGTGTCACAGAAAAGGCCGCTAGGTTAACAAGAATGTTAATAACACGACCTTGTTGTTAAATTTTCTGCATTTTTCCACAAATTACATTTTCTAAGCCAATTTTATATTTCACATCCTATGTTCAATTCAAAAGCCAAAAGGTTGCCTTTGGAAACAAAGAACGCATAATAGAACGAAAATCGGAGACTCGAGTTTATTGAATCTCTTCATAAACAGGAATGTAACTTGCAAGGCTGCATACGCCCCCTAGCGCCGGCTTGAGCGGTATTCGATTTTCAATGTAACCAGGATGGGCTCAATGATCCCAAAGGAAAAGAAAAATATAATCTGCACTATGATGAAGCACGGAGGGACTTTTTACAGCCGCCACACGGCACTTAACACCAGCTGCAGCGAGGTAAAGGTTACCTTTAGAAACAAAGAACACATAAAAGCCTGACTTTCTGTCTTTTTTAATAAGCTTGCAATTAAAAGAAATGTAAAACAAACTGTAAATCCCAGAGACTTGTTTTTGCTTCGAAAAAGCCATTATGCCACTTTATAGTGTGGAATAAATTACATATTAATATATTAGAGATTCTAACACAGCGCGCCTATATAGGCAATGGAAAATAAATGTGTTTTATTCTGCAACAAATCACAGCTCTGACGAGTGACGTCATTAAAAACTGCCAATTTATGACGTCACTAGTCGATTTCCTTGCCGTTAGACGGTGTAACGTCATTTTCTCTAATCGAAAACGTTAGAAAATGATATAAATGCATGTGTTTCAGTCGATAATTTTAGCGGGATTTCTTCCCACAATGGCAAAAGGTTGTGAGATTTTGAAGATAACAACGACATTATTGCCGATTTTCAGCGTGTTAAAATCGAAATAGATCAGCTCTAGTCTGTGATTTGTTGAGTAATAAATCACAGTTTGTCGGTCAGTTGTAAGTAGACAAATCCCGCGCGCTACGCGCTCGTGATTTGACCTACTTTACAACTGACCTCCAAACTGTGATTTATTACTCAACAAATCACAGTTAGAGCTGATCTGTTTCTTAACTAGACACAGCTTTGGTTAATGGCATAAAACTCCCTTTTCTCATTTGTAATAAATTTATGTCTGTAACTAGGTGTAAAGTCGTTTAGTATCATGACCAATCATTTACTCGTCAGCAATTGATGTATGCCTATCAGTAGAATATGCAAATTTGGGAAAATATACACATTTAATGATTGAAAAAAACACACGGTATTATACTGATAAATTTGTTGTCGCTAAATTTGGTATAGTTACACATTAATTGTAACAGTGATTGGTAAATGAGGCTGCTTTATCAGTCCAGTCAGTCTTATTTAAAATACTTTTAATGGATAGCAGACGCTTTTCAGTTTTTCTGAAAAATGAATATTCTGTGAGGGTGGCTCTCTGCAAAAAGATTCGTTTTCTTAAATTAGTGCCAAAATTGCATAAATGTTCTTTGAAGTCACAAGTTCATAAACGTCTCTTGCAATTGTGATATCGTATTCCATTTGGGTTTAAATGGAACCTTTGTCCAGTATGGGCGATTAATTTCGTTCGAGAAAATAAAAATTGCTATATCTTTATAGCAAGGTTAGAAAAATTATTGGATACCATATTGTAGAGCATGTACTTGTAATGCCTATCCGATGGAAAATATGTAAAAACTCATATTTTTTACTTTTCTTTCATAACATCAACACAACTTTATTTTACAACATATAAAGTAACTTATATTAAACTCTTCAGTTACTTAGCTTTAACATAACGAAAACAGGCCTATATAATACTGACCCCTTTGAACCGCACTTTTATATGGTAAAACTGGAGTTTACAGCGGTAAATCTTATTTTTCTTATTTTTGCCCCAAAACTTAGATTGTGGGTACTCGTTAGAACCGCCTCAATGACGCGGTTCTAACGAGCACCCTCAACCTATGTTTTGAGCATTTATTAGAAAAAATATCAAGGATTTTCATCAGAAAAGTAGACATTTTAGAGATGTGAAAAATGTACTATGTCGCACGGGTGAGTTATCGTAATGCACTTCAGTTACTTAGCTTTATTCTGATGTATACCATAGTAGTTCCCCTTGTAAAAAGATGAGAAAAACATTTAAAAATGACCACTTTCCTGTGTTGGAGTCTTTCCTTTACCTTTTTTGTACCAAATGGAATCGTCCTTCTTATATATAGAGAACATGTCCATTTCAAAATTTAGGGGTGTCAGTTTGAGTTTTCTTCAAAAATGATTTGAAAAATGGCTTAACTTCTTGCAAACAGTGTACGCCCTGTTTGCCAATTACCCGTTTTGGGGTTTCTGGTATTCAATGTGTTAACTCTTATCATGCTGTTCACGACAACCCATTTCTTTGGAAACAGTGTAGATCCAGATCGGAAGCCATCTGATCAGGAGGCTACACTGTTTGACATTCAGTTTATGAATTTGTAGAAATAAATTACATCAAGTAATCTGATTGGTTCAAAGTCAGAGATGGGTGTGGTTAAAATGAATATTCAGCAAGAGAAGGGTTAATACTTATTTTGATTTATGTTAAAAATCAACAAACGGGCCTCCGTGGCCTAGTGGATAAGAGCGCTGACTCTTAGTCATTAGGTCTCTCACCGCCGTAGGTTCGAGCCTCGCTCGGGCCACGTGTGAGACGCCAAGTTCTGCAACGGAAGGTCAGGTGGTTTTTCTCCGGGTACTCCGGTTTTCGCCCACCTCTGAAAAACCCAAACCAAAAAAAAAAAAAAAATCAACAAGAGAAACGATCAGGAACTGATACAATCAGATGTCAAATTCGTCCCACAATATCACAAGGGAAAGAAGTCGAAACATGGAGTGACAACAGTAAATGGCCCCAGCCCCTAGGGGCTTCAAGAAATATAAGGGCTGCATGATGCTTCCACGCAGAGCTGAAACCGACCCGCACACGAGTACTAATAAACCGCTTAGAAGATCTAAGCCTGTCCAGGCAAAGCGGTGCGAGTCAGCCGGTCCATGCCTATAAACCCTGCTGGTTTAATTGGGCGACAGGGCTTGAGATGTCATTTCATCTCAATGTCGGGTATAAGTCCCACAAAATTGGAAGCATCGTCTCCAAAATAGCCTTTACAGTGTTGACGGGGACGTTAAACCTCAAATCAAACAAGACGAATGTAAACAAAACGAACAACAGGTAAACCGAGTCAGCAGCTCTTTCCCAAACAGGTGGTGACTCAGAATATTCAAACCTAACTGAAAAGGAGCAATATACATAATGGGGGAAAGAATCAGAATCACCAACATGACAAACATAAGGAGGAAGAATCAGAATAATCAACGTAACAACATATATAATCAGGGAAAGAATCAGAACCGCCAACACAAAACATGAAGGAACCACACCAAAAGCACCGACTTGGAACGGTCAGTAAAATTACTTAACTTTATTGTGTCATTTTTGTCAATGCTTTTTTATCTTAACATTTATACTAGACGTTAGTTTATCTTAACATTTATTCTAACACAGCGCGCCTATATAGGCAATGTAAAATAACTGTGTTATATTCTACAACAAATCACGGCAAGGAAGAGCGTGACGAGTGACGTCATTAAAACTGCCAATTTATGACATCACTAGTCGATTTTCTTGACGTTAGACGGTGTAACGTCATTTTCTCGCATCGAGAACGTTAGAAAATGATATAAATGCATGTGTTTCAGTCGATAATTTTAGCGGGATTTGGTCTAACAATGGCGAAAAGTTGTGAGATTTCGAAGGAAACAACAACATTATTGTCGATTTTCAGCGTGTTAGAATCGAAATAAATCAGTTCTAGTCTGTGCTTGTGATTTGTCTACTTTACAACTCACCCCCAAACTGTTATTAATTACTAAACAAATCCCAGTTAGAGCAGATCTATTTCTAAATTAAATGACTGCACGTCAACAAAAGTTGAACAGGTTATACCAGGTATATTATTAAGCCAAGTGTCTGTTTCAGGGAGACCTCCTGTAACGAAAAAGCAAGATTATGGGTATTTCAGGGGTTGGTGTGTGGAGGGTTATTTCTGATTTAAGATAGTAAATGCTACAATTGGATCAGTTAACCAACATTTGTGAAACAGAGAAACGGTATAATTTGTCATCTTTTGGAAATATCGGCTTAGAATTGCGCTATTTATTGGCAAAAGGCATTTAATTGTTGTTACTCGATGGAAAGAAGAACACGACTGATCGCCTTCCTGGGACTTAAACTAAGAAACACTTGCAAAACATACGAGTTTTTACGCAAGTAATCTAGTGAGTCGCTATTCAGAAATGCATGTAAAAAACACCCTCGCCGTATTATGTGTTCAAATCTGGCAATGAACTGCCTCCACCTGAATTGTTTTTGTGTTGTCTGTTCAATGGCCCTGTTTGTGTGTTTGATTTGAGGTTTAACGTCCCCATCAACACTGTAAAGGTCATTTTGGAGACGTTGCTTCCAATTTTGTGGGACTTTTACCCGACATTGAGATGAAATGACACCTCAAACCGTGTCGCCCAATAAAACCAATAAGGTTTAATTAATGGCCGCCATGTTAGCAGATTTTTTCGGTTAAAAGTAGTCCCGACTATTAGTAAGTAAACCGTATTGCAGAAGTATGGTGGCGTGACTATGCATTATGATACCTACTTTTCATTTTCGACGTCGTGGATACTTCTAGCAGTTTTTCGCTACTGGCGGCTGTTTAAACTACTGTAGGTCCAGCAAACCTCCCTCATTTGTGTAGCTACCGCCTGTACAGATATTGTTTTTGGTTAGAAAAACGTGACTCCCAGTCGCCTTCTTTAGACATAAACCAATAAACACTCGCAAAGCACACGAGGTCTCTGGCAAGTGAGTTAGTGAGTCGCACGAACGCGAACAAGTTAGTTCTACGGCACGCATTTGGGAAACATCTCATTGAAAGAACATATATCCGACACATAGAGGATCTTACACGAGTAATGTATTATTGCATTTTATCCCTTTTCCTCAACAAGTTTAATACATTTAATAATACATGAACACGAATGCAAGATTTGTTTTATCATATGACATTTCACGACTGTTTTATAAAACAGTGTCAATATTCCGCCATTAGAAAACGCGACGTCGTTAAGGACGTAGTATATGTAACGTCATGGGGCTTATCTAACTAATTTGCATAACTAACCCAATAGTGGATAACAGAATTTTTACATGACGTTATTTTAAAATTCTCATATGAAATATTAAAATACTACAGTTCACCTAGAAATCTTGTTCGAAGACCAGTACTTGTGTACAGAAACGTTGATGTGTAATGTTTTACATGCAACTGATGCTTTTGGTTTCCTCTCTCACTTTTCCAACAACAACAACAAAAACAAAAAAAAAAAAAAAAAAAAAAAAAAAATCATCAGAATTAGGGGATAACTATATTTGGGGCGGTAAATCGATGGTTTTTCGGTCGGAAATTTCGTCTTACGGCGACGCGTTAGCGGAGCCGTTAAACAGAATTTGCGACCGTAAAACCGACGATTTACCTCCCCAAATGACAATTTTCAATACAGTTAACCACATTCTTATGGAAGAATGTGCTATTTTCAAACTTTTGTTTCAGGGAAGACCGTTTAATTTGGTTCCAAGCGCTGTAAGCAGGTAAAACCAAATACAGCCAATGAGAAGCGACAATACATGATGAAGTCGGGTTTCCGACACTACAACGCAGAATATACCGTCGCAAATTTTTGAAGTGATCCAATCAGCCGTTCCGTTACATACGCTTGTGCAATGGAATTCTGAATGTGATACGATTGCGTTTCACCACTGATCTACGAGGCTACCCACCAGGTCAACACATCACGAAAACAAACCTATATAATTTTGACCCCCTTGAAAAATAGAAGTCGAGGCAATGATCAGGAATCGATACAATTAACCCACAGTTCCTATCAGAGACAACAAAGGGAAAGAAACACAAACATGAAACAACAGACCCTAATGGAAACATCAATAGCGGAAAGCTCCCACAAAATGGCCAATATGCTATCCAAAATAAAATAATATAAGCGACACAAACGCCCAAAGGCAAACCATAACAAAAATAAACCGCGACAGAAGAAGCAACTTGGAAAGGTCAGCGGAAACAAATTCCACCGGGGGGGGGGGGGGGGGGGGGGCTTAAATCGATTTTACGTGGCCACAATCATCGCCCTTGCTTCCGTCGCGATTGAGACAAATAATTTGTTCAGTCCACATGAAGGCCTCCTAACTCATCTTAGCAACATCTCCGTGAACACAAAAATCAAACAACCACAGATATGAAACAACGGTGAGGACTCAACAGCGAGAAACCATTGAAATGCTGGAGCAAAAGAAACAACCCACTTTTATATATAGGCAAAACCGGGTTTTACAGTCACTGTGGTAAACCGTTATTTTCTTATTTCTGTTCTAAAATATAGATTGTGGGTACTCGTTAGAATCGCCTCATCTAACGAGTACCCACAAGCTATATTTTGAGCAGAAATAAGAAAAATATCACAATATCATCTTAAATTATTCGTTTTTTTTTTCGGCGGTAAAGTTTACTATGTATTTGTATAGGCGTGTTTCGTAATGCAGCCAAATGGATGAACATCCTGGTAATTTATAAATTATACAGTGAAAAGTGGAGCGATACAATCGGACTTCAATGGCTTTAATCCCTTTGGGACCATGAAAAGTTGCTCAAGACAGCGATAATTCGAGTCACAGAGAGTCACTATCAGTGCCATAACAGAAGGCATAATAGAGATAATTCTGGGACATCTTTTCCATGTTCAATATTATAAATACATGTTGTGTGTACTCATTAGAGGCGATTCTAATCAGTACACACAGCGTATATTTGCAAGATAAATGAATAACGCGACCATAGTAATAATTTATATATTTAAGAATATGTTCAGATACATGTAATTACACATATCGTCTTGTGGTTAATAAAATAGCTAATCTGTGCACTTCGAAATTTGATGATCTGTACCATCAAGAATACTCATTGTTTCATCCGCCAAATGATGCTCTTTGTTTTTCTTTAACTATTTAGACATTTCAATAAATTTAAACATTATTGAAAAGGCCATCCATAAATGTATCAAAAGCCTTTGTCGGTGTATTGTTTTCAAATCTGCCAATAAACAGCCTCCCATTGAATTGTTTGTGTTGCGGGTTCAGTGGCCCTGGTAATAGTATTCTCAAAGTGTTGTTCCAACTACGTTAACAGTATTGCAGAAGTACCGCTGGCGAGAATGGGTTCAGTGGCCCTGGTAATAGTATTCTCAAAGTGTTGTTCCAACTACGTCAACAGTATTGCAGAAGTACCGCTGGCGAGAATGGGAATTATGACACCTACTTCTCTATTAAGCTTAACCAGACTTTTTGCTGATGATATAGAGAATACCAAGTGAGTGTCTTTTGATATCAAGTTTATCAGGCAAGGCTTTGAGAACGCTTGTAGAATCGCGAGGCTTGCCGAGCGATTCTACATGCGTTCTCGACGCCGAGCCTGATAAACTTGATATCAAATGACACGAATCTGGTATTCTATTTATCAGTTTATCCACTTGTAAACTCTTTAAATTGGCAATTTATGATCAATTACCGGTTGTCCTGAGGGTGTCCCAACATTCCCGCGCGGAATATAATCGATCAGTATATTTACTATCATCTGACCGTTATTTTCTTTTGGTAACTTTTAACGTAATTTTTCCGATTTTTAGTTATAATAACATTTCGGCCATTTTTCGGGTTGTCCGGTCCATTCAAAAAGTGCAACGTCACGTTGACGTGATAAAGCTTACTTGTCCTGAGATAGCATATCTGTATCAGGTCAATGTGTTACAATGCACTATATACAGGGGGTAACTGATAAAGTTCTTTATTATATACCCAGAAAATGTCCCGTTTACTTTGTACAGAAGATACCGGTCAATATTTTTCCATATTGCCCGTAGTCAAGTTGATATTGCCCGGAGATAAGGAGTCTCGTGCATAATAGGACTACTTTCAAATTTCCTAGTTTTGAATCATGGCACTCGGCAGCCATCTTGTCGTACGAATCGACTGAGAGAACGAAGAAATAAAACGAATGCAGGCTGTGACACAGAGCACAAAGCGCATTTTATGGTAACAAATATGACCTACCTGCAATCTGTAAAGATTTACAAAATTTTCTTTCAGTAAATCAGGAGTACTTTGAAAGAAACTAAACGGAAACTCCGGAAAAAAATGGCGTTCTGCGTTGGCAAACGTCGATGTTTTTAATGACGTCACATCAAACGACGTTAACGTCATACTGACTTTGGCGCCATTGGGCGTGGTTTTGCAATGTGTAGGAAGACATCAAACGAGCTGCATTATTTTCTATTTTAAGCTACTTAAAAGTATATATTATCATTTTACATTCAGATTTCTATTCCAGGCAGTCCTGAGTTTTAAAAGAGCTAAAGTTTTGGATATATAATAAAAAGGTTATTGACTTTATATTGTGAAATATTCGGCCCTCGTTCATATGGCGGAGACGCACTCGCAAGCTCGTGCGTCCTTCGCCATATGAACTTGGGCCGAATAGTTCACAATATAAAGTCAATAACCTATAATTATTCTATTCAGCTTCATCATTGGAAGATATTCAGGGAATAATAAATCACGATCTTCGTATTTTATCGGCATGGTCAAAACAGTGGCTAGTTACTTTTAATTCACTAAAGACAGAAGCAGTTATTTTTCCTTTAAAACCTTTTGAGCATTTTCCAGATATATTTTTAGACGGAATCCCATTAAAATTCGTCCCGGAACAAAAGCATTTAGGTATAACATTAAGTTGTAATGGTCAGTGGAAAAAACATATTGAAAACATCATCTCAAGCGCAGCAAAAGTAATTGGGATAATGCGTATACTTAAATATATATTTCACAGGGTTGCACTTAACCAAATTTATTTATCATGTGTACTTCCCATTACTGAGTATTCTTGCATTGTTTTGGATGGATGCACAGCCCAAGACTGCCAGTCTTTGGAGGAACTACAGCACCAAGCTATTTCATGGAAGGCGAACGGTACATTTCCGTACTACACGCCAGAATAAGAAATAATCGTAGTAATCTGAAAAACGATCTGTATACAAATCACTTGGCTCAAAGTCCTAACTGCAACTGCTCAGAAGTTAGCGAGGATGCTGAGCATTTCTTCTTTGCTTGTTCCAATTTTACAAGAGAATGAATTACTTTCTTTCAGTCGACACGGACATTTCATCCGCTTAATTTAAATAAGGCTCTGTTTGGTGATGATACATTATCAGCTCAAGATAACGGTATTCTTTTTAAAGCCGTGCAAACGTATATTAAAAACACTGGGGGATTTAGCCAAAATGCCTAATTTAATTTATCTCATATTGTAACACTTCTATATGCCTCAACCCGGGGGTTTCTTGACGACTTGCAATTAGCGGTTATTTATTTATTTTTTTATTATTATTATTTGATGATTTATCTATCTGATATAATTCTGCGTTTTATGTAGTTTGCTTGTATGTGTCCTACATATATAATCAAATAGCCATGTTCATGTGTTCTATATGTATTAGTGTCAACTTTGTATGGGGAGGGCCGTGACTAATGTTGTGAGAACTTGTGGCCCGACCCATTTGCTTTGTAGTTGCAATAAAAAATGATTAAACTAAACTACTTCTCATTCTCGAGGTTGTGGATACTTTTATTTTACCACTAACAACGACTATTTAAATCTGCAAACACTTTTTGCAAAATTTACGGCTAACAATACAAAATAGAAGTGAAGGCAATGATCAGGAATCGATACAATTAACCCACAGCTCCGATCAGAGACACCAAAGGGAAAGAAGCACAGACATGAAACAAATAGACCCTAATGCGATTATCAATAGCGGAGAGTCAAAAGGACAGTCACTTTCCCACAAAATGGCCAATTGGCTACCCAAAACAAAATAATTACAAGCGACACACACACTCTCTCAAAGACAAACCATAACAAAAATTAAACCGCCTTAGAACGGTCAGTGAAACGAATTCCACTTGCCAACCGTGATTGGGCTAACTACCATGCATGCAATCTGTCGTATAACATTTATGTTGTACCCCATCTTTTTATATCGGAGAATGATTTTCGAAATTGGGTGCTGAAGTCCTTGCATTTATGTATTTTCCTGAATTTATATACCAAGTTACAATAAAAGTTGGGTTCCGATAGACCTTGCTGCAGAAGAGATTTAAGCCCAACATTGAATTTTGAAATTAAATCGGAATGACGTCTGTAAAATTTTAAAAATGCTTTGAGTAGTTTATGATACCGATAACCCTGATTAAGAAGTTTAGCAGTTAACAGTTAATTACGAGTGTTGAAGTCAGATACATGACTAGACACTCTGGCAAATCGAATTAAATGCGAAATATAAACGCCTTAGGTTGCCGCACGAGGGAAAGGAAAATTTACAATCTCAAAATCAAAATCATCGCGTTTATCATAAATTTTGCAAGGAACAAACCCATCTACAATAGATAGATGTAAATCCAAAAACAAACCTGGCTCCCCTACAATTGGACATGCATCACTCCAAACTAATTAACTGGGAGAATCCAATTGTCTTGTATGGGTTAATGACACAAAGATTTACAAAATCAACCCACACTGCGTACTTTTAACCCATTTTGTACTGAATGGAATCATAATAGAAATGGAGGCAATGATCAGGAATCGATACAATTAACCCGCACAACCCATAAACCTTATATCAGTATGAAACGTGTCCATTTCAATTTAGGTATGTCTGGTTGTGGCTTCTTCAAAATTTATCTGGAAAATGGCTGAACATTTCGCAAACATGCAGTGTATGCCCTAATGAGACTTCGCGTTCTGTGGTACCTGATCTGGGTCTGTACTGTTTTCCAGTTGCCAGTTTGGGGATTTCCAGTACAAATTGATCTGTAAAATGGGCTAATTGTACTGATCTATAAACAGACGCTGAATGGCGTTATCCAAAGGATAACCATTTCTAGAACATATTTAACGTCACTACAGCTGGCGGCCGTAAAAAGTCTCCCTGCCCTACATCATAGTGTAGTTTATATTTTCTTGTCCTTTGGGATCATTGATTCCATTGTGGAATTTTGAAAATATCTGAGGGTCCGTGATGAGGCCTAATTGACCGAAACTAGCTAGTCTGGCCCAGAAAACATGTACACTCCATATTTCTCAGTTCTGTGGTGTATTCCGTGCTTCCAAAGGATAACCCTTTCTAGAACATATTTAACGTCACTACAGCTGATGTCTGGGAATGTGTGGCGGCCGTAAAAAATCTCCCTGCCCTACATCATAGTGTAGTTTATATTTTCTTGTCCACTGGGATTATTGATTCCATTGTGGAATTTTGAAAATATCTGAGGGTCACTGATGAGGCCTAATTGGCCGAAACTAGCTAGTCTAGCCCAGCAAACATGTACACTCCATACTTCTCAGTTCTGTGGTGTATTCCTTGCTTCCAAAGGATAACCCTTTCTAGAACATATTTAACGTCACTACAGCTGGTATCTGGGAATGTGTGGCGGCCGTAAAAAATCTCCCTGCCCTACATCATAGTGTAGTTTATATTTTCTTGTCCATTGGGATTATTGATTCCATTGTGGAATTTTGAAAATATCTGAGGGTCACTGATGAGGCCTAATTGGCCGAAACTAGCTAGTCTGGTCCAGAAAACATGTACACTCCATATTTCTCAGTTCTGTGGTGTATGCCTTGCTTCCAAAGGATATCCCTTTCTAGAACATATTTAGCGTCACTACAGCTGATGTCTGGGAATGTGTGGCGGCCGTAAAAAGTCTCCCTACCCTACATCATAGTGTAGTTTATATTTGCTTGTCCTCTGGGATCATTGATTCCATTGTGGAATTTTGAAAATATCTGAGGGTCACTGATGAGGCTTATTGGCCGAAACTAGCTAGTCTGGCCCAGAAAACATGTACACTCCATATTTCTCAGTTCGGTGGTGTATTCCTCGCTTCCAAAGGATAACCCTTTCTGGAATATATTTAGTTTAAATTGTTTTAATTCACGTTTTTTTTACAGGGAGAATCCCTCAGAGAACCCCTGTCACGGTTAACTTTATGGATAAATTCATAAAACATTCAAGTTATATTATATTTATTACCATCGGCTGTTTCATTTTATGAGGAACGTTTGAAACTATTTCGAATATGGGCCTATTACTTTTTTAAGGTGTCTATTGGTGGTGATTAGGTCGTATGCATTAATGCCAAAAGTAGTGCCAAAATCACACTCTTGAATACTGTGGGGCTATCGCTCCCAAAATGAAATTCACTCCTCTAATAAATAAAAGTGAAGACAATGATCAGGAATCGATACAATTAACCCACAGCTCCGATCAGAGACACACAAGGGAAAGAAGCATAAACATGAAACAACTAGACCCTGATGGAAACATCAATAGCGGAAAGCCAACAGGACAGTCACGTTCCCACAAATGGCCAATTGGCTATCCAAAACAAAATAATATAAGCGATACACACACTCAATGACAATCAATAATAAAAATAAACCGCGACAGACAAACCGCCTTGGAACTGTCAGTGAAAAATTCGTATATTATTTTATCTTTACTAAAAAATATCCGGGTGACAAAGGTTGTACGTGCTCGTTAAAACCGCATCATTGTGGTGGTTCTAACGAGTACCTACAACCAATGTCTTAGAGCAGAAATTAGTAAATAATGTATACCTCTGTAAACCATAATTTTCGCGATATAAATTGGGGTTTAAGGGTGTGTTCAATTCACGGAAGTGTTAGCTTGACGCTGATCGCTGAAACATACTCTAGAATTGAAATACAAAATTAATGTCCACGCATTAGGGCGTAGACATTATACACATTGAGTTTAACACACTGAAGTACAGCCATTAGTTACCCACAATGCAGGTTGGTCTTTATATTTATGCAACAAGTATAAGCTTTCACAAGGAGAAAAGAAGCGGCTCATAACAAGAATAGTCTTTCACAAAAAGAGGCCCACGGGCAGAGCTCTGGCACAGAATTGTTATCACATTTGTACAAGCCCATATTTGCTGTCAAATTTGTACAAAATATACACCCTAGACGGACCACTGCCTATCCTTTAAGCACCATAGGCCTCGCCGTTACCAATAATTTTCGATGTATCTTCAATCTTCTATAAAATATGGGAAAGATGTCCTCTTTACTTCTCCAACAATTTATAAACGTTCATTTGATAAGATCTTACAAGATATTGTGTTGCACATGTGCCTTTTTAAAGATGAAAAAGTACTTCCTGACACAATAACAGCATTTGCAACTTTGCATTTGCATTTCCATCACGTGAACAAGTCCGTGAAATGAACACCCCCTTACACCCCACTTTATATAGAGAAAACTGGGGTTTACGGGGGTAAACAATATTTTTCTTATTTCTGCTCCAAGACATAGGTTGTGGATACTCGTTAGAACCGCCTCAATGAGGCGGTTCTAACGAGTACCCACAACCTATGTTTGCAGTATAAATAAGAAAAATATCACAGATTTTCGTCAGAAAAGTAGCCATTTTGGAGATGTAAAAATTGCACTATATTGCACGGGTGTGTTATCGTAATGTCAATCATTATACTTTAGTCGGCAGGATCATGGGTGCAGACTGGCAATTAGAATTTTGCCAAAGACATTCAATTCAATTGTTTAAACACATTTCTGGCATACAACTCTAGACATTCACATTAAATACCTTTTTGTTAAAGCTATATACTTGTACTACGCAATGTCTGACCAAATCTCCTTACTGGAGCCCTGAAATACGTTTTTAAAGCTTCCGCAAAAATGTATCTTATTAAGAGTCTATTCACTCACAATAAACGCATTCGCTATAACTAGTCTTTTATGTGGCGGATAAGCAGAACAGAATGATCACGTTGATCACATGAGCAGACCTAATACATATACGAGAAGTGGCATGAAGAACACTTAGATAGTAGTAGAATGACTTAAATACGTTTTGCAAAACATTGATTGTGGCGGCGGGTGGGTGGGTGGGTGGGGGGGGGGGGGCGTTTGCGTGTCGCCCCCAGAGTTAATTTACCCTTTCAGGTGACATTATTTCATAATTAACTCCGGAAGGTGAACGTTAAAACATGGGTCAGAACTGACATCGGTATAAGTACCAAAATGTTTGTCGGGGGGGGGGGGGGGGGGGGGATTGCGTGTCGCCCCCAGAGTTAATTTACCGTTTCAGGTGACATTATTTCATAATTAACTCCGGAAGGTGAACGTTAAAACATGGGTCAGAACTGACATCGGTATAAGTACCAAAATGTTTGTCGGGGGGGGGGGGGGGGGATTGCGTGTCGCCCCCAGAGTTAATTTACCGTTTCAGGTGACATTATTTCATAATTAACTCAGGAAGGTGAACGTTAAAACATGGGTCAGAACTGACATCGGTATAAGTACCAAAATGTTTGTCAAACTATCATACACTAGAACTTCGATGGCTCGAACACCGATGGCTCGTTTACCATGGATGTGTCGAACCCATTCTGGAGTCCCTAGCGAAATCCTCTACGTAAGAAATAGTGGAGGATAATAAAGAAAATTTTAGTCTTTTATCTTGCAAATGTATGCTGTGTGTACTCATTAGAATCGCCTCATTGAGGCGATTCTAATGAGTTCACACGGCATACATTGTCATTATAGAACAGCGAAAAGATGTCTAAAAGTATCTCGTTATGACTCCTGACAGTAGCTTCAGTGGCTCGAACTACCCCTGTCTCGAACAGATTTTCGAGGTACCACAGGTGTTCGAGCCATTGAAGTTCGACTGTATTTAAAAGATGTGGTTGTAAATTGGTACCCCAATGACTGTACATGAGAGCTATTTATAATTTGTTGTAGAAAGCAGTTTAGAATTCCTACGCTTATTTACTCAATTGACCTAATTTCCCACCGGCCCCGATAGCTCAGTTGGTAGAGTGTCCGCTCCGGGGAACGGGAGGTCAAGGGTTCGATCCCGGGCCGCGACATACCAAAGTCGTTAAGAATGGTACTAGCTGCTCCTCGCTTGGCACTCAGATTTACGGGGTAGAGCTAGGACTGGTCGACCCAGTGTCAGGATAATGTGACTGGGTGTGGTGTCATGTAATGTGTCTGGGACATGATACTTCCGTGAGGCAGCACTATAAAAGTGAGCATTGAGCTCCCTGTCGCAACCAGACACCGTCGTGATATGACTGAAAAATTGTTGAAAGCGACGTTAAACCCGAATTCACACACACACACAAACCTAATTTCCCAATTAACCCAAATCGGGGCATTAAAATATAGGTCCATTCAGCAAACCTATCGTCAAAACTTCATCACGAAAACACGCCTATATAATTTTGACCCCTTTGAACCCCACTTTTATGTAGTAAAGCTGGGGTGTATTTGTTTGTGTGTTTGATTTGAGGTTTAACGTCACCGTCAACACTGTAAAGGTCATTTTGGAGACGTTGATTCCATTTTTGTTGGACTTTTACCCGACATTAAGATGTTATGACATCTCACGCCCTGCCACCATATGATACCAATAGGGTTTATAAGCAAAACTGGGGCTACCTAGTTTTTTCTTATTTCTGCTCTAAAATATAGGTTGTGGGTACTCGATGAGGCGGTTCTAACGTGTTCCCACAATCTGTATTTTGAGCAGAAATAAGAAAAATTATCACATTTTTTCATCTTAAATTTAGTTTTTTTTTCGGCGGTAAATTTTCCAATATATTTGACTAGGCGTGTTTAAAATGCACTGCATATTAGAACTGTTGCCTGTATCGGTGTTAATCCCATACATCTAGCGCATATAATAAATTTGTTTATATGCAAAAAGCATTTTAATAAATCCTACGATTTCAATTTATATCTCACCTTATCACTGCTCGGTCGAAACCCGTAGCAGCTTTACGAAGTACCGACTCTGCCGACAGCACAGGTACAGATTTTGGTATTACCCCCGTGACAAAGCGTTGTTATTGCAAACGTTGGAGATCGATAAGAATAATTTAATGTTATTAATCAAATAATTTCATATTGGCCCAGGTACAGGTCCGAGGTCTGCTGTATTGGCACGAGGCCGAAGGCCGAGGCCAATACAGCTGACCGAGGACCTGTAACTGGGCCAATACGAAATAACTTGATTAATGATAATTTTATTAATTGACGCAATTAAAAACATGATTTATGATTTTTGAATATTGGTTGACCTTGTGTAATATAGGATAATCAATTAATAATGTCCTATAAGGCACAAATACTCGTGCAACAGAAATTCAAATAATGTCATATAAGGCACCAATACTCAAGAAACAGAAATTCTACGAAAATCTTGATAAGTCAAACTATAATAAACATTTAATATTGCCAGTGTTACGACAAGGAGTTTCCTACACCCATAATGACTGAATTGAAGACATAATGAAACCATTACAAGAACGTATTAGCAATTACAGAGAAATGTTGTAATTGCGTATATCTACGGAACCCTGGAAGGGACAAGCATTTTTTTAATATGTTGTGCGAACACGATAACACCTTGTGCGCAAAAGATATTATATTGTGCGAACAACATGGTATCTTGTGCGCAAGGTCATTATCTTGTGTGCACAAGATAATATATTGTTCGCACAACATATTATCTTGTTCGCACAACAGAACATATTGTGCGCACAAGATATTATCTTGTGCGCAGGACATATTATCTTGTTTGCATAACATAGATCTTGTGGGGCAACATGATATGCGTTTGATTAAATTGTGCTAACAAGATAATATGTTGTGCGAACAAGATATTAAGTTGTGCGATCAAAATATTACATTGTGAGCACAAGAACATGTATTGTGCGCACAAGAACATATTTTGTGCGCACAAGATATTATGATGTCCATACAAAATACTAAGTTGTGCGAACAAGATAATATCTTGTGCGGTATGTTGTCTGCACAAGATCTATGTTGTGCAAACAAGATAATATCTTGTGCGCACAAGATATTTAGTTGTGCGACCAAGATAATGTGTTGTGCAAACAAGATAATAAGTTGTGCGCACAAGATATTATGTTGTCCGCACAAGATCTACGTTGTGCAAACAAGATAATATCTTGTGCGCACAAGATATTAAGTTGTGCGAACAAGATATTATCTTGTGCGCACAAGATATTATGTTGTTCGCACAACATATTAATATTAAAATAAATTGCATGTCCCTTCCAGGGTTCCGTAGTTACAAACACGTATATGTTAACTGAGTAGACAGGTTTCTATTTATTGTACGATAAGATATATAAGATATGTCATGTTGATTCCCTGTTCATTTTTAGTTTATACTAATTTATTTTTAGTTCGATTGCGATGGAAGCTTAAAGCTTATTATTTAATCGCTCTCGAACACTCATTCCAGATGTTTTCACGCGCGCGAGCGAGAGGCAGTGACTACACCACTGCTACCCTTTGAAACCTGAGTGGATTGAGGCAGCGTCATTACGTGTCTTGCCCAAGGACACACCTCGATACCGGGTGCCGGATTCGAACGCACAACCTCTCGATCATGAGTCGAACGCGTTAACCACTGCGCTATCGAGGCTGACTTGTTCATTTTTCTTAGTAAAAGATAGTTTCTACAGATGTATGGCCTAGATTTTACATGCACGTAAAGGATGCTGTGTATGTCATAATAGACATTTTAAACATTTTCAACGGCGTTAAGATAAACGTCACTTCTCTTATATATGCTGGTTGGCCTGTTCAGTAATCCGTACAGACAGTACATCGAAGCGAGCTATATGTCGTATGGCCATCGCATGATCGAAACACACCCAATCATGCACATGACGTAATTGAGACGTCATAGCAACGTCCGTACAACGTCATGACGTTTATGCAACGTCACATCTACGTCGGTGTAACGTCATGATGTTTACGCAACGTCACATCTACGTCAGTGCAACATCATGACGTTTGTACAACGTCACATCTACGTCGGTGCAACGTCGTGACGTTTATGCAACGCCACATCTACGTCTGTACAACGTCATGACGTTAAAGCAACGTCACATCTACGTCGGTGCAAAGTCGTGGAGTTTATGCAACGTCACATCTACGTTTGTACAACGTCATGACGTTTATGCAACGTCACATCTACGTCTGTACAACGTCATGACGTTTATGCAACGTCACATCTACGTCGGTGCAAAGTCGTGACGTTAATACAACGTCACATCTACGTCTGTACAACGTCATGTTGTTTATGTTACGTCATATCTACGTCGGTGCAACGTCGTGACATTGCATCGACGTTGATTTAACGTAGCCCTATCGACGTTTGCCTGCTTGACATAGCCTGAAACATCCCTCTGTAAGTCCAGGACATCGCAACTTTGACTGTAGGACAGAACACAATTCTATTAGGCGACGTTGCACGTGTCAAGCAAAGGCTGACATGAGTAAGTAGCAATTTTCTTTGTTTTTCTAGATACAGCGCTTCAATTTTAAGTAAATGTTCTTCATAGATTTAATTAGTTTTCGCTCTGTATATCAATCAAGAGTGATCTCTTTGTGCTATGCCGATGAGTTTTGTTTGTTTGATTTGAAGTTAAACGTCCCCGTCAACACTGTATAGGTCATTTTGGAGACGTTGCTTCCGATTTTGTGGGACTTTAACCCGACATTGAGATGAAAGGACATTTCAAGCCCTGTCGCCCGGTCTATAAGCATGGACGGACCGACTCGCACCGCTTTGCCTGGGCAGGCCTTGATCATCTAAGCCGTTTACCAGTAGTCGTGTGAGGTCGGTTTCCGCTCTGCGTGGAAGCAACATGTAGCCGGTCTATTTCCTCAAGCCCCGATGGGCGGGGGCCAACTATGCCGATGAGAAAGAATTATGCAAACGCTCGGGTAATGAGTTAATAGCGTGCGTCTAGTCCATTCGGAACCCTGGAAGGGACTTACAATTTATTTTAATATGTTGTGCGAATAAGATAATATCTTGTGTGCTATTGTGCGAATAACATAATATCTTGTGCGCACAAGTTATTATCTTGTGTGTACAACATAATATCTTGATCGCGTAACTTAATATCTTGTATGCAAAAGATATTATCTTGTTTGTACACCATAGACCTTGTGCGGACAAGATAATAGATAATATATTATGCGCACAACTTATTATCATAGTACCTTGTGCGCACAAGATAGTATCTTGTGCACACACGTTATTATCTTGTTCACGCAAAGAGCTTGTGCAGAAAGCATAATATCTTATGCGCACAAGATATTATCTTGTTCGCACAACTTAATAGCTGGTGCGGACAACATAATATCCTGTGCGCACAAGATATGTGCGGACAACATAATATCCTGTGCGCTCAAGATATCATCTTGTTCGCACAAGATATTATCTTGATAGCACAATATAATCAGACGCATAAGGTATTATGTTGTCCGCACAAGATCTATATTGTGCCAACAAGATAATATTTTGTGCGCACAAGATATTAAGTTGTGCATACAAGATATTATCTGGTGCGCACAATATTTTGTGCGCACAAGATATTATGTTCTCCAGACAAGATATATTATGTTGTCCGCACAATATCTTTTGCGCACAAGATAATATGTTGTTATTATCTTGTTCGCACAACATAATATTTTGTGCGCACAATATATACCGCTGGTAAAAAGTTAAGCATATTTGTCTTTGAATGCCGAAAATTTTGCCGTATCAAAATTAAGGATTTTGATTTTTGGATATCAGTAAAAGATGCCTTTTCTGAGAAGATTCTCATATACAACAGGTTATTTTTGCATAATACGACTTCACAGCTCATCGATATTGATGCATGGTCAAATCATGCAAATATCCATTTTGCCATGTATACATTTTGGAACACACAAACAATAAACATGGTTAGAAGAAGATGTTCTGTTGGTGAAAATGGCGAATAATTGGCATTGTGGAATCAGGCATGAAGCAGAAGGACATAGCCAGGCGACTTAACATAACGCAGAGCCAAGTAAGTCGCCTTCTAACCAAACACCGCCAAACAGGCAATGTGACGGACAGACCCAGGTCTGGTCGACCAAAAGCCACTACGCCGAGAGATGACCGCCGCATGTGTACTCTTGCCTGTCAGAACAGGTTCTGGTCTGCGGAACAGGTGCGGCAAGAGCTTCAAAGGGGAACGGGCATACGAGTTCCCAGAGAACTTGTTAACAAACGGCTCTTGGCAAGGGGTCTGAAATCTCAAAACCGGCAAAAAGACCAAATTTAAGACCACATCATAAGACTGACAGACTGAACTGGGCAAGGGCGCGTCAACACTACAGAATTCGAGAGTGGAGAAAGGTTTTATGATCCGATGAAAGCAGGTTTTGTCTTTATCATGAGGACGGTCGTAGACGCGTTAGACGTCAGCCCGGTTAAAGATATAGGGACGATTGCGTTGACGTTAAAGTTGCTGGTGGTGGAGGTAGTGTTATGGTCTGGGGAGCCTTTTCTTATCACCATGTAATGCAATTGAAAGTAATGGAAGGTACCATGAATGCGGTGAAATACAGGGACTAGATATTGGAGCCAATAGTGAGGCCTTTTCTTGAAAGCCCAAATGGACAAGGTATGAGCTTTCAAGATGACAATGCCCGTCCGCACAGAGCCCGTGTGATAGACGACTATAAAAATGCACACAACATTAGAAGTATTCCATGGCCATCTCTAAGTCCTGACCTCAATCCCATTGAGCACCTATGGGGTGAGTTTGGGGCGCAGGATATACCGACTTGAACACCCTGTACAGAATCTGAGACAGCTTGAGCAAGCAATATTGCAAGAATGGGACCAGATTCCGGAACTTAGGCGTAAACGTTTGGTGGCGCCTATGTTTAAACGGTGTGCTGAAGTCATTCGGAATAATGGAGGACATACCCATTATTAGGCAACCATTAGAGACATTCAATATTCTGACAAAATCGTATGAATTACAGTTGGGCATGATTGAAAAACACGCAAAAAGGAATTTGAGGTGACAGCGATGCATTTTGAACCGACGGTGAGATTCTGAAAATGGCATGTTTTCAGTACTTTCTGTGGGTGTAAATGTTCACATGACAATTTTGTGCTATCATACAATCTAATTTAATTTTAAATAACACGGATATGTACATGAATATCCAATGTGTTCAACAACAATCGTTAAAAATGAATTCTTTTTTTAAAAATGTGATTTGTTTTGAAAATAAAATTGGTCATAAATTGTCAACAAAAATATGCTTAACTTTTTACCAGCGGTATATTAAGTTGTGCAAACAAGATCTTATGTTGTCCACACAAGATATATTATGTTGTCCGCACAATATCTTGTGCGCACAACATATCTTTTGCGCACGATATAATATCTTGTTCGCAGCTCGCACAACATATTAAAAAATGCACGGATTGGTGGTTGTAGGTTTTTTATTATGCTCCCCGAAGAATTTCGGGGGAGCATATAGTCGCCGCTTCGCCCGTGCGTCCGTACGTATGTACGTCCGTGCGACCGTTCCGCTCTTATCCAGAAACAACTGGTCGCATTCCAATGAAACTTCATTGGAATATTTATTATCAAAGATGGATGCGCATATCACCTGGGTGTTTTGGATTTATGATTTTTCCAACAGTCATGGCCCTTTGATGAATTCTGCATGAATATATAGGGTACTGTTTGTGTCCACGCGAAGTCTCAGCAACTACTTGCAGAAATTCAACGAAACTTCAACGGAATGTTAAGCAGTGATAGGGAATGCGCATATTATCCGTGCTATCTGGTTAGATGATTTGTCACAGAGTTTTGGTACTTTGTTTAAAGCTGCAGTGTAAGGTAACTGGCTATTTTTAGAAAAACTTTGCCATCATTCTGAAGCCTACATTTATTGATGGATTTTAAAATAACTTTACACAAATATTGGCTATGATAATATCTTGAGCATGTTTGACTTTCAGGGTCCTGGGCTCAAGGTCAAGGTCAGTGTGGCTATTTTTAGAAAAAAATTGTTTTCACTCTATTGCCTACATTTGTTAATGGATTTTAATATAATTTCATTCAAATGTGAGTATGATAATATCTCGAGCAAGTTCAACTTTCAGGGTTCTGGGCTCAAGGTCAAGGTCACTGCGGCTATTTTTTAGAAAAAAAATCTTTGTCATCGCTCTAGGGTCGTCATTTGCTGATGGATTTTAATACAACTTGACACAAATGTTGGGTATAATTATATCTCGAGCAAGTTCGACTTTCAGGATCTTGGGCTCAAGATTAAGGTCACTATGGCTATGTTTAGAAAAAAAAACTTTATCACTCTAGTGCCTACATTTATTGATGAATTTTAATATAATTTCACACAATGTTGGGTATGATAATATCTCGAGCAAGTTTGACTTTCAGGGTCCTGGGCTACAGGTCAAGGTCACTGCGCCTATTTTTAGAAAAAACTTTGTCATCGCTCTAGCGTCGTCATTTGCTAATGGAATTTAATATAACTTCACACAAATGTTCGGTATGATAATATCTCGAGCAGGTATGTCTTTCAGGGTCCTTGGCTCAGGGTGAATGTCACTACGGCTATTTTTAGAACAAACTTGCTGAAGGCAGAAATCTTTCCAACTGTAAACGGAGTTCCATTGCACACAGCCTTTCATTGTCAACCTCTCATCATTCTGATATGACTGAAATACTGCTAAAAAGGATGTAAAATTGCAAGTCATCCATCTACATTAGAGTTGCAGATAAATTGGATCAAAGTGAAAGAAGCTAGTCTTGGCAGATGGTCAAAATGACCTTTTTTGACAGTCAAGGGGATAGGATCAGATCCATTTTCGAACCCGTGTGATATTTTATATGCATGCAAAGGCACCCAATACGGAACCATACCTTGAGGCAGTCCTACGAGGATTGCCTCTGTGTACGAGAGTAAGGTTTCAATATTTTGTATTAAACAGTTTTACCCAATTAATATAGCTAAACTACCACCCAGGATCTTGGGGGTATGGTATCTAGTAGAAGCACTGTGCAATATTTGAAAGTTGAAGGACTTTTATTTCCGGAGACTAAAGTCACCGGGTCAAGGTGCCTGCCTAGGCAGGAGCTCATGGAGATGTTTCATGCAAGGTTTGATGGTTGGTTAGTCTTGTAGCTGATTATACTTCTAACTTCGACGTAAATGTCGAACTTCGCCATAATGGTCAGAGTCACAGGAGCGCAAAATATAGGTCAATGTCACAAGGTTAAGGTGCCTACCAAGTCTGAAGATCAGGGAGATGTTTAATGTCATGTCGACTTAAAGGCTAACAGACGGACGGACGTACGGACGGAAACGCGGACGCCCATGTCGCACCCTCCTACAAGCAGGTCAACAACAATAGTAGATAATACAAGGTGGAGTGGAAGGTTTGAGCAATTTGGTTGACTGTGGCCCGAGAAACGGTATAATTCACAATGCCTCATGGTGACAAGGGGGTGGAGTGAGGTGGAAGTGAAAAACCCTTGTAACAAGAAAGCTACATGCCAGACGTGAAGGCTCTATCTCAAATGATTCAAAAGTAGTGTTAAAGTAGGTCACGTGACTAGGTCATGGTCATAGATCAGAATTTTTGTATGGGTGGGGTCCCCTTGTCACGAGTAATCTACCAAATATGATGGCTCTATATAAAATGGTTCAAAAGTTATGATAAAGTAGGTCACAGGTCAAGGTCACAAGTCAAACATTTTTGTATGAGTGGGAAGCCCTTGTCACAAGGCACCACCATGTCAAATATAAAGGCTCTATCTCAAATGGTTTAAACGTTATTATAAAGTAGGTCATAGGTCAAGGTCAAAGGACAAGAGATTTTTATGGGTGGGAAGTCCTTGTTACCTGGAATATACATGCCAAATATGAATGGTCTATTTCAAATGGTTTAAAATGTATGATAAACAGATCACTGTCAAGGTCATTTGTCACAAGAAACCTACAAGCCGAATATGGAGGCTTTATCTCAAATGGTTCAAAAGTTATGACCAATGTTATTTTTGTTTTAAAATAGGCAACAGATCAAGGTCAAAATGTTTTGTATGAGTGGTAAGCCCTTGTCACAAAAAACATACATGCCCAATATGAAGGTTCTATCGCAAAGGGTTCATATGTTATCACCAATGTTATCTTAGTTCTTTAAAGTAGGTCACAGATCATGGTCAACATGTTTTGAATGAGTGGGAAGTCCTTGTCATAAGAACCAACACGACAAATATGCAAGCTTTATCTGGAACGCTTCAAAAGTTATGACCAATATCATTTTTAAAGTAGGGCACAGGTCAAGTTCAAGGTCACAGGAGAAATTGACCCAAATATTGTCAAGCTGGTCATTCCAAGCAAGTTAGATGGTGATTGGGCCATGTTTGGCCTCTAGATTGTGCAGAATTGTTTCCATGACTTGACTTACTGAGCTACTTATTGACCAAACATGCCATATTCAAACTTGGCAGAGAATGTGCCATGATGATCATTCAGAGCAAGTTTGATAATGAGCTGACTCGAATGTTCACAAGGTTTTACTATGATTTGACCAACTGGTCTACTTTTTAACCTGACATGACCAGTATTCGAACTTGACTGAGATATTGTCAAGATGATAATTCTGACCGAGTTTGATGATGATTGGACCAAAGTTTTTTCTATGATTTGACCTACTGACCTATTTTTAATCCAGCATGACCCATATTGGAACTTGACTGAGATATTGTCAAGATGATCATTCTGAACAAGTTTTATTAATGACGATTGGACCAAACTTGTGGCATATAGAGTATTCGCAAGTTTTTTTCCATGATTTGACCTACTGACCTATTTTTGACCCGACATTACCCATATTCAAGCTTGACAGAGATATTGTCAAGATGATTATTCTGAGGAAGTTTGATGGTGATTGGACCAATACTTTGGATACGAGGGTGCTCACGGGTTTTTTTCTGTGATTTGTCCTATTTACCTACATTTTAACCCAACATGACCCATATTTGAACTTGAGATATTGTAAAGATGATCATTCTTAGCAAGTTTGATGATGATTGGACCAAACTTGTATGATTTGACCTACTGTCCTAGTCTTTGACCCGACATGACCCATATTCGGATGTGACAAAGACGTTGACCGAGATATTATCAAGATGACTATTCTGACTAAGTCGGATGATGATTGGACCAAAACTGTGACCTCTAGAGTGCACACAATGTTTTTCTATGATTTGACCTACTATTTGACCCGACATGACCCAAATTCGAACATGTCCGAGTTATTATCATGATGATATCATACTGAACAACTTTGATTGATTGATTGATTGATTTGAGGATTAACGTCCCCGTCAACACTGTAAAGATCATTTTTGAGACGTTGCTTCCAATTTTGTGGGACTTTTACCCGACATTGTGATGAAATGACATCTCAAGTCCTGCGGTTCAATGAAACCAATAGGGTTTATAAGCATGGACGGTACGACTCGCACCGCTTTGCCTGGGCAGGCTTAGATCCTATAAGCCGTTTACCAGTACTCGTGTGTGCGGATCGGTTTTAGCTCTGCGTGGAAACATCATGCAGCCCATCTTTTTCTTCAAGCCCCGATGGGTGGGGGCCGAGACCAACTTTGGTGCTGATTGGCCCGAAACTAAGGCCTCTAGAGTGCTCATAAGAAAAAATTAAGCACGCACGACGCACGACGACGCCGGGCATCTCACACTCACAAAAGCTAACCATGACATTCGGCTCACACGCATATAAGTGGCAGTCCCAGTTCAAACAGACAAATGCCATGTGTCTTCAGTACGAATTATACCTATATCGGACGCGGTGTCACATGTAACGATTTTAACCCTTTTTGGTACCAAATGGAGTGAGTGAGTGTTTGAGTTTTACGTCCTACCAACAGCTATGGTCATACGGAGACGGGACCTCGGTTTAAAGGCTCATCCAAAAGTCTGCTGCCAAATGGAATCTTCCTCCTTATATTTATAGCCGGAGTCCATTTCTAAATTTAGGGGTGTCAGGTTGTGTTTACTTCAATATTGATTAGAGAAATGGCTGGACTCTTTGCAAACAGTGTAGTCCCTGATCAGACGCCGCGTCTGCGGCGTCGGATCTGGGTCTGCTCTGTTTGCCAGGGTACCCGTTTAGGGGTTTCCGGTACAAAATAGGTTAATATGGACGCCCTAGTGTTTCACGTGAGCAGTAACCACTTCTATATATCAGAAGCCTCCTTGGTGTAGTGGTTACGCTACTTGCCATGTAAACAAGGGGTCGCAGGATCGATCCCGGGCTTCTCCAGACTTTCGGATGAGTCTTTAAACCGAGGTCCCGTCTCCGTATGACCTTAGCTGTTGGTGGGACGTAAAACTAACACTCACCCACTTCTATATATGGTATAAAAGGGTGTGCCGAACCTGGTAGTGAATGGAAAATGTAGGTTACGTCTGTGAGAGAGCATTTTTATCCTGAGCCTTGTTTCGTCCGAAGGGAGACCTTCAAAATCTCAGTGGCGCTGTTGACGGGACATATAATCACTCAACTTTTCATGTCACACATAAAATATATTCTAAAGGTAATTAACAAACGCCATTATTTGTGACCGTTTCAATTTTTCTAACTTTGCATAACTCATACCAGAATATAAAAGGCTCACATACACCGGAAGTTAGAATATTTTGCTTCCATATTTCATTTGAAAAAATATAGTCCCGAATGGCGGAGGCAGATTACAAATAGAATTTTAGCCATGGTTTTGGATGACGCCCTACTGTCACTACACGCTGTTTCAACGCATGTACCCTTCTCAATGCGATGTTGTGGTATTACCAGAGTTGGAGTGTCATGAGGTGATCAGAGATGAAAATTCCTGTCTTTAAAACGTGTAACTAACCAGTCATGACCTTTTGCGAAGTGCTTTCGTAGTTAAAGTCCCCCTTAAGATAGTCTACGCCCGTGGACGTAGACAAATATTGCTAAAGCCAGGCTCCAGCCTTTTGAGACAAAGGATTTGATAGAGGATCAAATACTAGCTGCGCATTCCATTGCCATTACGAAAACACGCCTATACAAATACATTGTAAATTTTACTACCAAAACAATACAAATTTTCAGATGAAAAATTACGATATTTTTCTTATTTCTGCTCTAAACATTGATTTTGGATACTCGTTAGAACCACCCACAATCTATGTTTTTGAGCAGAAATAAGAAAAATAATGTATACCCCTGCAAACCCCAGCTTTACTATATAAACGTGGGGTTCAAGGGGGTCAAAATCATATAGGCGTGTTTTCGTGATGTCATACAGGCTAAATTTATTTCAGCGTAAGAAAAGGGTGGATATAACAAAACAAAACAGCTGCTGTTCTACAATCACATCTGCAAGCACAAAAATATGACTTCCATTTTTTTAACGTCACCCCATTGAAAGAAAGTGTCCCTGCCCTGTTGCCTATTGCGTGTGGCACTGCAGGTTGGTCGGGTGTGAAACACCCTCTCCGACCCCAATCCGAAAAATAGAATCCCATAAGAGACACCAAAGGGAAAGAAACACAAACAAGAATTAAATAGACCCTGATGGAAACACCAATAGGGCAGCCACTTTCCCACAAAATGGCCAATTGGCTATCCAAAACATAAAATTATAAGCGATTAAAGCGATACACACACTCAAAGACAAACCATATAAAAAATAAACCGCGACAGATTTCTTCAGTTTCCCCAATTCAATTATACGGAGCGGTATTAACATCACGAAACATACCTTTATAATTTTGACCCCCTTGAACCCCACTTTTATATAATAAAACTGGGGTTTACAGGGGTAAACCTTATTTTTCTTATTTCTGCTCTAAAAAATATACTGCGTGTACTCATTAGAACCGCCTCGATTAGGCGGTTAAAACGAGTATCCACAATCTATTTGAGCAGAAATAAGAAAAATGTTACAGTTTTTCATCCTAAAATTTTCATTTTTTCGGCGATAAAAGTTATAATGTATTTGTATAGGCGTGTTTTCGCAATGCTGTTTGGGACTATTTCGAATTTTATTTGCTCATATTCCGAAATTGTTTGGTGCGATTTGTGAATTTATCAGCGATTTTCCACTTTTAAGGGGTATGAAACAAGCTCTATACCGTGACAATTTTTTCATAATTACGAATTTTTTTATCCGTTGTGGAAGATTGCAGTAGCAATTTATATTTCATGTGACTTTATATAATTAATGAAAAAAAAAAAAAAATAACATTAAGTTAATACAATTTTTCGGAATATTTTTCTTTGCTAGCTCCCCGCCCAGAATTGCTGCCACAGACATTGTCCTCCATCCAACCAGTAATCTCTCAGTAACTCAATAGTTTACTTGAAGAAATTCTGCTTAGCTATGGGTCGTGCGGGTTGTGCAATTTTTGGCCGTTTTAAAGATATTTTCTGTAATCAGTTTGTGAAAAATTTGCCTCGGCGAGGTTATTTATCTTGCATTAGAAATTCTCCTTGGTTACGTCTTCATGATATTTATGTTCATGCGAAAAAATCATAAAAAACTTCCCAGCGGTTTACAGGCAATCCTCCGTAATGAGTTTTTTTTTTTTTTACCTTTTGCATTGGCGAGGCTATTTATAAAACTATCTGGCATTAGACTAGATCTTGTCAATATACATCTACATGCCAAAACTTATCAAAATATTCCAGCCGGTTTGAAAGTTATACGCCCTTGTCAGCTGGTGAAAAATTTGCCTTGCCGAGGCTATTTATAAAGAAATTGGGTATTAAAGAATTTCCTTTCATATCTGCTTGCCAAAAGTTGTCAAAATATTCCAAGCAGATTAGAAGTGTCAAGTATTTTGCCTCGGCAAGGCCATTTGCAAAGTAATCTGACATTAAGCAATTTTATGGGTAACATTGGTCAATGCTTTCACAGAGCAGCAGGCAGCGGGGTGGGGGGAGGGGCGAACGGACTTTTTATTTTGACCTCAGAAGCCATTTAGGCCTCCAGGGCACTCAGCTCGTTTCAGGCCACCAGCACGCTCGCAAAGACGCCGCGAAGCAACACAAAAACCCAGAGCCCTGGAGACGGCCCAACACCCTCGCCGGGCTCTGGCGGGCCCCAGTTCTAGGATAAATTCCCATTCTAGATCGTCCTCCTTTGCCCACCTTAGGACGGCCCACCACCGCGGCATTGAGTGTATGGATTCGTCGTCTGCGAACTTGTGCTCGACACGTTTAGACATGTAATACGAAATCATCAGGACCACATGATATTGCCTATTACTGCATAGGAAAACGAACGTATCGCTCACCCTTAAAAGAGTGTCAATATTGATTTTTTATGAGGTAAACAGACAGTTTGTGATACATTTCTTTTTCAGCGCTTTGCAATTTAACCGTCCGTTCGATAAAATACTGACCAGAAAAATCGAAGCTGACAAAATTTATAGGACCTGACAAAAATAATCTTATGAGATGAGCAACAATTAATATTTGCGCGACAATAAAACTTTTCACTTTCTCGAAGCTGACGGGTCGCGAACAAGCGAGTGAGGGAGGTAACTGCCTGACTATTAGGTCAACTGAGAAAGAAAAGTAGGATTTCTTAGTATGCTCCAGGAAATAATGTGCTAAAGACACTGATCAGATGTAACCAGTCAGTTGTTTTCATTCGGTCCTAACCAGTCAGTTGTACCCATTTCGTCATAAAGACACTGATCAGATGTGACCAGCCAGTTGTGCCCATTCGGTCCTAACCAGTCCGTTGTACCCATTTCGTCCTAAAGACACTGATCAGACGCATGTGCTTTAGACATTTTCCGGTAACAGAAAAACTCATGGGTGGGATGAAGGTAAAAATGCTCTTTGGTGAAAAGAGCTTGGGCAAAATCAAAGGGCTCATAAAAACTGGGTGTGATGTGCTAATTCGCGAGTATGAAAAGGACGAGGTGTGGTATATGTACTCGCGCACCGCAACATATGGCCGCTGCCAAGAAAGGGGTAATTTGTACGCACAATGTTACGACCAAGAAGAGCTTTTTCGAGCAGATCCAGGAAAACAATTAAGGGGTTTGCGATTGGACCAGCTCATTAGGAGACTTGACCAGTCTGCGCTCTTTTAAGCCAGCGAGCAAGAAATAGTTATTGAGAGGTGCCACCAGTTGGCTGAGCTCTTCCAACAGCTTGGTACGGGCCGACATTAACGCCTCGTCTCTCGCGCGTTGAAATAGCTTCTTGTTTTCCTCCTCTGACTAGCCAACGCCCTGTTTCTTGCGCTCACGAATTTCTTCTTTCATCTGATTGAACTTGTCGATTTCACACAGAATCAGGCGACATTCTGTTACAGATATATTATCGTCGTTCAGCGCGTGTTTTTTAGCTTTCGCCTGGAGGCTCCGGCCTATAAATTTCCCGCCGACACCCAGCAGCCCGCACACGATCGCCCCAGCTTGAAGGCCAAGGGCGACCGGCGTCGCGATGATCGTTGCGAAGAAGCATATAGTCCAACGCCGGTCACAGACACACAGAAAACGCGGTCTCAACCCCGTCTACGACATTAACTCCGCGCCGGTACTTCTTGTAGAGCGAGGCCCTGTAGTCCCGCTCCTTTTCGAGACGGAATCTGATCTCGGTCACATGCTGAAGTCTGTGATTATCTCCGGTTTCAAGTCCTGGGTAGAGGCCCATCGTGTTATATTACACCGCTGGGTGGGTTTAAATGGCCTACCGACCGATAATGACTGTAGTTTGGTCTGCTGTGAGCACATCAGGCGTAAATCGCAATCTTTTGAGAGCCACTGTGCCTATAAAAATATTATGTAGGTCTAAATGACGGTATTCAACTTGGTGTTGGATTCCTTTAAGAGTGAACTGCACTTGAGGCGTTTCTTGTACTGGTATAAAAATCCCACTTATCATTAGCATTTGCTTGACTCTACTTGAGCTTGAAGCCGGGTAACACATCAACAAAGTCGTCGGGTCTATCTCTGAGAATAAGATCAAGGACGAAAGTTGATGTTGGCAAGTCCATACCAATGAGTCGCGCTGTGGGAAATTCGTAGACTATTTTCAGGATTCCCTGCCGGTTGTTGCTTGTCTTAAGCACGTTATCTTCAGAAACGACAATGTTCTTCGTCCCGGGGATATACGAGCACATTCGAGTGCCACTATTCACTACCTTTCTAATTTTGTGCTGCTTTCCTGTCAGAACGTACGGAGACGAGATTTGTATGTCAATAAGCCTCCCTGTTTGTTGGACGGGGTCCGCAAAGGCAACCCACTTGCTCCCAGTAAACGTCAGCGTATGAAAAATAGAAGTAGAGGCAATGATCAGGAATCGATACAATTATCCCACAGCTCCAATCAAAGACACCAAAAGGGAACGAAACACAATCATGAAGCAACAGACCCCAACGGAAACGCCAACAGCGGAAAGCCAAAAGGACAGTTACTTTCCCACAAAATGACCAAAAGGCTATCCAAAATAAAATAATATAAGCGACACAAACACCCAAAGACAAACCATAACAAAAATAAACCGCGACAGAAGAAGCGCCTTGGAACGGTCAGCGGAAACCAATTGCACTGGGGGGGGGGGGGGGGGGGGGGCTTAAACCCGTTTTTGAACGGCATGTGAAACATCTACATCGCTCAACTTTTCGAATTTCAGTGACCCCGCTTGGGTGACCTCTTTTCTTTTGTACACCCCATCAGAGAGCTGGAAGGCATACAATTGATATTCCTTCCCGTCCTTATCGAACCCCTCAGTATCACCAAGATCAGCCAAAGCCACCCCGGGGCATTTTCTGACCCCACCGGGGCCGCTTGCGTCAACCATTCCTTATATGAAGGGTTGCGATCATATACTCGAATGGTAATATCTCCCCGTTGGTATCTCTAAGTGAAATATTAAGGTGTGAAATAGGCTCTGGTGACAGCCTCTTGTACTGTAAGACAGGAAATGATTCAGATCTACCAGCTCCACACTTTTCGTTCTCGACAGGGATGGATCTAAGCAGTGTAGAGGGGCGACCGTTATGCAGATTGTCTGAAGTACTTAACTCAGTAAGGTGAAAGTAGACCTCACGATGGACGGCCAGCTTGTGCGGCTCATCGGCGGTGAACGTCTTGGGGCGGATTCCTTCTATGTAAAAGCCATTGACAGGGGCCCCGTTCGTAGGAACTCTGAAAGTGTTGTCAGAAAAGCCTTAGAAGTTAGCTAATTCGCGATTTATTGTTATGACTTCTTCGGGCTTTACCATTAATTGCAGTAGACCAGAGGGTTCATCTAGAGTGAGTTCGGCGCCCAACCACTGAAAAACCTTTTCGTTTAACTCACAGACGCCAGTTATTATTTTTTCAGTCTTCTCATTTGAGACCGTATTGTTCTTTTTCGCCATGTATATGTTCTACCACCAGTGATAATACGTCAATTCGCAGAGAGCAATCTCTAGCTCACCCGCAGACATGGTCTTTGCAAGATTGATTGGCACGCCATTTTGGACGCCAGTGAGCGTGAAGTACATATTGACTTGAACATTTGTAACACAACGACCCCAAAATGGGTTTGGATATGAAGGCATTTACGTTTAATAGCTCGGCGAATTATCAGGCAGGCGGCCATTTCAAATATAAGGAGTCAATGGCAGGGGCGCCCATCCTAGGCATAATCGTCGACGATAAGGGAAGTCTCTTCCTTTCCAAGTACCCGGACGTCTTCGCCGAATATCAA
This sequence comes from Lucinisca nassula, assembly GCA_963580285.1. NCBI lineage: Eukaryota > Metazoa > Mollusca > Bivalvia > Lucinida > Lucinidae > Lucinisca > Lucinisca nassula. The sequence continues at coordinate 35,806,866 of OY757024.1, forward strand.
AACCCTCCGCTTACCGGGGACGTCGCTATGGCAAACAAGGCGTGGGACAGCTGGCAGCACGCCTCCTTCAGCTAGTAGTGCCAGCTGAACTTTGCGGTTTGGTGCGCAACCGCCGGATATGGTGTTTCATTCCAGGACCATCTCCAAGTGGAGGAGCCCTCTTGCAAGCCTGTATTGCTTTCATCTCTATTATACGACGAGGCGTCTGCTTGAGGAGTAAAAGTCGCCCTCCCTGGGGACAAATCCAATTCAAGGTTCGATAACCAATATGACTCCAGGACCTACAAGTGGCTTTGCGATGAGTTCGCCGTTTCGCCTGATACGGATTGGAGGCAAAAGCTGGACCACGGTTGTCAAGGCCTCGGATCTTTTAGTACCTTTATGACTCCTTCGGGGAAATACTGCAGTGATCACAACTCTGATGGCCCCTTCTTTCACCCGAAGGACGCCATGCGCCATAAGCGGGACATCTTACAGGCGAGGGCGATGTTCATTCTCGATAAATCAGAAGTCTTCATGCAAGCGGGTGTCGAGCGCCTCAACGACTCGATTCGGACTTACGTTTGGGCAATCTTGGTATCGCAAGCTCAGACCCATTCCAACATTCTCAAAGTCGGGACGGGGTTCGACGCTCAAAAGCAATTTAAGGCGAATCTCGAAGACACTATCGCCTTGCCCGTCGACATCCCCAGCAGCATCGATCGCTATCAAGAGACGCTGCAATATACATCCACACCACTGGATTACGTCCGCGGGAAAGGACTCTACTTGATGCCGAGCGACACGGCACTCCACCCCGGCAATGTCCAAAATTATAATAACCAAATCCAAATAGCCACAACCCTGGAATAAACGAGGCCGTACCAATCAATCCTGCCGCTAAATCCAGGGGAAAACTTCCTCACCAGCCGGGACCGATCACATGGGTCCACCGACCGGCAGACCCGTAGGGTTACCTATGTCTGCCGCGATTGCTCTGGTAGTCGCGCCAGCACACTGGAAATCCGGTCTAGACCATGAAGAAGAAAAAACAGCTCTCATAGTCGCAGGGATCGGGGTTGGCTTAGTGGTGCTTTGGTTGGTGGCGCGGTCTCCCTATCAGTCCCTTGCAGCCACGAGGAGAAGGGCCCCAACGCCGATGACCAAGGCCCACAAATTATCTGCGAGCCATGAAGCGGCCTTCCCTAGCGTGCTCAAGAGCCAAGAGACGATGGACCATGTGATTCCGGGCAGGGCAGCCGCGGCCTTGCTTAATCCCTACCGGTGCCCCCGCGAACCCCTTGCTGTGAAAGGGGTGAGGTAATCGGTGACGATAACTAACAACCGGCACGATCGTCCCGAACCAGCAGCTTCTGGTTTGATTCCCCAACCTCGGCCAACATGATGTCATCGTCCCCGGGACCGCGAGGTTGGCCTTCGCGATCACGCTGCACAGCGGAGATAAAGGAGATGCCAATCGGACCTTGGTTCAGAACCTATGCCGCGCCCTCGTGAAAAAGACCGTCATTAAAATTTCGGGGAATGAGGTCCTCAGCATCGATGACAGTGACGTGTACCACAGCTACCGCGATCTCTGGAGGACGGCTTCAGAGAGGAAAAAAGACCAGTACCAAGTCATTGATACGTCGAATAACCGAAATACAACGAGGATCCAAATCAATAATGGGAACAAAGACGAGACTGTTACAGCCGTCACCGATGCCTTCGGCAATCGCTTCTACAGCCCACAGGTCTTCGAGCTCCCGAGAGCCACTTGCCATTCTACCAGAGCGCGCTGGGCGACCGGATCGAGTATGAGCTCACGTTCAACGACTACAACCGTGTGATCCAGGCCACAGGCAGAGGTGCCTCTTTCGACATTGGAAATATCTGCATTGAGTATGATATGGTTACCCAGCCAGAGCTGGCCCAAATGATCAACAATCAGTACAGAGGCCGCGTTGCGATCTTGTATGACCGGGTACTGCGGTACCGCAAAATCGGCAAAGACAAGAACGACGCCCTCTGGAATATCAATATCAATGAGCCAGCCCGCAGCATGAAGGGCATCCTGGGCTCTTTGGGGGTCTGCGATGGTAAGACCTTGGCTTGAGTGGACTTCGATGGCATAGCCAAGAGCCCAGTCCTGGCCCCACTTGCCGTCGAGGAACTCGCGGGTGGTTTGCAATGACACGTCGACAACGTCGTTCAGAACGAGCTTCTGCTGATCTGGCCTGCCATCCAGCACCAAGGGCCCAGGGATGGTGACCATTATGTTTTGCCACCGAGTATCCTTGGGACGAGTAGCAAAGGAACGGGGAGGTCAGGAAAGTGCTTCTCATGGCTCTCGAACAGCCGCATCTGGTCCCGGTCGCGAACCTTCTGCCTCGAGGTCAGGATCTCAGGCTTCCACGAATCTGTCCCATCCAAGGCAAGCCGGTAGCGCTTGTCTCAGCCCGACACTGTACTTGGTCTGGTTGAAGACGGATCTGCCATTTAAGAGCTTTCAGGACCGGTTCGTTTGCCCTGTGGTTGACCAGGACCTCTTCATAGTAATCGGCTCTCCGCTGCAGCAATTCGTGTGGCATCTCTCCCGCGATCGGAGGTGGCTGGCCTTGGTCGCCACAGCAAACGACCTGGACTCCTCTACCATCAAGCCAGTCGAGGAAGGTCTCCAACACAGGCCGAGGCACAGTGCAGACCTCATCCAAGATGATCACGTGGGGAATGTATTTCTGTCCCATCCTTTCTGGGGACACTCGTTCTGGCCACTCCAGCGGGAGAACGAGGGCCTTGACCCCTCTGGCCCGCATCTCTTTGGCGAGGCAATGGGTTGGGGTGAAGACGAGCGGGTTCTTCTCGCGGAAGATCTCGATCGCACTGGTGGTCTTGCCGCTCCACCCGCCGCCGTTCAGGTAGCTCAGCTGATGTCGGGTCAGGGGACCGTCATAGGGTGGCGCGGTTGAGTCGGGGGTCATCTTTGATACTTGTTCCGCACTAAGGGTCGGGGACGTAGACCGCATGCCACAGTGGCTTGGAGAGCTGTTCACCCTTGTCACGCCCCGGAGCTGGGGCAATCCGATCTCGTGGTTGCCTTGTCGTGGCGGGTGAGACAGATGCGGCAATATCCTTTTGGGTGCACCTCATTAGGCTTGAAAGCCCCGACCCCCTCTAGCTTACAGAGCGCCGATTTCTTTACATAGATGGAATCGGTTGCCACTCGGACGGCCTCATCGGCTTCAAACCTTGAAAGCATGGATATTAGGTTGATGTGGGCATATGCGAGCATCGAGGCCCTGAGGTGAGCGTACTGTGGTTGGCAGCCATCATAATACGTGAGAACATAGCCTAGAGGGCACCTTGCGGGAGCTCCGACCAGTGTGCCACTTTGGCGGGTGTCTCGCATGAGGAAGTCGAGTACTCCCTGGCCAGTCACAAGCCTTCGTGTCAGTCTTTTGCCGCCAGCTCAGCTGGCAGCTTTGGCGCCCTGGGTGAACTTGCTAATTACATTGCAGCCTCGGTCACGGTCTTCTGAGAGCCACACATCGGTTTGCTTCTTAAAGGCGATGATGGCCTCCCGAACCTTGAGGCTCTTCAGCAAGTCAGACTCTGTGAGGAAGGCAAGAACCTTGTCGGGCCCAATCATCGCTTTCGGAGGCGAAATGCTTCCCGAACCAGGCAGGGATGATATGATGGCAGGTTACACCAAACTCCCATTATTGAATCTCGGCGAAGCCTGTGCCTATGTCTTTGGGGAGAGCGCACTTGATAGCTACACGGACCATCCGGTGGGCTGGGTGTCCGAACCGCTCGAAATAGGATTTGGCTTCACCCATGCCGTGGAAGGATGCCGGATAGCAGGCCTTCATGTCGATGCTGACAACTTCCCTCGTGTCATAATTCATCGAGTTCCAGAGGCCGCCGTGACCGTGCTCCACACAGGCCTTCTCGACGTCTGGGAGGAGGTTGGCTGGGGTTGGCTTCCAGCAGTTCCTTTCCTTTGCCACAACGCTGGCCGCGTGACTTTCGCCGAAGGCTCTCTCAGCAAGTTCAGTGTTGCCCAGTTTGGCGCAGATTGCTTGGAGTCGCTCTTGAGCCTCCCGCGTCCTGTAGGTGCGGCCGTCCGGGAGTACGAACTGGTAGACTGAGAGCTATCGGTCTTGGCCGCCTAGGAGCCAGACCGCAATCGGCTGGCCACGGATCGCTTCCCGAATAGCCTGCCAGACGTCGCCCTCGTAGATGTGAACCTCTCTACTGTGGGGGAAGTGGAGGTCTTTGGACCAAGCATGGCCGTTGTGGCATATGCGTTCTGCGTATCTATGGCCGCTATTCCCACCTCTAAATTTGCCACTGTTGAGGATGTCCTCACCAGCAATGTCCCTCAGGATCTTTTCCAGTTCGGCCACGTCGTCAATAGTTGCACCGCCTCTGTGAACTCTCTCCTCCCATTCTCGTATTTTCTGGCGGCGCGCTGGCGTCGGCCCCTGACCCCTCAGGGCACCTGCCCCTGACCGCTCAGGGCATCTTCAAAATACTATACAACTCTCTGGGCCACACAGTTGAGGTCGCCATCTCTTAGTGGGGCGAGGTTGGCCGGGTCTGGTTCTCTGTTTTGGTAGAAGCCGTAGGCAACTGTAGTGACAGGGTAGGCGTTCCGGTGGAAGACTTTATCGGCTCCAGTTAAAACGCCAGTATTTGTGTCCCGTGAAATGTCAACGACGGCCAGTCCCTTCTTTCTCTCCATACGGATAGGGTCGAATTTGTGTTCAACGACCCAGTTGCCATCCTGTTGCTCACGGAGATACTTGAGTTTCAGAAGAAATCCTGTCCCCGGAAGGCTACCAAGCAGCCTTGCTGCTCTCTCGTCTGTCATGGAGGCATCCAGAGCCAGTCGGCTTGCTCTGGCATGAATACCATCAACAACCTCGATATCGCCGATGTCAAGTGGGTCTTCTTCTTCCACCTACCATGTAGAGAAGACCGCAGCGGCGCCGTCGACTTCGAACTCTTCTTTGGCGTCGTCAAGAATCTGGACCCACTGGTCGGCTGGAAGCCCCGCAAGGTGAGGGACCTGACCGTCCAGGTCGGTAAATTCGCCGCCGAGGGCAGCAGCTTGGTGGGTCATTTCTGCAAGGATCTCATCGATCAGTTCATCCATGTTGCTGAATGGGTATACAATTTATAATTACATTCTCTAAATAGAAACATCGATGGCGGCCAGACGCCTAAATTCCTTCTGCACCGCTCTGGTTGCACGACCCCACGCACTTGCATACCCACATGGCCTAAAAAGTTGTTGTTTGTTTGTAACCCCACCCCGCAGACCTTGCATGGCCGCGTGCATGAACCCTTGCGATAGACGCTTTAGTGAATTTTACTGTACTCTTCCAAACAACTCTTACCACAGAACTTTATCGAGCTAACAGTCAGCCATTTGCAAGTGGTGTGTCCCTTAGGCGTGGTTTGCAAATAAACGATGATAAAATCAGTATATCTATTAGAAGTATCTGTCTAAATAGGTTACTTCCTTATCAAACCTCGAATTTGTCCTAGAAATGGGGCCGGCGATGGTGGTAAAAAGTTGTCCTAGAACCCCCCCCCCCATTGTCTATGATTTTCGAGGGTGGGGTTGGTTGGGTGGGGCGCTTGCGGCAGATTGTTTGGGTGCTTGAAGGCTTTATTTGCTGAATGGAGCGTGCACCAATGCAAAATTTATCCTAGAACTGGGGCCCGCCAGAGCCCCGGGCCGGCGAATGTGGTGGGCCGTCCCCAGGGCTCTGGGTTTTTGTGTTGCTTCGCGGCGTCTTTATGAGCGAGCTGGTGACCTGAAACGAGCTGATAACCCTGGAGGCCCAAATGGGGCATCTGATGTCAAAATAAAAAGTCCGTTCGCCCCCCATCCTGCTGCTCACAGGCTTGCCGGGTCTTACGTAGATTCGCCGTTGGGTACAGCGCAAGTTTTCTGGAAGAAATTAGCGGCGCCCATGGGTCGCTAAGCGGAAATAGGTCGTATTTTCTATTGTTTTATCGTTTGTGTTCAACACAGAAACACAGCGCCTATCACACGGAATATAGAAATTATTCTTTAAAGCGTGCGGTGTGCATTTGGTGGTATCCTTTAGATTTTCGAGATTCTTTTTGCACACAATCCACTCAGGGTAGGTCCAATCTACGAAAGACACGACAAGCCTGTGAAAGCATTGACCAATGTCAGTTAAGTACTGTCAATATCAAGCTATATGCCGAAAATGTTCAAAATATTCTCAGCGGTTCTCCGTGATCATTTTTTAATTATTTTGCCTCGGCTAGGCCATTCATAAAGTTATATGGAATAAAATATCTCATGGTTTGGTATTGTCTATATTAATCCGTATGCCAAAAATGATCGGAATATTCGGAATGGTTAAGACATTATACTCTGTTATCATTTTTGAAATATATATTGCCTCGGAGTTGCCATTTATGAAGTGATCTGGCATAAGGCAATTCCTTGGGTTAGTTATTGTCACTGTCAATCCGTCGTATGTCAAAAATGATCGGAATATTCCAAATGGTTTAGACATTATACTCCGTTATCATTTTTTTTTAAATATATATTGCCTCGGCGAGGCCATTTATGAAGTGATCTGGCATAAGGCAATTTCTTGGGTTAGGTATTGTCAATACCAAATTTAAACTGTATGACAAAACTCATCAAAATATTCCGAGCGGTTTAGACGTTGTACTCCGTTTTTTTATATTCCCTCGGCGAGGCAACTTATAAAGAAATCTTGCATAAGGCAATATTATGGGCTAGGTATTGTCAATATTAATCCGTATGCCAAAATAGATCAGAATATTCCAAACAGTTCTACAGTTACAGCGATTATCACAAACTGACTACAAACGGACGGACGAACGAAGGGACGGACGGACGGAAGGACTCACAGGGTGATTATAGTACACACCCTACGGGTCATGCAACATAAAACCGACGATTTACTTCCCCAAATGACAATTTTAATGCAGTCATCCCCATTCTAATGCGCTGATTCGGTTGTTTTCTTTAAAAAGTGTGCTATTTGGCTCAAAGCGGTAAGCGCTGTGAGGTGCGTAAAACCAAATACCAGCCATACATGATGACGTCGGGTTTCCGACAGTATATCGCAGAATATACTGTCGCAAATTTTTCACGTTATCCAATCAGACGCCGCGTTACATACGCAAGTGCATTAGAATTTTTATCGATGTGTAAACTCCGGCGAATCATTAAAAAACTAAGCATTAAACCTGAAGTTAGTGAGGCATTCGCCGGAGGTTACACACAGATAATCCACGAACAAAATGATAATTCATTCCTTATTATCCAACTTGGTCACCTAAATATTAAAAATGCCCCAAATGATACATTTTAGGAATTCTTGCAAAAGCGTAAGAATAAACTTACTAACGGCTATTCAATTAGAAACTGCCATATTTGAACGAAACCCAAGCGAAAAGATGTCGTCTCTAAATTCAGTTCATTTGTTTTCTTAATTGTACGTTTTCAATAGTTTTCCATCTTTTAATCGAAAGCTGTTGGCGTCGTTTTATATACAATGACGTAACATGCGGGTTCTATACGTGCCCTTGGACGTCACGTTGTATTACTACCTGTCGCTGTGTGAAATAAGTCTGAGATTGTTGCTCATTGCATTCATTTAAGTATAAACTTTTTATTTTAACCAGACAAACCGCTCGAAATAGAGTACCGCCAACAATCTTAGTCACAAACGGAATAGTGGTTGATTGTAGCCTAAACGTTGGTTGCTGAAACTGGATATGTTGAATGAATGACTGCTGAATGCTGAACGATATATAAGTTGAACGCTGTTTTCCAAAACAACGTTGAAATCGATCATACCTATATTGTCTAATCGATATCATTTAATGGAACGGTTATTGTTAAAATACGGAATGAAAAGTTCAAACGAACAAGATACGGATAATATAAGAGTCTGAGCAGGCTTCATGTTAATTGTATTTGTTTTAGTGAATTTTATTTATGTTTATGCAGGTTTCAGTAATCTTATATTTATATAGTTATTTTTTGCTAAAGAAATAAATATAAAGGTGTCGAGGATTTAAGAAAAAAATAAGTCAGAAATGTTTATCACTTAGTTTTAATGATAAGGGATGTTTGTCGCCGCCCTCTTTTTAGAGGCGCTACTACAGTTGAAAATACTGCGAATCACTGCCTTTTACGGCAGTTGCAGACAACAGTGTTTCCTCTCACGTAAGATGTGTCACTGGCAAATTACACTGGCGTTGCCATGACATTCATAACGTTATGCCTAAGCAATACGCCCGAATCGATATCTGGCATACATTAGTCAATGCTTGCAAAATTATACATAATCACGTTACCAAGTCCGTATTATTGCAAACACCTCATGAAAACCCCACTTTTCCTGTCAACAAAAATGCCCGCGAGGCCTTAGGCAGTGGCTGAAATAAATATATAGAATTTTTAAGTGAACACTGGTGTTTACAGGATATGGCATGATCATTTTATTTCTGCACTAATCTATAGATAAGTTGAGGCGGTTCTGTGGAGTTCCTACAGTCGGTGGTCAGGAAAATCGCACCGTCATATTAACAAGTCCTTGAAATGAGCTACCATGTAAAGTAGAAGTAAAACAAAGATCAGGAATCGATACAATTAACTTACTTCACCCACCAAAGACACCAAAGGGAAAGAAACACAAACATTAAGCGACCAGACCATAATGGAAACCTAAACAAAGGAAGGCCATAAGGACAGTTACTTTCCCACAAAAAGGCCATATGGCCATCCAAAATAAAAAAGACACAAGTGATACACACAGTAAGTAACAAACAACAACATAAATAAATCGCCATAGAGGAACCGCCTTGGAAGGGTCAGTGGAAAGATTTCCACTGGGGGGGGGGGCTTAAATCGATTTTACGTGGACCCCACTTTATATAGACCAAAATGGTGTTTACAATTGTTTTCTTATTTCTACTACAAGACGTAGGTTGTGAGAACTATTTAGATTCATCTCAATTAGGCGGTTCAAACGAGCGCCCACATCCTACGTTCGCAGTAGAATTAAGAAAAGGGCGTAATGCGGAAAAACATCACGGAAAAAATTCCATTGAAGTTTAGAAGTACGACTAAAATATGGTCAGTATGAAAACGTCGTGCCTATCCTTTCATATCTCTACGAGTATTTACATAGGATAACACGCCCATATGCTGTAATAGGGTCTTTCCTGTCCGTTACGAACTAGCATTATTCAAATGAAAACATCTGATATTTCTCTTATTTCAACCCAAAATATTAACTTGTGTGTTGTCAGAACAACCTCAATGAGGCGGTTCTAACAATTACCAGTAAACTTTGTTTTTGACTAAAATAAGAAAACAATAATGAATGTTATGTGTTATAATTATGAGTTACTGATTGTGTACGTTTAGAAATGTTGACGCTTACACTCGACAACAGGCAAGATCTCTTTGAGCCTTGACGTAACGATAGCACAGCCCCATCACGAAAACACAGCTATGTTTGTTTGTTTGATTTGAGGTTTAACGTCCCCGCCAACACTGTAAAGGTCATTTTGGAGACGTTGCTTCCAATTTTGTGTGACTTTTACCCGACATTGAGATGAAATGACATCTCAAGCCCTGTCGTCCAATGAAACCAAAAGGGTTTATAAGCATGGACGGTCCGACTCGTGGGCACCGCTTTGCCTGGGCAGGCGTAGATCCTCTAAGCGGTTTACCAGTACTCGTGTGCCCTTCTAAATAGTAAAACTGGATTTAAAGGCGTATGCATTATTTTTCTCATTTCTGTTCGAAAATCTAGATTGTTGATTTTCGTAAGAACCGCCTCCCCCTGGTGGTTCAAACGAATACCCACAATCTATGTGTGAGGCGTTTATAACGAGTATTCACTGTTTTCAGCAGATACGTGTTTTCGTATTGTTGTGCTAAATGGCGTTGTTTCCTGTCTTTCGAACTAGTTTGTTCATATGTAAAAGCACCATGTTACGCAATTATTTTCGTCAGAATCGTCTTTATAATAAGCTAATAGAAGAAAACATAATATTACATCTGACAGCAATTTAATGATGTAATACCGAATCAGAAGTTCAGAAAATGTGACATATAGCAATACGATAACATGCTCATTAAACAGGAAGTGATGTTAGATAAACTGACTGGCCCGATATAACCTGAACAGCGTTGACCAGGCCGTTTAAGTCCAAACACTTAATCCGTATCCTATGTTCATAAATTATAACAAAGAGAAAAAACGTCACTGTTGTGTAAATATTATATGAAATATTTGCGACTTTATAAATCGAATGATAAATAAATAAATAAATAAATAAATAAATAAATAAATAAAAATTAAAAGTAAATAGATACATACGATATCTTTCTTGCTAGTTCATTTTGCTGTTACGCGCATCACTTTATTGTTTGACACATTAAGCTGTGTATGTGTCAATTCGCTGCTTTAAGCCCTGCGGTTACCCTTTAACATGGCTTAAAATTAGAGCAAGCACATCTGATGAAAGGCCGCCAGCATAATCCGTTTTCAAAGACGCTCCTGTTTCGAGCTATTATCCCTTTAAACACAAATTTAACGATCAGTCAACTTACCAAAAATTGACAGGTAAAAAACAACAACAAAAAAAATAAAATAAAATAAAATAAAAAAAAAAAAAAATAAATAAATAGATAAAAAAATAAAGTAAATTTATAAATAAATAAATAAATAAATAGTTAAACACTTTTTGATTTAAGAATAAATTATTCTTAGGAATAAAATGCGGATTGTTTTTAATAATATTTGGGGATGCCAAATGTAACCAAATTAAAACATGTCACTTTTTCCACATGTAAATTATATTGACATCACGCTAACAATTCCGTTAAAACCCCTTGTGTATATAAGGAGAAAAGTGAGGTTTACAGGGTATACATTTCCATCACGAAAACACGCCTATATAATTTGACCCCTCGAACCCCACTTTTTTTATAGTAAAACTGGGGTTTGTAGGGGTAAACCTATTTCTCTAAGGTATGGATTGTGGGAACTCGTTAGAACCGCCTCATCGAGGCGGTTCTAACTACTACCCACAATCTATATTTTGTGCAGAAAAAAGAAAAATAACACAATTTTTTCATCTTAAAAATTTCATTTTTTCGGCGATAAAGGTTACGATGTATTGGTATATGCGTGTTTTCGTAATGTGCCTTTTTTGCTTGAAAACATTGAGAGTACGCGTTAGGACAGCTTCAACGAGGCCGAGTAGTCACAATCTATGTTTGAATAATAAAAAAATATCTCAAATTTACTATAGGAAAAAATAAATATTCTTTTTTTTTTAGTTTCGCGGCCCTTTCGATATTATTTCACTCATATCGAGCCGATCAATGATCAGCGGTAGGGGAAAACAGAAATTCCCGAAGAAAACACATCTGACATTCCGGTGCAGAATTTGTCATACGACCCTAGCCAGCCTCGAACCCACAGCGGTGAGATACCTAGTGATTAATGGTCAGTACTCTTATCCACTAGGCCACGGAGGCCCGTCTAACCATTTTAAAGAGGCTGCAGAATGCACCATGCCGCACGGGTGTTATCGAATTGGTATTGGTCGGGTGCAAATGACGCTCGTTGATTTGATTACGCATTCATCAAGTTAACAAGTCCGTGTAATGAACATACCTTTAAACCGCAATCTAAATGTTCATTACGAAAACATGTCTATATAAGTTTGACCCCCTTGAACTCTTAGAGAGTAAAACTGCGATTTACAGCGGTAAAAATAGAAGTGAAGGCAATGATCAGGAACCGATACAATTAACATTATTTTTCATATTTCTGATCTGAACATAGATTGTGAGTACTCGTTAGAACCGCCACGATTAGGCGGTTCTAACGATTACCCACAATCTATGTTTGAACAGAAATAAGAAAAATATCGCAATTTTTAATCTTAAAATTCTCCTTTTTCCGCAATTAACACTGTTTTGTATAGGCGTGTTTTCGTAATGAGTAAACCGGGTTTACTAGTATATTCATTTTCTTCTGTATATTTGCCCGGTTACATGGACGAGCAGCCCGCCGGAATCAACATTTGAACCAGAAATTTTCAAACATTTTCATTTGAAAAATGATGAATGATATGCAATATGCGAAATAGATTTTGGTCCTGGCTAGAACCGCTTCGGCGGGCCGATTCTTACGAATACCCACAATCTATTTTTAATTAGAAATAGAAAATTAGTGTACATCCCTGTAAACCCCAGTTTTACTATATAAAAGTGGAGTTAAAGGGTTCTAAAGTAGAGAACCTTACCATCGTGCTTAGGCATAATTACATATTGGAAAAGGTAGATGTATATGGGGCTGAAAAAATATTCACGAAAAGATGAAAGAAATCGCCGCACGGTGGCAACATTCTTAGTTGGGCGGGGGCAATAAACTCAATACACACACTTATAGGTGGCCAGCGCCGGCAATATAGGTCTTATTTGCTTTATGACTTGTGAATTCAGCATTTATTTTCCAAGAAGTTTTACGTGAAAATTAATATTCTATGCGATTTACCAATAACAACAACAGCATCGGTAATAATAATAGTAATAATAATAATGCTCTTTAATCATTTCACTTTGTTCACTTATCTGATTCGCTTTTTAGTTTTAACCGATTTGAGTGATTGGATCGATAGTTCATCAAAATCGATTTGAATGATTTTTACTGTGAACGGTGAACGAAATGAATGAATGATTGCTGAACGATGGTTTGGCTATTCCGGAATGATTGTTTTGATTGAATGAATGATTGCTGAGCGATGAACTACGGCTGATTTGGTGATCTTCACCGTTAGCGGAAAAACATAAGCAGCTGACATGTTTCACAAGGAGTTCAATTCCATGTTAATCACTTTACACTGTTTAGATTTTTTTTCTGAACAATCATTCGAACATTAAGTAATTGCAAATGCAGGGATGGCATCGTATCTGATAACGTGCTTTACTCAACAAATTGGCGTTCAATTTTGAATCAAAAAGACGGTCACGTTGTTCTATCGAGTACCCACAGTATTGTTGCAGTAGAAATAAGAAAACCTTCCAGAATTATAAGAACATTTCTCTGTTTAAGAAGCACTATTTCATACAGGGTGGATAAAAATGTATCATTTTTACTTTCAGTCATGACGAAGACCAGACGATTTCGGCTGTTTCAACAGTCTTATATGATACTACTCCTCATTGTGCCAAATGAGGCATCAGGGTTCCGAAGAGAACATTCTGTTCCTGCAGCTAGAAGGACATCGCAGTCTCGTCAGAACATTTCGCCTTCTGCAATTCGACCGCATCTGCCAAAGTTTGAAGGTCAACTCTGAACAGCAAGCGCTTATTTAAGGGGAACGTGTAAACTATTCCGCAACGTCTTTGAGTGTGTTCTTCGCTTATATGTTTTGTTTTGATAGCCAATAGGCCATTTTGTGGGAAAGTGATTGTCCTTTTGACTTCCTGCTATTGGTGTTTCCATTAGGGTCTAGTTATTTCATGTTTGTTTCTGTCCCTTTGTTGTATCTGATGGGAGCTGTGGGTTATTTGTAACGATTCATGATCATTGCCTCCACTTCTATTTTATGGGTGGTCGGTAGTACAAACTTATTGAGGCGATTCTAACAAGTACTCGCAACCTATTTGTTCACGCAGACATAAGAAGAAAAATGCACACCCGTGAAAACACCAGCTTCATTACACTTAATTGTTAACAAGATATCAGTTTCTCTTGTCAGAAAGGATCCACACCGAAAGGATTTTCATAGTCCTTTTGAGAGTAGTCCCACATACATTTTTAAGTGGCGAAGCTTGCTTAAAAGCAAACAGGAAGTTCTTAAAGGAGTCTCCTTTCCAATATATATATATATGAAAATATTTTCGAAATATACATTTCCCTTAAACTAAGTACGAATGTTAGCACAAGTTGCTTTACGACCCAGTGCACTTGAGCAGTTTGCGAAGCACATCATGTGAACAAGTCCGTGAAATGAACACCCCCCTAAATCCCACTTTATATAGAGACAACTGGGGTTTACGGGGGTCTACATTATTTTTACACCAAGACATAGGTTGTAGGTACTCGTTAGAACCGCCTCAATGAGGCGGTTCTAACGAGTACACACAACCTAAGTTTTCAGTATTTATAAGAAAAATATCAAGGATTTTCATCAGAAAAGTAGCCATTTTGGAGATGTTAAAAATGTACTATGTCGCTCGGTTATGTTATCGTAATGTACTTCACTAAGTCAACAGTGATAAATGTCAACATTTTATTTTGATAAGAATATAACAATAGTCACAAAAGAGTGACCGGCCCCGATAGCTCAGTTGGTAGAGTTTCCGCTCCGGGGAACGGGAGGTCACGGGTTCGATCCCGGGCCGCGACATACCAAAGTCGTTAAGAATGGTACTAGCTACTCCTCGCTTGGCACTCAGATTTACGGGGAAGAGCTAGGACTAGTCGATCCAGTGTCAGGATAATTTGACTGGGTGTGGTATCATGTAATGTGTCTGGGACATGATACATCAGTTAGGCAGCACTATAAAAGTGAGCATTGAGCTCCCTGTCGCAACCAGACACCGTCTTGATATGACTGAAAAATTGTTGAAAGCGACGTTAAACCCGAATTCACACACACACACACACACACACACACACACACACACACACACACACACACACACACACACACACACACACACACACAGAGTAATGAGACTGCAAAGCAACTTGTCGAACATTAATATGTGGAAAATTTCTAATTAGAAGAGCTAGCTATAGTGAACACCACAGAAGATGGAAACTTGAAATCAGTTGAACGGAATCTACGCCGCATCTCAGGAGAAAAGCAGAAACCTGTTCAAGAGTTTGAAGATGAACAAAATACATTTACTAAACAAGATAAAGTGATCTCCAAAAATTTAGATAATGCGACCCGTTTGGCCGTCAGTCAACGTAGTTATAGACAACAATACCGCCTAAAAGCTTGGAAAGGGCGACGATTGTTAGCAGACAGGGGCAGTCATGGCAATCAAAACAATGTGTCCTTTGATGTAGATTTTGATATAAATCGAATATCTGGAATAGCCGCCAGAAAATGCCCCTGCTCCGATTTTTGCTTTGAGAACGCATCGACGCAACCTCCTGCTGGCAGGATACCAAGTTGCACGCCATGCCATTGCGACACAGAATGTGGTCAAAGAATTGACTGTTGTATAGAAGACCTCGACGAATACAAAATCGTAAAAGTTAATGACATGGTTTGTGTAACACCAAAGATAAGTGAACTGGGTATTAGTGTCAATGCACATTACTTCTTCGATGGATACAATATGATAGACAAGTGCCAGAATGATGAGCGTCTGTGCCGGACGACGGATTCAAGAACATTATTCCCTGTTTATTCGGTGTCATCTGACATGATATACTTTAATCGCGACTGCGCCGAGTGCAATGATGTATTTGATTCGATCGACTGGTTAGTACTATTCCAGTGTGACTTAATATACGCGGAATCGGGTATTATATCAGGTGAACCACCGAATGAATACGGTCAATGTGAAGTTATTTTCTTTCCACCTAAGAACACAAATATTGACAAATACAGGTGTTTTAAAAATGTCATTAGTACCTGTAATGTAACAGGGGAGTGGGTGACATACGACCACGACGTCAAACGGGCATGTGAAAGAGTCCACGCACCTATACCATTTGACGAGTCACTGTACGCTAACATATTTTGTAAGACCTGTAACATCCGAGAAAACGATAAACCTGCACAACAGTGTGAATTTCAAATCAGTAGATCACCCGGTGTGTTTACAGCATTAATAGATTACCCACTTGTCTTGCAGAACATACAGACGAATAAAGCCGAGATTCGAAATCGGGACAGAAACACGTGCGGCGAGTTTGAAGTGAGAAATTCTCCCAAGGTAATTCCTGTGTCGTTATATTTGGCAGTCTGATCAACACCTTTCAGCTTGATGTTTCGATAGTTCTCTATTCTAGTTAGCCTTTTATATATAATTCTAACACAGCGCGCCTATATAGGCAATGGAAAACGGCTGTGTTTTATTCTACAACAAATCACGGCTAGAAAGAGCGTGACGAGTGACGTCATTGAAAAATTGCAAATTTATGACGTCATTAGTCGATTTCTTTGGCGTTAGACGGTGTAACGTCATTTTCTCGCATCGAAAACGTTAGAAAAGGGTATAAATGCATGTGTTTCAGTCGATAATTTTAGTGGGATTTCTTCTACTAATGGCGAAAAGATGTGAGAATTTAAAGGAAACAACAGCATTATTGCCGAGTTTCAGCGTGTTAGAATCGAAATAGATCAGCTCTAACTGTGATTTGTTGAGTAATAAATCACAGTTTGTCGGTCAGTTGTAAGTAGACAAATCACGCGCGCTACGCGCTCGTGATTTGTCTACTTTACAACTGACCTCCAAACTGTGATTTATTACTCAACAAATCACAGTTAGAGCTGATCTATTTCTTAAATCAAGCTTGCTGCTAGTTTGTATAGCTGTGAAAGATAGAAGGGAAAGCAATTATTAGGATTCGATACAATTACCTTATGCCTCCTATCCAATGCACAGAAGGAAAATAATATAAGAATCTTATATGGGTGTGAGGGGTGGATGGAAAAATCCGTCCCGAGGGACACTGTCCGGCATCACGAGGCTTGCCGAATGATGCCGGACAGTGATCCCGGGGGACGGATTTTTCTGTCCACCCTTCACATCCATATTGGATTCTTTTTCTTGCATACCTTCTATTTCTATTGCGAAATTTTAATCCTGCTGTCACTTCGGTTACCGACGTCCGCCATTTTGGGATGACACAAAAGGAATGCTTAGTGACACATGAGGTTGTAATCAACCTGTGCATTTATCAAACGCGATTATATTCGATTTGGGGTCAGAACACCAGTGTCAGAACATAAATTTCCATTCCAGGGTAAAATCACGGATTTCCTTGTCTGGTGTGCAAGAAACACTATAAAACAACTTCACCGTAATTAAAATATCACAAGCGGAAATCCAAAAGGACCAGAATGACCAAATGCTTTCCAAACTAAAACTAGAGGCCTACATGGGTCACAAATTGCTGTACTGGATGAGTCTTACCATGATATTCTGCACTGCGACTTGGTGGCTGTCTTTTCAGATCACATTGCTTTTAGCGATTCTGGATTTTCATGTTGCCTTGATGCCTCTGATTAAGTTTCTGAACAACTCAGTCTGATTAAGGATTCAGGAGTAGATGATGTTGATGCATAGTGGAGGTGCGTTTTTGGCAGGGCGGAGCTATCTTTGCACCTACTTTTGTTTGTTTTGTTTCATTTGAGGTTTAACGTCCCCGTCAACACTGTATAAGTCATTTTGGAGACATCGCTTCCAATTTTGTGGGACTTAACCCGACATTGAGATGAAATGGCATCTCAAGCCCTGTCGTCCAATAAAACCAAAATAGTTATTAAGCGTGGATGGTCCGACTCGCATCACTTTGCCTGGGCAGTCTTAGATCCTCCAAGCGGTTTACCAGTACTCGTATGTGGTCGGATTCAGCTCTGCGTGGAAGAATACTTTATTAAACAAGGAGCCTAAACCGCGAACCTGAGGAACATGTGAATAAGCTATGTACCTCATGGTTTCAGAGAAGAATATTGTTCGAAATTGTTCCAATTACAAGTCTGCTGGATATTAGAAATCACTGGGGTGTGGGCAATTTTGACCACGAGCCACGGTGCGCGGCCAATTTAGACCAAAGGGGTATGATTGGCAAGATTTATGTAGTTGACAACTTAGTGTCGCCTCATACTAATATCTAAGCTCTGGGCTTTATGGTTTCAGAGAAGAAGATTTCTGAAGTTTGTTTTTTCCATTTTAAGTCTATGTGATATAATGAGCCCCGGGGCGTGGCCAATTAGGGCCCTGGGGGCATTTGTCGGCAGGATTTATATAGGTGACTACTGAACATTAAATATCTAAAAACTGGGCTTATGGTTTCAGAGAAGAAGATATTTTGTTTTCATTATAAATCTATGGGGCTTTTTGAGCCAAGGTGCGTGGCCTGTTTGGTCCCTTTAGGTAGGATTAATGTAGGTGACCACATAGTGTTGCAACACACTAAATATCTAAGGTATGGGCCTTATGGTTTCAGAGAAGAAGTTTTTTAAAGATCTGCTGTTTCCATTTTAAGTCTTCGGGAGCCCACGCGCCACGGGGCGTGGCCAATGTAGACCTAAGTGTCATCATTGGCAGGATTTGAAGGGGTTAGTGCAAGAAGGGGCCCAAGTCCATTTCTGGAAAAATCTGGGATATTATCATTTTCAGATACATCATATCAAGACCTACAATCTGATATATAGTTTGCTATACCTTATTTCTTTACTGGCATTAAAAATGACGGTTAATAAAATTAACCACATAATGCTTTGACTTTCCATTGAATGTATTGTTCATTTGTTTCAGATTTTTGTTATAATAAACTAATAAAGCCGTGATACGATACAATATACATGTTCAACTAAATGACATAGGTTTCTGCGTTTAATAGAGAAAACTTTGATGTATTTATTTAGTGCAAGAAGGTGCCTCAGTCCAATAAATCCTGGACTTAGGCCCCTTCTTGCACTAAACCATTATTGTAACAAATGAATATCTGCGATATACTCAGAACTATTTATGCGATTTCTGCACCGTTTCAGATAAAACGATAACACATCAGAAGAATTTATTTCAATTTAAGTATGAAAAATTTGAAATTTTTGCAAAATATTTTGTTTTTCGCGTTTTTCTCGAAATTATAAAAATGTGACTTAGGCCCCTTCTTGCACTAACCCCTTCAATTATGTAGACTACCACATAACATTATTACATATCAATCATCTAAGCCCTGGGTCTTTCGTTACAGAGAAGAAAAAGTCTGTGGGAGCTAATGAGCACCGTGCGTAACCAATTTGGAACCCAGGGGCATGGGAAGCAAGATTTATGTAGGTGACCACTTGACGTTGCTTTATGCTAAATATCTAAGCTCTGGGCCTTATGGTTTCCGAGATGAAAAAAAAAAATAATGAAATGTTCCCAATTTTAAGGCTATGGGAGCTGATTGGCCCCAGGGGCGTTAACAACTTGGTCCCTAGTGGCATGATTGGCAGGGTTATTTAGGTAATCACGTAATGTTGTTTTGTATTAAATATCTAATTTCTTGGCCATACGATTTCATAGGAGTTTATAGGAGCTAATGAGCCCTGAGTCGTGACCCATTTGAATCGCAGATCCGTGGTTTGCAGTAGGTGACCACTTAAAAGCATTTATTTTTTGTAACAGAAGGACACACCGTATGTTCATAATTGTTTTATTGCCCCTTGTGATATACTATCTATAGCAGATCAAAGGCGGCCCTTAATAGGGCGATAAGTAATTCTTGTTCAACCCCCTGACTGAGGCACTTTAGGGGAAAACAAAAATGTATCAATTCTTGTCAATAGGTAGTAAACTATTGACGTTCCCCAAGGTGGCCCTTACCTGTTGAAGACAGGACTTCTCTTCACTGTGGGCTACATAATATTATGTAATGAAATGATAGTCCTATATAATCAGGAATAAATATCTTTAACGTTTATACAAACTTAGTACCTAAGCTTATGGATTCAGGGCAGTTTTGTCAATATAAGTCTGCGGAAGATAATGAGCACCGGGGCTCGGCCAGTTTGTAGCCTAGGTGCATGATTGGCAGAGATCTTGTAGGTGACCACTTAACTTTGCTCCATGCTAAATATCTAGGCTTTTTGGTCAAGTGGTTTCAGAGTCAGAGAAGTAGATTTTTGAGGTTTGTTTCATTATAAGTCTACGAGGGCTAATGGGCCCTGGAGCGTATCTATTTTGGACCATATATAGGGCATGGTTGGCAGAATTTATGTAGGTGACCACTTACCGTTGTTTCGTACTAAATATCAAAGTCTTGCTCCTTACGGTATCGAAGAAGCATACTTTTGAAGTTTGTTCCATTATAAGTCTATATGAGCTAATGAGCCTCGGGACGTGGCCTATTTGGAACTCAGGGGCATAGTTTGCAGAGTTTTTGTAGGTAACCGCTTAACGTTCTATAGTCAACGGGCATAGTTAGCAAGATTTATGTGGGTGACCACTTAATATTTGGACATACATAATACCTTAGCTCTGGGCCATATGGTTTCAGAGCAGAAAATTTATTTCTAAGTTTTGGTTTTTATTTTAAGTCTATGGGCGCTACTGAGCCCCGGGGCGTGGCCCATTTTGGTACTCAGGGGCATGTTTTGCAGAATTTTTATAGGTAACCACTTAACTTTGTTTGGTACTAAATGTCTAAGCTCAGGGTCTTATGGTTTCAGTGAAGAAGATTTCTGAAGTTCCATTATAAATCTTTGAGTGATGATGAGCCTCTCGGCGTAGCCAATTTGGACCCTAGGGGCATGGTTGGCGGCATTTATGTATGTCAACACTTAACGTTGCTTCATACTAATTATCTAAGTTTTGGGACTTATGGTCTCAGAGAAGAAGACCTCTGAAGAGTGTTCCATTATAAGCCTATGGCAGCTAATGAGCCCCGGGACAGGGGTTGGTTGGCAGAAATTATGTACGCGATCACTTGAAGTTGCTCGATTTTATATATTTAAGCTCTGGGCCATGTGGTTTCAGAGAAAAAGATTTTTGAAGTTTTCCCCATTATAAGTCAAAGGTGGATAATAAACCCAGGCCCGAGGTCAGTCTTGACCCCCCGAGGCATGGTTGGCAGGATTCAAGTAGGTGAGTGCGTGTTGTTGCTTCATACAAAATATATAAGAACTGGGCCATGTTGTTTCAGAGAAGAAGAATTTTGAAGTTTTTCCCTTTAAACATTAATTGAAGTTAATGAGCCCCGGGGCGTGGCCAATTTGAACTCAAGCAGCATGTTAGGTAGGATTTATAGTGCAGTTTATATTTTACTTTTGGTCCTTTGAGATCAACGTAAATATTCTGAGAAATCAGGTTTAAATTATTGGTTTCGACTCATATTCTAGACAGGTTTTCAATTATTTGGACCCCATTTTGATTTATATCAGTCTTTGAATCGACTGCCTATTCGAAATTTGCAAATTTGCAGCATGTTTCCTCTGGCTTTCGTTGCCGGATCATTACAGGGTCACTGATGAGGCTTTATTAGCCGAAACTACTTAGTATGACCCATCTTATGAGTGTTTTCATTGCTCTTAAATGAACTTGTTTTTGATTTTTATTTGCCTTCACTGCAGCTGGTGTTGTGCCGTGTGGCGGCCGTAAAACGTCTCCCCGTACATCAACCATAGTGCAGTTTATATTTTACTTTTGGTCCTTTAAGAGCAACGTAAATATTCTGAGAAATCAGGTTTAAATTATTGGTTTAGACTCATGTTCTAGACAGGTTTTCAATTATTTGGACCCCATTTTGATTTATATCAGTCTTTGAATCGACTGCCTATTCGAAATTTGCAAAATTGCAGCATGTTTCCTCTGGCTTTCACTGCC
Organism: Lucinisca nassula; assembly: GCA_963580285.1. Classification (NCBI taxonomy): domain Eukaryota; kingdom Metazoa; phylum Mollusca; class Bivalvia; order Lucinida; family Lucinidae; genus Lucinisca; species Lucinisca nassula. The sequence continues at coordinate 35,828,467 of OY757024.1, forward strand.
GGATCATTACAGGGTCACTGATGAGGCTTTATTAGCCGAAACTACGTCGTGTGACCCATCTTCTTTCTTATGAGTGTTTTCATTGCTCTTAAAGGAACTTGTTTTTTATTTTTATTTACATAGGATCGTAGGGGCGTTTGCAATTGGACTCCAGGGACATTGTTGACAGGATTACAGGAGGTAACCCTTGAAGTTGATTTATACTAAATATCTAAACTCTTGACCTGGTGGTTTCAGAGAAGAAGATGTTTTTTTGTTGTTTTTTTTTTCAATTTAAGTATATGGGAGCTAATGAGCCCCGGGACGTGGCCAGTTTTGGGACACAGAAACATGATGTGCAGGATTTATGTAGGTGTCCACTTGACGTTGCTTCACACTAAATGTCTAAGCACTGGGCCTTGTGGTTTGAGAGAAGAGGATTTTTTAAGTTTTTCCAATTATAAGTCTATGGGAGCTCATGAGGCCGGGCGTATGGCCAATTCGTTCCCAGGGGCATGATTTGCATAGTAAATGTAGATGATCACTTGAAGTTGCTTCATGCTAAATATCTTAGCTTTGGGCCTTGCGATTTTAGAGAAGAAGATTTTTGAAGTTGTTTATTTTTTGTTTTCATTATTGGTCTAGAGAAGCTAATGGGCCCCGGGGCCTGGCCGGTTTCGACTCCAGGGGTATGATTGGCAGGATTTATGTAGGTGACAACTCAATGTTACTGCAGACTAAATATCTAACATCTAGGTTTATGACATCGAGAGAAGATTTTTGAAGTTTTTGTTTCATTATAAGTCTATGGGAGCTAATTAGCCACGGGGCGTGGCTCGTTTGAGCACTAGGCGTATGTTTTAGGCGATTTGTAGGTGACCACTTAACGTTGCAACATACTAAATGTATAAGCTCTGGGCCTGCTGGTTTCAGAGAAGAAGATTTTCAAAGCTGCTTCTTATTCAAAGTATATGGGAGCTAACGAGGCATGGGGCGGTGCCAATGTAGACCTAAGGGTAATATTTGGCAGGGTTAATGTAGATTGTTACATATCAACTATCTAAGCTCTGTGCCTTATGTTACAGAGAAGAATATTTGTGAAGTGGGGAGCTAATGAGCCCCAGGTCGTGGACAGTTTGGGCCCCCAGAGACATGCTTGGCAGGAGTTATGCAGGTGACCACTTAATGTTGGATCTTACTAAATATCTTAGCTCTGGGCCTTATGGTTTCACAGAAGAAGATTTTCGAAGTTTTCCCCATTATAAATATATGGGAGCTAATGAACTCAAGGGGCTTACCAACTTGGACACTAGGGGCATATGTGACCATTTGATGTTATTATATATGTTAAAACTATCTAAGCTCTGGGCCTTATGGTTTCAAAGGAGTTTACATGATCTAATAAACCCTGGGGCGTGGTAAGCAGGATTTGTGTTGATGATCACTTAATGTTGATTCAGCTCTCAGCCTTATGGTTTCAGAGGAGAAGATTTTTGAAACTTTCTCATTTTAAGTCTATGGAAGATAATCAGCACCGGGGTGGCCCCAGTTTTGACACCGGGGACATGACTGGCAGGATTTTTATAGGTGACCATAACGTTGCTTCATACTAAATATCTAAGCTTTGGGTCTAATGGTTTCGGAGAAGATGATGTTCGAAGTTTGTTTCATTGTATGTCTGAGAGCTAATGATCACTGGTGCGTAGCCATTTTGGACCATAGGGGCATGGTCGGCTGGATATACATGTATGTAGGTGACCAATTAACATTACTTCAAACAAACAGTTTCAGAGAAGCAGAATTTTGAAGTTGGTTTCATTATAAGCCTTTGAGAGATTATTGGGTGGGGAGGGGGCGCACTTGGGTCCAGGGTCATCCACTTAATCTTGTTTGGTACCAAATATCAAGGCTCCGGGTCTGATGAATGAAGAAGATTTCTGAACTTTGTTCCATTATAATTCAGTGAGTGATAATGAGCCTCTGGGCTTGACCAGTTTGGACGCTATGGGCATGGCTGGCAGGATTTATGCAAACCAGCCCTTAACTTTGCTTCATACTAAATATCTAAGCTTTGTGTCTTATGGTTTCAGAAAGAAAATTTTTGATGTTGTTCCCATTATAAGTTCTGAGTTGTTAGACCCTTTGGAAGCGAAGAATACTCCAAAATAAACGAAAATAGCAGACTCGGTGTAATTGTGTCTGTTCATGACCAGTACTGAAATGTGCAAGACCGCACCCGCCCCCCCCCCCCACCCCGCCCTAGCGCCGGTTTAAGCACAACTCTATTTTCAAAATGATTCTAAATGGACTCATTGATCCAAAAGGACCAGAATATATAATTTGCACTATGATGAATGTACGGGGAGACTTTTACGGTCGCCACACGGCACAACACTAGCTGCAGTGACGATCAATAAGTTCTTAGTTGTTAGATCCTTTAGAAGCAAAGAAAACACCAAATTAACGAAAATAAGTCTATGCAGCTAATGGGCTGCCATCTTGCGTGGCCAATTTGGAACCTAGGGACATGGTTGGCAGGGTGTACGTAGGCGACTACTTGACCTTTTTCGACCATGATTGTTTTGAGGAAGTTGAGAACGTAAATCATTGTTAGCATATAATGACTAAATTTATGAAGTTTCAAACGATACTTTTCAATTTTTACAGGATAATTTTGCAAAATACTGTAAACTTTCAAAAGCGATATTTTCAGTCAAAATTTGTTATTTTGCAATTATATGCACTAGTAATGCATTGTATAGAAATTAATCTAATTAAAAGTACTTTGAATTTCAAATACAGTTGCAATTTTGCTAGTTTTCAAAATATTTACCAAAACGACCTTTGAAAAATGAGACAAAATATGAACAGAACATTGCAACTAATTATCATTCATATGCACCTGCGTATGTAACGCGAAGTCTGATTGGATAACGTCAACATTTGCAACAGTATATTCTACTATATACTGCCGGAAACCCGACGTCATCACATAACGTCCTCTTGCCGAAGCCTCGTAGGTGAGCTTATATATAGTATCGTAAGGATCCGTTGTCTGTCTGTCGTCTGTTGCATGTTGTCTGTCAACCTTTTCAAACATCTTCTCCTCTGAAACAACAAGTCCGATTTGGGTCATATTTCATATGGAGCATTCATGGGATAGGGGAACGAGAGTTTGTTCGCAGGGTCCAGATCACGCAACCAAGATGGCCGCCATGCCCATATAAGGTGAAAACCCTTCAAAAACCTTCTTCTACCGAACCAGTGGGCCGATTGGCCTCACGCTTGGTATGTAGCATATGGGACTCGGGTCCATCAAATTTTGTTCAAATGATGACCCTTAGATGACCTTGACCAATTTTAGGCCAATGTCAAATTTACTCGCATAGACTTTAGTATGGGAAAATGTCAAAACCGTGTATTTTTGGGAAACTATTGCAGCCTATGATCTGAAAATTAGTAGATGCAGTAAGCTAAATAGGTGGATGAAACTACATGAGTATTCAAGATCAAGGTTATTCTTTGACCTTTTTCAAGATCATTCAGATATGAGAATTAAAACTTATTTTTCTCATAAACCACAAATCCATTTGTAACGAAATTTCAGATGAAAGTTTTTAAGAACAAGGAAATGACAATTGATCCATATGAATTTGGTCACATGACCAATATGGCCGTCATGCCCATATACGGTAAAACCCTTCAGAAATCTTCTACTCTGGAACCAGTGGGCCGATTATCATGTAACTTGGTATGTTGCATTGGGGACTCGGGCCCATCAACATTTTTTTCAGATGATGACTCCTGAATGACCTAGAGCAATTTTAGGCCAAGGTCAAATCTGGTCGCATAGACTTTTGTATGGGGAAAAAGTCAAAACCGTGTATTTTTGAAAAAAAAAAATGCACCTGGTGATCTGAAAATTGGTAGATACAGTAAGCTAAATGAGTGGATGAAATGACATGAGTTAGTCAAGGTCAAGGTCACTCTTTGATCTTGATTTAAGGTCATTCAGATATGAGAATTAAAACTTATTTTTCTCAGAAACCATTGAGCCGTTTGTAACCAAAATTTCATATGAAAGCTTTTGGGAACAAGAAAATGAAAATTATTTAATATGAGTTTGATTACATGAGAAATATGGCCGCCATGCCCATATAAGGTAAAACCCCCTCAGAAATGTTCTTCTCTAGAATCTGTTAGTTGATTATCATATAACTTTGTATATGGCAATGGGCGCTCGAACCAATTACAATTTGTTGAGATGATGACTCCTGAATGACCTCGACCTATTTTACGCTAAGGTCAAATTTGGTCAAGTTGGCTTTTGTATGGAAAAAATCAAAACAATGTCCTTTTCAGAAACAGCCTGTGACCTAAAATTGGTAGATGCAGTTAGCTAAATGAGTTATTTAACCTAACTAAGTATTCAAGGTCAAGTTCATTCCTTGTTCTTAGTCCAAGGCCACTCAGATATGAGAATTATATCACATTTTTCTCAAAATTGCTGGGCCGTTGGTAACCAAATTTCATATGAAACCTTTAGGGAACAAGGTAATGAAATTTAATACAAATTTAGTCACTTGACCAATATGGTCACCACTTTTCCTGGGCAGGCTTAGAACCTGTTTACCAGTACTCGTGTGTGATTTCTCAGAATATTCACGCTGATCTCAAAGGACCAAAAGTAAAATATAAACTGCACTATGGTTGATGTACGGGGAGACGTTTTACGGCCGCCACACGGCACAACACCAGCAAGTCCGAATACGCCGCCGAGAACAGCTTGAGTTGCGGTGTGTTATAAGTATGTCTCTACGCAAGGACATTTCCGGGGTCGGCAACATTCTCTCGTGAAATCATCATGGTCATGAAATCATTTCTACGATCACTCTCTCCCTTTCGCTGAGTCAAGAAGGACAGTTGTCAGTTTCTGGAGAAAGAATATGCACTATACTGGTTAACCGCTTGCGTATAAAGTGTTGGTAGATAAAGTGACCGGCTCAAAAATGGCCTAAATAGTGTTGAATGGGCCGATAAACTCCAATACAAACAAACAAACAAACAAACAAACAAAACGCAACGGTATTTTGAAGGCTATATGGAACGAGTGGGCCAAGATTACTATTTCTTACATGCTTGTCAATGAAATACAGAGATGTCTCAGTGAAATCGAAATTGATATTGTCACTGTTTCAAACAGGGAAAATAAGATTTTGTGAATTCGCTGTATCATCGAGAAATAGCATATATTTTCTGTTTGTGAAAAGTCAATTAACAAACAGAAATTACGTGACGCCCGTTTTCACCTTATTCCGACGTTGATGACGTCACTTTTTGCACCTACGCAACGTAAATAATGCACGCGACGCCAGTCAAGCTTAGCAACTGCGGACATTGATACAGTTACTTTTCAAGCTGTTTTTCAGGTGCAAACTTTCAGTTTCCATCCAATATTATACCAAGTGGACACGCTGAACACCTCTAAATTGACGCGAAATCGCCGTGGAAACACTGTGTTCTTCAAGATGATGGCTGACGCTCTGACATTGCGTTACAAATTACAATTAAAAGCATTAAAGAAACAAAAAATCTGATTTTTTTTTTCAGTGTAAGATCAAGATTTATTTCACTCATGAACACCAAAAGAAATATTTTCAATCGTGGTGTTCCTCTCGTTCGGTGTTCATTCGGTGAAATAAAAATCGATCTTACACTGAAAAAAATCAAATATCCTCTATGTCATTCTGCTTTGATTAATGTGAATGACCTTGTGATATCGTTTATAAAAATAAATAGAGGATCTTACATGAGGGTTCATGTATTATTGCATCTATTAAACGAGTTGAGTAAAAGGGATAAATGCGAAACTTTGCTGAGCATTTTGTCCCTTTTCATCAACGAGTTTAATAAATTCAGTAATACATGAGCACGAATGCAAGATTCTTTTTATCATATGGCATTCAAAACGCACTTTATTCACGAGTGTCAATTTTCCGCCATTAGTAAACGCGACGTCTTAAGGACCTCGCACATGCAACGTTACGGGGCGTATCTAAATTATTTGCATATTTAATCCACCAGTGGAATTGAATTTATAAGATGACGTTACTACACTCTCAGACGCGACGTCATATGATAAAATAGTTTAACATAATTTAGTCTTCTTTTGTTTTTCAGTCATTACCCTTTTCATCTTTGACCGTCTATTTTGATCGGAGTTTCTCAATTTGTGATATTTATATGGAATGTTTGATAGAATTTCAAACGTTTTGTTTTTTAAAGATTCGTACTTTTATTATTAACAACCAAAATTATCTGTTTTATCTTAGTTTGTATTCATTTTTATGTTCCCGAAGATGTGGCTTTTATGAGTTAGAAATCCTTCATGCAGACTGAAACACAATTCCTTTTTTATCAACGACAGGACGAAGGCCGAAAATTGTGCCCACATAAAATCAATCTAAGCCCCCAGTTAATATTTCGAAATCTAGCCACTGGCCTAGGAGAAGATGTCATCTAAAGGTCTTTTCTATTTTTAACTCTGGTGACCATTTTGTTCATTGGAATAAAACCATTTTCGCAAATTTGGATGAGGGTCACCGTAGGAATATTTCTGCAAAAGTATGGCAGCCATTTTGTTCAGCAAAGCAGAACCGTTTCAGCAATTTTGGTAGAGGGTCAGCCAAGGACTTTCTCTGTGAAATTATTTCGAAATCAGGCCATTGGCCTAAGAGGAGATGTTTTTAAAGGTTTTTCTATTTTTAGCTCTGGTGGCCATTTTGTTCAGTGGAGTAGAACCATTTTAGCAGTTTTGGTAGAGGGTCACCCGAGGAACATTTCTGTAAAATGATTTTGCAATCGGGTCATTGGCTTAGGAGCCGATATTGTTTAAAGGTTCTTCTATTTTTATATCTGGTGGTCATTTTGTTCAGCAGAGCAAAAACCTTTTAGCAATTTTGGTAGAGGGCCGCCCAAGGAACATTTCTGTGAAATTATTTTGAAATCGGGATATTGGCCTAGGAGATGATGTCGTTTATTTTTTTTCTATTTATAGCTTTGGCGGCCATTTTGTTCAACAAAACAAAAGCGTTTTAGCAATTTTGGTAGAGGGTCAGACAAGGACCCTCTCTTTGAAATTATTTTGAAATCGGGCCATTGGCCTAGAAGGAGATGTGATTTAAAGGTTGTTTTTTTTTCTATTTTTAGCTCTGGCGGCCAAAATGGCCATGCAGAACCATTTTAGCAATTTTGGTAGAGGGTCACCCGAGGAACATTTCTTTGAAATGATTTTGAAATCGGGACATTGGCCTAGGAGGAGATGTCGTTTAAAGGTTTTTCTATTTTTAGATCTGGCAGCCATTTTTTTCAGCGGAGCAAAACCATTTTAACAATTTTGGTAGAGGGTCACCAGAGGAACATTTCTGGGAAATGATTTTGAAATCCGGCCATTTGCCTAGGAGAAGATGTCGTTTTAATGTTTTTCTATTTTTAAATGTGGCGGCCATTTTGTTCAGCAGAGCGGAATCATTTAAGCAATTTTGGTAAACGTCACCCGAGGAACATTTCTATGAAATTATTTTGAAATCGGGACGTTGGCCTAGGAGGAGATGTCGTTTAAAAGTTTTTCTATTTTTAGCTCTGGCAGCCATTTTGTTCAGCGGAGCAGAACCATTTTAACAATTTTGGTAGAGGGTCACCAGAGGAACATTTCTGGGAAATGATTTTGAAATCCGGCCATTTGCCTAGGAGGAGATGTCGTTTTAAGGTTTTTCTATTTTTAAATGTGGCGGCCATTTTGTTCAGCAGAGCGGAACCATTTTAGCAATTTTGGTAGAGGGTCACCCAAGGAACATTTCTGTGAAATTATTTTGAAATCGGGACATTGGCCAAGGAGGAGATGTCGTTTAAATGTTTTATCTATTTATAGCTCTGGCAGCCATTTTGTTCAGCGGAGCAGAACCATTTTAGCAATTTTGGTAGAGGGTCACCAGAGAAACATTTCTGTGAAATGATTTTGAAATCCAGCCATTTGCCTACGAGGAGATGTCATTTAAAGAAATTGTTGACGGACAGACGGACGGACGGACGGACCCAAAGCGATCACAATAGCTCACCTTGAGCATTTCGTGCTAAGGTGAACCAAAAATATCACAATTTTTCTTCTTAAAATTTTCTTTTTCTTTTTTTTTTCGGCGGTAAAGTTTACAATGTATTTGCATAGGCGTGTTTTTGTTATGATTTAGTAAGAAAGAAACTGTCCTTTCCGCTTGTTAGGTTTTAATTATGGTGATGTTTTATGTTGGGGTGTATGGGCCGCCGTTTTACTATTTAATCCATATTAATATATATCAATACTCCGATTTATGGATATCCCTAATTCGAATTATGGACTATCCATAAATCTGTCGAATAATGGATATCCATAATTCGATTTATAGATATCCATAAATCGATTTAAAGATATCCATAAATCGATTTTTGTATATCCATAATTCGATTAATGGATATTATTTGTTCAGAGCGATTTATGGATATCCATAAGTCGAAATACTAATTACTTATTCCAACTATGAATATCAATAGATCAAAATAAGGATATCCATTATTCCGCTGATTTATGGATATCCATGACTCGAATTATGGATATCTATAAGTCGGACTGAATTATGGATATCCATAATTCACCGCAAAAACCTTTAGTTTTAGTCATTATTTATTGTATTTCTTTGACAAAACGAATTATTGATATCCCTAAATCGAATTATGGATATCCATATTTCGAATTAATGATACCCATAATTCGAATTATGGATAAACATAAATCGATCTGAATTATGGATCGAATTTTGGATGTAATTAATTAGAATTATGGATATATATAAATATTTATTGATATCTATAAATAATTATGGATATCCATAATTCGAATTATGTATATCCATAAATAATTATGGACATCTATAAATAGGAAATAAATTAAAAAAGGGCGCCCGATAGGGGTGTCTTTCCATTTGAAGTCTAGGGTTTGTTTGTTTGTTTGTATTGGAGATTAACGGCCCTGTCAACACTATTTTAGGTCATTTTGGAGCCGAAGAATGACCATAGAAAAGATTTCATAATCAATCTCCACGAAAGAATGTTGCCAACCCGGCAGGTATTGAACCCACGTCCTCCTGATCACGAGTCAGTCGGGCATCCGACTGAGCAACCGAGGCCGGTTTGATGTCTAGGGTGGGAGGTGTGAGGTCATGGGATCGACTCTTGATCATTGCCTTCAGTTCCATTTAAAACGAATATTTCATAATTCAGTGTTCCAGTTGGAGTGTTTATTCGTCATCTCGTATATAATTTATGATCGTGATTGTTTGAGTTCTGCGTCTAACCAACAGCTAAGGTCATACGGAGACGGGACCTCGGTTTAAAGACTCATCCGAAAGTCTGGAGAAGCCCGGGATCGATCCTGCGATCCATGGTTTACAAGGCGAGTAACATAACCACTGCACCACGGAGGCTTCTCTAACTTAGTAGTACCTCTACATCCATCTTTGTTATACTACAAAGAAATTTCCAGGCTTTTGATTACCTTGTCAGGCTACATGTATGTTTTACACTACATTGAAAAACATAAGGAAAACAATTAAACCTAGCTGTTACAAGAAACACTATTATATGATCATAAGTGGCTAATGACAGCTGGATGTTGACAGCTAGTTTGCTGAAGACGTAAATTATCAAAATAGTTTGAGCAGTTTTACATTTGCACACTTTCAGTGGTTTAGTCTTTTGAGTAGCTATCATACAGTCAAACATTTAACGACCCGCAGAAAAAGCGACCGACTGAAGTCGGTTGATTTTCTAAGAGTGCCCTAAAATCACCGTGTCATTCTGTCAGTCTGTCTGTCCGTCCGTAACCCGTTTGTGAAAATTGGTGATAGTGACTTAACCGATTGGAATATTTAATTTGTTTTGGCATACTGATAGATATCAGTGAGATCTAACCAATGAACTTGCCAAATATTACATTCCATTTAGTATAGCCTCGCCGAGGCGAAAAATGTGAAAATTTTCGAACTGCTTCTCCTCGGAAACCGGTGGGCCGATTGAAGTCACATTTCATTTGGAGCCTATATGGGATGCGTAAAACCAAAATGTGCGCATGGGGTCCAGGTCACATGACCAAAATGACCGCCAAGCCATATATGGTAAAAACGCTTCAAAATAGTCTTCTCCAGAACCACTAGGCAGATTTCCACGAAACTTAATAAATAGCATCTGGGACGTAGGCCCATCATAAAGTGCTAAAATGTTGACCCTTGGTTGACCTTGACATTCTTTGTGCCTAGATCAAACTTTGACATATATGCTTTTGCATTGGAAAAGTAAGAATGCATTTTATCCTGCAACCGATTAAGAATACAGTACTAAAGTATAAGATATATTTTTGCTCCTTACGATATGGCGCATTTATTGGGGGAACCGTCATAGGTCCAGGTCACATGACCAAAATGGCCGCCATACCCATATATGGTAACACTCATAAAGCTAAAAGTATCCGGCGGGTCGTGCACTTCAGCTGAAGCACTGGTTATCAGAACATTTTCACATTTTTTGTTTATCTTTTTGCCTCCAAGAATGTCATTTATAACCAGTTATTATGGCTGGCTAATCGGAGCTTAAAAGATAATCGGTTTTCATTCCTGTCATTGAGATCGATAATCGATTAATGGTCACTGAGGATTTGATCATAATTTCACCTGTCTTGCTTTCTGTCTGAGCATGACTCCTACCATATACTGTACTTTGCCATATGTATTTGAACAGATAGGCCTGAGCAAACAGTGTAGACCCAGATGAGACGCCACAGAACGCGGTGTCTCATCATGGTCCGCACTGTTTGCCACTCATACAGCTATTTTAGGCGCAACTTTGTGTAGGAAAGTGTACTTATCAAATAATCGATTGAAAGCAAATCAGTAATGATAATCATTTTTCAGGAATTTTTCGATTATATAATCGGTTATCCGATTAATCGTGCCAGCCTTACAAGTTATACACACAGAAATATGGCATTATATCAACACTCAATATATACATGATCTGCATGCTAAATATCGTCAAAAGAGTCCAAAAGTTTTAAAGTTTTAGCTATTTTCATTACGAAAACATGCCTATACAACTACATTGTAAACTTTATCAACGAAAAAGTGAAAATTTTAGGATGAAAAATTGTGATATTTTTCTTATTTCTACTCAAAATATTGATTGTGGGTACTCGTTACAACCGCCTCATGTACCCACAACCTATATTTTAGAATAGAAATAAGAAAAATAAGGTTTACCCTGGCAAACCCCAGTTTTACTATATAAAAGTGGGGTTTAAGGGGGTCAAAATTATATAGGCGTGTTTTCGTGATGTTCACCAATTGTTTTCGGATAGACATAGCTCAACAATGTTTGTTTGTTTGATTTGGGGTTTAACGTCCCCGTCAACACTAAAGGTCATTTTGGAGGCGTTGCTTCCAATTTTGTGGGACTTTTACCCGACATTGAGATGATATGACTTCTCAAGCCCTGCCGCCCATGAAACTTATAGGATTTATTAGCGTGGACGGTCCGACACTCGGACCGCTTTGCCTGGGCTGGCTTAAGTGAGGGCGAGGATTTGGCCACGTGAGGTCGATTTAAGCACCCCCCCCCACCCCCAACCCGGTGGATTTCGTTTCCGCTGACCGTTTCAGGACGGTTCTTCTGTCGCGGTTTAATTTTGTTATGGTTTGTCTTTGGGTGTTTGTGTCGATTATTTTATTTTATTTTGGATAGCCTGTTTGCCGTTTTGTGGGAAAGTGGCTGTCCTTTTTGCTGTCCGCTATTGATGTTTCGGTTGGGGTCTGTTGTTTCGTGTTTGTGTTTCTTTCCCTTTGGTGTCTCTGATGGGAGCTGTGGGTTGATTGTATCGACTCCTGATCATTGCCTCCACTTCTTTTTAGATCTTGTAAGCGCTTTACCAGTACTCCTGTGCAGGTCGGTTTCAGCTCTGCGTGGAAGGGTCATGCAGCCCTTCTATTTCTTCCAGCCCCGTTGGGCGGGGGCCGTCATAGCTCGACAAAACTGCTTATTTTGAACTCTGGCATTTTGAATGAACATCACGAAAACACGCCTTTATAATTTTGACGCCCCCACCCCCCACCTCTTAACCCCACTTTCATATAGTAAAACTGCGGTTTAAAGGAGTAAACCTTTTTAGCTCACCAGAGCCAAAGGCTCCGGGGAGCTTATAGGATAGGCAGTTGTCCGTTGTTGTCGTCGTCGTCATCTGGCGTTAACATTTTCAAACGACATCTCCTCTGAAGCCACTGGGCCGATTGAGTCCAAATTTCATCTGTAGCATCCTTGGGCTGGGGGATTGAAAGTTTGTGTTTTTTATGAAAATCAGCTCATTAGTTTGGTTGCTATGGCAACTTGTAGTTTACATAGACTTATAATGGGGAAAATAGAAAAATGGCATTTACTGCCAAGCCTCTGCAGATATTTTGACAAAACTTGCATAGAAATGTTCTATAGGAAATTTACTATCTGCTGTAAGATTTTAGGCCTTCTGCTCATTTTCATTGGTTGCCATGGAAACCAAAATGCAAAAAATAGAAAAAAAATACTTTAAAAATCATCTCCTCAGAAACCATATGCTCTAGGAGGCTGAGACTTTATGAAAATATTCACCATATTTGCCTTTACAGGTTTTATGGTTTTTATGAAATTTGGCCTTTTAGTTTTGTTGCTATGGCAACTTAGAGTTTCCATTGACTTATAATGGGGAAAACTGAAAATGGCATTTACTGCCAAGTCATTGCAGATATTTTGACAAAACTTACATAGACATCTTCCTTGAGTAAACTTCTCTCAGCAATATGCTTTTATGTCAACCTGGGGGTCCCCTAGGTTGTGCCGGGGCCATGCCCCGCCCCTCCACTTGATAAAATGCCTTATATCTCAGAAACCTTACAGATCCCAACCCCTAAACCATATATATTCTTGTTACTTATGTTAAGATGCATTAAGTGACACCAACCTGGGGGTCCCCCGGGATGTGCCGGGGACATGCCCGGCCCCCTCTATTTCATAAAATGCCATTTATCTCAGAAACCATTCAGATCCCCACCCCTAAACTATATATATTCTTGTTCCTTATGCTAAGATGCATTAAGTGACACCAACCTGGGGGTCCCCCGGGATGTGCCAGGGACATGCCCCACATCCTCCATTTCATAAAATGCCATTTATCTCAGAAACCATTGAGATCCCCACCCCTAAACCATATATACTTTTGTTCCTTATGCTAAGATGGACACAGTGACACCAACCTGGGGGTCCCCCGGGATGTGCCGGGGCCATGCCCCACCCCCTCCCTTCATAAAATGCCCAATATCCCAGTAACCTTACAGATCCCCACCCCTAAACCATATATATTCTCGTTCCTTATGATTAGCCGCATTCAATGACTCCAACTTGGGGGTCCCCCGGGATGTGCGGGGGCCATGCCCAACCCCCTCCACTTCATAAAAGGCTAAATATTCCAGAAACCTTACAGATCCCCACCCCCAAACCATATATATTCTTGTTCCTTATGATAATACACATTCAGTGACATCAACCTTGGGGCCACCCAGGTGTGCCCGGGCCACACTCCACCCATCGACTTCACAAAAGACTATATATCTGAGAAACTGTTCAGAGCCCACCCCTAAACCATATGATATTCTTGTTCCTTATGATAAGACGCAAACAGTGACACCAGCACCCCTTTACTTCATTAAAATCCATATACATGTATCTCAGAAACCGTTCAGATCCCACCCATAAACCATATATATTCTTGTTCCTGATGATAAGACTCCACTTAATAATAGGCCATATATCTCAGAAACCATTCAAATCCCCATCCTATAATCACATATATTCTTGTTCATTGTTATTTGACACAGTCAACCCTGTCTTGGGGGTCAGCATGGGCCATTTCTCTCCCTTCCACTTCATAAAAGGGCCTCATATCTCAGAAACCGTTCAGATCCCCACCATTTAACCATATATATTCTTGATCTTTATGATAAGATATATTCAGTGACAACAATCTTTGGCCTAACGTCTCAGGAACCATACATATCCCCACCGCTAAACCATATATGTCTCTGTTCCATTTTGTAAGAGCCATTTAGTAACACCAATCAGGGCTCCATTGGGCAGTGCCCACCTGAGCTCTGGTTTATGCAATTTGGCTCTTTGGTTTGTTTGCTATGGCAAGTTAAGAGCTTCCATTGACTTATAATGGGGAAAATTGAAAAATGACATTAATGCCTCTCAAGATATTTTGTCAAACTTTCATAGAAATGTTCCTTTAGTAATGTTCTTTTTGGCCTATTGCCACAGATGGGAAATGGTCAATTGTCATCTGTTGTCTTCAAGGGACATCAGACCTCTGAAGCCACTAGTCTGATTGGGTCGAAATTTTATCTGTAGCAACCTTGGCAGCAGGGCTTCCATGGTTAATTAAAATACATTGCTGCCAGTGGGCAGTGGCTCCCTGAGCTCTGGTGAGCATTGTGGCCCATGGGCCTCTTGTTTCTTATTTCTGCTCTAAAATATAGATTGGGGGTACACGTTAAAACCGCCTCATTGAGGCGGTTCTAACGTGCACCCACAATCTATATTTTGAGCAGAAAAAAGAAAAATATTACATTTTTTTTATCTAAAAAAATTCACTTTTTTTGGCAATAAAGGTTACAATGTATTTGTATAGGCGCGTTTCCGTAATGTGCCTCAGTGAGGCTATTCATTTTTCAATTCCATTGGTGAAGTCTTATCGAATTTCTAACAGCATAACATAAATTGTCAGAAGAATCCAATTATTTAAAACTTTGCCTTTTTTAGTAACAAAATATGGATTCTCGTTCTTAATATTTAAAAAACAATACTGTTCATGTCTTATCAATATCTATCAACATGCTAAGTTTTACGAGATATTCCAAGCGGTTTAAAAGTTATAGAGGATATTTGATTTTTTTTTTTTCAGTGTAAGATCGATTTCGCCACTCGTGAAAAAACTTCTTTCGGTGTTCTTTCGGTGAAATAAAAATTGATCTTCCACTGAAAAAGTCAATTTTTTTTCTTTCATGCTTTAAATTGTAATTTGTAACGCATTTTCAAAGCATCGGCCATCGTCACAGAGTACAAACGTTTTTTTCAGGGCGATTTCGCGTCGATTTAAAGATGTTCAGCGTGTTAACTGGGTATAATATTGGGTGTAAACTAAACGTTTGCACCTGAAAAACAGCTTGGAATGTAACTTTATGAAATGGTTCTCTTGAAATTTGAATTTAAATAACATCCGCAGTTGCCAAGCTTGTGTGGCGCCGCGTGCATATTTACGTTGCATAGGTGCTAAACGTCCGATTGATGTGTAAACGTGCGTGACGTAATTTCTGACACACATGTATAACGTTTAGCTAATTGGCATCCAACTAATGTTATGTATATGGTATTTTTCGATGACACATCGACGTCACATACAGTGAAAATAAAAATCGTATTTTCACTGTTTGAAAAAGTGACAATATCGATTTCGATTTCACTGAGAAATCTCTATATTTCACTGAAAAGCAGGTTACTAAGAAATAGTTATTTTCACTAACTGAAAACAGATGCTCACGTTTGCCGCGAGAAGCTATTTGAAAAGAAATCTGGCATTTAACTATTTATTGGTTGGGTCTTAATCAAATTTTATTAGTATCCAAAAATTTCAAAATATGCTGTGGTTTAAAAGATATTGTGATTTTCAGTAATTGATTACATAGAGGATATTTACTTTTTTGAGATTAATATCATAAATATTTCATCGAATGTGTTGAAAATATCGGAATTTTCAGGAATGCGAAGCACCAGTGAAAATTCTGATGTTTTCAATACACGAGATGAAATATTTTTGGAATCTGCCGGAAAAAAAGGTTCTTTTTATCTTATAATTTTATGCGGATATTAACGGTAATTGATCAATCGTATTGTACATCTTAATTTTGCCTAGCTGTGACGTCACAATTGTCAGTTCCAAAACATAACCAAATCGCCATTTTGAATACAGCATTTTTTACAGTTCAAAGAGTGTTTTTCAAGGTATTTTACGGAATTATTTTATAGATAACACAATGAATTTGGCGTGATAAGTAGTTCGGGGTGCTACTATGAAAATAACATGCTCGTGTTATTTTTCACACTGTGAAAATATCATTTATATCTTCACACTGTAAACATATCACTTTTATTTGTTTCAGCAGCAGGGGGAGGGGGGGACGGACTTTTTATTTTGACATCAGAAGCCCCATTTGGGCCTCCAGGACTCTCAGCTCGTTTAAGACCATTAGCACTCTCCCAAAGCTGTTGGGCAACGCAAAAACCCAGAGCTCTGGGGACGGCCCACCACCCTCGCCGGCCCGGGGCTCTCGAATCAAGTGTTCATAAATACCACCGTATCTAAGGTTAACAAGCCAATAGCAACGGCGCTTCTGCATGAGCGCTTGTGTGTGAGTTTTGGTTTCACTAGGCGAGGTAAATACATTGAGTAAATAGATGCATACATTCTCGAGTTGTTTCCCTGACATACAACCACCGTATCAAAGGTAAACAAGACCAAAGCCACGGCGCTCCTGCATAAGCGCTTGTGCGTGAGTTTTGGTTTCACTAGGCGGGGAAAATACATTGAGTAAATAGTTTCATTCATTTTCGAGTTTTTTCCCTTGACATACAACCACCGTATCTGATGTAAACAAGCCAATAGCAACGGCGCTCCTGCATGAGCGCTGGTGTGTGAGTTTGGGTTTCACTAGGCCAGGTAAATACATTGAGTAAATAGATCCATACATTCTGGGGTTGTTTCCCTTGACATACAACCACCGTATCTAATGTAAACAAGCCCATAGCAACGGCGCTCCTGCATGAGCGCTTGTGTGCTAGTTTTGGTTTCACTGGGCGAGGTAAATACATTGAGTAAATAGATTCATACATTCTCGAGTTGTTTTCATGAAACCAGCCAGTTGTGCCCATTCGGTCCTAACCAGTCAGTTGTACCCATTTCATCCTTAAGACACTGATCAGATGTAACCAGCCAGTTGTGCCCATTCGATCCTAACCAGGCAGTTGTACCCATTTCGCATCTCGTCCTAAAGACACTGATCAGATGTAACCAGCCAGTTGTGCCCATTCGGTCCTTATCAGTCAGTTGTACCCATTTCGTCCTCAAGACACTGATCACACGCATGTGTTTTAGAAGACATTTTCCGGTAACAGAAAAACTCATGAGCGGGATGGAGGTAGAAATGCTCTTTGGTGAAAAAGCTTGGGCAAAATCAAAGGGCTCTTACACACTGGGTGTGATGTGCTGATTCGCGAATATGAAAAATACGGCGTGTGGTACATGTACTCGCGTCCCGCGAACGGGGTGTTTTGTACGTGCAATGTAACGACCAGGAAGAGCCGTTTCGAGCAGACCCTGGAAAACAATTTAGGGGATTGAGGTTGGACCAGATCACTGACAGCCGGCCGGGGTTCGACCGGTCTTAGAGGTCGTTTAAGCGAATCCGGGACGTTTCGCCCCCAAACCGTTTCCTCCCCTAGTCGTTTCGCCCCCAAACCGTTTCCTCCCCTAGTCGTTTCGCCCCCCTAGTCGATTCGTCCCCCTAGTCGTTTCGTCCCCCTAGTCGTTTCGCCCACTTTTCACTCTAAGGCTAATTTTCAATGTTGAACCTTTATTAGAGGTGAGAAGAGGCAAATATTTAAGTAGCATCATCGCCCTGTCACTTCAGCCTAAGTATCTGTATCTGTTCGTTAAGGGACTTCATTCATACTTGAACAGTATGTCTCTGATGGCGCGTAAAAAAGAGAAAGTGGGAAATATTGGAAAGAAAGAGAAATAATGGATAGACAAGAAAAAAAGAAAGGAAAGATTCCTGCCTGTTTTTTTCAAATCATCATTGGAAACCAGACCTCTCCGGTTACAAAAGCGTCGCCCAACCGGCACAGGTTCAAAAATCCCTCTGACTTTACTTACAGACCGGCCCCTACCTAGCTGTTAAAACGAGAGAGTAGTCGGTCCCTGCTTGAAGGATACCAAGTCAGGGGCCCCAGAAACAGATGCTGGTAAAGAATTCCAATCGGGTATAGTCCTACGGAAGAAGCTGTACTTGAATGTATCATGCTAACTGCGTTGCCTGATCAGGGTCTGCACTATTTGCTTACAGTTCAGGAATTACTGGGTCGGACGCCGCAAATCAGATCAGAGTATACACGAATTGCTGACAGAACATTGATGAAAGGAATCGACTTGATCATTGCTTCCACTTCTATTTATTACGTTGCATCGGCGTTGACGCGTCGTTGCGTAGACGACATTTGCGGCAATACTCAACCATGTATTACCTAGAGGGCACACAATGTGTTTGCAACGTCGTATCAACGCCGATGCAACTTTATTACGTTGCATCGGTGTTGACGCGATGTTGCGTAGACGGCATTTGCGACAATATTCAACAATGATTTACTGGCCGACTCTGTTAACGAACCAACCGACCAATTGAAACAAAACTGGTAAAGGTGCTTAAGCGATAATTAAAGGCGTTTAACTTTGCAAAGAGCGCATGTTTTCACACCTTATCGTTAAGGGCATTAATTGCGTGATTAATGTGTCAAATCAAATAAACAATGTGATTAACGGTATTGATCAAAACAGGTAATACTTATCATAATTCGTAATTAATATTTTCATTCAAAGAACAGGTTCTTCTTCTTCTTCTTCTTCTCTCTCTCTCTCTCTCTCTCTCTCTCTCTCTCTCTCTCTCTCTCTCTCTCTCTCATATATGAATCTTTTATGTATAAAATATAGTAAAATATATTGGGGGCGAAACCACTAGGGTTTGGGGGCGAAACCACTGGGGTATGGGGGCGAAACGACTAGGGGCCATAAAAGGGGGCGAAACGACTAGGGGGGGAACGACCAGGGGGGAAACGTATTGGGGGCGAAACGTCTTGTTACCGTTTAAGCTCGCCAGCAAGAAATATTCAAGTGCCACTGCTTCCAGCTTGATTGAGTTCTTCCAATAATTTCATATGGGCTGTCATCATCGCTTCGTCTCTCGAACGCTGAAATAGCTTCTTCTTTCGTCTTCTGATAAGCCAATGCCCTGTTTCTGACGCCCACGAATTTCAAATTTCATCTGATTGTACTTGTCAATCTCAGAGCAAATCAGGCGAAACTCCTCTTCGGATATCCGGTCATCGTTCAGAGCGACTGAAATGCGGTCCGCGATTGAGTTTAGTTTTGATACTGCCAAGACACAGATTTGATCGTGCTTTTTGGCATTGGCCTGGAGTCTCCGGGATATAAATTTCCCGCCGACACCCAGAAATCTACACAAAATCGCCCCAGCTTGAAGGCCAAGGGCGACAGGCGTCGCGATGATCGTTGCGAGCAATCCAACCCCAGAAACAGCTAGTTCAACGCCGGTCACAACCCCGTCTCCGATATTAACTCCGCGCCGGTACTTCTTGTAGAGCGAGGCCCTGTAGTCCCGCTCCCTCTCGAGACGGAATCTGACCTCGGTCATATGCTGAAGTCTGTGATTATCTCCGGTTTCAAGTCCTGGGTAGAGCCCATCGTGTTATATTACACCGCTGGGTGGATTTAAATGGCCTACTGACCGATAATGACTGTAAATCGCAGCCTTTTGAGAGACACTGGACCTATAAAAATATTATATAGGTCTAAATGACGGTATTCAACTTGGTGTTGGATTCTTTCAAGAGTGAACTGCACTTGAGGCGTATCTTGTACCAGTATAAAATCTCAGGTCGTCGGGTCTATCTCTGAGAATTAGATCAATGATGATCGTTGATGTTGGCAAGTCCATACCAATGATTCCCGCTGTGTGGGTGGAATTCGTAGACTATTTTCAGGATTCCTGCCGACTGTTGCTTGTCTTTAGCACATTATCTTCGGAAACGACAATGTTCTTCGTCCCGGGGATATACGAGCACAGTCGAGTGCCACTATTCACTACCTTCCTAACTTTGTGCTGCTTTCCAGTTACAACGTACGGAGACGAGATTTGTATGTCAATAAGCCACCCTGTTTGGACGGGGTCGCAAAGGCAACCCACTTGCTCCCAGTAAACGCCAGCGTATGAACCCGTTTGGAACGGCATGCGAGGTACCTACGTCGCTGAGATCACCGAATTTCAATGACCCCGCTTGGGCGACCTCTTTTCTTTTGTAGACCCCATCAGAGAGCTGGAAGGCATACAAGTGATCTTCCTTCCCGTCCTTATCGAACCCCTCGGTGTCACCAAGATCAGCCAAAGCCACCCCAGGGCTTTTTCTGACGCCACCGGGACCGCTTGCGACAACCATTCCTTATATGTATGGTTGCGCTTATATACTCGAATGGTAACATCTCCCCATTGGTATCTCTATGTGAAATAGTTAGCTGTGAAATAGGCTCTGATGACAGCCTCTTGTACGGAAGAAAGGAAATGATTCAGTTCTACCAGCTCCACACTTTTCGTTCTCAACGGGGATGGATCTAAGAAGTGTAGAGGGGCGACCGTTATGCAGATTGTCTGAAGTACTTAAATCAGCAAGATGTAAGTAGACCGCACGATGGACGGCCAGCTTGTGTGGCTTCTCTGCAGTGAACGTCTTGAAGCGGCTTCCTTCCAAGTGAAAGCCATCGGCACGGGTCAGGGTCGAGGGAGGGATTCTGAAAGTGTTGCTGGAAAAGCATAAGAGATAAGCTAATTCGCGATTCATTGTTATGGCTTCACCGGGCTTTACCGTTAATTGCAGCAGACCAGAGGGTTCATCTAGAGAGAGTTCGGCGTCCAACCGCTGAAACACCTTTTCGTTCAACTCACAGACGTTATAATACCCGTCAGGTATTATTTGTTTTAGTCTGGTTATTTTTGACCTTATTGTTCTTTTTCGCCATTCATATGTTGAGCCACCAGTGATAATACGTCAACTCGCAGAGAGCAATCTCTAGCTCAACCGGAGACAGGGTCCTGGCAAGATTTATTGGCACACCATTTTGGATACAAAGGCATTTACGTTTAATAGCTCGGCAAATTATCCCGCAGGCGGCAATTTCAAAGAAAAGAAGTCAGCGGCAGGATTGCCCATCCTATCCATAAGGGTCGACGATAAGAGAAGTCACTTCTTTGTTAAGGTCCCCGACGTCTTCGCCGATTATCAAATCCTTCCGCTTACCGGGAACGTCACTATGGCAAACAAGGCGTGGGACAGCTGGCAGCACGCCCCCTTCAGCTGGTGGTAGTGCCAGCTGAACTTCGCGGTTTGGTGCGCAACCGCTGGCTGTGGTATTTCATTCCAGGACCATCTCCAAGCGGAGGAGTCCCTTCTTGCAAGTCTGTATTGCTTTCATTTCTATTATACGACGAGGCGTCTGCTTGAGGAGCTAAAAGTCGCCCTCCCTGAGGACGAGTCCCATTCATGGTTCGATAACCAATATGACTCCAGGGTCTACAAGCGTCTTTGCGAGGAGTTCGCCGTTTCGCCTTCTATGGATTGGAGACAAAAGCTGGACTACGGTTGTCAATGCCTCGGATCCTTTAGTACCTTCATGATCCCTTCGGGGAAATACCGCAGTGATCACAGCTCCGATGGCCCCTTCTTTCACCCGAAGGACGCCATGCGCCATAAGCGGGATATTTCAAAGACGTGGACGATGTTCATTCTCGATAAATCAGAAGACTTCACGCAAGCGGGTGTCGAGCGCCTCAACGACTCGATTTGGACTTACGTTTGGGCAATATTGGGAGCGCAAGCTCAGACCCGTTCCAACATTCTCAAAGTCGGGACGGGGTTCAACGCTCAAAAACAATTTATGGCGAATCTCGAAGACGCCATCGCCTCACCCGTCGACATTCCCAGCAGCATCGATGGCTATCAAAAGACGCTGCAATATGCATCCACACCACTGGATTACGCCTGCGGGAGAAGGCTCTTCTTGATGCCGAGCGACATGGCACTCCATCCCGGCAATATCCTAGGTTATAATAACCAAATCTAAATAGCAGGATCAGACGCGGTCATCGGCCACAAGCCAGGAATAAACGAGGCAGTACCGATCAATCCTGCCTCTAAAGTCGACAGGACATTCCAGGGGAAAACTGCCTCACAAGCCGGGACCGATCGACAGATCCGTAGGATCTCACCACCGAGCGGCGCAGGGCCACCTACGCCTGCCGCCGTAGTTGCGCCAGCAGACTGGAAATCCGGTCTCGACCATGAAGAAGAAAAACAGCTCTTATAGTCGCAGGGATCGGGCTTGGCTAAGTGGTGCTTTGGTTGGTCGCGCGGCCTCGCTAGCAAAACCCTTGCAGCCACGAGAAGAAGGGCCCCAACGCCGATGACCAAGGCCCACAAATTGTCTGTGAGCCATGAAGCGCCTTCCCTAGTGTGGTCAAGAGCCAAGAGACGCTGTAAGGATGCTTACGATTGTTATCCCCTGTTCGTGGAAGAGTGTCCGTATTCGCTCAGCCAGCGTCTTGACTTCATGGAGTATCTGCCTGAACGTCTCACGGATTCGGAAGATCTGGGACCGGAGAGCTTCTATGTTCGTAGAGACGACTTCGAGCCTTGCCTGTCTTTCAAGTTTGATGTCCGAGAGATTGCCCTCTAGCTTTCTGATTCGGTCTTGAATCTCCTGCTGCATCTCGGGGTCGTTCGTCTCCGCCAGTTTTTTACGTTCCAGGGCCAAGTGTTTTTCAATCTCGGTTTTCCGGCTTTCAGCCTTCGAGAGCTTCGCGAGGTTGTCCACGAGCTCGTCTCCGGTTCGAGTCATAGCCTTTACAAGCCCAGCAAACTCTCTTTTGGCCTGGGTGACCCACGCGGTGTCGATAGGCTGATCATCAATTGTCTTCAATGCCGTCGCGACATCTCCTGTTGTTTCTATAACGTCATGGGCTACGCCGGGGAGCTCTGTCATCTCGATGGATTCAATGTTTTTGGGAGGGTTTCCTCTGCCTTTTGGAGTGTTTCCACAGCCTCTTTGTTGAGACGCGGCATATTTGATTTATAGTCAGTGAGCCCCAGTGATTGCCGAATTGCATTTATGCCACCTGTTCCATATTTCGAGGCCAGTGTGGACAGAGCCAGAAACCGGAATCCTCCCCTTGTCGCAGTGATAAAATTTTTTTGTCGCCGGGGGTCCAGTAGAGTGTTTTACCGTCATCATCAATCCCAAACTGGTCATAGTCGATACTGCCTTCGAGGCGCAAGCCCTTATAAACACGGCTCACTTCTTTGTAGAAAGTATCGACCAGGCGCCTCTTCTGGTCAGAAAGTGCTTCCGTCTTAACTCGCCTCGGAGGTTCTGAAGATTGTCCCGGCCGCGCGTAGCCCTTGCTCGACGTCCGGTGGTGGGTCCATAACAGCGTCTGGCAGGTTGAACGATTGTGCGTCATCGTCGGTGTCATAAGGGTCGGACCTGTCTTCGAACATTGGGTTGTCAAAGTCAGCCATGTTTGTGAAACAAATATGCATTTGAAGGTTGTCGCGCGTGTTTTGAAACAGACTTTATTGTGTGTCAACGAAGTTGTCAACGAAGTTAACACCATGTCATCAAGCGAGTACGGACGAAAGCTTGACCCGTACCGGTGCCTCCGCGAACCCCTTGGGGTGAAAGGGGTGAGGCAATCGCTGACGATAACTAATAACCCCTGCACAATCGGCCCGAACCAGCATCTTCTGGTTTGATTCCCCAACCTAGGCAAACATGATGTCATCGTCCCCGGGACCGCGAGGTTGGCCTTCACGACCACGCTGCACAGCGGAGATAAAGGAGATGCCAATCGGATCTTGGTTCAGAACCTAGGCCGCGCCCTCGTGAAAAAGACCGCCATTAAAATAGCGGGGAACGAGGTTCTCAGCATCAACGACAGTGACAACATCTACCGAACCGAGAGTCTGATTTAGGCGAAACTTGATTGGAGGCACTGGGGCGTCATGAAGATTCAGAATCCTTGCGTCATGACCATCTTGAAAATCTTCAAACCACATCAAAATTGAAAATGGAAACGATCAGGAACTGACACAATCAGAACAAAATCAAGTTGAATTGAGCCGAACCCTGATGGTGTGACTGGGGACACATCCCAGGAGGCATACGTCGCTAGGGCAAGGCCAAACCAACGTCGGTGTAACGTCATGACGCTGCACCGACGTTGTTGTGACGTCGCAATTACGTCATGTGTTTGCTAGGATGGAGATTGAGACTTGTTAGAAATAGTCTGTTCTGAAATCCCAGATTGCTGCAACGGTAGACATCATAAAAGTCTTCAAAGAAACTCACCAGTTAGATCATGAAGGGTCGAAACCAAGAACCTTCAGGCTCCAACCCTCTGGAATTCAAAAGATTTAGGATAGGGCCGACATAGAGTCCGAAGTAGAAGAAAAACAAAGATCAGGAATTGATACAATTAACTTACTCCATCCATAAAAGACACCAAAGGGAAAGAAATACAAACATTAAGCGACCAGACCATAATGGAAACCTAAACAAGAAAAATGCTTTGCGCAGTTTATGATACCGATAGCCCTGTTGTAGAAGATTCTCTGTTAAAACTGTCTTTCGAAGTCTGGCCCACCGCCATGCAACCGGAGCGAAGCAAAGCCGTCCATTGTAAAAGGGTCGACAGCCAAACACGCGGTCTGTCGCATAATATACATGCTATAACACATTTTATTTTATACTTTGCAGTTGAATCAATGCATATCTGAAACAAATAAAAATGATATTTTCACATTTTCACACTGTGAAAAATAACATGACCTTGTAGTGTTCACAGTAGCAGCTTGAACTACTTTTTCTCGCCAAAAGTAATATGTTATCGATAAAATAATTCGGTAAAATACCCTGAAAAGCACTCTTTGAACTGTAAAAATGCTGTATTCAAAATGGCGATCTGTTTCTGTTTTGAAACTATAAGTTGTGACGTCATAGCAATGTCAACATTGTGACGCAGGATTCGATCGATCAATTACCGTAATGGTCCTTATAAATTATAACATAAAAAGAAAATTTACCTTTTTTCGGCGGATACCAAAACTATTTAATCTCGTGTGTTGAAAACATCCGAATCTGGATGTTTTCAACTCACTCGATGAAATATTTTTGGTATCCACCTCATAAAAGTGAATATCCTCTATGTCATGACGTTGCACCGACGTTGATTTGACATTGCCCTCGCGACATGTGTCTGCTAGGTAGTATTCTGAATTTATAGACGAAATCTCAATAAAATTTAGTTTTCTGCAGATTTGTCTTCAAAGAAGCGTAATATTTAAAAATAATGTCATATATAATGTCGACGATAAATTTTCGAAAAAATGTTTTGCGCAGTTTACGATACCGATAGCCCTGTTGTAGAAGATTCTCTGTTAAAACTGTCTTTCGATCTTTAAGGTCATCAACATGACAACACGCCCTAGCAAAACGAATAAGCTGTGACATATAAACCCCGTAAGACATAACCTTATGGACGTCATCATACAAAAAAAGAAACTTTACAATTCCACAATTAAAATCATCTCTTTTATCGTTTTATGGAAGAGACGGTACCATTAGATACAGTCAAAAGTAAGTCAAAAATAGTCAAACGACATCTAATCCCGAATGGGTACTAGTACTTAGCTGAAAACTGGCTGGAACCGGACATTCAGAATAACTGAGCCGGGGCACAGCATTTCCAACAACTGTATACCGCGACAGAGGTAAGGGCGAGGATTATGGCCATGTAAAATCGATTTAAGCCCCCCAGTGGAGTTCTCTACACTGATCGTTCCAAGGCGGTTCTTCTGTGGCGGTTTAATTATGTTGTTGTTTGTTACTACTAATTATGTTGTTGTTTGTTACTACTTACGACAGACTGCATGCATGGTAGTTAACCCAATCACGGTTGGCAACTTTGCTTCCCTCTTTAATTGCACGCCGGTGGGTCAGGCCTCAGATTCTATGACGGCTCCAACGTAAAGGCTTATTGAAAATTAGAGAGATAATGTTGGTTGGTGCCTGATGCTCTGTCTCTGGTCGGGCTCATCGGAGTCTAACTGTTGGTTTTCTTTTGCTCCAGCATTTCAGTGGTTTCTTGCTGTCGAGTCCTCACCGTTGTCTCCCTCTGTGGTTCTTTGATTTTTGTGTTCACGGAGATGTTGCACTGATGAGTTAGGAGGCCTTCATGCGGACTGAACAAATTATTTGTCTAAATCGCGACGGAGGTAAGGGCGAGGATTGTGGCCACGTAAAATCGATTTAAGCCCCCACCCCCAAGTGGAAATCTTCCACTGACCGTTCCAAGGCGGCTCTTCTGTGGCGATTTATTAATGTTGTTGTTTGTTACTTACTGTGTGTATCACTTGTGTCTTTTGGTTTTGGATGGCCATATGGCCATTTTGTGGGAAAGTAACTGTCCTTATGGCCTTCCTTTGTTTAGGTTTCCATTATGGTCTGGTCGCTTAATGTTTATATTTCTTTCCCTTTGGTGTCTCTTATGGGTGGAGTAAGTTAATTGTATCAATTCCTGATCTTTGTTTTACTTCTACTTTACTGTGTGTATCACTTGTGTCTTTTTGTTTTGGATGGCCATTTGGCCATTTTGTGGGAAAGTAACTGTCCTTATGGCAATCCTTTGTTTGGGTTTCCATTATGGTCTGGTCGCTTCATGTTTGTGTTTCTTTCCCTTTGGTGTCTTTGATGGGTAGAGTAAGTTAATTGTATCGATTCCTGATCTTTGTTTTACTTCTACTTTACATGTGCACACAGCAAAGAATCAGATCAGCTTGCGTATCCATATAGTCTGACCAGAGACTACTCTTGCTGCATGAAGGAGCATTCGGTCCTTAGTTATTCCTAGATCGCACAACGAAGTCTCCGATCAGACCGATCTGAGTCTTCGCTGAGCGCACGTCTTATTGTAGGTTTTGTCGTGCGCTGGCTCAATTCCTAATGTGTTGCATTCCGATATCAAAGATGGCGACCATCTTGAAATTCTTCAAAGCACATTTATAGAAATCGTACATTAGATTGTCGGGACGGTATGGGGCGGTGCTTTGCGGGCGCGGCAGCTCCTGATAGGCGTTGTCAATATTATGCCAAATTTGCTGTCCACAAGAAGATTAGATAGAGGGTCTTTCACATGCTTTTTGCAAGTGGACTTAAACACCATAGGTGTGTTTGTATTGCAGTGAATTCACTTGATCTGGTGTTGTGGTTCACCTTTTTAGCTCACCTGAGATATTTAGTATGAAGCAGCATAGAGTTGTCACCTACATAAAACCTAGCATCCATGCACCTGGGGTCCAAATTGGCCACGCCCCGGGCCTCATTATATTTGATAGAAACAGAGCTTAGATATTTAGTGTGAAGCAATGTTAAGTTGTCACCTACATGAATCCTGCCAACCATGCTACTTTGGTCCAAACTGTCAACGCCACGGAGCTCATTAGATACATTGACTTGTAATGGGGGAAAAACTTCAAACATCTTCTCTGTAACCACACGGCCCAGAGCTTTGATTTGTAACATGAAGCAACATCAAGTGGTCATCTACATAAATGCCCCTGGAGTCCAAATTGGCCACGTCCCGGGGCTCATTAGCTGCCATAGACATATAATGGTAAAAAATCAGAAACCTTCTCTGAAACCACAAGGCCCAGAGCGAAGATATTTAGCATGAAGCAACGTCAAGTAGTCGCCTACATAAATCCTGCCAACCATTCCCATGGGGTCCAAATTATCTACGCCCAGGGGCTCATTAGACCCCATAGCTTTATAACAAAAAACAATTCAAGAATCTTCTATGAAATCACAAGGCCATGATCTAAGATTTATTGCATGGAGCAACGTAAAGTGGTATCCTACATTAATCCTGCCAATCATGCCTCTTGAAAGCTAATCGGCCACGCCCAGTGTCTCATTAGCTCCCGAAGACTTGTAATGGGAAACACTTCAGAAGTTTTATTCTCTGAAACCACAAGGCCCAGTGTTGAAGCAACGGCAAGTGGTCAACTATATAAATCTAGTCAGCGATGCCCATGGGGTCCGAGATTGTCACGCCCCGGGGCTCCTTAGCTCCCAAAGACTTATAATGGGAAAACAATAAAAATCTTCTTCTCTGAAACAAGAAGGTCCAGAGCCTTAATATTTAGCATGAAGCCACGTCAAGTGGTCACCTACAAAGATCCTGCCAAACATGCCCTGGGGTCCAAGTTGGCCACGCCCCGGGGCTCATTAGCTGCCATAGACTAAAAATTGAAAAGAAGAAAATAAAAATACTTTAAATTTTCTTCTCTGAAACCAAAAGGCCAAGAGCTAAGATATTTAGCGTGAAGCAACGTCAAGTGGTCCCCTACATAAGTCCTGACAATCATGCTCCTGGGGTCTAAATTAGCAACCGCCTGGGGCTCTTTAAATCCCAAAGAATTATAATGAAAAAAAATAAGGATTTTCTTATCTGAAATCACAAGGCCCAGAGCTAAGATATTTCGCATCAACCAACGTAAAGTTGTCCCCTACATTAATCCTGCCAGCCATGCCCCTGTGGACCAAATTGGCCACGCCCTGGTTCTAATTCGCTCCCATAGACTTATAATGGGAATTAAATCAAGACTCTTCTTCTCCACAAGGCCCTGAGGCTAGATATTTTTGTGCAGCAACGTAAAAGTGGTCACCTACATAAAACCTGCCAACCATGTCCCTTGGGCCCCAATTGGCCACGCTTAGTGGCTCATTATCTCCCATAAACTTATAATGAGAAACATCTTGTTCTCTGAATAATGAGGCACAGAGCTTAGACTTTTAGTATGAAGCAACATCATGTGGTAAGCTACGTAAATACTGCCAAATTAGCCACGTCACGGGACTGACTAGCTCCCATTGACTTGTAATGGGAAAAATTTCAAAATATTTATTCTCTGAAACCATAAGTTCCCGAGCTTAGATATTTTTAAGAAGCACCTACAAAAATCCTGACAAATATGCTCCTGGGGATATAATTTGTCAGGCCCCGGGGCTCATTATCTGGTATAGACATATCCTGGAAAAAAAACCCTTCAGAAATCATTTTCTCTGAAACCACAAGACCAATGACTTAGATATTTAGCATGAAGCAACGTAAAGCAGTCGCCTACATAAATCCAAAATGGCAACGCCTCGGGGGCACATTAGCAGGCACAGATATATAATTAAAAAACAATTGAAGAATCGTCTTCTCTGAAATCTCATGGCCCGGAACTAGTAAGATATCTAGAATGAAGCAAAGCCATGTGGTCACCTACATTAATCCTTCCAATCATGCCCCTGGGAACCGAATTGGCCACGCCCAGGGGCGCAATAGCTCCCATAGACTTATAATGGGAAAAGTGTCTTCTCTCAAACCACAATGCCCAGAGCTTAGATATTAAGTGTGAGGCAAAGTCAAGCGGTCACCTATAAAAAAACCTGCAAACAATGCCCCTTGTATCCCAGATGGCCATGCCCCGGGGCCCATTAGCTATCCAAGAATATAATAGAAAAAATCTTCTTATCTAAAATCACAAGGACCAGAGTTAAGATATTTTGCATCAAGCGAAGTAAAATGGTCACCTACATTAATACCGCGAACCATGTCCTTAAGACCCAAATTGCCACGCCCCGGGGCTCAATAGCTTTCGTACACTTATAATGGGAAAACCATTAAAATATATTCTTCTCTTAATCACAGGTCGCAGATATTAGATAATTAGCATGGAGCAATATCAAGTGGTCACCTAAGTAATGTAGAAGTAAAACAAAGATCAGGAATTGATACAATTAACTTACTCCACCCATAAAAGACACCAAAGGGAAAGAAATACAAACATTAAGCGACCAGACCATAATGGAAACCTAAACAAAGGAAGGCCATAAGGACAGTTACTTTCCCACAATGCCTGCCAACCATGCCCTTAGGGTCCAAATTAGACACGCCACTCCCATTGACTTGAACGAAAAAAATTCTTCTTTGAAACCAAAGTCCCAGAGATTAGATATTTAGTATGAAGTAACATCAAGTGGTGTTCTTCATAAATCCTGCCAACCATGACCCTGTGGTTCAAAGGGCCCCTTAACACATTAGCTGCCACAGACTTGTAGTTTTAATCAGTTATACGATGTTGCTTTTTTAACCATAGGTCATACTCAGCTTGCTCTTTGCCCTTTCATAGATTCTGAAATTAACCACAAACGTCATCACATCCAAATATCCTTAATTTATCATTAATAAGGGTTTGGAGTTTACAGATTTACCTAGTATTTCCGGAACAGTTCGGTGATTTCATCTATTCCTGCTTATTTTCAAAATACTGAAACACCTATAATTTGCTATAAATACAATAACCCTGTTAGATCTGTCATTTTTAATTTCAGTCAACTTGTTTCTGATCTTGTTATTGACACTAACACTCCTGAAACATGTGATTGTAATAATTCGGTGTATTGCTATCCTGCTGCTTATCATATTGTTACTGGCAATTTAAAAATTATACCTGATTCTAGGATACGAAATATAATTTCAAAAGAACCGAAATATCGATTTCCTTCTAAAATTGATTTCAATAAGTGTAGTGTAGATGAAATCGCTGCTGCCTTGAATGAATTCGATGATCGTGGGTGTAAACGAGGGTATGTTGAGCATAAATCTCTCCAAGAAGGGAAACATAGCATTCTGAAACTAGTGAACAAACGCATTTAATTCTACTCTAAAAATACGAACTCCGAAACATTGGAGGCAATGATCAGGAATCGATACAATTAACCCATAACTCCCATTAGAGACACCAAAAGGAAAGTACACAAACATGAAACAATAGACCCTAATGGAAACAGCAATAGCGGAAAGCCAAAAGGACAGATACTTTCCCACAAAATGGTCAATAGGCTATCAAAAATGAAACAATATAAGCGACACAAACACCCAGACAGACCATAACAAAAATAAACCGTGACAGGAGAACCGCCTTGGAACGGTCAGTGTAAACGAATTCCACTGGGGGGCTTAAATCGATCTTACGTGGGCACAATCCTCACCCTTACTCTTTTTGTCACCTTAAACTAGGTTTTCAGCCACCAAGTTTGCTGTGTGTGTTAACGAAGGCCAAGACAAGCTTCCTACGCTATACTTGTTACCAAAACTTCATAAAAGACCTTACAAAGCACGGTTTATTGCAAATTCTAGCTCTTGCACTACCACTGAACTTTCTAAATTATTAACTTCCTGTCTTACTGCTATTAAAACGCATGTAATTAAATATTGTGAAAAAGTCTTTGAAAGATCAGGAAGAAATCTGTTTTGGTCTATAAAAAATTCGAATGAGGTTTTAAATAAATTGAAATCCAGACATTTTCGTGCTTTTAGTCTGTCTACTTACGATTTTTCCACTCTTTACACTACACTTCCTCATAATCTTATAAAAGAAAAGCTTAATGATTTAATTGAATGGGCTTTTCACAGAGAAGATTCTCTCTATCTTGCATGTAATGTCAGAAATGCATTTTTCACTTATAAAGAGCATAAGAATTAAACACTTTGGTCATGTCAGAAAGTGTGTGATGCCCTAACCTTTCTACTTGTCAATATTTATATTAGATTCGGTACTAAGTTATTTAGACAAATTGTGGGTATTCCGATTGGTACTAATTGCGCACCTCTTGTGGCTGATCTGTTCTTGTATTGTTATGAAAGAGACTTCATTTTGTCGCTTTCCATTGATAACCAATCTGAAATTATTGAAGCTTTTAGCTCCACTTCTAGATATTTAGATGATTTATTAAATATTGATAATACCTATTTTGATGGTTTGATCAGTCAGATTTATCCCCTAGAACTTCAGTTAAATAAAGCAAATTCTTCTGATACCGAGGCCCCGTTTTTGGATTTACATCTATCTATTGTAGATGGATTTGTTTCGTGCAAAATTTATGATAAACGCGATGACTTTGATTTTGAAATTGTAAATTTTCCTTTTTTGGATGGTGATGTTCCTCGTGCGCCATCCTATGGCGTTTATATTTCGCAATTAATTCGATTTGCTAGAGTGTGTAGTCATGTAACTGACTTCAACACCCGTAATAAATTATTAACGGCTAAACTCCTTAATCAGGGTTATCGGTACCATAAACTACGCAGAGCCTTTTCAAAATTTTATAGACGCCATTCTGATTTAATTTCAAAATTTAATATTGGACTTAAGTCTCTTCTGCAACAAGGTCTATCGGAACCCGAATTTTATGGTGACTTAGTATATAAATTAAGAAATATATATAACCGCAATGACTTCAGCACCCAATTTCGTAAAATCACTCTTCGATATAAAAAGATTGGGTACAACATGGATATTATACGACAGACTGCATGCATGGTAGTTAACCCAATCACGGTTGGCAACTTTGCTTCCCTCTTTAATTGCACGCCGGTGGGTCAGGCCTCAGATTCTATGACGGCTCCAACGTAAAGGCTTATTGAGAATTAGAGAGATCTAATTCAAGGTAATGTTGGTTGGTGCCTGATGCTCTGTCTCTGGTCGGGCCCATCGGAGTCTAACTGTTGGTTTTCTTTTGCTCCAGCATTTCAGTGGTTTCTTGCTGTCGAGTCCTCACCGTTGTCTCACCTCTGTGGTTCTTTGTTTTTTGAGTTCACGGAGATGTTGCACTGATGAGTTAGGAGGCCTTCATGCGGACTGAAAACATTATTTGTCTAAATCACGATGGAAGTAAGGGCGAGGATTGTGGCCACGTAAAATCGATTTAAGCCCCCCAGTGGAAATCTTCCACTGACTGTTCCAAGGCGGCTCTTCTATGGCGATTTATTTATGTTGTTGTTTGTTACTTACTGTGTGTATCACTTGTGTCTTTTAATTTTGGATGGCCATATGGCCATTTTGTGGGAAAGTAACTGTCCTTATGGCCTTCCTTTGTTTAGGTTTCCATTATTGTCTGGTCGCTTAATGTTTGTATTTCTTTCCCTTTGGTGTCTTTTATGGGTGGAGTAAGTTAATTGTATCAATTCCTGATCTTTGCTTTACTTCTACTTTTCAAGAGTTTGTTTTGGCTCCAGCAGAAAAGGCCGCTAACAATACGGTTGTTGTTTGATGGTTCCGCTATGTTAACACTAGGTTATCAAGAATATGGTGGTACTAAGGCCTATGAACTGTAGCTTTGTCTGTAGAGAGGGCGTCAGTTGCTGACCACATTTGTCATTCAGCCACCAAGTTTGCTGTATGTGTTACAGAAGTCCAAAACAAGCTTCCTACGTTATAATGGTTACCTAACTTTCATAAAAGACCACACAAAGCACGGTTTATTGCAAATTCAAGCTCTAGTACCACCACTAAACTCTCCAAATTATTAATTGCATGTTTTACTGCCATCAAAAACATGTGATAAAATATTGCGACAAAGTCTTTGAAAGATCAGGGAGATATCTGTTTTGATCTATAAGAAATTAATGAAGTTTAAATAAATTGAAATTCAGACGTTTTCGTGCTTCAAGTCAGTCTACTTATGATTTTACAACCATTTACATTACACTTCCTCATAATCTTATAAAAGAAAAACTTAAATATTTAATTGAATGGACATTTCAAAGGGAAGAGTCCCTCTATCTTGCGTGTAATGTAGGACATGCCTTTTTCACTTCTGAAGAGCATACAAATTATACTTTATGGTTATAGTCATGTCAGAAAGTGTGTGAAACTTTCACCTTTCTACTCAGCCCCCGCCGATAGGGGCTTGAAGAAATATATGGGCTGCATGATGCTTCCACGCAGAGCTGAATCCGGCCCGCACACTAGTACTGGTAAACCGCTTAGAGGATCTAAGCCTGTCCAGGAACCGCGGTGCGAGGCGGACCGTCCATGCTAATAAACCCTATTGATTTCATTGGGCGACAGGGCTTGAGATGTCATTTCATCTCAATGTCGGGTAAAAGTCCCACAAAATTGGAAGCAACGTCTCCAAAATGACCTCTACAGTGTTGACGGGGACGTTAAACCTCAAATCAAACAAATCACCTTTCTACTTGACAATATTTACATAAACTTTGGTACTAAGTTATTTAGACAAGTTGTTTGGGTATGCCGATGGGGACAAACTGCGCACCCCATTGTGGCTGATTTGTTCTTGTATTGTTGTGAAACACACACCATGGTGTCCCTTTCCGTTGAAAACTAATCTGAAATCATTGAAGTCTTTAGCCCGACTTCTAGAAATCTGGATGATTTATTAAATATTGACAAAACCTATTTCGATGGTTTGATCAGTCAAATATACACCCCACCCCAGAACTTCAGTTAAATAAAGCAAATTCTTCTGATACCGAGGCCCCGTTTTTGGATTTACATCTGTCTATTGTAGATGGGATTGTTTCTTGCAAAATTTATGATAAACGCGATGTTTTGATTTTGAGATTGTAAATTTTCCTTTCTTGGATAGTGATATTCCTCGTGCGGCATCCTATGGCGTTTATATTACGCAATTAATTCGATTTGCCAGAGTGTCTATTCATGTAGCTGAATTCAGCACTCGTAATAAATTGTTAATTGCTAAACTTCTTAATCAGGGTTATCGGTATCATAAAACTAGGCAAAGCCTTTGCAAAATTTTATAGACGTCATTCCGATTTAATTTCAAAATTCAATGTTGGACTTATGTCTCTTCTGCAACTAGGTCTATCGAATCCTGAAGTCCTCGCCATTGTTCACTCTGTGGTTGTTTGATTTTTGTGTACACTGATTAGATAGGAGGCCTTCATAAACTCCTCCTCACCCCCCCCCCCCCTCCAACCAAGAGGAATTCGCTTCACTGAACGTTCCAAGGCGGTTCTTCTGTCGCGGTTTGTTATGGTTTGTCTTTGGATGTGTATTTCGCTTACATTATTTTGTCTTGGATAGCCAGTTGGCCATTTTGTGGGAAAGTAACTGTCCTTTCGGCTTTCCGCTATTGATGTTTCCATTGGGGTCTAGTTATTTTAGTTGTTTGTGTTTCTTTCCCTTTGGTATCACTGCTGGGAGCTGTGGGTTAATTGTATCGATTCCTAAGCATTGCCCTCACTTCTAGTTTACTGAGAATTAGAGAGTATTTAATTTTATGTAATGTTGGTTTGTGCCTGTCTCTGGTTGGACCCATCGGAGTCTAAAGTTTGGACTTCTTTTGCTCCAGCATTTTAGTGGTTTGTTGCTGTCGAGTCCTCATCGTTGTTTCATCTCTGTGGTTGTTTGATCTTTGTGTTCACGGAGATGTTGCACTGATGAGTTAGGAGGGGCCTTCATGCGGACTGAACAAACCATAGGTCTAGACGGCCCCCGCCCATAGGGGCTTGAAGAAATATATGGGTTGCATGATGCTTCAACGCAGAGCTGAATCCGGCCCGCACACTAGTACTGGTAAACCGCTTAGAGGATCTAAGCCTGTCCAGGAACCGCGGTGCGAGGCGGACCGTCCATGCTAATAAACCTTATTGGTTTCATTGGGCGACATGGCTTGAGATGTCTTTTCATCTCAATGTCGGGTAAAAGTCCCACAAAATTGGAAGCAACGTCTCCAAAATGACCTTTACAATATTGACGGGGACGTTAAACCTCAAATCAAACAAACAAACAAACATAGGTCTAGATCGCGACGGAAGTGCGGGCGAGGATTGTCGCCAACTAAACTTGATTTAAACCACCCTCCCCAGTGAAATTCGTTTCACTGACCGTTCCAATGCGGTTCTTCTGTCGCGGTTTATTTTTGTTATTTTTTGTTTTTGGGTTTTTGTGTCGCTTATATTATCTTGTTTTGGATAGCCAGTTGGCCATTTTGGGGAAACTACCTGTCCTTTTGGCTTTCCGCTATTGATGTTTCCATTAGGGTCTGTTTTTGTATGTTTGTGTTTCTATCCCTTTGGTGTCTCTGGTGGGAGATGTGGGTAAATTGTATCGATTCCTGATCATTGCCTACACTTCTGTCTTAGATACGAGTATTAAGTGTGAAGCAATGTCAAGTGATCACCTATATGAATCCTGCCAGCCATGCCCCTGTTGTCCGAGTTGGCCACGCCCCTGGGTTAATTAGCTCCCATAGACTTATTGGAAACACTTCAAAAATATTTTCTCTGACACCAGGAGGCCAAGAGCGTAGATATTTATTATACTCTATGACGGCTCAGGTCTTAACGATTTTAGTAAGTCGGTTAATGCCTGTTGCTGTGTCTCTGGTGAAGACCAGCGGAGTAAACTTTTAGTTGCCTTGGGCTTCAGCGATTCGTTTAGTTTATGGTGTCGAGTCTTCTTCGTCGTTTCATCTCTGAATTTTTATGTTCCCGGAGATGTTTCATAAATAACTTGTTAGCCACTGTAGAACGAAGCTCGAGAGTTGTGGTTACGTAAAATATAGAAATAGATACCATGGAAAAGCCACAAACAAAGACCACAAGCTTACCAACGGTACTAAGAGGAAGAGCAACTAACAATAAGAAAAAACAAACAAGGAAACAGAAAACGAATCGCAAAGTGCACAGCATCCAGCTCCCTCTTCACCACAAGAGGTGAGCAAAATGCAACAGGCACCATAAATGAAAATTAAATAAATAATAATAATAATAAATAACCATAAGCACATACAGCATGAAGAGCCCTGTCGCAAAATCAGACAAAGCTACATTTAACAACAGTAGAACCGCCGTTTTACATTACGAAAACACGCCTATACAAATACATTGTAAAATTTACCGCCGGAAAAACTAAGATTTTTGTATGAAAAATTGTGATACTTTTCTTATTTCTGCTCAGAATATGGATTGTGGGTACTCGCTAGAACCGCCTCGTCGAGGCGGTTCTAACGAGTACACACAATCTATATTGTGGAAAGAGAAATAAGAAAAATAAGGCTTACCCCTGTAAACCCCTGTTTTGCTATATAAAAGTGGGGTTCAAGGGGATCAAAATTATAAAGGCGTGTTTTCGTGAAGGGACGGTGAGAAGCGATAACACCTTGGGAGTTTAAATCAATTCCATGGTTTGTGTTCTGGTAATATCTTTTATTTTGGATAGCCGTTTGGCCTTTGGAGGAAGGAATTTCTTTTGGTTTCTATTTGTAATGTTTAAATTACTGTTTCGTTGCTTTATGTTTACCTTTGGTATTTGTCTTAAATGAAAGATGTAAGGTGATTGAATCAATAACTACATATTGCCTTCTTTTCTATTTTTCTTAGCATCTCATGGCATTTTGTAATGCTATAAAACATATTCAATTCTTGACTGAATGTGAAATATTTATTCAAAGTTTGTTTTTGTGTGTTGTGTTTGAATTGAATTTTAACGTCCCCATCAACATTAATTAGGTTATTTGGGAGACGCCGCATCCCAGTGTGTGGGACTGGTATCCGTCATCGAGATGAAATGACATATCAAGCCCAGCCGACCAATGAAACTAAACGGTTTGTATGCATTGGACGGTCTGACTCACATCACTTTGCCTGGGCAGGCTTCTGTGGTGTATTCCTTGCTTCCAAAGGATAACCCTTTCTAGAACATATTTAACGCCACTACAGTTGGTGTCTTGGAATGTGTGGCGGCCGTTAAATGTCTCCCTGCCTTACATCATAGTGTAGTTTATATTGTCTTGTCCTTTGGGATCATTGATTCCATTGTTGAAGTTTGAAAATATTTGAGGGTCACTGATGAGGCCTAATTGGCCGAAACTAGCTGCTAGTCTGGCCTAGGAAACAAATACACTCCATATTTTCAAGTTATGTGGTGTATTTCTTGCTTCAAAAGGATAACCCTTTCTAGAACATATTAGTATGAAGAGACTCAATAAAACCGAGTATCCGATTTTCGTTCTTTTAATTGTTCTTTGTTTCCAAAGGCAACCTTTTAGCTTTTTATTAGTCCTTCTAAGCGGCATCCCGGCACTTATGTGCGGTCAGTTTCAGCTTGCGTGGAAGCACCATGCAGCCTAATCTATTTCTCCAAGCCCCGATGGGTGAGGGTGGCAGGTATTTGAAACACGCGTTTGCTTGCGCGTTTATGTAACGAACTTCACTACGATAACGCGTCAGTTTAATCATCAAAGTTCGTGTAGCAAAATGGTGCGTGCTAACAAGTGTATTGAAACACATTTTCTTCTCTTTATAAAAGTGGTGGCCTGTTTAATCGTCTCCAATAAACAATTCCTTTGGACCATTGTGCACATCAAAGGCTTATCTTATCTAAGTGATTATGGGGTGATTATGCCCAGAGACTCTCTGAGAGATATGTTTGAAAGTGGGCTCTATAAGGGGAACTAGGGTGAAGGTATATATTTTACTGAGATTGTTTCTACAAAATGTTATTTTAAATTACTTATTTTTTTTACAAAAAACAGTTAAAGCAAAACACTGACATATCCATTGTTTCATTAACGCAGAAGTGAAAAAGTAAACAAACACTGTAACTAACTGATTTATTCATGATTTAAGCAAACAATTAACATTTATTTATATATTCATTTATTTATTCTTTGCAAGAATGTGACAAAATCATATAAAGTCTAAAACACTAGCGTTTTATTTTCAGTCCAGATGGAACTATAAACTGTCTCTTGTTTTAGACACAATCGTATCAGGAAATAGAAACCCTTAAACCCCATATTTTTATACAGTAATCTTACGTATAGAGGAGTATTCATTACTTTTCTTATTTCTACTCAAAAACACATATTGCGGGTCTTCGTTAGAGAGTACTCACAATGTAAAAACATATTGTACAGTCAAGTTGGGGGTTTAGATGGGTATACCTTATTTTTCTTATTTCTACTTAAAAACATATTGTTGATGCTCGTTAGAATCGCCTCGCGTACTCACAATGTAAAAACATATTGTACAGTAAAAGAGGGGTTTAGAGGGTTTACATTGTTTCTTATTTCTACTAAAACATATATTGTGGGAACTCGTTATAACCGAGGCAGTTCTGACGAGTACCCACGATATATGCTTTAAGCAGTCATATGAAATATATCAGAATTTTCATCTGAAAAATTCGATGATAAAAATTAACCAATGTTATTGAATAGGCAATTTTGCAATGATATAATGGTAAATAAAAACAGAATAAAAGTGTGGATGTTTCTTCCATTAATATCAAAACCAGGACATGGTTATCAAACAAGTAAAAGAAAAGATGTGACTTGTCAAACCTATATCCCTAGGCAAATAATTACCCTGCCTTGGACCCCTACCTGTATGACAGCCAGAATACCCCAAGTGTATCTTATCTCAAAAATCCATTCTTTAATAAACGATCATTAGGGTGTTATGCAATCAAAAATGTGTCTTTAATTAATTTCGGTAAAGATTATACCCTACGTAGTTCGTTCACATAAGGCATTTTCAATTCGGTACTTCTATATACATCACGTGAACAAGTCCGTGAAAAGAAGACCCCCTAAACCCCACTATATATAGAGAAAACTGGGGTTTACGGGGGTGTACATTATTTTTCTTATTTCTGCTCCAAGACATAGGTTGTGGGTACTCGTTAGAACCGCCTCATTGAGGCGGTTTTAACGAGCACCCAAAACCTATGTTTGGAGTATAAATAAGAATAATATCAGAAATTTTCATCAGAAAAATACCTTTTTTGAGGTATGAAAAATGCACTATATCACACGGATTATCCGGGATATGTTATCGTAATGTTTGTAGAGCGAGGTAAGTAGTAAACATTTCTAGAAAACATTAAGTAGAGTAAAAGCTGGCATCGGTGCGCTTTCAGAATGCACTTATTCTATAGAACCATATTTTTATTGTTGCAGGGTGAATGCCGGAAGGTTTACTGTCCTACCATTGCGTTGCGAACTGAAGCTGGCTGTAAAGTTTTCCTTGAAGCCTGGCCATATACAGGGTTTAAAGTCAGCGTGGTTTTGACGCCTACAAATGATGACCTTATACCGTTATCTGCCATTGCTAGCCTAACAAAGAAACAACAGCGAAACATCAAGCTTTGGTTCGACACTGCTGGTATGCCCGTGAGTCTGTTTAACGTATATGCCAAAGTTTTGGAGAAGAACAATGTCCCATATGCCCAACAATTGTATGTCCAAACG
Source organism: Lucinisca nassula (assembly GCA_963580285.1). Lineage (NCBI taxonomy): Eukaryota > Metazoa > Mollusca > Bivalvia > Lucinida > Lucinidae > Lucinisca > Lucinisca nassula. Next base: position 35,868,638 of record OY757024.1, read on the forward strand.
GGAAGTCAATCTCGACCTGTCATTGTGAAAGAGACTTTGTCCATGATACAAACGGCTATGGCAAAAACATGGAAGATTCGACTCGATAAAAAATACTACTTCAAAGCCGTGTTTAGTAAATTCATTGAAGTGACATGGGACAAGTCGTTGACCTTTTTATCATATTCAGAATATATCAGAGACAAACAAGTTTCACTAGACAATGTCGCCGTGATGTTTAATGATCTATACCGGGAAGGATTCATGAATATACCAATAACTAAATTGCATTTTTGCAAACAGGTGCAACTTAAACCCCAAGAATGGAGCCACGCCGTAGACAACACTATTGCTCTGAACTTGACAGAAAAGGAAGAAGACACAAAAAAACTTGGGAATGCAGAGTACAGTGAGCTGACTACAAGTGAGTATAATAGTGAACTGACTACAAGTGAGTATAACAGTGAGCTGACTACAAGTGAATATAATAGAAGTGAGGCAATGATCAGGAATCGTTACAATTAACCCACAGCTTCCATAATAGACACCAAAGGGAAAGAAGCACAAACATGAAACAACTAGACCCTAATGGAAACATCAATAGCGGAAAGCCAAAAGGATAGTTACTTTCCCACACAATCGCCAAGTTGCTATCCAAAACAAAATAATATAAGCGATAAACCTACTCAAAGAAAAAACATAACAAAAATAAACAAAAGTAGTTTCAAAATTCAGCGTGGGACTTAACTCTCTTCTGTAACAATGCCTTTTAGAACCCGAATTTTATGGTGACTTAGAAAAGAAATTCCGAAATAAAAAATTGCAATGACTTCAGTACCCATATATATATATTTGCAATGACTTCGATATAAAACATAAATATTTTACCACAGACTGCATGCATGGTAGTTAATCCGATCACAGTTGATAACATTCCTTCTCTCTATAATTGCATGCCGCTGGGCCAGGCCTAAGATTCTATGACGGTTCCAGCGTAAAGACTTACTTAGAATTAAAATTTAATTATCCCCACGTTTTTCAAAAAAAAGTGGGGATATTGCAATCGCCTCCGTCCGTCTGTCCGTCTGTCTGTCCGGCTATCTCTTCCTAAACCGTTAGCCGGAATTCAACCAAATTTGGTATGCGAGTTGCTTACATGAATGGCTTGCGCAAGAGCACATTGTTTTTTGTCCCTGCCCCCAGGGGCCCTGGGGAGGGGTCAAAAGGTCAAATTTTGACCTACTGTGGAGAAAACGTGGGGATTTGCAATGGCTTGCCATCGACTGCGCGCTCTAGTTTTATTTAATGTTGGTTGGTACCTGATGTGCTGTCCCTGGTCGGGCCAATTACTTTTGCTCCAGCATGTCAGTTATTTCTTGCTGTCGTGTCCTCACCGTTGTTGCTGTTGTGTCCTCACCGTTGTTTCATCTCTGTGGTTGTCTGATTTTTGTGTTATAGGAAGCGATGCACTGGTGAGTTAGGAAGCCTTCGTGCGGAATGAACAAATTATTTGTCTAAATCGCCACGGAATTAAGGGCGGTGATTGCGGTCGCGTAAAATCGAATCCCCCCTCTCTCTCTCTTCCCCCCCCCCCCCCCCCAATCCCAAGTGAAATACTTTTCACCGACCGTTCCAAGACGGTTCTTCTATCGCGGTTAATATTTGCTATAGATCGTTTTAAATGTGTGTATCGCTAATATCTTTTTATATTGGATAGCCAATAGCCCCATTTTGGGGAACGTAACTGTCCTTTCGGCGTTTGGCTATTGATGTTTCCATAAGAGTCTATCTATTCAATGTTTGTGTTTGTTCTCCCTTTTGCGGTCTCTGATGGAAGGTTTGGATTAATTGTATCGATTCCCGATTATTGCCTTCACTTCTATTTTTTCGAACTGTGTAATGCAATCATTGCAAGCATATATTTTTTTCTGAATTTATACGAGGGTCGTTCAATTTTTATCTGGCCTAACCCAGTTACTGACCAGTGGCAAGTGCACGTTCTTCACATATACATCAATTCCATATATAATGGATCTTACGTGAATGTTCATGTATTATTGAATTTATTGAACGAGTTGAGAAAATGAAAAATTCTATTTATGATATGACAATTAAAACGCATTAAATTCACGATGTTTTGTACAAAAATGTATATTCCGCCATAAGTAAATGCTACGTCGCTTAGGACGTCGTACGTGTAAAGTTACGAGTTGTATCTAACTAATTAGCATATTTAATTCACTAGTGGATTACCGAATTTATTACATGGCGTTATAACATTCTCAGACGCGACGTCATATGATAAACATAGTTACACAAACATTTTATCGGTCAGGTCAGTATTTATATATAGTCCATGCGCGGTAAAATAGCATGACAAGTGTCATAGTTGCTGAAGTTTCTTCACAAATTGAGTACAGAGTAGTGATTAGATGGGCCCCGTCAAGCGATTTTGGTACTTATCGCCTATGCAAGCAGCGAAGGTTCAGGCGAGCCTGCGCATCCGCGCAGTCTCGCCAGAACCTTCGCTGCTCGCTCATACAAGCAATGAATCAAGGTGAACCTTCAGACAGAAAGCCATATCCCTGGTCCCTCTGAATGGCTGGGCATGCGCAGTTAAAATTTGTCATGACGGAATGCTCGAAGACACAAATTCGCTTGGCGGGGCTCAGATAACTGTTTTTCAAAAAGACGATGAAGCAGGAAGTTTATGAGGAATTGTGTGATGTTTACGGAAAGAGTGTTCATAGAGGATCTTACATGAATGCTCATGTATTATTGAATTATTAGAGCCTCGCATTTTATCCCTTTTCCTCAACGAGTTTAATAAATTCAATGATACATGAACACGAATGTTAGATTCTATTTATCATATGACTTGTAAAACGCATTTTATTCACGATTTGTTAACAATAATGTCAATATACCGCCATAAGTAAACGCGACGTCGTTAAGGACGTCGTACATGTAACGTTACGGGACGTATCTAGCTAATTTGCATATTGAATCCACTAGTGGATTATCGAAAATATTACATGGCGTTATTACACTTTCAGAAGCGACGTCATATGATAAATTCATAATATTCACTGTTAATAATTGGGTGACTGTTTTTAACGTGGTCGGGTAACGTTGGAAGACAAGCATCGTAGTGGAAGACCTGTGAACTCTACTCTACAGACGACGTCACTAGTGAAAATCTAAGGGACAGGAGAATGAAAGTTTAAGAAATAGATAGATGATTGTAGATTTCTGAGGGTAGTGTGTTTATCTGATCCGGAAGACTTTCTTCAAAGTAACGTTACGAGTTGTATCTAACTAATTAGTATATTTGATTCACTAGTGGATTACCGAATTTATTACATGGCGTTTTAACATTCTCAGACGCGACGTCATACGATAAACATAGTTACACAAACATTTTATCAGTCAGGTTAGTATTTATATATAGTCCGTGCGCGGTAAAATAACATGGCAAGTGTCACTGTTAAAAATTGGGTGACTGTTTTTTAAGGTGGTCGGGTAACGTTGGAAGACAAGTATCGTAGTGGAAGACCTGGGAACTCTACTCTACAGACGACGTCACTAGTGAAAATCTAAGGGACAGGAGAATGAACATTTAAGAAATAAATATATGATTGTAGATTTATGAGGATAGTGTGCTTACCATTTTACATGTATGACTGGGCATGAGAAAGCTTTCGGCGCCTTTCATCACGAAAACATGTCTATATAATTTTAACCCCGTGAACCCCACATTTATATAGTAAATCTGGGGTTTTCAAGGGTAAACCTTATTTTTATTATTTCTGCTTTAAAATATAGATCGTGGTAACCGGCGGTTCTAACGAGTACCCACTATCTATATTTTGTGCAGAAATAAAAAAATATCACAATATTTCATCTTAAATTTTTCATTTTTTGGAGGTAAAATTTGCAATGCATTTGTATAGGCGTGTTTTCGTAATGGGTGCCAAAATGCCTTAGTAAGAACAACGAGCTGTCCGAGTCACTTTTGGAAAAAAATATGATTCTGACCCGGAAGACTTTCTTCAAAGAATTGTTACCGGGGACGAAACTTGGTTGCATATTATGAACCTGATACAATAATCGATGGACTGGTAACGTGAGTCACGGTTCAACGCGTCCAAAGACATTCAAAATAGAAGTGGAGGCAATGATTAAGACTTAGTCGACAGATCATGGTACCTTTGTTTTGGGATAGCAAGGGGGTTCTGTTAGTGGACTATTTACCTCATGGCCAGACTATTAATGGGGACTATAGTGCTGATATGTTGGTCCAACTACGTGCAGTGATAGTACAGAAAAGGCGTGAAAAACTACAAAAGGTGTGTTGTAGCAACATAAGAATGCTAGCTTCCGTACTTGCAAAGTTTCTATGGACGCAATGAAGAGGAACGGTTTCAAAGCCTAACACCATCCATCCTATTCTCTTTATCAGGCACTCAGTGAATACGTTTTGTTTCTGAACTTGACGAACGAATTGCGCGGACGTCACTTTCAGTCAGATGAAGAGCTTAAAGCAACAGTTGGAGGGTAGAATGACCCAAAAGACCCTGGGTTCTACAGAAACATTCAGCTTGGGACAATCGATGGAGGGAGTGTTTATTGCTGGGTGACGAAAACGTTTGAAAAAGAAGAAGTCGTGCGTGATTCTAAGTAGATAAGGCCAGATACTTATTAGACGACCCTCGTCTACTAAGTCACCAAAAATCGGGATCCGATAGGCCTTCTTGAGGACGAGATTTCAATTTGCTCCACGATACTGCTATCCTTCGGAACCAAGGAATACATCACAGAACGAAAAAGCATGGGGTGTACAATTTTTTTCTGTGCCAGACTAACTAGTTTCGGTGTCATCAGATACGTTCTAATATGTTCGAAATTCCACAACGGAACCAATGATTCAAAAGAACGAGAAAATATAAACTACACTATGATGAAGGACTGGGAGACATTTTACGGCCGCCACACATTCCCCTAACACCAGCCGCGTTAACGATAAATATGCTCCAACATTGAATTTTGAAACTAAATAAAGATTACGTCTATAAAACTTACAAAACTCTTTTCGAAGTTTATGATAAAAGATAACCCTGTTTAAAATGTATAGCAATTAATAAGTGTTGAAGTCTGTTACATGACTTAACACTATGGCAAAGAAGACTAGAACGCGCAGTCCATGGGATGCCATCCAAAACCCCTACGCTTTCTCCACAGGGGCTATATACCAAATAACAAAATATACTTTTAATAGAATTTTATTGACATTTGACCTTTTGACTCCGCCCCCAATGCGTCAATCTGACCTCAGGTTCAATATCCGATATGCCACGTTACAGTGTTCCGAAAAACTTATTTTTTAACACTTCCACCCTATGACCGACAACGCGGTCATGACCCTGGGTCCACTGCTGAAATCCGGTTCAATATGTTTTACACATAGTTTATTATTGATTATTTCTGCAAAGTTTAATATCAAAATCTATAAAATTGACTTATTCGAAGTATATTGATATTTGACCTTTTGACACACATATATAAGTTTGTTCCCCTTAAACCACATTTTGTATAGTAAAATTGGTGGTATGCAGGGGTATATATTATATTTCCTATCATACATTATTGGGGGCCAGCTAGTACCGTTAAAGGACAAGGCGTCTGTAATAATTCAATCCATTTCAATTCAGTTTCGTGCCGTTTAATAATTTTAAATCTAGCTGGTGAATTTATATCAAAGTAAATTTTTTCCACTTTTATACAGACATATCATTTACAGAATGACCCGTATGTTTTAACTGACGTTACAGGAAAGTGTCATTTTTTTTGGCTTACTCATACTACGAAAGTGTCCGTTAAATCTTGTTTTTAACATGCCATCATGAAAACACGCCTATATAATTTTGACCCCCTCGAACCCAACTTTTATATAGTAAAACTGGGGTTGGCTAGGGGAACCTTATTTTTCTTATCTCTGCTCTTAAATATAGATTTTGGTTACTCGTTGGAATCGCGTCGATGAGGCGGTTCTAACGAGTACCCACAATCTATATTTTAGGCAGAAATAAGAAAAATATCACAATTTTTCATCTTAAAATTTTCATGTTATTATAATTATCTGTTATTTTTCTATTATTCTTGTTTTATCACTTCAATCCTGAGAAATTATAATTTCTAATATTTTACATTAATTTATTTCCGGTTGTCAGACTAACCTATATAATCCCGATCAATACAAACTTTTCTACTGCGTATTTGTTTTATAATAGTAATCTTGACAGAAGTAATTGATCGCTTACAAGCGAGTGATGTACATATTTCGTCCTAAAAACACTGGCCAGCCAGTTGTGCCCATTCAGTCCTAACCAATACCCTCTTCATCCTAAAGACACTGATCAGCCTGTTTACCCATTCGGTACTAACAAGTGCCCATTTCGTCCGAAAGACACCGGATCAGATGTAACCAGCCAGCTGTGGTCCTACATAGTCGGTGGTAACACATTTCATCCTAAAGACACTGATCAGCCAATTGATTGTGCCCATTCCGTTCTAACCACTCTGTTGTGCCCATGTCTTCCTAAAGACAAAAATCATGATCGGAATGAGGCCAGTTTGTATGCCGCGAAGCCTGTCACACCAATTTCCAAGATGATGAAGGCAATCTCGCGTTCTTTCTGGTCGTCACTCGCTTGGTAAAAGTCGGAGAGCTGGGGCTCGGGACCGAGGTCAGCAAGGCTGACATTTTTCCCGGCGAACTGCGCATTCAGGCGCATCGCGTCATCGACGTCTTTGAAAGTTCAAACGGCGTGCCCCTGGCGGCGGAGTTCCTCGGTGATGAAATCAATGAGCTCGGTACGTTTCCGCTGTGCAGCCTGTAACTGCTCGACCGCTTCATCAAGTCGCATGCTTTCTTCGTCCACGCCATAGCTCTTCAACATGGAGAACAAGAAGTTCGATCCCGAAAACGTCAGAGCGTTCACCAGGGCACCGCCAACGAGCATAGTAATACTTGCCATTACTTCATGATATCAGCAGGTATCAACCCCTGCTTAATTAGCATGTCTGCGGTTGCCATGGCGAGAGCGACGTCAACTATGGCCACGCCCACATCGCCAAGTATGAAGTCTAGTTTCAGGGGGCTCCCCCCAATCGCTATCTTACCAAGCCGGGCGTATCCCACAGCGATGCCACAGACGACTGCGCTATGGTAGAGCGCGTTGACAAGAATTTTACCATCAGTTGCCGGGGTTGTCATTATTGCTACGCAACGGGCTTCACTCCATATAGAATGGGTCTGGGCTTGTCTTTAATTGTGGTTGCTTAGCGTGCGAAACAACAACAGGGGCTGCAACGTGTGGCCTTGTACCGCCTGTGTGGCGCGCAAGCGCAGAAGAAACATGAGTGCACCGCCCGTAAGACAAGCCCCAATGATCTATGGGGTCCAGTCGGTTAGTCCATGGTTGTGAGCTGCACAACTGCGTGACGGTTCCTTTGAGACCGCTTCCTTTGGAGGAATACTGACATCAGCTGCGCTGACTGGTGGACGCAATGAGTCTTTTGCCGTCCGAAGCTGTTCGAACAGCCGTTCCTGTTTGGCTTTTCTGGCAGCAGCTACAGCACGCACGGCCGCCACTTTTTACGGATCCTTAACCGTGTAGCTTCGCAAAATCTAGGGGGTCGTAACTCTGTCTGCCGGACTCTGTGCTGGCTCTTGGTTCTCCTGTTGCTCCGCTACAATCTGCTCGTTCTCCGACATCGTTTATGTCATAGATGGTAATAGGGTATTGATGTCCCAATCGACAGTGCTTCACTGTAGTATGCGCGGCAGTTAGCGGCGCCAAGTACATGCCATATCGATGGTAGAGCTCGCAGGTAGCACTGCTAAGTGCGTATCCAACAAACGGGTCGCCCTCGAGGTCAGCAATAAGACCAGGTTGGTTTTCGGCCGGTATCTGGAGAAACCTAGATGCCAGCCCCGCATAAAGCTGGAGCGCTGTAGACCTCAGCGTCTTCGCCATCGCTGCCGCAAGCCTTGTTTTATAGCGGGCGTAAAATTTTTCGATTTCGCTTTTGTCCAGAGCGTCGATCTGTACTGCGGTGAGGATCTTCCCATGGACCACTGGTCCATACTGCTTGGCTTGGCCTCCCTCCACCAATGCGGCGAGCCTTTCACGGTATTTTTGCACCCGTTCCTCGATGAGCGGCTCCTCATGGCCGTCTGACGTCGCTGACGTTCCTTCCGCGGTTGGAGCTTCAGCGTTCTGCCTTTGCTCTGTCGTTCTTATCAGCTAATCGATCAGTTCGTCACAGTCCATAGCTATTGCTTTGCGATTCATTGCGAGATGGCGGACCAGTCTAATATGGTGTCCAAAGTGCTGGCAGAAGCGTGCGTGTGTGTTAACACGCATCCGAGTAATGTAAACATACTGCCTAGCAATAAAGAACAGCAGTGCCAGATGCGCGCCAAGCACTGTGATTAACAGTCTTTCAGTTACTTCGTACATTACTTAACACCATATGAGCAGCTGGTTGGTCTGTCTTTAATAAAAGCTTAGCATGTTTTGTCTCGGCTAACTGCTGCCTCACGAAAGCTGTTCTTGTGTGGAGATCACGTCATTCTCGCGCAAGCAGTCTTCGAATAAATCACGATCCTTGCAGTGAAACAAACAGACACAGCGCGTCTGCTCGCGCAAGTCCTTCAGGACGGAGTTGTACTTTTGGTTGGGGACCCAGAAGGTCTGGTCGGCGTGGCGGCCCGAGAACGCTAGCTCTGACAGCACGTCTTTCTTTTTCGTCAAAGCCTTCGTGGCCGAGCAGTCATCGATGATATATAAGGTAGGCTCGCCCATAAACACCTGGTAAAACGCTCGCAGGTAATCGTGAAGGCGCTCGCCGGGGTCTAGGATCGGTCCAAATCCATGGGCGCTGGTATGTTTTATTATACTTTATGGTGGGACAGAGGACCACGATTTGTCGAAAGAACTCCCGGTAGAAGCCTTCGAGCAGATCATCCTGTTTGCCCGCATATTGTCGCCGAATGGGCCGTGCGCGGTAGGAGATTTATTAATCGTTCCTCAGGAACATTAATAGATCGTTGAGACGAACCGGCCATATTCAATGTTAAGCTGTGCATCCATGATGGCGTAGAGGTAGATGTTCAATGCGCCAGCAGCCTCGGCTCTTTTCGTTATCTGGATGGTCACACCTTGGCTGGTATTCTCTATCCACCTGCCGGAGCCGTGGAGCCGGTCGTCGTCGCTTGTCCTGAGGTCAAGCCACAGCGCGTACTTGCTGGTGAGGTATTCTGCAAGGCTGACGTCGGCTAGGGCAAGGTCTTTTTCGACCGTTGCCACTTCAGGGTGTCGCTGCTACCGGCTGAGAAGAGCTTCCTCGCTTCATCAAACATCTCGTAAGAGCGCATCCCTTGGCTTGAAGAGTTGGTTGGGGATCCCCTCGATGGTGACCTCGACCATGGCGATTTTCGGGATATAGAAAACCTCTGTGTCGCGAGCGAAGGGCTGTTGCGCGCCTTCGTTCTCAAAGAGCATCAGGATGCCCTTCATGCTGCGGGCGGGCACGTTGGGATTGATATTCCAGAGGGTGTCGCTCTTGTCTTTACCGATTTTGCGGTGCCGCAGTACCCTGTCGTACAGGATTGAAATGCGGCTTCTGTACTGGTTGTTGATCATTTGGGCCAGCTATGGCAGGGTGACCATGTCATACTCAAGACAAATGTTTCCAATGTCGAAAGAGGCACCTCTGCCTGTGGCCTGGATCACACGAATGCAGTCGTTGAGGTGAGCTCATACTCGAGTCGGTCGCCCAGCGCACTCTGGTAGAATGGCATGTGGCTCTCGAGTAGCTCGAAGTCCAGTTGGATGTAGAAACGATTGCCGAAAGCATCGGCAACGGTTTTGTCCGCTAGAACGGACTCATCTTTGTTCCCAGCATTGGTTCGGATCCTCGTCGTATTTTGGTTTTCCGACGTATCAGTGCCTTGGTACTGGCCATTTTTCCTCTCTGAAGCCGTCCTCCAGAGATCGCGGTAGCAGTGGTACACATCACTGTAGTCGATGCTCAGGACCTCATTTCCCGAAATTTTTAATGACGGTCTTTTTCACGTGGACGCGGCCTAGGTTCTGAACCAAGGTCCGATTAGCATCATCGCTGTGCAGCGTGATCGTGAAGGCCAATCTCGCGGTCACGGGGACGATGACATCATGTTTGCCGAGGTTGGGGAATCGAACGAGAAGCTGCTGGTTCGGGCCGATCGTGCTGGGGTTGTTAGATATCGACACCAATTGCCTCACCCCTTTCACCCCAAGGGGTTCGCGGAGGCACCGGTAGGGATCAAGCTTTCGTCCGTACTTACTTGATGGTATGGTGTCAGCTTCGTTAACACTCGAAAAAGTCTGTTTTAAAGACATGCGACAACCTTCAAATGCACATACTTATTACATAAATATTGCTGACTTTGAAAAGCCACCGTTCGAAGACTGGCCCGACCCTTATGATGACGCCGACTATGATGACGCCGACTATGATGTGTCCGACCTGCCAGTCGCTGTTATGGACCCATAACCGGACTTCGAGCAAGGACTACGCGCGGCCGGGGACAATCTTCAGAACCTGCGAGGCGAGTAAAGACGGACAGCACTTTCTGACTAGGAGGGGCGCCTGGTCGATACTTTCTACAAAGACGTGAACCGTGCCTAAAAGGGGTTGCGCCTCGAAGGTAGTGTCGACTGTGACCAGTTTGGGATTGATGACGATGGTAAAACACTATTGGACCCCCGGCGACAAAAAGATTCCTGTCGCTGTCCACACTAGCCTCGAGATATGGAACAGGGGGTGTAAATGCAATTCGGCAATCACTGGGGCTCACTGACTATAAATCGAATATGCCGCGTCTCAACAAAGAGGCTGTGGATACACTCCAATAAGCAGAGGAAACCCTCCCAAAAACATTTAATCCGTCGAGATGACAGAGCTCCCCGGCGTAGCCCACGACGTTATTCAAACAACAGGAGATGTCGAGACCGCATTGAAGACAATTGATGATCAGCCTATCGACACCTCGTGGGTCACCCAGGCCAAAGGAGAGCTCGCTGAGCTTGAAAAGTCCATGACTCGAACCCGAGATGAGTTTGCGAACAACCTGGCGAAGCTGTCAAAGGTCGACGAGGGAAAATCCCAAGATGAAAAACGCTTGGTCAGGATGCGGCGGAAACTGACGGAAACGGACGACCCCGAGATGCAGCAGGAGATTCAAGACCAAATCAGAAAACTGGAGGGCAAGCTCTCTGACATCGAAATCGAAAGACAGTCGAGGCTCGAAGCCCTCTCTACGAACAGAGAAGCTCTCCGGTCCAAGACTAACAGAATCCGTGAGACGTTCAGGCGGCTCCTTCATGAAGACAAAACACTGGCTGAGCGCATTCGCACCCTCTTAAGCGAGCAGGGAATTACCATCGTGAGCATCCTTACAGCGATTGGGATGGCAATCTCGACCCTAGTGCTTGCGCTAACCGGCGGCGGGGGGAGTGTACCGGCTCCGGCTCCAAAGCCATCCGGTAAGGGCGGGGTCAAGGAGTGGGTAAAAAGCACCTACAGTCCCTCGGTCATGCATTGGCCAATTTGACCGGCAAGGCCGCGGCTGGTCTGCCCGGATTCATCGGGTCCATCGTCTCCTGGCTCTTGAGCACGCTAGGGAAGGCCGCTTCATGGCTCGCAGATAATTTGTGGGTCTTGGTAATCGGCGTGGGGGCCCTTCTTCTCGTGGCTGCACGGGACTGGTTATCACGACCGCTCAACCAACCAAAGCGCCGCTAGGCCGAGTGCAATCCCTGCGACTGTGAGAGCTGTTTTTTTCTTCTTCATGGTCGAGACCGGATTTCCAGTCTGCTGGCGGAGCAACCGCGGCAGACGTAGGCGACCCTTCGGGTGGTGGCCCTGCGAGGACTCGCGGATCGGTCCCGGCTGGTGAGGCAGTTTTCCCCTGGAATGTCCTTTCGACTTTAGAGGCAGAGTTGATCAGTGCTGCCTTGTTTATTCCTGGGTTGTGGCCGATGGCAGCGTCTGATCCCGCTATTTGGATTTGGTTATTATAATCTTGGACATTGCCGGGATGGAGTGCCATGTCGCTCGGCATCAAGTAGAGCGCTCTCCCGCAGACGCAATCCAGTGGTGTGGATGCATATTGCAACGTCTTTTGATAGCGATCGATGCTGCTGGGGATGTCGACGGATGTAGCGATGGCGTCTTCGAGATTCGCCGTAAACTGCTTTTGGGCATCGAACCCCGTCCCGACCTTGAGAATGTTGGAGTGGGTCTGAGCCTGCGCTCCCAAGATTGCCCAAACGTAAGTCCGAATCGAGTCGTTGAGGCCTCCAATCCGTATCAGTTGAAACGGCGAACTCCTCCCAAAGCCGCTTGTAGGCCCTGGATCATACTGGTTATCGAACTATGAATTGGATCATAGTGGTTATCGAATTGGACTTGTCCCCAGGGAGGGCGACTTTTAGCTCCTCAAGCAGACGCCTCGTCGTATAATAGACATGAAAGCAATACAGGGTTGCAAGAAGGGGCTCCTCTACTTGGAGATGGTCTTGGAATGAAACACCACATCCGGCGGTTGCGCACCAAACCGCAAAGTTCAGCTCGCACTGCCACCAGCTGAAGGGAGTATCCACCAAGTTGTCCCACGCCTTGTTTGCCATAGTGAGATCCCCGGTAAGCGGACGGTTTTGATAATCGGCGAAGACGTCCGGGTACTTGGAAAGGAAGTGACTGCCCTTATCGTCGACCATTATGACTAGGATGGGCTCTCCTGCTGCTGACTCTTTATATTTGAAATGGCCGCCTGCCTGACATTTTGCCGAGCTATTAACCGTAAACACCTTTGTATCCATACCCATTCTGGTGTTGTTCAAATTTTACTATTATGTACATCACACTCACTGACGTTCAAAACGATGTGCCAATCAAGCTTGCCCGGACCCTGTTTGCGGGTGAGCGAGAGATGGCTCACTGCGAGTTGACGTATTATCACTGGTGGTACAACATATGCACGGTGAAAAGGAACAATAAGGTCTCAAATAAAAAGACTGAAAAAACAATACCTGACGGGTATTATAATGTCTGAGTTGAACGAAAAGGTGTTTCAGCGGTTGAACGCCGAACTCACTCTCGAAGAACCGTCTGGCCTACTGCAATTAACGGTAAAGCCCAGAGAAGTTATAACAATGAATCTCGAATTAGCTAATATCTTAGACTTTTCCGACAATACTTTCAAACCCCCTCCCGTTGCGCTGATCAATGACAATGGCCATCACTTGGAAGGAGGCCGCACCAAGACGTTCACTGCAAAGAAGCTACACAAGCTGGCCGTCCATCGTGAGGTCTACTTTCATCTTGCTGAATTAAGTACTTCAGATAATCTGCATAACGATCGACCCTCTACACTGCTTAGATCTGTCCCTGTCGAGAACGAAAAGTGTGGATCTGGTAGAACTGAATCATTTCCTGTCTTAAAGTACAAAAGGTTGTCGTCAGGGCCTGTTTAACAGCTAACTATCTCACTTAGAGACACCAACGGGGAGATGTATATGAGCGCAACCCTACATATAAGGAATGGTTGACGCAAGCGGCCCCGGTGGGGTTAGAAAATGCCCTGGGGTGGCTTTGGCTGATCTGTGTGACACTGAGGGGTTTGATGAGGACGGGAAGGAAGATCGCTTGTATGCCTTTCAGCTCTCTGATGGGGTCTATAGAGGAAAAGAGGTCGCCCAACCGGGGTCATTGACATTCGGTGATCTCAGCGACGTAGATACCTCACATGCCGTACCAAAGCGGGTTCATACGCTGGCCTTCACTGGGAGCAAGTGGGTTGCTTTTGCAGACCCCGTCCAACAAACAGGGTGGCTTATTGACATACAAATCTCGTCTCCGTACGTTGTGACTGGAAAGCAGCACAAAGTTAGGAAGGTAGTGAATAGTGGCACTCGACTGTGCTCGTATATCCCCGGGACGAAGAACATTGTCGTTTCCGAAGATAACGTGCTGAAGACAAGCAACAACCGGCAGGGAATCCTGAGAATAGTCTTCGAATTCCCCCCAGCGGGAATCATTGGTATGAACTTGCCAACATCATCGATCATCCTTGATCTAATTCTCGGAGACAGACCCGACGACTTTGTTGATGTGTTACCCGGCTCAAGTGGAGTAAAGCAAATGCTAATAAAGAAGTTGGGATTTATATACAAGTTCAATAAACGCCTCGAGTGCAGTTCACTCTTGAAGGAATCTAACACCAAGTTGAATACCGTAATTTAGACATACATAATATTTTTATAGGCCCAGTGTCTCTCAAAAGTCTGCGATTTACGCCCGGTGCGCTCACAGCAGACCAAGCTATAGTCATTATTAGCCAGTAGTCTATTTAAACCCACCCAGCTCGAGGGGTAGTACACGATGGGCCTCTACCCAGGACTTGAAACCGGAGACAAACACCGCCTTCAGCACGTGGCCGAGGTCACATTCCGTCTCGAAAAAGAACGAGACGTTAGAGCCTCGCTGTACAAGAAGTACCGGCGCGGGGCTAATGTTGTTGATGGGATTGATACAACGCTTACTGCGACTAGCGTAGGGCTGGCTGCTTCTGGCGTCGGGCTCTTGTCAACTATCATCGCGACGCCTGTCGCCATTGGCCTTGGAGCTGGGGCGATTGTGTGTTGGTTGCTGGGCGTTGGTGGAAAATGTATTGGACGAAAACTCCAAACAAAAGCCGAAAAACACGACGAGATTCGTAACTTGGCTAAGTCGAAGCTAAACTCAATCGCCGACCGCATTTCTATCGCGCTGAACGACGATAATATATCTGAAATGGAATTTCGCCTGATTCTGTGTGAAATCGAGAAGTTCAATCAGCGCCAGAAACATACTGTTGGTTTGTCGGAGGAGGAAAAAAAGAAGTTGTTTCAACGTGCGAGAGACGAGGCGTTAATGACGGCTCGTACCAAGCTGTTGGAAGGGTTGGACAAAGCTGGTCACAGTGGCACCTGGATATTTCTTGCTGGCGAGCTTAAAAGAGTGCAGGCTGCCTAGACAAGTAGTTGTTTCCGTTAGAGACTAAATGCTAACAAAGCAATAATATATACATGGATCGCTGCCTTGCGGATATTTATTACAGCCCTAAGGGTAACTGGAGGGGTCTTGAGGCCATAAAGAAACTGTTTTTTGCGGCTAAGACCTCAGAAGATGAGGCCCGAGCTTGGTTGAAGAAGCAGGCCGTCTGGCAGATCTACCTCGCCGCCCCGCAGCACGTTCCACGACCCAAATTTTACATCACCAAGCCGAACGAGGTCCATCAAGCTGACCTGCTCTTTCTGCTACACGACCGTGTGCGTGTTCGCAAAGCGAACAAGCGCACGTACAAATACGCCCTTACCGTGGTTGATGTAGCCTCACGCTTCAAAGAAGCTGAGGCTCTGGCACCTAGAGAAGCCAAAGAGGCTGCTGAAGCTTTGTCTCGCATCTTCATGCGAGGCCCGTTAAGGTGGCCCAAATTGCTCCAGGTCGACCCCGGTCGTGAGTTCATGGGCTCTGTCAGCCAGCTGTTGGCAAAGAACTCTGTCCGGGTTCGGCGCGGTCGGGTTGAACTCCATCGGGACCAGGGCATTGTTGATCGCTTAAATCGTACCTTGGCTGAGCGGCTCTTACAGCACCAGTATGCTCAGGAGATGCGACTCACTTCCTGTCAGCGGTCTACAGAGTGGGTGAAAAGGTTGCCTGCCGTTGTGACACCCTTGAATGGTGAGGTCACTCGACTGACCGGCAAAACGCCCTCTGAGGCCATAAGGGCGCGATCGGTGGCACAAAAGCCCTCTTCTGTAGTTCCTGGTCGTCCTGTTGGTCTCGAGGAGACAATAATCCCCTCCGGCGTAAGCGTTAGTTATTTGTTCCAGCCTGGCGAACTTGAAGGGGGGCGCCGGCGAGCGACTGAACCCATATGGTCCCTGGATGTGCTCCGGCTCGGGCGAACAGTCACCAAGTCTGATGAGCCCGTGGTGTATTACTTGCAGGATGAACCTCAGCGCGGTTTTGAGCGCCAAGAACTTCTTGTTGTGCCACCGGACACTCAGCTTCCTCCGGATGGGGTTCTCAAGCGCTGAGCTCGATTCCATCCACCGGGTGACAATTCATCCGTTTCGTTTACGTCCTACTTCAGTGGTCCTTGGTCTCGGAACTTTCGCCTGCAGTATCTCGAGGTTCGGGGGGGGGGGGTCTGTAGTTGCCGGCTCCTGGGTTAGAACTCTATTGGGAGCCATCGTTTATCCTGTGATTTCAGAGTTCTTTGGATGGACCGTCCCAGTTCCTCAACGAACGCGTCCATCTCTTTTTGTGTGATGTAATCTTTGTAACCATTAGCCTGTGTGTCAACTCCGTTTTCTGCGATCCAACGCTTGGAATCGAAGGGCGACAGCGACACCTTGTTGAGATGCTGCCCGTAGATGCGGTGACGCTCCGACCTAAGAACATCCATGCCATGGCGGAAGGTTTGCTTCTCAAAGAGAGTCTCTTTGAACTGCTCATGCCTGATGCGCTTCTTGACAGTTGCTTTTCTTTCACCCTTGGCTTTCTTGATGTTCTTTCCAGATGCCTGGAGGATGGAGTACATCTTCGGCCGCAGGCCCACATATTCGGCGATTGGCTGCCCGGCGCACTCGTCCTTCATCTTACCCAACACCTTATTTTTCTCTGCGCTGTGCAGTGGGTGGTCTTTCGGGTAGTCGGTCGTGTCGTAGAGGTTATGATGTTTGGCCATATCCTCGTAGACGTCCTCTGTCTGGATTTCCAGGAGGAGGCTGTCGGTGTCTGTGTAGAGCAGCTGGCAGCGGTCCCCGTACTGCCTCTGGAGCTGGTTGTAATAGAAATCATACATCAGGGTCTTCGAGAGGTCTAGGATACTCATCCCCACGTAAACCGGGCGATTGAGCACAAGACGACTCCTATGCATTTGGACAGCCACCAGGTCGTCGTCGAAGATGGTGGCTCTATCAAAGGCGGGGCTTGCGATGAGGCGTCTGAGTTTATCTTTCTCGTTGGCGCGGACCAGCTTGACGTCGACAGGCCTGCGGAGGTTCTCCATCGTCTTGTCGAAGACTGAATTGTTCATTAGCTTGTAGAGATCCTTCTCGAAGTCGCTGGTGGCCTTCTTCCGGAGCTCAGTATTCATCCGGATGTAGGGCTCCATCAAGGGGCTCTGCTGGAACCGGAGGGCGAGATGAATCTTGGTCAGCCGCATGCCCAGAGAGAGGTAAAGCTGGAGATTCCGATAGTGAAGCACGTAACGGTCCTTGTTGCGAAGATTGGGTACCAACTTCTCAACCTCTGTAGGTGCTCCCCCAAAAGCTCCATCGAGAAGTTCGCGCTGGTACTCCGACATCCACTCCTTCTTAACCACTAGGCGCTCTTGTGCTCGCGGTTAGGTGTTGTGTGCCTTGTGCAGCTCTGCTGTATATTCCATATCTACCTCTAGGATAAAGCCTGCGGGTAGTTCTGCAATGGTTTCTGCGAGTCCCGATACATCAACTCACTGGAAGCCGCAGGTGGGGAGTGCCTGGCTCATAGCCCACCCGTCCAGATTGTTTGCCTCGCGATATAGGATGTGGCTACTAGGCTTTTCTGGGTCATAATCCTCAACCTGAGGATTGTTTGCCTTAGCATGGCGCTTTGAGACCATTGAGATACCTCCACGCATCCCCTTCTCGATGAATAGATGTTGGTCGTAATCTGTGAGAAGCTCGAGCGCCACTCCTGTCTTCTTGAGAAGGGCGTCCCACGAAAGCCCCGGGCTGGTGTAGTAGTGCGCTGGGTCTAAACCGTACTGTGTCAGGCAGGTCTTACGGAATTCATCGAAGATATCAGCCAGCAAGAGAACATCTGTGCGATTGTAGAGGTCGTGGTAGTCCCCCAGGGTCTTACACCCACAGATCTCCCATACTCTATGCGCGTGGGCGTATTCGTTGTCGCTGATGTGCTCGTCGGCGAGCTTGCTGTAGAATACCTCTTTCGGAGGGGGCTTGGTCTCAACGAAGTGATCACAGGAGTCCATATACTCATATTGGTAGATACCTTTTCGGGTTAATAGCTCAAACCTCTGCTTGTCTGGCTCGTAGAACGATGTGATCTTGAAAGCTGCTGGTTTATTTGCCGCCACCAGTTTATCAAGGGAAGCTAGCAGGATCTGGGCGCTGACGATAAAGCAAAGCTGTCCGAGAGAAAAGGAAATATATTTTTCTCTGTTGTTGGAGATGCAGGAAACTCTACCTTCGACCTTTGAGATGGCCTGCATGAGCAGTTGGGAGTCGTACCCTCTGAGGTTGTGGAACACCACAGGAATAACGGTGGTCTTTGGGCTTAGTCTCAGCTTAAAGTTGCAGGCGATGTGAGCTGCCCCTCGATATTTACCCGTGATATGACAGTGGTCGCGGACTGAGTCACCGTTTAGTGGTTTTTCGCATATATAGCAATTCGCGGCATTGTTATGGGCCTGATAGTCCTTTCATGTCATCCTTATGTTTTTAGGGTTGGCTAGCACGCTCTTAATCTTGCGCTCCTCCTCCTGGAGTGATTTTTAAGAAGTGCTCTGTTGCATTTGGGCCGCGATACTCGACAAGCGGCTTTGTTGTTCCATCACACTACACCACGATATAGCAGTAGCTGCAAGTCTCATGGTGTTGTGTTTGTTGGGTGTTACTTTTTAGGATCGCGTTCGGGGCCCTCGATCTTGGTGGTGAGAGCCTCAAAGTCTGCATAGATGACGAATGGGGTTGGTTGCTGCTTGTGGTGGTTCTGGAAGGTGAGCTTGTTCTTACCCTCCTCTGGCATCTCCATCCGGACAGCCGTCTGGCCGATGCCTTCGCACTCAAGCTTGTGGGCCTCCAGCAGATCTTTTCACGTGTATCCATGAAGACATCGCTCACAGAAGTGCTTCTTATAACTGTGCTTGCTCTGGTCAAATAAGAGGCGGCTGAAGAGCTTGATCCAGGTGTAGTGGAATTTACCGGCCTTTTCAATCAGCAATAGGTTAATCCTTGGTATTTCTTGTGGCTGCTTGCTGAGGCGGTGTATGATGATACCCTTGTCCCAGCCAAAGACATTGATGGCTAGGTTGTTCTGCCGCTCAAATTTTGGAATCTGTGAGATGGCGTATGGGACTATCAATCACTTCAAAGTTCAGACCATCATTGGTAGGATACCAACTTGGTCTCTGTGGGTTATGTGGTGGTGGCGGATTTGCCAGAGCCGCTCGGAGCGTCCATCGAAAGCAGTATTGGTCCGTGTTCTTTATGTTTACCAATGCCTTCTTATATCTTAATTCTGCTGGGAGTGGAATGTAGGACCTACCCCGAAGAGGCTGATATCTGGCAATGTCCAGCCAAAGGGTCTGTACCTGATCTACAACCCAGCCATACCCTCTCTGTGTCCACTTTTCGAGTGTTTCTTGGATCTGTGGGAAGGTTTTATCGAGAACCCCCTTGATTTCGCTGGCCTTGAGAAGGGCCTCCTGTTTTTGAAGCAGCACGGGGGTTGTGTACTCCTCACTACCGTCTGGGTTGTCCTTCCGAAGCTGAATCTTGAGAGCCAACTGGAACTTCACACCACCTAGCGCCTCAATCTCTTCCTCGAGCTTGCTGCTGATTTGGGGCACCACAGCCTCGAGGAAAGTCCTGGTGTCTGCACTATGAGGATTATTGGTAGGCACGTCCATCTCCTAGCCCCTCAAGAAGTCGCCTATAACCCATTGGGTCTGACTGAAGACTAGTTTTTCTTTTATCTGCTCAGCAGATGTAAACAAGTCCAGGATCTCATCCTGATACACCTTCACAGATCTCAGGACTTTCATGCGGGAGATAGGGTCAAATTCCCCCTCAATGGCCTTTCTCTTGGCGGCCTTCTTTTTGTGTGGTGGTGGGGTAGGTCGATATTTTTCAGGCTGTAAGGATTTTAATAAGCGCCCTTTGACAGAATTTGGATAGGCTCATCCAAGATGTTTTGAACCACATGATGGTGAGTCGAATTATTACCAGGTATTTCTGCCAGTAACTGCTCTATGTATTCATCCATAGTAGGCATGTTACTGTATATTTAACTTTACCTATATACTAACAATTCTCTAGTAGGAAATACAGTAGAAAATCTTTCCACATTTTGTTGGACATTACCTATATACTAACACTTCTCTAATAGGAAATAAATTAGAATATAACTATCTAAACTCTTTTTTAACCATACTAGATAGAAATAGCAGATAGTCGTCTAAAATCTTTTTGAGTCCTTCGATTCCTGTTTATGTAATTTATGGTAATAACTGATTTAACACCACATTGCATACCAAGTAGACGGTGTGTTTTCACCGAGACTCCACAGTTTGTGCATAGCAGTGGTTCTGTTCTTCCTACCTTCTTACTACCACTATTGTGTCGCCCACAGAATTATCCGCGGTAATTATTGTTGCAGGGTTCTCTCTTCCCCACAGGAATCCAAGGACACTTGTTCATTTTTGTGTTGTATGTTTTAAGGACTATATTTCTCTAATACAAACACACCCCGCCCGATG
Source organism: Lucinisca nassula (assembly GCA_963580285.1). Classification (NCBI taxonomy): domain Eukaryota; kingdom Metazoa; phylum Mollusca; class Bivalvia; order Lucinida; family Lucinidae; genus Lucinisca; species Lucinisca nassula. The sequence continues at coordinate 35,889,261 of OY757024.1, forward strand.
GGGCTGTTGGCGAGCGCAGGCTGGTCACGTGTTGGTCATGCGATATGGCAGGCAAACAAATATTTTATTCTCCTGCATCCCCTCTCGGTGGGGCCGACCCGGAGGGTGGGGGTAGGCCCCACAGTATTGCGGGGATGAAAAAAAATTGTCCTCGGCATCCCCACTCGGTGGGGTCGACCTGGGGGGGGGTGGCCCTACAGTGTGGGGGTGGGGATTGTTCCAGAACCCTCATTGTGTATACTACTGGCACATTTAGTGTCCCCTTCGATACCAGCAAATGTGTTGTTCCTGACTGGTTCGAAACAACGGACACGTTGTTTTGATGTCACTGCGATAGAAGCACTTCCAGCGTTACATGCTTTTACAATATGTGATACAACAAGCGCATTTTTTCCGGACAGGGGAACAACTTGATTCTGGAATTGTACAGAAAGATACTGTAGTGTGTGATTGCATGAAACTCGTTGGAAAGACATTTCACACCGACTGAAGAACAATACGAAGCATGCGAAGAACTCGTTTGTTCTTTGTATGGCTGCTTTGGTTGTGGCGTTCACGGTGTTCGCAACAAATGTTTTTGTAGCAAGACCTCACAGTCATGTAGTCTGCCACCAACGAAATATGCACTTGGAAAGCACACGGAGAGAGCGAAGTATCAGGCCGCGTTTTGAAGAAATGCATTCAGAAATGATTGCAAAATATCGAGCCCAGATGCCATGGGATTGGTCCTGAAGGACGGAGAAGTGAGCATTAAAATTTACTACGATGAAACAGGACCAGGCGCTAATAAGATTGGTAAGCTGAATATGTAAGACAGGCTGCAGTAGAGGTCGCTGCAAATGTCACAAAGCCGGTCTACCCTGTACGTTCGTACAAATTGCGTTGATTTCGAAAATGGGAGGGACAACCAGGACAGAGACATCGATGATGGCGATGATGTTGAAGAGGCAAGCATTGAAGCTAAAGACTGGCAGTTATACAAACACCTCAGTGTCCTTTGGCGATACATAGGATTTTTTTTAATCATTCGTATTATTGCATTGATTGAATGGTTTCCTTTTCCTACTTACGTTGAACGGACAGACATCACAAAAACACGCCTATATAATTTTGACCCTCTTGAACCCCACTTTTATATTTTTGTCTTGTTTGATTTGAGGTTTAACGTCCCCGTCAACACTGTAAAGGTCATTTTGGAGACGTTGCTTCCAATTTTGAGGGGCTTTTACCCGACACTGAGATGAAATGACATCTCAAGCCCTGTTGCCCAATGAAACCAATATGGTTTATTAGCATGGACGTTCCGCCTCGTACCGAGGTTCCTGGACAGGCTTGATCTAAGCGGTTTACCAGTACTAGTGTGCGGGCCGGATTCAGCTCTGCGTGGAAGCATCATGCAGCCCATATATTTCTTCAAGCCCCTATGGGCCCACTTTTATATTCACGCAATACTTATCTGGCGTAAGTCCGCTGCGATTTTTTTCTGATGGTATACCGGAGACCTGATGGTTCGTCTCCCTGAAGAGGATTCCACTCCCCGTCTTCCGGAAGTAGACGGGAACTTCCAGCTACTTCCTCCTCCAACGATTTTTGTCTTGAGTTTATGTTGTCACGTCGAATTTCTATGACAGGCCTACTGATAAACCAAAATGAAAAAGGTCATGATTCAATACATTCCCGTATAATGGGCCTTAGTCCGTACCGTTTGCCTAGGGTCGTGTCATCAGGATCTACTCTGTTTGCCTACGCCCCATTTATAGGATGTTAGGCTTTAAATGATGGGTGCTCGTATTGTCTGACGAATGTTTTTCTCATTAATTTTCAATATACATTAACACATCTACGACAGAGTATTGCATAACCTGTTGAAAGCTACAGTTCTTATATTTATTCCGATATACGGATCGTAACGCATAGGGGTTCGTTTAATTTGAGGTTTAACGCTCCTGTCAACGCTACTTTGGAGACGTTGCTTCCGATCTCATTTCAACACGGAGATGAAATGACACCTCAAGCCCTACCACCGAGTGTAACCTTTAGGGTTTGTTTAAATATATGGACACTTTGAGCCCTTTTCCTGGGCAGGCTTAGAACCTTTTCAGTGTTCGTGTGCGGTCGGTTTCAGCTCTGCGTGGAAGAAAAGCATGGGGGTTCGCTAGAATGAGGCTCTTATGTAAAACGTATACGCCGTGTGTACCCCTTAGAACCACCTCAAAAAATATGTTGTGGGCGTGCGTTTGGACGAGGCGTCTCGTTAAATACGGATTGGGCTCGGGGTTTGTTTTTCATTTTTTCCATATGTCTTGGCACCTTATTTTATTGCTCGAAATGGTTACGACCGTTGACCCACGGGTCTGGAGATGATCTCGCTAAAATTTCTAGATGGCCTTAACCTGTTCTGAAACGTCAAGGGTAAACGACCGACCCATCATGAACCTAATTTTTGACTGAGCCGTAAAACTACAATCAGTGATGATATTGTTTCGAACTTGACCGTGATTGTATATACAGTAAAATTGAGATTTACGGGGTTAAATATTATTTTCTTATTTTACCGACATAGATTGTGGATACTGGTTAGATCGATACTTTGTTGTTAAAAATCAAAGTACTAACAGTACCTCAAATATTGCGAAAAACGTCAGAGTACTTCTAACACCTTAAATACTTATATTGGGAAAGAAAAAAATTCAAAGTACTAACAGTACCTTAAATCCTAATTTAAGAAATATCACATCCATCCATCCATCCATCCATCCATACATGCATATATACAAATACACATTGAGGCGGATCATTAGATAAGGGTTTCGGGATCCCGCCTCAGTGAGGCGGCTCGAAACGCATAAGTTTTAGGCGTTTGCTAGAATGAGATGGTCCCTCAAAGGACATGTTGTGGGTGCATGTCAGGACAGGTTCAATGAGTCTATTTATAGTAACTGACGTTTGTTTCTAAAATAACATCCTCATGAAGGTCAAACCATGAGTGGGGCTAAAAATAGTAACTGACGTGTGTGCTAAAAATAGCCACCACAGTATATAAGAACGTGGGTGCACGTTCAAACAGGTCCAATGGGTCTATTTATAGTAAAAGACGTTTGTTTCTAAAAATAGCCGCCACACTATATAAGAAAGGTCGGCGTCTCGCAAAGGCATTATTGTCATAGTATTCGACGTGACAACATGAACTCAAGACAAAATTCGTTGGAGGAGGAAGTAGCTGAAAGTTCCCGTCTACTTCCGGAAGACGGGGAGTGGAATCCTCTTCAGGGAGACGAACCATCAGGTCTCCGGTATACCATCAGAAAAAAATCGGAGCGGACTTACGGCAAGAACGCTGCTGTAGACTGTACGTTCCTAGTCCAAATTCATCAAGATCATCGAGAACAATGGCTGATCGATATACGGAGAGATCTACATCAAATGTTTCAAGACATCCTGGAACGGCTCGCGGCGTTATGGCGGGAAACGACTAAAGTCGAGTCATTATTCATCACGACGGTTTACAGGATGCAATAGTGGTACCCTTACCAAACTGGGATCGACTGAATGTAGAGGTCGTGATGGAACACATCGAAAAGGTTTTGAATAGTCGACAAGAGCTGACCGTGAATGACAGCTTCGAAATCACTATAGGGACCATAGACTTACCGAACGGCGGCGCTAGACGACGTATCACGTGCCTCCGGGGAGACGATAATTCTCTCAAGATTAAAAAGTCTCTGGTCACCATAGACTTTGACGATCAGCTGTGTATGGCGACAGCTATTGGGGTCGTGTGGGCGAAACTACACGAGTGTACCCGAGAAGAATGGGACAATTTGACCAAATACCAAAAGTCTAAAAGTATCTTGGAACTGGTGCTCGAACAAGGGACGACCAGTGGATCACCGAGGATGAGGTTGTCATCGAGGAAAAGGAGTTCGTAAAATCTCCCATCGCCAAGATCACTCCCGGTGGTTATAAAATAGATCAGTACAGTAAAGCCTCGATTCAGTGGCTTGAATGGATGTCCCGTCGTGACGGCGTTAACATACAACACGCTTTGAATGGTAGAGATGTCCGTCTCCCGGGTACCTAGTATAAGTTGGACGGGTACTGTCACGTGACTAATACGGCGTTCGAATATCAAGGTTGTATATTTCACGTGTGCCCGACATGTCTTCCCTCTGACAGAGAAAATTGGCCACCTGTTGGGCACGACTCAAACTCTATAGCGTTCTCGAACGTTTGGGCAGAAAAGTCCTGTACTACGACACAGACTCTGTGATCTACGTGAGCAGACCCGGAGAATACGCCCCCCCCCCCATTAGGGGACTACCTCGGAGATCTCACGAATGAATTGGATCATGGAGAGCATATCGTGGTTCGTGTCGGGAGGGCCTAAAAACTACGCCTATAAAACTAACAATGGGAATGACGTGCAAATTGAGAGGTTTCACGCTTCATTTCGCCAACAGTCAACTGATCAACTTTTTCGCGGTAAAGGCTTTAGTTACAGAACCATCAGAACAAACTTCCATCAGCGAGACCAACCCCAACAAAATTTGAAGAGAAAAGGGGAGAAGGAAACTGTACAACAGGGAGGAAAAGAAAGCCTATCAGGTGGTGTACACGAAACGTCGCCGGTTGGATAACTTCGATACAGAACCCTACGATTATTGAGATAATGGAGAGAACAGACCCTTGCGAAGTATAGAGACCTCACCCCTATGTCGAGCAGCTCACGGACAATACGCCAATTGCCGAAATCTAATCTATCAAAAAAGGTCCGGCCAACCACAGCTTTTTTCTATAAGGAATCGCGTTTTTGCAATAAGGAATCTCATTTTGTGCAATAAGGAATCGGGTTTTTTTGCAATAAGGAATCTCGTTTTGTGCAATAAGGAATGTCATTTTGTGCAATAAGGAATCTCATATCTCATTTTGTGTAATAAGGATTTTTTTTCAATAAGGAATCTGATTTTTTTTTTTTTTTTTTTTTTTTTGCAATAAAGAATCTCATTTTGTGCAATACGGAATCTCATTTTGTGCAATAAGGAATCTCATTTTTGTGCACTAAGGAATCTCATATTGTGCAATAAGGAGTCTTATTTTGTTCAATAACAAATTGCGTTTTTTTCAATAAAGAAACACATTTTTTTTGCAATAAAAATCATTTTGTGCAAAAAGGAATCGCGGTTTTTGCAATAAGGAATCTCATTTTGTGCAGTCAAGAATCTCGTTTTTTTTTTTTTTTTTGCAATTGGGAATCTCATTTTGTGCAATAAGGAATATCATTTTGTGCAATAAGGAATCGCGTTTTTTGCAAAAAGGAATCTCATTCTTTGCAATAAGGAATCTCATTTTGTGCAATAAGGAATCGCGTTTTGTTTTGCAATAAGGAATCTCAGTTTGTGCAATAAGGAATCGCATTTTTGCAATAAGGAATCTCATTTTGTGCAATGAGGAATCTCATTTTGTGTAATAAGGAGTCTTATTTTGTTCAATAACAATTTGCGTTTTTTGCAATAAAGAAACACATTTTTTTGCAATAAAAAATCATTTTGTGCAGTCAAGAATCGCGTTTTTTTGCAATAAGGAATCTCATTTTGTGCAATCAGGAATCTATTTTTGGCAATAAGGAATGACGTGTTTCGCAAGAAGATATCTATTTTTGTACGGACAAAACATAATCAGTTCGTGGACTGTTACAGAACGCTGACGCTGTTCGGTAACAATATCAAAATGAACAGAGAAGATTACAAGTACTTTTGCTGTATGTGTTACAGAAGGCCAAGACAAGCTTCCTAGTTATATTGGTACCTAAACTTCATAAAAGACCATACAAAGCACGGTTTCATTTGGAATCATTTTGAAAAAGAGTTCTGCTTAAGTCGGTGCTAGAGGGCGTGGCCGATGTTGAATATTTCAGTACTGGTCATGGACAGACTCAATAAATCTGAGTCTGCTATTTTCGTTTATTTGGTGTATTCCTTGCTTTCAAAGGATCTAACTTCAGAACTTATTTATTGCAAATTGAAGGTCTTGTACTACCACTGGACTTTCTAAATTATTAACTTCATCACTGCCATAAAAACATGTGATTAAATATTGCGACACAGTCTTTTAAAGATCAGGGAGAAATCTATTTTGGACTATAAAAAGTTCTAATGAAGATTAAAAAGAAATGAAATCCAGACGTTTTCGTGCTTCAAGTCTGTCTACTTATGATTTTCCACCCTTTACACTACATGTAAAAGACAAACTTAATGATTTAAATGATTTAATTGAATAGACATGTTATAGAGAAGACTCCCTCTTTCTTGCATATAATGTAAGGAATGCTTGTTCTCTTCTGAAGAGCATAACAATTTTACTTGTCATGTCAGAAAGTGTGCGAAGCTCTCACCTTTCTGCTTGACAATATTTACCTAAGAGTTTGTGCTAAGTTATTTAGACAAACTGTGGATATTCCGATCGGTACGAAATGCGCAGCCCTTGTGGCTATTCTGTTCTTGTTTTGTTATGAAAGAGTCTTCATGATACCCCTTTCCGCTGAAAACCAATCTGGAATCAATGAAGCCTTTAGCTCGTCTTCTAGATATTTGGATGATTGCAATGACTTCAGCACACTATGTCATAAAATCATTCGTCGATACAAAAAGATTGGGTACAACATAAATGTTATACGACAGTCTGCATGCATGGTATTTAACCAATCACGCTTGACAACTTTGCTGCCGTCTTTAATTGCACGTCGGTGGGTGAGGTCTCAGATTCTATGACGGTTCCAGCATAAAAGCCTTCTTAGAATGAGCTAGAATTTAATTTTATGTAATGTTGGTTGGTGCCTGATGCTCTCTCTCTGGTAGGGCCCATCGGAGTCTAACCGTTGTTACAACTCTGTTTTGTTTTTCTTGGAGATGTTGCACTGATGAGATAGGAGGCCTTCATGCAGACTGAACACATTATTTGTCTAAATCGCGACGGAAGTAAGGGCGAGGATTGCAGCTGCGTAAAATCGATTTACCCCCCCCCCCCCAGTGGAATTCGTTTCACTGACCGTTCCAAAGCGGTTCTTCTGCCGCGGTTGATTTTTGTTATGGTTTGTCTTTGAGAGTGTGTATCGCTTATATTATTTTGTTTTGGATAGCCGTTTGGCCATTTTGTGGGATTAAGCCCGAAAGTTTAGTTTGTTTGTTTTGTGGTTTAACGCCCCCGTCAACACTGTACAGGTCATGTTGGAGACGTTGCTTCCAATTTTGTCCTGTTGGCTTTACGCTGTTGATGTTTCCATTAGGGTCTAGTTATTTAATGTATGTGTTTCTTTCCGTTTGATGTCACTGCTGGGAGCTGTGGGAAAATGGAAGCGATTCCTGGTCATTGCCTTCGCTTCTATTATGTAACAGCAGAATGTAATGCTGTTTGAAACGCGTGGTAATCAGTGTCGACGCTTGACTGCTTCATGTGACCATGTAAGTTCGGAATCTATTCCTGACTTATCAACTGAACAAGAGGAGGCTGACACATCGATTCTTTTACGTGCTAAGCACGTTGCTTTTCATGGACATGCAAACGCTGTGATAAAGTTTTCAGATACAGAAGTAGCAGTATTGGCATATGCATTGTCCCCTTCGATACCACCAAATGTATTGTTCCTGACTGGTTCGAACAAACGGACACGTTGTTTTGATGTCACTGCAATAGAGGCACTTCCAGGGTTACATGCTTTTACAATATGTGATACAACGAGCGCATTTTTTTCCGGAAAGGGGAACAACTTGCTTCTGGAATTGTGCAGAAAGATACTGTATTTTGTGATTGCATGAAACTTATTGGAAAAACATTTCACACCAAATGAAGAACTATACGAAGCATGCGAAGAACTCGTTTGTTCTTTGTATGGCTGCCCTGTTTGTGACGTTCACGGTGTTCACTACAAATGTTTTTGCAGCAAGACCTCACAGTCATGCAGTCTATCACAAACGAAAAATGCACTTGGAAAGCACACGGAGAAAAAGTAACTATCAGGCCGAGTTTTGGAGAAATGCATTCAGAAATGATTGCAAAATATCGAGCCCAGATGGCATGGGATTGGTCCTGAAGGACGGAGAAGTGACAATTAAAATTTTATAAGATGAAACAGGACCAAGCCCCTAAAGCGCTAATGAGATTGGTAAGCTGTAAATGTAAGACAGGCTGCAGTAAAGGTCGCTGCAAATGTCACAAAGACGGTCTACTCTGTACGTTTGTGCAAATGCGGTGAGGGACAACCAGGACAGCGAAATCGATGATGACGATGATGCTGAAGAGGCAAGCATTGAAGCTAAACACTGGCAGTTATACAGGCACGTCAATGTCCTTAGGCGATATATAGGATTTATTTTTAATTATTCGTATTATTGCATTGATTGAATGGTTTCTTTTTTCTACTTTTGTTGAACGGACAGACATCTCAAAAACATGCCTAAACAATTTTGACCCTCTTGAACCCCACTTTTATATAGTAAAACTGGGGTTTGCAGGGATATGCCTTATTTCTCTTATTTCTGCTCTAAAATTTAGATTGTGGGTACTCGTTAGAACCGCCTGTATAGGCGTCTTTTCGTAATGTCTCGGTTATAGTAGTGTGGAGATGTCATTTCATCACAACGTCGGGTAAAAATCCCACAAAATTGGAAGCAACGTCGCCAAAACGACCTTTACAGTGATGACGGGGACGTTAAACGACAAGACAAATAAACAAACAAAAACAAATTTAGTCGTGTGGACGATTTCCATCCCATTTCTAACCCAAATTTCACCATCATAATAGCAATTTGGGAATACATTTTCGATCTTTGTGGCATTCATTAAAATGCAATGCCAAGATGCTTTATAGACTGTATTGTCCATATAAAAACTTGCATTTGTGCAGTTTAATTATCAGGATCATGTGGATAACCTGTTATTTTAGAAACACCTTTTTCGTTAGAATGGAGTGCTCTCCTTTGTTTTTTTTTATTCTTTTGTGAAAACTACAACACAAACATTTCAATTTCTTCATTTCAATAATATTTAAATCATAAATAGCATAATATAAGTCTTTTTGGTCAGATATATATGGCACCTTGCAGTGAGATAGTTTATATAAAGTATGCCACAGGCCAATATTTAAGTTCCTTTAATGTGCGCTATTCATTACCATAGAGAACCCTGTTAACACAATTTATGCACAGATTATAATGCTGACAACATTGCCCATCGACATCAGAATAAAAAATCCTACACGGTCGTATATAACAACCTTGGTTCCGAAGAGGGTGCGACGAAATGGTCGTTTAGGGACACCATCATACGTACTATAGCCAACATCAAACGTTATCAGCAATTCTTACATACAAAACATGCAAAGACGAATCATATAGAGGATATTTGATTTTTTCCACTGTTAGATCGAATATTATTTAATCGAATGAACACCATAGCCCGTATGTTTACGAGTGGCGTAGCCACGGGTGAAAATACCAGTTTTGGTGTTCATGAGTGAAATAAATTTGACCTTACACTGAAAAATTCAAATTTTCTGTTTCTTACATACTTCAAAAAGGCAATATTTAACTTCACTTATCGCGTCTCTCACCCTCGGATGAAACTAACTTTGTTCCTGGTCGTTTCACGGCAATTTAGTGGTTTCAAGCGTGTTTATTGAATATAATATTGGGTGGAAACTGAAAGGGTGCACCTGAGAAATAGCCTGGGATGGCTATATTATGCATGATTACTGAAATAATAGTCCGGGATTTGAAAACAGATTTCGAAAAATTTTATTCACCCAAAATTCTCACGCTTTGTTTGTGCTGTTTCATTGAGATAGAAGCCTAATCTATGTGACATGTGATTATTTAGCAAATCTGGTGGGGAAAAGGGGTTGAAAATTCTATGGCTTTACTCCCATACCCATGCGAATGGAATAGTTGGATTAAGTTTAGTTATGTGTAGCTTGCGCTTACAACTGAATGTTGATTTATTGCCTCAGCCAAAATATTTGTCAATACTCGAAGATACCAAAGTTCATGATATGACGTAACTACATCCGGTGTTACCATAAATTTTGACCATTGAAATTTTACCCCCAGAAATCTGGTAAATTTTACACTTTTTTGCGCTAAAGGATTTTTAATATTTTTTGAAACAATTTCTTTTTCGTCAGTATGCAGGGCGGTTATTTTTGCACATGCATGTGAAACTTGATGACACTGTGTCAATCTGGGATTGAACAAGGGACTCAGATACCTATGGACCCTTTTGCTGTTTTTTTCCTGCTGTGTCACAGATCGTGATAAAATCCATATTAAGACATACATAAAATAGATTATTTTACTCGCTGGTCACAGGTGTATCATAACAGGGGCCAACAGATATATTTTTGAAAATTACTGGTGACCATTTCCTTCTGGTTTTTATTTAGTGAGGTGAATGTACATCACCAAGCATATTTGTCAGCGATAAACTATCAAGTGATTCTCTAAACTGGTGACTTGAATCTTTCAACATTTAATAAATACATTGTATATTTCACTATTCAATATCCAAAGTTTCCAGTTTGTGCTGAAGGCTCCCAAACTAACACCAATAATATTATATTTTAAACACGTAATTGTTACTGGCATCTACAAGGTCTCTATTGAAATCTTTCTGGGTGCCTTTTTTCTGGTAAGTCGCACGATTAAAAACAAATAGTAACCGAGCTTTTATGTAATGTAAATCCACCCCTTAAACATTTTTCCTTCTTCCCTTTTCCCAGAGAAGCGGTATAACCTGTAAAAGTACATCTTAAGATGTTACCTCCATTTACTTTCTACCTTTTCATTGGACAATCTGCCTTCGATAACCTTGTCCCTCTATTCGCCATTAGCTTTTAATTATCCTGTGTCTCTTGCCACACATTACGATAACTCACCCGTGTGACATAGTGCATTTTTCACATCTCCAAAATGGCTACTTTTCTGATGAAAATCCTTGATATGTTTGTTATAAATGTTCAAAACATAGGTTGAGGGTGCTCGTTATTACCGCATCAGGCGGTTCTAACGAGTACCCACAACCTATGTCTTGGACCAGAAATAAGAAAAATAATGTTTAATCCGTTAACCCCAGTTTTCTCCATATAAAGTTGGGTTTAGGGTTCTTCATTTCACGGACTTGTTCACGTGGTGCACTGATTAACCTGTTCTTAATCTACTTTTTCACTAGTTCCTTTTACTGATATTTGTCCCACATATTGATTGTTTTGGGTTTAAAGGCACGTCCACCCTTGTTGGCCATTTTGTGTCCTCTCCCAGAGAAAAGCGATAGAATAAATAGTAGAGCAGATGAAAGTGAGGGACAGAAGAGAAAGAGGAAAATAAATATAAGTGCAGAAACAGAAGAAATAACTGTATCCCTCCTCTACCATTACCTGCTGCAAGAACGGCAGGTCTTGCCCAGCTGTAAGCCAATATCAGTTGGACGCCCTATTGACGCAAGGTAAACGTCACCTTTGCCTCACCCAACCACACCAATTGTCCCATACAGATTTGCCAAAAGGGCCTTCTATGTCAAGCCATCAGGAGTTATCATAATTTGACAAACAGAGTGTAGGCAATGATTATGAACCTATACAAAATACCTCGCATCTCCCATTCAAAACACCTTGGAATGGGTCAGTAAGAAGTTTACGGATGTTGGGGTTTGGGGTTGATTCTTTAATTGATTTAAGGTGGCCTCAATCCTCATCATTTGTTATCTTGGTTAAAACCCATTAGTTGTTCAGTCTGCATGATAGATTTCTAGCCCATCAATGCAACATCTTCGCGAACATAAAATCAAACGAATAAGGGGATGAGACATCGACGACGACTCAACAACATGGAATAGCTAGAATGCTGCAGCAAAGGAACCCCATAGTTAGGCCCCGGTAAACCCTACCAGAGACAGAGCATCATGCACCTACCTTCAGGCGTCTGGCGGAAATGCATTCGTACTTATGAAAGGAACTGAATGAAAGGTTAACTTATTTAAGGTTGACACCTTATAGGTCAGATATTTTGAAATAGGGTCGCGTTGTTAAATTCACTGAACATTGTTGTCTTTCAGAGGTATTGCTGTCAGCGTAACTTCATACTAAACTACCACTGGTTATCGAATAAATGGTTTGTGAAGGCTGGAAAATGCAGCTAAGCAATAAAAGATAACCAAACAAGCGCAATCAGTAAAGCAGAGAACTGTGGCTGCTGTATCGTGACAACGCCAATTAAATATGGTTTACGCTTGCCATCAAGCTTACGCGACTTTTAATAACTAACCTGAACACAAAGTTATAAACAAGAGCCCATGGGCAACTACGCTCGACAGAGCTCAAGTGGGCATAAATTATCCCACCCTTGGTGGCCATTTATTTTAATCGACCATAATGGTCTAGTAGAGGCCAATTGCATGACCATTGATGCCAAATTAGTTTTAAATCAATCATTGTTTTTTGTTGCCGTCGCATACATTATGTTCAGCTTTGAACAATCTCAGTAGGTCTAAAGTCCAAAAGTTTGCATACCAAGGTCTTGTATTTCCTGAGATGCAGAATTCCAAATCACTTTTGGCCATATATTGGTGCGACAATCACACAGATCCCTCAAACAAACTTTGATTTCTCGACCGCACTGACGCAGTATATGCAATTTGGTATCAGTTAGCACAGTAGTTTTGGTAAAAATTGAAATATGTAATCTTATGGCACCAGGATCATTTAGCTGGTTGCAAATATCAACTTTGATGTCAAAAGCTGCAACAGAACCAGAAAATCCTGCCTTTGCCATACAAAACCCTAAGTGACCGTATGTGACCTTGACGTAAGAAAAGTCAAGGTCACCCAAATGTCATCATTTGAACAAATCTGAAAGGGACCGGGTCCCCAATATTGCATATCAAGTTTCAAGGCCATCGGTCTAATAGTTCAGGAGAACGGGCGATTTCAAAGGTTTTTACCATATATGGGCATAGTGGACATTTTGGTCATGTGACCAAGACATTTATAATATATGTTTGTTCTTCCACCCCATGGCGGCTTCACATGTAATTTGGTTCAAATTGGCCTTGTTGTTTCAGAGGAAATGTCGTTTTGAATTGTTTGGATATTCAAATGAGAAAAGAGGGTAGGTACATTTATCTCCCATTTTTATGTCTTTTTCCCCACTTTTTTATTTTCTTACTTCATTTTCAAGATGCTGAGAGACCTCTCAATAAATTCATGTCATAGTTAAGTGTGAGAAAATAAGGTGCATTAAACTCCTTAAATACGGGTGCTACGCATTTCAAATCCCAGACTATAATTGAGAGAGTAGTTTCCTAAAGAAGTTGCGGACTGGTCAAACGTTGCACGACAAATGATGCGAGGTCAGCGTCAAAATGACGTCATTAATGCTGTCGTCACGTGTGAACGTGCTAAGCGTGAATTCTAACACAATTCATTAGTTTTCAATCATCTTTCAATGGACCACTGAAATTGATTTGAAGAAAACAGTAGTCTAAAACAGTGAAAACTAAAATTGATATCTGTCACTGTTTGAAACAGTGACAATATCGTTTCCGATTTCACTGAGAAATCTCTATATTTCATTGAAAAGCATGTACGAAAACAACTATAAACCACAACAGAAGAATCGCACAGGAAGAGGCATTATTTGTTTGCTCGAGTTTGGGGAGGTGGGCTTAAATGGATTCTACGTGGCCACAATAGTCACAACTGGTTCTGTCGTAGTTTAACCTTTAACCTGCTGAATATTCAATTAAGCCACACCCATTTCTGACTTTGAACCAATCCGATTACTTGATGCAATTTATTTCTATATATTCATAAACTGAATGTCAAACAGTGTAGATCCTGATCAGATGGCTTCTTCAGAAGCCATCTGATCTGGATCTACACTGTTTGCAAAGATAGGGCTTGTCGCCTACAGCAGGCTAAAGGTTAAACAACTAACTTGTTCAGTCTGCATGAAGAATTTTAACTCATCAGGTCAGCATCTCCGAGAATTTAAAACAATAAACGGTTAAAGAGATGAAACAACGATAAAGACTCGAAAGCATCAGATTTATGAACTGCTGCAGCAAAAGAAAACCAACAGATGAAGTCCGTTGGGCCCGAACAGAGATAGACCATCAGGCACCATCCAACACTACTTTGTTTGAGTTTGTTTTATGTGCACCCGCAATCATTGTTTGCATTGGACAGTTATATTGCAAACGAGTGTACAGAGTGTGTATGAGATACGAAAGCTATTACATGCTATTAGAAATGAATTTGCGACAAACAAAATACCATTACCCTATATGGTGTTTGTTCCTAATCACATCTATTATAGATATGTAAAACAGCCTGTTGACCTGTTACTCATTAAGCAACTTAGGTTTTGTTTTCAGCTCATAAATAGCTAGTGACGGGGCTTTGTTAGCCGGTATCACTGAACATTGTAGACAACTTCACTTCAAATTCTAGAATTGTACTTGTGTTTATGATGGAAACAGTAGCTGGCACGGCTAATCTGTTGAAAACTACATAAACCATTAAGAAAATCAATACATTTGTCTCCCCGTTATAGCTTGTTAGAAAATGGTCATTGTATTTATTTTCATTTGCATATCTTCATTACAGTTAATGGCGAAGAGGTCGTTCGTATTTGCGTAGAAGAATTCACAGCAGGTTATCAAGACAGCGTGTTTCACAGTGGTAGTACAGCTTTCCCGGGACATATGGCTGGATCGAAGCCAGTTATATATACATGTATTGTGACTCTGGTTTTGCTCCTGATTTAAGTCGTGGCAAGCGTAAATATGTACTCGGACATCCGTGCGGAAGAGAACATGTTGCCGGGTTGGTAGTGGTGGTGGACTATTAAACTTGGATATGTTGGCGATGTGATGGTTGAGTGTTTCGGCCTTACCGAGCGGGTGGATATCTACATGCCCATCTCTGATGAGTGTGTGTGTGTAGGGGGGGGGGGGGTATTTGTATTTTTTTAGTTTGTCTGTTGGTTTACTTTAGCTCCAGCTTTTCATTTATTTCATGCTGTCGAGTCCTCACCGTTGTTTCATCTCTTTAATTGTTTGATTGTTATGTTGTTTTGTGCTCTTTTACTGGTAAACATAGTGGAGTCGTGTGTGTGTGCTTTGGGGGGATGGGGGTCTGAAACCGGATCGGTCGGGTTAGCGGAAACACGGCAATTTATTTAGGTTTAATTACCCTTGTGCTGTCCAAACAAAAGCCTTGAAATTTCTTCGCAGTATAAGGCAAAGGCAAAGTATCTTCTTTTGCCTGGAATTAATAACTCACACCTTTTAACAGATTTCCAAATAACAGTTTTGATAATACCGTGTTAACAATCCTTTTTTACGCTTGTGAAATCGGGGGCTTGAGAATTTAGACCCAGGAGGGGACACAGAGGTGTATATTACATACACTCCAGTTTGGCAGATTTTTTTCTGTTTTCTTTCTTCCATTCATACAGCTTTAATATTTTGTAAACTACTAAGCCAATTACAATTTCAGAACTTTGTGAAAATCGTCTTTTTATTTTTTGTTTACCCTACTCTACTAACACGTGTTCGGAATTTCCGTTTTAAAAGTAATTATGTCACGTGACAATAGACACTGGTGACTTCGATCAAAACAAATATGGCGACTTCCAGCAGTTGATTTTATTAAGCCAAAATTGCAAGTATTTGACTTTCAACGGCACTGCGCCGATGCTGCCAGGCATGTTGATTTGATATGACATAATAACGCAGCGATTTACTGAGAAGAAAATCATTATATGGTCAAGATATAAAAAGGACATTTCTGTATCGAAAGACACCTGACAGGGGTCATTTCAAAGACATGAATGTCTAAAATAGAAGTGGAGGCAATGATCAGGAATCGATACAATCAATCCACAGCTACCATCGGATACACCAAAGAGAAAGACACACAGACATGAAATAACAGACCCTAATGGAATCACCAACAGCGAAAAGCCAAAAGGACAGTTACTGTCCCACAAAATGGCCAATAGGCTTTCAAAAAAAAAATAATACAAGCGACACAAACATCCAAAGACAAACCATACCAAAAATAAACCGCGACAGAAGAACCGCCTTGGAACGGTTAGCCGAAACGAATTCCGCTGGGGGCTTAAACGATTTTACGTGGCCACAATCCTCGCCCTTACTTCCGTCGCGATTTCGACAAATAATTTGTTCAGTCTGCATGAAGGCCTCCTAACTCATCAGTGCAACATCTCCGTGAACACTAATAATCAAACAACCACAGAGATGAAACAACGGTGAGGACTTGACAGCAAGAAACCACTGAAATTCTGGAGCAAAAGAAAACCAACAGTTAGACTCCGATGGACCCGACCAGAGACGGAGCATCTGGCACCAACCAACATTACCTTGAATGAGATCTCTCTAATTCTCAACAAGCCTTTACGTTGGAACCGTCATAGAATCTGAGGACTGACCCACCGGCGTGCAATTAAAGAGGGAAGCAAAGTTGTCATCCGTGATTGGGTTAACTACCATGCAATGATTTTACGAAATTTGGTGCTGAAGTCATTGCGGTTATATATTTTTCTGAATTTATATACTAAGTCACCATAAACTTCGGGTTCCGATAGACCGTGTTGCAGAAGAGATTTAAGTCCAATATTGAATTTTGAAATAAAAGTACCGATATCCCTGATTAAGAAGTTTAGCCGTTAATAATTTATTACGAGTGTTGAAGTCAGTTACATGACTAAATACTCTTGCAAATCGAATAAAGTGCGAAATATAAACGCCATATGATGGCGCACGAGGAACATCACCTTCCAAAAAAGAAAATTTACAATGTCAAAATCAAAATCATCGGGTTTATCATAAATTTTGCAAGATACAAACCCTTCTACAATAGATAGATGTAAATCAAAAAACGGGGCCTCGGTATCAGAAAAACTTGCTTCATTTAACTGAAGTTCTTGGGGGTAAATCTGACTTATCACGCTAACAAGTCCGTGAAATGAACACCCCCTAACACCCCACTTTATATAGAGAAAACAGGGGTTTACGGGGGTCTACATTATTTTCCTTATTTTTGCTCCTAGACATACCGTATTCGCCCTAATTACCGCACCGTGCCCTTAGTTTTTTCAAAATCGTGTAAAAAAATCATGGTGAAAAATCTACCTAATTAGCGCACACTCGATGCGAAAAGAATAGCTCCCGAGATGATAAATACTGATATTTAATGGGACAGAACAGGATACTAAAGCATTGCCTTCACTGTTGAAGAAATAACGGTAAGTTTTTATAGATTTACTATGAGAGCTTCCAGGGGGAGGTTACTGTAAAGTGTGCGCTTATGCATTTCCTTTTCAAAAATAGCTCTGGTGTGCGCTTATAGGAGCATGTGCGGTAATTAGGGCGAATACGGTAGGTTGCGGGTACTCGTTTAAACCGCCTCATTGAGGCGGTTCTAACAAGCTCCCACAACCTATGCTTGCTTTATAAATAAGGAAAATATCACCTATTTTTGTCAGAAAAGTAGCCATTTTGGAGATGTGAAAAAATGCACTATGTCGAGCGGGTTTTTAATCATAATGTGATCAAACCATCGAAATAAGTATTATCAATATTCAATAAATCATCCAAATATCTAGAAGTGGAGCTAAAAACCTTGAATGATTTCAGACTGGTTTTCAACAGAAAGGGACATCATGAAGTCTCTCTCATAACAAAACGAAAACAGATCAGCCACAAGTGGTGCGCAATTAGTACCCATCGGAATACCCACAACTTGTCTAAATAACTTAGTACCAAATCTTATATAAATATTGTCAAGTAGAAAGGTGAGAGCTTCACACACTTTCTGGCATGGCCATAAAGTTTAATTTTTATGCTCTTCAAAATTGGAAAAAAACATATCTTACATAACATGCAAGATAGAGGGAGTCTTCTCTCTGAAATGTCCATTCAATTAAATTATTAAGTGTTTGTTTTATAAGAGTTTGGGGAAGTGTTGTGTAAAGAGTGGAAAAATCATAAGTAGACAGACTTGAAGCACGATAACGCCTGGAATACAATTTATTGAAAACTTCATTTGATTTTTTATAGACGAAAATGGGGATGGAGATTGGGATGGGGGTGATAAAGTTTACTTATCGATACGAAGGACGTTGTACTTTGTGGCATTCATCCCTGGTAATGATGACAATGGAGCATTTTCAAAGGCCGTTATTTTATTGTCGCTGGCGGGAATGGAACCGGGACCCTCTTGCATCACTGGCAAGTGCACCAAACACTTATCCCTCGAGCCCCACTGTCAACAAATGAAAAAAAAAGTATACAAATATCTCCAGATAATGAAGGTGTAATGAAGATATAATAAGAGATAATTTCCTTATTTCTTGGCAGAAGGATACATTGTGGGTACGTTAGAATGGCATCTACTTCGATTCGAGCAAGTACCAGCATGTTTTTTTTTTTTTTTTTTTTTTTTTTTTCATTTTAACAAAAATAAGTAAATAAGAAAAGTTATGCCTTAATTCAGGAGCTTTGAATACATGCTTCAGAAATCATTCTCGTCGGCGAGATTTGGGTTGATATATATATATTCTACCAGAGAACTACAAGTTCGTAGCACGAAAGGACCGACCCTACAGCACTGCACTTACGGAGGCGTTGCTATTATAGCTAAGCAGGACCTGGATGACTGCGAAGTGGATGCCTGCGAAGATGCATTGCTCTTATTTCATTTTTGAAGAGTGGTGTGCTTGAATCTTCCTTACAATCGTCTGGAACCCTGCCTTATTGTATTAGTATTAGGGCGGGTGATATGAACTGTACCATTTCATTCAGAATGTATGGTATTGTCTCGTATGTTGGTTTAAGGTTTTGCGATCTGATTGCTGATAGTTTCCCTTTTTAATAATTAATTATTAATGTCAACCAATTGTTATCACTGAATGTTCCGTTGTGTGTGTCCCTGGTATCTTTCCATTGTCTTGAAGGTGCTTTTGTATCAAATTTTCCATATTTCAGTTATTCTATTTTCCATAGCGTCATGTATGTCTTATGTCTAACTAATGTCAGACTAAAATTGATATTGACGTGAATTAGTATCGCTGTTCATTATGTTTAAAAGGGTGGCCAAACTTCAGGGGTAAATATCAATTGAAGCGCCGTGCTAAGAGGGAATTTATGACAGAGGTAACGTCATGTTGACGTCATGTACATGTTTAACATTAACTGAGCTGTTCTAACTACCTGAAGTAGCTTATTTGATCAGCATTTTATCTGCTCTTATTTACAAGATATTTAATTGGTGATCATTATCTGCTAGATTTAAAGCAGTTGCCATTTACATTTGTTTGTTTGTTTGATTTGAGATTTAACGTCCCCGTCAATTAAAAATCAAAAATGAGCTCATTTAAGAGCAATGTAAACATACATAAGAAAGAAGATGGGTCATACTACGTAGTTTCGGCTAATAAAGCCTCATCAGTGAACCTGTAATGATCCGACAAAGAAAGCCAGAGGAAACATACTGCAATTTTGCGAATTTCGAATAGGCAGTCGATTCAAAGACTGATATAAATCAAAATGGGGTCCAAATAATTAAAAACCTGTCTAGAATATGAGTCTAAACTAATAATTTATTTCCGATTTCTCAGAATATTCACGCTGATCTCAAAGGACCAAAAGTAAAATATAAACTGCAATATGGTTGATGTACGGGGAGGCGTTTTACGGCCGCCACACGGCACAACACCAGCTGCATTTAGGCAAATAAAATCAAAAATGAATTCCTTTAAGAGCAATGTAAACATTCATAAGAAAGAAGATGGGTCATACTATGTAGTTTCGGCTAATAAAGCCTCATCAGTGACCCTGTAATGATCCGACAAAGAAAGCCAGAGGAAACATACTACAATTTTGCGAATTTCGAATAGGCAGTCGATTCAAAGACTGATATAAATCAAAATGGGGTCCAAATAATTAAACACCTGTCTAGAATATGAGTCTAAACCAATAATTTATTTCCGATTTCTCAGAATATTCAACACTGTAAAATAGAAGTGAAGGCAATGATCAGGGATCGATACAAAACAACCCACAGCTCCAATCAGAGACACCAAACGGAAAGAAGCACAATCATGAAACAACAGACCTAATGGAAACATCAATAGCGGAAAGCCAAAAGGACAATTACTTTCCCACAAAATGGCCAATAGGCTATCCAAAATAAAATGATATAAGCATCACAGACACCCAAAGCTCCCATCAGAGACAAGAAAGGGAAAGAAGCACAAACATGAAACAACAGATCTAATGGAAACATCAATAGCGGAAAGCCAAAAGGACAGTTACTTTCCCACAAAATGGCCAATAGGCTATCCAAAATAAAATAATATAAGCACCACAGACACCCAAAGACAAATCATAACAAAAATAAACCGCGACAGAAGAACCGTATTGGAACGGTCAGCGGAATCGAATTCCACTGGGGTCTTAAATTGATTTGTCGTGGTCACAATCCTCGCCCTTTCTTCTGTCGCGATTTTGACAAATAATTTGTTCAGTTCGCATGAAGGCCTCCTAACTCATCAGAGCAATATCTCCGTAAACGCAAAGAATCAAACAATCCCAGAGATGAAACAACGATGAGGACTCGACAGCAAGAAACCACTGAAATGCTGGAGCAAAAGAAAACCAACAGTTAGACTCCGATGGGTCCGACCAGAGATAGAGCATCAGGCACTAGTCAACATTACCTTGAATTAGATCTCTCTAATTCTCAATAAGCTTTTAAACTGGAACCGTCATAGAATATGTGGCCTGACCCACCGTCATGCAATTATATAGGGAAGCAAAGTTGTCAACCGTGATTGGGTAAACTACCATGTCGTAGAACATTTATGTTGTACCCAATCTTTTTATATCGAAGAATGATTTTACGAAATTGGTGCTGAAGTCATTGCGGTTATATATTTTTCTGAATTTGTATAGGAAGTCATCATAAATTTCAGGTTCCGATAAACCTTGTTGCAAAAGAGATTTAAGTCCAATTTTGATTTTTGAAATTAAATCCGAATGACGTCTATAAAATTTTGAAAAGGCTTTGCGTAGTTTATGGTACCGACAACCCTGATTAAGAAGTTTAGCCGTCAACAATTTATTACGAGTTAGTTACATGACTACACACTCTGGCAAATCGAATTAATTGCGAAATATAAATGCCATATGATAGCGCATGAGGAACATCACCATCCAAAAAAGGAAAATTTACAATCTCAAAATCAAAATCATCGCGTTTATCATAAATTTTGCACGAAACAAAACCCATCTTAAATAGGTAGATGTAAATCCAAAAACGGGGCCTCGGTATCAGAAGAATTTACTTTATTTAAGTAGTTTAGGTCGTAGTACAAAAGCGTTAATCCAAAATCATTAATTCATAGACAAAATGGCAAATATCATTGTTCAGATCAACAGACATGGACCCCAGAAGAGTGTAATCAGGCGTCCGTGGATAGTAAGCATTACTTGGTAAGCAAGCTTCGCCCATCATGCCCATCGACCCGAACGAAGAAAAGGTGTAAATGCCGAGAAGGGTATGTCCGAGATTTGGGAGGTCTTCCTATGGCTTTTCATTGGCAAACGTATCAGAAATAATTCTGGAAATGGCCACATTGTACGGATCTGAAGTTCTAGGGGGATGAATTTGACTGATCAACCATCGAAATAGGTATTATCAATATTTAATAAATCATCCAAGTATCTAGAAGCGGAGCAATAAGCTTCAATGATTTCAGACTTGTTTTCAGCAGAAAGGGACATCATGAAGTCTGTCTCATAACAAAACAAAAACAAATCAGCCACAAGTGGTGCGCAAAGGTCATTTTGGAGACGCTGCTTCCAATTTTGTGGGTTTTTAACCCGACAATGAGATGAAATGACGTCTCAAGCCCTGCCACCCAATGAAACCAATAGGATTCATGAGCATGGACGGTCCGATATTCGCACCGCTTTGCCTGGGCAGGCTTAGAACCTGTAAGCGGTTAACCAGTACTCGTGTGCCGGTCGGTTTCAGCTCTGCATGCAGCCCATCCATTTACATTTAGTCCGACGTGAGATAATACGTCATAACAAAATGAACGAGTTATTATTAGAGCAGGGAGCCCGCCTAGGAAATGAGGGGGGGGGGGAGAATTTCAAAGCAGCAGGAATTTGAGAGGGAGGAAAGAGTGCGTTAAAGAGGAAAAAAAAGAAAGGGAACGGCAAGATAAGGGAAAGGCAGGGTAAGGATGATGATGATGTTGGGTTTAAAGACGCGTCATCCCTCTTTTTGCGTCATAAGCGTCAAGCGGTTAATTTCAAACAATATGAAGAATTCTGACGACATTAAAAGTAAAAAGTCAGAATGATAATATATAAAGATCTGAAACAAAATTAAATCTGATGAAAAAGTCCATTTTTTTCAAGAATAAGATAAAACACCAACAGGCACATTCTGAAACAATTGTGGCAAAGTGTCAGCTTTGAAGCATAAGTTACGGGACGGTGAAAAGTCTACACATTCAATACAGCGTACACAAGAAGGATGATCATCACCATTTAAAGTATACCAATGATTTACTTCAGTATGGCCAATGCGCAGTCGCGTTAATACTACATCCTCTTGTCTGGAAGACCGTGGAGGAGAGCATTTTGTACCAACGTGAGGTTTAGTAGCACGTAGTTTGTAATCAATTGTACGGTCCCATTCACCTTGCCAGTCCGACAAGATGTAACTTTTGATAAAAGGTTTTAAAAAATTAAAAGGAATCTTAAAAAAGGACGGAACAAGATTAAACGATTCTTTCGCGTTCCTGTCAGCATACTCATTGCCGACAGTGCCAAAATGGCTCGGAAGCCAACATAACACGATTTGTTGTGTTTCAGAAATCTCGTGATGTTTTTCGATCAATTTTTGTATTTGAGGATTTTTGAATGATGAATGGTCTAATGCCTTAAGCACAGAAATTGAATAAGAAAAATTATGCATTTTGAATTGTTGAAGAACTGACAAATTCTAAAGCAAGGCCTATTGCATTAGCTTCAGCTGTAAAAATAGATGAACCATCTGGAAGGCACAAGGTTTGTTGCGTATCTCTAGAAACATACGCACAACCAACGTTATGTCCTCCTTTGGGACCACCAGTATAGACTTGCTAATAATCACTGTATCTTGACTGAGGTACCTGAAAGTTTTGTTTGAGTAGTATTGGATTTAATGGGACTTTTTGTAATCAGGTAATTCAAACAAAATAGAAAGTTTTTTAATACACCAAGATGGAACTTCGGCTGTTTCATGTTTTTTAATATTCTTAAGGTCGATACCTGATTTTCTTAGCGGTTATAATATACGTAATTCAAAAGGTTTGATTGTTGTGGATTTAATGTCATACTTGTCTGCAGATTCAGGTGGAAATGAAATTTTGAAAGCCGGGTTAGATGGATTTGCAGCAAGTCTGATCGCATACTGCATAGAAAGCTTTTCTCTGCTCGAAAGATGGTACACCTGCTTCCACATAAAGGCTTAGTACGGGAGAAGTACGAAAGGCCCCAATAGCCAGACGAAGGCCTTGGTGATGGATAGTATCCAAAGATTTTAAATAGGACTTTCCTGCAGAGCCATAAACAACAGAACCATTATCTAATATAGATCCCATTAAAGACCGGTAAAACTGTAATAAAGTATACCGATCTGCTCCCTAACATGTATGAGCTAAAACCTTCAAAAGATTCAATGCTTTTAAGCATTTTGCATTGAGATATTTAATATTGGGAATAAAAGATAACTTTTGATCAAATATGACCACAAGAAATTTGGCTTCTGCAACAACAGGAATTGGTGATCGTTATAAAAACACGAAAGGATGTTCGTGTTTCTTCCGTAGCTTATAAAAATGAACACACTGCCTTTTCGACTTCGAGAACTTGAAACCATTTTATCAGCCCATTCTTCAATTCTTTTTAAATTTTGCTGTAACTTCCGTTCAATTGTTTTCATATTTTTGGAATGGTAGCATATACAAAAATCATCAGCATTCAATGTACACTCTGTTTTGTCAAGCAAACATTTTTCAATATCGTTTATTGTGATGTTAAACAGCGTAGTTATCAGAATACTTCCTTGTGGAGTACCTTGCTCTCGATCATAAAGATTTGACAGGGTAGATCATACACGCACCTGAAACATGCGCTCCCCTAAAAAGCTTTGAATAAAACTGGGAAGTTTTTCTCTTAAGCTAATGTCATGGAGATCTTTCAATATTCCATAACGCCATGTGGTATCGTATGCTTTCTGCAAGTCGAAAAAGATAGCTACTACGTGTTCTTTGTTAATAAAAGCATTACGTATAAATGTTTCTAGTCTTATTAAATTGACGTCGGTGTTACTTTCCGAACGAAAACCTGACTGATATTCTGAAATGAGGTTGTTGGACTCTAAATACCAAATTAAACGCTTGTTTATCAATCTCTCTATTGTTTTACACAAACAACTTGTCAAAGCTATCGGTTGATAGTTCGTAGGTTCTGCATGATCTTTTTCTGATTTTCGATTTGGCAAAACAGTACCTCAGTACGCCAGTCCTCAGGACAGACCTCCGTTTCCCAATTATTATTAAAGATATCTAAAAGTGTTGAAAGAGAACTTTTTCGCAGATGCTTAAACATCTGGTAAAGAATTTAATCGGCCCCGGTTGCTGTATATTGTGACTTTCAATGACTTCAACTAGTTCGGATAAATTAAAAGATGTGTTGTATTCTTCGTGATTAAGGGATTTGAAGTTTAGATTTCTTTTCTCTTGGTCCTTTTTGTAATTTCTCAAAGTGTAAGAATAATTTCGTGATGATGAATTTCTCAAGAATGTACTACCAAGAGTATCTGAAATATCTTTCTTAGTTGAAGCTTTTGTGTCAAAGCCAGTACTTAAGTGTGTGTAACTAGGGGACTTTGTTTTTCTTGATATTTTTCGTACCATATCCCAAGCCGTTTTAATAGGGGATTTATAGTTCAATTTTGAAACATATTCCCTCCATGACTTTCGTTTTGAAGCTCGGATTGGTCGTCGAGCTTTAGCTCTAAAATTTATAAACTTATATGTCGTTTAATTTCTCTGTAGTTGGACTTTTGCAGAACGTTTGCGGTTTTTGATAGCTTCTTAACAGTCATTATTAAACCAATGCTTGCTTTTCTTAGGATTTGTGAAGGTCTTTGGAATGCATTGTTCTAATAGTTTAATAAGCGAATCTGTGAAATCACAAACAATGTCAGATGATTCATTAAAGTGATCAATTGATAACTCTTCTTCACATAAATTATGGAATAATTCCCGGTCGGCTTTATTCATTTTCATTTTCTGGTTACAGCCCTCATCTGGTTCGTTTACGCTCTCAATTATAACAAGGAAGTGATCACTTCCGCACTGATCCTCATAGACAGGCCAGTCGTAGTCTCAGAAGTGAGATGGGTGACACAAAGTGCGATCTAAAGAAGACAAATGACCTGTCGCAGGGTGAAGGTAAGTATAAGATTTATCATTCATCAAGCAAAGATCGCTCTTTACAATATAATCTTCAATAAGTGCTCCTCTATTGTTGTTATCTTTACAACCCCATAGAATGTTGGGACCATTGTAGTCACCAACTAAAAGATGTGGCGATGGGAGCTGACCTAGCCATGATTCCAGATGTTCGGGCTTTATAGATAATGAGGGTGGAATACAGTACATCCGCCACAAATCCTTTTGAACCCGCAACTGGGGGTATGATGGAAAGCCTTAAATCTGACACGGTCGCCGCGGATACGCGCCGAACGTGGGGATCGCGGGGTAACCGCGGCGTTTTGACAGGTATAAAATTGATTGCCCGCGTTACCTGTCTTCAACTTTCGATTCAAAATCGCCGGGTGTCCGCGGGGGGGGGGGGGGGGGATGGGGGTGGGGAATGACAAATTGGGGGTGGCCTACGTTAAATTGACGTGTCTTAAAGACAGGATTTTCATGCCGGGGGGGGGGGGTTGTTTCCAGCCTTAACCATGTACAGGTAACCAACAGATAAAAGTAGGTATGGCTTGGTGTTTGTGGGCTGGCAACCTATAGGGACTATCAAACTGATAAGGATTATGGGATATAACTGATTGTAATAATCAACTGCTGTCCATTTATGTATCAAACAAATACCTTCAAAAAATGGAGATAAATTACCCTTCATAAACAAATATTTATTTATTAACATTTATCTAGTCTTGTGCATTAGAAAATAAAATGGCATACTCGACTGAAATCAGAAAATAATTTTATCTGAATGTCAGTTTAGGGTTGGAAGAAATATAATGTGTGTTTCCTTATTTTTCTCTGTACATATAAACCTCTCCGTCAAATGATTCATTGTTTAAAAAAATGGGATATAACAGTTCTAACACATATCCCAAAAACCGTTAGAACCGCGTCATTGAACATTAGACATAGACCAAGAACAAACACTCTATAGTATATTGTGGGGGCTAATTTGAATTGAATCATTGAGGTCATACAAATGTGTACCATCACTTGATATGATATTATGGGTGCTCGTTAGAACTGCTTTATTGAGACAGTTCTAACGAACACCCAAAATCTATATTTTATTTAAGTAAGACTGCCTGTGTATAATTCATTTTACTTTTTTAGATTTCTTCTTCTATAACATGTATAAGAAGAAGAAAAACAAGAAGAAGAATGGAAAAATCTTTCTATTATATCAATTTCATTCAAACATTTTTATTCATTTTATATATTTATTTGTTTATTATGAGAAGAAGCTGTTTCCTATAGTGTCAACTAATAATTTTTAAACATATATGAATCTTATTTATTTTTTTTTGTATATTAGACTTAAATATGCTTTATGATTAACCTTAATGAAATAAGTTTGTATTTTGTTTCTTTGTAATTCAAAATTAAAATAATTAATCATGACTAAATTGTTTAGTTCGTCTATTGAAACCAATAGTGCAGTGTGCCTGCTGTTACATAATTGAGATAACAAGGTTAGCTTCTAAAAGAGCAGAGCTGTCAATCACTTATTATAAATCAATCATTGTGATGTCACAATAGCTCGCTCGCTATTTACAGCCAATCAGATAAATAGAATCTGATGTTAACCCTTCAGAGGTCAGACAAAGAATGACTCAGGTTTTCCTGTGCTCCCTTAAATAGTCCAGTCCTGTCTTTAAGTGCATGTATAGGAACATGTGTCTAGCAGCACTACTTTTAATGTTTTTGTTTTGTTAATGTTTAAATTGTAAAATTAATTATAAGTATCACTTATATGTAGTCTAAGTAATTAATGCCTTTTGTGTGTGTGTGAATTCGGGTTTAACGTCGCTTTCAACAATTTTTCAGTCATATCACGACGGTGTCTGGTTGCGACAGGGAGCTCAATGCTCACGTTTATAGTGCTGCCTCACTGAAGTATCATGTCCCAGACACATTACATGATACCACACCCAGACACATTATCCTGACACTGGATCGACCAGTCCTAGCTCTACCCCGTAAATCTGAGTGCCAAGCGAGGAGCAGCTAGTACCATTTTTAACGACTTTGGTATGTCGCGGCCCGGGATCGAACCCGAGACCTCTCGTTCCCCGGAGCGGACACTCTACCAACTGAGCTATCGGGGCCGGTATTAATGCCTTTTATTTGTTGTGTTTGGATTAATGCTATTTCTTACGAATGAAAGACTGCCGAAAATTATTAGCACCCCTTACCCACTACAGTGAGTGCACTGAATCATGAATGACGTTTACTATTTTAGCTATGGTTTATTGCATTTACATGTAAATGTATTTGAATATAGGCGTTGTTTGTTTGTTGTTGTTCTTTTTGTTTGTATGTATGTTTGTTTTTAGCTCACCGTCACGTAGTGACGGGGTGAGCTTATGTGATCACTTTTCGTCCGTCGTCCGTCGTGCGGCAGTGCGTCCATGCGTCCGTGCGTCAGTGCGTACACACAAATGGATAGATAGGTGGCTATGAACTTGGACAGAATCAATGTAAGTCAATGAGAGAAAGTGCGATTTATTCCGTTAGACACATAAAAGGTCTGTTATGTGGTTAAAATTAGCCACCTAAG
The DNA here is from genome assembly GCA_963580285.1 of Lucinisca nassula. Taxonomy (NCBI): domain Eukaryota; kingdom Metazoa; phylum Mollusca; class Bivalvia; order Lucinida; family Lucinidae; genus Lucinisca; species Lucinisca nassula. The sequence continues at coordinate 35,917,443 of OY757024.1, forward strand.
TATCAATCTTGCTCAAAATAGCCACATAAGTATCCATTTGTGAGAACGTCCGTCCGTTTGTCCGTAAACAATTTCTTTAAACAATATCTCCTCCTAAACCACTGATCGGATTTTGACCAAACTTCACAGGAATGATCCTTAGTAGGCCCCCTTTCAAAGTTGTTCAAATGGTTCCGGTCCGTTGCACATATAGGTCAAAGGAGCCAAAAATAGATTTTTTCACCACAAACTCAAAAAATCTTCTACTCTGAAACCACAAGGCCCAGGTCTTTGATATTTGGTGTGAAGCTTCATCTAGTGGACCCCTACCAAGATGTTCAAATTATAGTGCTGGGGCCAAAAATGCCCCTGCTCCGGGGCCCTTTGGTTTTACATGGGCTTATATAGGGAAAACCTTTAAAAATCTTCTTCTCTGAAACCGTAAGGCCTAGGTCTTTGATATTTGGTATGAAGCTTCACCTAGTGGACCCCTACCAAGATTGTTCAAATTATAGTGCTGGGGCCAAAAATGCCCCCGCCCCGGGCCCCTTTGGTTTTACATGGGCTTATATAGTGCAAATCTTTAAAAATCTTCTTCTCTGAAACCGCAAGGCCCAGGACTTTGATATTTGGTATTAAGCTTCATCTAGTGGACCCCTTCCAAGATTGTTCAAATTATAGTGCCGGGGCCAAAAATGCCTCCGCTCCGGGGCCCTTTGGTTTTACATGGGCTTATATAGGGAAGATCTTTAAAAATCTTCTTCTCTGAAACCGTAAGGCCCTGGTCTTTGATATTTGGTATGAAGCTTCATCTAGTGGACCCCTACCAAGATTGTTCAAATTATAGTGTTGGGGCCAAAAAAAAAAAAACCGCCCCCGGGCCCTTTGGTTTTACATGGGCTTATATAGGGAAAATCTTTAAAAACCTTCTTCTCTGAAACCGCAAGGCCCAGGTCTTTGATATTTGGTATGAGCCTTTATCTAGTGGACCTCCTACCAAGATTGTTCAAATTAAAGTGCTGGGGCCAAGAATACTCCCGCTCCGGGCCCTTTGGTTTTACATGGGCTTATATAGGGAAAATCTTTTAAAATTTTCTTCTCTGAAACCGCAAGGCCCAGGTCTTTGATATTTGGTATGAAGCTTCACCTAGTGGACCCCTACCAAGATTGTTCAAATTATAGCCCTGGGGCAAAAAATGCCCCCGCCCTGGGGCCCTTTGGTTTTACATAGACTTATATATGGAAAATCTTGAAAAGTCTTCTTCTCTGAAACCGCAAGGCCCAGGTCTTTGATATTTGGCATGAGGCTTCATCTAGTGGACCCCTACCAAGATTGTTCAAATTATAGTGCTGGGGCCAAAAAAGCCCCCCGCCCCTGGGCCCTTTGGTTTTACATTGGCTTATATAGGGAAAATCTTTAAAAATCTTCTTCTCTGAAACCGCTAGGCCCAGGTCTTTGATATTTGGTATGAAGCGTCACCTAGTGGACACCTACCAAGATTATTCAAATTGTAGTGCTGGGGCAAAATATGCCCCCACTCTGGGGCACTTAGGTTTTACATGGGCTTATATAAGGAAAATCTTTAAAACTTTTCTACTCTGAAACCGTAAGGCCCATGTCTTTGATATTTGGTATGAAGCTTCACCCAACAAGGCCCAGGTTGCCCCCCCCCCCCGCCCCTGGGCCTTTTGGTTTACATGGGCTTATATAGGGAACATCTTTAAAAATCTTCTTCTCTGAAACTGCAAGGCCCAGGTCTTTGATATTTGGTATTAAGCTTCATCTAGTGGACCCCTACCAAGATTGTTCAAATTATAGTGCTGGGGCCAAAAATGCCCCCGCTCCGGGGCCCTTTGGTTTTACATGGGCTTATATAGGGAAGATCTTTAAAAATCTTCTTCTCTGAAACCGTAAGGCCCTGGTCTTTGATATTTGGTATGAAGCTTCACCTAGTGGACCCCTACCAAGATTGTTCAAATTATAGTGCTGGGGCCAAAAAATGCCCCCGCTCTGGGGCCCTTTTGTTTTACATGGGCTTATATTGGGAAAATCTGTAAAAAAATTTCTTCTCTGAAACCGTGAGGCCCTTGTCTTTGATATTTGGTATGAAGCTTCACCCCACAAGGCCCAGGTCCACCAGCCGCCCAACCCCGGGGCCTTTTGGTTTTACATGGGCTTATATAAGGAAAATCTTTAAAAATCTTCTTCTCTGAAACTGCAAAGCCCAGGTCTTTGATATTTGGCATGAAGCTTCACCTAGTTGACCCCTACCAAGATTGTTCAAATTATAGCCCTAGGGCCAAAAATGCCCCCGCTCCGGGGCCCTTTGGTTTTACAAAGACTAATATATGTATATGGAAAATCTTGAAAAATCTTCTTCTCTGAAACCGCAAGGCCCAGGTTTTTGATATTTGGAATGAGGCTTCCATGAATGAGGCTGTCCATATGGCCTTCCTTTGTTTAGGTTTCCATTATGGTCTGGTCGCTTAATGTTTGTATTTCTTTCCCTTTGGTGTCTTTTATGGATGGAGTAAGTTAATTGTATCAATTCCTGATCTTTGTTTTACTTCTACTTTTCATCTAGTGGACCCCTACCAAGATTGTTCAAATTATAGTGCTTGGGCCAAAAATGCCCCCGCCCCGGGGCTCTTTGGTTTTACATGGGCTTATATAGGGAAAATCTGTAAAAAATCTTCTTCTCTGAAACTGCAAGGCCCAGGTCTTTGATGTTTGGTAGGAAGCTTCATCTAGTGGACACCTACCAAGATTGTTCAAATTATAGTGCTGGGGCGAAAAATGCCCCCGCCCTTGGGCCTTTTGGTTTTACATGGGCTTATATAGGGAAAATCTTTAAAAATCTTCTTCTCTGAAACCGCAAGGCCCAGGTCTTTGATATTTGGTGTGAAGCTTTACCTAGTTGACCCCTACCAAGATTGTTCAAATTATAGTGCTGGGGCAAAAAATTCCCCCGCTCTGGGGCCCTTTGGTTTTACATGACTTATATTGTGAAAATCTTTAAAAATTTCCTTCTCTGAAACCGTAAGGCCCATGTCTTTGATATTTGGTATGAAGCTTCACTCCACAAGGCCCAGGCCCTGGGACCAAAAATGCCCCCGCCCCGGGGCCTTTTGGTTTTACATGGGCTTATATAGGGAAAATCGTTAAAAATCTTCTTCTCTGAAACCGCTAGGCCCAGGTCTTTGATATTTGGTATGAAGCTTTACCTAGTGGACCCCTACCAAGATTGTTCAAATTATAGTGCTGCGGCAAAAAATGCCCCTGCTCTGGGGCCCTTTGGTTTTACATGGGCTTATATAGGGAAAATCTTTAAAACTTTTCTTCTCTGAAACCGTAAGGCCCAGGTCTTTGATATTTGGTATGAAGCTTCAACCCACAAGGCCCAGGTCCCCCCCCCCAACCCAGGGCCTTTTGGTTTTACATGGGCTTATATAGGGAAAATCTTTAAAAATCTTCTTCTCTGAAACCGCAAGGCCCAGGTCTTTGATATTCTATATGAAGTTTCACCTAGTGGACCCCTACCAAGATTATTCAAATTATAGCCCTGGCGCCAAAAAAGTCCCCGCTCCGGGGCCCTTTGGTTTTACGTAGACTTATATATGGAAAATCTTCTTCTCTGAAACCACAAGGCCTAGGTTTTTGATATTTGCTATGAAGCTTCATCAAGTGGACCCCTACCAAGATTGTTCAAATTATAGTGCTGGGGCCAAAAATGCCCCCGCCCCGGGGCCCTTTGGTTTTACATGGGCTAATATAGGGAAAATCTTTAAAAATCGTCTTCTCTGAAACCGCAAGGCCAGGGTCTTTGATATTTGGTATGAAGCTTCATTTGGTGGACCCCTTCCAATATTGTTCAAATTATAGTGCTGGGGCCAAAAATGCCCCCGCCCCGGGGCCTTTTGGTTTTACATGGGCTTATATAGGGAAAATCTTTAAAAATCTTCTTCTCTGAAACCGCTAGTCCCAGGTCTTTGATATTTGGTATGAAGCTTCACCAAGTGGACCCCTACCAAGATTGTTCAAATTAAAGTGCTGGTGCAAAAAATGCCCCCGCTCTGGGGCCCTTTGGTTTTACATGGCTTATATAGGGAAACTGTTTAAAAATCTTCTTTTCTGAAAGCACAGGGCCAAGGTCTTTGATATTTGGTATGAAGCTTCACCTAGTGGACCCCTACCAAGATTGTTCAAATTATTGCCCTGGGGCCAAAAATGCTCCCGCTCCAGGGCCCTTTGGTTTTACATAGACTTATATAGGGAAAATCTTTACAAATTTTCTTCTCTGAAACCGTAAGGCCCATGTTTTTGATATTTGGTATGAAGCTTCACCCCACAAGGCCCACCTAGTGGACCCCTACCAAGATAGTTCAAATTATAGTGCTAGGGCCAAAAATGCTACAGCTTCGGGGCCCTTTGGTTTTACATAGACTTACGGGCTTCTTCAGACTTTCGGATGAGTCTTTAAACCGAGGTCCCGTCTCCGTATGACCTTAGCTGTTGGTGGGACGTTAAACTAAAACTCACTCACTCACTCACTTTACATAGACTTATATGGGGATAATCTTGAAAAATCTTCTTCTCGAAAACCACAAGGCCTAGGTCTTTGATATTTGGTATGAAGCTTCATCTAGTGGACCTCTACCAAAATTGTTCAATTATAGCCCTGAGACCAAAAATGCCCCCGCTCCGGGGCCCATTGGTTTTACATAGACTTATATAGGGATAATCTTGAAAAATCTTCTTCTCTGAAACCGCAAGACCCAGGTCTTTGATATTCGATATGAAGCTTCACCTAGTGGACCCCTACCAAGATTATTCAAATTATAGCCCTGGGGCCGAAAATGCCCCCGCCACATGGCCCTTTGGTTTTACATAGACTTATATAGGGAAAATCCTTAAAAATCTTCTTCTCTGAAACCACAAGGCCCAGGTCTTTGCTATTTGGTACGAAACTTCATCTAGTGGACCCCTACCAAGATTGTTCAAATTATAGTGCTGGGGCCAAAAAATCCCCCGCCCCGGGGCCCTTTGGTTTTACATAGGCATATATAGGAAAAATCTTTAAAATCTTCTTCTCTGAAAACACAAGGCCTAGGTCTTTGATATTTGGTGTGAAATTTCATCTAGTGGACCTCTATCAAGATTGTTCAAATTATAGTGTTGGGACCAAAAATGCCCCCGCCCGAGACCCTTTGGTTTTACATAGACTTATTTATATTGGGAAATCTTTAAAAATCTTCTTCTCTGAAACTTCAAGGCCATGGTCTTTGATATTTGGTATGGAACTTCATCTAGTGGACCTCTACCAAGATTGTTCAAATTATAGCCCTCAGGCCACAGATGCCCTCGCCCCGGGGTCCTTTTGTTTTACCTAGACTTATTTAGAGATAATCTTTGAAAATCTTCTTCTCTGAAACAGCAAGTCCCAGGTCTTTGATATTTGATGTGCAGCTTCATCCAGTGGACCTCTATCAAGATTGTTTAAATTATAGCCCTGTGGCCAAAAATGACCATGCCCCGGGGCCATTTGGTTTTACATAGGCTTATGTAGGGAATATCTTTAAAAAAAAACTTCTTCTCTGAAACAGCAAGGCCCAGGTCTTTGATATTTGGTGTGTAGCTTCATCTAGTAGACCTTTGCCAAGATTGTTCAAATTATAGCCTTTGTTGATATTTGGTATGAAGCTTCACCTTTTTAGACCTCCCTCAACAGTATGCACATTGTAACCTTGGGGTCAATAATGGCCCTCCCCGGGACCCACTTGTTACTCTATGGATGAGGTGAGCGATCCAGGGCCATCATGGCCCTCTTGTTTATTGTTGTCTGCTAATGTGTAATATTTCTTAACATTTTAATACATTATATTACAATTTAACATATTTTGCACGTGCACATGCAAGATCAGATTGCTTTCGTTAATATGTTTAGCTCATTTCCCACATCACGTACAATACTTTTATCCCACCCCACCCATCGGGGCTTAAAGAAATAGATTGAGGTGCATAATGCTTCCATGAGGTATGAAACCGACCTGCCGTTTTCTCAGGGCGGTAGGGTTTGAGATGTTATTTCATCTCATTGTTGGGTAAATGTCTCACCGTCTCCAAAATGACCTAAAATTGTTGACGGGAATGTAGAACCACGCTGAAGCGAACAAACGTATTGTTCACCAGCAAACGATTGATGGTTGGATGGACGGTCTGACGAATTATAAATAGTTTCATTAGATTAACAAATCTGTGTATTGAGCAACCTGTAAACATCATTTACATACATGTACATGTATATACGTTTGTGGTATAAATTATATTTCTTGTTATTGCACAAAAACAGAGCGAGCGCCCGAATCTATGTTGAGTCTCTCACCGCTGTGGTTCGAGCCTGTTTCGGGTTATATGTGAGACGCCAAATTCTGTAACGGATGGCCAGTGGTTTTGCTCTGGTTTCCACGGTTTTTGCCCACCTCTGATTAACTATCGGGTCGATATTAGTGAAATAACCCGTGCTTCAGCTGAAGTGCACGACCCGCCGGATGCTTTTAGCTTTATGAGTGTTACCATATATGGGTATGGCGGACATTTTGGTCATGTAACCAAGACCTAAAACGGTTCCCCCAATAAATGCGCCTTATCGTAAGGAGCAAAAATATATCTTATACTTTAGTACTGTATTCTGAATCGTTTGCAGGATAAAATGCATTCTCACTTTTCCAATACAATAGCATATGTGTCAAAGTTTGACCTAGGCACAAAGAAGGTCAAGGTCAACCCAGGGTCACCATTTTAGCCATATATGATGGACCTACGTCCCAGATGCTATTTATTAAGTTTCGTGGAAATCTGCCCAGTTGTTTTGGAGAAGACTATTTTTGAAGGGTTTTTACCATATAAGGCTTGGTGGCCATTTTGGTCATGCGACCTGGACCCCATCAGCAAATTTTGGTTTCCCCCATCCAATAGAGGCTCCATATGAAATTTGACTTCAATCGGCCTAACGGTTTCCGAGGAGAAGCAGTTCGAAAATTTTCACATTTTCGCCTCGGCGAGGCTATACTAAATGGAATGTTATATTTCGCAAGTTCATTGGTAAGATCTCATGGATATCTATCAGAATGCCAAAAATTGTTTAAATATTCCAAGCGGTTAAGTCACTATCACCAATTTTCACTAACGGGTTACGGACGGACAGACAGACAGACCATAGATGGCTTGGCGGCCATTTTGTCATGTGACCTGGACGCCATGAGCAAATTTGGTTTCCCCCATCCCAAAGAGGTTTCATATGAAATTTGATTTCAATCGGCCTAACGGTTTTCGAAGAGAAGCAGTTCGAACATTTTCACATTTTTCGCCTCGGCGAGGCTATACTAAATGAAATGTAATATTTCGCAAGTTCATTGGTTAGATCTCATTGATATCTATCAGTATGTTAAAAATTGTTTAAATATTCCAAGCGGTTAAGTCACTATCATCAATTTTAACAAACGGGTTACGGACGGACAGACAGACAGACTATATATGGCTTGGCGGCCATATGGTCATGTGACCTGGACCCCATTAGCAAATTTTGGTTTCCCCCATCCCATAGAGGCTCCATATGAAATTTGACTTCAATCGGCCCAACGGTTTCCGAGGAGAAGCAGTTCGAAAATTTTGACATTTTTCGCCTCGGCGAGGCTATACTAAATGGAATATAATATTTTGCAAGTGCATTGGTTAGATCTCATTGATATCTATCAGTATGCCAAAAAATTTTTAAATATTCCAAGCGGTTAAGTCACTATCACCAATTTTCACAAACGGGTTACGGACGGACAGACTGACAGACTGACAGAACGACAGAATGACCGAATGACCGAATGACAGAATGACACGGTGATTTTAGGGCACTCTTAGAAATCAACCGACTTCAGTCGGTTGCTTTTTCTGCGGGTCGTGCAATCTTGAAGGGTCCGTAAAACCAAAATCAAAAATATATAAATATTATTGAAAAATGCGTGTTCTTGACACACGAAGCGACTCCAGGTTAGCGCATTATGTTACCGTAATGTCCGAACTAGGCGTCAAGATCAGAAATGTGACATCATTTCAACTGGACAGGTTCGGTAGAATATCCATACCAAATATAACACGTACATGTACATGTATATGTATTTCTTACATGTTTCAATAGTAATGGACGCAATATCTTCTATACATGTAATTTAGATTGACGCCGAGGTGGACGTAGATGCACAATCTGGCAGACGAACGAACGGACAAAAAATGAATTTCCATATCGTGTTGCCAGCGCATGAATGTATCTAGTTAGGATCCTGTTTGATGGGTCGGAAGATGTTTTGTATGTTTTTTTTATTGTTATTATTTTAACGGCACAGTCAACACTTCTGCGTAAGACACAGCTCAGGCTTAGTACCAACAAGCTTCTCAAACGAAGGGCCAAGAAAATGGCCTGAGAGTTGTTTTGTTTGCATTTTAATTTAACGACCCAATCAACACTATTTAAGTCTTATTGAGCCGATCAGTTAACCTTCACACCTTTTGTCCTCCAGTATAAGACCACCTCCGGGACTGAGGAAACATGGTCTAAATATCAAAATTGTACTGAATATTGAATCTACATTGTATTTTACATTGTCTCGCTACTTTTGACATCTCCTTCCTGATGCCCGGGACTTCTCTGGAGTGTGGGTCATGTTTGCTGATGTTGGCTCGGTGGGGGACGCCTATAAGTCCGCGGGTAGGCTCTCTTACCTGATGCCTCCAGCTGACCTGTCTCATAGGCTTCGTCGGTCGGCGTGTGCTCGGAGGGGGATGTGCTGTGTTTGCCGGGTCTTGTCCATCATCAGTTTCGGTTTCAAAACTTTGGGGTTGAAACACACTGATGAAGATTAAATATCAGAAAGGCCTCTGTATCACTAAATTTGGCATAGTTACGCCTTAATTGCTACCGCTGGGTCGATATCTCTGCTGGTGGATGATTTGTTCGTCCCCGAGGGTATCATCAGCTCAGTATCAGTTCCTTAGTGCTGAGGTTGATACTGCGGTGTTGACGTGGGTGCTAAAGTATTGATTTAAATAATTATATAATAACTTTAATTTTTGCAGCATAAAATTCTAATGGTTCTAAAACTAAGACTGACTTGTCAGGTGCGACATGTATCTTAGTGAATTTGGTTTACACTTTTTGATATATTTTAAATTTTACAAGTCTCGCTACTTTGGACATCTCCTTCCTGGTGGGGGACGCCTATTAGTCCGCGGGTAGGCTCTCTTGCCTGATGCCTCCAGCTGACTTGTCTCATAGGCTACGTCGGTCGGTGTGTGCTCGGAGGGGATGTGCTCTGTTTGCCGGGTCTTGTCCATCATCCGTTTCGGTTTCAAACCTTTGGGATTGAGACAGACTGATGAAGATTAAATATCAGAAAGGTCTCTGTGTCACTAAATTTGATATAGTTACGCCTTAATTAAGAGTAAGTGAAGGAGACTTGAATGAATACAAAACTCAATATCAAACTATTTTGAAGGCCACACGACATTAAGGCGGTACTAAAAGTACCCAAAATCTATGTATTGTATTTGAGCAAAGATGCGGAAAAATAACAGAAGTCCAAACATGTAGGTGCTCGTTAGAACCCCTCTTCCGAGTGTCCACAATGTATGATTATAAGCAACAAATGGAAAATAATGACACCGACCCCCCTCACCACTGAAAACCCAAAACCCTATGAGGGATGTTTATTGGGGTGTTCATGACACGGGCTTGTTTGTTAGATGTTCTTATTTAACGAATGTTTCTCAAAGGAAACCGTCAAATTTTGGCATTAGGGAAATAAACAAGTTTATTCGCCCCGTCAGCTGAAAAATTAAGCTTTACATGTATTCAATGCACATTTTACATGTACAAGTATTCCATGTACAAAGTCGTGTTGTTTCTTTGTTCTGTTGGGTTAAACACTTATTGTTTTTCTTGTAGTGCTTTTCTTGTACATGTATATACATGCAAATGAAATGGATAAAGTAGTATATTTGTTTATACGTCGTTATTTACATTCCTGTAACCTACTTGTGCGCCCACGGCCCCGCCAGTCGCGGCTTAAATAAATGGATGGGCTGCATGATGCTTCCACGCAGAGCTGAAACCGACCCGCACACGAGTACTGGTAAACCGCTTAGCGGTTCTAAGCCTGCCCTGGCAAAGCGGTGCGAGTGTCGGACTGTCCATGCTTATAAACCCTATTTGTTTCATTGTGCGACAGGGCTTGAGAAGACATTTCATCTCAATACAGGGAAAAAGTCCCACAGAATTGGAAGCAAGTCTCCAAAATGACCTTTACAGTGTTGACGGGGACGTGAAACCTCATATCAAACAAACAAAAATGTGCGCCCGGCAATAATTTGATCAGTTTGAAGTTTAACGGCCCATTCAACGCTGTTTAGGTCATTTCAAGCCGATTTGTTTACCCATTACGAAAACACGCCTATTCAAATATATCGGAAAATTTTATCACCAAAAATGAAAATTTTCAGATAAAAAAAAATCTGATATTTTTATGAGTTCTGCACGAGAAATGGGATTGTGGGTACTCGTTAGAATCGCCTCGGCGAGGCGGTTCTTACAAATACCCGCAATGGTTGTTTCGTGAGCATAGACAAGAAAAATTATGAATACCCCTTTTTCAAGTTTTGCTTTTCAAAAGTTGGGTTTAAGTGGGTCAATATTATATATAAGTGGGTCAAAATTGTATACATAAAGGCGTGATATCGTGATGGTTACCATACTAACTCGAGACCCAAGAAGCACATGACGTAATTGTGTTGTCATAACAACGTCTGTTACACGTCATGACGTTTATGCAACGTCGCATCAACGTCTGTGTAACGTCAAGACGTTGCACCGACGTTGATTTGAAGTTGCCCTAGCGTCGTGTGCCTGCTGGGCAAGCTTATACAGGTTGGTCTGTTTGCTTGTTTGTAGATAACACAGTCTTTGATCATATTGATCCTGCGCGTCTACATATGACATGTAATACAATTAAATACATGTACACATTGTGGGCTGCGTATACAGTACATATCCACTATAGTGCACATTAAGGCAAGATTTCATTATCTGTTTTGACAAAATGGCAAGCATAGAACCCATGACATCCTGATAACCGTGGAATATGTTCTTATGCTCCATGATATGTACATGTGCATTGTACCAACACCAACAGTTAGTTATACATGTTCATATAATTTATTCACAATTACGGACTAAAGAATAATCCTCAGTAGCTCAAACTATCCCTACCGGCCCCGATAGCTCAGTTGGTAGAGTGTCCGCTCCGGGGAACGGGAGGTCTCGGGTTCGATCCCGGGCCGCGACATACCAAAGTCGTTAAAAATGGTACTAGCTGCTCCTCGCTTGGCACTCAGATTTACGGGGTAGAGTTAGGACTTGTCGATCCAGTGTCAGGATAATGTGACTGGATGTGGTATCATGTAATGTGTCTGGGACATGATACTTCAGTGAGACAGCACTATAAACGTGAGCATTGATCTCCCTGTCGCAACCAGACACCGTCGTGATATGACTGAAAAATTGTTGAAAGCGACGTTTAACCCGAATTCACACACACACACTCAAACTATCCCTACCTTGAATTTGAGTCGCTGATGGTTATTCATATCACTGGGTCAGGAGACATATTCAGATATTGAGGGATAAATTAGATTCTTGGTGTAATGACGGAATGGAAGAAGTAATCAGACAAGTCAAGCGTAAAGGGAATAACAGAAAGTTAGCATGAGCATTGAATGTCTATCCAGCGTCCCGCCGTCAGAGATAGGAGGTGGCAACGTCGTATCGCTGTCAGCCAGACGTTGGCCCGTGGTTTGGTGCTGGCTGGCAGCTGTTGGTTTTGTTTGTTTGTTTGATTTGCGGTTAAACGGCCCCGTCAACACTACATATGTCATTGTGGAGACTTTGCTTCCAATTTTGTGGGGATATTTACCCGACATTGAGATGAAATGACAAGCCCTGTCGCCCAATGAAACAAATAGGGTTTATAAGCATGGAAGGTCCGACTCGCACCGCTTTGCCTGGGCAGGCTTAGATCCTCTTAATCGTGTCGGGTCGGATTTCAGCTCTGCGTGGAAGCATCATGTAGCCCTTGTATTTCTTCAAGTCCGATGGGCGGGGGCCGTGGCAGTTGTTGGTGCTGGCTGGCTTATGCATGGCTGAATCTGCCTATTCATTTCATCCAGTGATTTCATGGAATCGATTACTTTTACCCAAATCAAGGCGTCGCAACATAACATTCCGAATAGGCACACAAAGTTGAACTACACTGCAGCGGTAACGACGTTGTTTCGACATTATGAGCCCATCGGGATACATGTACATTATTGTACTTTATTCCATTGGGACAAAATAATGGTATATACTGAAAAACCTTATGCGTCGGTATTAAATATTGACGTAAATAATGCAGCTTTACAAATGGAACTATCAAACCATATACAGACCAGCTACCGGTAATAAATGTTTTTTTTTGTTTTGCGGAGAAACCGACTAACATGAAATCCGCTATTTTCTCCGCAAGAAAAAATAAAATGAGCGAAAAATTTCTCGCTGAACTTTCTCCCGGTTTCGCGGAGAAAAATCGCGGAAATTCTCGGTGAAAATTTAACCGACTGCTTTCATTGAAAATAAAATTACCCGCGTTTCGCGGAGAAAAACAAACAACTGGGCTTACGTGTGTAACGGGAGCCGAACGAGCTCCCTAATTTTGTAACGGGATTCGGACGAGCTCCCGAATCTTTTACCGGGAGAAGCCCTCAAATAATGTTGAAACAAATATTTCAGTGTCCTAAACGGTCAGACTTTAACTTGATAGTTTTAAGAAGGCTGAAATCCCGTATTTGCTCTAGTCTGCAAGCTCCATCTTAACGATAAGTAAACTCCTTCTTGTATGCGCGACCCCGTTTATCACCCACATGATTCGAGCCTACGTACTGGTACGAAAATTTGCTACATACGACAACTGGTGCTCGGTGAAGGTTGCACTACAGTAAATAATTGGTCTTTATGAAAGCTGCACTTGCTTTGGGGAGAGCTTTCAGTACAGAATTGAATATTCTGCTGCTTCTGATTGGATCTGGTGCCAAGCCATTATTTTTCTGAGAAGTATTATTGTTTATTAGAAGAAATATTATTAGGTATTTGCTATTGTAAAATGCAGTTGATTTAAATTGAACCATAAAATTGTGCTGACTGGCCACTGGAAATGCCTGGATTTATTCGCTGCGGTATGGGTTTGTTGACGCTGGCTGCCAAAAAGGCCAAAATATGCCGCACAGCATACATATTTTTTAGCTTCTTCTGGAAGGTAAATGGTCAGCCTGTCAAATTATATGCCTCATAATGGAAGCATTAGACTTGCTGAAATGTGGTAGAACATGGAATATGCCCCAATTTACATTGTGAGTAAGGGGATTTTTTTTACTGTAGTGCCACCTAAACCGAAAGTAGAAAAATCAGCTCCCCTCTAATGTTTTCATTCATTACATAATATTTTCACACATAATAGGTTCCCTCCAATTCTGTATCTTAAGGTGGATCTTCCTGGCATGTATTTTGTCACAGAAACTGTACAAATTGTAAGTTTAGTGCTAATTTAGGAATAACTGGGTGTATTTTATAAGTTTTTGCTTCTGTTCCATGTAATTGGAGGGGGGGGGGTACTTAAAAGCCATGTAAATCAGTTGTAATTGGTCTGTTTGGAAAGCAGACCTGCAGTAAATGTCTAAACAGGAACACAAGAAAAAGAAAATACTCAATATTGAATATAACACTGAGGTTACTTGGCATTAGACAAGGGTCTCAAGCCAATGCAAAATTTCAAAATTGTCTCTCCGAACAGCCCGCTGCAATATTGCAATGAGTTTTCTCAGCCGTTGTAAGTTCTTACTGGTTGGGTTCATGTTACAAAATTTGAATAGATATATTCAGACATTTCTCATGGCATTAAGGCATTTATAATCATTTTCATCAAAGTTTTGTCCCCAAAATATCCTCAAAATGCCAATTTTTACTGAAATTAGGGGGTATAGGTGTGAGAACAGCCAAAATTTCTAGCATGGCTGCTAATAGGACATGATTTAGTGCATTTTAGGATTAAAGTATTCCAAAGACATCTGAGAAGAAGCACTGATGCAAGCCGGTTTCTGGGTTCCATTCTGGAAAGAGGTAAACTTTGCGCTTTTTCACAAAACATGGTTTGTCCGGCTTTCATCGTAGAATCTGGAAGCGATAACTTTTTCGCAAAGTTTAAAGATCCTTTGTCACTGAACATTAATTATGCATGACTATATTATTAGATATGGTCTAAACTTGTGTTTGGCAATTCTTTTGGTTGATCATAGAGAAATTAGGGTTTGGTATAGGTTGCACTACAGTAAATAATTGGTCTTTATGAAAGCTGCACTTGCTTTGGGGAGAGCTTTCAGTACAGAATTGAATATTCTGCTGCTTCTGATTGGATCTGGTGCTAAGCCATTATTTTTCTGAGAAGTATTATTGTTTATTAGAAGAAATATTATTAGGTATTTGCTATTGTAAAATGCAGTTGATTTAAATTGAACCATAAAATTGTGCTGACTGGCCACTGGAAATGCCTGGATTTATTCGCTGCGGTATGGGTTTGTTGACGCTGGCTGCCAAAAAGGCCAAAATATGCCGCACAGCATACATATTTTTTAGCTTCTTCTGGAAGGTAAATGGTCAGCCTGTCAAATTATATGCCTCATAATGGAAGCATTAGACTTGCTGAAATGTGGTAGAACATGGAATATGCCCCAATTTACATTGTGAGTAAGGGGATTTTTTTTACTGTAGTGCCACCTGAACCTAGCTTACGTACAGACAGACGAATGAACGAACGGACGGACACACTAGTCATCCTTCACGACGGATTCATCAGGGGCAGACAGACGGACACACTAGAGCAACATGCCGAGTTCTTACTTCTAAGCTTGCCTAATTGGGAAATTGACAATAAAGTACTACTGTGGGGATTTATTTAGAATTATGAAAGGTATGAAATCCCGTAAGTGGTTTTGAATAACCATAGTACCCTAGTACAAACCAGTGTCATACTAAATAACGGTTTAAAAGTCACTCAAGTAATCATGGTACTTTTAAGTAACAAACCTCTTTCGGTAAATTGTGGTGCCGTTTGAGAAGTTTCACCAATAGCTAAGCGAAGGCAAGCCGTTGACAGTCTGACAATCAAATTCAGAACGTACATTCACTTTGGCATACGACAAATATATACCGGTCAATGTTAGACCATTTTGGTGAGAATCACTGTTCAGAGTTCCTGCCATCTTTTTCATCAGAATGTCACTGTAGAATTCCTTAAGTAACTGAATAGTTAACTGTGATGTTATACAATAGATAATTGAATGATAATTACCATACTGACAGATAGAAATCACAAATACACGTTACTTTGAAATCGATAAATTAGAATGAGCCTGTTCAAGGGAACATAAAATCTTCAACCCTTACATTCCCCCACATCCAAAGAAATATTACAAAAATGATATATATTTGTTTAAACAGAGACACGGGCTGCATTCTCCAATATCTAATAATACTGAAATTGAATGTTGTAAAGGACACTAAGTTTTAGTTATTGGTCCATGAGGTTATTGCTTCAAAAGATCGTCAAAAGTGGAAATGTATAACGGTCGACTGTTTATTTTCTATTCAAGTTTGGGAATTAGTGGTTTTTACTTAAGAATGGGCCTTGTACAGGGTCTGTTCATTAATTGTCCTTTTTTGTGATGGTGACGCTTTCGTCTCTATTTACGGTTGGTCCAGACTTTAATTCAACTAGAGGTGGTCTCGCCCGTCTTTCCGCTGCAGCCTGATTCCTAGCATCCAAATTTAGTGCTTTTGCTCTTTTTGGAAATCTGGCCTCACCAGGCGGGATGTACTCTTTATTTACAACTAAGTCCTTATTAAGTTTCATTTTTGCATCATTCTTGTGTTTTTTTCATATAATGTTTCCTGACAACACCAACATCTGTTGACGTAAAACAACATAAACCGTCAGTAAGCTGGTGCATGCACTTATATATTAAAGTCTTGTCTCTGTGAAACTTTTTCCAGTGCTTCCAGATTGTGTTCATACTTGTATAGGTTCTTTTTCTGGCACGCTGATACTGGGCAGGTCATCCCTGGTTTGAACTCCGGTCGTAAACCATCGTCCAAGCTGGAAAGTTCATTGTCAGAGACCATAACATCGAATGTCAAGCCCAGAGTATCCAAAAGCATTTGTTGAGAGTCTGAAGCAATAAAATTGATATGCGAATAAAAACGCAATAATAATTTATTGCGGATCTATATAAATGTTTGCAGCACAGACTATTTCATCAGCGCATTTAGCACTTTCATAAAACGAATGATATCGCAAACATTGAAAAATCATGATAGAAGCAGAAATGCATGAACACAGAAGTGGTGTAAGTAGAAATGAATGAAAATGATGCTCAAAAGGCAGAGGGTCAACCGAGTAAGCCGATAAAGGAAATGTATCAGATCTAATACTAGATAATTCTCACATTAAGCTTTACAATGTTCCAAACGAAACCCGTAAATATTATTTCAAGAAAAACTACTAATACCCGTTTCAGACAGAAACTTCCAACCCAACTGAAATATAATGTGTGCATTTATAGAACCACTACACACATATTCATTAAGTCTGATCCAAACATATAATAAAGTGAACTTCAAAGAACCATCTAGCAGACATACCGTTTTACCATATTTAAATCATGGACTAACTTGCCGACTGTATAAAATAGTTCCCATGCGGATGAGATATTAGGGATTCATAACAAACGAAGCATGTCTGTGCATGGCAGTAAACAAGCAAATGAAACATCAACCTTTTACGATATTACCCATAATTAACTAATGGATATAATCTAGCTGACTATCAAATGAGACCGGAAACCCCAAAGCGCAATAATGCTTACTAATGCGGTTTGTATGAATACAAAATATGGATGCATATAAGGTACGACAGATTAATCATAAACAGGACTCCGACAGTCTGAGAAAACTTTGAACATGAGAATAGGTGATATGAAATAATAAAATGAAGATCTCTAATGCTCTTCGGAACATTTTGAAATTATGGATGCGAATGAAAGACTATTTAAAATTGGGGGGGGGGGGAACTGGAATATACTAGAGACTATGGTCAATCCCTCGCTAATTATTGAAGCCGTTCTCTTAAGAAAACTTTGTTACGAAATCGAAACTTTGTTATTGATTAAAACTAGGATTTTAAAACATACTGTTCACTGATTCTTATGTTAAAACATGCAGATACACTGTCTATGTTCCACTTTGGAGAATTTTATTCATCTGCTTACTTAGGGTGCATACTGGTTAGGTGCGTTAATTTGACGTCCACATCTTGTGTGATATGAATCAGGTTGATTAGCTTGTGTTTCATTTTGAAATTCAGTATGATCGGGTGCTGCCGTATTGTGGTTCACAGACCTTTCGCTTTCATTGGAATCACACCATGCAAGAGGAATTCCTTGTCCCAAATAAGGTTTGATGTCATCAACGTGAACCACAATGGGTTCAGTTTTAGCTTCTCTCTTTACACTGGACAATTTCGTTACAACCTTGTATGGGACTGTCCAGCCAAGACATAATTTCAAAGCTGCCAAACGAGGATACCATCTCCATAAAAATTGCTCTGGTGTATATTGCTGAACTTTTAGACCTACATCATAGGATCTCATTTGTAGCGTTGCAGCTTTCTCAATGTTTTTAAATACAAAGTTGTAAGTTTTGTCATTGTGTAAGTAAGCCATTCTATATACTGTATTTGACATTCTTCATTGTCATGCACTGGGGGATTTCCTGCAATAGTGTCAATGGACATGCAATATTCCCTATTGAGCATTAGCAAGTGGGGACTGCAGCCAGTGTTTTCATGTATGGTAGACCTGTATGCCATAAGTGCAAACGGAAGTTGTTCATCCCAGTCGGAATGGTACTTAATAACATACATGGATAACAATGTTCTGTTGAAGCATTCTACTAGGCCATCTGACTGGGGTCTGTACGGGGCAGTTCTAGTCTTTTTGTTTTGTAAAAGCTTAGCTAGCATTGAGAAAAGTTTGGACTAAAATTCTCTACATTAGTCTGTTTGTATTTCCAATGGTACACCAAATCTACTTATAAACTCGGTTACCAGTTTATCTGCAACAATGGGTGCAGTATGATTTGGTACCGGATAAGCTTCTACCCATTTAGTGAAGTAATCACAAACCATAACTACATATCTATTGCCACTGTCGGACTGGGGACAATTTAATATACCAATCATAATATGATCCAGTGGATAATACAACTTCGACTGTTGTAGAGGATATTTCTCTTTACCAGGACCAGGTTTTCTCCGTGCACATAACTCACGATGTCTTATCCACCGACTAATCTGCGACTACATGCCAGGCCAGTAGAATCGCCGAGGAATCGATTGCGCTACGATTGCGACGTCTTCCAACATGACCCGCGGTTTTATCACAACGTAGTTTTTGAAAAATGACCTTTCTTAATTCAATCGGAGCTACAAGAAGTGTCTGCCATGTACCATCTGAACAGTTGAGCCATTTATATATTAAAAGACCATCTGCGAATACCAACTGATCCCATTTAGACCATAGATGTTTTATATATTTACTAACTCCTGCTACTATATGTCTAGGAGGTTGTTTGTTGTATCTACTTTTCAGATTAGTGATTCTACCAATGCTATTATCATGCCTTTGCCAATGTTTAAATTGATCATTGGACCAGCTATGAACCCAGTTACAGTCATTGAAATCCGAAGAGTCGCTAGGTCTAATTTTAGCAGAACTTTCTACATCAACATTAGCAACACGATTGGTATGATCAACAACAGGCAAAGTTGTGCCTTTCGAGTCAAATACTTCATCATGTTCTGTCATTAGTTTTTCAATATGACCTTCCTGACTGTTAAAATCTTTTTGATTGACATTCAAAACAGGAGCTGCTTGATAAGCAACGGGCACATTTGTATCCTGTGAGCAAGTCAAGCCGTCCTCAATTTTCGGTACTTTTGAACTACGTCTCATCTTGTCCTTACAGTCTAGACACTCAGGATTTTAAGAGCTACGATACGGTTTCCTCGACAAGGCATCTGCGTTTGTGTGAACACAGCCACGACGATATTCCATGACGAAATCATATGTGGACAGAACACTGAGCCATCTTGCAACCATTCCTTCTGGATTTTTGAAGGTTTTGATCCATTTGAGTGAGTAATGGTCAGACCTTACAATATTGTCGCCCCCCCCCCCCCCCCCCCCCCCCAAAAAAAAAAAAAATACCTGAAGTGTTTCACGAACGTTACAACGGCTAACAACTCTCTGTGTGTCGTGCAATACCTTTGTTGAGTTTTGCTCAGAGTTTTACTTGCATATGCAATTACTCCTTCTTCATCCAACTGTACCTGAGAGAGTACGGCCCCAATACCATGCAAGCTAGCGTCAGTGTCCAATAGGAAATCGTCATTTTTTGTTGGATATGACAAAATTGGACTTGAAGTCAATTTTGACTTGAGTGTGTAAAATGCAAGCTGGCATTCACCAGTCCAAACAAAGGCTTTCGATTTGTGGGTAAGTTCCGTTAATGGGTGAGATACTGTGGAAAAGTTGTCACAAAAGCGTCTGTAGTACCAAACTAGGACTAAGAAACTTTTAACTTCAGAAACGTTTGTTGGAACAGGCCAATTATGGATTGATTCAATTTTCTTAGGGTCACAGGATAGAAGTGGAGTCAATGATCAGGAATCGTTACAATCAACCCACAGCTCCCATCAGAGACTCCAAAGGGAAACACATACAAACATGAAACAACAGACCCAAACGGAAACACCAACAGCGGAAAGCCAAAATGACAGTTACTTTCCAATAAAATGGCCAATGGGCTATTCAAAATAAATTTTAATAAGCGACACAAACATCCAAAGACAAACCATTACAAAAACAAACCCAGACAGAAGAACCGCCTCGGAACGGTCAGCGGAAACGAATTCCACTGGGGGTGGGGGGGAGGGGTGGGGGTGGGGCTTTAATCCTTTTTACGTAGCCACAATCCTCGCCCTTACTTTCGTCGCGATTTAAACAAATGATTTGTTCAGTCCGCATAAGTAGAAGTAAAACAAAGATCAGAAATCGATACAAGTAACTTACTGCACCGGTCAAATACACCAAAGGGAAAGAAACACAAACATGAAGCGACCAGACCATAATTGATACCTTAACAAAGGAAGGCCATAAGGACAGTTACTTTCCCAAAAAATGGCCATATTGCTATCCAAAATAAAAAAAAAACACAAGTGATACACACAGTAAGTAACAAACAACAACATAAATAAACCGCCACAGAAGAACCGCCTCATCAGTGCAACATCTTCTAGAACACAAATAATCAAAGAACCACAAAGGTGAGACAACGGTGAGGGTTCGACAGGCAGAAAGCAATGGAATTCTGGAACAGAAGAAAACCAACAATTAGACTCCGATGGGCCCGACCAGAGACAGAGCATCAGGCGCCAACCAACATTCCCTTGAATTAGATCTCTCTAATTCTCAATAAGCCTTTATGTTTGAACCGTCATAGAATCTGAGGCCTGGCCCTCCGGCGTGCTATTAAAGAGGGAAGCAAAGTTGTCAACCGTGATTGGGTAAACTACCATGCATGCAGTCTGTCGTAAAACGTTTATGTTGTACCCAATCTTTTTATATCGAAGAATGATTTTACGAAATTGGGTGCTGAAGACATTGCGGTTATATATTTTTCTGAATTTGGAGTGTACATGTTTTCTGGGCCAGACTAGCTAGTTTCGGCCAATTAGGCTTCATCAGTGACCCTGATTAAGAAGTTTAGTCGTTAATAATTTATTACGAGTGTAGAATAAAAATCAAAAATGAGTTCCTTTAAGAGCAATGAAAACATTCATAAGAAAGAAGATGGGTCATACTACGTAGTTTCGGCTAATAAAGCCTCATCAGTGACCCTGTAATGATCCGGCAAAGAAAGCCAGAGGAAACATACTGCAATTTTGCGAATTTCGAATTGGCAGTCGATTCAAAGACTGATTTAAAGCAAAATGGGGTCCAAATTATTAAAAACCTGTCTAGAATATGAGTCTAAACCAATAAATTATTTCGGATTACTCAGAATATTCACGCTGATCTCAAAGGACCAAAAGTAAAATATAAACTGCACTATGGTTGATGTACGGGGAGACGTTTTACGGCCGCCACACGGCACAACACCAGCTGCAGTGAAGGCAAATAAAAATCAAAAATGAGTTCCTTTAAGACCAATGAAAACATTCATAAGAAAGAAGATGGGTCATACTACGTAGTTTCGGCTAATAAAGCCTCATCAGTGACGCTGTAATGATCCGGCAAAGAAAGCCAGAGGAAACATACTGCAATTTTGCGAATTTCGAATTGGCAGTCGATTCAAAGACTGATATAAATCAAAATGGGGTCCAAATTATTAAAAACCTGTCTAGAATATGAGTCTAAACCAATAAATTATTTCTGATTACTCAGAATATTCACGCTGATCTCAAAGGACCAAAAGTAAAATATAAACTGCACTATGGTTGATGTACGGGGAGACGTTTTACGGCCGCCACACGGCACAACACCAGCTGCAGTGAAGGTAAATAAAAATCAAAAATGAGTTCCTTTAAGACCAATGAAAACATTCATAAGAAAGAAGATGGGTCATACTACGTAGTTTCTGCTAATAAAGCCTCATCAGTGACCCTGTAATGATCCGGCAAAGAAAGCCAGAGGAAACATACTGCAATTTTGCGAATTTCGAATTGGCCGTCGATTCAAAGACTGATTTAAATCAAAATGGGGTCCAAATTATTAAAAACCTGTCTAGAATATGAGTCTAAACCAATAAATTATTTCTGATTACTCAGAATATTCACGCTGATCTCAAAGGACCAAAAGTAAAATATAAACTGCACTATGGTAGAAGTCAGTTACATGACCACACATTCTGGCAAATCGAATAAATTGCGAAATATAAACGCACGAGGAACATCACCGTCGAAAAAGGAAAATTTACAATCTCAAAATCAAACTCATCGGGTTTATCATAAATTTTGCACGAAACAAACCAATCTACAATGCAAAGTGTAAATCCCAAAACGGGGCCTCGGTATCAGAAGAATTTGCTTTATTTAACTGAAGTTCTGGGTGGGTGGGGGAGGGGGTAAATCTGACTGATCAAACCATCGAAATACATGTAGGTATCTTCAATATTTAACTAGAATTTGTTTTTCTACAAAAACACAGATGTCTCCCCCGTTTTTGCCCTCTAAGTATAACCTTGACATTGGAGGTATTGAGCTGGGTCTTGTGTGCAACACATTATCTAATGAAGATAAACATTTCTGCAAAGTAACTTTAAAAATGTTCATAGAAAAATAAAACAGTTATTGGGCGTACACAAAAAAGCCCTTTTTTACCTTTAACCTCTAAGTATGGCCTTGACCTTTGAGGTACAACACATTGTCTCATGATGGTTAACATTTCTGCCAAGTAATTTCATAATCCATCAAAGAATAAGGAAGTTATTGACCGTCCCTTTTTTTACCTTTGACCTCTAGGTATGACCTTGACATTGGAGGTATGGACCTTGGTCTTGCACATGACTTATGAGCTAATGACGTTGAACATTTCTGCATGTTAACTTTATAAAGTCCATCCACAAATAAAAAAGTTACTGACTGGACACAAAAAAAACTTTTTTACCTCTGACCTCTTAGTATGACCTTGATCTTGGAAGTACCGACCTGGGTCTAGCGTGCACCACATCATCTCATGATGGTTAACATTTCTGCCAAGTAATTTCACAATCTATCCAGGAATAAGAAAGTTATTGATTGAACACTAAAAAAGGCCCCTTTTTGTCTTTTGACCTCTTAGTACGACCTTGACATTTGAGGTACCAACTTGGGTCATGCATGCAACACATCGTCTCATGGTGGTTAACATTTCTGCCAAGTAATTTCAAAATCCATCTTAAAATAAGAAAGTTATTGACAGAACACAAAAAGGCCCCTTTTTTACCTTTAACCTCTATGTATGACCTTGACATTTCAGGTACCAAACTGGGTCATGCGTGCAACACATCATCTCATGGTGGTTAACATTTCGGCCATGCAATTTCAAAATCTATCTAAAAATAAAAAAAGTTATTGACCAAACACGAAAAAAGGCCCCTTTTGTACTTTTGACCTCTATGTATGACCTTGACATTTTAGGTACCAAACTGAATCATGCATGCAACACTTCGTCTCATGATAGTCAACAGTTTTGCCAAGCAACTTCAAATTCTATCTAAAAATAAGCAAGTTATTGACAAAACCCGAAAAAGGCCCCTTTTTACCTTTGACCTCTAAGTATGACCTTGACCTTTGAGGTACCAACCTGGGTCATGCATGCGACACATCGTCTTATATTGGTCAACATTTCTGCCAAGTGATTTCAAAATCCATCTCAAAATAAGAAAGTTATTGACCAAACACGAAAAAATGCCCCTTTTTGACCCTTGACCTCTAAGTATGACCTTGACCTTTGAGGTACCGACCTGCCTCATGCGCACCACACATCGTCTCATTGTTGTTAATATTTCTGCCGACTAATTTTAAAATCCATCTAAAAATAAGAAAGTTATTGACCAAACACGAAAAAAGACACTTTTTTACCTTTTACCTCTAAGTATGACCTTGACCTTTGAGGGACCGACCTGCCTCATGCATCCATCTGAAAATAAGAAAGTTGTTGACCGGACACGATTTGCCCATACATATATACATACCTACAAACTTCAAAGGGAGATAATTCAAAAAGTATAAATGCGAGCTTTATAGTTCTTGCGCACTGCATGTCGTCTAATGCTGATTAATATTTATATGAAGTTTCGTGAAGATAGCTCTAACGGTTTTCAAGTTATAGAGCGGACACGAAAGTGTGACCGACGGACAGACGGACAGACAGACGCCCGGGGGAAAAACAATATTTCTCTCCGAAATAAAATTTTTCGGGGGAGACATAATAAATCATCTGAATATCTAGAAGTGGAGCTAAAAGCTTCATGATTTCGGACTGGTTTTCAGCAGAAAGGGACATCGTGAAGTCTCTCTCATAACAAAACAAGAACAGATCAGCCACAAGTGGTGCGCAATTCGTACCCATCGGAATACCCACAATTTGTCTAAATAACTTAGTACCAAATCTTATGTAAATATTGTCAAGTAGAAAAGTGAAAGCTTCAAACACTTTCTGACATGATCGTAAAGTATAATTTGTATGCTCTTCAGAAGTGAAAAAAGCATTTCTTAAATTACATGCAAGATAGAGGGAGTCTGTCCTATGAAATGCCTATTCAATTAAATCATTAAGTTTTTCTTTTATAAGATTATGAGGAAGTGTAGTGTAAAGGGTGGAAAAATCATAAGTACAGCACCATTCAGACGATTCTTGACACCCTAGTTGACTCCAAGTCAACTACATTCAGACATTTCCCGCTTTTGTTAACTAGTTAACTCGTAGTTAACTAGAAGTCTTAACAGTTATACAGTAGTACATATATGGATTAGAACAGGTGAATGAATATGTTACTTAATTTGTTATCTGTTTATTTTATTTATTTATTTATTTTCATCATGCTGATGCAAATGGCATGGCAAAAAAAAATAAAATAAATAAAGAATGACAGATTATATCCCATAATTTCAAAATGATCATTGTTAGCCCTTATCCCGCTGAATAAATTAATTTTACCATACCCATTTCTGGATATCAACCATTCAAATCGTTAAATATTATGTATCCATTCAATTCATAAAATTGGATGAAAAACAGTGTAGATCCTGACCAGAAGAAACAGCCCCCGCCCATAGGGGTTTGAAGAAATATATGGGCTGCATGATGCTTCCACGCAGAGTTGAATCCGGCCCACACACTAGTACTGGTAAACCGCTTAGAGGATCTAAGCTGGTCCAGGAACCGCGTTGCGAGGCGGAGCGTCCATGCTAATAAACCCTATTTGTTTCATTGGGCGATAGGGCTTGAGATGTCATTTCATCACAATGTCGGGTAAAAGTCCCACAGAATTGGAAGCAACGTCTCCAAAATGACCTTAACAGTGTTGACGGGGACGTTAAACCTCAAATCAAACATACAAAACCTGACCAGATGGCTTCTTCATAAACCATCTGATCAGGATCTATGCTGTTTGCAAAGTTAGGATTTGTCATGTTCAGCGGGATAAGAGTTAATGAATTTCAGGTTATACTCCTGGATTTAAGTGCCCCGAAAATCCAGGTATGGACATTTTAGCCTCTCCAGAACAACAGCTCGGTTTGTTTTCATTTGTCAAAATGAACTTCAATATATCTCAGATTCACACTGATAAGCCTCACTAATTGCCTAAGCATATGGCAACTGAATGTTCATTCATGAAATTTTCACTTTTGCAAACAGTGCAGGCCCAGATCAGACGCCGCAGAATGCGACATCTGATCAAGGCCTCCACTGTTTGCTAAAAGTTCAGTCATTCCCCAAATAAACCTTGATAAAAACACACCCCGACACCCCTAAACCTTGAAATGGACCCGTGGTACATATAAGGAGGAAGATTCCATTTGGTACAAAAAGGGTTTATACCAAATGAATCTTTCTCCCTACATATAGACCGAGTCCACCTCAAAGTTCAGGGGTGACAGCTTGTGCCACCTCAAACTTCATTCGTAAAATGGCGTAACTTTTTGCAAACAGTTTAGGCCATGATCAGATACCCCTTTCTCTGGCGTCTGATGTGGGCCTGTACTGTTTGTCAATTGCCCGTTTTGGGGTTTCTGGTACAAAATGAACAGATGTGTATACCTTTACTAGGATAACATTTCAGTCTGGTACTGCACTGTCTTATTTTAAACCTCTAGCATGCTTGGCTGTAATTAGTAATTGTAGTAGTTTTTATTTCATTATTTATTTCAATGAAGTAGAAATATTTATGTTACTATTGTTATTAGTTATTGTTATTATTATTATTATTATTATTATTATTATAGTAGTAGTAGCAGTAATATTCACCGGTTTATTTATTGTTATTATTATTATTAATATTAGTAGTAGTAGTGGTAGTAATGTTTTGTTATTTTTTATGTTTACCTCAATTGTGTAGAAATCTTTATGTGACTATTGCTATTAGTAGTAGTGGTGGAAGTAGCAGATGTGACATTGACATTTATTTATTTGTTTACTTTGTTTTTCAAGATCAAAATATACTATGTATTTATATGTTTAAGGAACAATAACAAAATTCATAAGTAATCCATAAGCGGATTATAATGATAAAACCCTTCTTATCAGAAGTCAATATCTGATTTTATCAGATGAATACCATCACCTTAACAGCCTTAATCCCCTGAGGTTCAAGTGGTCATTTATTGGTAGGTGATAAGAGAAATGGTTTGTGATATATGGTATCCTGGGGTATTATAATTTTGATTGATATCTAGCAAAGCAGATTAACTTAGAATCTTCGTTTGCCATAGAAAATATTTTTATCATTACAATACATCACTAAGAAAACACACCTATTCAAATATATTGAAAATTTTACCACCTAATCATAGACAAAAAATCAGATAATAAATTTGATTTTTATTTTTATATTTCTGGCCAAAACATACATTTTGGAAACTCGTTATAACCGCTTCAGTGAGGCGGTTCTAACGCGTACCCACAATCTATGTTTTTGGGCGGAAATATAAAGAAAAATGAATAAGTGGGAACTTGTTAGAATCGCCTCATTGAGACAGTTCTAATGAGTACCAATAACCTGTTAATGGCTTTAACATGGCTATTGGCAGTTGATTAGTTTGTCTTTTTGTATTTCTGCTTCAAACATTATTAAGTGGGAACTTATTAGAATCGCCTCACTGAGACAGCTCTAATAAGCATCCACAACCTGTTCATAACTTTAAACTGGCAATCATCACATATATTTTTTTTTATTTCGGCTTCTAAAAAAGGAAGTGGGAATTTGAAAGAACCGCCTCATTGAGTCAGTTCTAACGAGTACCCACAACCTGTTTTGAACCATCTGCTGGCAATTTTAGAAGTCAAATTTTCAATTTTTCAAACAATATGGAACCTAATCAGACTGCTCCTCTTGGAGAAGTCTGATCAGGGTCCACACTGATTGACTATACGCATAAATATGTTAGAAAAGTTTGAAAATATGTTATGAAAAGTTTATCAAATAAGCAGCAGACAAAATAAACAAATGACAATTTCAGATGCAGTTTTTCATTATCCTGCTGAATAATTAACCCATAAGATGTCAATCACAACAATTTTGTCTGCTTTGTCGTCTGCTTGTAACTTTGAAAGTCAATTTTACAAACAATGTGGGACCTGATCAGACTGATTAGAGTCCACACAAATTACTTCACATTTTGCATTCATTTAAAATTCGCAAACTGAATGACAGTGTAGATCCAGATCAGATGGCCATCTGATCTGGATTTATATTGTTTCATGTTCAGCAGAGTAAGGATTAATTAAATGACTGTGATCCTACAGACATTGTCTATTCCCAGACAAGGGGCCAATAACCATCTAATGGTAAATGTTGTTGCGTTTTATTTCTCATTTCCACATTTAACCCATATATGCCAAGCGTGCCATTTGTGGGACAGCGGCAAAATGTTCGGATCAGATCGGATGCCCCGTCAACACTATTTATGTCATTTGAAATGGACCACTCCAAACTTATAAAGTAGTAGATTCCAATGTCTTATATGGGTTAAAGAAAGGTAATATCGAATATCACAAGCTTGGGCTCATAACTCAATACAACTTAATACTGTAGAAACTTATGCGGGGACAGTGAAGAATCATATCACGGTGTTTTTTTTTTTTTTTTTTTTACTTGAGATCTCACGTCGCCGTCAACACTGTTTATGTCATTTTGGAGACGCTGCTTCCAATTTTATGGGGCTTTTACCAGACATTGTGATGAAATGACACTTTACCTGGGCATGCTTAGTCCTTCTATATTCACATTAGAAAACATATTGGCTCTGAAAATATTTTAGAAATTCTAGAAAACAGATACACAGTTTCAACTAATGTGGAGAAATCCCGAGCTCAAAAGAAATATAGAATAGATGGTTGATAAAATATAGAATTATTACAAAAACATGCCTGTTCAAATACTTTGTTAATTTTACCCACGAAAAAAAGGAATGTTTTCAGATATAACAAAAAATAGTTGTCTTATTTCTGCACAAAATATAGAATGTGGGTACTCGACAGAACCGCCTCATTAAGGGGTTTGTAACGAGTACCCGCAGTCAATGTTTTTAAGCAGAAATATGAAAAAATAAGGTTTATCCACGTAAAACCTAGTTTTAAAAGTGGGGTTTGAGGGGTCAGAATTATAAAGGCATTTTCTTTTGTAATGAGATATGAACTTTTATTACAGTGTGTAGGTATTGTGGGTTTTATGATGAGGCTTTATTAGCCGAAACTACGTAGTATGACCCATCTTCTTTCTTATGAATGTTTTCATTGCTCTTAAAGGAACTCATTTCTGATTTTTATTTGCCTTCACTGCAGCTGGTGTTGTGCCGTGTGGCGGTCGTAAAATGTCTCCCCGTACATCAACCATAGTGCAGTTTATATTTTACTTTTGGTCCTTTAAGATCAGCGTGAATATTCTGAGAAATCAGAAATAAATTATTGGTTTAGACT
The DNA here is from genome assembly GCA_963580285.1 of Lucinisca nassula. Lineage (NCBI taxonomy): Eukaryota > Metazoa > Mollusca > Bivalvia > Lucinida > Lucinidae > Lucinisca > Lucinisca nassula. The sequence goes on from OY757024.1 coordinate 35,946,349, forward strand.
CGTATTCTAGACAGGTTTTTAATTATTTGGACCTCATTTTGATTTATATCAGTCTTTGAATCGACTGCCTATTCGAAATTCGCAAAATTGCAGTATGTTTCCTCTGGCTTTCATTGCTGGACCATTACAGGGTCACTGGTGAGGGTTAATTAGCCAAAACTACGTAGTATGACCCATCTTCTTTCTTATGAATTTTTTCATTGCTCTTAAAGGAACTCATTTTTGATTTTTATTTATCATAAATATTTAACCATTTGACATAGTCTTCATATTTGGCATGTAGGTTCCTTGTCACATTGCCTTTGACCCATCTTCTTTCTTATGAATTTTTTCATTGCTCTTAAAGGAACTCATTTTTTATTTTTATAACTCATTTTTGATTTTTATTTATATCTCCTGAATTCATCACCTAAAATGAACACCCCTAAATTCCACTTTATATAGAGAAATTTGGGGTTTACGGGGGTATACATTATTTTTTCTTATTTCTGTTCCACGAGATATGTTGTGGGTACTCGTCAGAACCACCTCGCTGAGGCGGTTCAAACAAGTACCTACAACCTATGTTTGCAGTATAAATAAGAAAATTATCACTGATTTTCACTAGAAAAGTAGCCATTTTGAAGATATAAAAGACTGCACTATGACGCACTAATGTGTTATCATAATGTATCAGAATTTTGTTTTCAAGCACAGTAAATCAGATTCTGTATACACCGGGTAAACTGACTCAATATGCCCTTCGTTGAAATAAAACACCAGAGTAATATTACTCAAGGCAATTTATTAATGAGTGAAAGATGTTAATATGCAGCACATGTCCCATGTTTGTTTAACAATAAACACTAACCGGTACACTTACCTGTAGCTACACTTACCTGTAGATTTAACAGGATTAACACATAAGAAGCAAATCACAACAATTATCGTCTGCTTTGTCGTCTGCTGTTAACTTTGAAATTCATTTTTACAACCAGTGTGGACCCAGATAAGACTGCTCCTCCAGGAGCTGTATGATCAGAGTCCACTCTGTTTTGCCTGCAAGAAGGTGCAGCAGACTACATAAAGAGACAGCATTTTTTTAAACATTTCTTAGCATCTTAAGGGTTAATTCATGACATTCATCAATGCCAACTATTTTTTTAAGGTTACGGCCCCCTCAAGATGATTTCACTGATTTCTAGGCGATTCATTATGTTAACAAGTGAACACCCCATAAGTACACTTTATATGCAGAAAACTGGGGTTTAGAGAGGTTTATACTGTTTCTTATTTCTGCTCTAAGACATGTTGTAGGTTCTCGTTGAGGCAGTTCTAACAAGCACCCACAACCTGTATGTCATACAATTCTTTTATTTTAATTGTTAATTAGAGGTGGACGAAAACTGGAGGAACCGGAAAAAATGCTTAACCTATTATAGAGAAATAGATAGTTAACTCAGTAGATGTGTAAATGTATTAAAAAGAAAGCAAAGTAAAAGGAATTAGTTTTATAAAAACATGCGCATGAAATATAAATCAACTGAATGTTTTTTTAAAAAATGATCTGTTTGTTTGTTTGATTTGAGGTTTAACGTCCCCGTCAACACTGTAAAGGTCATATTGGAGACGTTGCTTCCAATTTTGTGGGACTTTTACCCGACATTGAGATGAAATGACATCTCAAACCCCGCCGCCCAGTGAAACCAATAGGGTTCAATATAAGCATGGACTCGTACCGCTTTGCCTGGCCAGGCTAAGATCCTCTAAGCGGTTTACCAGTACTCATGTGTGGATCGGTTTCAGCTCTGCGTGGAAGCATCATGCAGCCCATATATTCCTTTAAGCCCCGATGGGCGGGGACCTAAAAATGATTTGTATTTCATCTTAAGAAATTTGTGAAAGGTTTTCCATTCTTACTCCAAAACATTTTAGATACTTTTTATCTGTTATTAGGACAATCCATTATTTAGACCACATCTGGTCAGCCAAAAATGTGGTCTTAATGTAGGAAATTAAATGTACATTTAATTAATTACTCATTTGATAGTAGAAACCATGCATATCTTAATATTCAGTTATGAAATTATATGCAAATCAAAACTATAGTTAACTAGGGAGTGAACTTGTAGTCAACTCTAGGGTCCAAATGTAGTCGTAATGTAGTCAACTCCTAGTTAACTTGGTGTAAAGATTCGTCCGAATGGTACTGTAGACAGACTTGAAGCACGAAAACGCCTGAATTTCAAATTATTTAAAATTTCGTTTCTTTTTTAGACCAAAGCAGATTTCTATCTGATCTGTCGAAGACTTTGTCGCAATATGATATCACATGTTTTTTATGGCAGTAAAACATGAAGTTAATAATTTGTAGAGTTCAGTGGTGGTACAAGAGCTTGAATTTGCAATAAACCGTGCTTTGTAAGATCTTTTATGAAGTTTAAGTAACCAATATAACGTAGGAAGCTTATCTTGGCCTTCTGTAACACAGAAAGTAAACTTGGTGGCTGAATGACAGATGTGGTTATCAACTAAAGCCCACCCTACATCTCTACATTTATTGAAATCAATATTAGAAGGAAATCGATATTTCGGTCCTTTAGATATTATATTACGTATCCTACAATCAGGAATAATTTTTAAATTGCCAGTAATAATGTGACCAGCAGCAGGATAGCAATACACTGAATCTTTACAATCACATGTATCAGGAGTGTTATTGTGAAGATCAAGATCAGAAACAGGTTTATTGAAATTAAAAATGATAGCTCTAACAGGTTTATTGTATTTATAGCAAACTATGGGTATTTCAGTATTTTGAAAATAAGCAGGAATGGATGAAATAACCGAACTGTCCCGGAAGATACTAGGTAAATCTATAAAATCCAAACCCTTATTAATAAAGCATGTTTTGATGTAATGACGTTTGTGATTAATTTCAGAATCGATGAAAGGACGAAGAGCATGTTGAGTATAACCTCTAGATAAAAGAGCAGCGTCGTTTAATTGATTAGAACTATCATAGAATTTATTCGCCTCGGTATCCAGAATCCGTAATACAGAACAGACACGGAAACCACGCGACCAAGAAAACTGACTTCAGTTTGAAACAAAGTACATTTCGGAGGCATCAATTTCAAATTTTAGGATCTGAGCCGTTCAAAAATTAGCTTATTATTCTGAAGAGCTTCTTCAAATGTTTTGCCAAAGATGATAACATCATCCAGGTAGCATAGACACTTTTCCCATGTTAGACCAAGTAAGACGAGTTCCATAAGTTTTTCAAAAAACTGCAGAAGCATTGCATAAACAAATGGTAATTCTTTAAATTGAAACAGGCCTTTGTGATAAGAGAAGGCTGTTTTCGGTCTGTCAGATTCTAATATTTCTGCCTGCCAGTAGCCAGAAACTAAATAAAGCGTGCTAAACCACTTTGTACCAGAAAGAGCATTTAAAGAACCGTCTATTCTTGGCAATTGGTATGCATCATTGATCATCACTCCATTCAGACGTCTATAATCTATGCGAAACCGAATAGAACCGTCTTTCTTGGTAACAAAACAAAATAGGAGATGACCATGGACTTTTGCTTGGTTGTATGATGCCTTTTTCTAACATTGACTTGATTTCGTCCTTTATTATTTGTTTCTGTTTCTGGGGAACTCTTCTGGAAGGAATTTTACTGGCTTTGCTTGTCCTGTATCAATTGTATGTTTTACAAGATCTGTTCGACCTAACTTGCCATCGGGACCCATAAAAACATCTTGATATTCCATCAAAAGATTCCTCAGTGGTTGGTGATGCTCAAAAGTTAATTTGTCTGACGCATTATCAACCAGATTAGCTAAGTGTTAAGGCACATTTGTGTAGAGATTGTTATTAACAGATTTTTTGTTTTCACTGTCTGTGACTGACCGAAATTCTTCTACACTAGCTACTGTTGTTAAACTGCCAACTAAGGTATGTTGTTTCACATTGATAGGTTTCTTAGTGACATTAATAAGAGACACTTACCAAAGAATAGGAAACGAGAGAACCTTTAGTGTCCAAAATTTTGTAAGGCTCGAACAAACAGTTTGACTCTGCCACAGACTGATTCTTCACACAAGCCTTAACAGCTACTTCGGAATTAGGAGGCACAACTACTCTCCTAGATAATTTCAATATGACACATGTTTTTGAGTTTTCGCGTTCCAATGGCATAATTTTGTCACCAATTTGCAAAGAGGTTGATGCTCCTTTGATGGAAATATCAATATCATACTGTTCTAAAACGTCAAGACCTAGTATCCCTGGTAAATCAATGTCAGCCACCAGAAACTCATGCTGAAACATATGGTCACCTATACTAAAGCCAATATCTAATATCCCAACTATATCTAAGGGGATCCATCGACAGAGAATATATTGCATGAGGTATCAAGTGGCCGTACCTCTTGTTGTTCCCTAAACAACTCTTCAACTACCTTACTCGACAGAAATGTTGAAGCTGAACCAATATCTACCATAAGTTTCAGTGTACATCCATTTATGTCTACAGTAACAAGCAAACTTGAATTTGACTCCTCATTAACGTATGACCGTTTTAGCTCAGTTTCGCAGGCTGGTCTTTCGGTCACAAAGTCAGCTTTTGATAGTTTTCCTGTTGCTTATTGGATGTGGACTTGCCTTTTTCAGTTGTTTTCTTTGGACAATTTCTTGATATGTAACCTTGCATGAAACAACTGAAGCAAGAGTAATTTGAGTAATCTCTATGTGCCTTTGACTGCTTTTTCTTATTAGCCGCTTGTAATTGTTCAAGTGTGCTATTCCATTTTTCCATGCAGGCTTGGAAGGCGTTCCAAGGCGGCTCTTCTGTGGCGATTTATTTATGTTGTTGTTTGTTACTTACTGTGTGTATCACTTGTGTCTTTTAATTTTGGATGGCCATATGGCCATTTTGTGGGAAAGTAACTGTCAATATGGCCTTCCTTTGTTTAGGTTTCCATTATGGTCTGGTCGCTTAATGTTTGTATTTCTTTCCCTTTGGTGTCTTTTATGGATGGAGTAAGTTAATTGTATCAATTCCTGATCTTTGTTTTACTTCTACTTTGGAGATGTTGCACTGATTAGTTAGGAGGCCTTCATGCGGACAGAACAAATTATTTGTCTAACTCGCGACGGAAGTAAGGGCGAGGATTGTGGCCACGTAAAATCGATTTAAGCCCCCCCCCACCCCCCAATGGAATTCGTTTCGCTGACCGTTCCCAGGCGGTTCTTCTGTCGCGATGTATTTTTGTTATGGTTTGTCTTTAGGTGTCTGTGTCGCTTGTATTATTTTATTTTGGATAGCCTTTTGGCCATTTTTGAGAAAGTCACTGTCCTTTTGGCTTTCCGCTGTTGTTGTGTCCGTTGGGGTCTGTTGCTTCATGTTTGTGTTTCTTTCCCTTTGGTGTCTATGATGGGAGTTGTTGGTTAATTGTATCGATTCCTGATCATTGCCTGTATTTTTATTTTGTATCAATTCTGTCAAATCTGTCTGCGTTTTTGAATTTTTAAAAGGCTGATCTTTTTTATTTTGTTGAATAGAATGTAGAAACAAATCTTCATGGGTCAAGTTTGGTTTTGTCGGGACAGTTTGATTACCCTTAACAGCTTCATATTCTACTGTGTATCTCGATCCCGGGCTTCTCCAGACTTTCGGATGAGTCTTTAATCCGAGGTCCCGTCTCCGTATGACCTTAGCTGTTGGTGGGACGTTAAACTAAAACTCACTCACTCACTCTACTGTGTATGAGATGGCTTTCTCTAGTTATTTTGGGTGTCTGTATATGATGTGCTCCCTTAATTCTTGGCAACCAACAGCATTCAAATACTGTTCAAGTATATTAATTTCTCTGCAATCGTTAGGCATTTCCGGAAAAGCTAAACAAGCTAGGCGTCTCAATGCAAATGCAGAATCAGAAGGTGATTTATTCTTTTATCGTTTTCGTGCGCGAAACCCACGTCGATATGCCGCACTACGTTCTTGAGGGTCATATCGCTGCGAAAGAATCCGCTTGAGCTCTACAAAACTGTTTAATTCTCCCTCTAAGAGACATGACCAGTTGTTTTGCTTTTTCGGAATCAGTCCATCCATTCCATATAGCCACTTGATCAAAATGAACAATGTAGTTACGGCATTTAACTGTCTTTTCAACTCTTTACACTACACTTCCTCATAATCTTATAAAAGAAAAGCTTAATGATTTGATTGAATGGGCTTTTCACAGAGAAGATTCTCTCTATCTTGTATGTAATATCAGAGATGCATTTTTGACTTCTAAAGAGCATAAGAATTATACACTTTGGTCATGTCAGAAAGTGTGATATGTCCTCACCTTTCTACTTGACAATATTTATATTAGATTCGGTACTAAGTTATTTAGACAAATTGTGGGCATTCCGATGGGTACGAATTGCGCACCTCTTGTGGCTGATCTCTTCTTGTATTGTTATGAAAGAGACTTCATGTTGTCGCTTTCCATTGATAACCAATCTGAAATTATAAAAGCTTTTAGATCCACATCTAGATATTTAGATGATTTATTAAATATTGATAATACCTATTTCGATGGTTTGATCAGTCAGATTTACCCCCCAGAACTTCAGTTAAATAAAGCAAATTCTTTTGATACCGAGGTCCCGTTTTTGGATTTACATCTATCTATTGCAGATGGGTTTGTTTCGTGCAAAATTTATGATGAACGCGATGACTTTGATTTTGAGATTGTAAATTTTCCTTTTTTGGATGGTGATGGTCCTCGTGCGCCATTCTATGGCGTTTATATTTCGCAATTAATTGGATTTGCTAGAGTGGGTAGTCATGTAACTGACTTCAACACTCGTAATAAATTATTAACGGCCAAACTTCTTAATCATAGTGCAGTTAATAAATTAATCATATATTTCGCAATTAATTCGATTTGCTAGAGTGTTTAGTCATGTAACTGACTTCAACACTCGTAATAAATTATTAACGGCTAAACTTCTTAACCATAGTGCAGTTAATAAATTATTAACGGCTAAACTTTTTAATCATAGTGCAGTTTATATTTTACTTTTGGTCCTTTGAGATCGGCGTGAATATTCTGAGATATCAGAAATTAATTATTGGTTTAGACTCATATTCTAGACAGGTTTCTTAATTATTTGGACCCCATTTTGATTTATATCAGTCTTTGAATCGACTGCCTGTTCGAAATTCGCAAAATTGCAGTATGTATCCTCTGGCTTTCTTTGCCGGATCATTGCAGGGTCACTGATGAGGCTTTATTAGCCGAAACTACGTAGTATGACCCATCTTCTTTCTTATAAATGTTTTCATTGCTCTTAAAGGAACTCATTTTTGATTTTTAATTATCGGTACCATAAACTACGCAAAGCCTTTTCAAAATTTTATAGACGCCATTCTGATTTAATTTCAAAATTCAATATTGGACTTAAATCTCTTCTGCAACAAGGTCTATCGGAACCCGAATTTTAGAGTGACTTAGTATATAAATTCAGAAAAATATATAACCGCAATGACTTCAGCACCAAATTTCGCAAAATCATTGCATGGTAGTTAACCCAATCACGGTTGAAAACTTTGCTTCCCTCTTTAATTGCACGTCGGTGGGTCAGACCTCAGATTCTATGACGTTCCAACGTAAAGGCTTATTGAGAATTAGAGAGATCTAATTCAAGGTAATGTTGGTTGGTGCCTGATGCTCTGTCTCTAGTCGGGCCCATTGGAGTCTAACTGTTGGTTTTCTTTTGCTCCAGCATTTCAGTGGTTTCTTGCTGTCGAGTCCTCACCGTTGTCTCACCTCTGTGGTTCTTTGATTATTTGTGTTCACGGAGATGTTGCACTGATGAGTTAGGAGGCCTTCATGCGGACTGAACAAATTATTTGTCTAAATCGCGACGGAAGTAAGGGCGAGGATTGTGGCCACGTAAAATCGATTTAAGCCCCCCAGTGGAAATCTTTCCACTAACCGTTCCAAGGCGGTTCTTCTATGGCGATTTATGTATGTTGTTGTTTGTTAATTACTGTGTTTCACTTGTGTCGATTTATTTTAGATGGCCATATGGCCATTTTTGGGAAAGTAACTGTCCTTATGGCCTTCCTTTGTTTGGGTTTCCATTATGGTCTGGTCGCTTAATGTTTGTGTTTCTTTCCCTTTGGTGTCTTTGATGGGTGGAGTAAGTTAATTGTATCGATTCCTGATCTTTGTTTTACTTCTACTTTCCATCAAATTTGTCTGTTTTTTTTTTTTTTTTTTTTTTGTTTTCTTCTGACGGACTGGTCTGTGTGCATATTTTCTGCATTGTTCATTTGATGCTGTGTCTGGAAGGTTTGACTGTTCTGTGCCGGTAACTGATTTTGATGTGGGTTATTGGGCATAGACAATTTGACTTTTGGCTGCCCCTATTCAAAGGAAGTTTGACGTTTTGAAGTTGCACTGGGTAAAGGGGGGGGGGGAGGTTGAAAGAGAAATAAACTCTGATTCTGTTGTTGATTCAGTTTTAATGTAACTAATTCATCATACATGGAATTGATTTCTTTGATCTTTTGAAGCTGGATTTTTATGAGATCATCAACTTCTTCTTCCTCAGTAATGGATGGGGATAACACAGAATCATCAGCCTTAAATTTAACGGCTGTGGATGGATACACATTTAGTTTAGCCCCTGTACTTGTATAAGCAGAACCAGTAGGAAGGATAAACGGCTGCTGTGTTACTGTTGGAGTAGCACTCGAATTCATGTAAGACACACTTGTCGGAAGCGTGAGGAGCTGGGATGTTACTGGTGGGGAAGGACAACATTTGTATGAGTTGGGGTTACACTGACAGGCCCAAATGTAAGGGGTTGAGATGCAACGGATGCTGTAGGACCAACATTTGTGATGGTTCCGTCTCCAGCAAGAGTGTGCGGTATGGTCACAGCTGCCTTTGCACTTGTGGGTGTAGGAGGGCTGGGGTAAATGGCAGATGTGAGGTAGCTGTGAGCATTGTGGTACCTTTGCCAGCCTTAGACATGTTTCTACTTAAAAGGATGGACGAGCCCCCAAATTTTGTAACTCTCTAATTTTGTAACGGGATTCGGACGAGCTCCCGAATCTATTATCGGAAGAAGCCCTCAAATAATGTTGGGACAGATATTTTAGTGTTCTAAACGGCCAGACTTTTACTTGATAGTTTAAAGAAGGCTGAAATCCCGTATTTGCTCTAGTCTGCCAGGGAAAGTGCTTCCTTGTCATTTTGGAGACATTGCTTCCAATTTTTGTGGGACTTTTACCAGACATTGAGAAGAAATGACATCTCAAGACCTGCCGCCCGATGAAACCATGTTTATAAACGTGGACGGGCCGACTCGCACGCTTTGCCTGGGCAGCCTTAGAACCTTACCAGTACTCGTGTGCGGTCGGTTTCAGCGTCGAAGCATCGTGCATCTCAATCTGTTTCTTCAAGCCCGTTTGGCGGGCTGCGGCTGAAGTTTTAAATAGAAATAATAGTGACCATCGGAATTCATAAATGTCAATTGAGCTTTTAATTACCTGGGTAAGTCCTGAAAATCAATTCGCGATGATTTTAATGAGGCGCTATATGCTTAACACGATATAACGGACCTAAGCCCATTTAACCCGACTGGGTTCTTGCATCTTAGACGAGTGCTGACAATTCAAAGTGACAAATTGGTAAATGTTCTTCTCATTAATTTTCAATACCTTTTCGCCCAACACATAAACCCATCTACGAAAAAGGTTTTTTCCGTCTTGCTTGAGTATTTCATAACCGGTTGTTACGTTGTAAGGTTTAGCTTCTTTTCAAGGGTGACAAAGATGTGCCGTGTATATAAAGACTGGATGGGCTGTAATTCCATTCTGATAGTAAAAAGACAGTTCATATATTGTTAGACAATAGCGATGTATATAAAATAAAACTAACAGTGTGAAAAAAACAGCATATAAATACACATGTATATGCCATTTAGGCTTGAAATGGCGGCGATTTTAATGACTCAGTGCGCTGGACAAATGTTTTCTCATTATAGATCCACGGTCTATTATCATAAATGGCAAAACCCATAATTGACAATGGACTCTTCCGCCATATAAGTATGCAGTGTTTTCCAATAGATAGTGACGAGGCAGCAAAGAGAGCAAATACTGGATACCTTTATTTTTATTGTCGTTCGCTAAATGTTTTCGCATCTGATTTCAACGGTAGCTTTGCGTGTACGATAAAAGTCAAAAGAAGAAGAAAACGGGTTCGAGCTAAGAACTTTACCGCTCCTACCCGGTTCCATATGGCTCGGATCGAAGTGGACGTCTTCGCGGAATATGGGATGATAGGAAGTACATGTACCAGTACGTTCGAACATGAAGAGTGAGTCTTGGCTACCCGAAGCACTATTCTTAATTAATGTGTGGATGACCCAAGACAAAAGATACCCGAACCGGATATAAAGCGCTACTGTTAACTGGAAGAAAACACCGTGCCCTAGAAGGTGATTCGAACATCCCGTCGTCTAGGGCGTTTCTACTAAACGCGTCGCCCCCTCTATAAAGGTAAAAAAATGGCCGCCATCTTGGCCTCAAACCCCACATCGAGGGTCATCCGGCGACCCCCGTAAGGTCATCGAGGGTCAGCCAAGGTCAACAAACCCCACATCGAGTCATTCAGCGACTCAGGCCTCAAACCTCACATCGAGAGTCATCCAGCAACACCCCCACGAGGTCATGGATGGTCATCCGACCTCCTTTTATGGCGGCCATTTTGTCGACCATCTTGTGACGTCAGTTGCGCACAGGGCCCGCAATTCTACTTACAGTGACATTCTGATGAAAAAGATGGCAGGAACTATGAATTGTGATTCTCACCAAAATGGTATAACATTGACTGGCATATATTTGTCGTATGCCAAAGTGAATGTACGTTCTGAATTTGATTGTCAGACTGTCAACGGCTTGCCTTCGCTTAGCTATTGTTGAAACTTCTTAAACGGTACCACGTTTTACCGAAAGAGGTTTGTTACTTAAATGTAACATGATTACTTGAGTGACTTCTAAACCGTAATATAGTATGACACTGGTTTGTACTAGGGTACTATGGTCATTCAAAATCACTTACTGGATTTTATACATTTCATAATTGTAAATAAATCACCACACTAGTACTTTATTGTCATTTTCCCAATTAGACAAGCTTAAAAGTAAGAACTCGGCATATTGCTCTAGTTTGTCAGTCACCAAGTTTGCTGTATGTGTTAACGAAGGCCAAGACAAGCTTCCTACGCTATACTGGTTACCAAAACTTCATAAAAGACCTTACAAAGCACGGTTTATTGCAAATTCTAGCTCTTGCACTACCACTGAACTTTCTAAATTATTAACTTCCTGTCTTACTGCTATTAAAACGCATCTGATTAAATATTGTGATAAAGTCTTTGAAAGATCAGGAAGAAATCTGTTTTGGTCTATAAAAAATTCGAATGAGGTTTTAAATAAATTGAAATCCAGACATTTTCGTGCTTCAAGTCTGTCTACTTACGATTTTTCCACTCTTTACACTACACTTCCTCATAATCTTATAAAAGAAAAGCTTAATGATTTAATTGAATGGGCTTTTCACAGAGAAGATTCTCTCTATCTTGCATGTAATGTCAGAAATGCATTTTTCACTTCTAAAGAGCATAAGAATTATACACTTTGGTCATGTCAGAAAGTGTGTGATGCCTTCACCTTTCTACTTGACAATATTTATATTAGATTCGGTACTAAGTTATTTAGATATATTGTGGGTATTCCGATGGGTACGAATTGCGCACCTCTCCTATTGTGGCTTATCTGTTCTTGTATTGTTATGAAAGGAACTTCATGTTGACGCTTTCCATTAATAACCAATCTGAAATTATTGAAGCTTTAAGCTCCACTTCTAGATATTTAGATGATTTATTAAATATTGATAATACCTATTTCGATGGTTTGATCAGTCAGATTTACCCCCCAGAACTTCAGTTAAATAAAGCAAATTCTTTTGATACCGAGGTCCCGTTTTTGGATTTACACCTATCTATTGTAGATGGGTTTGTTTTGTGCAAAATTTATGATGAACGCGATGACATTGATTTTGAGATTGTAAATTTTCCTTTTTTGGATGGTGATGGTCCTCGTGCAATGACTTCAGCACCAAATTTCGTAATATCATTGCATGGTAGTTAACCCAATCATGGTTGAAAACTTTGCTTCCCTCTTTAATTGCACGTCGGTTTGTCAGACCTCAGATTCTATGACGGTTCCAACGTAAAGGCTTATTGAGAATTAGAGAGATCTAATTCAAGGTAATATTGGTTGGTGCCTGAAGCTCTGTCTCTGGTCGGGCCCATCGGAGTCTAACTGTCGGTTTTCTTTTGCTCCAGCATTTCAGCGGTTTCTTGCTGTCGAGTCCTCACCGTTGTCTCACCTATGTGGATCTTTGATTATTTGTGTTCACGGAGATGTTGCACTGATGAGTTAGGAGGCCTTCATGCGGACTGAACAAATTATTTGTCTAAATCGCGACGGAAGTAAGGGCGAGGATTGTGGCCACGTAAAATCGATTTAAGCCCCCCAGTGGGGACCATTCCACTGACCGTTCCCGGGCGGTTCTTCTGTGGCGGTTTGTTTGTGGTGTTGTTTGTTACTTACTGTGTGTATCACTTGTGTCTTTTTATTTTGGATGGCCATATGGCCATTTTGTGGGAAAGTAACTGTCCTTATGGCCTTCCTTTGTTTAGGTTTCCATTATGGTCTGGTCGCTTAGTGTTTGTGTTTCTTTCCCTTTGGTGTCTTTGGTGGGTGGAGAAAGTTGATTGTATCGATTCCTGATCTTTGTTTTACTTCTATTTTCTGCCCCTGATGAATCCGTCGTGAAGGGTGACTAGTTTGTCCGTCCGTTCGTTAGTTCGTCCGTCTGTACGTAAACTGGGTTCACCGAGCACTAGTTGTCGTGTGTAGCTTGTGTTTGGACCAGTACGTAGGTTCGAATCATGTGGGTGATAAACAGGGTCGGGCATACCAGAAGCAGTTTACTTATCGTTAAGACGGAGCTGGCAGACTAGAGCAAATACGGGGTTTCAGCCTTCTTAAAACTATCAAGTTAAAGTCTGGCCGTTTAGGACACTAAAATATTTGTCCTAACATTATTTTAGGGCTTCTCCCGGTATTAGATTCGGGAGCTCGTCCGAATCGCGTTACAAAATTAGGGAGCTCGACGGGCTCCCGTTACAAAATTTTGGGGCTCGTCCATCCTTTTAAGAAGAAACATGTCTAAGTCTGGGAAAGGTACCACAATGTTCACAGCTACCTCACATCTGCCATTTACCTAACCCCTCCTACACCCACAAGTGCAAAGGCAGCTGTGGCATACCGCACACTATTGATGGTGGTGGAACCATCACAGATGTTGGTCCTACCGCAACCGTTGCATCTCAACCCCTTACATTTTGGCCTGTCAGTGTAACCCCAACCCTTACAAATGTCCTTCCCCACCAGTAACTTTCCAGCTCCTCACACTTCCGACTAGTGTGTCTTACATGAATACGAGTGTAACTCCAACAGTAACACAGCAGCCGTTTTTCCTGCCTACTGGTTCTGCTTATACAAGTACAGGAGCTAAACCAAAAGTGTATACATCAACACCCGTTAAATTTAAGGCGGATGATTCTGTGTTATCCCAATCTATTACTGAGGAAGAAAAAGTTGATGATCTTATCAAATTCAAGCTTCAAAAGATCAAAGAAATCAATTCCATGTATGATGAATAAGTTACATTAAAACTGAATCAACAACAGAATCAGAGTTAATTTCTCTTACAACCTCTCCCTGTACCCAGTGCAACTTCAAAACGTCAAACTTCCTTTGAAAAGGGGCAGCCAAAAGTCACATTTTCTATGCCCAATAACCCACATCAAAATCAGCCACCGGCACAGAACAGTCAAACCTTCCAAACACAGCATCAAATGAACAATGCGGAAAATATGCACCCAGACCAGTCCGTCAGAAGAAAACAAAAAGAACCAGACAAATTTGATGGAAAGACTGTTGAATGCCGTGACTACATTGTTCATTTTGATCAAGTGGCTATATGGAATGGATGGACTGATTCCGAAAAAAGCACAACAACTAGTTATGTCTCTTAGAGGGGGAATTAAACAGTTTTGTAGAGCTCAAGCGGATTCTTTCGCAGCGATATGACCGTCAAGAACGTAGTGTAGCATATCGACGTGAGTTTCTCGCACGAAAACGACAAAAGAATAAAACTCCTTCTGATTTTGCATTTGCATTCAGACGCCTAGCTTGTTTAGCTTTTCCGGAAATGCCATACGAGCGCAGAGAAATTAATATACTTGAACAGTATTTGAATGCTGTTGGTTGCCAAGAATTAAGGGAGCACATCATATGCAGACATCCAAAATCACTAGATGAAGCCAACTCATACACAGTAGGATATGAAGCTGTTAAGGGTAATCAAAATAGAAGTAAAACAAAGATCAGGAATCGATACAATTAACTTTCTCCACCCATCAAAGACACCAAAAGGAAAAGAAACACAAACATTAAGCGACCAGACCACAATGGAATCAAAATGTAATCAAAATGTCCCGCCTGCCAAACTTAACCCATGAAGAATATTTTGTACATTCTGTTCAACAAAATTAAAATAACTAGCCTTTTAAAAATTTTAAATACGCAGACAGATTTGACAGAATTAAATACGCAGACAGATTCGACAGAATTGATACAAAATAGATGTAGAGGCAATGATCAGGAATCGATGCAAATAACCCGCAGCTCCCATCAGAGACACCAAAGGGAAAGAAACACAAACATGAAGTAACAGACCCCAACGGACACAACAACAGCGGAAAGCCAAAAGGACAGTTACTTTCCAACAAAGTGGCCAAAAGGCTATCTAAAATAAAATAATATAAGCGACACAAACACCCATAGACAAACCATAATAAAAATAAATGGCGACATAAGAACCGCCGTGGAACGGTCAGCGGAATTGATTTCAACTGGGGGCTTAAATCGATTTTACGTGGCCACAATCTTCGCCCTTACTTCCGACGCGATTTAGGCAAATAATTTGTTCAGTCCGCATGAAGGCCTCCTAACTCATCAGTGCAACATCTCCAAGCCTACATGAAAAAATGGAATAGCACACTTGAACAATTACACGCGGCTAATAAGAAAAAGCAGTCAAAGGCACATAGAGATTACACAAATTACACTTGCTTCAGCTGTTTCATGCAAGGTCACATATCAAGAAATTTTCCAAAGAAAACAACTGAAAAAGGCAAGTCCACATCCAATAAGCAACATGAAAACTATCAAAAGCTGACTTTGTGACCGAAAGGCCAGCCTGCGAAACTGAGTTAAAAAGGTCACACGTTAATAAGGTGTAAAATTCAAGTTTGCTTGTTACTGTTGACTTAATTGGACATACACTGAAACTTATGGTAGATACTGGTTCAGCGTCAGCACTTCTGTCGAGTAAGGTAGTTGAAGAGTTGTTTATGGAACAACAAGAGGTACGGCCAGTTGATACCTCATGCAATATATTCTATGTCGATTTATCCCCTTAGATATAGTTGGGAAATTAGATATTGCCTTTAGTATAGGTGACCGTATGTTACAGCATGGGTTTCTGGTGGCTGACATTGATTTACTAGGGATACTAGGTATTGACGTTTTAGAACAGTATGATATTACCATCAAAGGAGCATCAACCTAGTTGCAAATTGGTGACAAATCTTTGCCGTTAGAACGCGAAAACTCAAGAACATGTGTCAGAGTGAAATTATCTAGGAGAGTAGTTGTAACCCTTATTCCGAAGTAGCTGTTAAGTGTGATGTGAAGAATCAGTCTGTGGCAGAGTCAGACTGTTTGTTCGAGCCTTACAAAATTTTGGACACTAAAGGTCTTCTCGTTTCCAATTCTTTGGTAAGTATCTCTTATCAATGGCACTAAGAAGCCTATCAATGTGAAACAACATACCTTTGTTGGCAGTTTAACAACAGTAGCTAGTGTAGAAGATTTTCAGTCAGTCACAGACAGTGAAAACAAAAAATCTGTTTATAACAATCTCAACACATATGTGCCTGAACACTTAGCTAATCTGGTTGATAATGCGTCAGACAAATTAACTTATGAGCATCACCAACCACTGAGGAATCTTTTGGTGGAATATCAAGATGTTTTTATGGGTCCCGATGGCAAGTTAGGTCGAACAGATCTTGTAAAAAATACAATTGATACAGGACAAGCAAAGCCAGTAAAATTCCTTCCATAAGAGTTCCCCAGAAACATAAGCAAATAATAAAGGACGAAATCAAGTCAATGCTAGAAAAAGGCATCATACAACCAAGCAAAAGTCCATGGTCATCTCCTATTTTGTTTGTTACCAAGAAAGACGGTTCTATCGGTTTTGCATAGATTATAGACGTCTGAATGCAGTGTTGATCAAGGATGCTTACCCACTAGGAACAATGGACGATTCTTTAAATGCTATATCTTGTGCAAAGTGGTTTAGCACGCTTGATTTGGTCTCTGGCTACTGGAAGGCAGAAATATTACAATCTGACAGACCGAAAACAGCCTTCTCTTATCACAAAGGTCTGTTTCAATTTAAAGAATTACCATTTGGTTTATGCAATGCTCCTGCAGATTTTTGAAAAACTTATGGAACTCGTCTTACGTGGTCTAACATTGGAAGAGTGTCTATTCTACCTGGATGATGTTATCATCTTTGGCAAAACATTTTAGGAAGCTCTACAAAATAATAAGCTTATTTTTGAACGGCTCAGATCCTCAAATTTGAAATTGAAGCCTTCGAAATGTACTTTGTTTCAAACTGAAGTCAGTTTTCTTGGTCGCGTGGTTTCCGTGTCTGTTCTGTATTACGGATTCTAGATACCGAAGCGAATAAATTCTACGATAGTTCTTATCAGTTATACGACGCTGCTCTTTTAACTAGAGGTTATACTCAACATGCTCTTCGTCCTTTCATCGATTCTGAAATTAATCACAAACGTCATTACATCAAAATATCCTTCATTAATAAGGGTTTGGATTTTATAGATTTACCTAGTATCTTCCGGAACAGTTCGGTTATTTCATCCATTCCTGTTTATTTTCAAACTACTGAAACACCCATAATTTGCTTAAAATACAATAAACCTAAACTTATTACCTCCTAAACCTAAGACGTCTTTACGTCACCTTTAACTAGGTACTCAAGACTTTCATAGGGAGTTTGTTTTGGCTCCAGCTGATAAGGCTGCTAACAATGTGGTCGTTGTTTGACGGCTTCACTATGTTAACACTCTTCAGCAAGAACTTGGTGGTACTAAGGCCTATGAACTTCTGCCTTTAGCTGTAGAGAGGACTTTGGTGATGACCTCATCTGTCATTCAGCCACCAAGTTTGCTGTCTGTATTACAGAAGGCCAAGACAAGCTTCCTACGTTATATTGGTTACTTAAACTTCAGACCTTACAAAGCACGGTTTATTGCAAATTCAAGCTCTTGTACCACCACTGAACTCTCAAAATTATTAACTTCATGTTTTACTGCCATCAAAAAACATGTGATAAAATATTGCGACAAAGTCTTCGACAGAGCAGGTAGAAATCTGCTTTGGTCTATAAAAAATTCTAACGAATTTTTAAATAAATTGAAATCCAGGCGTTTTCGTGCTTCAAGTCTGTCTACTTCTGATTTTTTCCAACCTTTACACTACACTTCCTCATAATCTTATAAAAGAAAAAACTTAATGATTTAATTGAATGGGCATTTCATAGGGAAAATTCTCTCTATCTTGCATTATACTTTATGGTCATGTCAGAAAGTGTGTGAAGCTCTCACCTTTCTACTTGACAATATTTACATAAGATTTGGTACTAAGTTATTTAGACAAGTTGTGGGTATTCCGATGGGTACTAATTGCGCACCACTTGTGGCTGATCTGTTTTTTGTTTTGTTATGAGAGAGGCTTCATGATGTCCCTTTCTGCTGAAAACTAGTCTGAAATCATTGAAGCTTTCAGCTCCACTTCTAGATATTTAGATGATTTATTAAATATTGATAATACCTATTTCGATGGTTTGATCAGTCAGATTTACCCCCCCCCCCCCCCAGAACTTAAGTTAAATAAAGCAAATTCTTCTGATACCGAGGCCCCGTTTTTGGATTTACATCTATCTATTGAAGATGGGTTTGTTTCGTGCAAAATTTATGATGAAAGCGATGATTTTGATTTTGAGATTGTAAATTTTCCTTTTTTGGATGGTGATGTTCCTCGTGCGATTTGCTAGAGTGCATAGTCATGTAACTGACTTAAACACTCGTAATAAATTATTAACGACTAAACTTCTTAATCAGGGTTATCGGTACCATAAACTACGCAAAGCCTTTTCAAAATTTTATAAACGCCATTCTGATTTAATTTCTAAATTCAATATTGGTCTTAAATCTCGACGGATTAAATGGCGAGGATTGTGGCCACGTAAAACCGATTTAAGCTCCACATTGGAATTCGTTTCCACTGACCGTTCCAAGGCGGTTCTTATGTCGCGGTTTGTTTTTGTTATGGTTTGTCTTTGGATGTTTGTGCCGCTTATGTTATTTTATTTTGGATAGCCTTTTGGCCATTTTATGGGAAAGAAACGGTCCTTTTGGCTTTCCGCTGTTGGTGTTTCCATTAGGGTCTGTTGTTTCATGTTTGTATTTCTTTCCCTTTGGTGTCTCTGATGGGAGCTGTGGGTTGATTGTAACGATTCCTGATTATTGCCTCCATTTCTATCTGGCACATCCTTTAACCCTAAGAAAATTTAATCAGTCCAAAATTGGCCTCCTGTTTCAACAAACATTTCTGAAGTTAAAAGTTTCTTAGGCCTAGTTGGGTACTACAGACGTTTTTGTGAAAACTTTTCCACAGTAGCTTACCCATCATCGGAACTTACCCACAAATCGAAAGCTTTTGTTTGGACTGGTGAATGCCAGGTAGCATTTGACACACTTAAGTCAAAATTGACTTCAAGTCCAATTTTGTCATATCCAACAAAAAATGACAATTTCATATTGGACACTGACGCTAGCTTGCATGGCATTGGAGCCGTACTCTCTCAGGTACAGATGAATGAAGAAGGAGTAATTGCATATGCAAGTAAAACTCTGAGGAAAACTCAACAAAGGCATTGCACGTCATACAGAGAGTTGTTAGCCGTTGTAACGTTCGTAAAACACTTCAGGTATTATCTTTGGGGGCGACAATTTATTGTAAGGTCTGACCATTCCTCACTCAAATGGATCAAAAACTTCAAAAATCCAGAAGGAATGGTTGCAAGATGGCTCAGTGTTCTGTCCACATATGATTTCGTCATTAAATATCGTCGTGGTTCTGTTCACACAAACGCAGATGCCTTGCCGAGGAAATCTTATCGTAGCTCTAAAAATCCTGAGTGTCTAGACTGTAAGGACAAGATGAGACGTAGTTCATCGAGTACCAAGTACCGAGGATTGAGGACGGCTTGACTTGCTCAAAGGATAAAAATGTGCCCGTTGCTTGTCAAGCAGCTCCTCTTTGAATGTAAATCAAAAATATTTTAACAGTCAGGAAGGTCATATTGAAACACTAATGACAGAACATGATGAAGTCTTTGACTCGAAAGGCACAACTATGCCTGTTGTTGATCATACCAATCGTGTTGCCAATGTTGATGTAGAAAATTATGCTAAAATTAGAACTAACGACTCGTCTTCAGATTTCAATGACTGTAACTGGGTCATTGCCTTTAAACATTGGCAAAGGCAGGATAATAGCATAGGTAGAATCACTAATCTGAAAAGTAGCTACAACAAACAACCTCCTAGACATATAGTAGCAGGAGTTAGTAAATATGTAAAACATCTATGGTCTTAATGGGATAAGTTGGTATTCGCAGATGGTCTTTTAAGATATAAATGGCTCATCTGTACAGATGGTACATGGCAGACAATTCTTGCAGTTCCGTTTGAATTAAGAAAGATCATTTTTCAAAAACTACGTTGTGATAAAACCGCGGGTCATTTTGGTAGACGTCGCACTATTGAAGCGATTCGTCGGCGATTCTACTGGCCTGGCATGTCGTCGCAGATTAGTCGGTGGATAAGACAATGTGAGTTTTGTGCACGGAGAAAACCTGGTCCTGGTAAAGGGAAATCACCTCTTCAACAGACGAAGTCGTATTATCCACTGGATCGTATTATGATTGACATACTAATATGCCCCCAGTCCGACAGTGGCAATCGATTTGTAATTGTAGTTTGTGATTACTTCTCTAAATGGGTAGAAGCTTATCCGGTACCAAATCATACTGCACCCATTGTTGCAGATAAACTGGTTACCGAGTTTATAAGTAGATTTGGTGTACCATTGGAAATACATACTGACCAAGGTAGAGAATTTGAGTCTAAACTCTTCTCAATGCTAGCTAAGCTTTTACAAATCAAAAAGACTAGAACTGCCCCGTACAGACCCCAGTCAGATGGACTAGTAGAACGCTTCAACAGAACGTTGCTACAAACGTTATCCATGTATGTTAATAAGTACCATTACGACTGGGATGAAAAACTTCCGTTTGTACTTATGGCATACAGGTCTACCATACATGAGAACACTGGCTGCAGTCCCAATTTGTTAATGCTCAATAGGCAATGTTGCATGTCTATTGACACTAGTGTAGGATATCCCCAGTGCATGACAATGAAGAATGTCAAATAAAGTATATACAATGGCTTACTTACATAATGACAAAACATACAACTTTGTATTAAAAAACATTGAGAAAGCTGCAACAGTACAAAAGAGATCCTATGATGTAGGTCTAAAAGTTAGGCAATTTACACCAGAGAAATTTGTATGGAGGTATCCTCCTTTGGCAGCTTTGAAATTAAGTCTTTGCTGGACAGGCCCATAGAAGGTTGTAAAGAAATTGTCCAGTGTAAAGAGAGAGGCTAAAACTGAACCCATTGTGGTTCACGTTGATGGCATCGCACCTTATTTGGGACAAGGAATTCCTCTTGCATGGTGTGATTCCAATGAAAGCGTAAGGTCTGTGAACCACAATACGGCAGCACCCGATCGTACTGAAACTCAAAATGAAGCACAAGCTAATCAACCTGAGCCATATAACACAATATGTGGACGTCAAATTAACGCACCTAACCAGTATGCACCCTAAGTAAGCAGATGAATAAAATTCTCCAAAATGGAACATAGACAGTGTATCTGCATGTTTTAACATAAGAATCAGTGAACAGTATGTTTTAAAATCCTAGTTTTAGTCATTTAAAATGTTTCGATTTCGTAACAAAGATTTCTTAAGAGAACGGCTTCAATAATTAGCAAGGGATTGACCATAGTCTCTAGTATATTCCAGTTCCCCCCCCCCCCCCAAATTGTAAATAGTCTGCGCACCTCTTGTGGCTGATCTGTTCTTGTATTGTTATGAAAGAGACTTCATTTTGTCGCTTTCCATTGATAACCAATCTGAAATTATTGAAGCTTTTAGCTCTACTTCTAGATATTTAGATGATTTATTAAATATTGATAATACCTATTTTGATGGTTTGATCAGTCAGATTTACCCCCTAGAACTTCAGTTAAATAAAGCAAATTCTTCTGATACCGAGGCCCCGTTTTTGGATTTACATCTATCTATTGTAGATGGATTTGTTTCGTGCAAAATTTATGATAAACGCGATGACTTTGATTTTGAGATTGTAAATTTTCCTTTTTTGGATGGTGATGTTCCTCGTGCGCCATCCTATGGCGTTTATATTTCGCAATTAATTCGATTTGCTAGAGTGTGTAGTCATGTAACTGACTTCAACACTCGTAATAAATTATTAACGGCTAAACTCCTTAATCAGGGTTATCGGTACCATAAACTACGCAAAGCCTTTTCAAAATTTTATAGACGCCATTCTGATTTAATTTCAAAATTCAATATTTGACTTAAATCTCTTCTGCAACAAGGTCTATCGGAACCCGAATTTTATGGTGACTTAGTATATAAATTCAGAAAAATATATAACCGCAATGACTTCAGCACCCAATTTCGTAAAATCATTCTTCGATATAAAAAGATTGGGTACAACATGGACATTATACGACAGACTGCATGTATGGTAGTTAACCCAATCACGGTTGGCAACGTTGCTTCCCTCTTTAATTGCACGCCGGTGGGTCAGGCCTCAGATTCTATGACGGCTCCAACGTAAAAGCTTATTGAAAATTAGAGAGATAATGTTGGTTGGTGCCTGATGCTCTGTCTCTGGTCGGGCTCATCGGAGTCTAACTGTTGGTTTTCTTTTGCTCCAGCATTTCAGTGGTTTCTTGCTGTCGAGTCCTCCCGTTGACTCACCTCTGTGGTTCTTTGATTTTTGTGTTCACGGAGATGTTGCACTGATGAGTTAGGAGGCCTTCATGCGGACTGAACAAATTAGTTGTCTAAATCGCGACGGAAGTAAGGGCGAGGATTACGGCCAGGTAAAATCGATTTTAGCCCCCCAGTGGAAATCTTCCACTGACCGTTCCAAGGCGGCTCTTCTGTGGCGATTTATTTATGTTGTTGTTTGTTACTTACTGTGTGTATCACTTGTGTATTTTGGTTTTGGATGGCCATATGGCCATTTTGTGGGAATGTTACTGTCCTTATGGCCTTCCTTTGTTTAGGTTTCCATTATGGTCTGGTCGCTTAATGTTTGTATTTCTTTCCCTTTGGTGTCTTTCATGGGTGGAGTAGGTTAATTGTATCAATTCCTGATATTTGTTTTACTTCTACTTTCATTCGCATCCATAATGTCAAAATGTTCCGAAGAGCATTAGAGATCTTCATTTTATTATTTCATATCACCTATTCTCATGTTCAAAGTTTTCTCAGACTGTCGGAGGCCTAATTATGATTAATCTGTCGTACCTTTCATGTATCCATATTTTGTATTCATACAAACTGCATTAGTAAGCATTATTGCGCTTGCGGGTTTCTGGTCATATTTGATAGTCAGCTAGACTATATCTATGAGTTGAATATGTAAAATATCGTAAAAGGTTGATGTTTCATTTGCTTGTTTACTCCCATGCACAAGCATGCTTTGTTTGTTATGAATCCCTAATGTCTCATACGCATATTTTAGACAGTCGGCATAACTTGCCGTCCATGATTTAAAATATGGTAGAACTGAATGTCTGCCAGATGTTTCTTTGAAGTTCACTTTATTATATGTTCTGATCAGATTTAATGAATATGTGATTAGTGGTTCTAGAAATGCACACATTATATTTCAGTTAGGTTGGAAGAGTCTGTCTGAAAAAGGTATAAGTAGTTTTTCTTGAAATAATATTTACGGGTTTCGTTTGGAACATTGTAAAGCTTAATGTGTGATTTATCTAGTATTAGATCTGATACATTTCCTTTATCGGCTTACTCGGTTGACCCTCTGCTATTTTAGCATCATTTTCATTCATCTCTACTTACACCACTTCTGTGTTCATGCATTTCTGCTTCCATCATGATTTTTCAATGTTTGCGATATCATTCGTTTTATGAAAGTGCTTAATGCGCTGATGGAATAGTCTGTGCTGCAAACATTTATATAGATTCGCAATAAATTATTATTGCGTTTTTATTCGCATATCAATTTTACTGCTTCAGACTCTCAACAATGGCTTTTGGATACTCTTGGCTTGACATTAGATTTTAAGGTTTCTGTCAATGAACTTTCCAGCTTGGACGATGCTTTACGACCGGAGTTCCAACCAGGGATGACCTGTCCAGTATCAGCGTGCGAGAAAAAAACCTATACAAGTATAAACACAATCTGGAAGCACTGGAAAAAGTTTTACAGAGACAAATGTTTAATATATAAGTGCATGCACCAGCTTACTGATGGTTTAAGTTGTTTTACGTCAACAGACGTTGGTGTTGTCAGGAAACATTATATGAAAAAACACAAGAATGATGCAAAAATGAAACTACATAAGGACTTAGTTGTAAATAAAAGTACATCCCACCTGGTGAGGCCTGATTTCCAAAAAGAGCAAAAGCCCTAAATTTGGATGCTAGGAATCAGGCTACAGCGGAAAGACGGGCGAGACCACCTCTTATTGAATTAAAGTCTGGACCAACCATCACAAAAAGGTCAATTAATGGACAGACCCTGTACAAGGCCTATACTTATATAAAAAGCACTGATTCACAAACTTGAATAGAAAATAAACAGTCGACCGTTATACATTTCCACTCTTGACGATCTTTTGAAGGAATAACCTTATGGACCAATAACTTAAACTTAGTGTCTTTTACAACATTCCATTTCACAATTATTAGGTATTGAGGTTTGCAGCCTGCGTCTCTGTTTAAACAAATATGTATGTATTTTTTTTTAATATTTGTTTGTATGTGGGGGGAATGTAAGGGTTGAAGATTTTATGTTCCGGAAAGTAAGTCCGATTTTTATCAACTTAATTTGTGCATTTCACGGTTACTTCCCTGGAACAGGCTCATTCTAATATCTATTTGAAAGTAACGTGTATTTGTGATTTTTTTCTGTCAATAGGACGAGCTCCCATCTTACTTGTCTAAATCGCTACGGAAGTAAGGGCGAGGATTGTGGCCACGTAAAATCGATTTAAGCCCCCCAGTGGAAATCTTCCACTGACCGTTCCAAGGCGGCTCTTCTGTGGCGATTTATTTATGTTGTTGTTTGTAACTTAACCATTTTGTGGGAAAGTAACTGTCCTTATGGCCTTCCTTTGTTTAGGTTTCCATTATGGTCTGGTCGCTTAATGTTTGTATTTCTTTCCCTTTGGTGTCTTTTATGGGTGGAGTAAGTTAATTGTATCAATTCCTGATCTTTGTTTTACTTCTACTTTACGACATGAAAGCCGTAACAAAGGAAAGAAGCATGGTCTGAAAAATCCCCGTCTATGTCGGGGTTCGAACCCGGGCCGCTCAGGTGATAGTCCAGTGCTCTAACCGCTGAGCCAAAGAGTCGACTCCCTGACGCAGTTGTCAGAGAGTGGTTATAAACCTAGAAGATATACATATGATCTACCAAGGTAGATAATGGAAGGGACGTAACACACCCCCTCTTCAAGGAAGTATTCATTTATGATGACGTGGAGCCAACTTCGGCGCGAAGCCAATTCTGGCATGTAAAGTCCGATCCCGGATGAGCTCCCATCGTACGACATGAAAGCCGTAACACAAGAAAGAAGCATAGCCTGAAAAAAATCCCCGCCTATGGTGGAATTCGAACCCAGGGCCACTCGGGTGATAGCCCAGTGCTCTAACCGCCGAGCCAAAGAGTCGACTCCCTGACGCAGTTGTCAGAGAGTGGTTATAAACCCAGAAGTTATGCATATGATCTACCAAGGTAGATAATGGAAGGGAGGTCACAGTAATTACCATTCAATTATCTATTGTATAACATCACAGTTAAATATTCAGTTACTTAAGGAATTCTACAGTGACATTCTGCGGAAAAAGATGGCAGGAACTCTGAACAGTGATTCTCACCAAAATTGTCTAACATTGACTGGCATATATTTGTCGTATGCCAAAGTGAATGTACGTTCTGAATTTGATTATCAGACTGTCAACGGCTTGCCTTCGCTTAGCTATTGATGAAACTTCTTAAACGGTACCACGTTTTACCGAAAGAGGTTTGTTACTTAAAGGTACCATGATTACTTGAGTGACTTCTAAACTGTAATTTATTATGACACTGGTTTGTACTAGGGTACTATGGTCATTAAAAATCACTTACTGGATTTTATACCTTTCATAATTGTAAATAAATCACCACACTAGAACTTTATTGTCATTTTCACAATTAGACAAGCTTAAAAGTAAGACCTCGGCATGTTGCTCTAGTGTGTCCGTCTGTCTGCCCCTGATGATTCCGTCGTGAAGGGTGACAAGTGTGTCCGTCCGTTCGTTCATTTGTCCGTCTGTACGTAAGTTATGTAGCTAATGTTCGTACCAGTACGTAGGCTCGAATCATGTGGGTGATAAACGGGGTCGCGCATACCAGAAGCAGTTTACCTATCGTTAAGACGGAGCTGGTGGACAAGAGCAAATACGGGATTTCAGCCTTCTTAAAACTATCAAGTTAAAGTCTGGCCGATTAGGACACTAAAATATTTGTCCCAATATTATTTGAGGGCTTCTCCCGGTAATAGATTCGGGAGCTCGCCCGAATCCCGTTACAAAATTAGGGAGCTCGTTCGGCTCCCGTTACACACGTAAGCCCAGTTGTTTGTTTTTCTCCGCGAAACGCGGGTAATTTCATTTTCAATGAAAGCAATCGGTCAAATTTTCACCGAGAATCTTCGCGATTTTTCTCCGCGAATTCGGGAGAAAGTTCAGCGAGAAATTTCTCACACATTTTATTTTTCTCGCGCTTTTGCGGAGAAAATAGCCGATTTCGCGTTGGTCGGTTTCTCCGCGAAACTAAAAAAAATGTGTTATAACCGGTAGCTGGTCTGTATATGGTTTGTAGGTCCAATAATAAAGCTGCATTATTTACGTCAATATTTAATACCGACGCATAAGGTTTGTCAGTACATACGCTTATTTGTCCCAATTGAATAAAGTACAATAATGTACAGACCAGCTACCGGTAACAACCCATATTTTTTTTCTCCGCGGCAATAGGCTTTTTTTTTTCTCGGAGAACAAGCGAGAAATGTCTCCGAGAAGAAAATAATTTCGCGTTTCAAAGCGGTTAATTTCACCGCGAAACGCCGCGAAATTTCTCCGCGAACATCGCTTTTTCTCGGAGAAAGCCAATTAGTACAGGTGAAGTCGTTCACGGTGTTTCTCCGCGAAATCTGCCTATACCTACATGTATATTTGTTCTTGTGCATGTATTGTTTTCATGCATTAAAATTTGGTACACAAAGTTTGAAGCATATGACGAAATGCATCGTAAAGTGTGATTTTGATCCGGTTGGAACCATAATGATTTGCATCTTATGCACTTTACAACGCAGTATGAACATGATGAATGTTATCTGCATTCCTTTTTTTACTGTTGTGTAAACATTTCATACAATGAAAACTGTTGATTTTCTATCGGTTCACCATATTGGGAGTACTTTATATTTTTCTGAAGTAAATACGTTAGAAAAATCAAACTCTATGTATATAATAACGGGGATCCTGCTTGTACATGTATGTGTGGGCGCTGATCTCACTCTACATTTTGGTTGATCTTTTTCTTACACTGCGAGTAATTAAACATCACCGATGCTTACACTTAAGCTCACGTGTAGCCCGAGTGAGAGATCTAATGTTTAAGAGTAGGCCACGGAGGCCCGCTTGTGTTTCTTGCCTTTACAATTCAATTTTGCTCATACATGTACATTAACCCATTTCAGACTGAAAACCCCTAAACGGTTACCGTGGCAAACAGTGCAGGCCCAGATCAGACGCCACAGAACGCGGCGTCTGATCAGGGCCTACACTGTTTACAAAAAGTTCGGCCATTTTCCTAATTTTGAAGAAAACACAACCTGAAACCCCTAAATGGAACGGACGCATGCTATATATAAGGAGGAAGATTCCATTTGGTACAAAAAGAGTTAATATGGGGAAATTGCGCGGCAAGCATTCCAAGGCGGCTTATAAGTCTGATCTCTTACTTGGAGCAAGACTACAAAGTTCTCCAAGATAATCAGCGAAGTTTGTACAGACATGCAACCTGGGTATCTTGTTAAGTCTACTGTTCACACCGAAGGTAACTGGCCCCCGTGTCCTAATGGGTAAGAGCGCTGACTCTTAACCCATTCAGTACCAGAAACCCCTAAAGGGGTACCTTGGCAAATAGTGCAGGCCCACTACACTGTTTGCAAAACCTTAAGCCATTTCCCAAACTAAATTTTTAAGAAAAAAAAACAACCTGACACCCCTAAGTTTCAAAATGGAATGTATATATAAGGAGGAAGATTCCATTTGGTACAAAAAGGGTTAATTATCGGGTCATTAAGTCTCTCCGCTGTGGTTTGCGCCTCGCTCGGGCCACATTGATGTAGTTGGTAACGAGTACCCACATCCTACATTGGACGTCTAGGACTAGATAAAGGAAAATGTTTACCTTGTAAACTCCAGTTCTCTCTACTCGTATACATGTATGATTTTTTTTTATATTTTGGTTTTACGGCCCTTTCAAGATTATTTCACTCATATCGAGCCGATCGTTAATCAGAGGTGGGCGAAGACCGGAGTACCCGGATAAAAACCACCTGACCTTCCGTTGCAGAACTTGGCGTCTCACATGTGACTCGAGCAAGGCTCGAACCACAGCGATGAGAGACCTAATGATCAAGAGTCAGCGCTCTTAACCACTAGGGTATACATGTATGTGTGCATGTAAAATGGTGAATAGTGGTTCGTCCATTACATGGGCTTTAGCAACATGTTGATGCAAAACCTCCAACTGGGAGTATTTATTAGTTAGGGGTAGGTGAGGGGTCGGGGAAGTAGACTTGGTAGCGCAAATAATGCGTGCGAATGCAAAGTAGCATGGCCATTTTCACGCGCCTGCATGAAGCATGGCCCGATATAGGTGTCTGGTTTTTCGTCCATTCGTTCGCGACAAAGACCTAGAATTCCTTTGAGAAACATTCGTTAAATAAGAACATCTAACAAACAAGCCCGTGTCATGAACACCCCAATAAACATCCCTCATAGGGTTTTGGGTTTTCAGTGGTGAGGGGTCGGTGTCATTATTTTCCATTTGTTGCTTATAATCATACATTGTGGACACTCGGAAGAAGGGTTCTAACGAGCACCTACATGTTTGGACTTCTGTTATTTTTCCGCATCTTTGCTCAAATACAATACATAGATTTTGGGTACTTTTAGTACCGCCTTAATGTCGTGTGGCCTTTAAAATAGTTTGATATTGAGTTTTGTATTCATTCAAGTCTCCTTCACTTACTGTTAATTTAGGCGTAACTATACCAAATTTAGTGACACAGAGACCTTTCTGATATTTAATCTTCATCAGTGTGTCTCAGCCCCAAAGGTTTGAAACCGAAACGGATGATGGACAAGACCCGGCAAAAAGAGCACATCCCCTCCGAGCACACACCGACCGACGTAGCCTATGAGACAGGTCAGCTGGAGGCATCAGGCAAGAGAACCTACCCGCGGACTAATAGGCGTCCCCCACCAGGAACGAGATGTCCAAAGTAGCGAGACTTGCAACATTTAAAATATAACAAAAAGTGTAAACTAAATTCACTAAGATACATGTCTCACCTGACAAGTCAGTCTTAGTTTTAGAACCATTAGAATTTTATGCTGCAAAAATTAAAGTTATTATATAATTATTTAAATCAATACTTTAGCACCGACGTCAACACCGCAGTATCAACCTCAGCACTAAGGAACTGATACTGAGCTGATGATACCCTCGGGGACGAACAAATCATCCACCAGCAGAGATATCGACCCAGCGGTAGCAATTAAGGCGTAACTATACCAAATTTAGTGATACAGAGGCCTTTCTGATATTTAATCTTCATCAGTGTGTCTCAACCCCAAAGTTTTGAAACCGAAACTGATGATGGACAAGACCCGGCAAACACAGCACATCCCCCTCCGAGCACACACCGACCGACGTAGCCTATGAGACAGGTCAGCTGGAGGCATCAGGTAAGAGAGCCTACCCGCGGACTTATAGGCGTCCCCCACCAAGCCAACATCAGCAAACATGACCCACACTCCAGAGAAGTCCCTGGCATCAGGAAGGAGATGTCAAAAGTAGCGAGACAATGTAAAATACAATGTAGATTCAATATTCAGTACAATTTTGATATTTAGACCATGTTTCCTCAGTCCCGGAGGTGGTCTTATACTGGAGGACAAAATGTGTGAAGGTTAACTGATCGGCTCAATAAGACCTAAATAGTGTTGATTGGGTCGTTAAATTAAAATGCAAACAAAACAACTCTCAGGCCATTTTCTTGGCCCTTCGTTTGAGAAGTTTGTTGATACTAAGCCTGAGCTGTGTCTTACGCAGAAGTGTTGACTGTGCCGTTAAAGTAATAATAATAAAAAAAAACATACAAAACATCTTCCGACCCATCAAACAGGATCCTAACTAGATGCATTCATGCGCTGGCAACACGATATGGAAATTTATTTTTGTCCGTTCGTTCGTCTGCCAGATTGTGCATCTACGTCCACCTCGGCGTCAATCTAAATTACATGTATAGAAGATATTGCGTCCACCACTATTGAAAAATGTAAGAAATACATATACATGTACATGTACGTGTTATATTTGGTATGGATATTCTACCGAACCTGTGCAGTTGAAATGATGTCACATTTCTGATCTTGACGCCTAGTTCGGACATTATGGTAACATAATGCGCTAAACTGGAGTCGCTTCGTGTGTCAAGAACACGCATTTTTCAATAATATTTATATATTTTTGATTTTGGTTTTACGGACCCTTCAAGATTGCACGACCCACAGAAAAAGCAACCGACTGAAGTCGGTTGATTTCTAAGAGTGCCCTAAAATCACCGTGTCATTCTGTCATTCGGTCATTCTGCAATTCTGTCAGTCTGTCCGTCCGTAACCCGTTTGTAAAAAATTGTTGATAGTGACTTAACCGCTTGGAATTTTTAGACAATTTTTGGCATACTGATAGATATCAATGAGATCTAACCAACGAACTTGGGAAATATTACATTCCATTTAGTATAGCCTCGCCGAGGCGATAAATGTGAAAATTTTCGAACTGCTTCTCCTCGGAAACCGTTGGGCCGATTAAAGTCAAATTTCATATGGAGCCTCTATGGGATGGGGGAAACCAAAATTTGCTAATGGGGTCCAGGTGACATGACCAAAATGGCCGCCAAGCCATATATAGTCTGTCTGTCTGTCCGTCCGTAACCCGTTTGTTAAAATTGATGATAGTGACTTATCCGCTTGGAATATTTAACAATTTTTGGCATATTGATAGATATCAATGAGATCTAACCAATGAACTTGCGAAATATTACATTCCATTTAGTATAGCCTCGCCGAGGCGAAAAATGTGAAAATTTTCGAACTGCTTCTCCTCGAAAACCGTTGGGCCGATTGAAATCAAATTTCATATGAAACCTCTATGGGATGGGGGAAACCAAAATTTGCTCATGGGGTCAAGGTCACATGACCAAAATGGCCGCCAAGCCATATATGGTCTGTCTGTCTGTCCGTCCGTAACCCGTTTGTGAAAATTGGTGATAGTGACTTAACCGCTTGGAATATTTAAACAATTTTTGACATTCTGATAGATATCAATGAGATCTTACCAATAAACTTGCGAAATATTACATTCCATTTAGTATAGCCTCGCCGAGGCGAAAATGTGAAAATTTTCGAACTGCTTCTCCTCGAAACCGTTAGGCCGATTGAAGTCAAATTTCATATGGAGCCTCTATGGGATGGGGGAAACTAAAATTTGCTGATGGGGTCCAGGTCACATGACCAAAATGGCCGCCAAGCCTTATATTGTAAAAACCCTACAAAAATAGTCTTCTCCAGAACCACAGGGCAGATTTCCACGAAACTTAATAAATAGCATCTGGGACGTAGGCCCATCAAAAATGGCTAAAATCTTGACCCTGGGTTGACCTTGACCTTCTTTGTGCCTAGGTCAAACTTTGACACACATGCTTTTGTATTGGAAAAGTGAGAATGCATTTTATCCTGCAAACGATTCAGAATACAGTACTAAAGTATAAGATATATTTTTGCTCCTTACGATAAGGCGCATTTATTGGGGGAACCGTTTTAGGTCCTGGTCAAATGACCAAAATGTCCGCCATACCCATATATGGTAACACTCATAAAGCTAAAAGCATCCGGCGGGTCGTGCACTTCAGCTGAAGCACGGGTTATTTCACTAATATCGACCCGATAGTTAATCAGAGGTGGGCAAAAACCGCGGAAACCAGAGAAAAACCACTGACCATCCGTTACAGAATTTGGCGTCTCACATATAACCCGAAACAGGCTCGAACCACAGCGGTTAGAGACTCAACATAGATTCGGGCGCTCGCTCTGTTTTTGTTTAATAACAAGAAATATAATTTATACCCCAAACGTATATACAAGTACATGTATGTAAATGACGTTTACAGGTTGCTCAATACACAGATTTGTTAATCTAATGAAACTATTTATAATTCGTCAGACCGTCCATCCAACCATCAATCGTTTGCTGGTGAACAATACGTTTGTTCGCTTCAGTGGGGTTCTACATTCCCGTCAACAATTTTAGGTCATTTTGGAGACGGTGAGACATTTACCCAACAATGAGATGAAATAACATCTCAAACCCTACCGCCCTGAGAAAACAGCAGGTCGGTTTCATATCTCATGGAAGCTTTATGCACCTCAATCTATGTCTTTAAGCCCCGATGGGTGGGGTGGGATAAAAGTATTGTACGTGATGTGGGAAATGAGCTAAACATATTAACGAAAGCAATCTGATCTTGCATGTGCACGTGCAAAATATGTTAAATTGTAATATAATGGATTAAAATGTTAAGAAATATTACACATTAGCAGACAACAATAAAAAACAAACATACATACAAACAAAAAGAACAACAACAATCAAACAACGCTATATTCAAATACATGTACATGTAAATGCAATAAACCACAGCTAAAATAGTAAACGTCATTCATGATTCAGTGCACTCACTGTAGTGGGTAAGGGGTGCTAATTAATTTCGGCACTCTTTCATTCGTAAGAAAAAGCATCAATCGAAACACAACAAATAAAAGGCATTAATTACTTAGACTACTTATAAGTGATACTTATAATTAATTTTACAATTTAAACATTAACAAAACAAAAACATTAAAAGTAGTGCTGCTAGACACATGTTCCTATACATGCACTTAAAGACAGGACTGGACTATTTAAGGGAGCACAGGAAAACCTGAGTCATTTTTTGTCTGACCTCTTAAGGGTTAACATCAGATTCTATTTATCTGATTGGCTGTAAATAGAGAGCGAGCTATTGTGACATCACAATGATTGATTTATAATAAGTGATTGACAGCTCTGCTCTTTTAGAAGCTAACCTTGTTATCTCAATTATGTAACAGCAGGCACACTGCATTATTGGTTTCAATAGACGAACAAAACAATTTAGTCATGATTAATGTATTTTTTATTTTTGAATTACAAAGAAACAAAATACAAACATATTTCATAAAGGTTAATTATAAAGCATATACAAAAAAATAAATACATAAGAATTAAAGATTCAAATATGTTTAAAAATTATTAGTTGACACTATAGGAAACAGCTTCTTCTCATAATAAACAAATAAATATATAAATAAATAAAAATGTTTGAATGAAATTGATATAATAGAAAGATTTTTCCATTCTTCTTCTTGTTTTTCTTCTTCTTATACATGTTATAGAAGACGAAATCTAAAAAAGTAAAATGAATTATTCACAGCCAGTCTTACTTAAATAGAATATAGATTTTGGGTGCTCGTTAGAACTGTCTCAATAAAGCAGTTCTAACGAGCACCCATAATATCATATCAAGTGATGGTATACATTTGTATGACCTCAATGATTCAATTCAAATTAGCCCCCACAATATACTATAGAGTGTTTGTTCTTGGTCTATGTCTAATGTTCAATGAGGCGGTTCTAACGGTTTTTTGGATATGTGTTAGAACTGCTATATCCCAATTTTTTTTAAACAATGAATCATTTGACGGAGAGGTTCATATGTACAGAGAAAAATAAGGAAACACGCATTATATTTCTTCCAAACCTAAACTGACATTCCGATAAAATCATTTTCTGATTTCAGTCGAGTATGCCATTTTATTTTCTAATGCACAAGACTAGATAAATGTTAATAAATAAATATTTGTTTATGAAGCATAATTTATCTCCAATTTTTGAAGGTATTTGTTTGATACATAAATGGACAGCAGTTGATTATTACAGTCAGATATATCCCATAATCCTTATCAGTTTGATGGCCCCTATAGGTAGCCGGCCCACCAAAACCAAACCATACCTACTTTTATCTGTTGGTTACCTGTACATGGTTAAGGCTGGAAACAGACACCCCCCCCCCCCGGCATGAAAATCCTGTCTTTAAGACACGTCAACTTAACGTAGGCCACCCGCATTTTGTCATTCCCCCCCCCCCCGCGGACACCCGTCGATTTTGGATCGAAAGTTGAAGACAGGTAACGCGGACAATTTGTGTCAGATTTAAGGCTTTCCATCATACCCCGAGTTCCGGGTTCAAAAGGATTTGCGGCGGATGTACTGTATTCCACCCTCATTATCTATAAAGCCCGAACATCTTGAATCATGGCTGGGTCAGCTCCCATCGCCACATCTTTTAGTTGGTGACTACAATGGTCCCAACATTCTATGGGGTTGTAAAGATAACAACAATAGAGGAGTACTTATTGAAGATTATATTGCAAAGAGCGATCTTTGCTTGATGAATGATAGATCTTTTACTTACCTTCACCCTGCGACAGGTCATTTGTCTTCTTTAGATCTCACTTTGTGTCACCCATCTCACTTCTGAGACTACGACTGGCCTGTCTATGAAGATCAGTGCGGAAGTGATCACTTCCTTGTTATAATTGAGAGCGTAAACGAACCAGATGAGGGCTGTAACCAGAAATTGAAAATGAATAAAGCCGACCGGGAATTATTATTCCATAATTTATGTGAAGAAGAGTTATCAATTGATCATTTTAATGAATCATCTGACATTGTTTGTGATTTCACAGATTCGCTTAATAAAATATTAGAACAATGCATTCCAAAGACCTCCACAAATCCTAAGAAAAGCAAGCATTGGTTTAATAATGACTGTTAAGAAGCTATCAAAAACCGCAAACGTTCTGCAAAAGTCCAACTACAGAGAAATTAAACGACATATAAGTTTATAAGTTTTAGAGCTAAAGCTCGACGACCAAACCGAGCTTCAAAACGAAAGATATGGAGGGAATAGGTTTCAAAATTGCACTATAAATCCCCCATTAAAAAGGCTTGGGATATGGTACGAAAAATATCAAGAAAAACAAAGTCCCCTAGTTACACACACTTAAATACTGGCTTTGACACAAAAGCTTCAACTAAGAAAGATATTTCAGATACTCTTGGTAGTACATTCTTGAGAAATTCATCATCACGAAATTATTCTGACACTGAGAAATTACAAAAAGGACCTAGAGAAACGAAATCTAAACTTTAAATCCCTTAATCACGAAGAATACAACAAATTTTTTAATTTATCCGAACTAGTTGAAGTCATTGAAAAATCACAATATACAGCAACCAGGGCCGATTAAATTCTTAACCAAATGTTTAAGCATCTGCGAAAAAGTTCTCTTTCAACACTTTTAGATATCTTTAATAATAATTGGGAAACGGAGGTCTGTCCTGAGGACTGGCGTACTGAGGTACTGTTTTGCCAAATCCAAAATCAGAAAAAGATCATACAGAACCTACGAACTATCAACCGATAGCTTTGACAAGTTGTTTGTGTAAAACAATGGAGAGAATGACAAACAAGAGTTTAATTTGGTATTTAGAGTCCAACAACCTCATTTCAGAATATCAGTCAGGTTTTCGTTCGGAACGTAGTACCGACGTCAATTTAATAAGACTAGAAACGTATATACGTAATGCTTTTATTAACAAAGAACACGTAGTAGCTATCTTTTTCGACTTGCAGAAAGCATACGATACCACATGGCGTTATGGAATGTTGAAAGATCTCCATGACATTAGCTTAAGAGAAAAACTTCCCAGTTTTATTCAAAGCTTTTTAGGGGAGCGCATGTTTCAGGTGCGTGTATGATCTACCCTGTCAAATCTTTATGATCGAGAGCAAGGTACTCCACAAGGAAGTATTCTGATAACTACGCTGTTTAACATCAAAATAAACGTTATTGATAAATGTTTGCACGACAAAACAGAGTGTACATTGAATGCTGATGATGTTTGTATATGCTACCATTCCAAAAATATGAAAACAATTGAACGGAAGTTACAGCAAAATTTAAAAAGAATTGAAGAATGGGCAGATAAAATGGGTTCAAGTTCTCGAAGTCGAAAAGGCAGTGTGTTCATTTTTATAAGCTACGGAAGAAACACGAACATCCTTTCCTGTTTTTATAACGATCACCAATTCCTGTTGTTGCAGAAGCCAAATTTCTTGTGGTCATATTTGATCAAAAGTTATCTTTTATTCCCAATATTAAATATCTCAATGCAAAATGCTTAAAAGCATTGAATCGTTTGAAGGTTTTAGCTCATACATGTTGGGGAGCAGATCGGTATACTTTATTACAGTTTTACCGGTCTTTAATGAGATCTATATTAGATAATGGTACTGTTGTTTATGGCTCTGCCAGAAAGTCCTATTTAAAATCTTTGGATACTATCCATCACCAAGGCCTTCGTCTGGCTATTGGGGCCTTTCGTACTTCTCCCGTACTAAGCCTTTATGTGGAAGCAGGTGTACCATCTTTCGCGCAGAGAAAAGCTTTCTGTTCAGTATGCGATCAGACTTATGGGTGGAGTAAGTTAATTGTATCAATTCCTGATCTTTGTTTTACTTCTACTTTGCTGCAAATCCATCTAACCCGGCTTTCAAAATTTCATTTCCACCTGAATCTGCAGATAAGTATGACATTAAATCCACAACAATCAAACCTTTTGAATTGCGTATATTATAACCGCTAAGAAAATCAGGTATCGACCTTAAAAATATTAAAAAACATGAAACCGCCGAAGTTCCGTCTTGGTGTATTAAAAAACTTTCTATTTTGTTTGAATTACCTGATTACAAAAAGTCCCATCAAATCCAATACCACTCAAACAAAACTTTCAGGTACCTCAGTCAAGATACAGTGATTATTGGCAAGTCTATACTGGTGGTCCCAAAGGAGGACAGAACGTTGTTTGTGCGTATGTTTCTAGAGATACGCAACAAACCTTGCGCCTTCCAGATGGTTCATCTATTTTTACAGCTGAAGCTAATGCAATAGGCCTTGCTTTAGAATTTGTCAGTTCTTCAACAATTCAAAATGCATAATTTTTTCTGATTCAATTTCTGTGCTTAAGGCATTAGACCATTCATCATTCAAAAATCCTCAAATACAAAAATTGATCGAAAAACATCGCGAGATTTCTAAAACACAACAAATCGTGTTATGTTGGCTTCCGAGCCATTTTGGCACTGTCGGCAATGAGTATGCTGACAGGAACGCGAAAGAATCGTTTAATCTTGTTCCGTCCGTTTTTAAGATTCCTTTTTATTTTTTAAAACCTTTTATCAAAAGTTACATCTTGTCGGACTGGCAAGGTGAATGGGACCGTACAATTGATTACAAACTCCGTGCTATTAAACCTGACTTTGGTACAAAATGCTCTCCTCCACGGTCTTCCAGACAATGGGATGTAGTATTAACGCGACTGCGCATTGGCTATACTGAAGTAAATCATTCTTATACTTTAAATGGTGAGGATCAGCCTTCTTGTGTACGCTGTATTGAATGTGTAGACTTTTCAACGTCCCGTAACTTATGCTTCAAAGCTGACACTTTGCAACAATTGTTTCAGAATGTTCCTGTTGGTGTTTTATCTTATTCTTGAAAAAAATTGACTTTTTCATAAGATTTAATTTTGTTTCAGATTTTTATACATCATCATTCTGACTTTTTACTTTTGATATCGTCATAATTCTTCATATTGTTTGAACATTAACCGCTTGACGCTTATGACGCACAAAGAGGGTTGACGCGTCGTTAAACCCAATATCATCATCATCATCATCATCCTTACCCTGCCTTTCCCTCATCTTGCCGTTCCCTTGCTTTTTCTCCTCTTTTACGCACTCTTTCCTCCCTCTCAAATTCCTGCTGCTTTGAAGTTCTCTCCCCCCCCCCCCTCATTTCCTAGGCGGGCTCCCTGCTCTCATAATAACTCGTTCATTTTGTAATGACGCATTATCTCACGTTGGACTAAATGTAACTGGATGGGCTGCATGATGCTCCCACGCAGAGCTGAAACCGACCGGAACACGAGTACTGGTAAACCGCTTACAGGTTCTAAGCCTGTCCAGGAAAAGTGGTGCGAATGTCGGACCGTCCATGCTCATGAACCCTATTGGTTTCACTGGGTGGCAGGGCTTGAGACATCATTTCATCTCAGTGTCGGGTTAAATACCCACAAAGTTGGAAGCAGCGTCTCCAAAATCACTCGTGGCTGATTTGTTTTTGTTTTGTTATGAGAGAGACTTCATGATGTCCCTTTCTGCTGAAAAACAGTCTGAAATCATTGAAGCTTTTAGCTCCACTTCTAGATACTTGGATGATTTATTAAATATTGATAATACCTCTTCGATGGTTTGATCAGTCAAATTCATCCACCTAGAACTTTAGTTAAATAAAGGAAATTCTTCTGATACCGAGGCCCTGTTGTTTGATTTACATCGGCCTATTTTAGATGGGCTTGTTTTAGGAGGCCCTGTTGTTTGATTTACATCGGCCTATTTTAGGAGGCCTTCATGCGGACTGAACAAATTATTTGTCTAAATCGCGACGGAAGTAAGGGCGAGGATTGTGGCCACGTAAAATCGATTTAAGCCCCCCAGTGGAAATCTTCCACTGACCGTTCCAAGGCGGCTCTTCTGAGGCGATTTATTTATGTTGTTGTTTGTTACTTACTGTGTGTATCACTTGGGTCTTTTAATTTTGGATGGCCATATGGCCATTTTGTTGGAAAGTAACTGTCCATATGGCCTTCCTTTGTTTAGGTTTCCACTATGGTCTGGTCGCTTAATGTTTGTATTTCTTTCCCTTTGGTGTCTTTTATGGATGGAGTAAGTTAATTGTATCAATTCCTGATCTTTGTTTTACTTCTACTTTGTTTCGTGCAAAATTTATGATAAACGCGATGATTTTGATGTGAGATTGTAAATTTTCCTTTTTTGGATGGTGATGTTCCTCGTGCGCCATCCTTTGGCATTTATATTTCGCAATTAATTCGATTTGCCAGAGTGTGTAGTCATGTAACTGACTTCAACACTCGTAATAAATTGTTAACGGCTAAACTTCTTAATCAGGGTTATCGGTACCATAAACTACGCAAAGCCTTTTCAAAATTTTATAGACCTCATTCTGATTTAATTTCAAATTTCAACATTGGACTTAAATCTCTTCTGCAACAAGGTCTATCGGAACCCGAAATTTATGATGACTTAGTGTACAAGTTCAGAAAAATATAAAAACGAAATGACTTCAGCACCCATTTTCGTAAAATCATTCTTCGATATAAAAAGATTGTGTACAATAAAATGTTCTACGACAGACTGCATGCATGGTAGTTAACCCAATCACGGTTGAGAACTTTGCTTCCCTCTTTAATTGCACGCCGGTGGGTCAGGCCACAGATTCTATGATGGTCCCAGTTTAAAAGCTTATTGAGAATTAGAGAGATCTAATTCAATGTAATGTTGACTAGTGCCTGATGCTCTATCTCTGGTCGGACCAATCGGAGTCTTACGGTTGGTTTTGTTTTGCTCCAGCGTTTCAGTGGTTTCTTGCTGTCGAGTCCTCACCGTTGTTTCATCTCTGTGGTTGTTTGATTATTTGCGTTTACGGAGACGTTGCACTGATGAGTGAGGAGGCCTTCATGCGGACTGAACAAATTATTTGTCTAAATCGCGACGGAAGAAAGGGCGAGGCTTGTGACCACGTAAAATCGATTTAAGCCCCCAGTGGAATTCGATTCCGCTGACCGTTCCAATGCGGTTCTTCTGTCGCGGTTTATTTCTGTTATGGTTTGTCTCTGGGTGTCTGTGATGCATATATTATTTTATTTTGGATAGCCTAATGGTCATTTTGTGGGAAAGTAACTGTGATTTTGGCTTTCCGCTATTGATGTTTTCATTAGGTCTGTTGTTTCATGTGTGTGCTTCTTTCCCTTTGGTGTCTCTGATGGGAGCTTTGGGTGTCTGTGATGCTTATATTATTTTATTTTGGATAGCCTATTGGCCATTTTGTGGGAAAGTAACTGTCCTTTTGGCTTTCCGCTATTGACGTTTCCACTTGGTCTGTTGTTTCATGTTTGTGCTTCTTTCCGTTTGGTGTCTCTGATTGGAGCTGTGGGTTGATTATATCGATTCCTGATCATTGCCTTCACTTCTATTTTACAGTGTTGACGGGGACGTTAAACCTCAAATCAAACAATCAAACAACTGTAAATGGCAAGTGCTATAAAACTAGCAGATAAAGATCACCAATTGGATATCTTGTAAATAAGATCAGATAAAATGCTGATCAAATAAGCTTCTTCAGGTACTTAGAACAGCTCAGTTAATGTTAAACATGTACATGACGTCAACATGACGTTACTTTTGTCATAAACTCCCTCAAAGCACGGCGCTCCAATTGATATTTACCACTGAAGTTTGGCCACGCGTTTAAACATAATGAACAGCGATACTTATTCACGTCAATGTCAATTTTAGTCTGACATTAGTTAGACGTAATACATACATGACGTTATGGAAAACAGAAGAACTGAAATATGGAAAATTTGATGACAAGCACCTTCAAGACAATGGAAAGATACCAGGGACACATACAACGGAACATTCAGTGATAACAATAGGTTGACATTAATAATTAATTATTAAAAAGAGAAACGATCAGCAATCAGATCGCAAAACCTTTAACCAACATACGAGACAATACCATGCATTCTGAATGACATGGTACAGTTCATATCACCCGCCCTAATACTAATACAATAAGGCAGGGTTCCAGATGATTGTAAGGGAGATTTATTCGCTTTGCTAGAGTGTGTAGTCATTTAACTGACTTCAACACTCGTAATAAATTATTAACGGCTAAACTTCTTAATCAGGGTTATCGGTACCATAAACTACGCAAAGTCTTTTCAAAATTTTATAGACGCCATTCTGATTTAATTTCAAAATTCAATATTGGACATAAAACTCTTTTGCAACAAGGTCTATTGGATCCCGAATTTTATGGTGACTTAGTATATAAATTCAGAAAAATATATAACCGCAATGACTTCAGCACCCATTTTCGTAAAATCATTCTTCGATATAAAAAGATTGGGTACAGCATAGAAGTTATACGACAGACTGCATGCATGGTAGTTAATCCCATCACGGTTGGCAACTTTGCCTCCCTCTTCAATTGCACGCCGGTGGGTCAGGCCTCAGATTCTATGACGGTTCCAACGTAAACGCTTATTGGGAATTAGAGAGATCTAATTCAAGGTAATGTTGGTTGATGCCTGATGCTCTGTCTCTGGTCGGGCCCATCGGAGTCCAACTGTTGGTTTTCTTTTGCTCCAGCATTTCAGTGGTTTCTTGCTGTCGAGTCCTCACCGTTGTCTCACCTCTGTGGTTCTTTGATTATTTGTGTTCACGGACATGTTGCACTGATGAGTTAGGAGGCCTTCATGTGGACTGAACAAAGTATTTGTCTAAATCGCGACGGAAGAAAGGGCGAGGATTGTGGCCACGTAAAAATCGATTTAAGCCCCCTATTTGAAATCTTTCCACTGACCGTTACAAGGCGGTTCTTCTGTGGCGATTTATTTATGTTGTTGTTTGTTACTTACTGTGTGTATCACTTGTGTCTTTTTATTTTGGATGGCCATATGGCCATTTTGTGGGAAAGTAACTGTCCTTATGGCCTTGCTTTGTTTAGGTTTTCATTATGGTGTGGTCGCTTAATGTTTGTGTTTCTTTCCCTTTGGTGTCTTTGGTGGGTTGAGTAAGTTAATTGTATCGATTCCTGATCTTTGTTTTACTTCTACTTTAGTCACACCACTCTTCAAAAATGAAATAAGAGCAATGCGTCTTCGCAGGCATCCACTTCGCAGTCATCCAGGTCCTGCTTAGCTATAATAGCAACGCCTCCGTAAGTGCAGTGCTGTAGGGTCGGTCCTTTCGTGCTACGAACGTGTAGTTCTCTGGTAGAATCTCTCTCTCTCTCTCTCTCTCTCTCTCTCTCTCTCTCTCTCTCTCTCTCTCTCTCTCTCTCTCTCTCTCTGTTGTTGTGGGGTTGATCCAAATCTCTCTGACGAGGATGATTTCTGAAGCATGTATTCAAAGCTCCTGAATTAAGGCATAACTTTTCTTATTTACTTATTTTTGTTAAAATAAAAACAAAAAACATGCTGGTACTTGCTCGAATCGAAGTAGATGCCATTCTAACGTACCCACAATGTATACTTATGCCAATAAATAAGGAAATTATCTCTTTTTATATCTTCATTACACCTTCATTATCTGGAGGTAATTGTATAGTCTTTTTTCATTTGTTGACAGTGGGGCGTGGGGGATCAGTGTTTGGTGCACTTGCCAGTGATGCTAGAGGGACCCGGTTCAATTCCCGGCAGCGACAATAAAATTACGGCCTTTGAAAATGCTCCATTGTCATCATTAGCAGGGATGAATGCCACAAAGTACAACATCCTTCGTATCGATAAGTAAACTTAATCACCCCCATCCCAATCTCCATCCCCGTTTTGGTCTATAAAAATATAATGAAGTTATAAATAAATTGAAATCCAGGCGTTTTCGTGCTTCAAGTCTGTCTACTTATTATTATTCCACTCTTTAAACAACACTTCCCCAAAATCTTATAAAACAAACACTTAATAATTTAATTGAATGGACATTTCAGAGAGAAGACTCCCTCTATCTTGCATGTAATGTAAGAAATGCTTTTTCCACTTCTGAGAGCATAAAAATCAAACTTTATGGCCATGTCAGAAAGTGTGTGAAGCTCACACCTTTCTACTTGACAATATTTATATAAGATTTGGTACTAAGTTATTAAGACAAGTTGTGGGTATTCCGATGGGTACTAATTGCGCACCATTTGTGGCTGATCTGTTTTTGTTTTGTTATGATAGAGACTTCATGGTGTCCCTTTCTGTTGAAAACCAGTCTGAAATCATTCAAGCTTTAAGCTCCACTTCTAGATATTTGAATGATTTATTAAATATTGATAATACTTATTTCGATGGTTTGATCACATTATGATCACAAACCCGCGCAACATAGTGCATTTTTTCACATCTCCAAAATTGCTACTTTTCTGACAAAGATGGGTGATATTTTCCTTATTTATAAAGCAAACCTAGGTTATGGGAGCTCGTTAGAACCGCCTAAATGAGGCGGTTCTAACGGGTACTCACAACCTTTGTCTAGGAGCAAAAATAAGGAAAGTAGACCCCCGTAAACCCCTGTTTTCTCCATATAAAGTTGGGTGTAAGGGGGTGTTCATTTCACGGACTTGTTAGCGTGATGAGTCAGATTTATCCCCAAGAACTTCAGTTAAATGAAGCAAATTTTACTGATACCGAGGCCCCGTTTTTGGATTAACATCTATCTATTGTAGACGGTTTTGTATCATGCAAAATTTATTATAAACGCGATGATTTTGATTTTGAGATTGTAAATTTTCTTTTTGGGATGGTGATGTTCCTCGGGCGCCATCATATGGCGTTTATATTTCACACTTATTTCGATTTGCCAGGGTATTTAGTCATGTTACTGACTTCAACACTCGTAATAAATTGTTAACGGCTAATTTTGTTAATCAGGGATATCGGTACCATAAACTACTGAAAGCCTTTTCAAACTTTATAGACGTCATTCTGATTTAATTTCAAAATTCAATATTGCACTTAAATCTCTTCTGCAACAAGGTCTATCGGAACCCGAAGTTTATGGTGACTTAGTATATAAATTTAGAAAAATATATAACCGCAATGACTTCAGCACCAAATTTCGTAAAATCATTGCATGGTAGTTAACCCAATCACGGTTGACAACTTTGCTTCCCTCTTTCATTGCACGCCGGTGGGTCAGTCCTAAGTTTCTACGACGGTTCCAACGTAAAGGCTTATTGAGAATAAGAGAGATCTAATTCAAGGTAATGTTGGCTGTTGCCAGATGCTCTGTCTCTGGTCGTGCCCATCTGAGTCTAACTGTTGGTTTTCTTTTGCTCCAGAATTTCAGTGGTTTCTTGCTGTCGAGTTCTCACCGTTGTTTCATCTCTGTGGTTGTTTGATTATTTGTGTTCACGGAGATGTTGCACTGATGAGTTAGGAGGCCTTCGAGCAGACTGAACAAATTATTTGTCTAAATCGCGACGGAAGTAAGGGCGAGGATTGTGGCAACGTAAAATCGATTTAAGCCCAATGTGGAATTCGTTTCGGCTGACCGTTCCAAGGCGGTTCTTCCG
Organism: Lucinisca nassula; assembly: GCA_963580285.1. NCBI lineage: Eukaryota > Metazoa > Mollusca > Bivalvia > Lucinida > Lucinidae > Lucinisca > Lucinisca nassula. The sequence goes on from OY757024.1 coordinate 35,990,751, forward strand.
TCGCGGTTTATTTTTGGTATGGTTTGTCTTTGGGTGTTTGTATCGCTTGTGTTATTTTTTATAGCCATTTTGTGGGAAAGTAACTGTCCTTTTGGCTTTCTGCTGTTGGTGGTTCCATTAGGGTCTGTTGTTTCATGTCTGTGTGTATTTCCCTTTGGTGTATCTGATTGGAGCTGTGGATTGATTGTATCGATTCCTGATCATTGCCTCCACTTCTATTTTAGATAGTCATGTCTTTGAAATGACCCCTGTCAGGGGTCTTTCGATACAGAAATATCCTTTTTATATCTTGATCATGTAATGATTTTCTTCTCAGTAAATCGCTGCGTTATTATGTCATATCAAATCAACATGCCTGGCAGTATCGACGCAGTGCCATTGAAAGTCAAATACTTGCAATTTGGGCTTAATAAAATCAACTGCTGGAAGTCGCAATATTTTTTTGATCGAAGTCACCAATGTCTATTTGTCACGTGACATAATTACTTTTAAAACGGAAATTCCGAACACGTGTTAGTAGAGTAGGGTTAACAAAAATTAAAAAGACGATTTTCACAAAGTTCTGAAATTGTAATTGGCTTAGTAGTTTACAAAATATTAAAGCTGTATGAATGGAAGAAAGAAAACAGAAAAAAAATCTGCAAAACTGGAGTGTATGTAATAAACACCTCTGTGTCCCCTCCTGGGGTTAAGGCGAAACCGGAAGACAGAATGTATACTGGTCTAAAAGTGTTTGTTTCACGCATAGTTTAACATTACACACATGCATTGCACTATATAATTTTGGTTCAGCCACAGATCAGCGCGACCTACGTCTGAGATATTATTTTTAACGTTTTGAATCTATTTTGAGTTTAGATTTTCCATGTTCTTTAAGATTTGCACAGATGAAATTATAACTTATTTTTTCCGCAAATCAGTTTGTTCCAAAACACAATGATTTGCGTTTTACTATATCGTCTCCATTTGGTAAACGACTAAGCTCAGCATATTTATCGGTGTATTTTTTCTTGTTTTCGTATTTTTTCTGACGATTCTTCTGTGGCGATTTATTTATGTTGTTGTTTGTTACTTACTGTGTGTATCACTTGTGTCTTTTAATTTTGGATGGCCATATGGTCATTTTGTGGGAAAGTAACTGTCCTAATGGCCTTGCTTTGTTTAGGTTTTCATTATGGTCTGGTCGCTTAATGTTTGTGTTTCTTTCCCTTTGGTGTCTTTGGTGGGTGGAGTAAGTTAATTGTATCGATTCCTGATCTTTGTTTTACTTCTACTTTAATCAAACCACTCTTCAAAAATGAAATAAGAGCAATGCGTCTTCGCAGGCATCCACTTCGCAGTCATCCAGGTCCTGTGTAGCTATAATAGCAACGCCTCCGTAAGTGCAGTGCTGTAGAGTCGGTCCTTTCATGCTACGAACTTGTAGTTCTCTGGTAGAATCTCTCTCTCTCTCTCTCTCTCTCTCTCTCTCTCTCTCTCTCTCTCTCTCTCTCTCTCTCTCTCTCTTGTTGTGGGGTTGATCCAAATCTCGCCGACGATGATGATTTCTGAAGCATGTATTCCAAGCTCCTGAATTAAGGCATAACTTTTCTTATTTACTTATTTTTGTTACAATAAAAACAAAAAACATGCTGGTACTTGCTCGAATCGAAGTAGATGTCATTCTAACGTACCCACAATCCGAGCACATATCTCCGCTTGTCACGTCCTAAATGAGGAGCAAAACCAGAGTCACAAAACATGTATATATAACGGGCTTCGATCCAGCCATATGTCCCGGGAAACCTGTACTGTCACTGTGAACCACGCTGTCTTGATAACCTGCTGTGAATTCTTCTACGCAAATACGAACGACCACTTCGCCATTAACTGTAATGAAGATATGCAAATGAAAATAAATACAATGATCATTTTCTAACCAGCTATAACGGGGAGACGAATGTATTGATTTTCTTAATGGTTTATGTAGTTTCCAACAGATTAGCCGTGCCATCTACTATTTCCATCATAAACACTAGTACAATTCTAGAATTTGAAGTGAAGTTGTCTACAATGTTCAGTGATATCGGCTAACAAAGCCCCGTCACTTGCTATTTATGAGCTGAAAACAATACCTAAGTTGCTTAATAAGTAACAGGTCAACAGGCTGTTTTACATATCTATAAAAGATGTGATTAGGATCAAACACCATATATGGTAATGGTATTTTATATGCCGCAAATACATTTCTAATAGCATGTAATAGCTTTCGTATCTCATACACTCTCTGGACACCCGTTTGCAATACAACTGTCCAATGCAAACAGTGATTGTTGGTGCACATAAAACAAACTCAAACAAAGTAGTGTTGGATATTGTCTGATGGTCTATCTCTGTTCGGGCCAAACGGACTTCATCTGTTGGTTTTCTTTTGCTGCAGTAGTTCAGAAATCTGATGCTTTCGAGTCTTTATCGTTGTTTCATCTCTTTAACCGTGTATTGGTTTAAATTCTCGGAGATGCTGACCTGATGAGTTAAAATTCTTCATGCAGACTGAACAAGTTAGTTGTTTAACCTTTAGCCTGCTGTAGGCGACAAGCCCTATCTTTGCAAACAGTGTAGATCCAGATCAGATGGCTTCTGAAGAAGCCATCTGATCAGGATCTACACTGTTTGACATTCAGTTTATGAATATATAGAAATAAATTGCATCAAGTAATCGGATTGGTTCAAAGTCAGAAATGGGTGTGGCTTAATTGAATATTCAGCAGGTTAAAGGTTAAACTACAACAGAACCAGTGGTGACTATTATGACCACATAAAATCCATTTAAGCTCACATCCCCAAACCCCAGCAAACAAATAATGCCTCTTCCTGTGCGGTTCTTCTGTTGTTGTTTAGCATTTTTTTCGTACATGCTTTTCAATGAAATAAAGAGATTTCTCAGTGAAATCGAAAATGATATTGTCACTGTTTCAAATTGTTTGTTTGTTTGTTTGATTTGAGGTTTAACGTCCCCGTCAACACTGTAAAGGTCAATTTGGAGACGTTGCTTCCAATTTTGTGGGACTTTTACCCGACATTGAGATGAAATGACATCTCAAGCCCTGTCGCCCAGTGAAACCAATAGGGTTTATTAGCATGGACGGTCCGCCTCACACCGCGGTTCCTGGACAGGCTTAGATCCTCTAAGTGGTTTACCAGTACTAGTGTGCGAGCCAGATTCAGCTCTGCGTGGAAGCATCATGCAGCCCATATATTTCTTCAAGCCCCTATGGGCGGGGGCTGTATCACTGTTTCAAACAGTTACGGATATCAATTTTAGTCTTCACTGTTTGGGACTACTTTTTTCTTCGAATCAATTTCAGTGGTCAGTCTTTTCCATAAACAGATGATAGAAAACTAATGAATTGTGTTAGAATTCACGCCTAGCATATTCACACGTCACGACAACATTAATGACGTCATTTTGACGCTGACCTCGAATAATTTGTCGCTTAACGTTTGATCATTTCGCAACTTCTTTAGGAAACTACTCTCTCAATTATTTCAGTAATCATGCATAGGCCTAATAATGCCGTCCCAGGCTGTTACTCAGGTGCAGACTTTGAGTTTACACCCAATATTATATACAATAAACACGCTTGAAACCACTAAATTGTCGTGAAACGACCAGGAACGAAGTTAGTTTTATTCGAGGGTGAGAGACGCGATAATCGAAGCTAAATATTGTCGTTTTGAAGCATGTAAGAAACAGAAAATTTGATTTTTTTTTTCAGTGTAAGATCAAATTTATTTCACTCATGAACACCAAAACTGGTATTTTCACCGTGGCTGCGCCACTCGTAAACATACTGGCTATGGTGTTCATTCGATTAGATCTTACAGTGGAAAAAATAAAATATCCTCTATATATTTCGTCTTTGCATGTTTTGTATGTATGAATTGCTAATATCGTTTGATGTTGGCTACAGTACGACACGTATGTACGATGGTGTCGTACATACGATGCTGAACGACTATTTCGTTGCACCCTCTTCGGAACCAAGGTTGTTATATACGACCGTGTAAGAATTTTTATTCTGATGTCGATGGGCAATGTTGTCAGCCTTATAATCTGTGCATAAATTTCGTAACATGGTTTTCTATGGTAAGGGATAGCGCAGATTAAAGGAACTGAAATATTGGCCTGTGGCATACTTTATACAAACTATCTCACTGCAAGCTGACATATATATATGTGAACAAAAAGACATATATTATGCTATTAATGATTTAAATATTATTGGAATGAAGAAATTAAAATGTTTGTGCTGTAGTTTTCACAAAAGAATAAAAAACCAAAGGAGAGCACTCCATTCTAACGAAAAAGGTGTTTCTAAAATAACACATGATCCTGATAATTAAACTGCACAAATTCAAGTTTTTTTTATCGAAAATACAGTCTATAAAGCATTTTGGCATTGCATTTTAATGAATGCCACAAAGATCGAAAATGTATTCCCAAATTGCTATTATGATGGTGAAATTTGGGTTAGAAATGGGATGGAAATAGTCCACACGACGAAATTGGTTTCTATTTGTTTGTTTGACTTGTAGTTTAACGTCCCCGTCATCACATTTGCCGACGTTGCTTCCACTTTTGTGGGACTTTTACCCGACGTTGTGATGAAATGACATCTCCACACGACTAAAACCGATACATTACGAAAAGACGTCTATACAGGCGGTTCTAACGAGTACCCACAATCTAAATTTTAGAGCAGAAATAAGAAAAATAAGGCATACCCCTGTAAACCCCAGTTTTACTATATAAAAGTGGACCCATAGGGGCTTGTAGAAATATATGGGTTGCATGATGCTTCCAGGCAGAGCTGAATCCGGCCCGCACACTAGTACTGGTAAACCGCTTAGATCAAGCCTGTCCAGGAACCTCGGTGCGAGGCGGAACGTCCATGCTAATAAACCATATTGGTTTCATTGGGCAACAGGGCTTGAGATGTCATTTCATCTCAGTGTCGGGTAAAAGCCCCACAAAATTGGAAGCAACGTCTCCAAAATGACCTTTACAGTGTTGACGGGGACGTTAAACCTCAAATCAAACAGGAAAAAAATATAAAAGTGGGGTTCAAGAGGGTCAAAATTATATAGGCGTGTTTTTGTGATGTCTGTCCGTTCAACGTAAGTAGGAAAAGGAAACCATTCAATCAATGCAATAATACGAATGATTAAAAAAATCCTATGTATCGCCAAAGGACACTGACGTGTTTGTATAACTGCCAGTCTTTAGCTTCAATGCTTGCCTCTTCAACATCATCGTCATCATCGATTTCTCTGTCCTGGTTGTCCCTCCCATTTTCGAAATCACCGCATTTGTACGAACGTACAGAGTAGACCGGCTTTGTGACATTTGCAGCGACCTCTACTGCAGCCTGTCTTACATATTCAGCTTACCAATCTTATTAGCGCTTGGTCCTGTTTCATCGTAGTAAATTTTAATTGTCACTTCTCCGTCCTTCAGGACCAATCCCATGGCATCTGGGCTCGATATTTTGCAATCATTTCTGAATGCATTTCTTCAAAACGCGGCCTGATAGTTCGCTCTCCCCGTGTGCTTTCCAAATGCATTTTTCGTTGGTGGCAGACTACATGACTGTGAGGTCTTGCTACAAAAACATTTGTTGCGAACACCGTGAACGCCACAACCAGAGCAGCCATACAAAGAACAAACGAGTTCTTCGCATGCTTCGTATTGTTCTTCAGTCGGTGTGAAATGTCTTTCCAACGAGTTTCATGCAATCACACACTACAGTATCTTTCTGCACAATTCCAGAATCAAGTTGTTCCCCTGTCCGGAAAAAATGCGCTTGTTGTATCACATATTGTAAAAGCATGTAACGCTGGAAGTGCTTCTATCGCAGTGACATCAAAACAACGTGTCCGTTGTTACGAACCAATCAGGAACAACACATTTGCTCGAAGGGGACACTACATGTGCCAGTAGTATACACAATGAGGGTTCTGGAACAATCCCAACCCCCACACTGTAGGGCCACCCACCCCCCAGGTCGGCCCCACCGAGTGGGGATGCCGAGGCTAATTTTTTTTTCATCCCCGCAATACTGTGGGGCCCACCCCCACCCTCCGGGTCGGCCCCACCGAGAGGGGATGCAGGAGAATAAAGTATTTGTTTGCCTGCCATATCGCATGGCCAACACGTGACCAGCCTGCGCTCGCCAACAGCCCAACCGGGCGGGGTGTGTTTGTATTAGAGAATTGTGGGCGACACAATAGTGGTAGTAACAAGGTAGGAAGAACAGAACCACTACTATGCACAAACTGTGGAGTGTCGGTGAAAACACACCGTCTACTTTGTATGCAATGTGGTGTTAAATCAGTTATTACCATAAATTTCATAAACAGGAATCGAAGGACTCAAAAAGAGTTTAGACGACTATCTGCTATTTCTATCTAGTATGGTTAAAAAAAGTTTAGATGTTTATATTCTAACTTATTTGCTATAAGAGAAGTGTTAGTATATAGGTAATGTCCAACAAAAATGCGGAAAGATTTTCTACTGTATTTCCTACTAGAGAATTGTTAGTATATAGGTAAAGTTAAATATACAGTAACATGCCTACTATGGATGAATACATAGAGCAGTTACTGGCAGAAATACCTGATAATAATTCGACTCTCCATCATGTGGTTCCAAACATCTTGGATGAGCCTATCCAAATTCTGTCAAAGGGCGCTTGTTAAAACCCTTACAGCCTGAAAAATATCGACCTACCCCACCACCACACAAAAAGAAGGCCGCCAAGAGAAAGGCCATTGAGGGGGAATTTGACCCTATCTCCCGCAAGAAAGTCCTGAGATCTGTGAAGGAGTATCAGGATGAAATCCTGGACTTGTTTACATCTGCTGAGCAGATAAAAGAAAAAACTACTCTTCAGTCAGACCCCATGGGTTATAGGCGACTTCTTGAGGGGCTAGGAGATGGACGTGCCTACCAATAATCCTTATAGTGCAGACCCAAGGACTTTCCTCGAGGCTGTGGTGCCCCAAATCAGTAGCAAGCTCGAGGAAGAGATTGAGGTGGTGTGAAGTTCCAGTTGGCTCTCAAGATTCAGCTTCGGAAGGACAACCCAGACGGTAGTGAGGAGTACACAATCCCCGTTCTGCTTCACAAACAGGAGGCCCTTCTCCAGGCCAGCGAAATCAAGGGGGTTCTCGATAAAACATTCCCACAGATCCAAGAAACACTCGAAAAGTGGACACAGAGAGGGTCTGGCTGGGTTGTAGATCTGGTACAGACCCTTTGGCTGGACATTGCCAGATATCAGCCTCTTCGGGGTAGGTCCTACATTCCACTCCCAGCAGAATTAAGATATAAGAAAGGCACTGGTTAACATAAAGAACACGGACCAATACTGCTTTCGATGGACGCTCCGAGCGGCTCTGGCAAATCCGCCACCACCACATAACCCACAGAGACCAAGTTGGTATCCTACCAATGATGGTCTGAACTTTGAAGTGATTGTTAGTCCCACACCAATCTCACAGATTCCAAAATTTGAGCGGCAGAACAACCTAGCCATCAATGTCTTTGGCTGGGACAAGGGTATCATCATACACCGCCTCAGCAAACAGCCACAAGAAATACCAAGGATCAACCTATTGCTGATTGAAAAGGCCGGTAAATTCCACTACACCTGGATCAAGCACTTCAGTCGCCTCTTATTTGACCAGAGCAAACACAGTAATAAGAAGCACTTCTGTGAGCGATGTCTTCATGGATACACGTGAAAAGATCTGCTTGAGGCCCACAAGCTTGAGTGCGAAGGCATCGGCCAGACGGCTGTCCGGGTGGAGATGCCAGAGGAGGGTAAGAACAAGCTCACCGACCAGAACCAACACAAGCAGCAACCAACCCCATTCGTCATCTATGCAGACTTTGAGGATCTCACCACCAAGATCGAGGGCCCCGAACGCGATCCTAAAAGTAACACCCAACAAACACAACACCATGAGACTTGCAGCTACTGCTATATCGTGGTGCAGTGTGATGGAACAACAAAGCCGCCTGTCGAGTATCGCGGCCCAAATGCAACAGAGCACTTCTTAAAAATCACTCCAGGAGGAGGATCGAAAGATTAAGAGCGTGCTAGCCAACCCTAAAAACATAAGGATGGCACGAAAGGACTAGCAGGCCCATAACAACGCCGCGAATTGCTATATATGCGAAAAACCGCTAAACGGTGACTCAGTCCGCGACCACCGTCATATCACGGGTAAATATCGAGGGGCAGCTCACAACGCCTGCAACCTTAAGCTGAGGCTAAGCCCAAAGACCACCGTTATTCCTGTGGTGTTCCACAACCTCAGAGGGTACGACTCCCACCTGCTCATGCAGGCCATCTCGAAGGTCGAAGGTAGAGTTTCCTGCATCTCCAACAACAGAGAAAAATATATTTCCTTTTCTCTCGGACAGCTTCGCTTTATCGTCAGCGCCCAGATCCTGCTAGCTTCCCTTGATAAACTGGTGGCGGCAAATAAACCAGCAGCTTTCAAGATCACATCGTTCTACGAGCCAGACAAGCAGAGGTTTGAGCTATTAACACGAAAAGGTATCTACCAATATGAGTATATGGACTCCTTGGATCACTTCGTTGAGACCAAGCTCCCTCCGAAAGAGGTATTCTAAAGCAAGCTCGCCGACGAGCACATCAGCGACAACGAATACGCCCACGCGCATAGAGTATGGGAGATATGTGGGTGTAAGACCCTGGGGGACTACCACGACCTCTACAATCGCACAGATGTTCTCCTGCTGGCTGATATCTTCGATGAATTCCGTAAGACCTGCCTGATACAGTACGGTTTAGACCCAACGCACTACTACACAAGCCCGGGGCTTTCGTGGGACGCCCTTCTCAAGAAGACAGGAGTGGAGCTCGAGCTACTCACAGATTACGACCAACATCTATTCATCGAGAAGGGGATGCGTGGAGGTATCTCAATGGTCTCAAAGCGCTATGGTAAGGCAAACAATCCTCAGGTTGAGGATTATGACCCAGAAAAGCCTAGTAGCCACATCCTATATCGCGACGCAAACAATCTCGACGGTCGGGCTATGAGCCAGGCACTCCCCACCTGCGGCTTCCAGTGGGTTGATGTATCGGGACTCGCAGAAACCATTGCAGAACTACCCGCAGGCTATATCCTGGAGGTAGATATGGAATATACAGCAGAGCTGCACAAGGCACACAACACCTATCCGCTAGCACCAGAGCGCCTAGTGGTCAAGAAGGAGTGGATGTCGGAGTACCAGCGCGAACTTCTCGATGGAGCTTTGGGGGGAGCACCTACAGAGGTTGAGAAGTTGGTACCCAACCTTCGCAACAAGGACCGTTACGTGCTTTACTATCGGAATCTCCAGCTTTACCTCTCTCTGGGCATGCGGCTGACCAAGATTCATCGCGCCCTCCGGTTCCAGCAGAGCCCCTTGATGGAGCCCTACATCCGGATGAATACTGAGCTCCGGAAGAAGGCCACCAGCGACTTCGAGAAGGATCTCTACAAGCTAATGAACAATTCGGTCTTCGGCAAGACGATGGAGAGCCTCCGCAGGCCTGTTGACGTCAAGCTGATCCGCGCCAACGAGGAAGATAAACTCAGACGCCTCATCGCAAGCCCCGCCTTTGATAGAGCCACCATCTTCGACGACGACCTGGCGGCTGTCCAAATGCATAGGAGTCGTCTTGTGCTCAATCGCCCGGTGTTACGTGGGGATGAGTATCCTAGACCTCTCGAAGACCCTGATGTATGATTTCTATTACAACCAGCTCCAGAGGCAGTACGGGGACCGCTGCCATCTGCTCTACACAGACACCGACAGCCTCCTCCTGGAAATCCAGACAGAGGACGTCTACGAGGATATGGCCAAACATCAGAACCTCTACGACACGACCGACTACCCGAAAGACCACCCACTGCACAACACAGAGAAAAAGATGTTGGGTAAGATGAAGGACGAGTCCACCGGGCAGCCAATTGCCGAATATGTGGGCCTGCGGCCGAAGATGTACTCCATCCTCCAGGCATCTGGAAAGAACATCAAGAAAGCCAAGGGTGTGAGAAAAGCAACTGTCAAGAAGCGCATCAGGCATGAGCAGTTCAAAGAGGCTCTCTTTGAGAAGCAAACCTTCCGCCATGGCATGGATGTTCTTAGGTCGGAGCGTCACCGCATCTACGGGCAGCATCTCAACAAGGTGTCGCTGTCGCCCTTCGATTCCAAGCGTTGGATCGCAGAAAACGGAGTTGACACACAGGCTAATGGTTACAAAGATTACATCACACAAAAAGAGATGGACGCGTTCGTTGAGGAACTGGGACGGTCCATCCAAAGAACTCTGAAATCATAGGATAAACGATGGCTCCCAATAGATATCTAACCCAGGAGCCGGCAACTACAGCCCCCCCCCCACCCCCGAACCTCGAGATACTGCAGGCGAAAGTTCCCAGACCAAGGACCACTGAAGTAGGACGTAAACCAAACGGATGAATTGTCACCCGGTGGATGAATCGAGCTTAGCGCTTGAGAACCCCATCCGGGGGAAGCTGAGTGTCCGGTGGCACAACAAGAAGTTCTTTGCGCTCAAAACCGCGCTGAGGTCCACCCTGCAAGTAATACATCACGGGCTCATCAGACTTGGTGACTGTTCGCCCGAGCCGATGCACATCCAGGGACCATATGGGTTCAGTCGCTCGCCAGCGCCCCTCTTCAAGTTCGCCAGGCTGGAACAAATAACTAACGCCGACGCCGGAGGGGATTATTGTCTCCTCGAGACCAACAGGACGACCAGAAACTACAGAAGAGGGCTTTTGTGCCACCGATCGCGCCCGTATGGCCTCAGAGGGCTTTTTGCCGGTCAGTCGAGTGACCTCACCATTCAAGGGTGTCACAACGGCAGGCAACCTTTTCACCCACTCTGTAGACCGCTGACTAGAAGTGAGTCGCATCTCCTGAGCATACTGGTGCCGTAAGAGCCGCTCAGCCAAGGTACGATTGAAGCGCTCAACAATGCCCTGGTCCCGATGGATTTCAACCCGACAGCGCCGAACCCGGACAGAGTTCTTTGCCAACAGCTGGCTGACAGAGCCCATGAACTCACGACCGGGGTCGACCTGGAGCAATTTGGGTCACCTTAACGGGCCTCGCCTGAAGATGCGAGACAAAGCTTCAGCAGCCTCTTTGGCTTCTCTAGGTGCCAGAGCCTCAGCTTCTTTGAAGCGTGAGGCTACATCAACCACGGTAAGGGCGTATTTGTACGTGCGCTTGTTCGCTTTGCGAACACGCACACGGTCGTGTAGCAGAAAGAGCAGGTCAGCTTGATGGACCTCGTTCGGCTTGGTGATGTAAAATTTGGTCGTGGAACGTGCTGCGGAGCGCGAGGTAGATCTGCCAGATGGCCTGCTTCTTCAACCAAGCTCGGGCCTCATCTTCTGAGGTCTTAGCCGCAAAATACAGTTTCTTTATGGCCTCAAGACCCCTCCAGTAACCCTTAGGGCTGTAATAAATATCCGCAAGGCGCCGATCCATGTATATATTATTGCTTTGTTAGCATTTGGTCTCTAACGGAAACAACTACTTTTCTAGGCAGCCTGCACTCTTTTAAGCTCGCCAGCAAGAAATATTCAGGTGCCACTGTGACCAGCTTTGTCTAACTCTTCCAACAGCTTGGTAGGAGCCGTCATTAACGCCTCGTCTCTCCCACGTTGAAACAACTTCTTTTTTTCCCCTCCTCCGACAAACCAACAGTATGTTTCTGGCGCTGATTGAACTTCTCGATTTCACACAGAATCAGGCGAAATTCCGTTTCAGATATATTATCGTCGTTCAGCGCGATAGAAATACGGTCGGCGATTGAGTTTAGCTTCGACTCAGCCAAGTTACGAATCTCGTCGTGTTTTTCGGCTTTTGTTTGGAGTTTTCGTCCAATACATTTTCCACCAACGCCAAGCAACCAACACACAATCGCCCCAGCCCCAAGGCCAATGGCGACCGGCGTCGCGATGATAGTTGACAAGAGCCCGACGCCAGAAGCATCCAGCCCTACGCTAGTTGCAGGAAGCGTGGTATCAATCCCATCAACAACAATAGCCCCGCGCCGGTACTTCTTGTACAGCGAGGCTCTAAAGTTTCGTTCTTTTTCGAGACGGAATTTGACCTCGGCCACGTGCTGAAGGCGGTGTTTGTCTCCGGTTTCAAGTCCTGGGTAGAGGCCCATCGTGTACTACCCCTCGAGCTGGGTGGGTTTAAATAGACTACTGGCTAATAATAACTATAGCTTGGTCTGCTGTGAGCGCACCGGGCGTAAATCGCAGCCTTTTGAGAGACACTGGGCCTATAAAAATATTATGTATATCTAAATTACGGTATTCAACTTGGTGTTAGATTCCTTCAAGAGCGAACTGCACTCGAGGCGTTTCTTGAACTTGTATATAAATCCCAACTTCTTTATCAGCATTTGCTTTACTCCACTTGAGCCGGGTAACACATCAACAAAGTCGCCGGGTCTATCTCCGAGAATTAGATCAAGGATGATCGATGATGTTGGCAAGTTCATACCAATGATTCCCGCTTGGGGGAATTCGAAGACTATTCTCAGGATTCCCTGCCGGTTGTTGCTTGTCTTCAGCACATTATCTTCGGAAACGACAATGTTCTTCGTCCCGGGGAGATACAAGCACAGTCGAGTGCCACTATTCACTACCTTCCTAACTTTGTGCTGCTTTCCAGTCACAACGTACGGAGACGAGATTTGTATGTCAATAAGCCACCCTGTTTATTGGACGGGGTCTGCAAAAGCAACCCACTTGCTCCCAGTGAAGGCCAGCGTATGAACCCGCTTTGGAACGGCATGTGAGAGATCACCGAATGTCAATGACCCCGGTTGGGCAACCTCTTTCCCTCTGTAGACCCCATCAGAGAGCTGGAAGGCATACAAGCGATCTTCCTTCCCGTCCTCATCAAACCCTCAGTGTCACCAAGATCAGCCAAAGCCACCCCAGGGCATTTTCTAACCCCACCGGGGCCGCTTGCGTCAACCATTCCTTATATGTAGGGTTGCGCTCATATACTCGAATGGTAACATCTCCCCGTTGGTGTCTCTAAGTGAGATAGTTAGCTGTGAAACAGGCTCTGACGACAACCTTTTGTACTGTAAGACAGGAAATGATTCAATTCTACCAGATCCACACTTTTCGTTCTCGACAGGGACAGATCTAAGCAGTGTAGAGGGTCGACCGTTATGCAGATTGTCTGAAGTACTTAATTCAGCAAGATGAAAGTAGACCTCACGATGGACGGCCAGCTTGTGTAGCTTCTTTGCAGTGAACGTCTTGGTGCGGCCTCCTTCCAAGTGATGGCCATTGTCATTGATCAGCGCCACGGGAGGGGGTTTGAAAGTATTGTCGGAAAAGCCTAAGATATTAGCTAATTCGAGATTCATTGTTATAACTTCTCTGGACTTTACCGTTAATTGCAGTAGGCCAGACGGTTCTTCTAGAGTGAGTTCGGCGTTCAACCGCTGAAACACCTTTTCGTTCAACTCACAGACGTTATAATACCCGTCAGGTATTGTTTTTTCAGTCTTTTTATTTGAGACCTTATTGTTCCTTTTCACCGTGCATATGTTGTACCACCAGTGATAATACGTCAACTCGCAGAGAGCAATCTCTCGCTCACCCGCAAACAGGGTCCGGGCAAGCTTGATTGGCACATCGTTTTGAACGTCAGTGAGTGTGATGTACATAATAGTAAAATTTGAACAACACCAGAATGGGTATGGATACAAAGGTGTTTACGGTTAATAGCTCGGCAAAATATCAGGCAGGCGGCCATTTCAAATATAAAGAGTCAGCAGCAGGAGAGCCCATCCTAGTCATAATGGTCGACGATAAGGGCAGTCACTTCCTTTCCAAGTACCCGGACGTCTTCGCCGATTATCAAAACCCTCCGCTTACCGGGGATGTCACTATGGCAAACAAGGCGCGGGACAACTGGGTGGATACTCTCTTCAGCTGGTGGCAGTGCGAGCTGAACTTTGCGGTTTGGTGCGCAACCGCCGGATGTGGTGTTTCATTCCAAGACCATCTCCAAATAGAGGAGCCCCTTCATGCAAGCCTGTATTGCTTTCATGTCTATTATACGACGAGGCGTCTGCTTGAGGAGCTAAAAGTCACCCTCCCTGGGGACAAGTCCAATTCGATAACCACTATGATCTAATTCATAGTTCGATAACCAGTATGATCCAGGGCCTACAAGCGGCTTCGCCGTTTCACCTGAAACGGATTGGGGGCAGAAGTTAGATCACGGGTATCAAGGCCTCGGATCTTTTGTTGGTACCTTCATAACCCCGGGGAAATACCCCTTGTTTCACCCGAAGGACTCCATACGTAATAACCGGGATATTTCAAAAGCGTGGGCGATGTTCATTCTAGATAAATCAGAAGGGTTCACGGAAGCGGGTGTCGAGCCCCTCAACGACTCGATTCGGACTTACGTTTGGGCAATCTTGGGAGCGCAAGCTCAGACCCACTCCAACAGTTTCAAGGTCGGGACGGGGTTCGACGCCCAAAAGCAGTTTACGGCGAATCTCGAAGACGCCATCGCCTCATCCGTCGACATCCCCAGCAGCATCGATCGCTATCAAAAGACGTTGCAATATGCATCCACACCACTGGATTGCGTCTGCGGGAGAGCGCTCTACTTGATGCCGAGCGACATGGCACTCCTACCCCGGCAATGTCCAAGATTATAATAACCAAATCCAAATAGCGGGGTCAGACGCTGCCATCGGCCACAACCCAGGAATAAACAAGGCAGCACTGATCAACTCTGCCTGTAAAGTCGAAAGGACATTCCAGGGGAAAACTGCCTCACCTGCCGGGACCGTTCCGCAAGTACTCGCAGGGCCACCGCCCGAAGGGTGGCCTACGTCTGCCGCGGTTGCTCCGCCAGCAGACTGGAAATCCGGTCTCGACCATGAAGAAGAAAAAAAACAGCTCTCATAGTCGCAGGGATTGCACTCGGCCTAGCGGCGCTTTGGTTGGTTGAGAGGTCGTGATAACCAGTCCCGTGCAGCCACGAGAAGAAGGGCCCCCACGCCGATTACCAAGACCTACAAATTATCTGCGAGCCATGAAGCGGCCTTCCCTAGCGTGCTCAAGATCCAGGAGACGATGGACCCGATGATTCCGGGCAGGACAGCCGCGGCCTTGCCGGTCAAATTGGCCAATGCACGACCGAGGGACTGTAGGTGCTTTTTTACCCACTCCTTGACCCCGCCCTTACCGGATGGCTTTGGAGCCGGAGCCGGTACACTCCCCCCGCCGCCGGTTAGCGCAAGCACTAGGGTCGAGATTGCCATCCCAATCGCTGTTAGGATGCTCACGATGGTAATTCCCTGCTCGCGGTAGAGGGTGCGAATGCGCTCAGCCAGTTTTTTTGTCTTCATGAAGGAGCCGCCTGAACGTCTCACGGATTCTGTTAGTCTTGAACCGGAGAGCTTCTTTGTTCGTAGAGAGGGCTTCGAGCCTCGACTGTCTTTCGATTTCGATGTCAGAGAGCTTGCCCTCCAGTTTTCTGAGTCGGTCTTGAATCTCCTGCTGCATCTCGGGGTCGTCCGTTTCCGTCAGTTTCTGCCGCTCCCTGACCAAGCGTTTTTCATCTTGGGATTTTCCCTCGTCGACCTTTGACAGCTTCGCCAGGTTGTTCGCCAACTCATCTCGGGTTCGAGTCATGGACTTTTCAAGCTCAGCGAGCTCTCTTTTGGCCTGGGTGACCCAAGAGGTGTCGATAGGCTGATCATCAATTGTCTTCAATGCGGTCTCGACATCTCCTGTTGTTTGAATAACGTCGTGGGCTACGCCGGGGAGCTCTGTCATCTCGACGGATTAAATGTTTTTTGGGAGGGTTTCCTCTGCTTTTTGGAGTGCATCCACAGCCTCTTTGTTGAGACGCGGCATATTCGATTTATAGTCAGTGAGCCCCAGTGACTGCCGAATTGCATTTACACCCCCTGTTCCATATCTCGAGGCTAGTGTGGACAGAGCCAGAAACCGGAATCCTCCCCTTGTCGCAGCGATAGGAATCATTTTGTCGCCGGGGGTCCAATAGTGTTTTACCATCGTCATCAATCCCAAACTGATCACAGTCGACACTACCTTCGAGGCGCAACCCCTTTTAGGCACGGTTCACGTCTTTGTAGAAAGTATCGACCAGGCGCCCCTCCTAGTCAGAAAGTGCTGTCCGTCTTAACTCGCCTCGCAGGTTCTGAAGATTGTCCCCGGCCGCCCGTAGTCCTTGCTCGACGTCAGGTGGTGGGTCCATAACAGCGTCTGGCAGGTCGGACACATCATAGGCGGCGTCATCATAGTCGGCGTCATCATAAGGGTCGGGCCAGTCTTCGAACGGTGGGTTTTCAAAGTCAGCCATTTTTATGTAATAAGTATGTGCATTTGAAGGTTGTCGCGCGTCTTTAAAACAGACTTTGTCGAGTGTTAACGAAGCTGACACCATGCCATCAAGTAAGTACGGACGAAAGCTTGATCCCTACCGGTGCCTCCGCGAACCCCTTGGGGTGAAAGGGGTGAGACAATCGGTGTCGATAACTAACAGCCCCAGCACGATCGGCCCGAACCAGCAGCTTCTCGTTCGATTCCCCAACCTCGGCAAACATGATGTCATCGTCCCCGGGACCGCGAGATTGGCCTTCACGATCACGCTGGGCTTCACGATCACGCTGCACAGCGAAGATGCTAATCGGACCTTGGTTCAGAACATTGGCCGCGCCCTCGTGAAAAAGACCGTCATTAAAATTTCGGGAAATGAGGTCCTCAGCATCGACTACAGTGATGTGTACCACTGCTACCGCGATATCTGGAGGACGGTTTCAGAGAGGAAAAATGGCCAGTACCAAGGCACTGATACGTCGGAAAACCAAGATACGACGAGGATCCGAACCAATGCTGGGAACAAAGATGAGTTCTAGCGGACAAAGCCGTTGCCGATGCTTTCGGCAATCGTTTCTACATCCAACTGGACTTCGAGCTACTCGAAAGCCACATGCCATTCTACCAGAGTGCGCTGGGCGACCGACTCGAGTTTGAGCTCACGTTCAACGACTACATTCGTGTGATCCAGGCCACAGATAGAGGTGCCTCTTTCGACATTGGAAACATTTGTCTTGAGTATGACATGGTCACCCTGCCAGAGCTGCCCCAAATGATCAACAACCAGTACAGAAGCCGCATTTCAATCCTGTACGACAGGGTACTGCGGCACCGCAAAATCGGTAAAGACAAGAGCGACACCCTCTGGAATATCAATCCCAACGTGCTCGCCCGCAGCATGAAGGGCATCCTGATGCTCTTTGAGAACGAAGGCGCGCAACAGCCCTTCGCTCGCGACACAGAGGTTTTCTATATCCCGAAAATCGCCATGGTCGAGGTCACCATCGAGGGGATCCCCAACCAACTCTTCAGCCAAGGGATGCGCTCTTAAGAGATGTTTGATGAAGCGAGGAAGCTCTTCTCAGCCGGTAGCAAGCGACACCCTGAAGTGGCAACGGTCGAAAAAGACCTTGCCCTAGCCGACGTCAGCCTTGCAGAATACCTCACCAGCAAGTACGCGCTGTGGCTTGACCTCAGGACAAGCGACGACGACCGGCTCCACGGCTCCGGCAGGTGGATAGAGAATACCAGCGAAGGTGTGACCATCCAGATAACGAAAAGAGCCGAGGCTGCTGGTGCATTGAACATCTACCTCTACGTCATCATGGATGCACAGCTTAACATTGAATATGGCCGGTTCGACTCAACGATCTATTAATGTTCCTGAGGAACGATTAATAAATCTCCTACCGCGCACGGCCCATTCGGCGACAATATGCGGGCAAACGGGATGCGGAAAAACCGTTTTTGTCCTCGATCTGCTCGAAGGCTTCTACCGGGAGTTCTTTCGACAAATCGTGGTCCTCTGTCCCACCATAAAGTATAATAAAACATACCAGCGCCCATGGATTTGGACCGATCCTGAGGTCTACGTTCTAGACCCCGGCGAGCGCCTTCACGATTACCTGCGAGCGTTTTACCAGGTGTTTATGGGCGAGCCTACCTTATATATCATCGATGACTGCTCAGCCACGAAGGCTTTGACGAAAAAGAAAGACGTGCTGTCAGAGCTAGCGTTCTCGGGCCGCCACGCCGACCAGAGCGTTTAGGTGCCCAACCAAAATTACAACTCCGTCCTGAAGGACTTGCGCGAGCAGACGCGCTGGGTCTGTTTGTTTCACTGCAAGGATCGTGATTTATTCGAACACTGCTTGCGCGAGAATGACGTGATCTCCACTCGAGAACAGCTTTCGTCGGTGAGGCAGCAGTTAGCCGAGACAAAACATGCTAAGCTTTTATTAAAGACAGACCAACCAGCTGCTTATATGGTGTTAAGTAATGTACGAAGTAACTGAAAGACTGTTAATCACAGTCCTTGGCGCGCATCTGGCACTGCTGTTCTTTATTGCTAGGCAGTATGTTTACATTACTCGGATGTGTGTTAACACACACGCAAGCTTCTGCCAGCACTTTGGACACCATATAAGACTGGTCCGCCATCTCGCAATGAATCGCAAAGCAATAGCTATGGACTGTGACGAACTGATCGATTAGCTGATAAGAACGACAGAGCAAAGGCAAAACGCTGAAGCTCCAACCGCGGAAGGAACGTCAGCGACATCAGACGGCCATGAGTCGCCGCTCATCGAGGAACGGATGCAAAAATACCGTGAAAGGCTCGCCGAATTGGCGGAGGGAGGCCAAGCCAAGCAGCATGGACTAGTGGTCCATGGGAAGATCCTCACTGCAGTACAGATCGACGCTCTGGACAAAAGGGAAATCGAAAAATTTTACGCCCGCTATAAAACAAGGCTTGGGGCAGCGATGGCGAAGACGCTGAGGTCTACAGCGCTCCAGCTTTATGCGGGGCTGGCATCTAGGTTTCTCCCGATACCGGCCGAAAACCAACCTGGTCTTATTGCTGACCTCGAGGGCGACCCGTTTGTCGGACACGCACTTAGCAGTGCTACCTGCGAGCTCTACCATCGCTATGGCATGTACTTGGCGCCGCTAACTGCCGCGCTTACTACAGTAAAGCACTGTCGATTTGGACATCAATGCCCTCTTACCATCTATGACATAAACGATGTCGGAGAACGAGCAGATTGTAGCGGAGCAACAGGAGAACCAAGAGCCAGCACAGAGTCCGGCAGACAGAGTTACGACCCCCAAGATTTTGCGAACCTACACGGTTAAGGATCCGTAAAAGGTGGCGGCCGGGCGTGCTGGAGCTGTTGCCAGAAAGGCCAAACAGGAACGGCTGCTCGAACAGCTTCGGACGGCAAAAGACTCATTTCGTCCACCAGTCAGCGCAGCTGATGTCAGTATTCCTCCAAAGGAAGCGGTCTCAAAGGAACCGTCACGCAGTTGTGAAGCTCACAACCATGTACTAACCGACTGGACCCCATGGATCATTGGGGCTTGTCTTACGGGCGGTGCACTCATGTTTCTTCTGCGCTTGCGCGCCACACAGGCGGTACAAACGCCACAAGTGGCAGCCCCTGTTGTTGTTTCGCACGCTAAGCAACCACAATTAAAGACAAGCCCAGACCCATTCTATATGGAGTGAAGCCCGTTGCGTAGCAATAATGACAACCCCGGCAACTGATGATAAAATTCTTGTCAACGCGCTCTACCATAGCGCAGTCGTCTGTGGCATCGCTGTGGGATACGCCCGGCTTGGTAAGATAGCGATTGGGGGGAGCCCCCCGAAACTAGACTTCATACCCCGCGATGTGGGCATGGCCATAGTTGACGTCGCTCTCGCCATGGCAACCAAAGACATGCTAATTAAGCAGGGGCTGATACCTGCTGATATCATGAAGTAATGGCAAGTATTACTATGCTCGTTGGCGGTGCCCTGGTGAACGCTCTGACGTTCTCCGCATCGAACTTCTTGTTCTCCATGTTGAAGAGCTCTGGCGTGGACGAAGAACGCATGCGACATGATGAAGCGGTCGAGCAGTTACAGGCTTCACAGCGGAAACGGACCGAGCGTATTGATTTCATCACCGAGGAACTCCGCCGCCAGGGGCACGCCGTTTGAACTTTCAAAGACGTCGATGACGCGATGCGCCTGTATGCGCAGTTCGCCGGGAAAAATGTCAGCCTTGCTGACCTGGGCCCCGAGCCCCAGCTCTCCGACTTTTACCAAGCGAGTGACGACCAGAAAGAACGCGAGATTGCCTTCATCATCTTGGAAATTGGTGTGACAGGCTTCGCGGCATACAAACTGGCCTCATTCCGATCATGAGTTTTGTCTTTAGGATGAAATGGGCACAACAGAGTGGTTAGTACGGAATGGGCACAATCAATTGGCTGATCAGTGTCTTTAGGATGAAATGTGTTACAACCGACTATGTAGGACCACAGCTGGCTGGTTACATCTGATCCGGTGTCTTTCGGACGAAATGGGTACTTGTTAGTACCGAATGGGTAAACAGGCTGATCAGTGTCTTTAGGATGAAGAGGGTATTGGTTAGGACTGAATGGGCACAACTGGCTGGCCAGTGTTTTTAGGACGAAATATGTACATCACTTGCTTGTAAGCGATCAATTACTTCTTTCAAGATTACTATTATAAAACAAATACGCAGTAGAAAAGTTTGTATTGATCGGGATTAAATAGGTTAGTCTGACAACAGGAAATAAATTAATGTAAAATATCAGAAATTATAATTTCTCAGGATTGAAGTGATAAAACAAGAATAATAGAAAAATAACAGATAATTATAATAACATGAAAATTTTAAGATGAAAAAATTGTGATATTTTTCTTATTTCTGCCTAAAATATAGATTGTGGGTACTCGTTAGAACCGCCTCATCGAGGCGGTTCCAACGAGTAACCAAAATCTATATTTAAGAGCAGAGATAAGAAAAATAAGGTTCCCCAAGCCAACCCCAGTTTTACTATATAAAAGTTGGGTTCGAGGGGGTCAAAATTATATAGGCGTGTTTTCATGATGGCATGTTAAAAACAAGATTTAACGGACACTTTCGTAGTATGAGTAAGCCAAAAAAATGACACTTTCCTGTACCGTCATTTAAAACATACGGGTCATTCTGTAAATGATATGTCTGTATAAAAGTGGAAAAATTACTTTGATATAAATTCACCAGCTAGATTTAAAATTATTAAATGGCACGAAACTGAATTGAAATGGATTGAATTATTACAGACGCCTTGTCCTTTAACGGTACTAGCTAGCCCCCATAATGTATGATAGGAAATATAATATATACCCCTGCATACCACCAATTTTACTATACAAAAGGTGGTTTAAGGGGATCAAACTTATATATGTGTGTCAAAAGGTCAAATATCAATATACTTCGAATAAGTCAATTTTATAGATTTTGATATTAAACTTTGCAGAAATAATGAATAATAAAATATGTGTAAAACATATTGAACCGGATTTCAGCAGTGGACCTAGGGTCATGACCGCGTTGTCGGTCATAGGGTGAAAGTGTTAAAAAATCAGTTTTCCGGAACACTGTAACGTGGCATATCGGTTCTTGAACCTGAGGTCAGATTGGCGCCCTGGGGGCGGAGTCAAAAGGTCAAATGTCAATAAAATTCAATTAAAAGTATATTTTGTTATTTGGTATATAGTCCCTGTGAAGAAAGCGTTGAGGTTTGAGATGACATCCCATGGTCTGCGCGTTCTAGTCTTCTTTACCATAGTGTTTAGTCATGTAACAGACTTCAACACTCGTAAAAACTTATTAATTGCTTTACATTTTAAACAGGGTTATCTTTTATCATAAACTTCGAAAAGAGTTTTGTAAGTTTTATAGACGTAATCTTTATTAAGTTTCAAAATTCAATGTTGGAGCATAGTTATCGTTAACGCGGCTGATGTTAGGGGAATGTGTGGCGGCCGTAAAATGTCTCCCTGTCCTTCATCATAGTGTAGTTTATATTTTCTCGTTCTTTTGACTCATTGGTTCCGTTGTGGAATTTCGAACATATAACAACGTATCTGATGACACCGAAACTAGCTAGTCTGGCACAGAAAAAACTTGTACACCCCATGCTTTTTCGTTCTGTGATGTATTCCTTGGTTCCAAAGGATAGCAGTATCTTGGAGCATATTTAAATCTCGTCCTCAAGAAGGCCTATCGGATCCCGATTTTTGGTGACTTAGTAGACGAGGGTCGTCCAATAAGTATCTGGCCTTATCTACTTAGAATCACGCATGACTTCTTCTTTTTCAAACGTTTTCACCACCCAGCAATAAACACTCCCTCCATCGATTGTCCCAAGCTGAAGGTTTCTGTAGAACCCAGGGTCTTTTGGGTCATTCCACCCTCCAACTGCTGCTTTAAGCTCTTCATCTGACTGAAAGTGACGTCCGAGCAATTCGTTCGTCAAGTTCGGAAACAAAACGTATTCACTGAGTGCCTGATAAAGAGAATAGGATGGATGGTGTTAGGCTTTGAAACCGTTCCTCTTCATTGCGTCCATAGAAACTTTGCAAGTACGGAAGCTAGCATTCTTATGTTGCTACAACACACTTTTTGTAGTTTTTCACGCCTTTTCTGTACTATAACTGCACGTAGTTGGACCAACATATTAGCATTATAGTCTCCATTAATAGTCTGGCCATGAGGTAAATAGTCCACTAACAGAACCCCATTGCTATCCCAAAGTAAAGTTACCATGATCTGTCGACTAAGTCTTAATCATTGCCTCCACTTCTATTTTGAATGTCTTTGGACGCGTTGAACCGTGACTCACGTTACCAGTCCATCGATTACTGTATCAGATTCATAATGATGGAACCAAGTTTCGTCCCCGGTAACAATTCTTTGAAGAAAGTCTTCCGGGTCAGAATCATATTTTTTTCCAAAAGTGACTCGGACAACTCGTTGTTCTTACTAAGGCATTTTGGCACCCCTTACGAAAACACGCCTATACAAATGCATTGCAAATTTTACCTCCAAAAAAATGAAAAATTTAAGATGAAATATTGTGATATTTTTTTATTTCTGCACAAAATATAGATAGTGGGTACTCGTTAGAACCGCCGGGTACCACGATCTATATTTTAAAGCAGAAACAATAAAAATAAGGTTTACCCTTGAAAACCCCAGTTTTACTATATAAATGTGGGGTTCACGGGGTTAAAATTATATAGACATGTTTTCGTGATGAAAGGCGCCGAAAGCTTTCTCATGCCCAGTCATACATGTAAAATGGTAAGCACACTATCCTCATAAATCTACAATCATATATTTATTTCTTAAACGTTCATTCTCCTGTCCCTTAGATTTTCACTAGTGACGTCGTCTGTAGAGTAGAGTTCCCAGGTCTTCCACTACGATACTTGTCTTCCAACGTTACCCGACCACCTTAAAAAACAGTCACCCAATTTTTAACAGTGACACTTGCCATGTTATTTTACCGCGCACGTACTATATATAAGTACTAACCTGACTGATAAAATGTTTGTGTAACTATGTTTATCGTATGACGTCGCGTCTGAGAATGTTAAAACGCCATGTAATAAATTCGGTAATCCACTAGTGAATTAAATATACTAATTAGTTAGATACAACTCGTAACGTTACTTTGAAGAAACTCTTCCGGATCAGATAAACACACTACCCTCAGAAATCTACAATCATCTATCTATTTCTTAAACTTTCATTCTCCTGTCCCTTAGATTTTCACTAGTGACCTCGTCTGTAGAGTAGAGTTCACAGGTCTTCCACTACGATGCTTGTCTTCCAACGTTACCCGACCACGTTAAAAACAGTCACCCAATTATTAACAGTGAATATTATGAATTTATCATATGACGTCGCTTCTGAAAGTGTAATAACGCCATGTAATATTTTCGATAATCCACTAGTGGATTCAATATGCAAATTAGCTAGATACGTCCCGTAACGTTACATGTACGACGTCCTTAACGACGTCGCGTTTACTTTTGGCGGTATACTGACATTATTGTTAACAAATCGTGAATAAAATGCGTTTTACAAGTCATATGATAAATAGAATCTAACATTCGTGTTCATGTATCATTGAATTTATTAAACTCGTTGAGGAAAAGGGATAAAATGCGAGGCTCTAATAATTCAATAATACATGAGCATTCATGTAAGATCCTCTATTAACACTCTTTCCGTAAACATCACACAATTCCTCATAAACTTCCTGCTTCATCGTCTTTTTGAAAAACAGTTATCTGAGCCCCGCCAAGCGAATTTGTGTCTTCGAGCATTCCGTCATGACAAATTTTAACTGCGCATGCCCAGCCATTCAGAGGGACCAGGGATATGGCTTTCTGTCTGAAGGTTCATCTTGATTCACTGCTTGTATTGGCGAGACTGCGCGGATGCGCAGACTCGCCTGAACCTTCGCTGCTTTCATAGGCGATAAGTACCAAAATCGCTTGACGGGGCCCATCTAATCACTACTCTGTTCTCAATTTGTGAAGAAACTTCAGCAACTATGACACTTGTCATGCTATTTTACCGCGCATGGACTATATATAAATACTGACCTGACCGATAAAATGTTTGTGTAACTATGTTTATCATATGACGTCGCGTCTGAGAATGTTATAACGCCATGTAATAAATTCGGTAATCCACTAGTGAATTAAATATGCTAATTAGTTAGATACAACTCGTAACGTTACACGTACGACGTCCTAAGCGACGTAGCATTTACTAATGGCGGAATATACATTTTTGTACAAAACATCGTGAATTTAATGCGTTTTAATTGTCATATCATAAATAGAATCTTTCATTTTCTCAACTCGTTCAATAAATTCAATAATACATGAACATTCACGTAAGATCCATTATATATGGAATTGATGTATATGTGAAGAACGTGCACTTGCCACTGGTCAGTAACTGGGTTAGGCCAGATAAATATTGAACGACCCTCGTATAAATTCAGAAAAAAATATATGCTTGCAATGATTGCAGTACACATTTCGAAAAAATATAAGTGAAGGCAATAATCGGGAATCGATACAATTAATCCAAACCTTCCATCAGAGACCGCAAAAGGGAGAAGAAACACAAACATGGAATAGATAGACTCTTATGGAAACATCAATAGCCAAACGCCGAAAGGACAGTTACGTTCCCCAAAATGGGGCTATTGGCTATCCAATACAAAAAGATATTAGCGATACACACATTTAAAACGATCTATAGCAAATATTAACCGCGATAGAAGAAGCGTCTTGGAACGGTCGGTGAAAAGTATTTCACTTGGGATGGGGAGAGAGAGAGAGGGGGGGAGGGGAGAGAGAGAGGGGGGATTCGATTTTACGCGACCGCAATCACCGCCCTTAATTCCGTGGCGATTTAGACAAATAATTTGTTCATTCCGCACGAAGGCTTCCTAACTCACCAGTGCATCGCTTCCTATAACACAAAAATCAGACAACCACAGAGATGAAACAACGGTGAGGACTCGACAGCAAGAAATAACTGACATGCTGGAGCAAAAGTAATTGGCCCGACCAGAGAAAGCGCATCAGGTACCAACCAACATTAAATAAAATTAAATTTTAATTCTGAGTAAGCCTTTACGCTGGAACCGTCATAGAATCTTAGGCCTGGCCTAGCGGCGTGCAATTATAGAGAGAAGCAATGTTATCAACTGTGATCGGATTAACTACCATGCATACAGTCTGTGGTATAATATTTATGTTTTATATCGAAGTCATTGCAAATATATATATATATATATATATGGGTACTGAAGTCATTGCAATTTTTTATTTCGGAATTTCTTTTCTAAGTCACCATAAAATTCGGGTTCCAAAAGGCATTGTTGCAGAAGAGAGTTAAGTCCCACGCTGAATTTTGAAACTACTTTGGTTTATTTTTGTTATGTTTTTTCTTTGAGTGTGTTTATCGCTTATATTATTTTGTTTTGGATAGCAACTTGGCGATTGTGTGGGAAAATAACTGTCCTTTTGGCTTTCCGCTATTGATGTTTCCATTAGGGTCTAGTTGTTTCATGTTTGTGCTTCTTTCCCTTTGGTGTCTATTATAGAAGCTGTGGGTTAATTGTAACGATTCCTGATCATTGCCTTCACTTCTATTATATTCACTTGTAGTCAGCTCACTGTTATACTCACTTGTAGTCAGTTCACTATTATACTCACCTGTAGTCAGCTGACTGTACTCTGCATTCCCAAGTATTTTTGTGTCTTCTTCCTTTTCCGTCAAGTTCAGAGCAATAGTGTGGTCTACGGCGTGGCTCCATTCTTGGGGTTTAAGTTGCACCTGTTTGCAAAAATGCAATTTAGTTATTGGTATATTCATGAATCCTTCCCGGTATAGATCATTAAACATCACGACGACATTGTCTAGCGAAACTTGTTTGTCTCTGATATATTCTGAATATAATAAAAAGGTCAACGACTTGTCCCATGTCACTTCAAGGAATTTACTAAACACGGCTTTGAAGTAGTATTTTTTATCGAGTCGAATCTTCCATGTTTTTGCCATAGCCGTTTGTATCATGGACAAAGTCTCTTTCACAATGACAGGTCGAGATTGACTTCCCGTTTGGACATACAATTGTTGTGCATATGAGACATTGTTCTTCTCCAAAACTTTGGCATAAACGTTAAACAGACTCACGGGCATACCAGCAGTGTCGAACCAAAGCTTGATGTTTCGCTGTTGTTTCTTTGTTAGGCTAGCAATGGCAGATAACGGTATAAGGTCATCATTTGTAGGCGTCAAAACCACGCTGACTTTAAACCCTGTATATGGCCAGGCTTCAAGGAAAACTTTACAGCCAGCTTCAGTTCGCAACGCAATGGTAGGACAGTAAACCTTCCGGCATTCACCCTGCAACAATAAAAATATGGTCTATAGAATAAGTGCATTCGGAAAGCGCACCGATGCCAGCTCATACTCTACTTAATGTTTTCTAGAAATGTATACTACTTACCCCGCTCTACAAACATTACGATAACATATCCGTGTGATAAAGTGCATTTTTCATACCTCAAAAAAGGTATTTTTTCTGATGAAAATTTCTGATATTATTCTTATTTATACCCCAAACATAGGTTTTGGGTGCTCGTTAAAACCGCTTCAATTAGGCGGTTCTAACGAGTACCCACAACCTATGTCTTGGAGCAGAAATAAGAAAAATAATGTACACCCCCGTAAACCCCAGTTTTCTCTATATATAGTGGGGTTTAGGGGGTCTTCTTTTCACGGACTTGTTCACGTGATGTATATAGAAGTACCGAATTGAAAATGCCTTATGTGAACGAACTACGTAGGGTATAATCTTTACCGAAATTAATTAAAGACACATTTTTGATTGCATAACACCCTTATGATCGTTTATTAAAGAATGGATTTTTGAGATAAGATACACTTGGGGTATTCTGGGTGTCATACAGGTAGGGGTCCAAGGCAGGGTAATCATTTGCCTAGGGATATACGTTTGACAAGTCACATCTTTTCTTTTACTGGTTTGATAACCATGTCCTGGTTTTGATATTAATGGAAGAAACATCCACACTTTTATTCTGTTTTTATTTACCATTATATCATTGCAAAAATGCCTATTCAATTACATTGGTTAATTTTTATCATCGAATTTTTAGATGAAAATTCTGATATATTTCATATGACTGCTTAAAGCATATATCGTGGGTACTCGTCAGAACTGCCTCGGTGACGCGATTATAACGAGGACCCACAATATATGTTTTTAGTAGAAATAAGAAACAATGTAAACCCTCTAAACCACTCTTTTACTGTACAATATGTTTTTACATTGTGAGTACGCGAGGCGGTTCTAACGAGCATCCACAATATGTTTTTGAGTAGAAATAAGAAAAATAAGGTATACCCATCTAAACCCCCAACTTGACTGTACAATATGTTTTTACATTGTGAGTAC
Organism: Lucinisca nassula; assembly: GCA_963580285.1. Taxonomy (NCBI): domain Eukaryota; kingdom Metazoa; phylum Mollusca; class Bivalvia; order Lucinida; family Lucinidae; genus Lucinisca; species Lucinisca nassula. The sequence continues at coordinate 36,018,828 of OY757024.1, forward strand.
TCTCTAACGAAGACCCGCAATATGTGTTTTTGAGTAGAAATAAGAAAAGTAATGAATACTCCTCTATACGTTAGTTTACTGTAAAAAATATGGGGTTTAAGGGTTTCTATTTCCTGATACGATTGTGTCTAAAACAAGAGACAGTTTATAGTTCCATCTGGACTGAAACTAAAACGCTAGTGTTTTAGACTTTATATGATTTTGTCACATTCTTGCACAGAATAAATAAATAAATATATAAATAAATGTTAATTGTTTGCTTAAATCTTGAATAAATCAGTTAGTTACAGTGTTTGTTTACGTTTTCACTTCTGCGTTAATGAAACAATGGATATGTCAGTGTTTTACTTTAACTGTTTTTTGTAAAAAAAAAAAAAAAAATAAGTAATTTAAAATAACATTTTGTAGTAACAATCTCAGAAAAATATATACCTTCACCCAAGTTCCCCTTATAGAGCCCACTTTCAAACATATCTCACAGAGAGTCTCTGGTCATAATCACCTCATAATCACTTAGATAAGATAAGCCTTTGATGTGCACTATGGTCCGAAGGAATTGTTTATTGGAGACGATTAAACAGGCCACCACTTTTATAAAGAGAAGAAAATGTGTTTTAATACACTTGTTAGCACGCACCATTTTGCTACACGAACTTTGATGATTAAACTGACGCGTCAGCGTAGTGAAGTTCGTTACATAAACGCGCAAGCAAACGCGTGTTTCAAATAACTGCCACCCTCGCCCATCGGGCTTGAAGAAATAGATTAGGCTGCATGGTGCTTCCACGCAAGCTGAAACTGATCGCACATAAGTGCCGGTATGCCGCTTAGAAGGACTAATAAAAAGCTAAAAGGTTGCCTTTGGAAACAAAGAACAATTAAAAGAACGAAAATCGGATACTCGGTTTTATTGAGTCTCTTCATACTAATATGTTCTAGAAAGGGTTATCCTTTGGAAGCAAGACATACACCACATAACTTGAAAATATGGAGTGTATTTATTTTCTAGGCCAGACTAGCTAGTTTCGGCCAATTAGGCCTCATCAGTGACCCTCAAATATTTTCAAACTTCAACAATGGAATCAATGATCCCAAAGGACAAGACAATATAAACTACACTATGATGTAAGGCAGGGACATTTAACGGCCGCCACACATTCCAAGACACCAACTGTAGTGGCGTTAAGTATGTTCTAGAAAGGGTTATCCTTTGGAAGCAAGGAATACACCACAGAAGCCTGCCCAGGCAAAGTGATGTGAGTCAGAACGTCCAATGCATACAAACCGTTCAGTTTCATTGGTCGGCTGGGATTGATATGTCATTTCATCTCAATGACGGATACCAGTCCCACACACTGGGAAGCGGCGTCTCCCAAATGACCTAATTAATGTTGATGGGGACGTTAAAATTCAATTCAAACACAACACACAAAAACAAACTTTGAATAAATAGTTCACATTCAGTCAAGAATTGAATATGTTTTATAGCATTACAAAATGCCATGAGATGCTAAGAAAAATAGAAAAGAAGGCAATATGCAGTAATTGATTCAATCACCTTACACCTTTTATTTAAGACAAATACCAAAGATAAACATATAGCAACGAAACAGTAATTTAAACACTACAAATAGTAAACCAAAGAGATTCCTTCCTCCAAAGGCCAAACGGCTATCCAAAATAAAAGATATTACCAGAACACAAACCATGGAATGGATTTAAACTCCCAAGGTGTTATCGTTTCTCACCGTCCCATCACGAAAACACGCCTATATAATTTTGATCCCCTTGAACCCCATTTTTATAAAGTAAAACTGGGGTTTACAGGGATAAACCTTTTTTTCTTATTTCTCTTCCAAAATATAGATTGTGGGTACTCGTTAGAACCGCCTTGATGAGGCGGTTCTAGCGAGTACCCACAATCCATATTCTGAGCAGAAATAAGAAAAATATCACAATTTTTCATACAAAAAGGCCCTGAGCTTAGATATTTAGCAGGAAGCAACGTCAAGTGGTCACCTGCATAAATCTTGCCACCCATGCCCCTGGGTTCCAAATTGGTTACGCACGGTGCTCATTAGCTCCCACAGACATTTTCTTCTCTGTAACGAAAGACCCAGGGCTTAGATGATTGATAAGTAATAATGTTATGTGGTAGTCTACATAAATGAAGGGGTTAGTGCAAGAAGGGGCCTAAGTCACATTTTTATAATTTCGAGAAAAACGCGAAAAACAAAATATTTTGCAAAAATTTCAAATTTTTCATACTTAAATTGAAATAAATTCTTCTGATGTATTATCGTTTTATCTGAAGCGGTGCATAAATAGTTCTGAGTATATCGCAGATATTCATTTGTTACAATAATGGTTTAGTGCAAGAAGGGGCCTAAGTCAAGGATTTATTGGACTTAGGCACCTTCTTGCACTAAATAAATACAGCAAAGTTTTCTCTATTAAACGCAGAAACCTATGTCATTTAGTTGAACATGTATATCGTATCGTATCACGGCTTTATTAGTTTATTATAACAAAAATCTGAAACAAATGAACAATACATACAATGGAAAGTCAAAGCATTATGTGGTAAAACGGATTTAGACCCCTTCTTGCACCAAAGATACGTCTTTGGATTAGGACCCTACCAAAAATTTTATTAACCGTCATATTTAATGCCAGTAAAGAAATAAGGTATAACAAACTATATATCAGATTGTCGGTCTTGATATGATCTATCTGAAAATGAAAATATCCCAGATTTTTCCAAAAATGGGCTTGGGCCCCTTCTTGCACTAACCCCTTCAAATCCTGCCAATGATGACACTTAGGTCTACATTGGCCACGCCCCGTGGGGCGTGGGCTCCCGAAGACTTAAAATGGAAACAACAGATCTTTAAAAAACTTCTTCTCTGAAACCATAAGGCCCATACCTTAGATATTTAGTGTGTTGCAACACTAATTGGTCATCTACATTAATCCTACCTAAAGAGACCAAACGGGCCACGCACCTTGGCTCAAAAAGTCCCATAGATTTATAATGAAAACAAAATATCTTCTTCTCTGAAACCATAAGCCCAGTTTTTAGATATTTAATGTTAAGTAGTCACCTATATAAATCCTGCCGACCAATGCCCCAGGGCCCGTATTGGCCACGCCCCGGGGCTCATTATATCACATAGACTTAAAATGGAAAAAAAAACTTCAGAAATCTTCTTCTCTGAAACCATAAAGCCAAGAGCTTAGATATTAGTATGAGGCGACACTAAGTTGTCAACTATATAATTCTTGCCAATTATACCCCTTTGGTCTAAATTGGCCGCGCACCGTGGCTCGTGGTCAAAATTGCCCACACCCCAGTGATTTCTAATATCCAGCAGACTTGTAATTGGAACAATTTCAGACAATCTTCTTCTCTGAAACCATGAGGTACATAGCTTATTCACATGTTCCTCAGGTTCGCGGTTTAGGCTCCTTGTTTAATAAAGTATTCTTCCACGCAGAGCTGAATCCGACCACATACGAGTACTGGTAAACCGCTTGGAGGATCTAAGCCTGCCCAGGCAAAGTGATGGGAATTGATACAATTAACTTACTCCACCCATAAAAGACACCAAAGGGAAAGAAATACAAACATTAAGCGACCAGACCATAATGGAAACCTAAACAAAGGAAGGCCATAAGGACAGTTACTTTCCCACAAAATGGCTATATGGCCATCCAAAACCAAAAGACACAAGTGATACACACAGTAAGTAACAAACAACAACATAAATAAATCGCCACAGAAGAGCCGCCTTGGAACGGTCAGTGGAAGATTTCCACTGGGGGGCTTAAATCGATTTTACGTGGCCACAATCCTCGCCCTTACTTCCGTCGCGATTTAGACAAATAATTTGTTCAGTCCGCATGAAGGCCTCCTAACTCATCAGTGCAACATCTCCGTGAACACAAAAATCAAAGAACCACAGAGGTGAGACAACGGTGAGGACTCGACAGCAAGAAACCACTGAAATGCTGGAGCAAAAGAAAACCAACAGTTAGACTCCGATGAGCCCGACCAGAGACAGAGCATCAGGCACCAACCGACAGGCACTAAGCCTGCCCAGGCAAAGTGATGCGAGTCGGACCATCCATGCTTAATAACTCTTTTGGTGTCATTGGGCGACAGGGCGTGAGATGCCATTTCATCTCAATGTCGGGTAAAAGTCCCACAAAATTGGAAGCAATGTCTCCAAAATGACTTATACAGTGTTGACGGGGACGTTAAACCTCAAATCAAACAAAACAAACAAAAGCAGGTGCAAAGATAGCTCCGCCCTGCCAAAACGCACCTCCACTATGCATCAACATCATCTACATCTGAATCCTTAATCAGACTGAGTTGTTCAGAAACTTAATCAGAGGCATCAAGGCAACATGAAAATCCAGAATCGCTAAAAGCAATGTGATCTGAAAAGACAGCCACCAAGTCACAGTGCAGAATATCATGGTCAGACTCATCCAGTACAGCAATTTGTGACCCATGTAGGCCTCTAGTTTTAGTTTGGAAAGCATTTGGTCATTCTGGTCCTTTTGGATTTCCGCTTGTGATACTTTTATTACGTGAAGTTGTTTTATAGTGTTTCTTGCACACCAGACAAGGAAATCCGTGATTTTACCCTGGGATGGAAATTTATGTTCTGACCCTGGTGTTCCGACCCCAAATCGAATATAATCGCGTGTTTGATAAATGCACAGGTTGATTACAATCTCATGTGCCACTAAGCATTCCTTTTGTGTCATCCCAAAATGGCGGACGTCGGTAACCGAAGTGACAGCAGGATTAAAATTTCGCAATAGAAATAGAAGGTATGCAAGAAAAAGAATCCAATATGGATGTGAGGGGTGGACAGAAAAATCCGTCCCTAGGGATCACTGTCCGGCATCATTCGGCAAGCCTCGTGATGCCGGACAGTGTCCCTCGGGACGGATTTTTCCATCCACCCCTCACACCCATATTAGGTTCTTATATTCTTTGCCTTCTGTGCATTGGATAGGAGACATAAGGTAATTGTATCGAATCCTAATCATTGCTTTCCCTTCTATCTTTCACAGCTATACAAACTAGCAGCAATTTTGATTTAAGAAATAGATCAGCTCTAACTGTGATTTGTTGAGTAATAAATCACAGTCTGGAGGTCAGTTGTAAAGTAGACAAATCACGCGCTACGCGCTCGTGATTTGTCTACTTTACAACTGACCTCCAAACTGTGATTTATTACTCAACAAATCACTGGCTAGAGCTGATCTATTTCGATTCTAACACGCTGATACTCGGCAATAATGCTGTTGTTTCCTTTAAATTCTCACAACTTTTCGCCATTATTAGAAGAAATCCCGCTAAAATTATCGACTGAAATACATGCATTTATACCCTTTTCTAACGTTTTCGATGCGAGAAAATGACGTTACACCGTCTAACGTCAAGGAAATCGACTAATGACGTCATAAATTTGCAATTTTTAATGACGTCACTCGTCACGCTCTTTCTAGCCGTTTTCCATTGCCTATATAGGCGCGCTGTGTTAGAATCATATATAGAAGGCTAACTAGAATAGAGAACTATCGAAACATCAAGCTGAAAGGTGTTGATCAGACTGCCAAATATAACGACACAGCAATTACCTTTGGAGAATTTCTCACTTCAAACTCGCCGCACGTGTTTCTGTCCCGATTCCGACTCTCGGCTTTATTCGTCTGTATGTTCTGCAAGACAAGTCGGTAATCTATTAATGCTGTAAACACACGGGGTGATCTACGGATTTGTAATTCACACTGTTGTGCAGGTTTTTCGTTTTCTCGGATGTTACAGATCTTACAAAATATGTTAGCATATGTTAGTGAATCGTTAAATGGTATAGGTGCGTAGACTCTTTCACATGCCCGTTTGACGTCGTGGTCGTATGTCACCCACTCCCCTGTTACATTACAGGTACTAATGACATTTTTAAAACACCTGTATTTGTCAATATTTGTGTTCTTTGGTGGAAAGAAAATAACGTCACAAAAACCGTATTCATTCGGTGGTTCACCTGATATAATACCAGGTACTACGTGTATCAAGTCACACTCGAATAGTACTAACCAGTCGATCGAATCAAATACATCATTGCACTCGGCGCAGTCGCGATTAAAGTATATCATGTCAGATGACACCGAATAAACGGGGAATAATGTTCTTGAATCCGTCGTCCGGCACAGACGCTCATCATTCTGGCACTTGTCTATCATATTGTATCCATCGAAGAAGTAATGTGCATTGACACTAATACCCAGTTCCCTTATCTTTGGTGTTACACAAACCATGTCATTTACTTTTACGATTTTGTACTCGTCGAGGTCTTCTATACAACAGTCAATTCTTTGACCACATTCTTTGTCGCAGTGGCATGACGGGCATCTTGGTATCATGCCAGCAGGAGGTTGCGCCGATGCGTTCTCAAAACAAAAATCGGAGCAGGGGCATTCCCTGGCGGCTATTCCAGATATTCGTTTTATATCAAAATCTACATCAAAGGACTCATTGTTTTGATTGCCATGACTGCCCCTGTCTGCTAACAATCGTCGCCCTTTCCAAGCTTTTAGGCGGTATTGTTGTCTATAACTACATTGACTGAAGGCCAAACGGGTCGCATTATCTAAAATTTTGGAGATCACTTTATCTTGCTTAGTAAATGTATTTTGTTCATCTCCAAACTCTTGAACAGGTTTCTGCTTTTCTCCTGAGATGCGGCGTAGATTCCGTTCAACTGATTTCAAGTTTCCCTCTTCTGTGGTGTTCACTATAGCTAGCTCTTCTAATTAGAAATTTTCCACATATGAATGTTCGACAAGTTGCTTTGCAATATCATTACGCTGTGTGTGTGTGTGTGTGTGTGTGTGTGTGTGTGTGTGTGTGTGTGTGTGTGTGTGTGTGTGTGTGTGTGTGTGTGTGTGTGTGTGTGTGTGTGTGTGTGTGTGTGTGTGTGAATTCGGGTTTAACGTCGCTTTCAACAATTTTTCAGTCATATCAAGACGGTGTCTGGTTGCGACAGGGAGCTCAATGCTCACTTTTATAGTGCTGCCTAACTGAAGTATCATGTCCCAGACACATTACCTGATACCACACCCAGTCAAATTATCCTGACACTGGGTCGACCAGTCCTAGCTCTTCCCCGTAAATCTGAGTGCCAAGCGAGGAGTAGCTAGTACCATTCTTAACGACTTTGGTATGTCGCGGCCCGGTATCGAACCCGTGACCTCCCGTTCCCCGGAGCGGAAACTCTACCAACTGAGCTATCGGGGCCGGTCACTCTTTTGTGACTATTGTTATATTCTTATCAAAATAAAATGTTGACATTTATCACTGTTGACTTAGTGAAGTACATTACGATAACATAACCGTGCGACATAGTACATTTTTAACATCTCCAAAATGGCTACTTTTCTGATGAAAATCCTTGATATTTTTCTTATAAATACTGAAAACATAGGTTGTGTGTACTCGTTAGAACCGCCTCATTGAGGCGGTTCTAACGAGTACCTACAACCTATGTCTTGGTGTAAAAATAAGAAAAAAATAATGTATACCCCCGTAAACCCCAGTTTTCTCTATATAAAGTGGGGTTTAGGGAGTGTTCATTTCATGGACTTGTTCACATGATGTGATTCGCAAACTGCTCAAGTGCACTGGGTCGTAAAGCAACTTGTGCTAACATTCGTACTTAGTTTAAGGGAAATGTATATTTCGAAAATATTTTCAGATATATATATATATATATATATATATATATATATATATATATATATATATATATATATATATATATATATATATATATATATATATATATATATATATATATATATATATATATATTGGAAAGGAGACTCCTTTAAGAACTTCCTGTTTGCTTTTCAGCAAGCTTCGCCACTTAAAAATGTATGTGGGACTACTCTCAAAAGGACTATGAAAATCCTTTCGGTGTAGATCCTTTCTGACAAGAGAAACAGATATCTTGTTAACAATTAAGTGTAATGAAGCTGGTGTTTACACGGGTGTGCATTTTTCTTCTTATGTCTGCGTGAACAAATAGGTTGCGAGTACTTGTTAGAATCGCCTCAATAAGTTTGTACTACCGACCACCCATAAAATAGAAGTGAAGGCAATGATCATGAATCGTTACAAATAACCCACAGCTCCCATCAGATACAACAAAGGAACAGAAACAAACATGGAATAACTAGACCCTAATGGAAACACCAATAGCAGAAAGTCAAAAGGACAATCACTTTCCCACAAAATGGCCTATTGGCTATCCAAAACAAAACATATAAGCGATGCACACACTCAAAGACGTTGTGGAATAGTTTACACGTTCCCCTTAAATAAGCGCTTGCTGTTCAGAGTTGACCTTCAAACTTTGGCAGATGCGGTCGAATTGCAGAAGGCGAAATGTTCTGACGAGACTGCGATGTCCTTCTAGCTGCAGGAACAGAATGTTCTCTTCGGAACCCTGATGCCTCATTTGGCACAATAAGGAGTAGTATCATATAAGACTGCTGGAACAGCCGAAATCGTCTGGTATTCGTCATGACTGAAAGTAAAAATGATACATTTTTATCCACCCTGTATGAAATAGTGCTTCTTAAACTGAGAATTGTTCTTATAAATCCGGAAGGTTTTCTTATTTCTACTGCAACAATACTGTGGGTACTCGATAGGACAACGTGACCGTCTTTTTGTTTCAAAATTGAACGCCAATTTGTTGAGTAAAGCACGTTATCAGATACGATGCCATCCCTGCATTTGCAATTACTTAAAACAGTGTAAAGTGATTAACATGGAATTGAACTCCTTGTGAAACATGCCAGCTGCTTATGTTTTTCTTGCACACCAGACAAGGAAATCCGTGATTTTACCCTGGGATAGAAATTTATGTTCTGACCCTGGTGTTCCGACCCAGGCAACTAACATAAATGCGCTTCAATTCTATTCAACTGCCGGAACTACTTCCGCACTACTTTTTATTTGTAAACAATATACATGTGCGAGCTGTCAAAACTAACCGGAGGTGTTGTGCAAGAAACAGAATCCAATATGGGGTTCTGTTGCAGATGGGCGTTTCCCACCCTCGGGATGACCGTGCTGAGCGGAACCTCGGCGTAGCCTCGGTTCCGCTCAGCACGGTCATCCCTCGGGTTGGAAACGCTCATCTACAACAGAACCCCATATCAGATTCTTATATTCTGCCACATCGCAAATAATTCCCATTCTCTATCATTATGCATATTTCGAGCGGTTTGTCTGGTTAAAATAAAAGGAGTTTACACATCGATAAAAATTCTAATGCACTTGCGTATGTAACGCGGCGTCTGACTGGATAACGTGAAAAATTTGCGACAGTATATTCTGCGATATACTGTCGGAAACCCGTCGTCATCATGTATGGCTGGTATTTGGTTTTACGCACCTCACAGCGCTTACCGCTTTGAGCCAAATAGCACACTTTTTAAAGAAAACAACCGAATCAGTGCATTAGAATGGGGATGACTGCATTAAAAATTGCCATTTGGGGAAGTAAATCGTCGGTTTTACGGTCGGAACTTTCCGACCGTAAAACCACCGATTTACCTACCCAAATGACAATTTCCAATACAGTTATCCCCTAATTCATTCCGTTATTGAACTGCTTGTGTAACACGCCAGCTGCTTATTTTTTCTGTCACATCGCTTGCGTATAAAATGCTGTATATTCTTAAAACCAAAAGTAACTTAAAGGGTTCCAGCAACAAACTATTTCTAATTTCTCTTAAATCTATTAATCGTAGCCTTCCTGGTTCCCAATGAAATTAATTCAGATCAAATATGTCACTCTCAGCAGCAGATTGGATGGCAATTGCCCACAACCGTAAGCTCCCAGGTGCATAACGTCAGCCAAGATACGTTGCATGACCCGTAGGGTGTGTACTATAATCACCCTGTGAGTCCTTCCGTCCGTCCGTCCCTTCGTTCGTCCGTCCGTTTGTAGTCAGTTTGTGATAATCGCTGTAACTGTAGAACTGTTTGGAATAGTCTGATCTATTTTGGCATACGGATTAATATTGACAATACCTAGCCCATAATATTGCCTTATGCCAGATTCCTTTATAAGTGGCCTGGCCGAGGGAATATATAAAAACGGAGTACAACGTCTAAACCGCTCGGAATATCTTGATGAGTTTTGTCATACAGTTTGATATTGACAATACCTTACCCAAACAATTGCCTTATGCCAGATCACTTCATAAATGGCCTCGCCGAGGCAATATATATTTAAAAAAATGATAACGGAGTATAATGTCTAAACCATTTCAAATATTCCGATCATTTTTGACATACGACGGATTGACAGTGACAATAACTAACCCAAGAAATTGCCTTATGCCAGATCACTTCATAAATGGAAACTCCGAGGCAATATATATTTTGAAAATGATAACAGAGTATAATGTCTTAACCACTCCGAATATTTCGATCATTTTTGGCATACGGATTAATATAGACAATACCAAACCATGAAATATTTTATTCCATATAACTTTATGAATGGCCTAGCCGAGGCAAAATAGTTAAAAATGATCACGGAGAACCGCTGGGAATATTTTGAACATTTTCGGCATATAGCTTGATATTGACAGTACTTAACCGACATTGGTCAATGCTTTCACAGGCTTGTCGTGTCTTACGTAGATTGGACCTACCCTGAGTGGATTGTGTGCATAAAGAATCTCGAAAATCATGGCTCGACCGGGACTCGAACCCAGGGCCTTTCGCATACCGTGCGAACACTCCACCGACTGCGCTACCGAGCCACACGGTCGAGCCATGTTCTTTTTCCAACCCTGTGACATAAAGGATACCACCAAATGCACACCGCACGCTTTAAAAAGAATAATTTCTATATTCCGTGTGATAGGCGCTGTGTTTCTGTGTTGAACACATACGATAAAACAATAGAAAATACGACCTATTTCCGCTTAGCGACCCATGTGCGCCGCCAATTTCTTCCAGAAAACTTGCGCTGTATCCACCGGCGAATCTACGTAAGACCCGGCAAGCCTGTGAGCAGCAGGATGGGGGGGGGGGCGAACGGACTTTTTATTTTGACATCAGAAGCCCCATTTGGGCCTCCAGGGTTCTCAGCTCGTTTCAGGCCACCAGCACGCTCATAAAGACGCCGCGAAGCAACACAAAAACCCAGAGCCCTGGGGTTGGCCCACAACCTTCGCCGGCCCGGGGCTCTGGCGGGCCCCAGTTCTAGGATAAATTTTGCATTGGTGCACGCTCCATTCAGCAAATAAAGCCTTCCAGCACCCAAACAATCTGCCGCAAGCGCCCCACCCAACCAACCCCACCCTCGAAAATCATAGACAATGGGGGGGGGGGTTCTAGGACAACTTTTTGGGGCAAATATGATAGGGCCCGCCTACCACCCTCGCCGGCCCCATTTCTTGGACAAATTCGAGGTTTGATAAGGAAGTAACCAATTTAGACAGATACTTCTAATAGATATACTGATTTTATCATCGTTTATTTGCAAACCCAGCCTAAGGGACACACCACTTGCATATGGCTGACTGTTAGCTCAATAAAATTCTGTGGTCAGAGTTGTTTGGAAGAGTACAGTAAAATTCACTAATGCGTCTATCGCAAGGGTTCATGCACGCGGCCATGCAAGGTCTGTGGGGTGGGGTTACAAACAAACAACAACTTTTTAGGCCATGTGGGTATGCAAGTGCGTGGGGTCGTGCAACCAGAGCGGTGCAGAAGGATTTTAGGCGTCTGGCCGCCATCGATGTTTCTATTTAGAGAATGTAATTATAAATTGTATACCCATTCAGCAACATGGATGAACTGATCGATGAGATCCTTGCAGAAATGACCCACCAAGCTGCTGCCCTCGGCGGCGAATTTACCGACCTGGACGGTCAGGTCCCTCACCCGGCGGGGCTTTCAGTCGACCAGTGGGTCCAGATTCTTGACGACGCCAAAGAAGAGTTCGAAGTCGACGGCGCCGCTGTGGTCTTCTCTACATGGTAGGTGGAAGAAGAAGACCCACTTGACATCGGCGATATCGAGGTTGTTGATGGTATTCATGCCAGAGCAAGCCGACTGGCTCTGGATGCCTGCATGACAGACGAGAGAGCAGCAAGGCTGCTTGGTAGCCTTCCGGGGACAGAATTTCTTCTGAAACTCAAGTATCTCCGTGAGCAACAGGATGGCAACTGGGCCGTTGAACACAAATTCGACCCTATCCGTATGGAGAGAAAGAAGGGACTGGCCGTCGTTGACATTTCACGGGACACAAATACTGGCGTTTTAACTGGAGTCGATAAAGTCTTCCACCGGAACGCCTACCCTGTCACTACAGTTGCCTACGGCCTCTACCCAAACAGAGAACCAGACCCGGCCAACCTCGCCCCACTAAGAGATGGCGACCTCAACTGTGTGGCCCAGAGAGTTGTATAGTATTTTGAAGATTCCCTGAGCGGTCAGGGGCAGGTGCCCTGAGGGGTCAGGTGCCGACGCCAGCGCGCCGCCAGAAAATACGAGAATGGGAGGAGAGAGTTCACAGAGGCGATGCAACTATTGACGACGTGGCCGAACTGGAAAAGATCCTCAAAAGAGCAATCATCCTGAGGGACATTGCTGGTGAGGACATCCTCAACAGTGGCAAATATAGAGGTGGGAATAGCGGCCATAGATACGCAGAACGCATATGCCACAACGGCCATGCTTGGTCCAAAGACCTCCACTTCCCCCACAGTAGAGAGGTTCTCATCTACGAGGGCGACGTCTGGCAGGCTATTCGGGAAGCGATCCGTGGCCAGCCGATTGCGGTCTGGCTCCTAGGCGGCCAAGACCGATAGCTCTCAGTCGACCAGTTCGTGCTCCCGGACGGCCGCACCTACAGGACGCGGGAGGCTCAAGAGCGACTCCAAGCAATCTGCGCCAAACTGGGCAACACTGAACTTGCTGAGAGAGCCTTCGGCGAAAATCACGCGGCCAGCGTTGTGGCAAAGGAAAGGAACTGCTGGAAGCCAACCCCAGCCAACCTCCTCCCAGACGTCGAGAAGGCCTGTGTGGAGCACGGTCACGGCGGCCTCTGGAACTCGATGAATTATGACACGAGGGAAGTTGTCAGCATCGACATGAAGGCCTGCTATCCGGCATCCTTCCACTGCATGGGTGAAGCCAAACCCTATTTCGAGCGGTTCGGACACCCAGCCCACCGGATGGTCCGTGTAGCTATCAATGGCGCTCTCCCCAAAGACATAGGCACAGGCTTCGCCGAGATTCAAGAATGGGAGTTTTGTGTAACCTGCCATCATATCATCCCTGCCTGGTTCGGGAAGCATTTCGCCTCCGATTGGGCCCGACAAGGTTCTTGCCTTCCTCACAGAGTCTGGCTTGCTGAAGGTTCGGGAAGCCATCATCGCCTTTAAGAAGCAAACCGATGTGTGGCTCTCAGAAGACCTGACCGAGGCTGCAGTGTTATTAGCAAGTTCACCCAGGGCGCCAAAGCTGCCAGCTGAGCTGGCGGCAAAAGACTGACACGAAGGCTTGTGACTGGCCAGGGAGTACTCGACTTCCTCATGCGAGACACCCGCCGAAGTGGCACACTGGTCGGAGCTCCCGCAAGGTGCCCTCTAGGCTATGTTCTCACGTATTATGATGGCTGCCAACCACAGTACGCTCACCTCAGGGCCTCGATGCTCGCATATGCCCACATCAACCTAATCTCCATGCTTTCAAGGTTTGAACCCGATGAGGCCGTCTGGGTGGCAACCGATTTCATCTATGTAAAGAAATCGGCGCTCTGTAAGCTAGAGGGGGTCGGGGCCTTCAAGCCTAATGAGGTGCACCCAAAAGGATATTGCCGCATCTGTCTCACCCGCTACGACAAGGCAACCACGATCTCGGATTGCCCCAGCTCAGGGGCGTGACAAGGATGAACAGCTCTCCAAGCCACTGTGGCATGCGGTCTACGTCCCCGACCCTAAGTGCGGAACAAGTATCAAAGATGACCCCCGACTCAACCGCGCCACCCTATGACGGTCCCCTGACCCGACATCAGCTGAGCTACCTGAACGGCGGCGGGTGGAGCGGCAAGACCACCCGTGCGATCGAGATCTTCCGCGAGAAGAACCCGCTCGTCTTCACCCCAACCCATTGCCTAGCCAAAGAGATGCGGGCCAGAGGGGTCAACGCCCAAACTTACCACTCGTTCTCACGCTGGAGTGGCCAGAACGAGTGTCCCCAGAAAGGATGGGACAGAAATACATTCCCCGCGTGATCATCTGGGATGAGGTCTGCACTGTGCCCCGACCTGTGTTGGAGACCTTCCTCGACTGGCTTGATGGTAGAGGAGTCCAGGTCGTTTGCTGTGGCGACCAAGGCCAGCCACCTCCGATCGCGGGAGAGATGCCACACGAATTGCTGCAGCGGAGAGCCGATTATTATGAAGAGGTCCTGGTCAACCACAGGGCAAACGAACCGGTCCTGAAAGCTCTTAAATGGCAGATCCGTCTTCAACCAGACCGAGTACAGTGTCGGGCTGAGACAAGCGCTACCGGCTTGCCTTGGATGGGACAGATTCGTGGAAGCTTGGAAGCCTGAGATCCTGACCTCGAGGCAGAAGGTTCGCGACCGGGACCAGATGCGGCTGTTCGAGAGCCATTAGAAGCACTTTCCTGACCTCCCCGTTCCTCTGCTATTCGTCCCAAGGATACTCGGTGGCAAAACATAATGGTCACCATCCCTGGGCCCTTGGTGCTGGATGGCAGGCCAGATCAGCAGAAGCTCGTTCTGAGCGACGTTGTCGACGTGCCATTGCAAACCACCCGCGATGCCCTTGACGGCAAGTGGGGCCAGGACGGGGCTGTTGGCTATGCCATCGAAGTCCACTCAAGCCAAGGTCTTACCATCGCAGACCCCAAAGAGCCCAGGATGCCCTTCATGCTGCGGGCGGGCTCGTTGATATTGATATTCCAGAGGGCGTCGTTCTTGTCTTTGCCGATTTTGCGGTGCCGCAGTACCCGATCATACAAGATCGCAACGCGGCCTCTGTACTGACTGTTGATCATTTGGGCCAGCTCTGGCTGGGTAACCATGTCATACTCAATGCAGATATTTCCAATGTCGAAAGAGGCACCTCTGCCTGTGGCCTGGATCACACGGTTGTAGTCGTTGAACGTGAGCTCATACTCGAGCCGGTCGCCCAGCGCGCTCTGGTAGAATGGCAAGTGGCTCTCGGGAGCTCGAAGTCCAGTGGGCTGTAGAAGTGATTGCCGAAGGCATCGGTGACGGCTGGAACAGTCTCGTCTTTGTTCCCATTATTGATTTGGATCCTCGTTGTATTTCGGTTATTCGACGTATCAATGACTTGGTACTGGTCTTTTTTCCGCTCTGAAGCCGTCCT
Organism: Lucinisca nassula; assembly: GCA_963580285.1. Classification (NCBI taxonomy): domain Eukaryota; kingdom Metazoa; phylum Mollusca; class Bivalvia; order Lucinida; family Lucinidae; genus Lucinisca; species Lucinisca nassula. The sequence continues at coordinate 36,034,307 of OY757024.1, forward strand.
CCATAGATCGCGGTAGCTGTGGTACACGTCACTGTCATCGATGCTGAGGACCTCATTCCCCAAAATTTTAATGACGGTCTTTTTCACGAGGGCGCGGCATAGGTTCTGAACCAAGGTCCGATTGGCATCTCCTTTATCTCCGCTGTGCAGCGTGATCGCGAAGGCCAACCTCGCGGTCCCGGGGTCGATGACATCATGTTGGCCGAGGTTAGGGAATCGAACCAGAAGCTGCTGGTTCGGGACGATCGTGCCGGTTGTTAGTTATCGTCACCGATTACCTCACCCCTTTCACAGCAAGGGGTTCGCGGTGGCACCGGTAGGGATTAAGCAAGGCCGCGGCTGCCCTGCCCGGAATCACATGGTCCATCGTCTATTGGCTCTTGAGCACGCTAGGGAAGGCCGCTTCATGGCTCGCAGATAATTTGTGGGCCTTGGTCATCGGCGTGGGGGCCCTTCTCCTCGTGGCTGCAAGGGACTGATAGCGAGACCGCGCGACCAACCAAAGCACCACTAAGCCAACCCCGATCCCTGCGACTATGAGAGCTGTTTTTTCTTCTTCATGGTCGAGACCGGATTTCCAGTGTGCTGGTGGGACTGCCAGAGCAATCGCGGCAGACATAGGTGACCCTTGGGGTCTGCCGCTCGGTGGAGCCATGTGATCGGTCCCGGCTGGATAGGAAGTTTTCCCCTGGATTTAGAGGCAGGATTGATCGGTTCTGCCTCGTTTATTCCAGGGTTGTGGCTATTTGGATTTGGTTATTATAATTTTGGACATTGCCGGGGTGGAGTGCCGTGTCGCTCGGCATCAAGTAGAGTCCTTTCCCGCAGACGTAATCCGGTGGTGTGGATGTATATTGCAGCGTCTCTTGATAGCGATCGATGCTGCTGGGGATGTCGACGGGCAAGGCGATAGCGTCTTCGAGATTCGCCTTAAATTGCTTTTGAGCGTCGAACCCCGTCCCGACTTTGAGAATGTTGGAATGGGTCTGAGCTTGCGATACCAAGATTGCCCAAACGTAAGTCCGAATCGAGTCGTTGAGGCGCTCGACACCCGCTTGCATGGAGCCTTCTGATTTTATCGAGAATGAACATCGTCCTCGCCTGTGAGATGTCCCGCTTATGGCGCATCGCGTCCTTCGGGTGAAAGAAGGGGCCATCAGAGTTGTGATCACTGCAGTATTTCCCCGAAAGAGTCATAAAGGTACTAAAAGATCCAAGGCCTTGACAACCGTGGTCCAGCTTTTGCCTCAAATCCGTATCAGGCGAAACGGCGAACTCATCGCAAAGCCACTTGTAGGTCCTGGAGTCATATTGGTTATCGAACCTTGAATTGGATATGTCTCCAGGGAGGGCGACTTTTACTCCTCAGGCAGACGTCTCGTCATATAATAAAGGTGAAAGCAATACAGGCTTGCAAGAGGGCTCCTCTACTTGGAGATGGTCCTGGAATGAAACACCATATCCGGCGGTTGCGCACCAAACCGCAAAGTTCAGCTGGCACTACTAGCTGAAGGAGGCATGCTGCCAGCTGTCCCACGCCCTGTTTGCCATAGCGACGTCCCCGGTAAGCGGAGGGTTTTGATATTCGGCGAAGACGTCCGGGTATTTGGAAAGGAAGAGACTTCCCTTATCGTTGACGATTATGCCTAGGCCTAGGACGATTATGCCTAGGAACGTCCCTGCCATTGACTCCTTATATTTGAAATGGCCGCCTGCCTGATAATTCGCCGAGCTGTTAAACGTAAATGCCTTTATATCCAAACCCATTTTGGGGTCGTTGTGTTACAACTGTTCAAGTCAATATGTACTTCACGCTCACTGGCGTCCAAAATGGCGTGCCAATCAATCTTGCAAAGACCATGTCTGCGGGTGAGCTAGAGATTGCTCTCTGTGAATTGACGTATTATCACTGGTGGTAGAATATATACATTGCAAAAAAGAACAATACGGTCTCAAATGAGAAGACTGAAAAAATAATAACTGGCGTCTGTGAGTTAAACGAAAAGGTGTTTCAGTGGTTGGGCGCCGAACTCACTCTAGATGAACCCTCTGGTCTACTGCAATTAATGGTAAAGCCCGAAGAAGTCATAACAATGAATCGCGAATTAGCTAACTTCTTAGGCTTTTCCGACAATACTTTCAGAGCTCCTCCTACGAACGGGACCCCTGTCAATGGCTTTTACATAGAAGGAATCCGCAAGACGTTCACTGCAGATGAGCCACACAAGCTAGCCGTCCACCGTGAGCTCTATTTTCACCTTGCTGAGTTAAGTACTTCAGACAATCTGCATAACAGTCGCCCCTCTACACTGCTTAGGTCCATCCATGTCCAGAACGAAAAGTGTGGAGCTGGTAGAACTCAATAATTTCCTGTCTTACAGTACAAGAGGTTGTCATCAGGGCCTATTTCACAGCTTAATATTTCACTTAGAGATACCAACGGGGAGATGTTACCATTCGAGTATATGAGCGCAACCCTACATATAAGGAATGGTTGACGCAAGCGGCCCCGGTGGGGTCAGAAAATGCCCTGGGGTGGCTTTGGCTGATCTTGGTGATACTGAGGGGTTCGATAAGGACGGGAAGGAATATCAATTGTATGCGTTCCAGCTCTCTGATGGGGTGTACAAAAGAAAAGAGGTCACCCAAGCGGGGTCACTGAAATTCGAAAAGTTGAGCGATGTAGATGTTTCACATGCGTTCCAAAACGGGTTTAAGCCCCCCAGTTCAATTGGTTTCCGCTAACCGATCCAAGGCGGTTCTTCTGTCGCGGTTTATTTTTGTTATGGTTTGTCTTTGGGTGTTTGTGTCGCTTATATTATTTTATTTTGGATAGCCTTTTGGCCATTTTGTGGAAAAGTTACTGTCCTTTTGGCTTTCCGCTGTTGGTGTTTCCGTTGGGGTCTGTTGCTTCATGATTGTGTTTCGTTCCCTTTTGGTGTCTCTGATGGGAGCTGTGGGATAATTGTATCGATTCCTGATCATTGCCTCTACTTCTATTTTTCATACGCTGGCGTTTACTGGGAGCAAGTGGGTTGCCTTTGCGGACCCCGACCAACAAACAGGGAGGCTTATTGACATACAAATCTGGTCTCCGTACGTTCTGACTGGAAAGTAGCACAAAATTAGGAAGGTAGTGAATAGTGGCACTCGAATGTGCTCGTTTATCCCCGGGACGAAGAACATTGTCGTTTCCGAAGATAACTTGCTTAAGACAAGCAACAACCGGCTGGGAATCCTGAAAATAGTCTACGAGTTCCCCACAGCGGGACTCATTAGTATGGACTTGCCAACATCAACTTTCGTCCTTGAACTTATTCTCAGAGATAGACCCGACGACTTTGTTGATGTGTTACCCGGCTTCAAGCTCAAATAGAATCAAGAAAGCTAATGACAAGTTGGGATTTTTATACCAGTACAAGAAACGCCTCAAGTGCAGTTCACTCTTAAAGGAATACAACACCAAGTTGGATACCGTCATTTAGACCTACATAATATTTTATAGGCACAGTGTCTCTAAAAGACTGCGATTTACGCCTGGTGTGCTCACAGCAGACCAAACTACAGTCATTATCGGCCAGTAGGCCATTTAAACCCACCCAGCGGTGTAATATAACACGAAAGGCCTCTACCCAGGACTTGAAACCGGAGATAATCACAGACTTCAGCATGTGACCGAGATAAGATTCCGTCTCGAAAAGGAGCGGGACTACAGGGCCTCGCTCTACAAGAATTACCGGTGCGGAGTTACTGTCGTAGACGGGGTTGAGACCGCATTTTCTATGTGTCTGTGACCGGCGTTGGACTAGCTGCTTCTGGGGTTGGATTGCTCGCAACGATCATCGCGACGCCTGTCGCCCTTGGCCTTCAAGCTTGGGCGATTGTGTGTGGGCTGCTGGGTGTCGGAGGGAAATTTATAGGCCGGAGCCTCCAGGCGAAAGCTAAAAAACACGACGAGAGTCGTATCCTGGCTGAGTCAAAGCTGAACTCAATCGCAGACCGCATTTCTATCGCGCTGAACGACGATAATATATCTGAAACAGAATTTCGCCTGATTCTGTGTGAAATCGACAAGTTCAATCAGATGAAAGAAGAAATTCGTGAGCGCAAGAAACAGGGCGTTGGCTTGTCAGAGGAGGAAAAAAAGAAGCAATTTCAACGTGCGAGAGACGAGGCGTTAATGACGGCCCGTACCAAGCTGTTGGAAGAGCTCAGCCAACTGGTGGCACCTCTCAATAAATATTTCTTGCTCACTGGCTTAAAAGAGCGCAGACTGGTCAGGAACTCCTAATGAGCTGGTCCAATCGCAAACCCCTTAATTGTTTTCCTGGATCTGCTCGAAAAAGCTCTTCTTGGTCGTAACATTGGGCGTACAAATCACCCCTTTCTTGGCAGCGGTCATATGGTGCGGTGCGCGAGTACATATACCACACCTCTTCCTTTTCATACTCGAAAATTAGCACATCACACCCAGTTTTTATGAGCCCTTTGATTTTGGCCAAGCTCTTTTCACCAAAGAGCATTTTACCTCCATCCCACCCATGAGTTTTTCTGTTACCGGAAAATGTCTAAAGCACATGCGTCTGATCAGTGTCTTTAGGACGAAATGGATACAACGGACTGGTTAGGACCGAATGGGCACAACTGGCTGGTCACATTTGATTAGTGTCTTTATGACCAAATGGGTACAACTGACTGGTTAGGACCGAATGAAAACAACTGGCTGGTTACATCTGCTCAGTGTCTTTAGCACATGACTTCCTGGAGCATACTAAGAAATCCTACTCTTCTTTCTCAGTTGACCTAATAGTCTGGCAGTTACCTCCCTCACTCGCTTGTTCGCGACCCGTCAGCTTCGAGAAAGTGAAAAGTTTTATTGTCGCGCAAATATTAATTGTTGCTCATCTCATAAGATTATTTTGTCAGGTCCGATAAATTTTGTCAGCTTCGATTTTTCTGGTCAGTATTTGATCGAACGGACGATTAAATCGCAAAGCGCTGAAAAAGAAATGTATCACAAACTGACTGTTTAGCTCATAAAAAATCAATAATGACACTCTTTTATGAGCGAGCGATACGTTCTTTTTCCTATGCAATAATAGGCAATATCATGTGGTCCTGATGATTTCGTATTACATGTCGAGCACAAGTTTCGCAGACGACGAATCCATACACTCAATGCCGCGGTGGTGGGCCGTCCTAAGGTGGGCAAGGGAGGACGATCTAGAATTGGAATTTATCCTAGAACTGGGGCCCGCCAGAGCCCCGGGCCGGCGAGGGTGGTTGGCCGTCTCCAGAGCTCTGGGTTTTTGTGTTGCTTCGCGGCGTCTTTGCGAGCGTGCTGGTGGCCAGAAACGAGCTTAGAGCCCTGGAGGCCTAAATGGCTTCTGAGGTCAAAATAAAAAGTCCGTTCGCCCCTCCCCCCACCCCACTGCCTGCTGCTCTGTGAAAGCATTGACCAATGTGTAACCCATAAAATTGCCTAATGCCAGATTACTTTACAAAAGGCCTTGCCGAGGCAAAATACTTGACACTTCTAATCTGCTTGGAATATTTTGACAACTTTTGGCAAGCAGATATGAAATGAAATTCTTTAATACCCAATTTCTTTATAAATAGCCTCGGCAAGGCAAATTTTTCACCAACTGACAAGGGCGTATAACTATCAAACCGGCTGGAATATTTTGATAAGTTTTGGCATGCAGATGTATATTGACAAGATCTAGTCTAATGCCAGATAGTTTTATAAATAGCCTCGCCAATGCAAAAGGTAAAAAAACTCATAACGGAGGATTGCCTGTAAACCGCTGGGAAGTTTTTTATGATTTTTCGCATGAACATAAATATCATGAAGACGTAACCAAGGAGAATTTCTAATGCAAGATAAATAACCTCGCCGAGGCAAATTTTTCACAAACTGATTACAGAAAATATCTTTAAAACGGACAAAAATTGCACAACCCGCACGACCCATAGCTCAGCAGAATATCTTCAAGTAAACTATTTAGTTACTGAGAGATTACTGTACCAATTTGTACCGGAAACCCCTAAACGGGTACCCTGGCAAACAGAGCAGACCCAGATCCGAAGCCGCAGACGCGGCGTCTGATCAGGGCCTACACTGTTTGCAAAACGTTCAGCCATTTCTCTAATCAATATTGAAGTAAACACAAACTGACACCCCTAAATTTAGAAATGGACTCCGGCTATAAATATAAGGAGGAAGATTCCATTTGGTAGCAGACTTTCGGATGAGCCGTTAAACAGAGGTCCCGTCTCCGTATGACCATAGCTGTTGGTAGGACGTAAAACTCAAACACTCACTCACTCACTCCATTTGGTACAAAAAGGGTTAAAATCGTTACATGTGACACCGCGTCCGATATAGGTATAATTCGTACTGAAGACACATGGCATTTTTCTGTTTGAACTGGGACTGCCACTTATATGCGTGTGAGTCGAATGTCATGGTGAGCTTTTGTGAGTGTGAGATGCCCGGCGTCATCGTGCGTCGTGCGTGCTTAATTTTTTCTCTAAAGGCCTTAGTTTCGGGCCAATCAGCACCAAAGTTGGTCTCGGCCCCCACCCATCGGGGCTTGAAGAAAAAGATGGGCTGCATGATGTTTCCACGCAGAGCTAAAACCGATACGCACACACGACTACTGGTAAACCGCTTAGAGGATCTAAGCCTGCCCAGGCAAAGCGGTGCGAGTCGTACCGTCCATGCTTATAAACCCTATTGGTTTCATTGAACCGCAGGACTTGAGATGTCATTTCATCTCAATGTCGGGTAAAAGTCCCACAAAATTGGAAGCAACGTCTCCAAAATTATCTTTACAGTGTTGACGGGGACGTTAATCCTCAAATCAATCAATCAATCAATTAATCAATCAATCAATCAATCAAAGTTGGTCAGTATGATATCATCATGACAATAACTCGGACATGATCGAATTTGGGTCATGTCGGGTCAAATAGTAGGTCAAATCATAGAAAAACATTGTGTGCACTCTAGAGGTCACAGTTTTGGTCCAATCATCATCAGACTTAGCCAGTATAATCATCTTGATAATATCTCGGTCAATGTCTTTGTCACATCCGAATATGGGTCATGTCGGGTCAAAGAGTAGGACAGTAGGTCAAATCATACAAGTTTGGTCCAATCATCATCAAACTTGCTAAGAATGATTATCTTTACAATATCTCAAGTTCAAATATGGGTCATGTTGGATTAAATTGTAGGTAAATAGGACAAATCACAGAAAAAACCCGTGAACACCCTCGTGTCCAAAGTATTGGTCCAATCACCATCAAACTTCCTCAGAATAATCATCTTGACAATATCTCTGTCAAGCTTGAATATGGGTAATGTCGGGTCAAAAATAGGTCAGTAGGTCAAATCATGGAAAAAAAAAACTTGCGAATATTCTATATGCCACAAGTTTGGTCCAATCGTCATTAATAAAACTTGTTCAGAATGATCATCTTGACAATATCTCAGTCAAGTTCCAATATGGGTCATGCTGGATTAAAAATAGGTCAGTAGGTCAAATCATAGAAAAAAACTTTGGTCCAATCATCATCAAACTCGGTCAGAATTATCATCTTGACAATATCTCAGTCAAGTTCGAATACTGGTCATGTCAGGTTAAAAAGTAGACCAGTTGGTCAAATCATAGTAAAACCTTGTGAACATTCGAGTCAGCTCATTATCAAACTTGCTCTGAATGATCATCATGGCACATTCTCTGCCAAGTTTGAATATGGCATGTTTGGTCAATAAGTAGCTCAGTAAGTCAAGTCATAAAAACAATTCTGCACAATCTAGAGGCCAAACATGGCCCAATCACCATCTAACTTGCTTGGAATGATCAGCTTGACAATATTTGGGTCAATTTCTCCTGTGACCTTGAACTTGACCTGTGCCCTACTTTAAAAATGATATTGGTCATAACTTTTGAAGCGTTCCAGATAAAGCTTGCATATTTGTCGTGTTTGTTCTTGTGACAAGGACTTCCCACTCATTAAAAACATGTTGACCATGACCTGTGACCTACTTAAAAGAACTAAGATAACATTGGTGATAACATATGAACCCTTTGAGATAGAACCTTCATATTGGGCATGTATGTTTCTTATGACAAGGGCTTACCACTCATACAAAACATTTTGACCTTGATCTGTTGCCTATTTAAAACAAATATAGCATTGGTCATAACTTTTGAACCATTTGAGATAAAGCCTCCATATTCGGCTTGTAGGCTTCTTGTGACATATGACCTTGACAGTGATCTGTGTCATTTTTAACATACATTTTAAACCATTTGAAAAAGACCATTCATATTTGGCATGTATATTCCATGTAACAAGGACTTCCCACCCATAAAAATCTCTTGTCCTTTGACCTTGACCTACTTTATAATAACGTTTAAACCATTTGAGATAGAGCCTTTATATTTGACATGGTGGTGCCTTGTGACAAGGGCTTCCCACTCATACAAAAAAGTTTGACTTGTGATCTTGACCTATGACCTACTTTATCATAACTTTTGAACCATTTTATATAGAGCCATCATATTTGGTAGATTACTCGTGACAAGGGGACCCCACCCATACAAAAATTCTGATCTATGACCATGACCTAGTCACGTGACCTACTTTAACACTACTTTTGAATCATTTGAGATAGAGCCTGCACGTTTGGCATGTAGCTTTCTTGTTACAAGGGTTTTCCACTTCCACCTCACTCCAGCCCCTTGTCACCATGAGGCATTGTGAATTATACCGGTTCTCGGGCCACAGTCAACCAAATTGCTCAAACCTTCCACTCCACCTTGTATTACCTACTATTGTTGTTGCATCTGCTTTTAGCAGGGTACGACATGTGCGTCCGCGTTTCCGTCCGTACGTCCGTCCGTCTGTTAGCCTTTAAGTCGACATGACATTAAACATCTCCCTGATCTTCAGACTTGGTAGGCACCTTGACCTTGTGACATTGACCTATATTTTGCGCTCCTGTGACTCTGACCATTATGGCGAAGTTCGACATTTACGTCGAAGTTAGAAGTATAATCAGCTATAAGACTAACCAACCATCAAACCTTGCATGAAACATCTCCATGAGCTCCTGCCTAGGCAGGCACCTTGACCCGGTGACTTTAGTCTCCGGAAATAAAAGGCCTTCAACTTTCAAATATTGCACAGTGCTTCTACTAGATACCATACCCCCAAGATCCTGGGTGGTAGTTTAGCTATATTAATTGGGTAAAACTGTTTAATACAAAATATTGAAACCTTACTCTCGTACACAGAGGCAATCCTCGTAGGACTGTCTCAAGGTATGGTTCCGTATTGGGTGCCTTTGCATGCATATAAAATATCACACGGGTTCGAAAATGGATCTGATCCTATCCCCTTGACTGTCAAAAAAGGTCATTTTGACCATCTGCCAAGACTAGCTTCTTTCACTTTGATCCAATTTATCTGCAACTCTAATGTAGATGGATGACTTGCAATTTTACATCCCTTTTAGCAGTATTTCAGTCATATCAGAATGATGAGAGGTTGACAATGAAAGGCTGTGTGCAATGGAACTCCGTTTACAGTTGGAAAGATTTCTGCCTTCAGCAAGTTTGTTCTAAAAATAGCCGTAGTGACCTTCACCCTGAGCCAAGGACCCTGAAAGACATACCGGCTCGAGATATTATCATACCGAACATTTGTGTGAAGTTATATTAAAAACCATCAGCAAATGGCGACGCTAGGGCGATGACAAAGTTTTTTTCTAAAAATAGGCGCAGTGACCTTGACTTGTAGCCCAGGACCCTGAAAGTCAAACTTGCTCGAGATATTATCATACCCAACATTGTGTGAAATTATATTAAAATTCATCAATAAATGTAGGCACTAGAGTGATAAAGTTTTTTTTCTAAACATAGCCATAGTGACCTTAATCTTGAGCCCAAGATCCTGAAAGTCTAACTTGCTCGAGATATTATTATACCCAACATTTGTGTCAAGTTATATTAAAATCCATCAGCAAATGACGACGCTAGAGCGATGACAAAGATTTTTTTTCTAAAAAATAGCCGCAGTGACCTTGACCTTAAGCCCAGGACCCTGAAAGTTGAACTTGCTCGAGATATTATCATACTCACATTTGAATGAAATAATATTAAAATCCATTAACAAATGTAGGCACTAGAGTTAAAACAATTTTTTACTAAAAATAGCCACACTGACCTTGACCTTGAGCCCAGGACCCTGAAAGTCGAACATGCTCAAGATATTATCATAGCCAATATTTGTGTAAAGTTATTTTAAAATCCATCAATAAATGTAGGCTTCAGAATGATGGCAAAGTTTTTCTAAAAATAGCCACAGTTACCTTACACTGCAGCTTTAAACAAAGTACCAAAACTCTGTGACAAATCATCTAACCAGATAGCACGGATAATATGCGCATTCCCTATTACTGCTTAACATTCCGTTGAAGTTTCGTTGCATTTCTGCAAGTAGTTGCTGAGACTTCGCGTGGACACAAACAGTACCCTATATATTCATGCAGAATTCATCAAAGGGCCATGACTGTTGGAAAAATCATAAATCCAAAACACCCAGGTGATATGCGCATCCATCTTTGATAATTAATATTCCAATGAAGTTTCATTGGAATCCGACCAGTTGTTTCTGAGAATTCGCGTGGACAAGAGCGGAACGGTCGCACGGACGTACATACGTACGGATGCACGGACGAAGCGGCGACTATATGCTCCACCGAAATTCTTCGGGGAGCATAATAAAAAACCTACAACCACCAATCCGTGCATTTTTTAATATGTTGTGCGAGCTGCGAACAAGATATTATATCGTGCGCAAAAGATATGTTGTGCGCACAAGATATTGTGCGGACAACATAATATATTTTGTGTGGACAACATAAGATCTTGTTTGCACAACTTAATATATTGTGCGCACAAAATATTATGTTGTGCGAACAAGATAATAACAACATATTATCTTGTGCGCAAAAGATATTGTGCGGGCAACATAATATATCTTGTCTGGAGAACATAATATCTTGTGCGCAAAAAATATTGTGCGCACCAGATAATATCTTGTTTGCACAACTTAATATCTTGTGCGCACAAAATATTATCTTGTTGGCACAATATAGATCTTGTGCGGACAACATAATACCTTATGCGTCTGATTATATTGTGCTATCAAGATAATATGTTGTGCGAACAGGATATTATCTTGTGCGCACAAGATGATATCTTGAGCGCACAGGATATTATGTTGTCCGCATATATCTTGTGCGCACATGATATTATGTTGTCCGCACCAGCTATTAAGTTGTGCGAACAAGATAATATCTTGTGCGCATAAGATATTATGTTTTCTGCACAAGCTCTTTGCGTGAACAAAATAATAACGTGTGTGCACAAGATACTATCTTGTGCACACAAGGTACTATGATAATAAGTTGTGCGCATAATATATTATCTATTATCTTGTCCGCACAAGGTCTATGGTGTACAAACAAGATAATATCTTTTGCATACAAGATATTAAGTTACGCGATCAAGATATTATGTTGTACACACAAGATAATAACTTGTGCGCACAAGATATTATGTTATTCGCACAATAGCACACAAGATATTATCTTGTTCGCACAACATATTAAAATAAATTGTAAGTCCCTTCCATGGTTCCGAATGGACTAGACGCACGCTATTAACTCATTACCCGAGCGTTTGCATAATTCTTTCTCATCGGCATAGTTGGCCCCCGCCCATCGGGGCTTGAAGAAATAGACGGGCTGCATGATGCTTCCACGCAGAGCGGAAACCGACCTCACACGACTACTGGTTAACAGCTTAGATGATCAAGGCCTGCCCAGGCAAAGCGGTGCGAGTCGGTCCGTCCATGCTTATAGACCGGGCGACAGGGCTTGAAATGTCCTTTCATCTCAATGTCGGGTTAAAGTCCCACAAAATCGGAAGCAACGCCTCCAAAATGACCTATACAGTGTTGACGGGGACGTTTAACTTCAAATCAAACAAACAAAACTCATCGGCATAGCACAAAGAGATCACTCTTGATTGATATACAGAGCGAAAACTGATTTAATCTAGGAAGAACATTGACTAAAAATTGAAGCGCTGTATCGAGAATAACAAAGGTAATGGAAAATTGCTACTTACTCATGTCAGCCTTTGCTTGACACCTGCAACGTCGCCTTATAGAATTGTGTTCTGTCCTACAGTCAACGTTGCGATGTCCTGGACTTACAGAGGAATGTTTCAGGCTATGTCTAGCAGGCAAACGTCGATAGGGCTACGTTAAATCAACGTCGATGCAATGTCACGACGTTGCACCGACGTAGATATGACGTTGCATAAACAACATGACGTTGTACAGACGTAGATGTGACGTTGTATTAACGTCACGACATAGCACCGACGAAGATGTGACGTTGCATAAACGTCATGACGTTGTACAGACGTAGATGTGACGTTGCATAAACGTCATGACGTTGTACAAACTTTGATGTGACGTTGCATAAACGTCATGACTTTGCACCGACGTAGAATGACGTTGCTTTAACGTCATGACGTTGTACAGACGTAGATGTGGCGTTGCATAAACGTCACGACGTTGCACCGACGTAGATGTGACGTTGTACAAACGTCATGATGTTGCACTGACGTAGATGTGACGTTGCATAAACGTCATGACGTTGCACCGACGTAGATATGACGTTGCATAAACGTCATGACGTTGTACGGACGTTGCTATGACGTCTCAATTACGTCATGTGCATGATGGGTGTGTTTCAATCATGCGATGGCCATACGACATATAGCTCGCTTCGATGTACTGTCTGTACGGATTACTGAACAGGCCAACCAGCATATATAAGAGAAGTGACGTTTATCGTAACGCCGTTGAAAATGTTTAAAATGTCTGTTATGACATACACAGCATCCTTTACGTGCATGTAAAATCTAGGCCATACATGTGTAGAAACTATCTTTTACTAAGAAAAATGAACAAGTCAGCCTCGATAGCGCAGTGGTTAACGCGTTCGACTCATGATCGAGAGGTTGTGCGTTCGAATCCGGCACCCGGTATCGAGTTGTGTCCTTGGGCAAGACACGTAATGACGCTGCCTAAATCCACTCAGGTTTCAAAGGGTAGCAGTGGTGTAGTCACTGCCTCTCTCTCGCGCGCGTGAAAACATCTGGAATGAGTGCGAGAGCGATTAAATAATAAGCTTTAAGCTTCCATCGCAATCGAACTAAAAATAAATTAGTATAAACTAAAAATGAACAGGGAATCAACATGACATATCTTATCCCTCTTATCGTACAATAAATAGAAATCTGTCTACTCAGTTAACATATACGTGTTTGTAACTACGGAACCCTGGAAGGGACATGCAATTTATTTTAATATTAATATGTTGTGCGAACAACATAATATCTTGTGCGCACAAGATAATATCTTGTTCGCACAACTAAATTTCTTGTGCGCACAAGATATTATCTTGTTTGCACAACGTAGATCTTGTGCGGACAACATAATATCTTGTGCGCACAACTTATTATCTTGTTTGCACAACACATTATCTTGGTCGCACAACTAAATATCGTGTCCGCACAAGATATTATCTTGTTTGCACAACATAGCTCTTGTGCAGACAACATAATATCTTGTCCGCAATATCTTGTCCGCACAAGATATTATCTTGCTCGCACAACTTTGTATTTTGTATGGACATCATAATATCTTGAGCGCACAAAATATGTTCTTGTGCGCACAATACATGTTCTTGTGCTCACAATGTAATATATTGATCGCACAACTTAATATCTTGTTCGCACAACATATTATCTTGTTAGCACAATTTAATCAAACGCATAAGATATCATGTTGCCGCACAAGATCTATGTTATGCAAACAAGATAATATGTCCTGCGCACAAGATAATATCTTGTGCGCACAATATGTTCTGTTGTGCGAACAAGATAATATGTTGTGCGAACAATATATTATCTTGTGCACACAAGATAATGACCTTGCGCACAAGATACCATGTTGTTCGCACAATGTAATATCTTTTGCGCACAAGGTGTTATCTTGTTCGCACAACATATTAAAAAAATGCTTGTCCCTTCCAGGGTTCCGTAGATATGCGCAATTACAACATTTCTTTGTCATTGCTAATACGTTCTTGTAATGGTTTCATTATGTTTTTCAATTCAGTCATAATAGGTGTAGGAAACGCCTTGTCGTAACACTGGCAATATTAATTGTTTATTATAGTTTGACATATCAAGATTTTCGTAGAATTTCTGTTTCTTGAGTATTGGTGCCTTATATGACATTATTAGAATTTCTGTTGCATGAGTATTTGTGCCTTATAGGACATTATTAATTGATTATCCTACATTACACAAGGTCAACCAATATTCAAAAATCATAAACCATGTTTTTAATTGCATCAATTAATAAAATTGTCATTTATCAAGTAATTTCGTATTGGCCCAGTTACAGGTCCTCGGTCAGCTGTATTAGCCTCGGCCGTCGGCCTCGTGCCAATACAGCAGACCTCGGACCTGTAACTGGGCCAATACGAAATTATTTGATTAATAACATTATATTATTAGAATTTCTGTTGCATGAGTAGTTGTGCCTTAAAGGACATTATTCTTATCGATCTCAAACGTTTGCAATAACAACGCTTTGTCATGGGGGTAATACCAAAATCTATACCTGTGCTGTCGGCAGAGTCGGTACTTCGTAAAGCTGCTACGGGTTTCGACCGAGCAGTGATAAGGTGAGATATAAATTGAAATCGTAGGATTTATTAAAATGCTTTTGGCATATAAACAAATATATTATATGCGCTAGATGTATGGGATTAACACCGATACAGGCAACAGTTCTAATATGCAATTCATTTTAAACACGCCTATTCAAATATATTGGAAAATTTACCGCCGAAAAAACCTAAATTTAAGATGAAAAATTGTGATAATTTTTCTTATTTCTGCTCAAAATATAGATTGTGGGTACACGTTAGAACCGCCTCATCGAGTACCCACAACCTATATTTTAGAGCAGAAATAAGAAAAAACTAGGTAGCCCCAGTTTTGCTTATAAACCCTATTGGTATCATATGGTGGCAGGGCGTGGGAAGTCATTTCATTTTAATGTCGGGTAAAAGTCCCACAAAATTGGAATCCACGTCTCCAAAATGACATTTACAGTGTTGACGGTGACGTTAAACCTCAAATCAAACACATAAACAAATACACCCCAGCTTTACTACATAAAAGTGGGGTTCAAAGGGGTCAAAATTATATAGGCGTGTTTTCGTGATGAAGTTTTGACGATAGGTTTGCTGAATGGACCTATATTTTAATGCCCCGATTTGGGTTAATTGGGAAATTAGGTTTGTGTGTGTGTGTGAATTCGGGTTTAACGTCGCTTTCAACAATTTTTCAGTCATATCACGACGGTGTCTGGTTGCGACAGGGAGCTCAATGCTCACTTTTATAGTGCTGCCTCACTGAAGTATCATGTCCCAGACACATTACATGATACCACACCCAGTCACATTATCCTGACACTGGGTCGACCAGTCCTAGCTCTACCCCGTAAATCTGAGTGCCAAGCGAGGAGCAGCTAGTACCATTCTTAACGACTTTGGTATGTCGCGGCCCGGGATCGAACCCGTGACCTCCCGTTCCCCGGAGCGGACACTCTACCAACTGAGCTATCGGGGTCAATTGTGTAAATAAGCGTAGGAATTCTAAACTGCTTTCTACAACAAATTATAAATAGCTCTCATGTACAGTCATTGGGGTACCAATTTACAACCACATCTTTTAAATATGATAGTTTGACAAACATTTTGGTACTTATTCCGATGACAGTTCTGACCCATGTTTTATCGTTCACCTTCCTGAGTTATTATGAAATAATGTCATCTGAAAGGGTAAATTAACTCTGGGGGCGACACGCAATTACCCCCCCCCCCCCCCCCCCCACAATCAATGTTATACAAAACGTATTCAAGTTATTTTACTACTATCTGAGTGTTCTTCACGCCAATTCTCATATTCACCTTATTTGCATTATCTGCTGGTTCCTAGTCTGAAGGTTATCAGTGTTGGAAAAAACAGGTAACCAGATCCCCCCTGACCTGTCAAGGTCAGGGGGGTCTGGTTACCTGTTTTTCCAATATTGACAATGTGCAAGCTGGGAGCCAGCAAATAATGCAAATATGGCGAATATGTATGAGGTCTGCTCATGTGCTCAACGTGATCATTCTGTTCTGCTTATCCGCCCCATAGAATTCTAATTATAGCGAATGCGTTTATTGTAAATGAACAGACTCTTAATAAGATACATTTTCGCGGAAACTTTAAAAACGTATTTCAAGGCTCCAGAATTGTTTTTCTGAAAGGAGATTTGGTCAGACATTGCGTAGTACAAGTATATAGCTTTTACAAAAAGGTATTTAATGTGAATGTCTAGACTTGTATGCCAGAAATGTGTTTAAACAATTGAATGTCTTTGGCAAAATTCTAATTGCCAGTCTGCACCCATGATCCTGCCGACTAAAGTATAATGATTGAAATGCAAAAGTTGCAAATGCTGTTATTGTGTCAGGAAGTACTTTTTCATCTTTAAAAAGGCACATGTGCAACACAATATCTTGTAAGATCTTATCAAATGAGCGTTTATAAATTGTTGGAGAAAATAAGTGGACATATTACCTACACTTTATAGAAGATTGAAGATACATCGAAAATTATTGCTAACGGCGAGGCCTATGGTGCTTATAGGATAGGCAGTGGTCCGTCTAGGGTGTATATTTTGTACAAATTTGACAGCAAATATGGGCTTGTACAAATGTGATAGCAATTCTGTGCCAGAGCTCTGCCCGTGGGCCTCTTTTTGTGAAAGACTATTCTTGTTATGAGCCGCTTCTTTTCTCCTTGTGAAAGCTTATACTTGTTGCATAAATATAAAGGCCAACCTGCATTGTGGGTAACTAATGGCTGTACTTCCGTGTGTTAAACTCAATGTCTATAATGTCTACGCCCTAAGGCGTGGACATTAATTTTGTATTTCAATTCTAGAGTATGTTTCAGCGATCAGCGTCAAGCTAACACTTCCGTGAATTGAACACACCCTTAAACCCCAATTTATATCGAGAAAATTATGGTTTACAGAGGTATACATTATTTACTAATTTCTGCTCTAAGACATTGGTTGTGGGTACTCGTTAGAACCACCACAATGATGCGGTTTTAACGAGCACGTACAACCTTTGTCACCCGGATATATTTTAGTAAAGATAAAGAAATATACGAATTGTTCACTGACAGTTCCAAAGTAGAAGTAAAACAAAGATCAGGAATTGATACAATTAACTTACTCCACCCATAAAAGACACCAAAGGGAAAGAAATACAAACATTAAGCGACCAGACCATAATGGAAACCTAAACAAAGGAAGGCCATAAGGACAGTTACTTTCCCACAAAATGGCCATATGGCCATCCGAAACCAAAAGACACAAGTGATACACACAGTAAGTAACAAACAACAACATAAATAAATCGCCACAGAAGAGCCGCCTTGGAACGGTCAGTGGAAGATTTCCACTGGGGGGCTTAAATCGATTTTACGTGGCCACAATCCTCGCCCTTACTTCCGTCGCGATTTAGACAAATAATTTGTTCAGTCCGCATGAAGGCCTCCTAACTCATCAGTGCAACATCTCCGTGAACACAAAAATCAAAGAACCACAGAGGTGAGACAACGGTGAGGACTCGACAGCAAGAAACCACTGAAATGCTGGAGCAAAAGAAAACCAACAGTTAGACTCCGATGGGCCCGACCAGAGACAGAGCATCAGGCACCAACCAACATTACCTTGAATTAGATCTCTCTAATTCTCAATAAGCCTTTACGTTGGAGCCGTCATAGAATCTGAGGCCTGACCCACCGGCGTGCAATTAAAGAGGGAAGCAAAGTTGCCAACCGTGATTGGGTTAACTACCATGCATGCAGTCTGTCGTATAATATCCATATTGTACCCAATCTTTTTATATCGCAGAACGATTTTACGAAATTGGGTGCTGAAGTCATTGCGGTTATATATTTTTCTGAATTTATATACTAAGTCACCATAAAATTCGGGTTCCGATAGACCTTGTTGCAGAAGAGATTTAAGTCCAATATTGAATTTTGAAATTAAATCAGAATGGCGTCTATAAAATTTTGAAAAGGCTTTGCGTAGTTTATGGTACCGATAACCCTGATTAAGGAGTTTAGCCGTTAATAATTTATTACGAGTGTTGAAGTCAGTTACATGACTACACACTCTAGCAAATCGAATTAATTGCGAAATATAAACGCCATAGGATGGCGCACGAGGAACATCACCATCCAAAAAAGGAAAATTTACAATCTCAAAATCAAAGTCATCGCGTTTATCATAAATTTTGCACGAAACAAATCCATCTACAATAGATAGATGTAAATCCAAAAACGGGGCCTCGGTATCAGAAGAATTTGCTTTATTTAACTGAAGTTCTAGGGGGTAAATCTGACTGATCAAACCATCAAAATAGGTATTATCAATATTTAATAAATCATCTAAATATCTAGAAGTAGAGCTAAAAGCTTCAATAATTTCAGATTGGTTATCAATGGAAAGCGACAAAATGAAGTCTCTTTCATAACAATACAAGAACAGATCAGCCACAAGAGGTGCGCAATTAGTACCCATCGGAATACCCAAGGCGGTTTGTCTGTTGCGGTTTATTTTTATTATGAATTGTCATTGAGTGTGTGTATCGCTTATATTATTTTGTTTTGGATAGCCCATTGGCCATTTGTGGGAACGTGACTGTCCTGTTGGCTTTCTGCTAGTGATATTTCCATCAGGGTCTAGTTGTTTCATGTATATGCTTCTTTCCCTTGTGTGTCTCTGATCGGAGCTGTGGGTTAATTGTATCGATTCCTGATCATTGCCTTCACTTTTATTCATTAGAAGAATGAATTTCATTTTTGGGGCGATAGCCCCACAGTATTCAAGAGGGTGATTTTGGCATTGCTTTTGGCATTAATGCATACGACTAAATCACCACCAATAGACACCTTGAAAAATTATAGTCCATTATTCGAAATAGTTTCAAACGTTCCTCATAAAATGAAACAGCCGATGGTAATAAATATAATATAACTTGAATGTTTTATGAATTTATCCATAAAGTTAACCGTGATAGGGATTCTCCGAGGGATTCTCCCTGTAAAAAAACGTGAATTAAAAAAATTTAGACTAAATATATTCTAGAAAGGGTTATCCTTTGGAAGCAAGGAATACACCATCGAAATGAGAAATATGGAGTGTACATGTTTTCTGGACCAGACAAGCTAGTTTCGGCCAATAAGCCTCATCAGTGACCCTCAGATATTTTCAAAAGTCCACACTGGAATCAATGATCCCAGATGACAAGAAAATATAAACTAAACTATGATGTAGGGTAGGGAGACTTTTTACGGCCGCCACACAGTCCCAGACACCAGCTGTAGTGACGTTAAATATGTTCTAGAAAGGGTTATCCTTTGGAAGCAAGGAATACACCACAGAACTGAGAAATATGGAGTGTACATGTTTTCTGGGCCAGACTAGCCAGTTTCGGCCAATTAGGCCTCATCAGTGACCCTCAGATATTTTCAATATTCCACAATGGAATAAAAAATCCCAAATGACAAGAAAATATAAACTACACTATGATGTAGGGCAGGGAGATTTTTTACGGCCGCCACACATTCCAAGACATCAGCTGTAGTGACGTTAAATATGTTCTAGAAAGGGTTATCCTTTGGAAGCAAGGAATACACCACAGAACTGAGAAATATGGAGTGCACATGTTTTCTAGGCCAGGCTAGCTAGTTTCGGCCAATTAGGCCTCATCAGTGACCCTCAGATATTTTCAAAATTCCACAATGGAATCAATAATCCCAAAGGACAAGAAAATATAAACTACACTATGATGTAGGGCAGGGAGATTTTTTACGGCCGACACACATTCCCAGACATCCGCTGTAGTGACGTTAAATATGTTCTAGAAAGGGTTATCCTTTGGAAGCACGGAATACACCACAGAACTGAGAAATATGTAGTGTACATGTTTTCTGGGCCAGACTAGCTAGTTTCGGCCAATTAGGCCTCATCAGTTACCCTCAGATATTTTCAAAATTCCACAATGGAATCAATGATCCCAAAGGACAAGAAAATATAAACTACACTATGATGTAGGGCAGGGAGACTTTTTACGGCCGCCAGCTGTAGTGACGTTAAATATGTTCTAGAAATGTTTATCCTTTGGATAACGCCATTCAGCGTCTGTTTATAGATCAGTACAATTAGCCCATTTTACAGATCAATTTGTACTGGAAATCCCCAAACTGGCAACTGGAAAACAGTACAGACCCAGATCAGGTACCACAGAATGCGAAGTCTCATTAGGGCATACACTGGATGTTTGCGAAATGTTCAGCCATTTTCCAGATAAATTTTGAAGAAGCCACAACTAGACATCCCTAAATTGAAATGGACACGTTTCATACTGATATAAGGTTAATGGGTTGTGCGGGTTAATTGTATCGATTCCTGATCATTGCCTCCATTTCTAATATAATTGCATTCAGTACAAAATGGGTTAAAAGTATGCAGTGTGGGTTGATTTTGTAAATATTTGTGTCATTAACCCATACAAGACAATTGGATTCTCCCAGTTAATTAGTTTGGAGTGATCCATGTCCAATTGTAGGGGAGCCAGGTTTGTTTTTGGATGAAGATCTATCTATTGTAGATGGGTTTGTTCCTTGCAAAATTTATGATAAACGCGATGATTTTGATTTTGAGATTGTAAATTTTCCTTTCCCTCGTGCGGCATCCTAAGGCGTTTATATTTCGCATTTAATTCGATTTGCCAGAGTGTCTAGTCATGTATCTGACTTCAACACTCGTAATTAACTGTTAACTGCTAAACTCCTTAATCAGGGTTATCGGTATCATAAACTACTCAAAGCATTTTCAAAATTTTACAGACGTCATTCCGATTTAATTTCAAAATTCAATGTTGGGCTTAAATCTCTTCTGCAGCAAGGTCTATCGGAACCCGACTTTTATGGTAACTTGGTATATAAATTCAGGAAAATACATAAATGCAATGACTTCAGCACCCAATTTCGTAAAATCACTCTCCGATATAAAAAGATGGGGTACAACATAAATGTTATACGACAGATTGCATGCATGGTAGTTAACCCAATCACGGTTGACAAGTGGAATTCGTTTCACTGACCGTTCCAAGGCGGTTTAATTTTTGTTATGGTTTGTCTATGAGTGTGTGTGTGTGTGTCGCTTGTAATTATTTTGTTTTGGGTAGCCAATTGGCCATTTTGTGGGAAAGTGACTGTCCTTTTGGCTCTCCGCTATTGATAATCACATTAGGGTCTATTTGTTTCATGTCTGTGCTTATTTCCCTTTGGTGTCTCTGATCGGAGCTGTGGGTTAATTGTATCGATTCCTGATCATTGCCTTCACTTCTATTTTGTATTGTTAGCCGTAAATTTTGCAAAAAGTGTTTGCAGATTTAAATAGTCGTTGTTAGTGGTAAAATAAAAGTATCCACAACCTCGAGAATGAGAAGTAGTTTAGTTTAATCATATTTTATTGCAACTACAAAGCAAATGGGTCGGGCCACAAGTTCTCACATTATTAGTTACGGTCCTCCCCATACAAAGTTGACACTAATACATATAGAACACATGAACATGGCTATTTGATTACATATGTAGGTCACATACAAGCAAACTACATAAAACGCAGAATTATATCAGATAGATAAATCATCAAATAATAATAATAATAAAATAAATAAATAACCGCTAATTGCAAGTCGTCAAGAAACCCCCGGGTTGAGGCATATAGAAGTGTTACAATATGAGATAAATAAAATTAGGCATTTTGGCTAAATCTCCCAGTGTTTTTAATATACGTTTGCACGGCTTTAAAAAGAATACCATTATCTTGAGCTGATAATGTATCATCACCAAACAGAGCCTTATTTAAATTAAGCGGATGAAATGTCCGTGTCGACTGAAAGAAAGTAATTCGTTCTCTTGTAAAATTGGAACAAGCAAAGAAGAAATGCTCAGCATCCTCGCTAACTTCTGAGCAGTTGCAGTTAGGACTTTGAGCCAAGTGATTTGTATACAGATTGTTGTTCAGATTACTACAATTATTTCTTATTCTGGCGTGTAGTACGGAAATATACCGTTCGCCTTCCCTGAAATAGCTTGGTGCTGTAGTTTCTCCAAAGACTGGCAGTCTTGGGCTGTGCATCCATCCCAAACAATGCAAGAATACTCAGTAATGGGAAGTACACATGATAAATAAATTTGGTTAAGTGCAACCCTGTGAAATATATATTTAAGTATACGCATTATCCCAATTACTTTTGCTGCGCTTGAGATGATGTTTTCAATATGTTTTTTCCACTGACCATTACAACTTAATGTTTTACCTAAATGCTTATGTTCCGGGACGAATTTTAATGGGGTTCCGTCTAAAAATATATCTGGAAACTGCTCAAAAGGTTTTAAAGGAAAAAGAACTGCTTCTGTCTTTAGTGAATGAAAAGTAACTAGCCACTGTTTTGACCATGCCGATAAAATACGAAGATCGTGATTTATTATTCCCTGAATATCTTCCAATAATGAAGCTGAATAGAATAAAGAACTATCATCAGCAAAAAGTCTGGTTAAGCTTAATAGAGAAGTAGGTGTCATAACTCCCATTCTCGCCAGCGGTACTTCTGCAATACTGTTGACTTAGTTGGAGCAACACTTTGAGAATACTGTTACCAGGGCCACTGAGAACACTGTTACCAGGGCCACTGAACCCATTCTCAGCGGTACTTCTGCAATACTGTTGACGTAGTTGGAGCAACACTTTGGCCACTGAACCCATTCTCGCCAGCGGTACTTCTGCAATACTGTTGACGTAGTTGGAACAACACTTTGAGAATACTATTACCAGGACCACTGAACCCGCAACACAAACAATTCAATGGGAGGCTGTTCATTGGCAGATTTGAAAACAATACACTGACAAAGGCTTTTGATACATTTATGGATGGCCTTTTCAATAATGTTTCAATTTATTGAAATGTCTAAATAGTTAAAAAAAACAACAACAAAAAAGCATCGTTTGGCGGATGAAACAATGGGTATTCTGGATGGTACAGATCATCAAATTTCGAAATGCACAGATTAACTATTTTATTAACCACAAAAAGATAGGTGTAATTATCTAAACATATTCTTAAATATATAAAATATTCCTATGGTCGCGTTATTCATTTATCTTGCAAATGTACGCTGTGTGTACTGATTAGAATCGCCTCGGTGAGGGGATTCTAATGAGTACACACAACATGTATTTATAATATTGAACATGGAAAAATGTCCCAGAATTATCTCTATTATGCCTCCTGTTATGGCACTGATAGTGACTCTCTGTGGCTCAAACTATCGCTGTCTCGAGCAACTTTTCATGGTCCCAAAGGGATTAAGCCATTGAAGTCCGATTGTATCGCTCCACTTTTCATTGTATAATTTATAAATTACCAGGATGTTCATCCATTTGGCTGCATTACGAAACACGCCTATACAAATACATAGTAAACTTTACCGCCGAAAAAACCCCGAATAATTTAAGATGAAAAATTGTGATATTTTTCTTATTTCTGCTCAAAATATAGCTTGTGGGTACTCGTTAGATGAGGCGGTTCTAACGAGTACCCACAATCTATATTTTAGAGCAGAAATAAGAAAATTACTGTAAAACCCGGTTTTGCCTATATAAAAGTGGGTTGTTTCTTTTGCTCCAGCATTTCAATGGTTTCTTGCTGTCGAGTCCTCACCATTGTTTCATCTCTGTGGTTTTGATTTTTGTGTTCACGGAGATGTTGCACAGATGAGTTAGGAGCCCTTCATGTGGACTGAACAAATTATTTGTCTTAACCGCGACGGAAGTAAGGGCGATGATTGTGGCCACGTAAAATCGATTTATTTCCCCGGTGGAATTTGTTTCCGCTGACCTTACCAAGTTGCTTCTTCTGTCGCGGTTTATTTTTGTTATGGTTTGCCTTTGGGCGTTTGTGTCGCTTATATTATTCTATTTTGGATAGCATATTGGCCATTTTGTGGGAGCTTTCCGCTATTGATGTTTCCATTAGGGTCGGTTGTTTCATGTTTTTGTTTCTTTCCCTATCTTGTCTCTGATGGGAACTGTGGGTTAATTTTATCGATTCCTGATCATTGCCTCGACTTCAATTTTTCAAGGGGTCAAAATTATATAGGTTTGTTTTCGTGATGTATTGACCTGGTGGGTAGCCTCGTAGATCAGTGGTGAAACGCAATCGTATCACGGTTCAGAATTCCAATGCACAAGCGTATGTAATGGAACGTCTTATTGAATCACTTCAAACATTTGCGACGGTATATTCTGCGTTATAGTGTCGGAAACCCGACGTCATCATGCATTGTCGCTTCTCATTGGCTGTATTTGGTTTTACCTGCTTACAGCGCTTGGAACCAAATTAATCGGTCTTCCCTGAAAAAAGTTTCAAAATAGCACATTCTTCCATAAGAATAAGTTTTACGGTCGCAAATTCCGTTTAACGGCTCCGCTATAGCGTCGCCGTAAGACGAAATTTCCGACCGAAAAACATCGATTTACCTCCAACAAATGACAATTTTTAACACAGTTATCCCCTAATTCTGATGTTTTTTGTTGTTGGAAAACTGAGAGAGGAAACCAAAAGCATCAGTTGCATGTAAAACATTACACATCAATGTTTCTGTGCACAAGTTCTGGTCTTCAAACAAGATTTATAGGTGAACTGTAGTATTCTAATTTATCATATGAGAATTTTAAAATAACGTCATGTAAAAATTCTATAATCCACTAGTGGGTTAATTATGCAAATTAGTTAGATAAGCCCCATAACGTTACATATACATTGTACTACGTCCTTAACGACGTCGCGTTTACTAATGGCGGAATATTGACAATGTTTTATAAAACAGTCGTGAAATGTCATATGATAAAACGAATCTTGCATTCATGTTCATATATTATTAAATGTATTAAACATGTTGAGGAAAAGGGATAAAATGCAATAATTCATTACCACTCGTGTAAGATCCTCTATGTGTCGGATATATGTTCTTTCAATGAGATGTTTCCTAAATGCGTGCCGTAGAACTAACTTGTTCGCGTTCGTGCGACTCACTAAATCACTTGCCAGAGACCTCGTGTGCTTTGCGAGTGTTTATTGGTTAATGTCTAAAGAAGGCGACTGGGAGTCACGTTTTTCTAACCAAAAACAATATCTGTACAGGCGGTAGCTACACAAATGATGGAGGTTTGCTGGGCCTACAGTAGTTTAAACAGCCGCCAGTATTGAAAAACTGCTAGAAGTATCCACGACGTCGAAAATGAAAAGTAGGTATCATAATGCATAGTCACGCCACCGTACTTCTGCAATACGGTTTACTTACTAATAGTCGGGACTACTTTTAACCGAAAAAATCTGCTAACATGGCCATTAATTAAACCCTATTGGTTTCATTGGGCGACAGGGTTTGAGGTGTCCTTTCATCTCAATGTCGGGTAAAAGTCCCACAAAATTGGAAGCAACGTCTCCAAAATGACCTTTACAGTGTTGATGGGGACGTTAAACCTCAAGTGTTGATGGGGACGTTGAACCTCAAATCAAACAAACGAACAGGGCCATTAAACAGACAACACAAAAACAATTCAGGTGGAGGCAGTTCATTGCCAGATTTGAACACATAATACGGCGAAGGTGTTTTTTACAGTCGAACTTCGATGGCTCGAACACCGATGGCTCGTTTACAACGGATGCGTCGAACCCATTCTTGAGCCCCTAGCGAAATCCTCTACATAAGAAATAGTGGGCGATAATTAAGGAGATTTTAGTCTTTTATCTTGCAAATGTATGCTGTGTGTACTCATTAGAATCGCCTCGATGAGGCGATTCTAATGAGT
The DNA here is from genome assembly GCA_963580285.1 of Lucinisca nassula. NCBI lineage: Eukaryota > Metazoa > Mollusca > Bivalvia > Lucinida > Lucinidae > Lucinisca > Lucinisca nassula. Next base: position 36,060,494 of record OY757024.1, read on the forward strand.
ACACACAGCATACATGTTCATTATCGAACACCGAAAAGATTTCTAAAAGTATCTCGTTATGCCTCCTGACAGTAACCTCAGTGGCTCGAACTACCCCTGTCTCGAACAGATTTTCCAGGTCCCAAAGGTGTTCGAGCCATTGAAGTTCGACTGTACATGCATTTCTGAATAGCGACTCTCTAGATTACTTGACAAAGCGTAAAAACTCGTATGTTTTGCAAGTGTTTCTTGGTTTAAGGTTTAAGTCCAAGGAAGGCGATCAGTCGTGTTCTTCTTTCCATCGAGTAACAACAATTAAATGCCTTTTGCCCATAAATAGCGCAACTCTAAGCCGATATTTCCAAAAGATGACAAATAATCCCGTTTCTCTGTTTCACAAATGTTGGTCAACTGGTCCGATTGTAGCATTTACTATCTTTAATCAGAAATAACCCTCCACACACCAACCCCTGAAATACCCATATTCTTGCATTTTTCGTTACAGGAGGTCTCCCCGAAGCAGACACTTGGCTTAATAAAATATATATTGACGTGCAGTCATTTAATTTAGAAATAGATCAGCTCTAACTGTGATTTTTTGAGTAATAAATAACAGTTTGGAGGTCAGTTGTAAAGTAGACAAATCACGTGCGCGTAGCGCGCGTGATTTGACTACTTACAGCTGACCGACAAACTGTGATTTATTACTCAACAAATCACAGACTAAAACTGATTTATTTCGATTCTAACACGCTGAAAATCGGCAATAATGTTGTTGTTTCCTTCGAAATCTCACAACTTTTCGCCATTGTTAGACCAAATCCCGCTAAAATTATCGACTGAAACACATGCATTTATATCATTTTCTAACGTTTTCGATGCGAGAAAATGACGTTACACCGTCTAACGTCAAGAAAATCGACTAGTGATGTCATAAATTGGCAGTTTTAATGACGTCACTCGTCACGCACTTCCTTGCCGTGATTTGTTGTAGAATAAACCACAGTTAATTTTCCATTGCCTATATAGGCGCGCTGTGTTAGAATTGCCTCTATATGTTAAACGTCTAGTATAAATGTTAAGATAAAAAAGCATTGACAAAAATGACACTAAAAAGCTAAGTAATTTTTACTGACCGTTCCAATAAAAATCAAAAATGAGTTCCTTTAAGAGCAATGAAAACATTCATAAGAAAGAAGATGGGCCATACTACGTAGTTTCGGCTAATAAAGCCTCATCAGTGACCCTGTAATGATCCGGCAAAGAAAGCAAGAGGAAACATACTGCAATTTTGCGAATAGGCAGTCGATTCAAAGACTGATATAAATCAAAACGGGGTCCAAATAATTAAAAACCTGTCTAGAATGAGTCTAAACCAATAATTTATTTCTTATTTCTCAGAATATTCACGATGATCTCAAAGGAGCAAAAGTAAAATATAAACTGCACTATGGTTGATGTACGGGGAGACGTTTTACGGCCGCCACACGGCACAACACCAGCTGCAATGAAGGCAAATATAAATAAAAAATGAGTTCCTTTAAGAGCAATGAAAACATTCATAAGAAAGAAGATGGGCCATACTACGTAGTTTCGGCTAATAAAGCCTCATCAGTGACCCTGTAATGATCCGGCAAGTCGGTGCTTTTGGTGTGGTTCCTTCATGTTTTGTGTTGGCGGTTCTGATTCTTTCCCTCATCATATATGTTGTTACGTTGATTATTCTGATTCTTCCCCCTTATGGTTGTTCATTTTTATCCGGTTTAATTTTGTCATGTTGGTGATTCTGATTATTTCCCCCATTATGTATATTGCTCCTTTTCAGTTAGATTTGAATATTCTGAGTAACCACCTGTTTGGGAAAGAGCTGCTTACTCGGTTTACCTGTTGTTCGTTTTGTTTACTGTCGTCTTGTTTGATTTGAGGTTTAACGTCCCCGTCAACACTGTAAAGGCTATTTTGGAGACGATGCTTCCAATTTTGTGTGACTTATACCCGACATTGAGACGAAATGACATCTCAAGCCCTGTTGCCCAATGAAACCAGCAGGGTTTATAGGCATGGACGGGTCGACGCACCGCTTGGCCTGGACAGGCTTAGATCTTCTAAGCGGTTTACCAGTACTCGTGTGCGGGTCGGTTTCAGCTCTGCGTGGAAGCATCATGCAGCCCTTATATTTTTGAAGCCCCTAGAGGCGGGGACCGTTTACTGTCGTCACTCCATGTTTCGACTTCTTTCCCTTGTGATATTGTGGGACGAATTTGACATCTGATTGTATCATTTCCTGATCGTTTCTCTTTTAACAGAAATCAAAATAAGTATTAACCATTCTCTTGCTGAATATTCATTTTAACCACACCCATCTCTGACTTTGAACCAATCAGATTACTTGATGTAATTCATAAACTGAATGTCAAACAGTGTAGATCCTGATCAGATGGCTTCTTCAGAAGCCATCTGATCTGGATCTACACTGTTTCCAAAGATATGGGTTGTCGTGAACAACATGATAAGAGTTACAACATTGAGTACCAGAAACCCCAAAACGGGTAATTGGCAAACAGGGCGTACACTGTTTGCAAAAAGTTAAGCCATTTTTCAAATCATTTTTGAAGAAAACACAAACTGACACCCCTAAATTTTGAAATGGACGTGTTCTCTATATATAAGGAGGAAGATTCCATTTGGTACAAAAATGGTAAAGGAAAGACTACGACTCAGGAAAGTGGTCATTTTTAAATGTTTTTCTCAACTTTTTACAAGGCGAACAATCCTACTATGGTATACATCGGAATAAAGCCTAGTAAAAAAAAATATGCGGCTCTTACCCTGTCACGACTTTGACCACGATTGTCCACGACTGTCCACGACCAATGGGGACCATGAAGATCGTGGCAAATCGGGGCATACACGGTTCCGATTTCACTACCCTACGAATACTCACGACATTGCTACGACACTTCTACGAACAATCACGATTGCTGTACGATAATGGAGCCGATTTACAACGATCCTCCACGATCGACCACGATGTCTTACGATCCTCTAGGATTCTTCTACGACTGCACCACGATTGCTTCAAGATATCAGACGATCATACACGATCTCTCACGATCCCTGCAAGACTGCTCTACGACCAAGGCCGAATTGGCACGATGATCAAAGACTCAATACGATCATGGAGGATTCGATACGATTTACTCACGATTAACAAAGACTTCTCCGATTCGTCAGGATTTATAACGATCTGGGTATATAAAAGTGTTCGTCGGGATAAATCGTGCTAGCGTCGTCATCAATCGTAGTGCATTCCTGGTGAATCTTGCATTGTCGTGAGCAGTCGTCGTGATATCGTAGTAGATCGTACGGCAGTCGCAACGGAATCGTAGAGGCGTCGTATATTATCTTGTCTCGTGGTAGCTCAATCGTGGCAGAATTCAGTCACGATTATTCACGATTGGCCACGATTACCACGACGACGGCTCACGACTGAGCTACGATTAGAAAAATGTGCCGACTCGTCACGAATGTTTTGAACATGTCCAAAACAGTCGTGGTCACTCCCGAACTATCACGATCCACCACGATTCCTCAAGATCTCTGCCGACTTCTCTACGACGTTGTTCACGACTTACCACGATTTAAAAAGTCGTGGTGAGTCGTGGCCAAAATCGTGACAGTGTAAGAGCCCCTAACTGAAGTTCATTTAGATACCTCACCAGTGCGACATAGTACATTTTTTCACATCTCCAAAATGTCTACTTTTCTGATGAAAATCCTTGATACTTTTCTAATAAATGCCCAAAACATAGGTTAAGGGTGCTCGTTAGGACCGCATCATTGAGGCGGTTCTAACGAGTACCCACAATCTATGTTTTTGGGCAAAAATAAGAAAAATAAGATTTACCCCTGTAAATTCCAGTTTTACTGTATAAAAGTGGGGTTCAAAGAGGTCAGAATTATATAGACCTGTTTTCGTTATGTTAAAGCTAAGTAACTGAAAAGTTTGATATAAGTGACTTTATATTTTGTAAAATAAAGTTGTGTTGATGTTATGAAAGAAAAAGGAAAAAATATATGAGTTTTTATAAATTTTTCATCGGATAGGCATTACAAGTACATGCTCTACAATATGGTATCCAATAATTTTTCTAATCTTGCTAAAAAGATAAAGCATTTCTTATTTTCTGGAACGAAATTAATCGGTCAGACTGGACAAAGGTTTCATTTAAACCCAAATGGAATACGATATCACAATTGCAAGAGACGTTTATGCACTTGTGACTTCAAAGAACATTTATGCAATTTTGGCACACATTTATTAAGAAAACGAATCTTTTTGCAGAGAGCCACCCTCACAGAATATTCATTTTTCAGAAAAACTGAAAAGCGTCTGCTATCCATCAGAAGTATTTTAAATAAGACTGCCTGGACTGATAAAGCAGCCTCAGTTAGAAACCACTGTTACAAAAGATTTATCAGACTGAGTATAATACTGGGTGTTTTTTCATTCATTAAATGTGTATATTTTCCCAAATTTGAATATTCTACTGATAGGGATACATCAATTGCTGACAAGTAAATGATTGGTCATGATACTAAATGACTTCACACCTAGTTACAGACATAAATGTATTACAAATGAGAAAAAGGAGTTTTATGCCATTGACCAAAGCTGTGTCTAGTTAAGAAAGTTCTGTGATTTGTTGAGTAATAAATCACAGTTTGGACGTCAGTTGTATAGTAGATCAAATCACGAGCGCGTAGCGCGCGTGATTTGTCTACTTACAACTGAACGACATGTAACGCCGTACATGTAACGTTATGGGACGTATCTACCTAATTTGCATATTTAATCCACTAATGGATTATCGAAAATATTACATGGCGTTATCACACTCTCAGACGCGACGTCATATGATAAATTGCATTTGTTTTCATATCTCCAAAATGGTTACTTTTCTGATAGAATTTGTGACATTTATCTTATTTCTACTTTAAACCTAATTTTTACTTTAAACATAGGATGTGCGTACTCGTTAGAACCGCCTTATTCAGGCGGTTCTAACGAGTACCCAAACCTATGTCTAGGAGCAGAAATAAGCAAAATAATGTATACCCCTGTAAATCCCAGTTTTCTCTAATATAAAGTGGGGACTAGAGGCGTGTTCATTTCACGGACTTGTTATCGTGATGTAAATGTCAAAGCATAAGTAATAATAATAATAATAATAATAATAATAATAATAATAATAATAATAATAATAATAAAATTGATAACAATAGAAAAAGAAAAAGAAAACAAAATATATAGTCTTACCTCCCTTCTGTTTGTTGTTCAGCCAACCGCTTTTCAGTGACTGGCTTGTTTTCAGATAGCGTGACATATATAACCCTTCTCTCGCTGAATATTCTGTTTAGCCACACCCTTTTCTGACTTTGAACCAATCAGATTACTTGGTGTAATTTATTCCTACAAATTCATAAATTGAATGTAAAACAGTGTAGATCCTGATCAGATGGCTTCTTCAGAAGCCATCTGATCTGGATCCACACTGTTACCAAGGATAGGGGTTTTCGTGAACAGCATGATAAGAGTTAATATAATCCGACGTGGTACACCTAGGCCTTGTCGAGACAGAAGTTTCTTATAGAAAGCAGGATCACACGCCCACGTCCTGAAGTAGCGCTATTCACATAATGTGGACTGAACAGTTTTCAGAAAATAAATTATGACATTCTTCTTATTTATTTCTTTTCTTTTCTTTCTTTCTTTCTGTCTTTCTTTCTACTGATACTGCGTCGGTCACATTTGACCATTACCGCAGGTGTACATTGCTTACACTCGGGGTTTTGCAGGATGAAAGCCTGCATAGTAATCATGTAATTACGGTAGGGATCTTTAACCTGCACAGGGGGGTGGTTCTCCCTGCACAGGGGCCTCCAGTTAACGTCCCAATCCGCAGGACGCTGCACTTTATGGCATTCATCCATGCAAGTGATGCCAATGGAGCGTGTTCGGACACCGAAATTTTATCGCCGCTGCCTGGGATCGAACCCGGTACCTCTAGCATCAGAGGCAAGTGTAATAACCATTGAGCTATCACGCTCCACTAAATTTCTAGCACAAGCATTGTTTATGGTCGCTAGTTAGAAATGCCAATCTGTTTATACAAGTGTACGTCTATTGGAGACTAAAGGGCACATAACTATCATATGGATTATCCGATCTGCCAAAAAACTTAACTCATCCAAGATTTTATGGCTGTCCTCACCAAGAAAATAAATCGTGACATTTTCCTTATTTCTAGTCCAAACATTGTACATTGTCGCTAGTCAGAAATGCCATTCCGTTTTTAAGCAAAGCATCAGGTACCAACCAACATTACGTAAACTTAAATTTTATGTAAGCCTTTACGCTGGAACCGTCATAGAGCCAGAGGCCTGACCCGCCGTCGGGCAATTAAAGACGGAAACAAAGTGAAGTTTATATTTTCTTGTATTTTGGGATCATTGTGGGACCCTGAAAATATTTGACGGTGCCCTATGAAGCCTAATTGGCCGAAACTAGCTATTCCCTGTATGTTTTATAATTCCTTAATTCTATGGTTTAGTCTTTGCTTCCAAAGGATAACGATTTTTAGAACACATTTACCAACCGTGTTTAACGGGCCTCCGTGGCCCTAGTGGATAAGAGCGCTGACTCTTAAACATTAGGTCTCTCACCGCTGTGGGTTCGAGCCTCGCTCGGGTCACATGTGAGACGCCAAGTTCTGCAACGGAAGGTCAGGTGGTTTTTCTCCGGGTACACCGGTTTTCGCCTACCTCTGATTAACGATCGGCTTGATATGAGTGAAATAATCTTGAAAGGGCCGTAAAACCAAAACAACAAAACAACAACAACCGTGTTTAGGTTAACTTCCATGCATGCAGTCTGTCGTATAACATTAATGTTGTAATCAATATTTTTATATCGAAGAAAGATTTTACGAAATTTGGTTCATAAGTCATTGCAAGAATATATTTTCCTGAATTTATATACTAAGTCACCATAAAATTAGGGTTCCGATAGGCCTTGCTGCAAAAGAGAATAAGTCGAACATTGAAACATAATCGGAATAACGTCAAATGGTTTTATGCAGTTTATGATACCGATGACCATGTTAAGAAGTTTAACAATTAACAATTTATTATTAGTGTTGAAGTCAGTTACATGACTAGACACTTTGGAAAATTGAAAAAAAAAAAAAAAAAAAATGCGAAGAATAGCACCGTAGAATGCCGCACGAGGAGCATCACAATCCAAGAAAGGAACATTTACAATCCCAAAATCAAAACAATCGCGTTTATCATAAATTTTGCAGGAAACAACCCGTTCAACAATTGATAAATGCAAAAACGGGGCTTCGGTATCAGAAGAATTTGTTAAATTTAATTGAAATCCTGGATGGTAAATCTGACTGATCAAACCATCGACGTAGGTTATGTCAATATTTAAAAATCATCCAAATATCTAGAATAATTTCAGATTGGTTTTCAACGGAAAGGTACATCATAAAGTCTCTTTCATAGCAATACAAGAACAGATCAGCCACAAGGGGTGCGCTATTCGTACCCATCGGAATACCCACAATTTATCTAAATAACTTAAACCAAATCTTATACATAATGTCAAGTAGAAAGGTGAGGGCTTCACACACTTTCTGACATGACCATAAGTGAATAAAAATCGTTTCTTATATTACATGAATCTACGGAACCCGGAAAGTACGGAACCCGGGAAGGGTCATGATTTTTTATAAGTTGTGCGCACAAGATAATATCTTGTGCGGACAAGATATTATCTTGTTGTGCAGACAAGATATGATCTTGTTCGCACAACATAATATCTTGTGCGCACAAGATATTATCTTGTTCACACAACATATTATCTTGTTTGCAAAACATAGACCTTGGGAAGTTGTGCGGACAAGATATTATCTTGTGCGGACAAAATATTTTGTCCGCATAAGATAATATCTTGTCCGCACAAGATAATATGTTGTCTGCACAAGATAATATCTTGTCCGCACAAGATAATATCTTGTGTGCACAACTTATAAAATAAAAAAAAATCATGTCCCTTCCCGGGTTCCGTAGGAAAGGGACATTCAATTTTATTTTCACTATGTTGTGCCTGCAAGATATTTTAAGCTGTGCGGACAAGATATTATATTGTGACCACAAGATAATATGTTGTGCGTACAAGATATTATCTTGACGGGACAACAAAATATATCTTGTGCGGACCACATAATATCTTGTTCGCACAAGACATCTTGTGCGTAAAAGATAATATCTTGTTCGCACAACTTAATATCGTGTGCGCACAAGATATTATCTTGTTTGCACAACATAGATCTTGTGCGGACAACATAATATCTTAAGCGCCTGATTAAATTGTGCTAACAAGAAAATATGCTGTGCGAACAAAATATTAAGTTGTGCGAACAAGAAATTATCGTATGCGCACAAGATAATATGTTATGCACACAAGCTATGTTGTGCGCACAAGATATTAAGTTGTGCGAACAATATAATATGTTGTTCGCAAAAGACAATATGTTATCTGCACAAGATCTATGTTGTGCAAACAAAATAATATGTTGATAACATAAATAATAGTAATAATAATAACGACGTTCCTTGTATTCCAAAGATGCAGTTAACGGGACAATCAACATTGGGTCTATAACCATCCAAATGGACCACAAGGCAGGCTTTGGTCTGAGTCTAGCCCCGCCCATCGGGGCTTGAAGAAATAGATGGGCTGCATGATGCTTCCACGCAGAGCTGAAACCGACCAGCACACGAGTACTGGTAAACCGTTTAGAGGATCTAAGCCTGCCCAGGCAATACGGTGCGAGTCGGCCCGTCCATGCTTATCAACCCTATTGGTTTCATTGGGCGGCAGGGCTTGAGATGTCATTTCATCTTTATGTCGGGTAAAAGTCCCACAAAATTGGAAGCAACGTCTCCAAAATGACCTTTACAGTGTTGACGAGGACGTTTAACTTCAAATCAAACAAATAAATTGATCTGAGTCTATGCTGGGTGCACAAGGTACATTTTCACTTGATTGGTCTCCTGTTGTTTCATAACGATGATCATGCGACGTTTGCAATTCTTTACTAAATCACACAATCACGGTTCTTTAAAAAAAAAAACTTCATTGGCCGTACTTAATGTCGAGAAAGCATTATTTAATATTAAATATTGCAAGTAAATGAAAATATGAACACACACGTTGTTTTTCAAATTAATCGCGTCGAAAGAAAATCTGTTTTTAATAAAGGAAACCACAGAATATAGTAGTCTCCGATCGCAAGAGATTCTGGTACACCGTGAGACAACCCATTACATTAAGAAGGCGTGAACAACCCCCAACGCCAATTTTGTGTAAAGAAAACTAGGGTCTACAGGGGTATATATTGCTGCCCTATTTCTGCTCCAAGGACAAGACATATATAGGTTGTCGGCACTTGTTAGAACCGCTTAATGAGGCGCAACAGCTACCGAGCACCCAAAATGCATGTTGGGGTCATTAATCAGTAAGATATTATAGTTTGATAAGAAGAATTACAGTTTTGAGATTTTAAAAGAATGCACGAAGTCACATAGTGCTTTCAGACTTAAATGCTGACGTTTAAGGGGAATGGGAACACCTGGCACATTTTTCCGCCATTTTTCAAAGGGAGACAACATTCGGGACTTCCTGTGCGTTTTTCTGTAACCCCTGTCCCACTGAACAAGGGGTCTACTCTTAAAGGAAAGAATTTGCTCCTCAGGAGCAAATTCTTTCCTTTAAGAGTTGACCTCTATTGAAACGGGAGACAAAAATAATTTTGCAGGAGTTACCTCCCCTGAAAGTGTAATGGTGTTCAGGAGAAGAACTATATAAGTACTTGTGCTTTCGTTCTAATTGGAAAGGTCCCTTCCACAGTGAAATTTGAAGCATTTCCGCTCCAGTGCAGACTTCTCGCTATAATTTGCTATTTGCAATTATATTCAACGTGAAGAAACAATGTGAACCAGTCAAAATATGCAGGGATACTTTAGTTTTCTATGCAGTGTGTCTATTTGGCGAAATGACCATAAATGAATGTTACCATTCAGCCTGCTGACAAGTTTTTTCGTGACATGATGTAATAGTTTTGAAATATTGAAAAGAAGCTGAGACCACCGTAGTTACATCGTGTCCATTATATTTGTTTTCAGATTCCAAAGACAGGCTATCTTTTCAAAAATGTCAAATTTCCGCCATTAGTAAATGCAACGTCGCTATGGCCTAAAACAAATAGCCGTATTTCCGCTAACCCGACCGATCCTGCTTCAGACCCCCCGACTCTTTTATTTTTATGAATAAAAGAAAATAAAAATTAAAACACCGACCCTACCATTTTCGATTTCCGACCCTTCCCAGTGTCGTCTTTGCATTTTCGCATGGTAATTTCGGTTTTTAAGTGCATCGTTTCTGTCGTTTTTGGCATTTAATAACTTCCATAATACAGAGCTGACTTTCTTGAGCATCCAGAATGAATTATGATATACAGTGCAAGTCTAAACATGACAATTTTATTAATAACACACAGGTACAAAAACATAAAACACATAAAAAATACAGGCCCGACCCTGTTTTTGTTTTCTGGTGAAAAAAATAAAATAATAAAAAAATGTTTCTCCACATCACGTTGAACAAGTCCGTGAAATGAACACCCCCTTACACCCCACTTTATACAGAGAAAACTGGGGTGTACGGGGGTATACATTATTTTTTCTTATTTTTGCTCCAAGGCATAGGTTGTGGGTATGCTCAATGAGGCGGTTCTAACGAACACCCACGACCTATGTTTGCAGTATTTATAAGAAAAATATCACCGATTTTCATCAGAAAAGTAGCCATTTTGGATATATGAAAAATGCACTATGTCGCACGAGTGTGTTATCGTAATGAGACCATTATTTTTCAGCATGTTAGCGGAAACACAGCTATTTTTTACGACTAATGACATTACCGGGAGTATCTAACTAATTTGCATATTTATTTTTTGGAGATTGGTCATGAAATCTTTTCTACAGTCATTCTCTCCATTCCGCTGATTCAAGAAGGGCAGTTGTCAGTTTCTGGCGAGGATAACCGTTGACGTATAAGCCTACCAGATAGGTAAACTGACCGGCTCAAAAATGACCTAACTAGTGTTGACTGGGCTATTAAACTCCAATACAAACAAACACACAATTTGCATATTTAACATGTTTAATCCATTAGTAGATTACCGAATTTATTAGATGGCGTTATTGCATTCTTAGACGCGACGTTATATGAGCCCCGCCAAGCGAATTTGTGTCTTCGAGCATTCCGTCATGACAAATTTTAACTGCGCATGCCTAGCCATTCAGAGGGGCCAGGGATATGGCTTTCTGTCTGAAGGTTCCTCTTGATTCACTGCTTGTATGAGCGAGCAGCGAAGGTTCTGGCGAGACTGCGCGGATGCGCAGGCTCGCCTGAACCTTCGCTGCTCGCATAGGCGATAAGTATCAAAATCGCTTGACGTGGCCCATATGATAAAGAGAAATAAAGAGGGGGAATATCATGCTAATAAGACAGGGAAATGGACACCCTTCTTAACCCAGCTTTATTTAGAGAAAACAGAGTTTTTCAGGGGTTTACCATTTTGTTTTCTTATTTATGTTCCAAGACATAAGTTGTAGGTACTCGTAAGAATCACATCCATTACGATTTCTCGCCCGTGCAACATTGTGCATTTTTAGCCCGCCTGAGCCGAAGGCTCCGGGGGAGCTATTGTGATCACTCACCGTCCGTCGTCGTCATCGTCGTCATCGTCGTCTGTATGTCCGTTCACATTTTCCTTTAAACAACATCTCCTCCTTAACCACTGGATGGATTCGAACCAAACTTACAGGAAATGATCTGTCTCAAAGTTGTTCAAAGAATTCCATTTCATGCAAAACTCTGGTTGCCAGGGCAACAAAAAGGGGACAATAGGAAAAAAACTTTAAAAATCTTCTTGTCTGAAACCAGAAGGCCCAGGTCTTTGATATTTGTTATGAAGCTTCACCTAGTGGACCTCTACCAAGGTTTTTCAAATTATAGCCCTGTGGCCAAAAATGGCGCGCGCCAGGGCCCACGGGTTTCACATAGGCTTATAAAGAGAAAATCTTTAAAATTCTTCTTGTCTGAAATCAGAAGGCACAGGTCTTTGATATTTGGTATGAAGCTTCACCTAGTTGACCTCTACCAAGATTGTTCAAATTATAGCCCTGGAACCAAAAATGGCCCCGCGCCGGGGCCCACTGGATTTACATAGCTTATATAAGGAAAACCTTTGAAAATCTACTCTGAAACCGGAAGGCCCAGGTCTTTGATATTTGGAATGAAGCTTTATTTAGTCGACCACTACCTAGATTGTTCAAATTATAGCCCCGGGGCCAAAAATGACCCGGCCCCGGGGCCAAAAGGTTTTACATAGGCTTATATTGGGAAAACCTTTAAAAAATTTTTCCTCTGATACTAGAAGGTCCGGGTCTTTGATATTTGGTATGAAGCTTCATCTAGTGAACCTCTACCAAGATTGTTCAAATTATAGCCCCGGGGCCAAAAACCGCCCCGCGCCGGGGCCAATTGGTTTTACAAAGGCTTATATAGTGAAAACCTTCAAAAATCTTTTTCCCTGAAACCGGATGGCCCAGGTTTTTGATATTTCGTATGAAGCTTCATCAAGTGGACCTCTACCAAGGTTGTTCAAATTATAGCCCTAAGGACAAAAACGGCACCGCCCCAGGGCCCACTGGTTTTATATAGGCTTATAGAGGTAAAAATATAAAAATCTTCTTGTCTGAAACAAGAAGGCACAGGTCTTTGATATTGGTATGAAGCTTCATCTAGTGAACCTCTACCAAGATTGTTCAAATTATAGCCCTCGGGCAAAAAACGCCCCCGCGCCGGCGCCCACTGGTTTCACATAGGCTTATATAGGGAAAATATAAAAAATCTTCTTGTCTGAAACCAGAAGGCCCAGGTCTTTGATATTTGTTATGAAGCTTCACCTAGTGGACCTCTACCAAGATTGTTCAAATTATAGCCTTGGGGCCAAAAATGCCCCCGCTCCGTGGCCAACTGGTTTTACATGGGCTTATAGAGGGAAAACCTCTACCTAGATTGTGCAAATTATAGCCCTGGGGCCAAAAATGACCCGGCCCCGGGGCCAACTAGTTTTACATAGGCTTATATTGGGAAAACCTTCAAAAATCTTCTTCTCTGCAACTAGAAGGTCCAGGTCTTTGATATTTGGTATGAAGCTTCATCTAATGGACCTCTACCACAATTGTTCAAATTATAGCCCTGGGGACAAAAATGCCCCCGCACCGGGCCCTTTGTTTTACATAGGCCAATATAGGGAAAACCTTTAAAAATCTTCTTCTCTGAAACCAGAAGGCCCAGGTCTTTGATGTTTGATTTGGAGCTTCATCTGTTGAACCTCTACCAAGATTGTTCAAATTGTAGCACTTGGGCTAAAAATGCCCCGCGCCCGGGTCCACTGGTTTTACATAGACTTATATTGGGAAAACCATTAAAAATCTTCTTGTCTGAAACCAGAAAGCTCAGGTCTTTGATATTTGGTATGAAGCTTCATTTAGGTGACATCTACCAAGATTGTTCAGATTATAGCCCTGGGGCCAAAAATGTTCCTGCACCGGGCCCACTGGTTTTACATAGGTTTATAGAGGGAAAACCTTTAAAAATCTTCTTGTCTGACACCAGAAGGCCCAGGTATTTGGTATTTGGTTTGAAGCTTCATCTAGTGGACCTCTACCAAGCTTGTTCAAATTATAGCCCATGGCCAAAAACGGTTTTATATAGGCTTATATAGGGAAAACCTTTAAAAATCTTCTTGTCTGAAACCAGAAGGTCCAGGACCGTTTGATATAAGGTATGAAGCTTCATCTAATGGACCTCTACCATGATCATTCAAATCATAGCATGGGGACCAAATATGGCCATGCCCTTGGGCCAACTGGTTTTACATAGACTTCTATAGAGAACACTGTGAAAATCTTCTTGTTCGAAACCAGAAGGCCCATGCCTTTGGTATTCGATGTTAACCTTCATTCAGTGGACCTCTGCTTAGATTGTTCAAATTATAGACCTCGGTCTAAAAATTGCAAAGACCCGGGGCCTATATGTTAATCTCTTAGCTCAGGTGAGCGTTATGGGACCATCATGGTCTTCTTGTTTCAAATCTCAAGAACCATTACGAAAACACGCCAATACAATTACATTGTAAACTTTACCGCTGAGAAAAACGAAATTTTTTTAAGATGAAAAGATGTGATTTTTTCTTCTTATTTCTGCTCAAAATATAAACTATGGGTACTCATTAGAACCGCCTCACCGAGGTGAAATTTTTCTTACTACTGCTCTAAAGATAATTATGGGTGCTCATTAGATCCGCCTCACCGAGGTGCTATTATCTTATTTCCGCTCAAAATATAGATCATGGGTACTCATTAGAACCGCCACACCGAGGCGGTTCTAACGAGTACCGACAATCTATGGTTTAGAGCAGAATAAAGAAAAATAGGGTTTACCCCTATAACCCCAGTTTTGCTGTATAAAAGTGTGGTTCAAAGGGGTCAAAATTATATAGGCGTGTTTTCGTGATGCTATGTTGGGAGTATGAATATGAAAAATGTCTCAAATTTTCATCAGAAAAGTGTCCATTTTGGCAATACATGATGGTAGATAGAGAATACTAGGTGAATGTCTTTTGATATCAAGATTTTCATGCAAGGCTTCGAGAACGCTTGTAGAATCGCGAGGATTGCCGAGCGATTCTACATGCGTTCTCGGAAGCCGAGCCTGATAAACTTGATATCAAATGACACGAAACTGGTATTCTATTTATTAGTTTATCCCCTTGTGCACTTTTAAAATAGCAATTTACGATCAGTTATCGATGGTCCTCAGTGCGTCCAAACGTACGATATATTTTGTATCAGCTGACCATATTTTTCCCCATAATATTTTGTTCAAGTAATTTTGACCATTTTTTTACAGTATTCTAGGAGTAATAACATTTTTGCCAATTTTTCTAGTAGTTCGGTTCATTCGTAAAACTGCACTGTCACGTTGACGTGATAAAGCTCTCTTGTCCTGAGATAGCATATCTTTATCAGGTCAGTGCGATACAATGCAATATATATTGGGGGTAACTGTTAAACAGAGAATACCAGGTTCGTGTCTTTTGATATCAAGTTTATCAGGCGCGCGATTCTACAAGCGTTCTCGAAGCCGAGCCTGATAAACTTGATATCAAATGGCACGAATCTGGAATTCTATTTATCACATTATCCCCATCCTTTTAATACGCAATTTACGATCAATTATCAATTATTCTTAATGCCTCTCAACATTCCGACGAACAATAATCGGCATATATATAGTATACTCTGACCTAAATGTTCCTTATGATATTTTTTTTTTTTTTCATTTTCCATTTTTTCCCCAGTAATAATTACATTTCTGCCATTTTTCCGGTAGTCCGATTCATTCGTAAAAGTGCAATGTCACGTTGACGTGATAAAGCTCACTTGTGCTGAGATAGCATATCTTTATCAGGCCAATGTGTTCCAATACAATATATATAGGGGGTAACTGATAAATGTCGGTCTCACTAGTATCCACAATCTTATTTTTGGGGTATCAATCAAGAATCCGCTTCTATTCAGACACATAAAACGCAATTACATTACGAAACCACACCTATACAAATATAGGGATCAACCATGGTTTTTCATACATTAACATTTGCCGGATCCCGAGGAAGCTGTTTGAACATGAGGCCGCTAGGACGAATGTTCAAATATCTTCCGAGGGATCCGGCAAATATTAATGCATTGAAATAACCATGGATGATCGTTGTTCTTGCATAACTTACGAATCCGACCGCAAATTTTGACGAAAACGCCCAAAAGCTCCATATAAATTCCATATAAACTCTTCAAATGCGACCGCCAACCCAAAATGGCGGCCAGTTCAGAACGTTGTCATGCAGTGACCCTCTGACGTCATCATAGAACCCTAAAACGGTACGTTCAGGGCGATCACGTTACGTCGCAAATGTAACGTAAACAAAGCAACACCCGTCTTGTGATATCAAAAACTCAAAATCCATGTTCAAACAGCACGCGAATTTCATGATTTGAACACAGTTTTTGCTGTTTGAGCACGGCTTTCGGTCCATTTGACAATGGCTTCAAACCGCCATGCGCATAGGTATTTATGCAAGAATACATTTTATCATATGACGTCGCGTCTGAGAGTGTAATAACGCCATGTAATATTTTCGTAAATCCACTAGTGGATTAAATATGCAAATTAGCTACTTACGTCCCGTAAAGTTATACGTACGGCGTCCTAAACGACGTCGCGGTTACTAATGGCGAAATATTGATATTTTTTTGTAAACAATCGTGAATAAAATGCGTTTTAAATTTCATACGATAAATAGAATCTTGCATTCGTGCTCATGTATTATTGAATTTATTAAACTCGTTGAGGAAAAGGGATAAAATGCTCGACAAAGCCTCGCATTTTATCCCTTTTCCTCAACTCGTTTAAAAAATTCAATAATACATGAACACACATGTAAGATCCTCTATGTAAACTTTACCGCCGTAAAATCGAAAATGTTGAAATGAAAAATTGTGATATTTTTCTTATTTCTGATCTATATTTTAAAGCAGAAATAAAAAATATAAGGTTTGCCCCTGTAAACACTACTACTATATACAAATGAGGTTCAAGGGGGTCAAAATTATACAGGCGTGTTTTCGTGATATTTGCGACTATCATCGGGTCACGAGCAAAACTGGTGAACCCAAATTTATGTAATCTTTCCTCGTGACCCGATTCCCCAATCGCTCGTGACCCGATGTTCTTCCTATATCGAGGGGTCGGTAGATCAATTACCAATTGAAAATTACCCATGGTTGCATAAGTTTCAATCCATTAGTTGCGTAAACAAGATGTATTATGGACTAAAATTGACACCTCGAAAACAATTGCACACCGTACAATAAACGTCATAAAATCTCTATTATCCAATCATTTAAGAGAGAATCATTGTTTATTCTGACTTCACATAATTTTTATTTGATGTAGAGTGAGTCAATTCCATTGACGTATTAGCAATATTAATAACATTAATTAACAATAGGATTGGTTTTGTAAATACGCTGCACGAATGTAACAATTTCGTGTAATAAACACCCCTGTAAACATGTTCCACAAAAGGGTTATCCTCTTGAAGCAACGAATACACCAGAGAACTGAAAATCAAGTATTTCTGGGCCAGACTAGCATGTTTCGGCAAACCTGGCCTCAGCAGTGACCCTCACATATTTTCAAATCAATGATCCCAAAGGACTAGAAAATACAAACTACACTATGATGAAGGACAGTGAGACCGTCACACATTCCCTGAACATCAGCTGTAGTGACGCCAATCATGCTCAACAAATGGGTTATCCTTTGGAAGCAAAGAATACATCCCATAACTGACAAGCATGGAGTGTACAACTAGTTCTTGGCAAGACCAGCTAGTTTCGTCCAACCAGGCCTCATCAGTGGCCCTCACAACCAAAATAATCGAATAATGCTAGTTCTAGAAACGTACAAGAAGATATTGGAATTCTATGTGCATTTATGAGAAAAATGTTGTAATTAACTAAATCGATTTTACGCAGCTGCAATCCTCGCCCTTATTTCTGTCGAGATTTAGACCAATAATTTGTTCAGTCCGAATGAAGGCCTCCTAACTCATCAGTGCAACATCTCCGAGAACACAAACATCAGACAACCACAGAGATAAACAACGGTGAGGACTGGACAGCAAGAAACCAATGAAATGCTGGGATAAAAGAAAACCAACCGTTAGACTCCGATGGGCCCGACCAGAGACGGAGCAACACTACATAGAATTAAATTCTCTTTAATTCTCAGTAAGCCTTTACGCTGGAACCGTCATAGAATCTGAGGCCTGACCTACCAGCGTGCAATTAAAGAGGGGAGCAAAGTTGTCAACCGTGACTGGGTTTTCTACCATGCATGGCTCGTCTTCCTCTTGTTACTTGCTGGCGATATACATTTGAATCCCGGCCCGTCAACATCATCTTCTGTAATTAGTGTCTCCAGTTCATCAACAAGCAAGTCACATGACCTATTTAGCTCTATTAATCTATCTCACAACTTATCGTTTGTTTTTACAACGTTCAAAGCATACTATCGAAACATGACATTCTGCATGCTGAGCTAAATGAGTTTGACATTTTAGCTTTCACTGAAACTTGGCTTAACCCTTCCATAAATTCAGCTGAACTTCTTCTCGAATCATTTTGTGAACCTGAATGCAAGGATCGAACAGGGGACTCTCATGGCGGTATTATGATATACATTAAAGAAGGGATTCGCTACAAACGTCGAGAAGATCTCGAACCACATAACGTCGAGTGCATTTGGCTTGAATTGGTCAACTGCACCAGACGGCTATTATTTGGTCTATTCTATCGGCCGCCAAGTTCTGACTCGGAATATTATACAAATATTGAAAATTCAATAGCACTTGCAGTCGATACGGGTATATCAGATACACGTATAATAACTTCTGGTGATTTTAATTTCGATGAATTAAACAATCGTACTGCAAGAAAGATTGAAACATTATGTACTCCGTTTACCTTTTTCCAGGCCATAAGTCAACCCACTAATTTTACTGAACACCCAGCTACACTTATAGATATATTGTTAGTAAACAACAAAAATAACTTAATTCTCAGTGGAGTTGGTGATCCCTTACTTAACCAAGAACTTAGATATTATTGTCCAATATATGGAATTTTTAAATTTTTCAAAACCCAAATCCATCGCTTTACTAGTAAAAATTGGAAGTACGACCAAGGTCAGCATGAACGTCTTCGAGAAAAAGCCGCCGCTATCGATTGAGACGCCCTGTGTGATAATGATATTTATCATATGACGTCGTTGATAAGCAGTGGATAACGACGTGTAATAAAAATCGTATGACCACACGTGTTATAACACTTTGGCGGGATTAAGTAACGCCATAACGACGTCGATGTCAACAATGCATTTTTCGTAAAAAAAATGTCAAATTGAAAGGCGATGAAATCCAATTTAAAGTAGTCATATGATAAAGAGAATCTTACACTCGTGGCCATTTCAAATGTTATTTATGAAACGACCACTCGTGTAAGATCCTCTATTAATATAAATGCCGCGAATCTACACTCCACTATCACAAACTTGGCTTCAGAGTGTATTCCTAATAAAATAGAAAAAATCAAACCAGCTGAGCCGTCTTGGATCAATGCAAAAATAAAACAATACATATGCAAAGGTAAAAGAGCTTATCGAAAAGCTAAGTGAACTAATTCAGAATTACATTGGACAAAATTTAAAACTTTAAGGAACAAAATTTTTGCACTTATACCTGATGTCAAAAAGGCTTTCCAAGACAAAATAGCTTCGAAACTAACACGTGGAGAACTTTCATCTAAGGATTGGAGGACGGTTCTAAAAACTTTATATCGCCACAGTCAAAAACATCTATACCACCTCTTGAAAATAATGGTTCTATAACTACTGACGATAACGACAAAGCAAATATCTAAAATTATTTCTTCTAAAGTCAGAGCTGTTTAAATACCAATCACAAAGTCCTCCCAAACATATTACCCACTGTTGTCGCAGCAAAACTAGATACTATTGCATTTTCCCTCTTTATAGTTGAGTCTATACTCAAAGCTCTCCCTATTGGTAAAGCCTCTGGTCCTAACAACCTGAATAATCGTATTCTTCGAGAGCTTGCTCAGAAAGTTTCTGCTCCTTTTTGTAATTTGTTTAACCAGTCTATAAACGTGGGTCTCGTTCCGTCTTCTTAAAAAGAAGCAAATACATAAATCAGGTGATATATCTATACCTTTTAATTATCGACCTATATCACTACTTAACTCAGTAAACTTCGAAAGATTTGAATTTAAATATCTATACATTCATTCGCGTGACAACAATTTGTTAAATTATCTTCTCTTCAGTCTGGGTTTATACCAGGAGATTCTACAGTGAACCAATTAACATATATTTACGATACTTTTTGTCAGGCCTAGACTCAGGAGTTGTTTTTTTTTTTTTTTGCTGTTTTTTGTGACGTCAGCAAAGCCTTTGACCGAGTCTGGCATGATGGCCTGGTGCTTAAACTTAAGGCAGCTGGTGCCGCTGGGAATGTGCTCGCTTGCTTTAACAGTTATCTTTCTAATAGGAAACAAAGAGTCATACTTCCGGGTGTTACTTCATCCAGCTGGTGTTCCCCAGGGGGTCAATTTTAAGACCATTCCTATTCTTATTATTCATATGACACAGTAACTGATATCCAAACAAATATTAGGTTTTTGTCGGACGACACTAGTCTCTATATTATCGTTGATAACCCTGTGACGCCATCGTTGCCGTTATCGGTGATAACCCTGTCATTGCTGCTAATTCTGTCAGTGTAGATCTTGAAACCATCTCAGAGTGGGCTGAAACTTGGCTTGTATCATTCAATCCGACCAAAACTCATTTCCCACAAATTAAACGAACTTAAGCATTCAACTATTATAATGCAAAATCTTCAAAAAACCGAAGTAGAGTTCCACAAGCATCTCGGGATCTAATTTACAAACGATTGTAAATTACTCCATCATATAAAATATATTTCAGAAAAAGCTTGAGGTAGATTCAATGTAATCAGAAAGGTTAAATTCATATTAGACCGTAAGACCTTAGAAACTATTTATACTGCTTTTATTCGACCTTTACTGGAATATGGGGATGTAATATTGGACAATTGTTCTCAATACGAAAAACAAGAGTTAGAAAAGATCCAAAGCAGCCCGCATAGCTACTGGTACAACAAAGCTTATCTCTATTACTGCCCTGTACAACGAAGTTTGATAGGAGTCACTTGAACAAAGACGACAAACACACAAACTGACTCTATTTTATAAAATGTTTTCGCATCTAACTCCCCTGTACTTAACGTCTCTTATTCCTCCATCCGCCAGCGACATATCATGATATAATCTTCGCTATTCAGACATCTTACAGACTATTGATTCACGAACAAATATCTACTCTAATTCTTTTCTACCCTCTACTGTAAGGGCCTGGAATAACCTACCCACCGAAGTGAAACACTCAAACAACAAATTCTTTTAAATACTTTTTTAAGAGAGATAAAACAGAAGTCCCTAAAGATTAATATTCCAAAAATAGAAAGGCCCAAATTCTCCATACTCGATTACGAACGAACTGTAGCTCATTAAACCTGGATCTCTTTTCAAAAGGAATTTCTGACTCACCCATGTGTGTATGCGGCAGCATAGAGAACACACAACACTTCTTTTTCCACTGTCCCCATTACCAGCAGCATCGGAATTTACTCCTAAATGCGATTTCCACCTATCATAATCCTACTCTTGATCTTCTTCTACATGGAGATTCCTCTTTGCCATATGACACAAACGCGCTTATTTTCGAAAATATCCATCGGGTCATTTTAAACACCAAACGTTTTGCATGAGATGTTATTACTACCGTTAGGGACATGCGATTGTTATATTACAATTATTCGGTTGCCAAGTGATTCTGTATTCAATGTCGAGTGCCAGGCCTCGACCTCCACCCCCACCCCACCCCCCCTACCCATATATGTCGTCCTTTTCACTATTTTTCTTATTCCTCTTTTTTAGCTTCAAACCCTCAAACCCTCATACCGTCTAACAAAATTGCTTTATACAAAATTAATCCAATTTAGTATCATAACTTATACCAATATTTTCACGTTTTTTTTTTTTTGTTTTTTGTTTTTTGTTTTTTTTTTGTATTTGTTACTGTTTTTTTTTTTTTTTTTTTTTTTCGAAATTGTTTTGGGTTGTTTTTACTTCACCCAATCATGATTATCCAATACTTATTATGTTTTGTTTTGTCATTGTTAGATATCACTACATAAAATCACTTGTTTCAGACATGTAAACATAATAACGAGCTTGTAACTCGCCACTATGTTTACATGTCAGTTGTTACTGGGAGAAGAACTCTATAAGTACTTGTGCTTTCATTCTAATCCCAAATTCTATATTCATTTGTCACATGTAACAATGATGTAAAATGTATAGTGTTTAAGCCAACTACCACGCATGCAGTCTGTCGTACCCTGTCTTTTTATATCGAGGAATGATCTTACGAAATTGGGTGCAGAAGTTATTGCAATTATACATTTTTCTGAATTTATATACTAAGTCACCATAAAATTCGGGTTCCGATAGACCTTGTGGCAGAAGAGATTTAAGTTCAACATTGTATTTTGAAATTAAATCGTGATGACGTCAATAAAATTTTGAAAAAAACTTTGCGTAGTTTATGATACCGATAACCCTGATTAAGAAGTTCAGCAGTTAACAATTTATTACGAGTATTGATGTCTGTTATATGACTAGACACTCTGGTAAATCGAATTAATTACGAAATATAAAGGCCTTGGGTGCCGCAGGAGGAAAATCATCATTCATAAAAGGAAAATTTTCAATCTCAAAATCAAAATAATTGCGTTTAACATAAATTTTGCAAGAAACAAAACATATCTACAACAGATAGATGTAAATCCAAAAGCGGGGCCTCGGTATTAGAAGAATTTGCTTTATTTAACTGACGTTCTGGGGGTGGGGGTGGGGATGGGGGTAAATTTGACTGATCAAACCATCGAAATAGGTATTGTCAATATTTCATGAATCATCCAAACATCTAGAAGTCGAGCTGAAAGCTTCAATGATTTCAGTTTGGATTTCAACGGAAAGGCACATCAGGAAGTCCCTTTCATAACAAAACAAGAACAGATCAGTCACTAGGGGTGCGCAATTCGTACCCATCGGAATACCCACAATGTGTCAAAATAACTTAGTACCAAATTTTATGGAAATCTTTATAAAACATTGATATTATGTCGATTATACTTTCTAACCGCCGTCAATCTGTGGTAAAAATATCATACAGCTGAAGTTGAGAGGCCCGAATTTGGCATTTGAAGATTTGTGGGCAAGTAGAAAAACAGCGTTGTTCACCCAGTCCGTCTATTTAGGGGATAACTGTACACAAAATTGTTTTGGGGAGGTAAATTGGCGGTTTTACGGTCGGATATTTCGTTTAATGGCGACGCGTCCGCGGAGCCGTAAAACGTAATTTGCGACCGTAAAACCGACAATTTACCTCCACAAATGACAACTTCCAATACAGTTGCTCCGTTCTAATGCACTTATTCGTGTGTTTTGTTAAAAATTGTACCATTTTCACAAAGCGGCAAGCGCTGTAAACTGCGTAAAACCAAACGCCAGCTAATGAAAAGCGACGTTATATATCGCAGAATATACCGTCGCAAATGTTTGACGTTATCCAATCAGACGTCGTGATACATACGCAAGTGCATTAGAATTCTATTTCTGTGGCTATTTTAGTATTATTCAGGAAACAAAACTTTTTCATGATGAACTGACTTTTACATGCATGAAATTATATTTATTTGCGGGGCCATTTACAAAATCGACAGGGCGGGCAACTACCAGTAATTTTTCGGTCGTGTTGGGGAAAATATTTTCTTGGGATACCGGTATGGAATTCGTATCCAATATTTACAAAGGGTGGGGTGTATAAGAATTTTTCATGAGTAGGAATTCGATATTATAAGAATCTTACATTGGTGTGAGGGGTGGATGGGAAAATCCGTCCCGAAGGTCACTGTCTGGCATCACGAGGCTTGCCGGACAATGATCCCGAGGGACGGATTTTTCTATCCATCCCTCACACCCGTATAGAATCCTTTTCTTGCGTACCTTCTATTTCTTAGTGCGGATTTTTAATGCCGCAGTCACTTCGGTTACCGATGTCCGCCATATAGTGATGACACTAGAGGAATGTTTAGTTACGTGCTCCGACGTCAACCTTAACGACGGCGCATATGAGGTCGTATTCAACATGTGCATTTTTAATGACAGATTCTATCTGTCTATTCTTGCTGTGCTAGATGTTTAAAGTAATTCAGCCTTCAGTTCTTCCGGCTTTGATAGCCATAGAAATATGAGTACGCACAAAATGTAGTCCGGTTTTTGGCGCAGTAATCAAAATTGTACAAGCGTATTAGTTATCCTGTAAGCGTAATACAAACTTTTGAAGCAGACGACTTGACGATTTTATCTTACGATTCAGCAGCATCATGCGACGGGTTTGGCGACAACTGTAGTTGAAAAAGTTCCATGAAAGATCAGACGACACATGTCTTTCGTAAAACGAACAATGAACGTGTTAGTTATGATCTTAAAAGCGCAATACAAAACATGAAGCAGACGAATTTACATTTTTATCTTATTTTTCAGTGATTGGATTTCATTTGAATCAGCTGCCTGCAGATGAATCGCTAGAAATATGAAGTTTGTGTCGCAATTTAAGAGAAAAGAAAAAAGGAGAAAAAAAAGATGAAATGGCCTCTGCTACATTTCCAAATGGCCAGGTTAAGATTTTACCCCTTCCACCCACGAGTTTCTCATCGTTCACTCTTCAGTCACTGAATTTGTACGCGTCCATTCTACACATGTAAATTGGATGTCTAGTCAATAGTCGTCAGCAGCATGCCAAACCACGTAGAACAGAATGCGATGTATCATTATGAGCCATCTCACCAGGTTCTACACTGTTTGCATCTGTATGTATCTGTACTTGGCTATACAGGGCTGAAAGGGTACAAACTCATAACACTTATATGACCTAATTAAATGCGAAGTACGCGCCGCTAGAAACTTCACCGTACGGTAGCAAGCCAGCAATAATTTACTCCTAACAGTTATCACTGTCCAATTCTGTTGTAGGTCTGAATAACTGAATATGTAAGCACAATGTTGTGATAAATAATTAGTCACATGCCGCAAAACTTCAAACATCGCACAAAAAGTGTTTCCCTTTATTGTAGCGCACGAAATAAGGCAGGTTCTTGACTGAGCCGCGAAACACATCTCAGTCAACAAGTGTAAGCTTTTACAAGAAAGTTGCGTCAACGCTTTGTGTTGTCATAAACTGGCAACTATCCCAGCAGGCACATGACGTAATTGTGACGTCACATCAACGTCGGTGCAACGTCATGACGTTGCATCGACGTTGATGTGACGTTGCCCTCGCGACGTGTCTGCTGGGTAGTCATTTGCATGTTGTATTATCTATAATGTGCAAGTAAAATGATGCTGAAAGTGTATAACAGCCTATTCACCTCAGTTTTGTGAACCAAACTAAAAATCAGCACTCCAGCACCATTGTCCTTATCACTAAAGAAAGTAAATCTGAATTTTTCACAGAATCTGTCATTTCAGTGCCTTTTGGCGCTTTGATTCAAACACGCGAGAATATTCGATTTTGGTAAGAACACCAGGGTTAGAACAGAATTTCTATGGCAGGCTAAAACTATAGATATCTTTATCTGGCCGTGAAAGAAAGGTAGTTATCGTATGACGTAGCGTCTGAGAATTAAAAAACGTCATATAATAAATTCGATAATCTACTAATGGATTAAATATGCGAAATAGTCAGATACGCACCGTAGCATTACATGTACGAGATCCTTAACGACGTCGACGTGGTGGAATATTGACACTTTTGTAAAATGATCGTGAATGAAATGCTTTTTAAATGTCATATAATTAGAATCTTGCATTCGTGCTCATGTAGTATTGAATTTATCACACTCGTTTAGGAAAAGGCATAAAATGCTCGGCAAAGCCTCGAATTGTATCCCTTTTCCACAACTCGCTTAATAAATTCAATAAAGTCTCTCGCCCTTCATCATAATGTCGGTTACATTTTCTAGTCATTTGGGATCATTGATTTCACTGCGAAATTTAGGAAACAGTTGAGGGTCACTGATGTGGCCTAATTGGCCGAGACTAGATAGCCTGACCCAGAAAACTCTTGTACACTTCATATTTTTTTCTTTTATGTGCTGCAGCCCGTGCTTCCACCTCGTGAACTACTTAAATTCAAATTATTTGGCTATGTAATTGGGGAGAAACTCTTAAATGGATAGGTTCCTTTCTTTGCTACAGAAAATAACGTGTTGTTGTTAATGGTGAATCTTCAGTATGGGCTTCATTTTTGCCTGGGGTCCCACAAGGGGCTGTTCTTGGTCTACTGTTATTCTCCCAGTACATAAATGTTATTTCCACTGATAAGACTGTTTGCAGACGACTGTGTTTGCTATGGGGAAAATAGAGAGCAAGAGAACTCAATGAAACTTCAGAATAATATAGATAGACTAGGGTGTTCTGCACGAAAATGGGGCATGAGATTTCAGCCTGTTCAATGCAATATTATGCGTTAACTAGGAAGAAAACCATTTAAATTGAGGCTTCTTACGCCTAAGACGGAATGGTCCACGAAAATGTGATTTCCATTAAACAGCTGCGTGTGACAATCACACCCGATTTGAGATTTAATACACACATTAGCAAAATGTGTACTAAGGTGAACAGAACGCTTGGCTTCCTCAGGCGAAATCTTCCTCCTCAGGATCTGAAAGAGGCAGCATATATGGGACTTGTTCGCCCAATCTTGGAATATGGTAGTTGCATCTGGGACCCCAGTGCAGTGGTCCGTAAAGAAAATTGAAAAAGTTCGAGAAGATCTGCTAGATGTGTAACAAGCAATTACTGCTTTGATAACCACATTGGTCGTTCAGCCACCAAGTTTGCTGTACGGTTTACAGAAGGCCAAGGCAAGCTTCCTACGTTATATTGGTTTCCTAAACTTCATAGAATACCATACAAAGCAATGTTTATTGCAAATTCAGGCTCTTGTTCCACCACTGAACTTTCCAAATTATTAACTTTTTGTTTTACTGCCATAAAACGTGTCATTAAATATTGCGACAAAGTCTATGAAAGATCAGGGAGAAATCTGTTTTGGTCAATAAAAATTGAAATGAAGTTTTAAATAAATTAAAATCCAGACGTTTTCGTGTTTCAAGTCTGTCTACTTATGATTTTTCTACCCTTTACACTACACTTTCTCACAATCTTATAAAAGAAAAACTTAATTATTTAATTGAATGGACATTTCATACGGAAGACTCCCTCTATCTTGCGTGTAATGTAAGAAATGCTTTTTTCACTTCTGAAGAGCATAAAAATTATACTTTATGGTCAGTTCAGAAAGCGTGTGAAGCCCTCTCCTTTCTACTTGACAATATTTACATAAGATTTGGAAGTTATTTAAACAAGTTGTGAATATTCCGATGGGTACAAGTTGCGCACCCCTTGTGGCTGATCTGTTCTTGCTTTGTTATGAAAGAGACTTCATAGTGTTCCTTTCCGTTGAAAACCAATCTGAAATGATCATTGAAGTCTTTAGCCCGACTTCTAGATATTTGGATGATTTATTAAATATTGACAAAACCTATTTCGATGGTTTGATCAGTCAAATTTACCCCCTCCCCCCCCCCCCCACACACACACACACACACACCAGAACTTCAGTATAATAAGGCACATTCTTCTGATACCGCGGCCCCGACTTTTATTTACATTCATCTATTGTAGATGGGTTTGTTTCTTGCAAAATTTATGATAAACGCGGTGATGTTGATTTTGAGATTGTAAATTTTCCTTTCTTGGAGGGCGATGTTCCACGTGGGCCATCCTATGGCGTTTATATTTCGCAATTCGATTTGCCAGCGTGTCTAGTCATGTAACTGACTTCAACACTCGTAATAAATTGTTAACTGCTAAACTTCTTAATAAGGGTTATCGGTATCATAAACTACGCAAAGCCTTTTTCAAAAGTTTATAGACTTCATTCCGATTTAATTTCAAAATTCAATGTTGGACTTAAATCTCTTCTGCAGCAAGGTCTATCGGAACCCGAATTTTATGGTGACTTAGTATAAAAATTCAGAAAAATATATAAATGCAATGACTTCAGAACCCAACTTCGTAAAATAATTCTCCGATATAAAAAGAAAGGGTACAGCATAAATGTTATACGACAGACTGCAATGATAGTTAACCCAATCACGACTGACAACTTTGCTTTCCTCTTTAATTGCACGCCGGTGGGTCAGGCCTCAGATTCTACGACGGTTCCAACGTAGTAAAGGCTTAATGGGAATTAGAGAGTACAATATATCTAATTTTATGTAATGCTGGTTGATGCCCTGATACTCTGTCTCTGGTCGGGCCCATCGGAGTCTAACTGTTGGTATTATTTTGCTCCAGCATATCTGTGGTTTCTTGCTGTCGAGTCCTCACCGTTGTTTCATCTCTGTAGTTGACTTTTGTGTTCACGGAGATGTTGCACTAATGACTTAGATGTAGGAGGTTTACATGTGGACTGAACAAATTATTTGTCTAAATCGCGACGGAAGTAAGGGCGAGGATTGTGGCCACGTAAAATTGACGTAAGCCCCCCCCCCCTCCCCCCCCCCCCCACTCCCACCCGTGGAATTCGTTTCACTGATTGTTTCAAGGCGGTTTTTCTGTCGCGGTTTATTTTTGTTATGGTTTGTCTTCGATTGTGTGTGTCGCTTATATTATTTTATTTTGGATAGCCAATTTGCCTTTTTGTGAGAAAGTGCCTGTCTTTTTGGCTTTCCGCTATTGATGTTTCCATTAGGTTCTAGTTGTTTTATGTCTGTGCTTCTTTCCCCTTGGTGTCTCTGATGGGAGCTGTTTGTTAATTGTATCGATTCCTGATCATTGCCTCCACTTCTATTTTGAAACTGGGAGCATGAGTGGAATACTAGGAAACTAAGATGGGAGTCTCTCAAGAAAAGAAGAGGAGACAGTAGGCTCATACTTTTATACAAAGGCCTAAAGGGAACTGCCAGCATTCCAACAGTTGACCTTTTTCCCCAAGCTAGGCACTGTAGAAACCATCATTCACTGGGGTTCCAGACTTCTGCTGCAAGAATTGACATCTATAAGGAATCGTTCTTCCGTCGAACCAGTTAAGATTGGAATGCCCTTCCCGTTTCGATCAAATCCAATGCTGAAGGTGCAGATGATAGTTTAGCTAAGTTTATCTCTTTGGTGAGAGTTAGGGACTAACTTCCCATATCATAGGTTCCTTGTGTGTGAATGTCATTCGGCGTGTAACCAGCAACAATTCGGATTGTGATTCTGGCTTCAGAACTTACCGCATTGGCCACACGCAGTTTCCATTCGTGATATTTTTAATTATACAAGCAGGGCAATTTTAATTTGACATTTCTTGAGACAGAAACATGCATTGGAAATATGAAAAACATTATCATAATTGTCGTCTTTGGTGGCCTCAATATATGTGAGCATCACCACAAAAAAAATAAAACTCAAGAAAATCACTGATGTTTATCAGAATTTGCGTCTAAAATGAGTTTATACTCTTTCTAAATAACAGTCCAAGGTTGTAAAAGAGCCATTTGCAGACAGCGAATACTCGAATCAGACTGCATAGGTGCGCAAGTTTTCCCGGCGGCTTTCGCCGGCCGCACCGGAAATGAAACTCTCATCGCAATGTTGCTCATTTAAAACTCAACAGTGTGAGTGTTTCATACTTGTGTTAATTTCTAGTCGTTAAGAATTTAATAAAACATTTCCAAGTTTTAATATTACAGATGATGATGATTTTTTTTTTCATTTAAAGAACCGTGACTGAGTGATTTATTCAAAAGGCAATCAGACTTATTGAGCAATATCAGCAAAAATGCATTTTGTTTCATAAAACAAGATGACCATGAATGGTCCTGTATCGCTCACCTAAGCTAACAGATTCAAAGTTTTAGGAAGTTCCAGTTGTTATTCAAGGAGTTATGCTGATGACAAGGTAAAACAGGCGAAAACAGAATTTTTCTGCAATCAAAGGGATGTAACTCTATGACAGATTGGCTGACCTCGTCAATTTTCGAACTCATTTCAGCTTTTATCCCTGACTTACTTATACATACACCTGTGGACACATTAGAAGCCACCGTCGTGTAGTGGTTACGCTACTCACCTTGTAAACTAGGGACCGCAGGATCGATCCCGGGCTTCTCCAGACTTTCGGATGAGTCTTTAAACCGAGGTCCCGTCTCCGTATGACCTTAGCTGTTGGTGGGTCGTAAAACTCAAACACTC
This sequence comes from Lucinisca nassula, assembly GCA_963580285.1. NCBI lineage: Eukaryota > Metazoa > Mollusca > Bivalvia > Lucinida > Lucinidae > Lucinisca > Lucinisca nassula. Next base: position 36,090,776 of record OY757024.1, read on the forward strand.
ACTCACCTGTGGACACAAAAGCGGACAAACTTCGATGAAGTACCTTTCAATGAATCTCTTTGCATCCAGTTAGTTTGACAAGCAAATGTCATTCATCAAAGTAGTCTAAAACTGGATCAAGCAATATACATTGATTGGTCTTATTGTGGCAAGCACTGCTTTTCCATTTTTAGATCTAATTGACATTCAAGATGCATTCTGATTGGACAGTGCATGGTCTACAATGAAATTTGTTTGTAAGGAAATATTGAATGAAACATCAGATCAAAAGGAAATGAAGCTCATCAAAATTTGAAGCTCATCGAGGCGGTTCTAACGAGTACCAACAATCTTTATTTTAGAGCAGAAATAAGAAAAATAAAGTATACACCCGGAAACCCCAGTTTTACTATATAAAAAAGTGGGGTTCAAGGGGGGGGGGCAAAATTATATAGGCGTGTTTTCGTGATGTTACAGACTTTCGGATGAGTCTTTAAACCGAGTTCCCGTATCCGTATGACCTTAACTGTTGGTGAGACATAAAACTCAAACACTACTTCACTCACTCACTCTAAACCCCACTTTAAATAAAGAAACGGGGGTTTACGGGGCTATACATTATTTTTCTCATTTCTTCTTAAACACATAGGTTGTGGCTACTCGTTAGAACCGCCTCAGTGAGGCGGGAGACATAGGTTATGGGTACTTGTTAGAACCGCCTCAGTTCTAACGAGCACCCAAAACCTATGTTTGCAGAATAAATAAGGAACATATCACGTATGTTCATCAGAAAAGTAGCCATTTTGAATATGTGAAAAAGGGCTATTTCGCACGGGTGGGTTATCGTAATGAAAATTTTGCAATATTTTTTCTTATGCATATTCAAAATATAGGTTGTGTGTGTTCATTAGAACCGCCCCATTGAGGCGGTTCTAATGAGCACCCATAACCAATGTCTTGGATCAGAAATAAGAAAAATAATATATACCCCCTTAAACCTCCGTTTTATCTATATAAGGTGGGGATTACGGGGATGTTCATTGTTTACAGACTTGACTGCATGCTGAGTAGTTACCTTAATCACGGTTGATAATTTTGCTTCCCTCTTTAATTACACGCCGGTGGGCCAGGCCTCAGAGTCTATGACGGTTCGAGCGTCAAGGCTTACCTAGAATTAAGATTTATTTTTGTGTATAGTTGGTTGGTACCTGATGCTTTGTCTCATGTCCACGGGGGTAATACCATTTTCTATACCTTTGTTGTCGAACGAGCCGGTACTGTGTAAAGCTGCTGTCGACCGAGAAATACGGTTTTCGACCGAGCAGTACGGATGTCGAGGAGGGTCTTCGATTTTGATGCACTTTGAGAGGCGAAAACGTTAGTTTAAACATTTACAAACGATGTCGGTGTTTTAAAGAGACAAGCTGTTAATTGTCTGTTCACTTATAGAGAGTCGTGAGTCTGAAAAACACTATAAAATACCGGTTCTTTCGAAAAAAAATCAGTTTTCACAGAATGGGTTAAAGAGTTGCAAGCACTGCATCATGTCCCGCAACTGTACGTACATCAAGCGAGTGCCATAAAAATGTCAAAAGGGAATTCAAAGTGAAGGTGCAATAGTCTTTCCCTAGAAAAAGTTGACATGAAAATATGACTGAGATGACAATTTTCAATGATCAAAGGGCTTCTGCAAACCCCTCATGCTGCTTCCAATTCGTGTGAAATTTATGGAAAACTTCTCAGAACAGTTTTTTGTTCACAGGGTGGCTCCAAAAATGTAAACTAGAACTAACGGTTCTCATTTTCTGCAAAATCCCTCATGCTGCTTCGAATTCCTGTGAAATTTATGGAAAACTTCTTAGAACAGTTTTTTTTGTTTACAGAGTAGATACAAATATATCACAGCTACTGTGTTAATTAACATCACGTGAACAAGTCCGTGAAATGAACACCCCCTAAACCCCACTTTATATAGAGAAAACTGGGGTTTACCTGGGTAAACATTATTTTCCTTATTTCTGCTCCAAGACATAGGTTGTGGGTACTCGTTAGAACGGCCTCAATGGGGCGGTTCTAACGAGCACCCAAAACCTATGTTTTGAGTGTAAATAAGAAAAATATTGCAAATTTTCATCATAAAAAAATACCTTTTTTGAGGTATGAAAAAATGCACTATATCACACGGATGAGTTATCTTAAGAGCCATAACTGAAAACTTGGTTAAGCCAGACTTATGCCATGTTCTTTATGCCATCTTAAGTTGCTTAACATTTTGCAAGTCTTCAAGAAAATCTCTGGAACTGTTTTTTTTTTTTTTTCTTTCTTTTTCTTTAAGTAATAGAAAGGAAGTATATGACTAGCTTCACTATTTACAATGTTTAAAGGGTGGTGACTCATAAAGAAGGTAAATCAGAGGTATGGTTCTTGTATTTGCATATCATATCATGGCGATGCACATTTGCATAAATTTTCAAGGAAATGTCTTAAACATTTAGCAGACATCAATAAATTACAGACATCACTCTTTCCATTGATTAAAGTGGCATAACTCCAAAAAGTAGGTTAAACAGAGTTACAGTTCTTATGTTCTGGACTTCAACATATAATGCTTTATATTTGTGTGAAGTTTCATCAAAATATCTGAAACAGTTTCCTACTTACATAACGGGCACGAGTAAACTATTGGCTATTTTCAATATGCACTATGTTCAAAGGGCCATAACTCCAGGTAGTTATACCAGAGTTACGGTTCTTGTGTTCTGCGCCTTTACATTTGTGAGAAATTTCACGAAAATATCTTGAACAGTTTTCAACTTACAGACCGGACAGAAGCACAAGGTAGAAATGGCTATATTGAATGTTTGATTAGATTTGATTTGAGGTTTAACGTCCCCGTCAACACTGTATAGGTCAATTTGGAGACGATGATTCCAATTCTTTTGGGACTTTTGACACCTCAAGCCCGGTCACCGAATGAAACCAATAGGGTTTATAAGCATGGATGGTCCGGCCTCTACCGCTTTGCCTTGGCAGGTTTAGATTCTCTAGGTGGTTCACCAGAACTCGTGTGCAGTCGGTTTAAGCTCTGTGTGGAAGCATCATGCAGCCCATCTATTTCTTCAATCCCCGATGGGCCGGGCCAATCGATTAGATACACTGATTAGACATATTTTATTGCATGAAAAACAACGGGATTGGACACAAGTTATACAACACTAGAGAAAGCGACCAATGGGTCACGTATACCCCCGGCCAGCGCCACCCTCTGATATATCTTTCGAGCTTGTATGTAATATAAATCGGCCCACGCCCATCGGGGCTTGCAGAAATAGATGGGCTGCATGATGCTTCCACGCAGAGCTGAAACCGACCCGCACACGAGTACTGGTAAACAGCGTAGAGCATCTAAGCCTACCCAGGCAAAGCGGTGCGAATTGGCCCGTCCAGTGCTTATAAACCCTATTGGTTTCAAACCCTATTGGTTTCCTTGAACGGCAGGGCCTGAGATGTCATTTCATCTCAATGTCGGGTAAAAGTCCCACAAAATTGGAAGCAGCATCTCCAACATGACCTTTACAATGTTGACGGGGACGTTAAACCTCAAATCAAACAAATATGTAATATGAATGAAGAAGTCAAGAAGCTATAAGAATCTATAAATGTGCTTGTAAAAGCTTAACCAAACAAAATTTCTAAATGAACCAAGGGAGTGAGGGCATCAAAGTTACTGAACAGGTGGGGGTATCAATGGTACTGAAGTAGCAGGGTGGGGTAGGCATCAATGAAATCTTTGGACCGGTATGCAACATCGATGCAAGTACCAACTGAATTTGTCTTAGAGTTTAGAACATACAGGCATCAATAAACTTTGTCATAAACAAATGTTACCCCTTGGACAAGGATGCTATTAACCGGTCTCTGGGAATCTGGAATAATGGACAATCGACGAAATAATGATAAGCATTTCCAATGTTTGGTGCATGTACAAAATGGGCTAGGGACTATACTAATGCAGTTTAGATAGGCATATAAGCTGCTACAGTTGTACATGTAATTGATTCGACCTAAGGCTATTTCGTGGAATCTCTCTCCGACAAAAACGTAACTGGTGGGTTTTTCTTGTATATTTTAATTTTGCGAATTCCATCAGAGAAGATGCGTTTCCTGTTAACTTTCTAAGTCCAGACCGCTCCATAGTCGTAGTGTAGAGGGAAAGAAAGAATTTTCGATTGAACACAATCTGGACTAGAAAAGGGGCCACAGGACACGGACGCCCCCTCCAAAATTCCATTTTGAACTAGAGAAAGCGACCGGTGGGTCACGTATACCCTTGGCCAGTGCCACCCTCTGATATATCTTTCGAGCTTGTATGTAATATGGCTGAAGTCAAGAAGCTATAAGAATCTATAAATGTGCTTGTAAAAGCTAAACCAAACATAAAATTTCTAAATGGAACAAGCGAGTGAGGGATCAAAGTTAATGAAGCAGCAGGGTGGGGTATGCATCAATGAAATCTTTGGACTGGTATGCAACATTGATGCAAATTTCTAAGTCCGTGACCTTGAAGTCAAGGTCACCATGGGTGGGGGGCAGGGACATGCATCACGAAATCGTTTATCAAACATGAAGAGAATCTAACATGTGGTTACAGAGATATCAGCAATGGAAAAGGTTTAACACAAGACTTTGACGTAAAAGTAGATGAACAGACAGACGGCCAACCCAGGGGCTTGACCCAGGGGCTTAGATATTCCATATGAAAGGTAATGGTATAGAGATATACTTTAACAAACATGAAGAGAATCTAACATGTGGTTACAGAGATATCAGCAATGAAAAAGGATTAACACAAAACTTTGACATACAAGTAGATGGACAGACAGACGGACAGACAGCCCACCCAGGGGCTTGACCCAGGGGCATAGATATTCCATAAGAAAGGTAATGGTATAGAGATATCGTTTACCAAACATGAAGAGAATCTAACGTGGTTACAAAGATATCAGCAATGAAAAAGGTTTAGCACAAAACTTTGACATAAAAGTAGATGAACAGACAGACGGACAGCCCACCCAGGGGCTTAGATATTCCATATGAAAGGTAATGCTATAGAGATATCCTTTACCAAACATGAAGAGAATCCAACATGTGATTACAGAGATATGAGCTGTCAAAAAGGTTTAACTCAAAACTTTGAAGTAAAGGTTGACGAATGGTGGGACAGACGGAAGTACGAACGAGCGAAAGAATGAACGAACGAACGGACGAACGAACTAACGAACGGACGGAAAGACGAAAACTATATACCCCCTGACATATTTCGTATGCCGGGGGTATAAAAAAGGTTTATATGTACATGTAATTGTAACAGGTATCGCATTAAACTAGAATTTGTTTTTCTACAAAAACACAGATTCTCCCCAATTTTGACCTCTAAGTATGACCTTGACATTGGAAGTATTGAGCTGGGTCTTGTGTGCAACACATTTATGCAAAAAAAAAAACTTAAAAAAGTTCAGAGAGAAATAAGAAAGTTATTGCCCGTAGACAAAAAAGCCTTTTTTTACCTTTGACCTCTAAGTATGGCCTTGACCTCTGAGGGTACAACACATCGTCTCATGATGGTTAACGTTTCTGCCAAGTAATTTCATAATCCATCAAAGAATAAGAAAGTTATTGACTGTACACAAAAAGGCCCCTTATTTGACCGTTGACTTCAAGGTATGACCTTGACATTGGAGGTATGGATCTTGGTCTTGCACACGACTCATCGTCTAATGAAGGTGAACATTTCTGCAAGGTTACTTTAAAAAGTCAATCCAGAAAAAAAAAACAAGAATATTGGTGAAACCGATGGATGCTCCCTGAAGGTGAAATCGTCGGAACTGGAAACATTATCCTAGTTAAAGAGCGGTATGCTGTGTGTGTACTCACTGTACTTCAAACTGGAGTATAACAAAACCTGTTTTTGGACAGATTAGCTTGCCTGATGGCACTGTCATACAAACATCAGCAACACAAAAGTTGGAATAAATGAAAGGAAGTGTCTTCAGGTATGATACCATACCCCAAGATCCTGGATGGTTGTTTAGCTATATTAATTGGGTAAAACTGTTTAATAAAATTATTGAAAAATTACTCTCGTACACAAAGGCAATCCTCATAGGACTGTCTCCAGGTATGGTTCCGTATTGGGTGCCTTTACATGCATATAAAATATCAGACGGGTTCAAAAATGGATCTGATCCTGTCCGCTTGAATGTCAAAAAAGGCCATTTTGACCATCTGCCAAGACAAGCTTCTTTCACTTTGATCCAATTTATCTGCAACTCTAATGTAGATGGATGACCTGCGATTTTACATCCTTTTTAGCAGTATTTCAGTCATATCAGAATGATGAGAGCTTGATAATGAAAGGCTGTGTGCAATGGAACTCCGTTTACAGTTGGAAAGATTTCTGCCTCCAGCAAGTTTTTTCTAGAAATAGCCACAGTGACCTTGACCTTGAGCCCAAGACCCAGAAAGACAAACTTGCTTGAGATATTATCATACCCAACATATGTGAAGTTCAATTAAAATCCATCAGCAAATGACGACGCTAGAGTGATGACAAAGTTTTTTTTTTCTAAAAATAGCAGCAGTGACCTTTACCTTGAGCCCAGGACCCTGAAAGTCAAACTCACGCAATATATTATGATACCCAACATTTGTGAGAAATTATATTAAAATCCATCAATAAATGTTGTCACTAGAGCGATGACAAAGTTTTTTTTTTCTTAAAATAGCCGCAGTGACCTTTACCTTGTGCCCAGGATCCTGAAAGTCGAACTTGCTCGAGATATTATCATACCCAACATTTGTGTGAATTTATATTAAAATCCATCAGCAAATGACAACGCTAGAGCAATGACCAAGTTTTTTTTTTTCCTAAAAATAGCCACAGTGACCTTGACCTTGAGCCCAGGTCCCTGAAAGTCAAACTTGCTCGAGATATTATCATACCCAACATTTGTGTGAAATTATATTAAAATCCATCAATAAATGTAGGCACTAAACCGATGACAAAGTTTTTTTTCTAAACAAACCACAGTGACCTTGACCTTGAACCCAGGATCCTAGAAGTTGAACTTGCTCGAGATGTTATTATACCCAACATTTCTGTGAAGTTATATTAAAATCCATCAGCAAAAGTCGAGGCTAGAGCGATGACAAAGTTTTTTTTCTAAAAATAGCTGCAGTGACCATGACCTTGAGCCCAGGATCCTGAAAGTTGAACTTGCTCGAGATATTATCATACTCAACATTTGTGTGCAATTATATTAACACCCATCAATAAATGTAGGCACTTGAGCAAAAACAAAGGTTTTCTAAAAATAGCCACAGTGACCTTGACCTTGAGCCCAGGACCCTGAGAGTCTATTACCATACCCAACATTTGTGTAAAGTTATATTAAAATCCATCACTCAATGTAGGCACCAGAGTGATGACAAAGTTTTTCTAAAAATAGCCATAGTGACCTTACACTCGAGCTGTAAACAAAGTACCATAACTCTGTGACAAATCATCTAACCAGATAGCACGGATAATATGCGCATCCCCTATTGCTGCTTAAGATTCCAATGAAGTTTCGTTGAATTTCTGCAAGTAGTTGCTGAGAATTCGCGTGGACACAAACAGTACCCTGTATATTCATGCAGAATTCATCAAAGGGCCATAACTCTTTGGATAAATCATCGAACCAAAACACGCAGGTGATATGCGCATCCACCTTCGATACTTAATATTCCCATGAATTTTCATTGAAATCCGACCAGTTATTTCTGAGAATTCGCGTAGACCAGAGCGGGACCGACGCACGGACGAAGCGGCGACTATATGCTCCCAGGAAATTCTTCGGGGAGCATAAAAAGTTATTGACTGGACACAAAAAAGACTTTTTTGGACCTTTGACCTCTTAGTATGACCTTGATCTTGGAGGTATCAACCTGGGTCTAGCGCCCAACACATCATCGCATGATGGTTAACATTTCTGCCAAGTAATTTCAAAATCCATCCAGAAATAAGAAAGTTATTGACTGAACACTAAAAAGGCCCCTTTTTGACATTTGACCTCTTAGTATGACCTTGGCCTTTGAGGTACCATCATGGGTCATGCAAGAGACACATCGTCTCATTGTGGTTAACATTTCTGCCATGTAATTTCAAAATCCATCTACAAATAAGAAAGTTATTGACCAAACACGAACAAAAGGCCCCTTGTTTGACCTTTGACCTCTAAGTTTGACCTTGACCTTTGAGGTACAAACCTGGGTCATGCACGCAACACATTCTCTCATGGTGGTTAACATTTCTGCCAAGTAATTTCAAAATCCATCTAAAAATAAGCAAGTTATTGACCGAACACAAAAAAGGCCCCTTTTTACCTTTGACCTCTATGTATGATCTTGACCTTTGAGGTACCAAACTCGGTCATGCGCGCAACACATCGTCTCATGGTGGTTAACATTTCTGCCAAGCAATTTCAAAATCCATCTAAAAATAAGAAAGTTATTGACAAAACACGAAAAAAGGCCCATTATTTGACCTCCGACCTCTAAGTTTGACCTTGACCTTTGAGGTACCAACCTGACTCATGCACGCAACACATCGTCTCATGGTGGTGAACATTTCTGCCAAGTAATTTTAAAATCCATCTTAAAATAAGAAAGTTATTGACCAAACACAAAATAAAAATGCCCCTTTTTTGACCTCTAAGTATGACCTTGACCTTTGAGGTACTGACCTGCTTCATGCGCGCCACACATCGTCTAAGGGTGGTTAACATTTCTGCCAAGTAATTTCAAAATCCATCTAAAAGTAAGAAAGTTATTGACCGGACAGGATTTGCCCATTTAAGAAATGAAATTTAATTTTCTGCAGTTCATGGAAGTATGAATGCAGTGGGCCGCGTGCAAAGTAAATGAACCCCGAAGGGGTTCATGTAAACTTTGCTAGCAACCCATTGTCGTTCATACTTTCATGAAAAGCAGAAAAATTAAGTTTATTTTTTATATTTACTTTTTTTGACCCTCATCACTGGGCGAAAAAATGTTTGTAGGGCAAACTTTTAAAGCTGAAAAACATTTACACGCTGTTTTTCTACAAAGAGCGGAGCAGCGTTGACGTCATCAACGCCCGTAGAGCACAATGGTTTAGAATGACGTCATTTAACGTCACTAAAAATCATGTGATTCGTTGCGTACATGGACGTATGAACGCAATTGTTTTCTATAGGTTTACATTAGACTTTACACTGGAAATGTAAATACCGACAAAATGCCAAGGGAGATAACTAAAAAAGTATAAATGCGAGAGTTATAGTTCTTGTGCTCGGCACGTCATCTTATATTGATTAATACTTATATGAAGTTTCTTGAAGATAGATTTAATTATTTTCAAGTTATAGAGCGGATACGATTTTGTGACAGACGCGCAAACAGACAGATGGACAGACAGACGCACGGGGGAAAAACAATGTCTCTCTGAAAAAAATTTTTTGGGGGAGACATAATTATTATTAAGGTAGATATCATTTTCAAGAGAACACAATTAAACCTTTGAGAAACCTTTGCTTTAATCAATAAATGCCATGATAATAAAACATAAATTTGCTTTTCATTTGACAGATATGATTAAGACAACATAGAACAAGGCTTAACAATCAGTCAATCTTTTAAATTAAATCAAAATATAAATGTCCAATATTCTTTATGATCTAACAATTGGCAATTTCATCCACAATATAGATAACAATGGAATGCTGATGCATAATATTTACCCTTTATAAAATGTTATGGCCTGGACACAGATTACTATATGGAATTTAGTCAAGGGCAGATAATTCAAAAACCAAAAAAGCAAGAGTTGTCTTCCTTGTTCATGGCACATCGTCTCAATGCCATGCATGCACCTGTAAAGTTTCATGAATATACTCGGTCAAACAATTAACTATACCAACTTCCAGGTAAATTCCAGTAGCGATTTGGTAGCTATTCAGCTAAAGATGGCTGTAGACATGCTAATCAGATGTTTAGCTTCAAAATGCATGCTTGCATTTGCCCATACTATTCTACTCAAGAGTTGTCTTGCAATATGTGCCTAAAATGGTTTTACAAGGAATTTAGTATTGCACATGCGCAGATGATATTTTTCTGTCTGAGATGAAAGTGCATGCCCATTGAACATCAAAACTCACTTTACCTTTACAACATCTCACGATGCTGCACTACAATCAAGGCTTTAATTTGTAAAAAAGCATACACTATAGGAATGCATAAAGTTACAAAGAGGCAAAATTCATGAAGTATTTTTCAGAATTCGGTCAAAAGAAAATCAGGCCATCTACTCGTTACCACCAATCTATTCATCAACTTTTAAGGCTCTAGCTCCAATAATGTTTGAGATATTTTGCTGAAAAGATTTCATAAAAAAATTCAAAGGGCCATAACTCTTGAAAGGGGCATAATGCAGATGACAAAAAATACTTGTCAGCTATTTTTCATAAGAAATCCATAGATGAAATTTCAAAGCCCTAGCATACGTGGTCCTAAAGGTATGCTATGCATCACAAATCATACACTGTACAAACGCCCAGAGTTACAAAGGGCCATAACTCATGATGTATTTTTGGGAATTCAGCCAAAAGTTAATTAGGTCATCTACTCATCATCACCAATCCGTTCACCAACTTTGTAGGCTCTAGCTCCAACTGTTTTGAGATATTTGGCTGACAAGATTTCATCAAAAACATTTCAAACAGCCATATCTCTTGAAAGGGGTATCATCGCGAAAACACGCCTGTATAATTTTGACCCCCTTGAATCCCACTTTTATATAGTAAATTTGGGGTTTCCGGGGTATACTTTATTTTTCTTATTTCTGCTCTAAAATATAGATTGTGGGTACTCGTTAGAACCGCCTCGATGAGGCGGTTCTAAAAAGTGTCCACAATCTATATTTGGAGCAGATATAAGAAAAATATCACAATATTTCATCTTAAAATTTGCATTTTTTTGGCGATAAAGGTGGCAATGTATTTGTTTAGGCGTGTTTGCATAATGGGGCCATAACTCATTAAGTATTTTATCTGAATTCAGTCATACGTTAATCAAGTCATCTACTCATCACCACCAATCTATGCACCAACTTTCAAGGCTCTAGCTCCAATAGTTTTGAGTTATTTTTTGCTGACAGGATTTCATGAAAAACTTTTCAAAGAGCAATAACTCTTACAGCATACGTATTCATTATAGAACAACGAAAAGATGTTAACGAGAATTCCGCCGAAGGCTATGTCGCGCCTGTGGTAAACTTGAACCTTAGGGTGAACGCTAGGGTGGTCGCAAATGCTGACGCCTTGACGAACGGACGGACGAACGGACGGACGGAAAACCGGGCGCCAATATCGCGCCATGCTAATAGCAGGCGCGACAAAAAGAATCTCATTATGCCTCCTGACAGTAACCTCAGTGGCTCAAACTACCCCTGTCTCGAACAGATTTTCGAGGTCCCAAGGTGTTCGAGCCATTGAAGTTCGACTGTCTGGATTCCTCATTAATAACAGCTGGTACATATTTTTCTCGACAGGATTATGCCCCTTTCCTGAGTTATGGCCCTTTGAAAAAAAAAATGGATGAAATCTTGTCAGCAGAATATCTCAAAAACTATTAAAGCTAGAGCCTTGAAAGTTTATGAGTGAGCAGTTGGCCTTATTAAGTTTTGAAGAAATTTGGCAAAATACTTCTTAAGATACGACAATTTGTAACTTTGGATATTTGTACACAGCATGCTTTATGATGCATAGCATAACTTTAGAACTATGTATATTAGGGTTTTTAAATGTCATATATGGATACCTCTTGAAAAATTAGCTGACGTGTATTATGTTCTAGTCAGGACTATGCCCTTTTCCCGAGTTATGGACCTTTGAAAAAAATTTGGAAGAAATCTTGTCAGCAAAATATCTCAGAAACTATCAAAGCTACAGCCTTGAAAGTGTATGAGTGGATTGCTAGTGATGAGTAGATGACCTGCTTAACTTTGGAAAAACACTTCATGAGTTATGACCCTTTGTAACTTTTGGCATTTGTACATTGCATGCTTCGTGGTTCATAGCATAACTTACTGAAAGCACTTTCGTTTTCTTTATGGTTTTGGTTTTATGGTGCTTTCAAGATTATTTCACTTCCTTTGAGACATCTGTTAATCTAAGGTGGGCGAAAACTGGAGTTACCGGAGAAAACCTACCTGACCTTCCATTGCAGAACTTGCCATCTCATATATGGCCAGAGCGAGGTGAGAACCAGTGGTAGGTGACCTAATGCTCTTACTCATTTAGGCCACCGAGGTCATTTACTGAAAGCACTAGTGAGTAGATCACCACTTTATAGAGTATGCTAGAAAATGACTCTTAACAGGGATTTACAGTTTCCTTTAACCTTTAAATGCCTGTTTTAAGTTTAAACATATTTATTTCTCTTTACCGATTGATTTGGGGCTTAACATCCCGGTCAAAACTAATTAGGTCACTTTTGAGAAGTTACTTCCAATTTTGTGGGACTTTCACCCGACACTGAGATGAAACGACTTCACAAGCCCTGCCGCCCAATGAAACCAGGGCTTATATGCATGGAGACCATTTTGCCTGGGCAGGCTTAGACATTCTAAGCGGTTTACCAGTACTCACGTGTGCAGTCAGTTTCAGCTCTGCGTGGAAGCACAATGTAGCCTGATCTATTTCTCCAAGCCCTGATGAGTAGTGGTGGATTTATTTCTCTACTCATAATATGGGCCCCGCCAAGCGAATTTGTGTCTTCGAGCATTCCGTCATGACAAATTTCAACTGCGCATGCCCAGCCATTCAGAGGGGCCAGGGATATGGCTTTCTGTCTGTAGGTTCCTCTTGATTCACTGCTTGTATGAGCGAGCAGCAAGGTTCTGGCGAGACTGTGCGGATGCGCAGGCTCGCCTGAACCTTCACTGCTTGCATAGGCAATAAGTACCAAAATCGCTTGACGGGGCCCATATAAAATACAGAATAATAGTTATATAATAATCAGGATAAGAATGGAAGCTATCTGTATCAGATTATGTAGTTTTTCTCCTCGAACGTCTGTTTTAAATATGTCTGTTTTAAGCAAAAAGTGTAGACCCTGATCAGACACTACTACAATACATGTATTAGTTTTGAACAACTTTCTCCTGCCGATTTCTGAAATTATTTTCTAAAGACAGTGAGGCTTGACATGTCTCGGGATTGACGTTCATTACGAAAACAGGCCCATAAGAATACAATGTAAATTTTAACGCCCAAAAAAGGAGCAAATTTCAAGTCGAACAAGAGCACCGCATAGGGGTGTCAATGCTCGGCTGCAGCCCCTTTTCATAATGAACAACTAGTCCGAGTTTCAAGTAAATATGTTCAGTAATGACAGAGATATTACAAAAAGTTTTTGCACGACGACGACGCAGATGAAAATTTCCAAGTTTTTGCATGACTACGATGCCAGAGCTATGACAATACCTCGTCGTTTTCTTCGAAAACAGCCGAGCTAAAAATTGCGATATATTTCTTATTTCTGCTAAGAATATAGATTGTGGGTACACGTTAGAAACGCCTCATTGAGGCGCTTCTATCGAGTTCCCACAACCTATATTTTAGAGCAGAAATAATTAAAAATAATGTTTACCCCTGTAAACCCCAGTTTTACTATATAAAACATGGGTTAAAGGGGGTCAACATTATATAGGTGTGTTTTCTTGATTTTTGTGAATCTTCAGCTTGGCAAGAAACATTTCTTCCTTTTTTTTTTTGAAAATATTGTCTGTAGGTTGAGATTGGGGCGTTTAAGGTAAACAATTAAAATGCATGTAATTAAAGGTATAATTCGAACAATTTGACATGAGACTGACATTTATGCAAGGAATAAATTAGTCAATGTTAACGCCAAATATGTCGACTTTCCTAAACTTCTCGTAAATTTTCGGCATTTCCAGAATTGCCACCCATTTACCGACCTCTATGTATTGAATAACAATATCGCAATCTTCGGGAGACGGCGAAGATAAAAACATGCATTCAGTCGGGTGTGAAATTATGTTAATAGAGTTCACCAGTCTCAGGACTATTATTAAGTTGAACAATTATAGATAATTAAGGTAAACAGTTAAAATGCACGAAATTAAAGCAGAAAAATATTTTAAAAGCAACAAACTATATCATTAATGAACATATAGGAAAATAAAACATTCAAAAGTAAGAAAAAATAAATAGACCATATCCTATTAAAAAAAAAAGTTAAAACACATCCATTTCTGACCATCAGCCCATCAAATTACTTGAAAAAATATATTCATTCAAACCAATATCCAACATTTTGGCATTTTTGCTGAAAAAATGTGAGCAGCTTTTGCCTTTGCAAAAGCTGCGCACATTTTTTCAGCAAAAATATTAGCATGTTTGCCATAATAAATGATCAAAGTTTTAACGATACATTAACTAAAGACGTCACTAGTTATGAAGGACTGGTCCTGATCATGATTTTCAATGTGAGTTTGCAAAGGTAGGGGCTGTTGTGTTTTGCAGGAAAAGGGTTAAAGATGGAATGTGTTGCGGTGTAACAAAACGTCAACACTTGAATGACTTTTTGTGCAATGACTCCCATCTACAAAAGGGACTAAGATCAGCTGTTCAAAGCATCTGAAGCTTAACGAGCTCGTTTGTTTGTTTTGTTTGAGGTTTAACGTCCCTGTCAGCACTGGAGACATTGCTTCCAATTTTGTGGGACTTTTACCCAACATTGAGAATGAAATGGCATCTCAAGCCCTGCCGCCAAATAAAACCAATAGGGTATACAAGCATGGACGCGCAGACTCACACCCCTTTGCCTGGGCAGGCTTAGATCCTCTACGCAGTTTACCAGTACTCGTGTGCGGGACTGTTTCAGCTCTGCCTGCATGCATCATGTATCCCATCTACTTCTTAAAGCCCCGATGGAGGGGGGGGGGGGGGCGTAACGAGCTCATGAGTGGTCAAATTGTTAACTGTTCTAGTAAGTACAATATCTGATACTTTGGTATTTTTGCTGAAAAAATGTGAGCAGCTTTTACATACGCAAAAGCTACTCTTATTTTTTAAGCAAAAATATTAGTATATTTGTCCTATTAAATGATCAAATTTTTACTATTTATTAACTAACAACATCATTAAGTTTTGGACAATTGGCCCTTGGCCTTAATCACTCAGTTGGATGCATGTCTGACTGCTGATCAGGGGGTCGCAGGTCTGAGCCCTGCTAGGCATTATGATAATACAACCATGTGACATGGTTCATTATTTCATATCTTCCCGCCCCCGCCCATAGGGGCTTGAAGAAATAAATGGGCTGCATGATGCTTCCACGGAGAGCTGAAACCGACTGCACACGAGTACTGGTAAACGGCTTAGAGGATCTAAGCCTGCCCAGGTAAAGCAGTGCGAGTCAGACCGTCCATGCTTATAAACCCTATTGGTTTCATTGGGCGACAGGGCTTGAGATGTCATTTCATCTCAGTGTCGGGTAAAAGTCCCACAAAATTGGAAGCAACGTCTCCAAAATGACCTATACAGTGTTGACGGGGACATTAAACCTCAATTCAAACAAACAAACAAATATTTCATATCTTCAAAATTACTACTTTTCCGATGAAAATTTGTGATATTTTTTCTTATTTACACTCAAAACGTAGGTTGTGGATGCTCGTTAGAACCTATTTTCACAGCAGAAATAAGCAAAATAATGTATACCCCTGTAAACCCCAAGTTTTCTCTGTATAATGTGGGGTTTAAGGGGGTGTCCATTTCACAGACTGGTCAATGTGATGGTTAGCAAGATTCTTTCACGGAGATCGATCACGTAATCTTCACTGCTAAGGGACATGGGTCAGATCCCTGCCTTGTGAGGACTCATTAGAGTACCCACAATCTATATTTTAGAGCAGACATAAAAAAAGTAAAGTTTAACCCTGTAAATCCCAGTTTCACTGTCTAAAAGTTGGGTTCAAGGGGTCAAAATTATATAGGTGTGTTTTCGTGATGTGAGCACCTGTCTTTACCCCACTTTATATGATTTAGGGTGTACAGGGAAGGCCATTAATTTTGTGTATTCTGCTCCAAGACAAAGGTTGTGCGTACTCATTAGAATGGCCTAAATGAAGCGAACTAGCACCAACAACCTATGTTTGGAGTACAAGTAAGAAACAAATATCAATAATTTTCATCAGAAAAGTAGTCAGTTTGGAAATATGAAAGTTTGTTTGTTTGTATTGGACTTAAACGGTCCTGTCAACACTATTTTAGGCCATTTTAGAGCCGGTCAGTTTACCTATCCACACATTCCTGGGTAGGCTTAAACGTAAGCAGTTTACCAGTATAGTGCACATTCTTTCGCCAGAAACTGACAACTGCACTTCTTGAATCAGTGGAAGGGCGAGAATGACTGTAGAAAAGATTTCATAATCAATCTCCCTGAAAGAATGTTGCCAACCCCGGCAGGTATCGAACCCGCATTCTCCTGATCACTAGTCAGACGCGCATCCGACTAAGCTACCGAGGCCGGCTGGAAATATGAAAGAAAACACTATGTCACGCGAGTGTGATATTGTAATGAATATTTTTAAGGTTATTCTCTCTCTTTTGCTGATTCAAGAAGGACAGTTGTCAGTGTCAGGCTAAAGAATGTGCACTGTACTGGTTAACTGCTTAGGTATAAGCCTACCCAGGAAGTGTGGTTAGGTAAACTGACAGGCTAGATATGATCTTAACCCATTTTGTTGAATGTCCAGAATGGGTTATTGGCAAACAGTGCAGGCCCAGATCAGATGCCGCAGAATGCGGCGTCTGATCAGGGCCTACACTGTTTGCAAAAATATTCAAAAAAATTTTCCAAATAAGTGCTGTCACCTCTAAATTTCGAAATGACGTCCGCCATATGATGCCTGCCATATATAACATCACGTGAACAAGTCCGTGAAATAAAGACCCCCCTAAACTTTATAAAGAGAAAACTGGGGTTTACGGGGGTAAACATTATTTTCCTTATTTCTGCTCCAAGACATAGGTTGTGGGTACTCATTAAAACTGCCTCAATGAGGCAGTTCTAATGAGCAACCAACAACTATGTTTGGATTATAAATAAGAACAAGATGTGTTTGTGAAACACTGATGCCCCCGGACAGTGCATGTTAAATTTTGAAAAAAATAGGTCAAAGGTCAAGTTCAAGGTCACGAGATCAAAAATTATGGTACCACTGGAAAGGTCTTGTGATAAGGTATACACATGTGAAATATGAAAGCTCTATCTATTACCATTCAAAAGTTATGCCCAATGTTAAGGTTTTTGTAGACGGACAAACGGACAAACGGACAAACAGACAAACGGACAAACAGACAGACAGACCAAAAACTATATGCCCCCGAATCTCTTAGATTCCGGGGGCATAAAAATATCAAACGTTTTCATCAGAACAAGATGTGTTTGTGAAACACGAACATGTACCCAGGCATGGTCATTTTTTATTCAAAGTTGCTCACAGTTCAAGATTTTTGTTTGTGTTGGAAGCCCTTGACACAAGAAACTTACATGCCAAATATGAAAGCTCTATCTTAAACGGTTCAAAAGTTATGAACAATAATATTTTTTCTTTAAAGTAGGTCAAGGTCACAGGTAAAAAAAAATTGCATGATTGTAAAGCTCTTGTCACAAGGAACCTACATGCCAAATATTAAGGCTCTATCTCAAACGGTTCAAAAGTTAAGAACAATTTTATTTTTTCTTTTAAGTAGGTCAAAGGTCAAGGTCATGGTCTAAACATTTTGCATGAATGAAAAGCTCTAATCACAGGGAACCTACATGCCAAACAGGAAAGCTCTATCCCAAACGGTTCGAAAGTTATGACCAAAAATGTTTATTTTTTTAAGTAGGTCAAAGGTCAAGGTCACAGGTCAAAATTTTTGCATGAATGTAAAGCCTTTGTCACACGGAACCTACATGCTAAATATGAAGGCTGTATCTCAAACGGTTCAAAAGTTATGACCAATGTTAACTTTTTCTTTTATGTAGGTCAAAGGTCAAGGTCACGAGTCAAAATATTTTGTGTGAATGTAAAGCTCTTGTCACAAGGAACCTACATGCAAAATATGCAGGCTCTATCTCAAGCCGTTCAAAAGTTATGATCAAAAATGTTTATTTTTTAAGTAGGTCAAAGGTCAAGGTCACAGGTCAAAATTTTTGCATGAATGTAAAGCGTTTGTCACAAGGAACCTACATGCTAAAAATGAAGGCTGTATCTCAAACGTTTCAAAAGTTATCACCAATGTTAACTTTTTCTTTCATGTAGGTCAAAGGTCAATGTCACAGGTCAAAATTTTTTGTGTGAATGTAAAGCTCTTGTCACAAGAAACCTACATGCAAAATATGAAGGCTCTATCTCAAACCGTTCAAAAGTTATGACCAAAATGTTATTTTTTTATTTTATGTAGGTCAAAGGTCAAGGTGAAGGTCACAGGTCCAAATGTTTTGCATGAATGTAAAGATTTTGTCACAAGGAACATACATGCTAAATATGAAGGCTGTATCTCAAGTGGTTCAAAAGTTATGACCAATGTTATGTTTTCTTTTAAGTAGGTCAAAGGTCAAGGTCACAGGTCAAATTTTTTTACAAGAATGTTAAGGTCTTGTCACAAGGAACCTTCAGGCCAAATATGAAAGCTCTGTCTCAAACAGTTCAAAAGTTATGGCCAACGTTAAAGTTGTCCAGGTACAAACAAACAAACAGACAGGGCAAAAACAATATGTCCCCCGCTATCACTACCGGGGACATAAAAATTGCCTTTTCTGAGGTTTGAAAAATGTACGAAATCAGAAGGATGTGTTATCATAATGAGGAGGAAGATTCCATTGGTACAAACAAGAGCTGTCACTATAGGTAACCAATGGCCCCCGTGGGAGCCAATTTCTGAGTTTTTGCAAAATTTCAAGGGGAGATAATTCAGCCAAAAATGACAACAGAGTTATGGCCTTTGGTCAGAATGTAGCCCTTGTGATGGTGAATTAGTGTGTGAAGTTTCATGGGGCTAGGTCAAATACTTTTGAAGTTATAATCAAGGTTGAAGTTTTTGTGAAGGACAGACAAACAAACAGACGTGATGGATGGACAGACAGACAAACAGACAGACAGGGCAAATACTATATGCCCCCAGAATCAAAGATTCTTGGGGGGCATAAAAAGGGTTAATATTGTTGACTGGTCTCCTGAACTCCAAACAACCACATTACAATAACACATCCGTGTGACATAGTGCATTTTTCCATACCTCCAAAATTGCGACTTTTCTGATGAAAATCAGCGATAATTTTCTGTTTTGTTTGTTTGTTTGATTTAAGGTTTAACGTCCCTGTCAACACAATTTAGGTCATTTTGGAGGCGTTGCTTCCAATTTTGTGGGAATTTTACCCGACATTGAGATGAAATGACATCCCAATCCCTGCCGCCCAATGAAACCAATAGGGTTTATAAGCATGGACATGCCGACTCGCAGCAATTTTCCTTGGTAGTCTTAGACCTAAGCGGATTACCAGTACTCATGTGCGGTCGGTAGTAGCTCTGCGTGGAAGCATCGTGCAGCCCAATCAATTTCTCCAAGCCCCGATGGGGGGTGGGGGGGGTTAGATCATTTTCTTATTTTTACCGCTAACATAGGTTGTGGGTGCTCAATGAGGTGGCTCTAATGAGTACCCACAACCAAATGTCCCTATATCGCTAACCTGTGTACCAGAAAATCATTAATGATGTTTTAAGAATGCCCATCGGGGCTTGAAGAAATAGACTCGGCTACATGGTGCTCCTATGCAGAGCTGGAACCAATCACATATGAGTACTAGTAAACAGGTTCTAAGCCTGCCTACGTCCATGCATAATGACCCTATTGGTTTCATTGGGTGGACAGGCTTAAGATATAATTTCAGCTCGATGTCGGGCAAAAGTTCCACAAAACTGGAAGCAACTGCTCCAAAATGACCTACACTGTGCTGACAGGGATGTTAAACCTCAAATCAATAAACAAGGGCAGGTAACGCCAAAGTTGTTTGTCTCATGCAGCCGAAATTCGACTCTATGTAGAGTGTATGTCCCTCCTGGTTATCTGCAAGTTTGATGAAGATCAGATCAGAAATGGCAGAGAAAAGTTGGTAACGTCGTTTTTCCATTGAAAGTCTGATTTGAAATGGTCGAGAAAAGCTGGAGACGTCGTTTTCCCATTGTAAGTCTATGGGAAAATATTTCACACTCAAGGAGAAGTTCCTTGGAAACCACTGGTTAGATTCAAATCAACTTCGAACTCGCTCGAGATTTTATGCTTTTCCTCTTTACCAAAAGTTACAAAATCATCCAATCAAAAATTGCTGAGAAAAGCTGGAGACTCCATTTTTCACTTACATTTATGCTCAAGGGCAGGTAGCTCAGAAGCTATTTGTCCCGTGCAGCCCAAATTTGAACTCAACGTAGACTGTAAGCCCCTCCTGGTTATCTGCAAGTTTGATGAAGATCAGATCAGAAATGGCGGAGAAAAAGTGGAGACGTCGTTTTTCCCATTATAAGTCTATGGGAAAATTTTTTCACGCTCAAGGGGATGTAACTGAAAAAAAAAACGCTTGTCAGATTCAAGCCAAATTCGAACTTGTTCACGATTTTATGTTTGTTGTTACAAAAAGATCAGATCATAAATGGCTGAGAAAAGCTGAAGACACCATTTTTCAGTTATATTTATGCTCAAGGGCAGGTAACTCCAAAGCTGTTTGTCCTGTGCAGCCCAAATTCGAATTCGATGTAGACTGTAAGCCCATCCTGGTTATCTGCAAGTTTGATGAAGATCGAATCAGAAATGGCTGAGAAAAGTGGAGACGTCTTTTTCCTTTTTATAAGTCTATGGGAAAATTTTTCACGCTCATGGGGATGTAACTGGAAAACCGCTGGTCAGATTCAAACCAAATTCAAACTCGTCCGAGATTTTATGCTTCTCCTCATCTATGAAAAGTTACAAAAAGATCAGATCGTAAACGGCTGAGAAAAGCTGGAGACACCATTTTTCACTTATATTTATGCTCAAAAGCAGGTAATTCCAAAGCTGTGTGTCCCGTGCAGCCCAAATTCAAACTGGACGTAGACAGTAGGCCCCTCCTGGTTAACTGCAAGTTTGATGAAGATCGGATCAGAAATGGCCGAGGTAAAGTGGAGACGTCGTTTTCCCCATTACAAGTCTATGGAACCTTTTTGTTTCCATGGCAACCACAGTTCTGATCAAAACTGGTCCAAAACTTAATGGAGTCAATCCCCAACGCAGTGATGCTGCACATAAAATTTGATTGGGATTAGCCAGCTAGTCACTTAGATATTCAAGTTCAAAGGTGTAGACGACAGACGGACGACGGACAGACCCTAGATGCCTACCTATACTATAATGTCACCTTGTGAGCCTTCGCTCAGGTGAACTAAAAAGATCAGATCATAAACACCTGAGAAAATCTGGAGACATAGAGGATATTTGATTTTTTCAGTGTAAGATCGAATTTTATTTCATCGAATGAGCACCAAAACTGTTATTTTCACGAGTGGCGTAGCCACGAGTGAAAATAGCAGTTTTGGTGTTCATGAGTGAAATAAAATTTGATCTTGCACTGAAAAAATCAAATTTTCTGTTTCTTACATGCTTCAAAAGGCAATATTAAGCATCTTTAATGGTGTCGCTCACATTCGGAGAAAAATTATCTTTGTTCCTGTTCGTTTCGCGTCAATTTAGTGGTGTCCATCGTGTTTAGTGGGTATACTATTGGGTGTAAACTGAAAGTTTGCACCTGAGAAATGGCCTGGGATGGTATTATTATGAATGATTAATGAAATAATTGAGAGAGTAGTTTTCCAAAGAAGTTGCTGGCAAGTCTAACGTCGCGCGACAAAAGACGTGACGTCAGCGTCATAAATGACGTCAGTAACGTCCCCGTCACACATGAACGGGCTATGCGTCAATTAGAACACATTTCAGTATTGTTCAGTTATCTGACAAAGATAAAATTGAAATTAGAGTTATATTTGAAGAAAAAAGTAGTCCCAAACAGTGAAAAAATAAAAAATCGTATTTTCACTGTTTGAAACAGAGAAAATATCGATTTATATTTCACTGATAAATCTCTATCATTCATTGAAAAGCATGTAAGAAACCATTTTTCACTTATAATTATGCTCAAGGGCAGGTAACTCCAAAGCTGTTTGTTCTGTGCAGCCTCCATTCGAACTCGAGGTAGACTGTAAGCCCCTCATGGTTATCTGCAAGTTTGATGAAGATCGGATCAGAAATAGCTGAGAAAAAGTGGAGACGTCATTTTCCTCATTATAAGTCTATGGGGACGTAACTGGAAAACCGCTGGTCAGATTCAAACCAAATTCGAACTCGCCTGAGATTTTATGCTTGTCCTCGTTTATTAAAAGTTACAAAGAGATCAGATCATAAACGGCTGAGAAAAGTTGGAGACACCATTTTTCACCTATATTTATGCTCAAGGGCAGGTAACTCCAAAGCCGTTTGTCCCGTCCAGCCCAAATTCGAACTCGACGTAGGCTGTAAACCCCTCCTGGTTATCTGCACGTTTGATGAAGATCGGATCAGAAATGGCAGAGAAAAAGCGGAGACATCGTTTTCCTCATTATAAGTCTATGGAACCTTTTTGTTTCCATGGCAATCAGAATTCAAATCTGATCAGCCCAAAAACCTTATGGAGCTTTTCCCCCCTACCTGATGATGCTTCTCATGAAATTTGATCAAGATTGGCCATGGGGTATTAGAGATATACTTATTTGAAATTGTTTACTGAGGCACGCACGAACCGACGCACACAAGGCAGGCACGAACAGATGCACACATGCAAGACGGACAAAATGTGATCACAAAAGCTCACCTTGTCACTACGTGACAGGTGAGTTAAAAATAAGTTTACCCCTGTAAACTCCCATTTCTTTATATATATATATATATATATATATATATATATATATATATATATATATATATATATATATATATATATATATATATATATATATATATATATATATATATATATATATATATATATATAAAATGAGATTAAGAGGGGTTTTCATTTCATGGATTTGCAATAATGTAATGGGTTAACCTATATCTCCCTAGTTTCTCTCTGATTTGGCTGATCAGTTTCTGTAAGGTAAGGGAGTTAATATGTGCAGACAAATAGTCAAGGAGGAGTATATTTTCCTAGTTGAATTCTTCAACTCATAGCTCTGGGGAGCCAGGCTGAATTACACCATAAACCCCAGCTGAATCAAGTTAATCAGCCACCTTATGTTCTTAAATTATAATTGTCGGACTACTGATTAAGGAGAATGGATACACCTTCAGGGGAGGCACTTCTGTAAAAGTATTTTGTCACCAATGTCAATAGGGGTCAACTCTAAAAGGAAATAATTTGCTCCTTTTAAAGGAGTGAATTCTTTCCTTAAAGAGTGGACCCCTTTTTCCGTGGGACAGAGCTTATAGAAAAGCAAATAGGAAGTCCTGAAAGTTGTCTCCCTTTGAACAAGAGGGCACAGAGGGCCCTTGTTCGCTCACCTGATCCAATGTATAACAAGTGGGCCCCAGGCAGGGTCATTTTTGGCCCCAGGGCTATAATTTGAACAATCTTGGTAGAGGTCCACAAGATGAAGCTTCATATCGAATATGAAAGACCTGGGCTTTGTGGTTTCAAAGAACAAGATTTTAAAGGTTTACCCTGCATATAGAAGTCTATGTAAAACAAGATTTTCCCTAATATAAGTCTATGTAAACCCAAAGGGCCCCGGAGCGGGAGCATTTTTGGCCCCATGGCTATAATTTGAACAATCTTGGTAGAGGTCCACTAGCTGAAGCTTCATAACAAATATAAAAGACCTAAGCCTTGTGTTTCAGAGAAGATGATTTTTAAAGATTTTCCCTATATAAGTCTATGTAAAACAAAAGGGCCACATGGCGGGGGCATTTTTGGTCTCAGCGCTATAATTTGAACAAGCTTTATAGAGGTCCACTAGCTGAAGCTTCATAACAAATATCGAAGACCTAAGCCTTGTGGTTTCAGAGAAGAAGATTTTTCAAGATTTTCCCTATATAAGTCTATGTAAAACCAAAGGGCCCCGGCGTGGGGGCATTTTTGGCCCCAGGGCTATAATTTGAACACTCTTGGTAGGGGTCCACTAGATGAAGCTTCATACCAAATATCAAAGACCTGGGCCTTGCGGTTTCAGAGAAGAAGATTTTTAAAGATTTTTGGCCCCAGCACTACAATTTGAACAATCTTGGTAGGGATCCACTAGATGAAGCTTCATACCAAATATCAAAGACCTGGGCCTTGCGGTTTCAGAGAAGAAGATTTTTAAAGATTTTCCCTATATAAGCCCATGTAAAACCAAAGGACCCCGGTGCGGGGGCATTTTTGGCCCCAGCACTATAATTTGAACAATCTTGGTAGGGGTCCACTAGATGAAGCTTCATACCAATTTCAAAGACCTGGGCCTTGCGGTTTCAGAGAAGAAGATTTTTAAAGATTTTCCCTATATAAGCCCATGTAAAACCAAAGGGCCCCGATGCGGGAGCATTTTTGGCACCAGCACTATAATTTGAACAATCTTGGTAGGGGTCCACTAGATGAAGCTTCATACCAAATATCAAAGACCTGGGCCTTGCGGTTTCAGAGAAGAAGATTTTTAAAGATTTTCCCTATATAAGCCCATGTAAAACCAAAAGGCCCCAGTGCGGGGGCATTTTTGGCCCCAGCACTATAATTTGAACAATCTTGGTAGGGGTCCACTAGATGAAGCTTCATACCAAATATCAAAGACCTGGGCCTTGCGGTTTCAGAGAAGAAGATTTTTTAAATTTTTGGTGAAAAAAAATCTATTTTTGGCTACTGTAACCTATATGTGCAACAGACCGGAACCATTTGAACAACTTTGAAAGGGGACCACCTAAGGATCATTCCTGTGAAGTTTGGTCAAAATCCAATCAGTGGTTTAGGAGGAGATGTCTTTTGAAGAAAAGTTTACGGACGCACGCACGGACGCACGGACGCACGCACGCACGCACGACGGACAAAAAGTGATCCCAAAAGCTCACCTTGTCACTACGTGACAGGTGAGCTAAAAATGGTTGAAAAATCTGCCAGGTGTTCCCATTCCCCTTATATGGACATGGATCTGAGATCAGTCAGTTCTCTTCAAGCCTGTTCTGGGTTTACAACCGGAGATATTTCTACCCGAGTAAGTTAACTTTCTCCTCGTTTGAACCTGTACACTCCGATCAACCGCCCCTGCCCATCGGGGCTTGAAGACACAGAGGGGCTGCACGATGCTTCCACGCAGAGCTGAAGCGGACTTGCACAGGAGTACTGGTAAACAACTTAGAGGATCTAAGCCTGCCCCAGAAAAGCGGTGCATGCCGGACCGTCCATGCTTATAAACCCTATCTGTTTCATTGGGCGGCGGGGCTTGAGATGTCTTTTCATCCCATATGTCGGACAAAATTGGAAGCAACGTCTCTAAAATGACCTTTACAGTGCTGATGGGGACGTTAAACTTCAAATCAAACAAAAAAAAAAAACAAAAAAAAAAACGGGGCCCAAGGTTATAAAAAAAAAAAATAGAATTTGTTTTTCTACAAAAAACAGATGTCTCCCCCGTTTTTGACTGCTAAGTATAACCTTGACATTGGAGGTATTGAGCTGGGTCTTGTGTGCGACACATCATCTAATGAAGATGAACATTTCTGCATAGTAACTTTAAAAATGTTCATAGAAAAATAAAAAAGTTATTGGCCATAAACAAAAAAAGCACTTTTTTACCTTTGACCTCTAAGTATGGCCTTGACCTTTGAGGTACAACACATCATCTCATGATGGTTAACATTTCTGCAAGTAATTTCATAATCCATCAAAGAATAAGGAAGTTATTGACTGTCCCTTTTTTTATCTTTGACCTCTAGGTATGACCTTGACATTGGAGGTATGGACCTTGGTCTTGCACATGACTCATGGTCTAATGATGGTGAATAGTTCTTCATGGTTACTTTATAAAGTCCATCCAGAAATAAAAAAAGTTATTGACTGGCCACAAAATAAAAACAAAACTTTTTTTACCTCTGACCTCTTAGTATGACCTTGATCTTGGAGGTACTAACCTGTGTCTAGCGTGCACCACATTGTCTCATAATGGTTAACATTTCTGCCAAGTAATTTCACAATCTATCCAGGAAGAAGAAAGTTATTGACTGAACACTAAAAAAGGCCCCTTTTTGTCCTTTGACCTCTTAGTACGACTTTGACATTTGAGGTACCAACTTGGGTCATGCACACAACACATCGTCTCATGGTGGTTAAAATTTCTGCCAAGTAATTTCAAAATCCATCTAAAAATAAGCAAGTTATTGACTGTACACAAAAAAAGGCCCCTTTTTTACCTTTAATCTCTATGTATGACCTTGACCTTTCAGGTACCAAACTGGGTCATGCATGCAACACATCATCTCATGGTGGTTAACATTTCTGGCTAGCAATTTCAAAATCCATCTAAAAAAAGAAAGTTATTGACCAAACACGAAAAAAGGCCCCTTTGTTATCTTTGACCTCTATGTATGACCTTGACATTTTAGGTAACAAACTGAATCATGCATGCAACACATCGTCTCATGATAGTTCCTTTGACCTCTAAGTTTGACCTTGACCTTTGAGGTACCGACCTGCCTCATGCGCATCTAACATCGTCTCATGGTTGTTAACAATTATGCCAAGTAATTTTAAAATCCATCTCAAAATAAGGAAGTTATTGACCAAATACGAAAAAAAGGCCCCTTTTTTGACCTTTGACCTCTAAGTATGACCTTGACCTTTGAGGTACGGACCTGCCTAATGCGCACCACAAATCGTCTTATGGTTGTTAATATTTCTGCCAAGTAATTTTAAAATCCATCAGAAAATAAGAAAATTATTGACCGGACACGATTTGCCCATACATATATACATACCGACAAACTTCCAAGGGAGATAATCAAAAAGTATAAATGTGAGAGTTATAGTTCTTGCACATTGCACGTCGTCAAATGCTGATTAATATTTATAAGAAGCTTCGTGAAGATAGCTCTAACGGTTTTCAAGTTATAGAGCGGACACGAATGTGTGACAGACGGACAGACAGACCCCGGGGGGGGGGGGGGGGGGGGGGGAACAATATGTCTTTCCGAAAAAAAAATTTTTCGGGGGAGACATAATTAAATGCTTAACACTTATTCAGCTGAGTAATTAATTTAGCCATACCCATTTTGGACTTTGAACCAATCAGATTACTTTATGTAATCTATTCTTAAAAATTCACAAAATGAATGTCAAACAGTTTAGATCCTGATCAGATTAGAAGCCATCTGATCTGGAGTACACTGTTTGCAACAGTAACTGTTGTTATGTTCAGTAAAATCATCACGAAAACATGCCTGTATAATTTTGATCCCCTTGTACCCCACTTTTATATAGTAAAACTGGGGTTTACAGTAGTAAACCTTATTTTTCCTATTTCTGCTCTAAAATAAAGATTGTGAGTACTCAATGAAGCTGTTCTAATGAGTACCAACAATCTATATTTTGAGCAGAAATAAGAAAAATATCACAATTTTTCACATTAAAATTTTCATTTTTCGGAGATAAAGGTTACAAGGTGTTTTTGTTATGAAGGGTCAACTGAAGTAGGCATGAAATTTTTACTGTTCATAGAATCTAATATATAATATATAACTATACCACAACCTCTTATGACATAATTCATTATAACATGATTTTCAATATAACATGGTTGTAAGATGGGTCCCTAAATGTATTCATTATGGAGAAAAACAACCATAAATCAACAACAAGAGGGCCATAATGGCCCTGGATCACTCATCTGATCCACAGAGTAACAAGTGGGCCCCGGGGAGGACCATTATTTACCCAGGGTTATAATGTGCATAATGTTGCGGGCGGTGTAAAAAGGTGAAGCTTCATACAAAATATCAACAAAGGCTATAATTTGAACAATCTTGGCAAAGGTCCACTAGATGAAGCTACACACCAAATATCAAAGACCTGGGCCTTGGGGTTTGAGAGAAGAAGATTTTTTAAAAGATATTTCCTACATAAGTCTATGTAAAACCAAATGGTTCCGAGCAGGGGCATTTTTGGCCTCAGGGCTATAATTTAAACAATCTTGATAGAGGTCCACTAGATGAAGCTTCACAACAAATATCAAAGACCTAGGCCTTCTGGTTTCACAGAAGAAGGTTTTTAAAGATTTTCCCTATCTAAGTCTATGTAAAACCAAAGGGCCCCGGGGCGGGGGCTTTTTTGGCCCCAGGGCTACAATTTGAACATTCTTGGCAGAGGTCCATAAGATGAAGCTTCATACCAAATATCAAAGACCTGGGCCTTGCAGTTTCAGAGAAGAAGATTTTTCAAGAGTTTCCCTATATCAGCCCATGTAAAACCAAAGGGCCCCGGGGCGGGGGCATTTTTTGCCCCAGCACTATAATTTGAACAATCTTGGTAGGGGTCCACAGTTTCAGAGAAGAAGATTTTTCAAGACTTTCCCTATATAAGCCCATGTAAAACCAAAGGTCCCCGGGGCGGGAGCATTTTTGGCACCAGCACTATAATTTGAACAATCTTGGTAGGGGTCCACTAGATGAAGCTTCATACCAAATATCAAAGACCTGGGCCTTGCGGTTTCAGAGAAGAAGATTTTTAAAGATTTTCCCTTTATAAGCCCATGTAAAACCAAAGGGCCCCAGGGCGGGGGCATTTTTGGACCCAGCACTATTATTTGAACAATCTTGGTAGGGGTCCACTAGCTTCATACCAAATATCAAAGACCTGGGCCTTGCGGTTTCAGAGAAGTAGATTTTTTAAGTTTTTGGTGAAAAAAATCTATTTTTGGCTCCTGTGACCTATATGTGCAACGGACCGGAACAACTTTGAAAGGGGACCACCTAAGGATCATTCCTGTGAAGTTTGGCAAAAATCCGATCAGTGGTTTAGGAGTCGATGTCGTTTGAAGAAATTGTTTACGCACGGACGCACGCACAACGGAAGACGGACAAAAAGTGATCCCAAAAGCTCACCTCGTCACTACGTGACGGTGAGCTAATAAAAATAAATTGAACATACAGAAAAATGACCATTTTTGATAATTTTTCGATATGATGAATATTTTTTAGTTTGAACATTTATATAACACAATATTTTAACTTAAATGGTTCAGCTTTGTATCCCAACAATAGTGTCATAATCAACCGAGCATAATTTTTGTTTATTTGTATTGGGGTATAACGGCCCAGCCGATACTATTTAGGTCATTTTTGAGCCTGTCAGTTTACCTATCCACACTTTTCCTGGGCAGGCTTATATGTAAACTGTTAACCAGTGCAGTGCATATTCTTTTGCCAGAAACTGACAACTGCCCTTCTTGAATCAGCGAGAGAGAATGGCCATAGAAAAGATTTCATGATCAATCTCCATGAAAGAATGTTGCCGACCCCGGCAGGTATTGAATCCGCATCCTCCTGATCACCAGTCAAGACTCGCATCCCACTGAGCTACCGAGGCCGGCTTACTGAGCATAGTACATGTGCTGCTCATAAATAATAGAATGCCAACAATTCATGCTCAGTTGGCATTGTGAGTGTTGAATGTGTTTCAGTATTACGTCCCACCAACAGCTAAGATCATACAGAGACTGGACCTTGGTTTAAAGACTCATCTGGAAGTCTGAAGAAGCCCATGATCAAACCTATGACCCCTGGGTTATGAGGCGAGTAGCATAACCACAACACCACAGATGCTTCCAACAGCTGGCATTGTACAACATATAAAACTTCCATAAATGGTCATTTCAAATGAAAGTTATGGAATAATCCCCTTACGATTATCATAAATTTCATTTAAAATGACCTGAAGTGAAAGATTCTCATCACGAGAATACGCCTATATAATTTTGACCCCTTTGAACCCCACTTTTATATAGTAAAACTGGGGTTTCCGGGGGTATACCTTATTTTTCTTATTTCTGCTCTAAAATATAGATTGTGGGTACTCGATGAGGCGGTTCTAATGAATGCCAACAATCTATATTTTGAGCAGAAATAAGAAAAATATCACAATTTTTCATCATAAAATTTTCATTTTTTCGGCGATAAAGGTGACAATGTATTTGTATAGGCGTGTAAAGGCGTGTTTGCATAATATGTTTAAACAATTTTATGCGGGAAACCCCTAAAGGGGTACCTTATCAAACAGTGCAGGCCAAGATCAGACGGCGCAGAACGGGGCATCTGATCAGGGCCTGCATTATTTGCTAATAGAATTTTCAGTCAATAATAGAATAAGAAGACAAAATAGACCTGACACCCCTTAAATTACAAATGGACTTGTCCAACATATAGCAATGGAAGAGTCCACTAGTCCATAGAGTATACAATGGGTCAACATAATAATGATTTTAACCCTTCTCTTACTGAATATTCAGTTTAGCCACACCCATTTCTGACTCTCAACCAATCAAATTACTTGATGCAATTTATTGCTACAAATTCATAAACTCAATGCCAAACAGTGTAGATCCTGATCAGATGGCTTCTTCAGAAGCCATCGGATCTGGATCTACACTGTTTGCAAAGAAAAGGGTTGTCGTGAACAGCAGGATAAAAGTTAAAATATTGTCAAAACATTTCAAAAGAATTTCAGTCGAAAACATGGTTTACAAGGATGGCCTCAAGATGTTTCACGCCTGAAACCATGTGTTATTATATAAAAATCTTATATGGGAGTGTGGTGTGGATGAAAAACCCGTACTGAGGGTCAATGTCCTGCATCAGGCTTGTCGAGAGTGATACAGAACAGTGATCCTGAGGGACAGATTTTTCCATCCACCCCTCACACCAATATAGGATTCTTTTTCTTGCATACATTCCATATTTTAGCGCGGATTTTCAATGCTGCATTCACTTTGTTACCGACGTCCACCAAATTGTGATGACTACAGGAATGTTTAGTGGGGTCACGTAAAGTGCTGTGACATCAACCTTAAAGACGGCACATATTAAGTCATATTCAACCGGTGCATTTATCAAATACGCGAGAATATTCGATTTTGGGTTCGAACAGAATTCCTATCCCAGGCTAAAAATATGGATTTCCTAATATGGTGTGCAAGAAATTCAATATACATGTGGTCATATCATTCTTATAACATGAGGTTATCCACTAAGTTACAGTGACTTAATATGAAAAACAAAATATTTCATCTATTTCATATGATAAATGTTTTTATAGGCAAGACAAATGTTATGCTTAGCAAAGATGACCGTGAACACATTTGATAACCTAGGGACACAGCATTTCTTACAATTTACATGAGCGCCCAGCGAAGAATTAGATCAGCCTGCGCATCCATGTAGTCTAACTAGAGACTTCTCATACTGCATGAAGGGGCATTGGGCCCTTAGCTATCCATAGAGCCCACAGCTAAGACTGTGATCAGACTGTGCGGATGTGCAGGCTGATCTGAGTCTTCACTGGGCACAAATGTCTTATTGTAGGTTTTGTCGTGCTCTGGCTCATTTGATAACCTAGGGACCAGGTCTGAGTAGACGAAACTGTCAATTTTTATCAAGGTCTTCCTTCAGTGGTGTAAACCTGAGATGATCTAAGGCCTCCAGAAGGTGTGGAATAACTTTTATACGACCCTTTGGGTGATGAGGTATGGTGCACTCATTGAGTAGATTTTCTAAATCCCACGTTTCCTGCAAAGATAATTAAGGTAAAACATATGTACTACCTTTAATAAAGGTTATAACCACAAAAATTACCTTGGTGATGAGAAGATTTTGTTTGAATTGAGGTTTTACATCCCAGTCAACACTATTTAGGTCATTTTTCATATGCTGCTTCCAAGTCTGTGAGACTTTTACCAGACATTGAGATGAAATGACATCTCAAGCGTGACCAGCCCATCGGAGCCTTGAGAAATAGATTGGGCTACACGGTGCTTCCATGCAGAACCGAAACCAACCCAATTTGTGTACTGGTAAACTGCTTAGGTCTAAGCCTGCCCAGGAAAAGTGATGGGAGTCGGACTGCTTCTTAAACCCTAGTAGTTTCTATGGCCGGTAGGGCTTGAGATGACACTTCATCTCAATGTAGGGGAAAAGTCCCAAAAATCGAAAGCAATGTCTCCAAAATGACATTAATAGTTTTGACCGGAACGTAAAACCTCAACTCAAACAAAGACATCTCAAGCCCTACTGCCCAAACAAAACAGGAGGATCTATTTGCAAGGATGGTCTGAATCGCACCACTCTGCCTGGGCAGGCTTAGACCTAAGAGATTTACCTGTACATGTACTCATGTGCAGTCAGTTTCAGCCCGGCATGTAAGCACCATGCAGCCCAATCTATTTCTCCAAGCCCTGATAGGCAGGGGACAGGGTGATATACACCCCACCTCTTTATACATTATGTGTGGGGTCCAAAGCCAAAGTGTGTTAGTTCAGGATCTATACATTTTTGGGACCAACTTTAAACAGTATAGAGTATTCCACTATTAAGACCACCTGAAATTAAGACTGAATCTGCTTAAAAAGCTTATAAAGATTTTAGCTATTCTTTCTTTATGTTTTATACATCCAATGCCACCCAATAAGAGACCACTTTTATCTAGAGAGCCCCATAATCAAATCCACAACCCCTGGTTCACTAGGCGATCAGCTTAACCACTGTACCGCAGAGTCTTCTAGTAGCCACAGGTGATTTTTTTTTGGTTTTGGTTTAACAGCCCTTTCAAGACTATTTCACTTATTTCGAGTTTGACGAGTGCGCAAATCATAGTACCCTGAGAAAAACCACCTGACCCTCTGTTGCATAATCTGGGGTGAACAACAGCAGTGAGAGACGTAATGATTAAGAGTATGTGCTCTTACCCATTAGGCCACGGAGGCCCATGAGCCACAGATGTACATGTCATTGAAGACCCATTCTTGCATAAATATCTATGTGCATGGCTGTTTGAAGACATTGTCAAGTGAACAGAAAGCCGTGCTCAAACAGCAAAAACCTTGAAATTCGCATGCTGTTTGAATAAGGATTTTGAGCTTTTGATATCACAAGACTGGTCTTGCTTTGTTTACATTACGTTGAGCGCCCTGAACATAGCGTTTTAGGGTTCTATGATGACGTCAGATGGTCAATGCGTAACAACATCATTGTAAACAACATTCTGAAATGGCCGCCACGTTGGTTCGGAGGTCACATTTGAAGAGTTTATATTGAGTTTATATGAGGCTTTGGGGCGTTTTCGTCAAAATGTTTATATGGAGCTTTGGGGAGTTTTCGTCAAAATTTGCTATCTGAATCGTAAGTTATGCAAGAACAACGATCATCCATGGTTATTTAATTGCATTAACATCATCATCATCAACAAATTTTTTATTAACATGCAGGTACAGGGGCAACGTCCACATAAGTGGGCCACCTTCCAGGATGCTGGCTTGCTGCACGCATGGCAGATCTTACACCAGATCTCCAGGCTTGTCTATCATGAGTCTCGATAGCAGAGAGCTTCCATTCTCTGCAATCTCTTTCTGTTAGCTGCTTCCAGGTCATCTTGGGCCTTCCTGGCCCCCGCTTTCCACCTACCTGTATGTCACAGGCAGTCTTCACTGCACCGTTGGATTGTTCCACATGTCCATACCAGCGAAGCCTTCTCTCTTTCAGGATGAGGTCTAGGTCCTCAATGCCAAGACGCTCAAGTAACTCACTGGACCTGATGGTGATAGTGTCCTGTGGCTTGACATTGCAGATCTGTCTGATCATTGCCCTGTCATTATGCTGTAGACGTTGGAGGTTTGGCTTTGTCAATGGCCATGTCTCACTGGCATGGAGCATTGCGCTCCGCACACAAGAGCTATACACACGGCCACGTGTCATGAACAAGAGGTGGCGGGAAGAGAGAACTGGTAGCAACTCCTTGAATTTCTTCCAGGCTGTTTTCACATGTGATGTAGTTGAAAGGTCTCAACCACCCGCTGCAGAGAACATATCACCTAGGTAGCAAAAGGAAGCTACAACCTCCAGCTTGTGGGATCCGACTTGGACTTCCCTCTGAGGTCTGCCATCTAAGGGACGTGCAGTTCTTTGGCACCGTGTACACCTGTTATCAGGGCCCTCTATCAAGCGTTTGAGCCCACTGCATTTCTTGTGCACCCAGAACTTGCAGCCATTACAAAAGATACTGTTGCTGCCCACTCCAGTGTGACAAACAGCGCATGGGAACTGGCCTGTACTCCACAAAAGGTCCAGACCTGTACCACAGATCATGATCTTTGGCTTTCCTGCATTCACTCTCAGCCCTTTCCCCTCCATTGCATCTTTCCAAGTTAAGAGCCTCCTGACACATTCCTCAAGGGATTCAGCTATGATGACAAGGTCATCAGCATACAGGTCCTCCCAGGGGACTCCAGAGCAGAACTCGCATGACAAGGCTTCAAGCACAATGATGAAAAGCAGTGGGCTGAGAAAAGAGCCTTGATGAACACCCACCTTCACCTCAAATTCTTCACTGTAACCATCACCAACGCGGACACGGCTCCGAGCATTAGCATACATCCCTTGGACCAGTTTCACAATCCACTCGTCCACTCCAAGTTTTCTTAGTGCCCACCAGATGACTTACCGAGGCAGTCGGTCAAATGCCTTCTCCAGGTCTTCAAAAGCCATGTAGAGTCTCCTGTTGGCCACCAGATACTTCTCTTGCAGCTGCCATACAACAAAAATTGCGTCTGTTGTGCCTCTTCCTGGGACGAAGCCAAACTGGGAATCGTCGATGGACACCAACTGCCTAATGAGGCCATCCACAATGCTCTCCGGGACTTTCATGACCTGTTCTGTCAGCTTGAGACCATGGTAGTTGCCCTGTTCCAATGCATCGCCCTTGCCCTTGTAGAGACAGACAACGAAACTCTTTTCCCAGTCAGAGGGTATCTTCCCATCACGGATGATTGCAGCTGCAAGGTCGTGGATCATCGAGGCACCCAAATCACCTGCAGCTCTTATCATCTCCACCACTATGCCAGAGGGACCCGGTGCTTTACAAGTCTTCATCTGAGAGATAGCCTTCTTAACCATATCAATAGTGATTGGAATGGGTGGTCCTTCCACTGGTGGTTCATCAGACAGGTGATCTGGGTCCCAGTCAAACGCAACATTGAGTAGCCTTTGGTAGTGTTCTAACCGGGCCCTCTGCTTTGAGTCTTCACTCATTGACATCTCCCCTGCATCATTCCGCCCTTCCGCTGATTCAAGAAGGGCAGTTGTCAGTTTCTGGCAAAAGAATGTGCACTGTACTGGTTAACCGCTTACGTATAAGCCTGCCCAGGAAAGTGTTGATAGGTAAACTGACCGGCTCAAAAATGACCTAAATAGTGTTGACTGGGCCGTTAAACTCCAATACAAACCAAAACCTGCATCATTCTTGACTGGTTTGTCACCTACAACATCGGCATTCTCTCTTCTCATCTCGTTAGCAAGGTGGTATACTTCTGAGGACTTAGGGACAACATTCTTGTAGATCTCCTTCTCAGCTTCTTGACGAGCATGGTGCACCGCACGTCTGGCTATGCGTTTGGCCACAAGATATGATGCACGGGTGCCCTTACCAGTCTTCCATGCTTTAAAGGCTTGCCGCTTGGCTGCAATGACCTAATTAACATCCTAATTCCACCACCAGGTTTAGCGACGCCAGCGGTGGGGCCGAGATGTGCCACACACCTCTTCAGTTGTCTTGAGCAGACCAGTCTTGATGCTGTTCCATATATCCTCAGTGGTAGCATCTGCCACACCTGCAGAAGCTCTCACATGCTGGCTGAAAACCTCCTGGAAATGATTTCTTATCTGAGATTCTTTCAGCTTCCAAACTTTTAGTCTTAGGGTGAACTTGCGCTTGGGTTTTGGTGGCACATCAATCCTCATCCAATCCAGCAATTAACATTCGCTGAATCCCTCGGAAGATATTTGAACATTCGGCCACCCGGCAAATGTAAATGCATGTAAAACCATGGTTGATCCCTATATTCTACAAAGTAACAAACCTTAGCAAAATCTGGCATATCGTGTAATAATCCATCCATTCTGCCCGCTTCTGGCTCGTCTGCGTACTGTGATAACACGTTTCTACACAGTGCGTAGTAGTTATGATCTGAATGGTAGTGTGTACATAATTCATCTGTGTTAAACGTAAGGCAGTTTCTCGTGTGTTTTCCAGCTTCGCAATCATCAAATGAAGCTTCATGCAGCTCATTCCAGTGCTCGGCATTGGCTGTAAAGAAACAATACATGTACTTAAGGGGAATGGGAACACCTGGCAGATTTTTCCGCCATTTTTCAAAGGGAAACAACTTTCGGGACTTCCTGTTCGCTTTTCTATAAGCCCTGTCCCACTGAAAAAGGGGTCAACTCTTAAAGGAAAGAATTTGCTCCTCTGGAAGAGGAGCAAATTCTTTCCTTTAAGAGTTGACCCTATTGACATGGGAGCAAAAAATACTTTAGCAGGAGTTGCCTCCTCTTAGGGTGTCCCATTCCCCTTAATATGTTCTAACACATTTCTACACAGTGTGTAGTAATTGTGATCTGAAGGGAAGTGTGTACATAATTCATCTGTGTTAAAAGTTAGGCAGTTTCTAGTGTGTTTTCCAGCTTCTCAGTCATCAAATGAAGCTTCAAGTAACTCATTCGAGTGCTTAGCATTGGCTGTAAAGAAGCAGTACAGGTACTTAATACAATGAAATTCCACTAAAATAAGGCCTAATTTTGCTACAAAAAGCTTATTTTGAATGGCATACTGAATTTCTCTTTGTGTTTCATTAGATAACACACCCATGCGACATAGTGCATCTTTTCAAATCTACAAAATGGCCACTTTTCCTATGAAAATCCATGATATATTTCTTATTTATACTGCAAACATAGGTTGTGGGAGCTCGGTAGAACCGCCTAATTGAGGTGGTTCTAACGAGTACCCACAACCTATGTCTTGGAGTAGAAATAATTAAAATAATTTATACCCCAGAAAACCCCAGTTTTCTCTATATAATGTGGGGTTTAGGGGGGAGGGGGGAGGGGGGTTCATTTCATGGACTAGTTCATGTGGTGTCTGTCTACAATGTCCTCTGGTCAGGGACCACCTTTAAGACCACTTTTGAACAGCCCAAAGGTGGTCTTAATATAGGAATTTTACTGTATGTTCTAAGAAGGACAATCCCTTGGAAACATGGAGTGCACCACAGAAATGAAAAGTGCAGAGTGTGAGAGTTTTTCTGAGTCTGGACCTGAATATCTGCAACAGACTGGCTAGTTTCGGCCAATTAGGCCTCATCAGTGACCCTCAAATATTTTCAAAATTCCACAGTGATTTCAATGCTTAAACAAGAAGGCCCAGTGGGCCCTAATTCGTTCACCTGAGTGTCACTGTCTCTAGTAAATTCCATTTTTTGCTCTGGTGGCCATCTTGTTTGTCAGAGCGGAAAGATTTTAACTATTGTGGTAGGTAGTCACCTATGAAACATTCCTGTGATGATTGAATCAAACTGACCCAATGGTCTAGGGGTTCGGGTTTGAAGCAAATTTACAATGTTTTTCTATTTTTAGCTCTGGTGGCCATTTTGTTCAGCAGAGCGTGATCGTTTTAGCTATTTTGGTAGAGGGTCATCTATATTCCTATGAAGTTAGAATGAAAATGGCCCAAGAGTACAGGAGTTGTCGTTTGAAGATTTTTTTCTATTTTTAGCTCTGGCAACCATCTTGTTTGTCAGAGCGAAACGATTTTAGCTATTTTGGTATGGAGTCACCGTTAAGTCCGAATCTTAATGGCCCAAGGAATTAGGAGGAGTTTGCGTTTGAAGCAAATTTACGACGTTTTTCTATTTTTAGCTCTTGCAGCCACTTTTTAGCTCTGGTGGCCATCTTGTTAGTAAGAGCCAAATGATTTAAGCTATTTTGGTATGGAGTCATCTACGAAACATTTCTGTGAAGTCTGAATCAAATTGGCCCAAGGGTTTAGGAGAGTTCGCGTTTGAAGCAAATTTACAATATTTTTCTATTTTTGGATATGGTGGACATTTTGCTCATCAGAGCAGAACAGTTTTAGCTATTTTGGTAGGTCACCTAAGCAACATTCCCATGAAGTTTGGATGAAATTGGCCCATGTGTACAGGAGGAGTTGTCGTTTCAAGTCTTTTTCTATTTTTAGCTCTGGCGGCCATCTTATTCATCAGACCAGAACTATTTAGCTATTTTGGTAGGGAGTCACCTAGGAAATGTTCATGTGAAGTTTAAATCGAATTGGTCCAAGGGTTTGGGAGAAGTTTGCATTTAAAGCAAATTTACCATGTTGTTCTATTTTTAGATCTTGCGACCATTTTGTTCATCTGAGCAGAACCATTTTAGCTATCTTGGTAGAGGGTCACCTAAGCAATATTCCTATGAAGTTTGAATGGAATTGGTCCAAGGGTATAGGAGGAGTTGTTGTTTGAAGATTATTTCTATTTTTGTTCTGGCGGCCATCTTGTTCATCAGAGTGAAACAGTTTTATCTATTTTGGTAGGGAGTCACCTAGGCAACATTCCTGTGAAGTTTGAATCAAATTGGCCCAAGGGTTTAGGAGGAGTTTGTGTTTGAAGCAAATTTACGATGTTTTTCTATTTACTATCTAAATCCAGATCAGACTGCTCCCAAATGATCAGGGTCTACACTGTTTGCTAGACCATGGAACAAACTTGTTAAAATTTTAGGAGAAATACTGCAAGTTCTCAAGGTGTCCGAATTTTTAGGATTTTTACAGTATATATGTTTCTCACCTATTTTTGTGGCTTGTCTATCTACAACTACAATATGTTCAGCATCAATCACCGTCACTTTCCCAGCTGCATCCACAGCAAAATTTTCATATGCCAGATCTGTCCAGTAGAGTGCAAAATCAGGGTCATCAGTCAGTTTCTGAGCCATCTTCACTAGCTGGTAGGCCAGATCAGCCTGTATTACGAAAACATGCCTATACTAATACATTGTAACCATTAACGCCCTCCAAAAAATGAAAAATTGTGATATTTTCTTATTTCTGCTCAAAATATAGATTGTTGGTACTCGTTACAAACCGCCTCATTGAGGCGGTTCTTACGAGTAGCCACAATCTATATTTTGCTCAAAATATAGATTGTGGGTACTCGTTATAACCGGCTCATTGAGGCGGTTCTAACCAGTAGCCACAATCTATATTTTAGTGCAGAAATATGAAAAACTAGAGAAAGTGACCAGTTGGTCAGGTATACCCCCTGCCAGTGGCACCCTCTGATATATCTTTCGAGCTTGTATGTAACATGAATGAAGAAGTGAAGAAGCTATAAGAATCTATAATGTGCTTATAAAATCTAAACCAAACCTAATCTTTCTAAATGGACCAAGGGAGTGACAGCATAAAAGTTACTGAAGGGGTGGCGCCATCAATGTTACTGAAGCAGCTGGGTGGGGTATGCATCAATGAAATCTTTGAACTGGTATGCAACACTGATGCAAGTATCAATTGAATTTGTCTTAGAGTTTAGAACATTATGTAACAGGCATCTATAAACTTTGTCATAAAACTTTAACCAAATGTAAACTTTCTAAGTCCATGACCTTGAGGTCTAGGTCACAGTGGGTGGGGAAGTGACATGCATCTCGAAATCTTTGGACTGGTATGCAACATTGATGCAAGTATCAACTGAATTTGTCTTAGAGTTTAGAACATACCGCCATCTATAAACTTTGTCATAAAACTTTAACCAAACATAAAATTTCTAAGTCTGTGACCTTGACCTCAAGGTCATTGTAGGGGGTGGGACATGCATCAATGAAATCTTTAGACCAGTATGTAACTTCAGTGTAAGTATCAACTAAATCTATCAAAGGGTTCAGAAGATACAACCTCTTAGAAACTTTAACGCAAAACTTTTACCAAAATGTAAAATTTCTAAGTCTGTGACCTTGACCTCAAGGTCACTGTGGGGGTTGGGACATGCATCAATGAAATCTTTAGACCAGTATGTAACTTCAGTGTAAGTATCAACTAAATCTATCAAAGGATTCAGAAGATACAATCTCTTAGAAACTTTAACGCAAAACTTTAACCAAAATGTTAACAGACGGACGGAAGGACGGACAGATGGAAGGATTGAAACACGGATAGACGGTCGAACAGATGAACAGCAGGATGAAAACTATATACACCCATAGCATACTTTGTATGTCGGGGGTATAATAAGGTTTACCCCTGCAAACCCCAGTTCTACTATATAAAAGTGGGGTTCGAGGGGGTCAAAATTATATAGGTGTGTTTTCGTGATGTGTAAGCATATGAATAGATCTCTTAACCATTATTTCTCTTTATTTTGGTACATGCATCATGACACCTTATTTGAGATGGTTGCATTTGTTCCATAAAAGGGCAATCCCTTCAAAGCAAGGTCTTCACCACTGAACTTTTAACCACAGAATGTACATGTTTTTCTTTTCAGGACCAGACTAGCTAGTTTCAGCCAATTAGGACTCATCAGTGGCCATCAATATTTTCCCAGTATTCTGTTGTAGAAAGATTGATCCCAAACGACTAGAAACAATGATGAAGGGCAGGGATACTTTTTATGGCCGCCACACATTCCCTTAACACCAGCTGTGTTAAAGTTAAATGTTCTATAAAAGTGTTAATCACTTGGAAGCAAGGTCTTCAACACAGAAGTTTGTTTGTTTGTTTGATTTGAGGTTTAACGTCCCTGTCAACACTGTAAAGGTCATTTTGGAGACGTTGCTTCCAATTTTGTGGGACGTTTACCAGACATTGAGATGAAATGACATCTCAAGCCCTGCCGCCCAATGAAACCAATAGGGTTTATAAATATGGATGGGCCGACTCACACCGCCTTGCCTGGGCAGGCTCAGATCCTCTAAGGGGTTTAACAGTACTCGTGTGGGGGTCGGTTTCAGCTCTGCGTGCAAGCATCATGCAGCCCATCTATGTCTTCCCACCACGGAATGTACAAGTTTTTTTCCGGGAAAGACTAGCTAGTTTTAGCCAATTAGGACTCATCAGTGACCCTCAATATTTTCCCAGTATTCTATAGTAGAAACACTGGTCCCAAAGGACTAGAAAATATCATTAAGAAAACACGCCTATACAAATACATTGTAAACATTACCACCAATTTAAGATGAAAAAAATGTGATATTTTTCCTATTCAAAAATATAGATTGTCAGTACCGGTACTCGTTAGAACCGCTTCATACCTGTTTGCTTAAGTGAGGTTGCTTGCTTAATACAGGTGACCACTAAGACAGGTTTTACTTTACTACATGTATTAAAAATGTATCTTTAATTAAATTTAAATGATGCAGTATAAGAATTTTGACTAGCGGAGTATTGGGACATTACCCACGAATGATCGTAAGTCTGCATAAATTTTTCCGCAATACTACGCTCCCCAAACTACGATCATGCGTAGAAAAGTTCAAAGTATTTTCTGCTTTTTTTTTTTCTTTCTGATTCTGATTAGAATCGAGGCGGTTCTAATGGGTACCCACAATCTATATTTTAGAGCAGAAATAAGGAAAATAAAATTTGCCCCTGTAAAACCCGGCTTTACTATATAAGTGGGGTTCAAGGGGGTCAAAATTATATAGGCGCGTTTTCATAATGTGGCAATAAGTGATTACTGTAATGATACTAATGATCCTAAGTATTGGGAAAGACTATAAGAATCTTATATGTGTGTTAGGGGTGGATGGAAAAATCCGTCCCAAGGGTCAC
Source organism: Lucinisca nassula (assembly GCA_963580285.1). Taxonomy (NCBI): domain Eukaryota; kingdom Metazoa; phylum Mollusca; class Bivalvia; order Lucinida; family Lucinidae; genus Lucinisca; species Lucinisca nassula. The sequence goes on from OY757024.1 coordinate 36,132,791, forward strand.
TGTCCGGCATCACGAGGCTTGCCGAGTGATGCTGAACAGTGATCCCAAGGGACGGATTTTTCTATCCACCCCTCACACCCATATTTGATTCTTTTTCTTGCATACCTTCCATTTCTTAAAGCGGATTTTAATGCTGCAGTCACTTCGGATACCAATGTCCACCCATAATGTGATGACACTTCAGGAATGTTTAGTGACGTTACGTAACGTGCATGACGTCAACCTTAACGACAACACATACGAGGTTGTAATCAACCAGTGTATTTATCAAACACGCGATTATAATCGATTTTGGGTCGGAACACCAGGGTCTTAACATAAATTTCTATCCCAGGGTAAAATCACGCATTTCCTTGTCTGGTGTGCAAGAAAGGTTAAGCAAACAGTGCAGATCTAGATCAGACTGTTACGTCACATCAGGGTCTACACTGTTTGCCCTTCCATTTGCACTTTTTGGACTCCTTTCTGGATCATGAACCAATGTTGTGGAAAATTTAGGAGAATTACAGCAAGTCCTCAAGGTGTACAAATTTTTAGGATTTTTTTACAGTAGTCTACAAACCACGAGTAACTACGGTAGTAAATGTGAAAAAAGAATCTTAATCACATACAAACCCTTCTATAAAATGTACCAAATGGAATCTTCCTCATTATATATATTGTGCAGCAGGGCTTGAGATGTCATTTCATCTCAATGTCGGGTAAAAGTCTCACAAAATTGGAAGCAACGTCTCCAAAATGACCTTTACAGTGTTGACGGGGACGTTAAACTTCAAATCAAACAAACAAATCCTCCTTATATATAGCAGGAATCCATTTCAAAATTTAGGGTTGTCAGGTTGTGTTTTCTAAAAAATTTATTTGAAAAATGGGTGAATTTTTTTGCAAACAGTGCAGGCCCTGATCAGACGCCGCATTCTGCGGCATCTGATCTGGGCCTCCACTGTTTGCCAAGGTACCCATTTTGGGGCTTCTGGTACTAAATGTAAAATCACATACAAACCCTTCTATAAAATGCAGCATTGTAAAATTCTGCAAGTACTCTGCCACCATGCTCCTCAGCAATATATCTACCACAGGCTCCATAGTATTCTGGGAATGGCCAGCCTTCTGACTTTGGAAAAGCCTGGAAGAAAGATTTCATAGTCAAGTTTTTTTTTTCTATTTTAGGTTTATGGCCCTTTCAAGATTATTTCACTGATATTGAGCCAATAGTTATTCAGAGGTGAGCAAAAGTGTAATACATGTACCAAGAGAAAAACTACCTGACGTTCCTTTGCAGTACTTGACATCTCATTAGACAGCAGAACAAGAGCTGTCAAAGGACAGCATAGCTTGGCTGCTTACACCCAATTGCAATTTAGAAGCCCCCCTGTACGATTTCCGTCACAACGGTTAGATGATGTCAAGAGTAAACTTCAAAGAAACAAAACACATCACAACTGTCAAGATGTTCCAAAAATAGCGTCATCGCTACCTCTTATCTACATGAAAGAAACGCCGCCTAGCAAACCATTTCGCCACAGTTTGACTGACACGACAAAGAACCGCCTACAAAAAACTAAGCATGTGACTGTTTGCGTTACCAATTTTCTACAGTAAAAAAAGAAAGACAAACTAAAAGGTAGATCCAACTTGGGACATGAGTAACATTAACCCCACCAATTGATGATAATTTCATCCAAGTGATAGTGCGACCAGCAAAGTCTCCGATAAGCCTGCCAACCTACTAAGTCTCATCAAACATTCACTTTGTCTATTATGTCTGCTCAGGGTGAATGTCGTCTAGAATAATTTCCCTCTGAAGTGCCTATCAAACTTAAGATGATCGATTGCTTTGATGATCGATTGTCTATATATTGCACCTAAATTAATAAGTTTTCGTTGTTTTTTTTGTTTGTTTTTTTTTGTAGAAAGAAAAAAACTTATTTTTTCTGACAATAGTATTATTAGAAATAAAACTAAATCACTTGTTCAATTGACTTTATTTGACGATTTTATCATTTATGATTCAAAGACCTATTGAAAGCGCACGCTTGTCGTTTCAGGTTATAAGAGCGCAGCGTGATCCAACAACCTAACTAAACTTAGAATGCCGCGAGTCTAAAACGTTTTTTGTTTTTTTTGTGCCCATCTCACCGGAGCATGAAGTTTAAAAATGTTGGGAAATAAATTAAACGCTTATGACCACTTGCAAACCCGGTTTTGATTCTGATCTGCGTAATCATTTCTTTTGTCATTTTACTGCTACCTATTGTAATATCTTTGATATGAGCCATTGATCAAAGGTGCGCAAGTTGCCATTACTGTTTCAGGTCTTTGAATTTCAACTCGACTTATCAGGATATTTTTACACAGTCTAGATTAGGTCTGCATTTCAAATTTCATGCTCGGATAAGCAGGGGATGGAAAAGGTTGGCCGGAAATACCCCAGCCGAGTGAGGTACTTTTACCATTTGCTGAGGAGTACCCGACCCACACACCATATTAACAACAACCCCGGCAAACCCCACTTTATATTGGGAAAAAGTGGAGTTAACATGTGTATACATTACTTTCTTTTCATTAGGATAGCTTGCCTTTATGAGATAAGGTCAAGAAAATGGCATGGATCAAGTGATAATTGGTAATAGTTTTCTTATTTCTGCCCAAAACATAAATTTTTGGTACCCGTTATAACCGCCTCATTGTCCGCCCAAAACATAGATTGTGGATACTCCTTTATAAATGCGATATTGACGAGTATCCACAATCTCTGTTTTGGAGCAGAAATAAGACAATGATGTATACTTCTGTAAACCCCACTTTTCCCTATATTAAGTGGGGTTTACCAGAGTATAGATTTCATGGACTTGTTAACATAATATTTCTACTCCGATGTGGGTGCTCGTTAGAACCGCCTCATACTCCATGAGGGGGTTCTAACGGAGGTCCTAACGAGCACCAACAATCTATGTGTGGAGGATAAATAAGAACATTGTCATCCGATAAACGCCATTCCAAGAGCCATCGAACGAAGCAGTGTATTGCTTAGGTACGTTATCCTAATTGTTGATTGAACTGGATGACGGGATGAACTGGATGACGGGACAAGTCAATACTAGTGATATTTGTGAGGCTATGTGTTGACTGCTATGATAGTATGATCGACTTCCCTCATGGTGGTTAGAGCTGCCATTTGTAAAAAGTTACACTCTGTTCCTGAACACCACTCCTAACCAGCCTACCGATAGTCTACACCGAAATATACTTAACGCAATTTAGAAACTCGAAAATTTCGAGATATAAGTTTTTAAGTTCGATAACAGTTGTCATAAAAGTACCTGAACAATGATTGACTATTAGTATATGATGTCGTGAAAATCACGTACTATTCGTGTTTGTTTGTTTGATTTGAGGTTTAGCGCACCGTCAACACTGTAAAGATCATTTTGGAGCAGTGCTTCCAATTTTGTCGGACTTTTACCCGACATTAAGATGAAATGACATCTCAAGCCCTGTCGCCCAATGAAACCAATAGGGTTTATTAGCATGGACGGTCCGCCTCGCACCGCGGTTCATGGACAGGCTTAGATCCTCTAAGCGGTATTCCAGTACTAGTGTGTGAGCCGGATTCAGCTCTGCGTGGAAGCATCATGCAGCCCATATATTTCTTCAAGCCCCTATGGGCGGGGGCCGATACTATTCGTGTACAGAAACGTTTGGTAGGTATGCAGATGTATTGGTTTTGTTTGTTTGATTCGAGGTTCAATGTCCCCATGCATCAACACTGTAAAGGTCATTTTGGAGACGTTGTTTCCATTTTTGTGAGACTTTTACCCGACATTCCGATGAAATGACATCTCAAGCCCTGTCGCCCAATGAAACCAATATGGTTTATAAGCATGGACGGTCAGACACACAACAATTTGCCTGGGCATGCTTAGATCCTCTAAGCAGTTTACCAGTACTCGTGTGTGGGTCGGATTCAGCTCTGCGTGGAAGCATCATGCAGCCCATATATTTCTTCAAGCCCCGATGGGCGGGGGCCGGCAGATGTATTGGTGCATTGTCATGAAAACATTTTAGTCGGAGACACGGATATGTTCTCAGACTAAAAAAGAGCATAACGGACTGCTGTGAAATGAGAGACTAAAATGCGTCACGTTAACATGCAACCTGCCACCGGCATGGAAACTGGTGCTGTTTAAATTTTGGGTGAATGACTCGACAAGATCATGCTTGCTTTGTCGAAAAGAATGTTCTGGATCAGAACCATGTCGGTCGCATTCTGAGCAGCTATGCGTGACGTTATAACGTCAGCAGTGCTTCATGCGCCTCGAATACTTGAAAACGTATGGAAAAGCCAAGTCGGTAACGTTCAAGTCGAGATTAGCCACATTCCATAGCAGCTGGACATCAGCTAGATAATACCGATGTACAGCGCCCACATCTGCATTAGGGTAGTCAGCTTACGCAAAACCGCCGTCGGTGGCTTAGGTGAACTAGCACTTATTTCTACACTGCTGTTTACTGGGGGAAATCAAGCACACATTATAAACCTACACCCCCGCCCCCACTAGCACTTCATGCAGGCAAGACGGAACAGGAGTTCCAGAAAAGCATACCCTTTTTGGATGCCCATGACGAGTAACTCGGTTTGCAACAAACAAAGACTCTGGGATGATTATAATGTCCACCAAGTTCACCATCAAGTGACTCAGTGATCTGAGGGCTCATATAAGTACAAAAGCAAACAGTTTACGCCACAAAGCACGGCATATGACCAGAGTTGCCACAATGTTAACAAAATACACAAATTATTAATAATAATAATAATAATAATAGTAATAATAATACCTATATTGTTTTCAAAGAAAGCAGTTGTCCCCAATCAGCCAGCCTGAATGTTTTAAGACATGACCTTTAAAATGAGATCAAGGTCATCCAGACTTATTCAATTCTTTGGCCTGTAGCAATGATAGATCTATGCAAGTTTGGTGAGAATCCCCCTAAGATACTGTGCAAAAAAGCCTACCGTGACTGAAATTTGACAAGTTTAGTCCCCAACTGAACTTGAAAAGGTCACGGTCTCCAAATCTGAATCAACTCTTTATATATTCCAGTGCTATGCCTTTCTCATGAGAATCTATTCAACGTTTCCTGCGATAACGCGCACTCAAGTAGGATTTGACTGAAATTTAATGATTTTAATCATTTGCTGACCTTACAAATAAGGTAAAGATCACAAAAACCTATTCAACTATTTGACTTGTCACAGTGATGTATCCAAACAAGTCTGGAAAGAATCTTCCAAACGGTTCCTGATAAAATATGCACACACATTTAATTTGGCTTAAATTTGCCATGTGGTGATCTTGAAAATGAGATGATTGTCACTAAACTCTAATCAGCTCTTAAGCATATTTCAATGAAGTGTCACTGCAAGTTTAATGAAAATCCTTCAACAGGTTCCTGATATAACATACATACAAGATTAATTAGGCTGAAGTTTGCCCATTTTAATCCCATGGTGACCTTGAAAATAAGGTCAATGTAAACAAAATTTGATCACCTCCTGCGCTAATTCCAATGATATATTCCTGCAAGTTTGATGAAAATCCGCCAACCCGTTCAAAAGTTATCGTTCGCACAAGAAATTGTCACGTCCACGCTAACAGTATGTCCCTCTTCACCGCTGGTGGGGGGCACATAATATAAAATAGACACCTCTTTCCTAAAATTGGAAATAGATTTGTCCAGACTATGAGGGGACATAAATCGACCAGGTTTGGAGAATCTTTAATCTGCGCCGAATAATGGAAGTGGCCGAATGAATCTGTGCACAGAAAAAAATATTGGGCATACAGATTTTCCTATTATGAGCATTTCCTATAGGATCGCCTGTCCGCCCAGCGAAGCAGGCAGACAGCGAAGACTCTGATCAGACTGTGTGTATGCGCAGGCTGATCAGTCTTCTCTGGGCGCACATACAATATTGTAGGAAATGCTGTGTCCCGGCTCATATCGCTCTTGCAGGTCATGCAATCAAACTGTGTTTCAGTCATGTAAAAATTCTTCTTTTTCCCGAAATCGGATCGGTCAGAAAGGGGAGGTGGGATTGGGATGGACGCGTGAGGATGGAAATGAATGTGTAGTCATGAACTTATCGGCAACACTTAGTTACAACAGCTATGTCATGCAGAACGGGTCATTAGCGTATTTGCGAACAGCGAAGACTCAGGTGATCCTGCGCACCCATGCAGTCTCCTCAGTGTTCAATGTTCGCACACCAGAGTAAACAAACACTGATTTACATGTATAAATTGATTATATGGATGTACCGAACGATCTAAGTCTCTACTATTCGTTGTAAAATTCATCTGTAAAATCTTAAAACATGAAGCGAATTTAGGCTAGATATTTACCTAATTAGACGGTCTCAATTACATCGCTGTGGCCTGGCGCAGAAAGATTACTCCCGATTACTGCAATTTACGACGCTACATATTCTGATTCAAAAAAAGGCGGTGATCGCTCGATTGATTTTCGTTTTATTCCTTTTTTATTTATTTATTATTATTATTATTTTAATGGCTACGCTGGCCGGTCATCTTGAACGTCACGTAAGTTTAGCCTGTCAGTTAAAGTGATGAATGTCAGGTACACGTGATGGGCAGTGCTAAGACTTGCTGTAACCAGATTGGCTGAATCGAACCTTTCGCGTACAGCGATTCGTGTTACTGGGTGCTGAATGAAAGGATGCCGTTTTGTTTGGGGTATTGTTTCCGAATGTCACCTCTTTGAGTTTGAAAATGCGATTTGGGGCTAGAAATTTGCAATTAGGTGTAAGTGCATCTTGCCTACCTAGGTGCATAATTTTTTTACATAATTATCCCTTATTTTGCTGAATAATTTAATTAGCTACACCCATCCCTGACTGTCAGCCAATCAGATTACATGATAAGATGTTTTCATTCAAATTAAAAAACTGAATGACAAACAGTGTAGATCCTGATAAGATGGCTTCTTCAAAACAGTGAAGATCCGGCTAAGATGGCTTCTGAAGAACCTGACTTATCAGCATCTACACTGTTTGTCATGCAGTTCAATACGAAAACACACCTATGAAAATACACTGGCAATTTTACCGCCGAACAAATACAAATTTTAAGGCAAAAAATTGTGATATTTTTCCAATTTCTGCTCAAAATATAGATTGTGGGTACACGTTAGAACAATTCTGACAAGTACCTACAATGTATATTTTAGAGCAGAAATAAGAACTAGACATGTGTCCAGACGACACAGATGCCACCGCCCAGGGGCCCGCCTCACCCCCAAAAATCCATGTTGCAACAACAGATGTCATTGGACAGCATAGCTCTACTGCAAAAGTGTCCTACCCATAGATGGAGATATTGCTGATTAAATCTTTGGACAAAAAACTATCATCATATCCAATTTGAACCCAATTAATTAAATAGTTTGAAAAATATGAGCTCTAAGAAACTTTAACATTAAAAATTTTCTAGTGTGTGACCTTGACCTTGAGGTCATGGGCAGGGTTGGTGGTATGGCTGAATGAAACTTGGGACCTGTGTCTATCATCATTCCAAATATGAAGCCAATCTTTGTGGTTTGGAAAATATGAGCTCTAAAACTTTAAAAACATCATAAGACTGAGTCTGTGACCTTGACTTTGAGGTCAGGGGTGGGGGTATATCCACTTTTGGACCTGTAACTATGATCATACCAAATATGAAGCAAATCCATATGGTTTGGTGAGTATGAGATCTTAATAAACTTTAAATAAAAAAATTCTTTGTCTGTGACCTTGACCTTCGGGGCACATACATGGGTGGGGGTATTGGACCAGTATCAATCATCATACCAAATATAAACTTAATTCATCATATGATTTGGAAAATATAAACTCCTAAAATATGTAATTAAAAATTTCTAAGTCTGTGACCTTGACCTTGAGCTCATGGGCATGGGTGGGGGTATCACTGAATAAAATGGACAGGTATCTAACATCATACCAAATATAAACTCAATCCATCACATGATTTGGAAAATATCAACTCTTAAAATATGTAATTTAAAACTTCTAAGTCTGTGACCTTGACCTTGAAGCCATAGGCATGAATGGGGGTATTGCCAAATAAACATTTGGACCTGTATCTATCATCATAGCATATATAGGCCAAATCCATAATATGGTTTGGAAAATTTGAGCTCTTTAAAATCTTTAACATTAAAATTGTCTAAGTCTGTGACCTTGACCTTGAGGTCATAGGCATGGGTGGGGGTAATGCTGAATAAAACATTGTACCTATATCTATCATGATATGAACCAAAGCCATCATAAAAGTTCAGGTTCTACCAGGTACAAATACCTTAACTGGAGTCTTTAACATGGAAAATTTCTAAGTCTAAGACCTTGACCTTGAGGTCATGGGTATGGGTGGGGGTATCGCTGAATAAAACTTTGGACCTATATCTATAATCATACCAAATATGAACCAATTCCATCAAATGGTTTGGAAAATATAAGTTCTAAAATGTTAAGGTCTACCTGTTACAAAAACCTTAACCTGAGTCTTTAACATTGAAAATTTCTAAGTCTGTGACCTTGACCTTGAGGTCACAGGCATGGGTGGGGGTATTGCTTAATAAAACTTTGGACCTATATCTATCATCATCCTAAATATAAACCAAATCTATTGTATGGTTTGGAAAATATGAGCTCTAAAACTTTAAAAACATCATAAGACTGAGTCTGTGACCTTGACTTTGAGGTCAGGGGTGGGGGTATATCCACTTTTGGACCTGTAACTATGATCATACCAAATATGAAGCAAATCCATATGGTTTGGTGAGTATGAGATCTTAATAAACTTTAAATAAAAAAATTCTTTGTCTGTGACCTTGACCTTCGGGGCACATACATGGGTGGGGGTATTGGACCAGTATCAATCATCATACCAAATAACTTAATTCATCATACGATTTGGAAAATATAAACTCCTAAAATATGTAATTAAAAATTTCTAAGTCTGTGCCCTTGACCTTGAGCTCATGGGCATGGGTGGGGGTATCACTGAATAAAATGGACAGGTATCTAACATCATACCAAATATAAACTCAATCCATCACATGATTTGGAAAATATCAACTCTTAAAATATGTAATTTAAAACTTCTAAGTCTGTGACCTTGACCTTGAAGCCATAGGCATGAGTGGGGGTATTGCCAAATAAACATTTGGACCTGTATCTATCATCATAGCATATATAGGTCAAATCCATAATATGGTTTGGAAAATTTAAGCTCTTTAAAATCTTCAAATACCTTAACTGGAGTCTTTAACATGGAAAATTTCTAAGTCTAAGACCTTGACCTCATGGGTATGGGTGGGGGTATCGCTGAATAAAACTTTGGACCTATATCTATAATCATACCAAATATGAACCAATTCCATCAAATGGTTTGGAAAATATAAGTTCTAAAATGTTAAGGTCTACCTGTTACAAAAACCTTAACCTGAGTCTTTAACATTGAAAATTTCTAAGTCTGTGACCTTGACCTTGAGGTCACAGGCATGGGTGGGGGTATTGCTTAATAAAACTTTAGACCTATATCTATCATCATACCAAAGATGAACCAGTTCCATCGAATGGTTAGGAAAATATGAGTTCTAAAAGTTCAGGCTCTACCTGTTACAAAAACCTTAACCTGAGGTTACAGGATCGCGTACGTACGTACACACACACACACACAGACGGACGTACACATGTACGCACGTACGCAAGTACGCACGTACAGAAAACCGAAAAACTATATGCCCCCGGCATCATATGATGCGGGGGCATAAAAATTTCTAAGTCTGTGACCTTGACCTTGAAGCCATAGGCATGAGTGGGGGTATTGCCAAATAAACATTTGGACCTGTATCTATCATCATAGCAAATATAAGAAAAAATCCATAATAAGGTTTGGAAAATTTGAGCTCTTTAAAATCTTTAACATTAAAATTGTCTAAGTCTGTGAACTTGACCTTGCGCTCACAGGTACGAGTGGGGGTATTGCGGAATAAAACATTGTACCTATATCTATCATCATACCAAATATGAACCCAAGCCATCATAAAAGTTCAGGTTCTACCAGGTACAAATAACTGGAGTCTTTAACATTGAAAAGTCTGTCACCTTGACCTTGAGGTCACAGGCATGGGTGGGGGTATCACTTAATAAAACTTTGGACCTATATCTATCATCATACCAATTATTACAAAAACCTTAACCTGAGGTTACAGGATCATGTACGTACGTACACCCACGTACAGACGGACGTACACATGTACGCATGTATGGAAAACCGAAAAACTATATGCCCCCCTCAATGAGGTGGTTCTAACGAGCACCCACAACCTATGTTTGCAGTATTTATAAGCAAAATATCACGGATTTTCATCAGAAAAGTAGCCATTTTGGAGAAGTGAAACTGCACTATTTTGCACGGGTGTATTATCGTAATGAAGCTCCAAGCTTTGTGGTTTGCGTTGACTTGATTTTTTCTGACCAAGCCCAAGTTTTACATGCATATAAATTGACGTTAAGATGCATCTTCAAAAGTCGTCTACTTATGTCATCTGCAAAACATGAAAACAGTTTGAACCATGATCAGACTATTCCTAGTTACCCTTAAGATGCATCTTCAAAAGTCATCTACTTATGTCATCTGCAAAACAGGAAACAGTGTGGACCCTGATCAGACTACTCCTAGAGTTATGCTTAAGATGCATCTTCAAAAGTCTTCTTGTGTCATCTGCAAAACAGGCAAACAGTGTGGACCCTGATCAGACTGCTACTTGAGCTACCCTTTAGATGCAGCTTCAATATTGTCTACTTATGTCATCTGCAAAACAGGAAAACAGTGTGGGACTCTGATCAGACTTCTCCTAGAGCAACCCTTAAGATTTGTTTGTTTGAGGTTTAACGTCCCCATCTACACTATTTAGGTCATTTTGGAGGCGTTGTAACCCTTAAGATGCATCTTCAAAAGTCAGCTACTTATGTCGTCTGCAAAACAGGCAAACAGTGTGGACCCTGATCAGACTACTCCTAGGGTTACCCTTAAGATGCATCTTCAAAAGTCGTCTACTTATGTCATCTGCAAAACAGGCAAACAGTGTGGACCCTGATCAGACTACTCCTAGGGTTACCCTTAAGATGCATCTTCAAAAGTCGCCTACTTATGTCATCTGCAAAACAGGCAAACAGTGTGGACCCTGATCAGACTACTCCTAGGGTTACCCTTAAGATGCATCTTCAAAAGTCGTCTATTTATGTCATCTGCAAAACAGGCAAACAGTGTGGACCCTGATCAGACTACTCCTGGAGTTACCCTTAAGATGCATCTTCAAATGTCAGCTACTTATGTCATCTGCTAAACAGGCAAACTCTGTGGACCCTGATCAGACTACTCCTTGAGTTGTCCTTAAGATGCATCTTCAAAAGTCATCTACATAAGTCATCTGCAAAACAGGCAAACGGTGTGGACCCTGATCAGACTGCTCCAAGAGTTATCCTTAAGATGCATCTTCAAAGGTCATCTCTTTATGCCATCTGTAAAACAGGCAAATATGTGGACCCTGATCAGACTGCTCCTGATCTGGGTCCAAACTGTTTGAAACAAGAATTCCGCAGAAGGCCGTGTCGCACCTGCTGGGGGCAAAAGTCATAGAAGCCACAATCAGAATGTTGTTATTAAATAAGTAAATTTCATAGCAGTTGATAGTTGATGTAAAATGTGTCAAAGTCACTGGACCAAAAATATAGGCCATGGTCACCAGGTCAAGGTACGTGCCAAATCAGTACAATGAGGAGAAGTACTTTGCAAAGCTTGGTGGCTGTAGGCCATTTATTTTAGGACATATTGAACATTGAGGTGAAAGTCGCTGGAGTGCATAATATAGGTTAAGGTCACCAGGTCAAGGTACCCACAGGGTAAGTAAGTGTAGGGAAGCACTATGCAAGGTTTGGTGGTTGTAGGCCTTATAGTTAAGAAGATATGGAATGTCGACTTAAAATGTGTTAAAGTCAATGGAGTGCAAAAAATAGGTCAAGGTCACCAAGTCAAGGTACCTGCATAGTCAGTACATCTAGGAGAACCACTATGCAAGATTTGGTGTTTGCAGGCCTTTTATTTGAGAAGATCTGGAACATTGACACAAATTCTGTCAAAGTCAATGGAGCGTAAAATATAGGTCAAGGTCACCAGGTCAAGGTACCTGCAGAATCAGTACATCCAGGAGCAGCATTATGCAAGCTTTGATGGTTGTAGGCCTTTTATTTGCAAAGATCTGGAACTTCGACATAAAAATTTGTCAAAGTCGCTGGAGCGTAAAATATAGGTCAAGGTCACCGGGTCAAGGTACCTGCAGAGTCAGTACATCTAGGAGAAGCACTATGCAAGATTTGATGGTTGTGGGCCTTTTATTTGAGGAGATCTGGAACTTTGACGTAAAATGTGTCAAAGTCAATGGAGCATAAAATATAGGTCAAGGTCACCATGTCAAGGTACCTGCAGAATCAATACATCTAGGAGAAACACTATTCAAGATTTTATTGGTGAAGGCCTTTTATTTGAGAAGATCTGGAACATTGACGTAATTTGTGTCAAACTCACTGAAGCGTAAAATATAGGTCAAGGTCACCGGGTCAAGGTACTTGCCTAGTCAGGAGCTCAGGGTGATGTTTCATGAAAGGTTTGATGGTTGTTTAGTCTTATAGTTGATTACAATACAAACTTCTACGTAAATGTCGAACTTCGACGTAATGGTAAAAGTCACTGGAGCGCAAAATATAGGTCAAATTCACCAGGTCAAGGTGCTTACAAAATGAGAAGGTCTATGAGATGTTTCATGTAAGGTTTGATGGTAGCTGAGGTTTGTAAAATAAAAACTTTGACGTAAATGTCGAACTTTGACGTAAATGTCGAACTTCGACGTAATGGTAAAAGTCACTGGAGCTCAAAATATAGGTCAAAGTCACCAGGTCAAGATGCTTACAAAATGAGAAGGTCTATGAGATGTTTCATGTAAGGTTTGATGGTAGCTGAGGACTGTAAATAAAAACTTTGACGCAAATGTCGAACAGTTCAACTTCGACGTAAATGTCGAACTTCGGCGTAATGTTCAAAGTCACTGGAGCGCAAAATATAGGTCAAAATTACCAGGTCAAGGTACTTACAAAATGAGAAGGTCTATGAGATTTTTCATGTAAGGTTTGATGGTAGCCGAGGTTTGTAAAATAAAAACTTTGATGTAAATTTCAAACCTCGACGTAAATGTTAACAGACGGATTGACGGACGCACGGATGGACGGAAAATCGGATGCCTATGTCGCATGCGACAAAAACGAGTTTCATATTTAACAGGAGACGACCAAACAAATTAAAATTGTTGCAATTGACATGTTATGGGTTAACCCTTGTCCTGCTGAGCCCGGATATGCCTTATCTTTCAAACAATGTAGATCCAGATCAGATGGCTTCTGAAGAGTGAGTGAGTGTTTTCAGTTTTACGTCCCACCAACAGCTAAGGTCATACGGAGACGGGACCTCGGTTTAAAGACTCATCCGAAAGTCTGGAGAAGCCCGGGATCGAACCTGCGACCCCTGGTTTACAAGTCGAGTAGCGTAACCACTCGACCACGGAGGCTTCTATGGCTTCTGAAGAAGCCATCTGATCAGGATCTACATTATTTATCATTCAGTTAGTGAATTTTTTGCAATAATTTGGATCAAGTAATCTGATTGGTTGACAATCGGTGGTGGGTGTGGCAGATTAAAATATTCAGCGGGACAAGGGTTAAAATCACCACCAACCTGCAGTAGTAAAGGCTCTGCATTAACAGTCGCAGTAAACCACAGCTGTAGTTTATCGTCATGCACCATATCTCTATTGCTAGCTGTTGTCCTCTCCACATACTTATCTATCACTCGATTTAGAAGTTTATGCGTAGGACATGTAAACATAAATGATGCGTCTTTGAAATGCTTTGGCTGCAAGTCATTTTTCCAAATATCATCCGAAAAGTCTGTCAGTACTGCAGTCCGAGCTACATCACAACCTGGGTCTCTTAATGCTTCTTTACATATTTTATCATCAATTTCTTGGAGCTCTTTATCATGAGCAAGTCTTTTCAAAACAACAGTTAATTCCTTATCTTTATGATAGGCGTTATGTACATTTCTTACATTCATTACATCAAAGGCACGCATTTTAGACAAACCCTTTAATTCTAATTGATTATCGAATAATTCAAAACACATACTTCTCCCATAACAAACTGGACATTTGTGTGTCCCTAAGAAATCTTCTTTAGTCAATCTATTATCGTGCCATGCCCAAAATATGGTCCCATAGATATAAATGGCTAATAATAGGAAGAAGATTAAGAAGCATTTGGCTTTTAAAGATATTCGTGTAAATCGCTTTGATGTAGTTTTCATGCCTGATAGGATTTCTGTGACTGTGTCATCACCGGACATACTTCCAGTCCCTGCTTTTCTGTTTCTCGTGATTAATGGCAACATAGTTGTTTTCCATACCTTCTTCACATCTGAAATAGAGGGATTCAATTTGTATCTCTGGCTAACCACAAAAACTAGAAATGTGTCAATATAACACGGATGCCCCCGCCCTGGGGCCCATCTCTTCCCCCCCCCCCCACCCAACCAATAAAATTACACTGCAACAACAGCTGTAATCAAACAGCATAACTCACCTGAATTGTAACTATCATCATACTAAACATGAAGCAAATCCACTATTTGCTTTCGGAAATATCAGCTTTTAACATACTTTAAATTTAAAAACTTTTATGTCTGTGACCTTCACCTGGAGATCATATGCATGGGTGGGGTATTGTTGAATATCACTTTGGATCTGTACATATCATCGTACCAAATATAAACACAACCTATCATATGGTTTGGCAAATATGAACTATAAAACTCACATTAACCCTTGTCCTGCTAATCCCGGATATGCCTTATCTTTGAAACAATGTAGATCCAGATCAGATGGCTTCTGACGAAGCCATCTGATCAGGATCTACATTATTTGCCATTCAGATTGTGAATTTGTTGCAATAATTTGCATCAAGTAATCTGATTGGTTGATAATCAATAGTGGGTGTGGCATATATAAATATTCAGCAGGACAAGGGTTAAAATTTTTTTCTAAGTCTGTATATCAATCATCATGCCAAACATGAACCAAATGAATCGTAAAAAGTCAGGTCCTAACCGGTACAAATACCTTAACCTGATTCTTTAATATTAAAAATTTCAGAGTCTGTGGCCGTGGCCTTGACCTTGAGGTCATGTGCATGGGTGGGGTATTGTTGAATATCATTATGGACCTGTATCTATCTTCGTACAAAATATAAACACAATCCATAATATTTTTCGGCAAATATGAACTACTAAATTAAAATGAAAAATTTCTAAATCTGTGACCTTGACCTTGAAGTCTCAGCCATGGGTGGGGGTACATTTTATGCCCAATAAACCTTTGGACCTGTACCTATCACCATAGCAAATTTAAACTAAATCATCATATGGTTTGGAAAGGATGACCTCTTTAAAAATTGACTAGAAATGTGTCAATACAACCCAAATGCCCCGCCCAGGGACCTACCTCACCCACCCCCCACCTTAAGGTCATGCGGCAGGGGCGGGGTTATGACTGAATGAAACTTTTGACCTGTATCTATCATCATTCCAAATAAGTAGCAAATCCATCACATTGTTCAGGGAATATGAGCTCTCAAAAATTAATATATAAACTAGAAATGTGTCCAGACGACACAGATGCCCCCGCCAAGGGCCCCGCCTCACCCCGAAAATCTATGTTGCAAAAAAATTTTCTAAGTGTGTGACCTTGTCATCAGGAACATTTGTGGGAAGTAATATTGAAATTGGTGAAAAAATGTAAGTGCTAGAGCAATGACAAAGTTTTTCTAAAAATAGCCACAGTGACCTTGACCTTGAAAGTCGAACTCGCTCGAGGTATTGTCATAAGGAACATTTGTGTGAAGTAATATTGAAATCGGTGAAGAAATGTAAGCGCTAGAGCGATGACAAAGTTTTTCTAAAAATGACCACAGTGACCTTGACCTTGAAAGTGGAACTTGCACTAGTGATATTGTCATAAGGAACATTTGTGTGAAGTAATATTGAAATTGGTGTAAAAATGTAAGCGCTAGAGCAATGACAAAGTTTTTCTAAAAATAGCCACAGTGACCTTGACCTTGAAAGTCAAACTCGTTCGAGGTATTGTCATAAGAAACATTTGTGTGAAGTTATTTTGAAACCAGTGAAGAAATGCAGGCGCCAGAGCGATGACAAAGTTTTTCTAAAAAAAGCCACAGTGACCTTGACCTCGAAAGTCGAAATGGCTCGAGATATTGTCATTAGGAACAATTGTGTGAAGTTATATTGAAATCGGTGAAGAAATGTAAGCGCTAGAGCGATGACAAAGTTTTTCTAAAAATAGCCACAGTGACCTTGACCGTCAGGCCATGACCTTGATTGCTCGAGCTATTTTTGTAAGGAACATTTGTGTGAAGTTATATTGAAATTGGTGAAGAAATGTAGGCGCTAGAGCGATGACAAAGTTTTTTCTAAAAATAGCCACAGTGACCTTGACCTCGAAAGTCGAAATGGCTCGAGATATTGTCATAAGGAACAATTGTGTGAAGTTATATTGAAATCGGTGAAGAAATGTAAGCGCTAGAGCGATGACAAAGTTTTTTTTAAAAATAGCCACAGTGACCTTGACCTTCAGGCCATGACCTTGATTGCTCGAGCTATTTTTATAAGGAACATTTGTGTGAAGTTATATTGAAATTGGTGAAGAAATGTAGGCGCTAGAGCGATGACAAAGTTTTTTCTAAAAATAGCCACAGTGACCTTTACCTTGAGCCTTGAGGTCATGACCTTGAAAGATGAACTCGCTCGAGATATTGTCATAAGGAACATTTGTGTGAAGTTATATTGAAATCAGTGAAGAAATATAGACGCTAGAGCTATGTTGTGCGAGGGGATAATTAAATTTTTTTAAGTCTGTGACCTTGACCTTGAGCTCATGGGCAACCTTGACCTTGAGCTCATGGGCATGGGTGGGGGTATCGCTGAATAATATGGACAGGTATCTAACATCATACCAAATATCAACTCAATCCATTGCACGATTTGGAAAATATCAACTCTTAAAAACGAAATACACACGTAAAAGTAAAACAAAGATCAGGAATCGATACAATTAACTTACTCCACCCATCAAAGACACCAAATGGAAAGAAACACAAACATGAAGCGACCATACCATAATGGAAACCTAAACAAAGGAAGGCCATAAGGACAGTTACTTTCCCACAAAATGGCCATATGGCCATCCAAAAAAAAAAAAAAGACACAAGTGATACACACAGTAAGTAACAAACAACAATATAAATAAACCGCCACAGAAGAACCGCCTTGGAACGGTCATGGAGCGTGATAGCTCAGTGGTTAGTGCACTTGCCTCTGATGCTAGAGGTCCCGGGTTCGATCCCCGGCAGCGGCGATAAAATTTCGGTGTCCGAACACGCTCCATTGGCATCATTTGCAGGGATGAATGTCATTAAGTGCACCGTCCTTCGGATCGGGACGTTAACTGGAGGCCCCCTGTGCAGGGAGAACCATCCCCTGTGCAGGTTAAAGATCCCTACCGTAATTACATGATTACTGTGTAGGCTTTCATCCTGCAAAACTGGAGTGTATGTAATATACACCTGCGGTAATGGTCAAATGTGACCGACGCAGTATCAGAAGATAGATAGATAGATAGTCAGTGGAAAGATTTCCACTGGGGGGGGGGGCTTAAATCGATTTTACACGGCCACAATCCTCGCCCTTACTTCCGTCGCGATTTAGACAAATAATTTGTTCAGTCCGCATGAAACCTATTGTATGTCAGGGGCTAATAGTGAAGAACAACTCATGTTTTCAGGGTATAAATACATGTAATTAAATTCTGAGCTGTTTTTTTTTTTTTTTTAACCAAGAGTCAGTAAAGTCTCTATGAAAACAAAATGTGAACATTGATATATGTTCCTTGACTAGATTGCCATCTGCTCCTTAAGCAGCAGTCAGATCTGGCTCCACAATGTTCGCAAGTAATCAACAGACAACAAAGCAGACGACGATTGTTGTGATTTGCATCTTTGCATCCTAAGACTGAGAGGGGTAGGTATAATATGCGAAAGCAAGTTGATTTCGCGAAATCAGCCCGATTAAGCGAAATCAACATATAAAATCAACATTTTTAAAAAAAAACAGGCAAAAAATTGTTATTGCATATTATCTAGAATGTTATTATACATTTATGAGCCAAGTTTCATGAGAAAATTTGATTATTTAGTATGTATTTGATAGGAAATTATATTCTGCCACTTGATTTCGCTGGTAATCACATGTGCGAAATCAACTCATTTTAGCGAAATCAATGTATATAATAAATATTTCCAAAAACTGAATAAAACATATTTGTGCTTATTATTAAGAATATTGTTAAACATTTATGAGGCAAGTTTCATGATGAAATTTGAATGTTTAGTATGTTTTTGAGAGGAAAATCTATTCTGCCAGTTGATTTCGCTGGAAATCACATGTGCGAAATCAACTCATTTTAGCGAAATCAATGTACAAAATAAATATTTCCCAAAACTGAATAAAATGCATATTATTAAGAAAGTTGATAAACATTTTAGGTCCAAATTTCACGAGAAAATATAAATATTTATTAGGAAAATCTATTCTGTCATTTGATTTCGCTGATAAGCACATGTGCGAAATCAACTCCGAAATCGATGTGTGAAATCATTTGTTTTTCCAAAAACGATTAAAAACTCTCGTTTTGCCTATTATACAGAATGCTGGTAGTATACATTTATGAGACAAGTTTCATCTGAAAATATTATGGTCTGGAATAAAAGACGCGTATCAAAATATTGCTAATTGATCAGTCAAACGAAATCAAATAGGACTTGGTTAGGACTTGGTGAAATCAACAGACTTACTCCAATACTTGTTATCTGCTTTTGTTCATCAGCTTACTCATCATCATCATCATCATCATCATCATCATCATCGTCGT
Organism: Lucinisca nassula; assembly: GCA_963580285.1. NCBI lineage: Eukaryota > Metazoa > Mollusca > Bivalvia > Lucinida > Lucinidae > Lucinisca > Lucinisca nassula. The sequence continues at coordinate 36,151,985 of OY757024.1, forward strand.
CGTCGTCGTTGTCGTCCATGTCGTCGTCCTTCTCCTCCTCCCTCTCATCATAATCATTATCATAATCATCATAATCATCATCATCATGTGGTAACTGAATAGTGTGCCATCATCATCATCATCATCATCATGATCATCACCGTCATAATCATCATCATTATCATAAGGTAATTGAATAGTGTGCCATCATCGTCATCATCATCATAAGGTAATTTAATACTGTGACAAAATGTAAACGTTTACCTCTCCTAGACTAAATTAAATTGTTGGGTAGCTTTTTCATCATTAGTTTTCAGCGATGCCTGTAGCATCTATTGACAAGCTCCCAATAAGCACAAAATTGAGTAACAACATTTAATAATTTTATAAGCAGTTTCTCATTTTGGACCAAAGGGGATACCTGTCTTGAATCTACACATTATGTTCTTTGACGTTATCCCACGCGTCGGTGTGTTGTAAACCCGATGAGACCCGATGATCCCCCTTACCGACGTTATGTGAAAACTGCTGCTTCTACGTTCGTCTATAGCGTTATTTGTAACATATGACGTTGTTGCAGAAGTATGTTGTTTGACGTTATATGAGATATATCCGTTGTAGTATGTTGTTGACGTTATCTCACGCGTCGGTGTGCAGCTGTACACCCGGTAAGACCCGAAGACCCCCCCCCCCCTTAACGACGATATGTGACGAATATGACTTTGTTGCAGAAGTATGCAGAAGTATGTTGTTTGACGTAATATGAGATATTTCCGTTGTAGTATGTAGTTTGCATTGGAAAATGACTGAACTTTTAGCAAACAATGGAGGCCCAGATCAGACGCCGCATTCTGGGACTGCACTGTTTGCCACGGCACCCCTTTAAGGGTTTCTGATACTAAATTGGTTAAACTGGTTGTATTTTCATCAAAATTTAATTGGAAAATGACTGAACTTTTAGCAAACACTGGAGGCCCTGATTCTGAGGCGTCTGATCTGAGACTACACTGTTTGCCACGGTACCCCTGTAGTGGTTTCTCATACTAAATTGGTTAAACCCCAGCGTTATATAATGAAACTGGGGTTTACATGGATATGCACTATTTTTCTTGTTTCTTATAGATGAGTTTAGGACGCCACCGGTCGCTAAGGAAATGCTATCCGACGAGTCCGTATTTTTGCGCATGCGCAGTTTTGTGTTGCAAAAAGACTGATCCGATGGCAGTTATTAATTTCTTTGAATTTGACAATTTTAAATAGAGCGTAAGGTTAAGGTGATGCATGTCTTGCGTCACTGTGGCGTCTCACTGATATTGGCTGACAATTGGGTAAGACCTGCTATCCTTGCAGCGGGTAAGGGTAGAGGGGAGTGCTCTTATTCCTTCTGTTTCTACACTTCCATTCATTTCCCTCTTTCTCCTCTGTCCTTTACTTTAACCTACGATCTCTTCTATATTTTTTCTCCCTTTCTCTGGGAGGCGAGACAAAATTACCCACAGTGGTTGACATGTCGTTAAACCCAAAACAATTAATAATAAAATAATTAATTGACAATGGTCGCGCCATGTTGCGCTAATCGCAAGACAAACGACGCGACAGTGAAGATGATTGGTTGGTTGGTTGAATTGTGATTTCATGTCCCCGTCAACACTACTTAGGTTATTTTGGAGACGTTGCTTCCAGTTTTGTGGGACTTTTACCCGACATTGAGCTGAAATTACATTTCAAGCCCTGCCCCCTAATGGAACCAAAAGGCTTATATGCATTTGACGGTCTGACTCACATCACTTTGCCTGGGCAATCTTAGTCCTTCTAAGCGGTTAACCAATACTCATGGGTGGTCAGTTTCAGCTCTGCGTGGAAGCACCAGGCAGCCCAATTCTTTTTCTCTAAGCCCAGATGGGCGGGGGCGAGACAGTGAAGCTGATTCAAAGGATTACCACCCGGACGGATTCAGCATGTTGGTGATAAAGATCAATCGTTTACAACCAGTAACAGGGTTGTTTGAATATTGAAATTCACCGTCCCCGCGACCACCGCCCATCCAGGCTTAAAGAAATAGATGGGCTGCATGATGCTTCCACGCAGAGCTGAAACCAACGCACACGAGTACTGGTAAACCAATTAGGGGATCTAAGCCAGCCCAGGCAAAACGGTGCGAATCGGACTGTCCATGCTTATAAACCCTATTGGTTTCATTGGGCGACAGGGCTTGAGATGTCATTGTATCTCAATATCGGTTAAAAGCCCCACAGAATTGGCAGCAACGTCTCCAAAATGACCTATATATTGTTGACGTGGACGTTAAATATCAAAACAAACAAACAAACAAGCAAATCACCGTCCCCGTTAACACTATTTGGATCTTTTTGAGACGTTGCTTCCTATACCCACATTGAGATTAAATAAAATCTCAAACCCTGCCGCCAAATAAAAAAGATGTGGTTTATAGTGGTTTACCCGTACTCATGTGCGGTCAGTTTTAGCTCTGCGAACTCAGGGCTTCTCGTATACCGTACAAACACTCTACCGACTGAGATACCGAGCCACACCTTCGACCCCAGCCTAATGAGATTCGTGCCGTATCTCTAAGTGCTATCCAGTCTCGCTATGGTACTTCAGGTTTTTAAAGTATCGCTTTTATGGTGGGCAAAGCTTGCTCACCAAGTAATGCTTAATATCCGCGGACGCCTGATTACACTCTTCTGGAGTCCATGTCTGTTGATCTAAACATTGATATTTGCCATTTTGTCTATGGATTAACGATTTTGGATTAACGCTTTGGTACTACGACCTAAACTACTTCTGAAACTCTGCCACTAATGTTTTTGCTTAACTGCTCATTTTTCTTGCAAGTCAAGTCAGGTCAAAGATTTATTCAGTGCTCCCAATTTTAAACATTCATTTAAAACATACAGCGAACAACAAATAGCATGTACATGTATAATGGAATAGTAAAATAACCTATAAGACATTCGGACATGGTATCTGCTGAGTACTGTTGTGATTCAAAAGATTGTGAACTGCAGTTTTTGTTTCTTTGATTTGAGGTTTAACGTCCCCGTCAGCAATGTAAAGGACATTTTGGAGATGTTGTTTTCAATTTTGTGTGACTTTTACCCGACTTTGAGATGAAATGACATCTCAAGCCCTGCCGCCCAATGAAAGCAATAGGGTTTATAGGCATGGAGGGTCCGACTCGCACCGCTTTACCAGGGCAGGCTTAGATCCTCTAAGCGGATTACCAGTACTCGTGTGCGGGTCTGTTTCAGCTCATGGTGGAAGCATCATGCAGCCCATCTATTTCTTCAAGCCCCGAGGGGCCGCTGAACTGCAGTTTAAAAGTAGAAGTAAAACAAAGATCAGGAATTGATACAATTAACTTACTCCACCCATAAAAGACACCAAAGGGAAAGAAATACAAACATTAAGCGACCAGACCATAATGGAAACCTAAACAAAGGAAGGCCATAAGGACAGTTACTTTCCCACAAAATGGCCATATGGCCATCCAAAACCGAAAGTCACAAGTGATACACACAGTAAGTAACAAACAACAACATAAATAAATCGCAAAAGAAGAGCCGCATTGGAACGGTCAGTGGAAGATTTCCACTGGGGGGCTTAAATCGATTTTACGTGGCCACAATCTTCGCCCCTACTTCCGTCGCGATTTAGACAAATAATTTGTTCAGTCCGCATGAAGGCCTCCTAACTCATCAGTGCAACATCTCCGTGAACACAAAAATAAAAAAAACACAGAGGTGAGACAACGGTGAGGACTCGACAGCAAGAAACCACTGAAATGCTGGAGCAAAAGAAAACCAACAGTTAGACTCCGATGAGCCCGACCAGAGACAGAGCATCAGGCACCAACCAACATTATCTCTCTAATTTTCAATAAGCCTTTACGTTGGAGCCGTCATAGAATCTGAGGCCTGACCCACCGGCGTGCAATTAAAGAGGGAAGCAAAGTTGCCAACCGTGATTGGGTTAACTGCCATGCATGCAGTCTGTCGTATAATATCCATGTTGTACCCAATCTTTTTATATCGAAGAATGATTTTACGAAATTGGGTGCTGAAGTCATTGAGGTTATATATTTTTCTGAATTTATATATATACTAAGTCACCATAAAATTCGGGTTCCGATAGACCTTGTTGCAGAAGAGATTTAAGTCCAATATTGAATTTTGGAATTAAATCAGAATGGCGTCTATAAAATTTTGAAAAGGCTTTGCGTAGTTTATGGTACCGATAACACTGATTAAGGAGTTTAGCCGTTAATAATTTATTACGAGTGTTGAAGTCAGTTACATGACTACACACTCTAGCAAATCGAATTAATTGCGAAATATAAACGCCTTAGGATGGCGCACAAGGAACATCACCATCCAAAAAAGGAAAATTTACAATCTCAAAATCAAAGTCATCGCGTTTATCATAAATTTTGCACGAAACAAATCCATCTACAATAGATAGATGTAAATCCAAAAACGGGGCCTCGGTATCAGAAGAATTTGCTTTATTTAACTGAAGTTCTAGGGGGTAAATCTGACTGATCAAACCAGCAAAATAGGTATTATCAATATTTAATAAATCATCTAAATATCTAGAAGTAGAGCTAAAAGCTTCAATAATTTCAGATTGGTTATCAATGGAAAGCGACAAAATGAAGTCTCTTTCATAACAATACAAGAACAGATCAGCCACAAGAGGTGCGCAATTAGTACCCATCGGAATACCCACAATTTGTCTAAATAACTTAGTACCACATCTAATATAAATATTGTCAAGTAGAAAGGTGAGGGCATCACACACTTTCTGACATGACCAACGTGTATAATTCTTATGCTCTTTAGAAGTGAAAAATGCATTTCTGACATTACATGCAAGATACAGATAATCTTCTCTGTGAAAAGCCCATTCAATTAAATCATTAAGCTTTTCTTTTATAAGATTATGAGGAAGTGTAGTGTAAAGAGTGGAAAAATCGTAGGTGGACAGACTAGAAGCACGAAAATGTCTAGATTTCAATTTATTTAAAACCTCATTCGAATTTTTTATAGACCAAAACAGATTTCTTCCTGATCTTTCAAAGACTTTATCACAATATTTAATTACATGCGTTTTAATAGCAGTAAGACAGGAAGTTAATAATTTAGAAAGTTCAGTGGTAGTGCAAGAGCTAGAATTTGCAATAAACCGTGCTTTGTAAGGTTTTTTATGAAGTTTTGGTAACCAGTATAGCGTAGGAAGCTTGTCTTGGCCTTCGTTAACACACACAGCAAACTTGGTGGCTGAAAGACAAACATGTTTATCTACTATAGCTCTCTCTTCAGCTAAAGGCTGAAGTTCATAGGCCTTAGTACCACCAAGCTCCTGCTTAAGCGTGTTAACATAGTGGAGCCGTCACACAACGACGACGTTGTTAGCGGCCTTGTCTGCAGGGGCCAAAACAAACTTCTTATGAAATTCTTGAATACCTAGTTTAAGATGGCGTAAAGACGTCTTGGGCTTAGGAGGTAATAATTTAGTATTTTGAGAATAGAAAGAAATGCGTTTATTCACTAGTTTTAAAATGGTAAGTTTCCAGTCATTGAATGTTGTGGATGAAATGACAAACACTATTCTTGAAAAATCTTATTTTTCATTAGTTTACTGTGCACGCACGGGCTCGATTGATTACTTTTTTGCCACACAAGACTGCGCATGCTCGGCGTAACCAAGGAAGTTAATCAGCCTAAACTCATCTTTCTGCTACGCGCTCGTGATTTATTCTACTTTACAAATGATCTCCTAACAGTGACCCAGTCGCCAAAAACTGACTGCATATGTGACACAATATAATTGGGATTATCAATTCTTCATTTTGCTATTAAGGGAATCATAATTAAATTTTAAAGACATCTTTCTGTACTTCATACAGCAGGTAAAGAGATTAACGAACACTCGCCAAGTAATTTAATCAAAATGCGGTTTACTGACTTTCACACGTTATTATCTGTGATTGTGTGAATAACACACACGCTGTTTATTCACTCCTGTCTATCTGTCCACCTATCTATCTAGCCGCCCGTCCATTCGTCAGTTAGTCAGTTCGTCCGTCTGTCTGTCCGACGATGCACCTGCCAAATTAGTGCTTATTTAATGCATTTTTTATTAGAAATAATAATAATATAGTTTCATAACGCATCCGTGATAAATAACATGGAAATACGCAGTTTCAATTAAATTGAACATTTTGCCACCTTAAAATGAACGTTTTCTGGCGAAAAATTCCGATATTCTTCATATTTGTGCTCTAAACATAGATTGTGGGTACTCCTTCGGACTGCACTAGTGAGGCCGTTCTAACGAGTCACATTCTATGTTTTAAGCAAAAACTAGAAAAACAATTTTCAGCCATGTAAGCCCCAGTCTGTATGCAAATGGGGTTTGAGGAGATCAAAATTATACAGGCGTGTTTTGGTGATGCATCGCCCGGTCTTTCTGTTGACATTTTCCTTTATCTCTGCTTCTTGTATGTTTTGGTGATGTGACGCCCGAAACAAAAGCTAGAACTCACCATCAATATTTTCTCATAAAACGTGGCTCATAAATGCACAATAACATTCTTAACCCTTTTTTGTACCAAATGGAATCTTCCTCATTATATATAACAGGGATCCATTTCAAAATTTAGGGGTGTAAGGCTGTGTTTTCTTCTAAATTCATTCGGAAAATAGCTGAACCTTTTGCAAACAGTGTAGGCCCTGATCAGACGCCGTGTTCTGCGGCGTCTGATCTGGGCCTGCACTGTTTGCCAACTACCCAATTATGGGTTTCCGGTACTAAATAGGTTAATACACATGTATAAAACGTTTTAGTTGGTTTTCAGGAAAAAAAGTTATTTTATTATACATTGATTTCGCTAACATGAGTAGATTTCGCACATGAGTCTGCAAAGAAATCATGTGGCAGAATAGATTTTCCTCTCAAAAACATACTAAATATTCAAATTTCATCATGAAACTTGGCTCATAAATGATTAACAACATTTTTAATAATAAAATGAGTTGATTTTGCACATGCACATGCGATTGCCAGGGAAATCAAATGGCAGAATAGATTTTCCTCTCAAAAACATACTAAATATTCAAATTTCATCATGAAACTTGGCTCACAAATGATTAACAACATTTTTAATAATATGCACAAATGTGTTTTAATCAGTTTTTGGGAAAAGGGTATTTTATACATTGATTTCGCTAAAATGAGTTGATTTGACACATGCGATTGCCAGCGAAATCAAGTGGCAGAATAGATTTTCCTCTCAAAAACATTCAAGTTCCACCATGAAACTTGGCTCTTAAATGATTGACAACATTCTTAATAATATACACCAATATGTTTTATTCAGTTTTGGGAAAAAGGTATTTTATACATTGATTTCGCTAAAATGAGTTGATTTCGCACATGCGATTGCCAGCGAAATCAAGTGGCAGAATAGAATTTCCTATCAAATACATAATAAATATTGAAATTTTGTCACGAAACTTGGCTCATAAATGTATAATAACATTCTGGATAATATGGAATACTAATTCTTTGCCTGTTTTTTTAAAAAAATGTTGATTTTATAAGTTGATTTCGCTAAATCGGGCTGATTTCGCGAAATCAAGTTGATTTCGTATATTATACCTACCGGACTGAGAGATATAATTGCATGGTTCTTATCTTTATTTATGTTTGACAGGTGCACATGTTTTCATGATTGTTTTTTTTTCACTTATGTTTTACTGCCCAATTTTAAAATGACAGTCCTACATATACAACATGGAGATTGATCATGAAATCTTTTCTACGGTCATTCTCTCCCTTCCGCTGATTCAAGAAGGGCAGTTGTCAGTTTCTGGCGAAAGAATGTGCACTGTACTGGTTAACCGATTATGTATAAGCCTGCCCAGGAAAGTGTTGATAGGTAAACTGACCGGCTCAAAAATGACCTAAATAGTGTTGACTGGGCCGTAAAACTCCAATACAAACAAGCATATATAACATGAAAGTGCAAACTGATGAGATAATCTTGCATTGTTTTACACTTATGACTCAAGTTAAAATGCCGTTGATTAATTGTTTCTAAAATAAAACAGGTACGTCGATAGCGGAATAAATACTATCAGCTGCAGGTTAGCCTCAGTGAGACTTTGAAACAGCTCACCGTCAGACAAATGTAGGTTTTGTTTTGTTTTTGTGTGTTTGATTTGAGGTTTAACTTCGCCGTTAACACTTTAAAGGTCATTTTGGAGACGTTGCTTCGGATTTTGTGGGACTTTATCCCGACATAGAGATGAACTAACATCTCAAGCCCCGTTGCCCAATGAAACCAATAGGGTTTAAAAGCATGGACGGTCCGACTCGCACCGCTTTGCTGGGCAGGCATAGATCCTCTAAGCAGTTTACCAATACTAGTGTGCGGTCGGTTTCGTTCTTTCTTTCTTTCTATATATACTGCAACACCCCTTCACGAGGATTACGTGCAGGTGTATATTACATATACTCCAGGTTTTTGCAGGATGAAAAGTAGAATTGACGGCAATGATCTGGAATCGATACAATTAAATCACAGCTCCCATCAGAGACACCAAAGGGAAAGAAACACAAACATGAAACAACAGACCCCAATGGAAACATCAACAGCGGAAAGCCAAAAGGACAGCCACTTTCCCAAAATGGCTATTCGGCTATCCAAAATAAAATACTATAAGCGACACAAACACCCAAAGACAAACCATAACAAAAATAAACCACGACAGAAGAACCGCCTTGGAACTGTCAGCGGAAACGAATTCCACTGGGGGCTTAAATCTATTTTGCGTGGCCACAATCCTCGCCCATTACTTCCGTCGCGATTTAGACAAGAAGCGCTTTGGTGCAGTGGTAGCGCATCGGATTTGTGATCACGAGGTTGCGGGTTCGAGCCTCACGCTGACCAAAGTGTTGTGCCCTTGAGCAAGGCAATTTATTCACATTGCTTAAAAAAAGTACTGGTTACCACCCAAGAAATCCTGCTCATAATGTTCAGATGTGAGCGAGTAGCAGTAATAGGAGAGAAAAAAATTGTTCAGTCCGCATGAAGGCCTTCTAAGCCTACACAGTAATAATATACATGTAATTGAGGTAGGGATCTTTTACCTGCACAGGGGATGGTTCACCCTGCACAGAGGGGCCTCCAGTTTACGTCCCGATCCGAAGGACGGTGCACTTTGTGGAAGCATCATGTAACCCATCTGTTTCTTCTAGCCCGATGGGTGGGGGCCGACAAACCTAAGTGACATCAAGTTAAAGAGGCAACCTAATGCCTATTATAGTTTTACGAAGAGCGCGCATCCGTCAGAAGCTGCATGCTAGTCGATGCAGAACATAAGTCATGACCTGACCCTTGTCTTGGAGGGCACTATACCTTCTTAGCATAAAAATCGATTCTAGCTCAGGCAGTTCACAACAAGCTGAAAAGGTCTATCGTTCACAGGACACAACACTTATCCATAATTACCTTAAATTACTTTTGATTACCAATCATAATTATCAGTCATGTTGATTATCTTTGAATAATTGTATCGGTGAATTAAATTGTCTTCAAACAGTGTCGGTGAATTAAATTGTCTTCTATTGTGTCGGTGAATTGTCTCCCAAAACCGTGTCGGTGCGGTGCGTAAATTTACCGGAACGAACCTAATTATCGGAACGTACCGGAACAGACCCATTTTTCCCCCATTTTACGCATTTTTATAAATACTTTTTTTCTTATACATATTGATTTGATCATTAAATGAATACCATTTTTGAAAGTCCTTTGATTTCCTTTTGCAATATTATGAAACTTAAACATAGTTACATTGCAATATGATCATAGTGATACAGAATTGGTTTAGATTATTTTAGACGAGATTAATCAAACTTATATTCTTGTAAACCCCACTTTTCTCTACCAAAATATGGTTTTCCAGGGTGTTCATTACATGAACTTGATAATGTGACTATTTTTGTTTATTTCTTCTGTTGATAGGTTTGTCACCCCTTTGTGGAATATACATTTTTATCTTATTTCTGCTGTTGATCATAGATTGTGAGTGCTCACTAGATCCTTCTCATTTGGGCTTTCCTAACGAACACTGTTTTTAAAGAAGAAATAAGAAACACATCTGAAATGCCTATAGCCATGTTGCGGCTTTTTTTCTTTTCTTTCTGTTTTAATCTCAACTTTATTTATTTATTTATTTATTTATTTATTTATTTATAAGATTTTTCCTGTCTTTTAAGTGTTATGCTGACGTGCGTTATTTCGACCAAGATGACGTGCGTTAGTTCGACCAATTACACCTCCTTCACACCTAATTAAAGACCGACACATCGTCTTATCAACACCTAAGATAATTAGATTATCCACACCTACTCATGCACACTTTCAGGATTATTGGTTTGTTTTACAAATATTATCACTCTAATACACTTTAATCGCTTTGAACTGGCGGAATTTAAATCGACTGACAAATTATTGTGTGCCTTTCTATTTTATTTCATTATAATTATCATTATTATTATTAATTATTATTTTCGAGATTATTATCAAATTATCAAACTCCAAGGGACAGGAAATTTTGATTTGAAATAACAGTATTTTGAGATGAAAGGATTTGAAACCTAATAAAAAAACAAAACAAAAAAACAGAAGAACTGAAAAGTGGTTAAAATAAAATCTAGTTTCACTAAAGCAATAGTTTGAGATATCAGTGTAACTGGATAACGAGAATCAACTGTAACATGACTCAAAATAGCAAAGGAACTTCAAGTTAACAAGTCCGTGTAATGAAGACCCAAAAACCCCACTTATTTTGAGAAAACTGGGGTCCACAGGGTATTCATTATTTTCCTCTCTTTTGCTCAAAAACATAGATTGTGGGTACTCGTTAGAACCGTCTCACTGGGGCGGTGCTGAAGAGCACCCACAACTTATGTTTCCAGTATCACTACGAAAAAAATGACACATTTTCATCAGAAAACTCAACATTTTGGAGATATGAAAGAATACACTGTGTCCACGGATGTGTTAAAGAAATGTTAATTAATAAATGGATTCATAAATAGGTGAAATATTTATATAAAAGGCACACGCCTATGCCTGATATATCTATATGCATTAGAGTGCCATACTATCTGGTTTTGAATGAATATCTGTAATGTTTTTCAGCTTATTGCTGCCCCAAATACCACTATGGAAAGTGATTGTGATGGCTCAGACGCACTGGGTGAGATTATTGTGAACCACATTCCACATTTTACAAATTAATTTGCGAAAAGTGGCATGCAAAATGTGTTATTAAATGAAAATAGTCTGTATTGTATATAAATGTCCTAAAAATATGGTGGAAAACGGGGTGAAAATGGTCCGTTCCGGTCCGTTCCGGTAATTAGGTTTGTTCCGGTAAATTTACGCACTCCGTCGGTGAGTTGTCTTGCCGGTGAGTTGTCTTGATTCCCTTTACATAAATACTGAGTACTCCCCATTGATGGATTGATACCTCTTCTATTTGAAGTGACATTTTCCTAGTTAATAGGTACACGTACGTAAAGATATGTCATGTACTTATATATGAACTGTTTCTTTCGTTCTCTCTCTCCAGTCCGACCCAGTCATTTCGCACCCAAGTCATTTCGTACCATTTTAGTCTTTTATTTTCAATTTGGTAATTTCGTACCCACTTTGCCTTTGGTCATTTCGTACCCGGTTTGGTTATTTCCGCTTTAATTTTTTGTTCTACATAATGTTCTGGAAATTTCGTACCCAATTTTGGTCGTTTTTTACATATAGAATCATATAACGGGTTCCGGGACAACTCAGGGTTGGGGGTGGGGCCTTAACAAAGTCGGCCCCTGACAAATCAGGCCCTTAAAAAAGTTGGCCCCTGGAAACTAGGCTATTCTATCTATCCATCTATTTACTGATACTGCGTTGGTCACATTTGACCATTACCGCAGGTGTTCATTACATACACTCCAAGTTTTGCAGGATAAAAGTCACACAGAAATCATGTAATCTGGTAATTAGTTTACGGTAGGGAAATCATGTAATCTGGTAATTACGGTAGGGTTCTTTAACCTGCACAGAGGATGGTTCTCCCTGCACAGGGGGCCTCCAGTTAACGTCCCGATCCGAAGGACGGTGCACTTTATGACATTCATCCCTGCAAATGATGCCAATTGAGCGTGTTCGGACAACGAAATTCTATAGCAGCTGCCGGGGTTCGAACCCGGGACCTCTAACATCAGAGGCAAGTGTACTAACTTTCTCCCGATACTGTTTTCGGTCAATTCTGACCATGATAACAGGTTTGGGGTGTGGCACAAATGTTTTCAATCCCCACCCCCAAAAAGAGCTTTGTGACACAGCCACCAGCAGATTAAAACTATTTACAAGAAGCCATCAGGGGAAGGAATCCATGCCTATCCCCTGCCCAACCCTAGGATATTATATTTTGGCCTTAAACCCATCAACTGTCTCAGAAGAGACAGCTTCGATTGTAAGGCCATTCCAAGTTGCAATTGTCCTGGGGAAAAAAGAACTCTTAAAACCATCCGTATAAGCATTAGGACGGTGATACTGAAAGGGATGGGACCTGGTTCTCCTACATCCTCCACCAGCTTCAGATAGGTACCTACTCTTATCTATAATGGCTAAATTATTGTGGATTTTATAGAATAGAGTCAGCGAAGCCTGCTCTCGCCTTTCCTGCAGAGTCGGCCACTGGAGTTCTTCAAGCATCTCTCCAACGTGGCTTTGGTTGCGCCAACGCCTGCAGGTCCAGCGAGCAGCAGTCCTCTGAACTTTTTCTATTCTATCAGTCTCCTTTTGATGATAGGGCATCCAAACTGGAGCTGCATATTCAAGCTTGGGGCGGACTAAAGTTTTGTATGCAGCATCCTTGGTTTCCCTCGGTGCGAAGGCCAAATTTCTACGAAGGAAACCGAGTGTCTTAGTAGCCTTACTAGTTATCTCATTAATGTGTTGACCCCACTCGAGGTCATCAGTGATTTGAACTCCTAAGTATTTAGCAGAAGAAACGTTCTCTAAAACCTGGTTATGTAATGTATAACCATGGACCATCTGTTTATGTGGAGGGTGCCTTGTCACTCTCATAGAGTGACATTTGGCGACATTAAATTTCATGAGCCATGCCTCTTCCCAGGTAGCCAACTTTTCCAAATCATCTTGAAGTATCTGTAGGTCATCAGACCCTCTTATATTTCTATACAGTACACAATCGTCAGCGAAAAGGCGGATTGTAGAGTTGATGTTGTCTGGCAGGTCGTTAATAAAGATCAAAAACAATATCGGTCCCAGCACGGAACCTTGTGGGACACCAGACAGCACCGGGGCGGGGTCAGAGCAAACACCGTCAAGTACGACTCTTTGTGTTCGTCCGGATAGCCAAGCAGAAATCCACTGGAGGGTATCATTTCGGATACCATAGTACTCCAGTTTATACAGAAGTCTTCTGTGGGGGACTTTATCGAAAGCCTTAGCGAAGTCCATAATAATTAGGTCTGTTTGTTTGTGACCCCTATTATGGGCCCCGTCCAGGTTTTCCTGTAGGTCGTGGATGAACTGGACAAGCTGGGTCTCACATGACCTACCGCTTCTAAATCCATGTTGGGATTCGACAAGGATCTTGTGCTCTGAAAGATGTTGCATGATTTTGCTCACGATGATGTGCTCCAGAGACTTACAGCAAATACAAGTCAGTGATACAGGCCTATAATTGGCAGGGTCATACTTTTCCCCTTTCTTGTAAATGGGTGCCACATTGGCTTGAAGCCAATCATCTGGGACCTTACCCTGGGCCAGGGACTGATTGAAGATGCAGGCAAGGACTGGAGCAATTTCTGCGCTGCATTCTTTTAACACACGGGCGCTGAGGTCATCAGGACCTGAGGATTTGTGGGGGTTAAGACGGTCTAGTAGTTTTTTGACCCCATTTGGGTCAATGAATAGGTCATCTATGTCTGGATAGGGGCTTGGTCCTTTTGATGGAGGGGCACCTACTTGTTCCCGGGTGTACACAGACTCAAACTGTCTGTTGAGTATATCAGCTTTGTCTTTGGCACCAGTTTTCAAGATTCCATTTTCTCTTAGACAAGCTACACCCGTGGAATCCTTCTTCAAGTTTTTCATAAAGGACCAAAATTTTTTTAGCCGATCGTTTTGGTTACAGTCTTCTATAGCAGTATCTGTATCCAGGGGATTGAAGATATTGGAGACATATCTCCAATATGCATCTCTGATTTCCTTTTGAACGAAGGCTCTGAGTCTCCTGTAGCGACTCTTCAGGGCATCATTATCTGCCCTGCGGGCCTTGTGGTATAGTTTTTCCCTTTTTCTAATTAATGCCCTAATGCGGGCATCTATCCATGGGTATCCAAGTTTACATTTCGTCATCTTAGACGGGATAAACTTGTTAACCGCACTGAGTAAGACCGTCTTAAATTCAATCCACATCTCATTAACATCAACGTGAGCAAAGTCCTGCGACATAAAACGGTCTGCAAAAGCAAGCATGTGGTCTTTCAGACCCTGCATATCAGCCCGTTTATAGAGGTAAACCTTACGAGGAGACTGAACGACCCTTTTAGCTTTTATGTCATACTCTACCAGCACTATGACACTGAGCTATCACACTATAATTGGCCAAAAAGATATTTTTTTAGTTTGGGTAAAGGTGGAAGGTTAGCAATAGTTAACCTAAAATAATACATACTTGTCTCAGTGTTTGCCTATTCAAAACTGGAGATTTTCATATTTATTCGACTGGTAACTGCCAAGGATATTAGTCTTTTAATTGGATTATCTTGAGTAAATCACTGATGCGTGCCTGTTGATTGGATTAGTATTATTTGATAATTGGGTGGGTTGGTTGGTTGATTTGAGGTTTATCGTCCCCATCAACACTACATGCGAATTACAAATGTGCAGATCCATCTGCACACTCTGATCAGCACTTTTGTTCCCTGCTTGGATGGCTTGATTTAAGGCTGACACCATTAATCGGATAATCGATTATTCGATCGATAAATTCTACAAAAATGATCATCATTTCTGATTTGATGATAATCGATTATTTGTTAGGTACAATTTACTACCCAAAGTTATGCCTAAACTAGCTGGATGAGCGGCAAACAGTGCAGACCCTGATGAGACGCCGCATTCTGCGGTGTCTCATCTGGGTCTACACTGTTTGCTCAGGCATGTCTGTTCAAATATACATATGATAAAGTGCAACATATGGTAAGAGCCATGCTCAGACAGAAAGCCAGTAAAGTAAAATTATGACAAAAAACTTAGCGATTACTAATCGATTATCGATCACTATGACATGACTGATTATCGATTATCTTTTCACTAGGATTAGCCAGCCCTAGTTTCATTACTAACTGGGATACAGACTAACAGGCGCCCAGTCGTCCAAAGCGCCTAAATTTTTGCCTGAGCCTAAGTTTTGAATAAAAATGCCTATTAATTTAATGTAAAATTTGGATTTATGGCAGTATGGGCGCCTAAAGCAAAATGCTAAGTCTGTATCCCTGACTAAGGCTTCTGTATGCCATATAACGAGAGGAAAACATGTGCAGACCTTCGAGTGAGTCAAACTTTCAAGAGCTCTGCAAAAAATTCATTTATTTTGGCTTTCTTTCTGCTGATCATGCTGATACTGTGACCGGTCACATTTGACCATTACTCGCAGGTGTACATTACATACACTCCAGCTTTGCAGGATGAAAGCCTACACACTAATCCACAGGTGTAATGTAAGTAACGTATCTTTGACCATATATATATTTTTTTCAACACGATATGGGTTTTTTTTTTTTTCAAAAGAGGCATAGTCTTAAAAAAAAATCTGATTACACATCTGATTATAATCGATTAGTAATCCCTGAAGGTTTGGTAATAATTTAACCCATTACGAAAACACGCCTATACAAATGCATTGTAAACTTTACAGCCGAAAAAACAAACATTTTAGGACGAAAAATTGTGATACTTTCCTTATTTCTGCCCAAAATATAGATTAAGGATACTCATTAGAACCGCCGCATCAAGGCGGTAAAGACTAACGAGTACCAACAATCTATATTTTAGAGCAGAAATAAGAAAAATAAGGTTTACCCCTGCAAACCCCAGTTTTACTATATAAAACAGGCCTTCAAGGGGGTCAAAATTATATAGGCGTGCTTTCGTGATGCTTTCTGGCAACCAACAATCAATATTTTAGAGCGAAGGTTTACCCCTGCAAACCCCAGTTTTACTATATAAAACTGGATTCATTGGGGGTCAAAATTATATATATATATATATAGGCGTGCTTTCGTGATGCTGTCTGTCTGAGCATGACTCCTACCATATGTTGTACTTTACCATATATGTATTTGAACAGATATGCTTGAGCAAACAGTGTAGACCCAGACGAGACACGGCAGAATGAGGTGTCTCATTAGGGTCTGCACTGTTTGCCTCTCATCCAGGTATTTTAGGCACAACTTTGGGTAGTAAATTGTACATATCAAATAATCGATTACAAGCAAATCAGTATTGATAAACATTTTTGAGGAATTTATCAATTCGATGAATTGATTATCCTATTAACCCTTATCTTGCTGTTCACGACAACCCCTATCTTTGCAAAGAGTGTAGATCCAGATCAGATGGCTTCTAAAGAAGCCATCTGATCAGGATCTGCACTGTTTGGCATTCAAGTTATGAATTTGTAGCAATTAATTACATCAAGTAATTTGATTGGTTGATAGACAGGAATGGGTGTGGCTTAAATGAATATTCAGCAAGATAAGGGTTAATTGTGCCAGCTTTAAAAATTCCACATTCTAACCAGAGTTGTTCACATGAACGCTTCCTATTTTGACAGGTTTTGGTTTGCCAAAGAGAGATTGAAGAGATCGTTCTGGATGCATGGTGGGCAGGCTGATCTGAGTCTTTGCTGGTCGCGCCCTTGTCGGTGTTGTTTTGCCATGACTTAAATGAATTATGGAATTCTGAAATGTAAGACAAGTTCATTAAGCTGCAGAGCCATCTTTTTGTTTATTTATTTGTTAGTTTGTTTGTTTGTTTTTCTGCCTGTACATTGCATAAATTGGTTTTCCGATTTATTAGGATAACTCATCTGTCTGATATAGTGCATTCTTTTACACACCTTCTGATGAAAATTGGTGACATTTTTTCTGATTTCATTATTATAACTCACCGGTGCATTTTTCATATCTCCAAAATGGCTACTTTTCCGATGAAAATCCATGATATTTTTCTTATAAATACTCAAAACATAGGCTGTGGGTGCTCATTAGAACCACCTCTTTGAGCCGGTTCTAACGAGTACCCACAACCTATGTCTTGGAGCAGAAATAAGAATAATAATGTATAGCCCCGTAAAACCCAGTTTTCTCTATATGAAGTGGGGTTTAGGGGGTCTTCATTTCACAGACTTGTTCACGTGATGCTGCTCCAAACATAGGTTGTGGGTGCTTGTTAGAATGCATAGCCCTCATAAGGCAATAGCTCAGCTTATATGACATAAGCTGACTAATCAATTGATTTGATTATTAGACATACATGTTATCAGTTTTGGTTTTCCATGATCTGTCAAAATTATGTCTCTGTACAGGCATCCCTCTTTATACCGACAATCGTCGATCGATAACGACAATTTTAACAAAATGAATCCTTAGCTAAAGTTGATATAGATTAATAGTAATATTCAAGAATATTGTAATTATTTGATACTCCAAGAAGCAAATGTTATGTATATTCGTTAGAATTGCCTCGACAGGCCCCGATAGCTCAGTTGGTAGAGTGTCCGCTCCGGGGAACGGGAGGTCACGGGTTCGATCCCGGGCCGCGACATACCAAAGTGGTTAAAAATGGTACTAGATGCTCCTCGCTTGGTACTCAGATTTACGAGGTAGAGCTAGGACTGGTTGACCCAGTGTCAGGATAATGTGACTGGGTGTGGTATCATGTAATGTGTCTGTGACATGATACTTCTGTGAGGCAGCACTATTAAAGTGAGCATTGAGCTCCCTGTCGCAACCAGACACTGTCGTGATATGACTGAAAAATTGTTGAAAGCGACGTCAAACCCAAATTCACACACACACAATCGATCACAACAAAAGTCGTTATAACGACAATTTTAACGAAATGAATCCTCAGCTAATGTTGATATAGATTACACTGTAATAGTAATATTCAAGAATAGTGTTATTATTTTATACTCCAAGAAGCAAATGTTATGGGTATTCGTTTGAATCACCACGACGAGACAATTCTAACAAATGTCCACAACATTTGTTGCTTGGAGTAATTAAGCCAGAAAGTCCTTTTTGGGTCGATTGTTTATCAATCGACCCAAAAGTATAAAGGACAAAACCTCTATTAGTGCTGGAGTCCACGTGACTATCACATCCACAGAGATTATTTTATATATAATATAGAATTTTATCACAGTGAGGTCAGCGTGTTTACGTAAAAAGGTTAACTGTAAAATCTGGGCTGGAATCATGGGTTGCGCTAGGCAAACAGAACGCGGGTCTGATCAGGGTCTTCACTGCTTGCTTACAGTATAGGAATTTAAGGGTCAGACGCCGAAAACCGCAGCATCTGATCAGGGTCTACATGGTTTACTTTCAGTAAAGGAGTTAAAGGGTTAAACGAAACAGTCCCCGTTCAGGCCCATTTTTAGCTCACCTGAGCACGAAGTGCTCATGGTGAGCTATTGTGATCGGTCAATGTGCGTCGTGCATAGTGTGTCATGCGGCGTCAACAATTTGCTTTAAATGCTAACTCCTCCTAAACCCTTGAGCCAATTTCAATAAAACTTTATAGGAATATTGCTGAGGTGACCCTCTACAAAAATAGCTAAAATTGTTCCGCTCCGCTGAACAAGATGGCCACCAGAGCTAAAAATAGAAAAATCTTTAAACGACAACTTCTCCTGTACCTTAAGGCCAATTTCATTCCAACTTTATAGGAATGTTGCATAGGTGACCCTCTACCAAAATAGCTAAAATGTTTCCGCTCCGGTGAACAAAATGGCCGCAAGAGCTAAAAATAGAAAATTCTTTAAACGACAACTCCTCCTGT
The DNA here is from genome assembly GCA_963580285.1 of Lucinisca nassula. Lineage (NCBI taxonomy): Eukaryota > Metazoa > Mollusca > Bivalvia > Lucinida > Lucinidae > Lucinisca > Lucinisca nassula. The sequence goes on from OY757024.1 coordinate 36,171,156, forward strand.
ACCCTTGGGCCAAATTAATTCAAACTTCATAGGAATGTTGCTTAGGTGACCCTCTACTAAAATAGTTAAAATGGTATTGCTCTGATGAGCAAAATGGCCGCCATAGCTAAAAATAGAAAAACATCGTAAATTTGCTTCAAACACAAACTCCTCCTCAACCCGTGGGCTAATTTGATTCAAACTTCACAGGAATGTTGCCCTAATGACTCCCTACCAAAATAGCAAAAATCGTTGTGGTCTGACAAACAAGATGGCAGCCAGAGCTAAAAATAGAAAAAATCTTTTAAACGACAATTCCTCCTGTACCCTTGGGCCAATTTTATTCAAACTTCATAGGAATGTTGCTTAGGTGACCATCTACCAAAATAGCTGAAAAGATTCTGCTCTGATGAGCAAAATGGCCGCCATAGCAAAAAATAGAAAAACATCATAAATTTGCTTCAAACACGAACTCCACCTTAACCCTTGGGCCAAGTTGATTCAAACTTCACAGGAATTTTATGCAGGTGACTCCCTAAAGAAATAATAAAATCATTCCGCTCTGACTAACAAGATGGCCGCCAGAGCTAAAAATAGAAAAATTCTTCAAACGACTACTCCTCCTTTACCATTGGGCCAATTTCATTCAAAAGTCATAGGAATGTTGCTTAGATGACCCACTACCAAAATAGCTAAAACGTTTTCGCTCTGATGAGCAAAATGGCCGCCATAGCTAAAAACAGAAAAACGTTGTAAATTTAGGTCAAAACGCGAACTCCTCCTCAACCCTTGGGCCAATTTGATTCTAAATTCACAGGAATGTTATTTAGGTGACTCCCTACCAAAATAGCTAAAATCGTTCAATGCGGCGAACAATATGACCGCCAGAGCTAAAAATAGAAAAAATCTTCAAACGACAACTCCTCCTTACCCCTTGGGTCAATTTGATTCAAACTTCACAGGAATATTATGTCGTTGACTCCCTACCAAAATAGCTAAAATTGTTCTGCTCTGACTAAAAAGATGGCCGCTAGAGCTAAAAATAGAAAAATTCTTCAAACGACAATTCCTCCTTATCCTTTGGGCCATTTTGATTCAAACTTCATAGGAATATTATGTCGTTGACCCTCTACCATATTAGCTAAAATAAACATTGTAAATTTGCTTCAAACTTCACAGGAATGTTGCCCAGGTGACTCCCTACCAAAATAGTTGAAATCATTCCACTCTGATAAACAAGATGGCCACCAGGGCTAAAAATAGAAAAAAAAATCTTCAAACGGCCAACCAGTTAAATACATGGGCTTGTATAGGGAAATCCTTTAAAAATCTTCTTCTCTGAAACCGTAGGGCCCAGGTCTTTGATATTTGGTATGAAGCTTCATCTAGTGGACCTCTACCAAGATTATTCAAATTGTAGCCCCTGGGCCAAAAATGCCCCTGCCACAGGGCCCACTGGTTTTACATAGGCTTATAGGGAAAACCTTAAAAAATCTTCTTGTCTGAAACCAGAAGGCCCAGGTCTTTGATATGTGGTATGAAGCTTCACTTAGTGAACCTCTACTAAGATTGTTCAAATTATAGCCCTGGGGCTAAATATACCCCAGCTCCGGGGTCTACCAAGATTTTTCAAATCACAGAGTTGGGGCCAAAAATTGCCCCACCCTGGGACATGCATGTACATATCTTAACTCAGGTGAGCGAATTGACCATCATGGTCCTCTTGTTACTGACAACACCCAGAGACAATCGACCCACAAGTACTCTCAGTGCTTTGATTACTCCTTATTGGGATTCTTTATAATGGCTAAATCCTTGTAACAGCACCATATTGGGGAACAAATACTGTCGTTATAATGAGGGTCCTCTTTATATGCAACATGTTCTTATAATGCTGTCATTTCATTACTCAAACACGCCTATACAAATACATTGCCACCATTATGGCCGAAAAAATGAAAATATTAGGGTGAAAAATTGTGATATTTTTCTTATATCTGCTCAAAATATAGATTTAGAAGCCTCCGTGGTCGAGTGGTTACGCTACTCGCCATGTAAACCAGGGGTCGCAGGTTCGATTCCGGGCTTCTCCAGACTTTCGGATGAGTCTTTAAATCGAGGTCCCGTCTCCGTATGACCTTAGCTGTTGGTGGGACGTAAAACTGAAACACTCACTCAAAATATAGATTGTGGGTACTCGTTAGAACGATGAGGCGGTTCTAACGAGTACCCACAATATATATTTTAGAGCAGAAATAAGAAAAATAAGTTATACCCCCAGAAACCCCAGTTTTACTATATTAAAGTGGGGTTCAGTCAACTCCGTGGCCTTGTGGATAAGAGCACTGACTCTTAGTCATTAGGTCTCTCACCGCCGTAGGTTTGAGCCTCGCTCGGGCCATGTGTGAGACGCCAAGTTCTGCAACGGAAGGTCGGTTGGTTTTTCTCCGGGTACTCAGGTTTTCGCCCACCTCTGATTAACGATCGGCTTGATATAAGTGAAATAATCTCGAAAGGGCCGTAAAACCAAACAAAAAAACAAGGGGGTCAAAATTATATAGGCGTGTTTTCGTGATGTTGATCCAAGGGCATTTTGTGATCACTTTACAACGTGAAAAAGCTAATTTAAAATGTATCCTATGTGTACTTGATTAAATAGGTAAACAATCCTTACATTTTCCAAGTTGCTCATGCAGCCAGTTAACGTTAAGAAAACACGCCTATACAAATACATTGTAAATTTACCACCTAAAAACGAAACTTTTAGACGAAAATTGTCATATTTGTCTTATTTCTGCTCAAAATATAGATTGTGGGTACACGTTAGAACCGCCACATCGAGGCGGTTCTAACGAATACCCACAATCTGTATTTTAGAGCAGAAATAAGAAAAATAAGGTTTATGCCTGTAAACAGGTAAACCCCAGTTTTGCTAAATAAAAGTGGGGTTCAAGGGGGTCATAATTATATAGGCTTGTTTTGGTGATGAAGGGCATTTTGTGATCACTTAAGAATGTTTTGTTTGTTTGATTTGAAGTTTAACATCCCCATCAACACTGTAAAGGTCATTTTGGAGACGTTGCTTCCAATTTTGTGGGACTTTTACCCAACATTGAGATGAAATGACATCTCAAGCCCTGTCGCCCAATGAAACCGATAGGATTTATTAGCATGGACGGTCCGCCTCGCACTGCGGTTCCTGGACAGGCTTAGATCCTCTAAGCGGTTTACCAGTACTAGTGTGCGGGCCGGATTCAGCTCTGCGTGGAAGCATCATGCAGCCCATATATTTCTTCAAGCCCCAGTGGGCGGGGGCCTGCTGTCATTTGGATCCAAGGGCATTTTGTGATCACTTTAGAACGTTGAAAAAGCTAATTTAAAATGTATACTACCGGTATGTGTACTTGATTAAATAGGTAAACAATCCTTACATTTTCCAAGTTGCCCATGCAGTCAGTAAACATTAAGAAAACACGCCTATACAAATACACTGTAAATTTACCACCTAAAAACGAAACTTTTAGACGACAGTTGTCATATTTGTCTTATTTCTGCTCAAAATATAGATTTTTGGTACACGTTAGAACCGCCTCGATGAGGCGGTTCTATTAACGATTATCCACAATCTGTATTTCAGAGCCTGTAAACCCCTGTTTTTCTAAACAAAAAGTGGTGTTTGAGGTGGTCAGAATTATAACGGCGTGTTTTCGTGATCAAGGGCATTTTGTGATCACTTTAGAATGTGAAAAGAAGCCATTTTAAAATGTATACAGTGTATACTAGATTACACCTGTGGACACAAATCCGTTCCAACTTGGATGAGCTTCATTTCAGTTTGATCTGATGTTTCATTCAATATTTCCTTACATCCTGTCAGTCAACTGCAAGACAGGAATAAATTCAAAACACAAAGTGTTTTACATTTCATTGTAGGCCCTGCACTGTCCAATCGGAATACATCTCAAATGTCAATCAGATCTAAAATGGAGAAAAAGGCTTGCCACAATAAAACCAATCAATGTATATTGCTTGATCCATGATGAATGACATTTTATTTGTCAAACTAACTTGATGCAGAGAGATTCATTGAAAGGTTCTTCATCAGAGTTTGAACGCTTTTGTGTCCACAGGTGTAAATAGGTAAATAATCCTTACAGTTTCCAAGTTCCCCATGCAGCCAGTAAAGAATGAAAGGCCAGCATGGAGACAATGATTCATAATGATAGTTCGTCTTCCAACTGAAACTGTGTATCAAACACAACTGTTATAACATGATTGAGGATGAAAATCTTAAAAGATCAAATACTCAAAAAGAAAGGTATCTTTATTTTTAAAAAGAAAATGTTTTGCCGGATAAAGAAGCTTTATTTAACGTCGCATACCAGAAACAAATAACATAAGCTCTGTAGAGGTTGAATTGTGACAAACAATGTATCCTTTAACAAATACTTACCTGCCTTAATTTATCTTTTTAGGACTACTCCCTGATAATGCGAGCGTCAGCCAAGTGGGCGCTTAGTACCAATTTTTCATGGCCCCCGCCCACCGGGGCTTGAAGAAATAGATGGGTTGCATGATGTTTCCATGCAGAGCTGAAACCGTAAAATAGAAGTGAGTGAGTGTTCAAGTTTTACGTTCCACCAACAGCTAAGGTCATACGGAGAAGGGACCTCAATTTAAAGACTCCTCCGAAAGTCTGGAGTAGCCCAGGATTGATCTTGGGACCCCTTCTTTACAAGGCGAGTAGCAAAATAGAAGTGAAGGCAATGCTCAGGAATCGATACAATTAACCCACAGCTCTCATCAGAGACACCAAAGGGAAAAAAACACTAAACAAACATGAAACAAATAGACCCTAATGGAAATATCAATAGCGGAAAGCCAAAAGGACAGTTACTTTCCCCAAAAATGGCCAATTGGCTATCCAAAACAAATAATATAAGCCATAAACACACTCAAAGACAAGCCAAAATAAAAATAAACCTAGTCCTCCGCCCATTGGGGCTTGAAGAAATAAATAGGCTGCATGATGCTTCCTCACTGAGCTGAATCCGACTGCACATGAGTACTGGTAAACCGCTTAGAGGATCTGAGCCTGCCCAGGGAAAGCAGTGCGAGTCGGACTGTCATGCTTATAAACCCTGTTGGTTTCATTGGGCGACATGGTTTGAGATGTCATTTCATCTCAGTGTCAGGTAAAAGTCCCAAAAAATGGAAGCAACAAAATGACCTTTATAGTGTTGATGGGGACGATGATGATAGTTACAGACCTGTCCAAAGTTGTATATACCTCCAACCCTGACCTCAAGGTCAAGGGCTTAGTCTTATGATGCTTTGAAACTTTTAGGGCTCGTATTTTCCAAACCATATGGATTGGCTTCATATTTTGAATGATGATAGATACAGGTCCCAAGTTTCATTCAGCCATACCACCGACCCTGCCCATGACCTCAAGGTCACAAACTTAGAAAATTTTGAATGTTAAAGTTTCTTAGAGCTCGTATTTTCCAAACTATTCAATTAGTTTGGTTCAAATTGGGTATGATAATAGTTTTTTGTCCAAAGGTTTAATCATCTATGGGTAGGACACGTTTGTAATAGAGCTATGCTGGCCAATGACAGTTGTTGTTGCAACATGGATTTGGATTTTCGGGGTGAGGCGGGCGCCTGGACGAGGACATCAGTGTCGTCTGGACACATTTCTAGTTATATCGAAGAACGATTTTACGAAATTGGGTGCTGGAGTCATTGCAATCATATATTTTTCTGAATTTATATACTAAGTGGCCATAAAATTCTTGTTCTGATAGACCTTGTTGCAAAAGAGATTTAAAGCCAACATTGAATTTTGAAATTAAATCTAAGATTTTGTAAAGGTGATCAGGCCTCAGATTCTATGACGGCTCCAACGTAAAGGCTTATTGAGATTTAGAGAGATCTAATTCTTGGTAATGTTGGTTGGTGCCTGATGCTCTGTCTCTGGCTGGGCCCATCGGAGTCTAACTGTTGGTTTTCTTTTGCTCCAGCATTTCAGTGGTTTCTTGCTGTCGAGTCCTCACCGTTGTCTCACCTCTGTGGTTCTTTGATTTTTTGTGTTCACGGAGATGTTGCACTGATGAGTTAGGAGGCCTTCATGCGGACTGAACAAATTGCACGACCCGCAGAAAAAGCAACCGACTGAAGTCGTTTTTTTCTAAGAGTGCCCTAAAATCACCGTGTCATTCTGTCAATCTGTCAGTCTGTCATTCTGTCAGTCTGTCATTCTGTCTGTCCGTCCGTAACCCGTTTGTGAAAATTGGTGATAGTGACTTAACCGCTTGGAATATTTAAACAATTTTTGGCATACTGATAGGTATCAATGAGATCTAACCAATGAACTTACGAAATATTACATTCCATTTAGTATAGCCTCGCCGAGGCGAAAAATGTGAAAATTTTCGAACATTTTTGAACTGCTTCTCCTCGGAAACCGTTGGGCCGATTGAAGTCAAATTTCATATGGAGCCTCTATGGGATGGGGGAAACCAAAATTTGCTCATGGGGTCAAGGTCTCATGACCAAAATGGCCGCCAAGCCATATATGGTTTGTCTGTCTGTCCGTCCATAACCTGTAAGTGAAAATTGGTGATAGTGACTTAACCGCTTGGAATATTTAAACAATTTTTGGCATACTGATAGATATCAATGAGATCTAACCAATGAACTTGCGAAATATTACATTCCATTTAGTATAGCCTCGACGAGGCGAAAAATGTGAAAAATTTCGAACTGCTTCTCCTCGGAAACCGTTGGGCCGATTGAAGTCAAATTTCATATGGAGCCTCTATGGGATAGGGAAACCAAAATTTGCTCATGGGGTCCAGGTCACTTGACCAAAATGGCCGCCAAGCCATATATGGTAAAAACCCTTCAAAAATAGTCTTCTCCAGAACCACTTGGCAGATTTCCACGAAACTTGATAAATAGCATCTGGGATGTAGGCCTACCATAAATTGCTAAAATGGTGACCCTGGGTTGACCTTGACCTTCTTTGGGTCCGTCCGTAACCCGTTTGTGAAAATTGGTGATAGTGACTTAACCGCTTGGAATATTTAAACAATTTTTGGCATACTGATAGATATCAATGAGATCTAACCAATGAACTTACGAAATATTACATTCCATTTAGTATAGCCTCGCCGAGGCGAAAAATGTGAAAATTTTCGAACATTTTTGAACTGCTTCTCCTCGGAAACCGTTGGGCCGATTGAAGTCAAATTTCATATGGAGCCTCTATGGGATGGGGGAAACCAAAATTTGCTCATGGGGTCAAGGTCACATGACCAAAATGGCCGCCAAGCCATATATGGTTTGTCTGTCTGTCCGTCCGTAACCCGTAAGTGAAAATTGGTGATAGTGACTTAACCACTTGGAATATTTAAACAATTTTTGGCATACTGATAGATATCAATGAGATCTAACCAATGAATTTGCGAAATATTACATTCCATTTAGTATAGCTTCGCCGAGGCGAAAAATGTGAAAATTTTTGAACTGCTTCTCCTCGGAAACCGTTGGGCCGATTGAAATCAAATTTCATATGGAGCCTCTATGGGATGGGGGAAACCAAAAATTGCTCATGGGGTCCAGGACACATGACCAAAATGGCTGCCAAGCCATATATGGTCTGTCTATCTGTCCGTCCGTAACCCGTTTGTGAAAATTGGTGATAGTGACTTAACCGCTTGGAATATTTAAACAATTTTTGGCATACTGATAGATATCAATGAGATCTAACCAATGAATTTGCGAAATATTACATTCCATTTAGTACAGCCTCGCCGAGGCGAAAAATGTGAAAATTTTCGAACTGCTTCTCCTCGGAAATCGTTGGGCCGATTGAAGTCAAATTTCATATGGAGCCTCTACGGGATGGGGGAAACCAAAATTTGCTCATGGGGTCCAGGTCACATGACCAAAATGGCCGCCAAGCAATATTTGGTAAAAACCCTTCAAAAATAGTCTTCTCCAGAACCACTGTGCAGATTTCCACGAAACTTGATAGATAGCATCTGGAACGTAGGCCCATCATAAATTGCTAAAATGGTGACCCTGGGTTGACCTTGACCTTCTTTGTGCCTAGGTCAAACTTTGACACATATGCTTTTGTGTTGGATCTTATCCTGCAAACGATTCAGAATACAGTACTAAAGTATAAGATATATTTTTATGTCCCCTTTATTGAGGGAACCGTTTTATGTCCAGGTCACATGACCAAAATGGCCGCCATACCCATATATGGTAACACTCATAAAGCTAAAAGCATCCGGCGGGTCGTGCACTTCAGCTGAAGCACTGGTTATTTGCCTAAATCGCGACGGAATTAAGGGCGAGGATTGTGGCCACGTAAAATAGATTTAAGCCCCCCAGTGGAAATCTTTCCACTGACCGTTCCAAGGCGGTTCTTCTGTGGCGGTTTATTTTTGTTGTTGTTTGTTACTTACTGTGTGTATCACTTGTGTCTTTTAATTTTGGATGGCCATATGGCCATTTTGTTGGAAAGTAACTGTCCTTATGGCCTTCCCTTGTTTAGGTTTCCATTATGGTCTGGTCGCTTAATGTTTGTGTTTCTTTCCCTTTGGTGTCTTTGATGGGTGGAGTAAGTTAATTGTATCGATTCCTGATCTTTGTTTTACTTCTACTTTGCATATCAGGGCTGTTTTGTTTGTGCCGTGTGGCGGCTGAAAAGGTCTCCCCTTACATACATTTAATGCTCTTATTTTTCCAATCCTCAGGGATTGCTTATGCAATTGCTTTTCACTGTTCCATCAATTGACATCCTTTAGATACCTGTTGAAGGTCATTATTAAACCGATGTTCGTTCCTCGTTGTATAACAACTGCTTGTTTGACATCCCTGGACTTTAAGTAGACTTAGATGTTTTGTGGGCTTTTGTTGTACCTTCCTTCTATTCGAAGGAATTATCTTCAGTAATTTTATATGCTGTTTTACATAATGACCGGTATGAAGATCGCTTTAGTTTTGACGGTATCAAAACCTTCTAAACCCACATGAGTATCACAAATACATTTAAAATATCAATATCACCCCTTAGGTTAATACACTCTGCTTCTTCTGTACGGATTCCCATTTCTATTAAGAACTTTAATACTATGTTGCCTTCGGTATTGGTTAGACCCTTAAATTTGTCTTCTGTAACTTCAGTTAATCTCAATGGAGCAGGCAATACCAATGTTTTTGGGAGTAGTCTTCGTATAAGACTATCTCCTCTCAAATCGCACATCCTTCGAAAATATACTAATCTGTGGAAAAGAAGTGGAATGTATCCTAGTATTTCTAAGTGCAATGCCAAGAGGTGCAGATGTTGTTCGCATTTAAGCACTGCGTCTACCGTTACTTCATCTGTAAACGGTAGACGCTTCTCTGTAGTTAACATGTCTGATTTGACATGACAGTCTACAGATTTAATTTATCTAATTACATGACGTGCTGCAAACTGTAATATGCAGTACGTCGGTCAAACTAACCGCATGCTTAAAACTAGATTGAACGAGCATTATCGTAGAATGAGTAAGCCTAAGAAAACTGACACTTTCTTGTACCGTCACTTTCGACGTACAGGTCATTCTGTAAATAACATTGTTATACTACCAGTGGAAAAACTTTATTACGATGCAAATTCTACATCTAGATTCAAAATAATCAAAAGACATGAGGCTGAACTGAAATGGATTAAATTTTTACAGACCCCTTTTCCACTGGGATTTAATGACAACATTTATCATGAGGGTAATATTTCCAGAATGCCGGACTTTGATATTTTTCTCGCTCCTGGAATGTCGAAAACGCAGAACTAGATCTCACGGCACCAGGAAAAATGGTAACTTTAAACGTAAATCACGTGCGTTTAAACGAAACAATACTAGATTGAAGTGACTGTCAGTTATATTATTAAATCATGGACGCCAGTCTATGCTTTCATTTTTAAGTTCATTACCCGTTTCGGTTTTACGTCTTCTGGACACCGAGGCGAATAAATTCTACGATAGTTCTCATCAGTTATATGATGCGGCTCTCTTAACTAGAGGCTATACTCAGCATACTCTCCGTCCTTACATTGATTCTGAAATTAATCATAAACGCCATTTCTTCAAAATATCCTTCATTAATATAAAGGGTATGGATTTTATAGATTTGCCCAGTATCTTCCGTGAGAGATCGTTGCTTTCTTCCATTCCTGCTTATTTTCAAAATACTGAAACACCTATACTTGATATTGATACTAATACTCCTGATCATGTGATTGTAAAAACTCAGTGTATTGCTATCCTGCTGCTGGTCATGTAATTACTGGCAAATCGAAAATTATTCCTGATTCTAGGATAAGGAATATAATTTCTAAAGTTACCGAAATATCGTTTTCCTTCTAAAATTGATTTCAGTAAATGTAGAGATGAAATCGGTGCTTCCTTGAATGAATTCGGTAATCGATGGTGTAAGCGAGAGTATGTTGAGCATAAAGCCCTTAAGGACTGGAAACTTAGCATTTTAAAACGAGTGAATAAACGCATTTTTTTCTATACTCAAAATACTAACTTATTACCTCCTAAGCCCAAGACGTCTTTACGTCATCTTAAACTAGGTATTCAAGAATTTCATAAGAAGTTTGTTTTGGCCCCTGCAGACAGGGCCGCTAACAACGTCGTCGTTGTGTGACGGCTCCACTATGTTAACACGCTTAAGCAGGGGCTTGGTGGTACTAAGGCCTATTAACTTCAGCCTTTAGCTGAAGAGAGAGCTATAGTAGATAAACCTGTTTGTCATTCAGCCAACAAGTTTGCTGTGTGTGTTACCGAAGGCAAAGACAAACTTCCTACGCTATACTGGTTACCAAAACTTCATAAAAGACCTTACAAAGCACGGTTTATTGCAAATTCTAGCTCTTGGACTACCACTGAACTTTCTAAATTATTAACTTCCTGTCTTACTGCTATTGAAACGCATGTGATTAAATATTGTGATAAAGTCTTTGAAAGATCAGGAAGAAATCTGTTTTGGTCTATAAAAAATTCGAATGAGGTTTTAAATAAATTGAAATCCAGACATTTTCGTGCTTCAAGTCTGTCTACTTACGATTTTTCCACTCTTTACACTACACTTCCTCATAATCTTATAAAAGAAAAGCTTAATGATTTAATTGAATGGGCTTTTCACAGAGAAGATTCTCTCTATCTTGCATGTAATGTCAGAAATGCATTTATCACTTCTAAAGAGCACAAGAATTATACACTTTGGTCATGTCAGAAAGTGTGTGATGCCCTCACCTTTCTACTTGACAATATTTATATGAGATTCGGTACTAAGTTATTTAGACAAATTGTGGGTATTCCGATGGGTACGAATTGCGCACCTCTTGTGGCTGACCTGTTCTTGTATTGTTATGAAAGAGACTTCATGTTGTCGCTTTCCATTGATAACCAATCTGAAATTATTGAAGCTTTTAGCTCCACTTCTAGATATTTAGATGATTTATTAAATATTGATAACACCTATTTCGATGGTTTGATCAGTCAGATTTACCCGCCAGAACTTCAATTAAATAAAGCAAATTCTTCTGATACCGAGGCCTCGTTTTTGGATTTACATCTATCTATTCTAGATGGGTTTGTTTCATGCAAAATTTATGATAAACGCGATGACTTTGATTTTGAGATTGTAAATTTTCCTTTTTTGGATGATGTTCCTCGTGCGCCATCCTATGGCGTTTATATTTCGCAATTAATTCGATTTGCTAGAGTGTGTAGTCATGTTACTGACTTCAACACTCGTGGTGGATTGTTGACGGCTGGACTCCTTAATCAGGGTTATCGGTACCATAAACTACGCAAAGCATTTTCAAAATTTTATAGACGCCATTCTGATTTAATTTCAAAATTCAATATTGGACTTAAATCTCTTCTGCGGCAGGGTCTGTCGGAGCCCTAATTTTATGGTGACTTAGTATATAAGTTCAGAGGAGTGTATGGCCGCGGTGGCTTCGGCACCCAATTTCGTAAAATCATTCTTCGATATAAAAAGATTGGGTACAACATGGATGTTATAGACAGACTGCATGCATGGTAGTCAACCCAATCACGGTTGGCAACTTTGCTTCCCTCTTTAATTGCACGCCGGTGGGTCAGGCCTCAGATTCTATGACGGCTCCAACGTAAAGGCTTATTGAAAATTAGAGAGATCTAATTCTTGGTAATGTTGGTTGGTGCCTGATGCTCTGTCTCTGATCGGGCCCATCGGAGTCTAACTGTTGGTTTTCTTTTGCTCCAGCATTTCAGTGGTTTTTTGCTGTCGAGTCCTCACCGTTGTCTCACCTCTGTGGTTCTTTGATTTTTTTTTGTGCTCACGGAGATGTTGCACTGAAGTGTTAGGAGGCCTTCATGCGGACTGAACAAATTATTTGTCTAAATCGCGACGGAAGTAAGGGCGAGGATTGTGGCCACGTAAAATCGATTTAAGCCCCCCCCCCCCCCCCCCAGTGGAAATCTTTCCACTGACCGTTCCAAGGCGGTTCTTCTGTGGCGATTTATTTATGTTGTTGTTTGTTACTTACTGTGTGTATCACTTGTGTCTTTTAATTTTGGATGGCCATATGGCCATTTTGTGGGAAAGTAACTGTCCTTATGGCCTTCCTATGTTTAGGTTTCTGGTCGCTTAATGTTTGTATTTCTTTCCCTTTGGTGTCTTTGATGGGTGGAGTAAGTTAATTGTATCGATTCCTGATCTTTGTTTTACTTCTACTTTTAATAGTCCATAGTGCATACCATAGTGCAGTTTATATTTTACTTTTGGTCCTTTTAGATCAGCGTGAATATTCTGAGAAATCAGAAATAAATTATTGGTTTAGACTCATATTCTAGACAGGTTTTTTCATTATTTGGACCCCATTTTGATTTATATCAGTCTTTGTATCGACTGCCTATTCGAAATTCGCAAAATTGCAGTATGTTTCCTCTGGCTTTCTTTGCCGATTCATTACAGGGTCACTGATGAGGCTTTATTAGCCGAAACTACGTAGTATGACCCATCTTCTATCTTATGAATGTTTTCATTGCTCTTAAAGGAACTCATTTTTGATTTTTATTTGCCTTCACTGCAGCTGGTGTTGTGCCGTGTGGCGGCCGTAAAACGTCTCCCCGTACATCTACCATAGTGCAGTTTATATTTTACTTTTGGTCCTTTTAGATCAGCGTGAATATTCTGAGAAATCAGAAATAAATAATTGGTTTAGACTAATATTCTAGACAGGTTTTTAATTATTTGGACCCCATTTTGATTTATATCAGTCTTTGTATCGACTGCCTATTCGAAATTCGCAAAATTGCAGTATGATTCAGACCAATCTGAAATTATTGAAGCTTTAAGCTCCACTTCTAGATATTTAGATGATTTATTAAATATTGATAATACCTATTTCGATGGTTTGATCAGTCAGATTTACCCCCCAGAACTTCAGTTAAATATAGCAAATTCTTCTGATACCGAGGCCCCGTTTTTGGATTTACATCTATCTATTCTAGATGGGTTTGTTTCGTGCAAAATTTATGATAAACGCGATGACTTTGATTTTGAGATTGTAAATTTTCCTTTTTTGGATGGTGATGTTCCTCGTGCGCCATCCTATGGCGTTTATATTTCGCAATCAATTCAATTTGCTAGTGTGTGTAGTCATGAAACCGACTTCAACACTCATAATAAATTATTAACGGCTAAACTCCTTAATCAGGGTTATCGGTACCATAAACTACGGAAAGCCTTTTCAAAATTTTATAGACGCCCATTCTGATTTAATTTCAAAATTCAATATTGGACTTAAATCTCTTCTGCAACAAGGTCTATCGGAACCCGAATTTTATGGTGACTTAGTATATAAATTCAGAAAAATATTTAACCGCAATGACTTCAGCACCCAATTTCGTAAAATCATTCTTCGATATAAAAAGATTGGGTACAACATGGATGTTATACGACAGACTGCATGCATGGTAGTTAACCCAATTACGGTTGGGAACTTTGCTTCCCTCTTTAATTGCACGCCGGTGGGTCAGGCCTCAGTTTCTATGACGGCTCCAACGAATTAGAGAGATCTAATTCAAGGTAATGTTGGTTGGTGCCTGATGGACTGTCTCTGGTCGGGCCCATCGGAGTTTAACTGTAGGTTTTCTTTTGCTCCAGCATTTCAGTGGTTTCTTGCTGTCGAGTCCTCACCGTTGTCTCACCTCTGTGGTTCTTTGATTATTTGTGTTCACGGAGATGTTGCTTTGATGAGTAAGGAGGCCTTCGTGCGGACTGAACAAATTATTTGTCTAAATCGCGACGGTAGCGCGAGGATTGTGGCCACGTAAAATCGATTTAAGCCCCCCAGTGGAAATCTTTCCACTGACCGTTCCAAGGGGGTTCTTCTGTGGTGATTTATTTATGTTGTTGTTTGTTACTTACTATGTGTATCACTTGTGTCTTTTTATTTTGGATGACCATATGGCCATTTTGTGGGAAAGTAACTGTCCTTATGGCCTTCCTTTCTTTAGGTTTCCACTACGGTCTAGTCGCTTAATGTTTGTGTTTCTTTCCCTTTGGTGTCTTTGATGGGTGGAGTAAGTTAATTGTATTGATTCCTGATCTTTGTTTTACTTCTACTTTTCATGTTGTCGCTTTCCATTGATAACCAATCTGAAATTATTGAAGCTTTTAGCTCCACTTCTAGATATTTAGATGATTTATTAAATATTGATAATACCTATTTCGATGGTTTGATCAGTCAGATTTACCCCCCCCCCCCCCCAGAACTTCAGTTAAATAAAGCAAATTCTTCTGATACCGAGGCCCCGTTTTTGGATTTACATTTATCTATTGTAGATGGGTTTGTTTCGTGCAAAATTTATGATAAACGCGATGACTTTGATTTTGAGATTGTAAATTTTCCTTTTTTGGATGGTGATGTTCCTCGTGCGCCATCCTATGGCGTTTATATTTCGCAATCAATTCGATTTGCTAGAGTGTGTAGTCATGTAATTGACTTCAATACCCATAATAAATTATTAACGGCTAAACTTCTTAATCAGGGTTATCGGTACCATAAACAACGCAAAGCCTTTTCAAAATTTTATAGACGCCATTCTGATTTAATTTCAAAATTCAATATTGGACTTAAATCTCTTCTGCAACAAGGTCTATCGGAACCCGAATCGTATGGTGACTTAGTAAATAAATTCAGAAAAATATATAGCCGCAATGACTTCAGCGCCCAATTTCGTAAAATCATTCTTCGATATAAAAAGATTGGATACAACATGGATATTATACGACAGACTGCATGCATGGTAGTTAACCCAATCACGGTTGGCAACTTTGCTTCCCCCTTTAATTGCACGCCGGTGGGTCAGGCCTCAGATTCTATGACGGTTCCAACGTAAAGGCTTATTGAGAATTAGAGAGATCTAATTCAAGGTAATGTTGGTTGGTGCCTGATGGACTGTTTCTGGTCGGGCCCATCGGAGTCTAACTGTTGGTTTTCTTTTGCTCCAGCATTTCAGTGGTTTCTTGCTGTCGAGTCCTCACCGTTGTCTCACCTCTGTGGTTCTTTGATTATTTGTGTTCAGGGAGATGTTGCACTGATGAGTTAGGAGGCGTTCATGCGGACTGAACAAAAATATTTGTCTAAATCGCGACGGAAGTAAGGGCGAGGATTGTGGCCACGTAAAATCGATTTAAGCCCCCCCCCCCCCCACCCAGTGGAAATCTTTCCATTGACCGTTCCAAGGCGGTTCTTCTGTGGGGGTTTATTTATGGTGTCGTTTGTTACTTACTGTGTGTATCACTTGTGTCTTTTTATTTTGGATGGCCATATGGCCATTTTGTGGGAAAGTAACTGTCCTTATGGCCTTCCTTGTTTAGGTTTCCATTATGGTCTGGTCGCTTAATGTATGTTTTTCGTTCCCTTTGGTGTCTTTGATGGGTGGAGTAAGTTAATTGTATCGATTCCTGATCTTTGTTTTACTTCTAATTTTCAATATAATTTCACACAAATGTTCCTTATGACAATATCTAGTGCAAGTTCGACTTTCAAGGTTTTGTCACCAAGGTCATGGTCCTTGTATCTATTTCTAGAAAATCTTTGTCATTGCTCTAGCACCTACATTTCTCTACTGATTTTAATTTAACTTCACACGTGTTGCTTATGATAATATCTAGCAGAAATGATTTTTTTGATAATATCTCGAGATGCTTTGACTTAGAAAAATTTTAATCGCTCTAGCGCCTACATCTATTGATAGATTTTTAATATAACTCACACAAATGTTGCTTATTGTAATATCTCGAGCGAGTTCGACTTTCAAGGTCATGGCCTCATGATCAAGGTCACTGTGGCTATTTTTAGAAAATCTTTGTCATCGCTCTACCGCCTACATTTATTGACGGATTTTAATATAACTTAATACAAAAGATGCTTATGATAATATCTCGAGCAAGATCGACTTTCAAGGTCATGGCCTGAATTCAAGGTCACTATGGTTATTGTTAGAGAAACATTGTCATCACTCCAGAACCTATAGTTATTGATGGATTTTAAACAAACCTTACACAAATGTTGCAAATGATAATATCTCGAGCAAGTTGGACTTTTGCCAGTTCAGTGTTTTCCACACACAAAGTTGTCTTGTGCGAGGGGATTTGTATCGCATGCGATGCCTTGTTATATCTCGTTAATATCATGAGCTATTCCGGAATTCTGATTTGTCGAGAGCATACCACGCACAGGATAATTATGTCTCCCCCGAAAAAATTTTTTTCGGAGAGACATATTGTTTTTCCCCCGGCGTCTGTCTGTCTGTCTGTCCGTCTGTCACACATTCGTGTCCGCTCTATAACTTGAAAACCGTTCGAGCTATCGTCACAAAACTTCATATAAATATTAATCAGCATTAGACGGCGTGCAGTGCACAAGAACTTTAACTCTCGCATTTATACTTTTTGAATTATCTCCCTTGGAAGTTTGTCGGTATGTATATATGTATGGGCAAATCGTGTCCAGTCAATAACTTTCTTATTTTCAGATGGATTTTAAAATTACTTGGCAGAAATATTAACAACCATAAGACGATGTGTGGTGCGCATGAGGCAGGTCGGTACCTCAAAGGTCAAGGTCATACTTAGAGGTCAAAGGTCTAAAAAGGGGCCTTTTTTCGTATTTGGTCAATAACTTTCTTATTTTGAGATGGATTTTAAAATTACTTGGCAGAAATATTATTAACCATTAGACAATGTGTGGTGCGCATGAGGCAGGTAAGTACCTCAAAGGTCAAGGTCATACTTAGAGGTCAAAGGTAAAAAAGGGGCCTTTTTTCGTGTTTGGTCAATAACTTTCTTATTTTGAGATGGATATGAAATCACTTGGCAGAAATGTTAACCAATATAAGACAATGTGTTGCGTGCATGACCCAGGTTGGTACCTCAAAGGTCAAGGTCATACTTAGAGGCCAAAGGTAAAAAAGGGGCCTTTTCTTCGGTTTTGTCAATAACTTGCTTATTTTTAGATAGAATTTGAAGTTACTAGGCAAAAATGTTAACTATCATGAGACGATTTGTTGCATGCATGATTCAGTCTGGTACCTCAAATGTCAAGGTCATACATAAAGGTCAAAGGTAAAAAAGGGGCCTTTTTCGTGTTTGGTCAATAACTTTCTTATTTTTAGATGGATTTTGAAATTGCTTGGCAGAAATGTAAACCACCATGAGATGATTTGTTGCACGCATGACCCAGTTTGGTACATGAAAGGTCAAGGTCATACATAGAGGTTAAAGGTAAAAAGGGGCCTTTTTGTGTTCTGTCAATATCTTTCTTATTATACCCCCGGCATACGAAGTATGTCAGGGGGTATATAGTTTTCGTCTTTCCGTCCGTTCGTCCGTTCGTTGGTTCGTTCGTATGTTCGTTTGTTCGTTCGTTCGTTGGTTCGTTCGTTAGTTCGTTCGTACGTTCGTTCGTCAACCTTTACGTCAAAGTTTTGCGTTAAACCTTTTTGATTGCTCATATCTCTGTAACCACAGGTTGGATTCTCTTCATATTTGGTACAGGATATCTCTATAGCATTACCTTTCATATGGAATATCTAAGCCCCTGGGTGGGTTGTCTGTCTGTCCGTCTGTCTGTTCATCTACTTTTACGTCAAAGTTTTGTGTTAAACCTTTTTCATTGCTGATATCTCTGTAACCACACGTTAGATTCTCTTCATATTTGGTATAGGATATCTCTATAGCATTACCTTTCATATGGAATATCTAAGCCCCTGGGTCGGCTGTCTGTCTGTCTGTCTTCATCTAATTTTACGTCAAAGTTTTGTGTTAAACCTTTTTCGTTGCTGATATCTCTGTAACCACATGTTAGATTCTCTTCATATTTGGTATAGGATATCTCTATAGCATTACCTTTCATATGGAATATCTAAGCCCCTGGGTCAAGCCCCTGGGTGGGCTGTCTGTCTGTCTGTTCATCTAATTTTACGTCAAAGTTTTGTGTTAAACCTTTTTCATGGCTGATATCTCTGTAACCACATGTTAGATTCTCTTCATGTTTGGTAAAGGATATCTCTATAGCATTACCTTTCATATGGAATATCTAAGCCTCTGGGTCAAGCCCCTGGGTGGGCTGTCTGTCTGTCTGTTCATCTACTTTTACGTCAAAGTTTTGTGTTAAACCTTTTTCATGGCTGATATCTCTGTAACCACATGTTAGATTCTCTTCATATTTGGTATAGGATATCTCTATAGCATTACCTTTCATATGGAATATCTAAGCCCCTGGGTCAAGCCCCTGGGTGGGCTGTCTGTCTGTCTGTTCATCTAATTTTACGTCAAAGTTTTGTGTTAAACCTTTTTCATTGCTGATATCTCTGTAACCACATGTTAGATTCTCTTCATGTTTGGTAAAGGATATCTCTATAGCATTACCTTTCATATGGAATATCTAAGCCTCTGGGTCAAGCCCCTGGGTGGGCTGTCTGTCTGTCTGTTCATCTACTTTTACGTCAAAGTTTTGTGTTAAACCTTTTTCATGGCTGATATCTCTGTAACCACATCTTAGATTCTCTTCATGTTTGATAAATGATTTCATGATGCATGTCCATTCCCCCACCCTTGGTGACCTTGACCTCAAGGTCATGGTGACCTTGACCTCAAGGTCACGGACTTAGAAATTTTACATTTGGTTAAAGTTTTATGTCAAAATTTATAGATGCCTGTGTGTTCTATTTGATGCCCTCACTCCCTTGGTCCATTTAGAAATTTTATGTTTGGTTTAGCTTTTACAAGCACATTTATAGATTCTTATAGCTTCTTGACTTCATTCATATTACATACAAGCTTGAAAGATATATCAGAGGGTGATGCTGGCCGGGGGTATACGTGACCCACTGGTCACTTTCTCTAGTTTTTAGATGGATTTTGAAATTACTTGGCAGAAATGTTAACCACCATGAGACGATGTCTTGCATGCATAACCCAAGTTGGTACCTCAAATGTCAAGGTCGTACTAAGAGGTCAAAAGACAAAAAGGGTCCTTTTTATGCCCCCAACTTTGAAAAAGTTGGAGGGGCATATTGCTTCTGGTTCGTTCGTCCGTTCGTCTGTTCGTCCGTTCGTCCGTCCGTTACGCTTTTGATGCATAGCATAACTAAAGAACCGTGTATGCTAGGGTTTTGAAATTTCATATATGGATTCCTCATGGAAAATTAGCTGACGCGTATTTTTTTTCTCGTCCGGATTATGCCCCCTTCAAGAGTTATTGCCCTTTGAAATTTTTTAATAAAATCTTGTCAGCAAGATATCTCAAAAACTATTGGAGCTAGAGCCTTGAAAGTTGGTGATTATATTGGTGGTGATGAGTAGATGAACTGATTAACTTTTGACAAAATTCCGAAAAATACTTTGTGAGTTATGGCCCTTTGTCATTTTGGTAATTTGTGCCCATTGTAATGTATGCTAAAAGTGATGCATACCATAACTTTAGAACCGTGTATTCTAGGGTTTTGAAATTTCATGCATGGATTCCTTATGGAAAATTAGCTGACGCGTATTTTTTTTCTTGTCCGGATTATGCCCCTTTTAAGAGTTATTGCCCTTTGAAATTTTTTTAATAAAATTTTGTCAGCAAGATATCTCAAAAACTATTGGAACTAGAGCCTTGAAAGTTGTAGAATATATTGGTGGTGATGAGTAGATGAACTGATTAACTTTTGACGAAATTCCGAAAAATACTTTGTGAGTTATGGCCCTTTGTCATTTTGGTAATTTGTGCCCATTGTAATGTATGCTAAAAGTGATGCATAGCATATCTTTAGAACCGTGTATGCTAGGGTTTTGAAATTTCATATATGGATTCCTCATGGAAAATTAGCTGACGCATATTTTTTTTCTCGTCCGGATTATGCCCCTTTTAAGAGTTATTGCCCTTTGAATTTTTTTTAATAAAATCTTGTCAGCAAGATATCTCAAAAACTATTGGAGCTAGAGCCTTGAAAGTTGGTGAATAGATTGGTGGTGATGAGTAGATGAACAGATTAACTTTTGACAAAATTCGAAAAAATACTTTGTGAGTTATGGCCCTTTGTCATTTTGGTAATTTGTGAAAAACTTTGTCATCGTTCTAGCGCCTACATTTCTCCACCAATTTCAATATAATTTCACACATATGTTCCTTATGACAATATCTTGAGCGAGGTCGACTTTCAAGGTCATGACCTCAAGGTCAAGGTCACTGTGGCTATTTTTAGAAAAACTTTGTCATCGCTCTAGCGCCTACATTTCTTCACCAATTTCAATATAACTTCACACAAATGTTCCTTATAAAAAAATCTCGAGCGAGTTCGACTTCAAGGTCATGACCTCAAGGTCAAGGTCACTGTGGCTATTTTACGAAAATCTTTGTCATCGCTCTAGCGCCTACATTTCTTCACCAATTTCAATATAACTTCACACAAATGTTTCTTATCGAGTTCGACTTTCAAGGTCATGACCTCAAGGTCAAGGTCACTGTGGCTATTTTAAGAAAAACTTTGTCATCACTCTAGTGCCTACATTTCTTCACTGATTTCAATATAACTTCACACAAATGTGCCTTATGACAATATCTTGAGCGAGGTCGACTTTCAAGGTCATGACCTCAAGGTCAAGGTCACTGTGGCTATTTTTAGAAAAACTTTGTCATTGCTCTAGCGCCTACATTTCTTCACTGATTTCAATATAACTTCACACAAATGTTCCTTATGACAATATCTCGAGTGTGTTTGACTTTCAGGGTCATTACCTCAAGGTCAAGGTCACTGTTGCTATTTTTAGAAAAAATTTGTCATCGCTCTAGCGCCTACATTTCTTCACTGATTTCAATATAACTTCACACAAATGTTCCTTATGACATTATCTCGAGTGTGTTCGACTTTCAGGGTCATTACCTCAAGGTCAAGGTCACTGTTGCTATTTTTAGAAAAAAATTGTCATCGCTCTAGCGCCTACATTTCTTCACTGATTTCAATATAACTTCACACAAATGTTCCTTATGACAATATCTCTAGCGAGTTCCACTTTCAAGGTCAAGGTCACTGTGGCTATTTTTAGAAAAAATTTGTCAATGCTCTAGCGCTTACATTTCTTCACCGATTTCAATATGACTTCACACAAATGTTCCTTATGACAATATCTCAAGCCATTTCAACTTTCAAGATCAAGGTCACAATGGCTATTTTTAGAAAAACTTTGTCATCGCTCCAGCGCCTACATTTCTTCACCGATTTTAATATAACTTCACACAAATGATCCTTATGACAATACCTCGAAAGAGTTCGACTTTCAAGGTCAAGGTCACTGTGGCTATTTTTAGAAAAAGTTTTTCATTGCTCTAGCGCTCACATTTTTTCACCAATTTCAAAATCGATTCACACAAATGTTCCTTATGACAATATCTGTAGCGAGTTCCACTTTCAAGGTCAAGGTCACTGTGGCTATTTTTAGAAAAACTTTGTCAATGCTCAATATAACTTCACACAAATGTTCCTTATGACATTATCTCGAGTGTGTTCGACTTTCAGGGTCATTACCTCAAGGTCAAGGTCACTGTTGCTATTTTTAGAAAAAATTTGTCATCGCTCTAGCGCCTACATTTCTTCACCAATTTCAATATAACTTCACACAAATGTTCCTTAAGACAATATCTCGTGCGATTTCGACTTTCAAGGTCAAGGTCACTGTGGCTATTTTTAGAAAAACTTTGTCATCGCCCTAGCCACTCCATTTCTTCACTGATTTCAATATAACTACACACAAATGTTCCTTATGACAATACCTCGAGTGAGTTTGACTTTCAAGGTCAAGGTCACTGTGACTATTTTTAGAAAAACTTTGACATGGCTCTAGCGCTTACATTTCTTCACCGATTTCAGTATAACTTCACACAAATGTTCCTTATGACAATATCTCGAACTATTTCGACTTTCAAGGTCAAGGTCACTGTGGCTATTTTTAGAACTTCTTTGTCATCGCTTTAGTGCTGACATTTATTGATGGATGTTAATAGAACTTCACACAAATGTTTCTTATGGTAATATCTCGAGTTGCTTTGACTTTCAAGGTCATGACCTCAAGGTCAAGGTCACTATGGCTATTTTTAGAAAAACTTTGTCATTGCTCTACCGTCTATGATTTTAATCTAACTTCACACAAAAGATGCTTATGATAATATCTTGAGCAAGATCTACTTGGCGGCCATGGCCTCTAGTCAAGGTCCCTATGACTATTTTTAGAGAAATATTGTCATCACTCTAGAACCTACATTTATGGATGGATTTTTAAACAAACTTTACACAAATGTTGCATATGATAATATCTCAAGCAAGTTGGACTTTTGCCATTTCAGTGTTTTTCACACACGAAGTTGTCTTGTGCGAGGGGATTTGTATCGCATGCGATGCCTTGTTTTTTTTTAATAAAATCTTGTCAGCAAGTCCATATCTTGAGAATTATTAGAGCTTCATTAATCATTCTTGGTACAAACTTGCATCCAGGGATTGCAACTTCAACGCAAGCATCCATATCTGACCTTGACCTATATTTCATGGTTCACTGACTTCGTGAATTATTGCGACCACCCTGACTTTCACCATTTCTCGAAAACTATTAAAGCTTTTTAAATTATAATTGGTACAAACTTGCATCTAGGAATTGCAACTGCAACGCAAGCATCCATATTTGACTTTTACCCATATTTCATGGTTCACTGACTTTGTGAATTATTGCGACCACCCTGACTTTCTATCTAATGTAAGAGTCCATTTCTCAAGATCTATTAGAGCTTCATTAATTGTATTTGGTACAAGCTTGCATTTAGGAATTGAAACTTCAATGCAAGTATCCATTTCTGACCTTGACCTACATTTTATGGTTCACTGACTTTGTAAAATAGTGTGACAACCCTAACTTTCACCCTGATTTAAGAGTCTGTTTTTAAGAGTTTCATTGATGATACTTGGTACATGCTTGCAACTAGGAGTGAAATTTTTATGCAGGCATCCATGTTTGACCTTGACCTAGATTTCATGGTTTGGTGACTTTGCGCCCCCACAGGCGGGACATAGCCTTAGGGGGAATTCTTGTTGTATGTTTTTGAGTCTTTAACAATATTTGTTGAATATTTTGCCATCTAAGGACAAGCTAAGGTTGGGGGCATTGTGTTTTACAAACACCATTTCTAGTTTAGTGTTCAGTCAATAACTTTCTTATTCCTGGATAGATTGTGAAATTACTTGGCAGAAATGGTAACCATCCTGAGACGATGTGGTGCACACTAGACCCAGGTCGGTACCTGCAAGATCAAGGTCATACTAAGAGGTCAGAGGTAAAAAAAAGTTTTGTTTTTTGTGTGTCCAGTCAATACCTTTTTTTATTTCTGGATGGACTTTATAAAGTAACCATGCAGAAATGTTCACCGTCATTAGACCATGAGTCATGTGCAAGACCAAGGTCCATACCTCCAATGTCAAGGTCATACGTAGAGGTCAAAGGTATAAAAAGGGACAGTCAGTAACTTCCTTATTCTTTGATGGATTATGAAATTACTTGGCAGAAATGTTAACCATCATGAGACAATGTGTTGTACCTCAAAGGTCAAGGCCATACTTAGAGGTCAAAGGTAAAAAGGGCTTTTTTGTGTACGGCCAATAACTGTTTTATTTCTCTATGAACATTTTTAAAGTTACTTTGCAGAAATGTTCATCTTCATTAGATGATGCGTTGCACACAAGACCCAGCTCAATACCTCCAATGTCAAGGTCATACTTAGAGGTTAAAAACGGGGGAGACATCTGTGTTTTTGTAGAAAAACAAATTCTAGTAAATTTTCATATTCCCCTGCAATATTCTCCTCTGATGTCACTGCTTAATGGTACAAGTGCACAATTGTAGGCCTATATAAATCGTTCTAGTCTTATGTTTGTGCTACATTTTGTAAACAGCTTGCTATTTTCATATTTTGAAGCATTCACTGAAATCTCTAGAAGCCAAAATTCGGTATAATAAACCATATTTTTTGCCATTGTGTGAGGGGAATATGACGATTTGTTCGCCCTCGACAGGTAATATTGCCGTCAGGCGAAGCCTGAGGACAATATTTCCTGCTCGGGCAATATTACCTGTCGAGGGCGAACAAATTATTTGTTCGCCCTCGACAGGTAATATTGCCCTCAGGCGAAGCCTGAGGACAATATTTCCTGCTCGCGCAATATTACCTATCGAGGGCAAACAAATCGTCATTAATTCCCTCACACAAAAGCAATCAATGAATAATGTTTTAGCACGTTTACCTAAATGGAGTGTAGAAGCCTGCGTGGTGTGGTGGTTAAGGTACTCGCCTTGTAACCCAGGGGTCGCGGGTGCGATTCAAGGCCTCTCCAGACTTTCGTATGAGTCTTTAAATCGAGATCCAGTCTCCGTATGACCTTAATTGTTGGTGGGACGTAAAACACAAGCACACACACACATGCACACCTAACTGGAATGAAGAGCATAACATATATTTCGTGGAAGATACTATTTTCAATACCCCATTTTCCCCCAAATACAATACGATAAAACATGGCGTATTTCCTGTATTTATAGGACACGATTTGTTTTCTGATGAAAATATTTGATATTTGTCTTATTTCTGGTCCAAACATATATTGTAGATACTCATTGAGGCGGTTCTAACGAGTATTCTAACACATCGCGCCTATATAGGCAATGCAAAATAACTGTGTTTTATTCTGCAACAAATCACAGCTCGGAAGAGCGTGACGTGTGACGTCATTTAAAACTGCAAATTTATGACGTCACTAGTCGATTTACTTGACGTTAGACGGTGTAACGTCATTTTCTCGCATCGAAAACGTAATGCATGTGTTTCAGTCGATAATTTTAGCGGGAGTTCTTCTAACAATGGCGAAAAGTTTTGAGATTTTGAAGGAAACAACAACATTATTGCCTATTTTCAACGTGTTAGAATCGAAATAGATCAGCTCTAGTCTGTGATTTGTTGGGTAATAAATCACAGTTTGTCGGTCAGTTGTAAGTAGACAAATCACGCGCGCTACGCGCTCGTGATTTGTCTACTTTACAACTGACCTCCAAACTGTGATTTATTACACAACAAATCACAGTTAGAGCTGATCTATTTCTTAATCCACAATCGATCGTTTGAGCAAAAATAAGTTCAATATTGATTACCTCCGTAAACCCCACTTTTCTTTATATAAAGTTGGGTTTAGAGGGGTGTTCATTACACGGACTTGTCAACCTTAGGTTTGATGCAATGGTCACTCCATTCCCTTGCAATGCAGCGGAAATTTGGGTTGAAACTTAACCCTTGACCTGCTGAATATTTATATATGCCACACTCTCCACTGATTATCAGCCAAATCAGATTACTTGACGCAAATTATTGCCACAAATTCATGAGCGGAACGACAATGAAGATCCTGATCAGATGGCTTCTTCATCTTTACTGGAAAGATCAAACATATTCGGGCTCAGCAGGACAATGGTTAAATAGAAACAGTTTATGCAAACTTTTGCAAATTATTCTCGGTTTATCCAGAAACTCGAACAATTGTATGGTTCTGTGACATGACCGGTAATTGCTACAAGAATTTCTTTTCTGTTGGTTAAATTTATTGTCGCAGACATTGCTTGTTTGTAACATTATACACAGCCATTATCATGATTATGTTATCTTTCTATCAAATGTGATAAAGATCTTAAAACTAATTCGTCACGATAAATGCCGGTATTGTATTGAAATATTGTCAGGCATTTTTATAAGATGAACAGCATTTTACTCTAACAAACAATAATAATTAACCCGTATATGACGGATGGACTCTTCCAACTTGTACCTTCGGACAGGTCCATTATTAAGTTAAAGGGATGTCAGGTTAATTCATTTATTGTAAGTTATATGAAACTACTGTACTTAAACCAAACTGTGCAGACCCTGTCCTGCGACGGCTGATCGGGGTCTTCGATGTTTGCGAGTGTCTCTTTTATGGGTTGCTAGGCTTATATTGGTTAAAAATGAGCAGGGGCACAGCATTTCCTACAATACACATGTGCTCCTAGCGAAGAATCAGATCAGTCTGCGCATCCACATAGTCTGACCAGAGACTTGTCTTGCTGCATGAAGGAGCATTGGACCCTTATCTATCCTTAGAGCATACAACGAAGACTCTGATCAGACTGCGCGGATGCGCAGGCTGATCTGAGTCGTCGCTGGGCGCATATGTAAATTGTTGGACATGCTGTGACCCGGCTCAAATTACATGTAAACATGTACATGCATACATGTATATGAGTTCGTTTGTGCTGGATATTTTAAGATGTTACAGTTATTATGTTTCATGTATGTTTACATAGCTGCTGTAATGAAGATAATTAAGAGATAAATTTCCTTATTTCTTTAAGGATACAAAACTAGCGTTTCTTTAATTACGCCAAAAATGCCAGTGACAATTGATAATTGTCGCCTGTTTTGTCGTCTGCCGTTTACTTTAAAAGTGTTCCATTACGATAATACACCGGTGGGACATAGGGCATTTTCCATACTTCCAAAAACGGCTACTTTTCTGATGAAAATCGTTGATATTTTACTTATTTATAATGCATACATAGGTTGTGTCTGCTCGTTAGAACCGCATCGTTGAGGCGGTTCAAACGAGTACCCACAACCTATGTCTTGAAGCAGAAATAAGAAAATTAATGTACACCCCCGATACCCCCAGTTTTCTCCATATAAAGTGGGGTTTAGATGGTGTTCATTTCACGGACTTGTTCACGTGATGTGCAGTGATCTGGGTCCCCACCGTTCGCCTGTTTGCATTTAATTTAACATTTTTAAAACGCTTGCAGAAAGATTCAGCAGACGACATAAGCAGTCGACATTTTCAGATGTAGTTTTTCTCGGCGTCTTAAGGGTTTATTACTCCATTATGTTTCGTGCTCCGAAGCGAGATTAACATGGACTAAATTTTGTTTTTGTTTTGCTCCAAGTTATGTATACCCACATTGTTTGTCATGAAGCATTAATAAGAAAAATGCTTTGGTTTGGCGTTTTTAGGGCCCTGTCAACATTATTTAGGTCATGTCGTGCCGGTCATTTCACTTAACCTTCTTAAGCCCAATGGAACCAATAGGGTTTATAAGCATGGACGGTTCTACTCGCACCGCTTTGCCTGGGCAAGCTTAGATCCTCTAAGTGGTTTACCAGTACTCATGTGTGGTTTGTTTTAACTCTGCATGGAAACATCATGCAGCCCATCTATTTCTTTAAGCCCGGGTGGGCGGGGGCCGTAAAACTTGTAGGTAATGAGGACAGCAATAAAATCTTGGACTGATTCGAATTTGAGTCAGATCGGCTTATTCGCAAATTACGAATCACGCCTATACAAATACATTGCCACCTTTATGGCCGAAAAAATGAAAATTTTATGATGAAAAATTGTGATATTTTTCTTATTTCTGGTCAAAATATAGATTTTGGGCACTCGTTAGAACCACCTCATCGAGGCGGTTCTAACGAGTACCCACAATCTATATTTTAGAGCAGAAATAAAAAATAATAAGGTATACCCCCGGAAACCCCAGTTTTACTATATAGACATATAATGGGGTAAATGTCCGAGCAATAGCTACTTTATTTTTGATTGGATGCTCAGCAAACTTGTAGGCAATTATAGGACATACATAAAATCTGGGACGAGTTCGAATTTGGTGCAGATCGGATTAGTCACATGAGATTTACTTGCTCTTTCGTCTCCCATAGACATAAAATGGGGAAAATGCTGTCCGGGCGACAGCGACCTTATTTTTTATCAGGTCCTCATTTGACTTGTAGATAATGAGGACATCCATGAAAGTTTTGCCAAGTTCGAATTTGGTGCAGATCGGATTATTCACATGAGAGTTACTTCCCGTTTCGTCTTCCATAGACATATAACGGGGAAAATGTTGTCATGGCGACAGTGACTTTATTTTTAATCTGATATAAGTAATGAGGACAGCTATAAAATCTTGGAAAAGTTTGAATTTAGGTCAAATCGGATTGTTCACGTGAGTTATTTGCTCTTTCATCTTCCATAGACATATACTGGGGAAAATGTTGTCCGGGCGATAGCGACTATTTTTAATCTCATCTCCTTAAACTTGTATGTAATGAGGACATCCATAAATTTTGGATGAGTTTGATGTTAGGGCAGATGAGAGTTTCGTACCATTTTTCCCTAGACATACAATGAGTTAAACGTTGCAATAGTGACTTCATTTTTTATTGTATCTTCATTCAACTTGTATGTTAAAATTTTGGACAAGTTTGAGTTTGGAGCAGATTGTATTGTTACATGAGAGTTACTTGCCCTTTAGTCTCCCACAGGCTCACAATGGGGAAAATGTCCAATAAACAGTGACTGCATTTTTGATGGAATCTTCATCAAACTTGCAGTTAATAAGGACATGCATAAAAGAGAGAGAGAGAGAGAGAGAGAGAGAGAGAGAGAGAGAGAGAGAGAGAGAGAGAGAGAGAGAGTAAGAAAGAGAGAGAGAGAGAGAGAGAGAGAGAGAGAGAGAGAGAGAGAGAGAGAGATTTAATTAGTAAGGGGAACTGAGGAAGGGTATATCTTTATTCATCTAAGGATTACTTAATAAAAAAGTCTCATCTCAACAGACTTTATATAAGTCTATGGGTTGTACATCAGACAACTTTGTGACATTGTTTCAATTATAAAAGAGTGAAGATCATGGTGACCTACATTTCACGGTCCAGTGTCTTAACGTAACATGTTGAAGACTTTTTTTAAGAAATGTCATGAGTGAGATATTAATTCCATGTGACCTGATGATTGACCTCAAATTAAATCTAGGTCAGTGTGACATATATTTCATTGTTCAGTGATTTTATCTTTATCTTGAAACCTATTTGATGGAGAAATGTCATACCTGGATTATAAGCTCCGTATGACCCAACGATTTACATATACAATATATGTAGGTCAGCATCACCTATATTTTATGATTCAATGATTTTGAAGCGGTTCTAACGGGTACCCACAACCTATGTCTTGGAGCACAAATACGAAAGATAAGCGAATACCCCCGTAAACCCCATTTTACCGTATATAAAATGGGGTTTAAGGGGGTCTTATTTCACGGACTTGTTAACATGATGAAGAATATAAAATATTGTCCCTGGTTAGTCAAGTGTGGCTAGGAACATTGACTGGCTTCCTGTCGCCTTACTGGTGTGGATAGGGTCGTTAATTTCCTAAACAAATCAACCAATCCAGTTGGCACTACATGTACTTTGTTCAAGAAGCTCAGGTCTAGAAGTGATTTCTTGAGTAATAAATCACAGCTTGGAGATCATTTGTACAATAGATCAAATCACGATCTTACAACTGACCGACAAACTGTGAACGGGCCTCCGTGACGTAGTGGATAAGTAACTTTACGAAATTCGTAGACTTAAGAACTCGACTTACGAAATTCTTAAGAAAATCACGGATGCGTTTCACTAACGTCTTCCTAAGTTAAATGACTTACGAATTTCGTAGCTAAGAATTCGTAGCTACTCTCTAATGCTGAAGATAAATATTTTACGCACGGAGGTTGAGATTGCGGGAATTTATTGTAATAAAAACACGTTTTAGACATGAGGACCCACATGTTTTATTGGTTTAGATTTACTTTGACCGATTGCGAGGAGCAAAAAACGAAACATTTTGAATGGGGAAAAATAAATATCTAGTAAAACTGTTTGCATCAAAGTTGTTTCATTCCATCGGC
Source organism: Lucinisca nassula (assembly GCA_963580285.1). Lineage (NCBI taxonomy): Eukaryota > Metazoa > Mollusca > Bivalvia > Lucinida > Lucinidae > Lucinisca > Lucinisca nassula. The sequence continues at coordinate 36,201,540 of OY757024.1, forward strand.
GCTGTGAAGAAGTTATAGAGGGAACGGACAGGCCCAAGTTAAATGATGAAAGCTGGCAAATATCTGTCATACCTGCACACTGTGTTGTCATTATACCCCCGGCATACGAAGTATGTCAGGGGGTATATAGTTTTCGTCTTTCCGTCTGTTCGTCCGTTCGTTGGTTCGTTCGTATGTTCGTTTGTACGTTCGTTCGGTCGTTCGTCAACCTTTACGTCAAAGTTTTGTGTTAAACCTTTTTGATTGCTCATATCTCTGTAACCACAGGTTGGATTCTCTTCATATTTGGTACAAGATATCTCTATAGCATTACCTTTCATATGAAATATCTAAGCCCCTGGGTGGGTTGTCTGTCTGTCCGTCTGTCTGTTCATCTCCTTTTACGTCAAAGTTTTGTGTTAAACCTTTTTCATTGCTGATATCTCTGTAACCACATGTTAGATTCTCTTCATGTTTGGTAAAGGATATCTCTATAGCATTACCTTTCATGTGGAATATCTAAGCCCCTGGGTCAAGCCCCTGGGTGGGCTGTCTGTCTGTCTGTTCATCTAATTTTACGTCAAAGTTTTGTGTTAAACCTTTTTCATTGCTGATATCTCTGTAACCACATGTTAGATTCTCTTCATGTTTGGTAGTGGATATCTCTATAGCATTACCTTTCATATGGAATATCTAAGCCTCTGGGTCAAGCCCCTGGGTGGGCTGTCTGTCTGTCTGTTCATCTACTTTTACGTCAAAGTTTTGTGTTAAACCGTTATCATGGCTGATATCTCTGTAACCACATGTTAGATTCTCTTCATGTTTGATAAATGATTTCATGGTGCATCTCCCTTCCCCCACCCATGGTGACCTTGACCTCAAGGTTATTGTGACCTTGACCTCAAGGTCACGGACTTAGAAATTTTACATTTGGTTAAAGTTTTATGTCAAAGTTTATAGATGCCTGTATGTTCTATTTGATGCCGTCACTCCCTTGGTCCATTTAGAAATTTCATGTTTGGTTTAGCTTTTACAAGCACATTTATAGATTCTTATAGCTTCTTGACTTCATTCATATTACATACAAGCTCGAAAGATATATCAGAGGGTGACGCTGGCCGGGGGTATACGTGACTGGTCACTTTCTCTAGTTATTTATGTGTTACTTAGTTATCCATGACGCCATCAATTTAAATACGCAAGGGAGCTTACTCCGACTCATGTCTTATGGTCGGGTAAAACTTAGGCATAGGCCTAGCCTGTATCGGTAGCCGATTCATCTAAGTTGCTTGTTTGAATTGACGTTTAACGTCCCCGTCAACACTTTATAGGTCAATTTGGAGACGTTGCTTCCAATTTTGTGGGACTTTACCCAATGAAACCAATACTCCGAGTAGGGTTTTATAAATATGCATGGATTGTCCGACTCGCATTACTTTGCGGTTACCAGTAGCCTACTCTGACCTGTGCGGTCGGTTTCAGCTCTGTGCGGAAGCACCATGCTGTCAAATCTATTTCTCATAGCCCGACAAAGTTGAAAACAATAGTTCTTCGCTAAACTTTCGGAATATTTCGAATATCTAGCACCGACCGAAGAGTCAGTACTGTTTGTTGGTAGTTAAATCTTCAACACAATCTTATTTTTTTCCTATCTTCTCGCCTCATAACCATACATAGCCTATCTCTTATGGTCATTTAATAATCATATCAGGACGTCTCTTTTTCAGTTACGGATTTTTTCCCCTTTTCTCTGGTAAATCTGTAGACCTAGACATGTACCTTACATTGGACCCCCATGATGGTTTCCTGGTTGGGCTCCCGCCCATCGTGGCTTGGAGAAATAGATTAGGCTGCATGGTGCTTCCACGCAGAGCTGAATCTACTGGTAAACTGCTTCAAGAATCTATGTCTGCTAAAGTGGTGCGTATCGGACCGTCCTATTGGTTTCATTGCGGGCTGCGGCATGGATTTTCAGTTCATCTCAAAATCGGATAAAAATCCCACAAAGTTGGAAGCAACGTCACCAAAATGACCTATGTAGTGTTGACAGAGACGTTAAACCTCACATCAAACAAATGATTTCCTGGTGGTTGACATGGGCTATGATGGTGCTAGTTAGCTTACAAGGCCCGATCGTCCTAATGCATTTGGAACATAGTGGGTCATGTGTCTAAGTTCTGTGCTTGCAACAGGTGCGGAATGTTTTTTTTTATTTATTTATTTATCAAATCTCAGTTCCATAACACACACGGTTTCGAATAAAGTGTACCTTATTTCATTGTTTAATTACAAACACCAACTGTTCTGGTCACTTCCTGCTGATATGAATTTTTAAAGTTTTAAAACATTTGTTTTAAATCATTTAAGAAACAGTGGCATGCGTGCGTGCGTGTTTTTATTTATTTATTACTATTTTTTGGAGGGGGGTGGGGTGTGGTGGATGAGGAGGAGCGGGTCTATTAAAGGAGCCCTTGGATTTTTTTCGTTATTCTCATCAAAATAGTGTCTTGGTATTTACGAGATACTGGATACTGGTCCTAGAGAATTCATTGCCCATTTCTCTTCTAGGTAGTCTAATGGGGAGACTGGGGCTAGTTGGTCCGCGGGGCAAGTTGGTCGAAGACCAATTACTCTGAACTAAGAAAAGCTCTGTAGACTTTCAGATTTGTGTCAAGCCGTATTCCTCTTCGATTCCAAACACTTTCACGTAGTCGGCCAGATGATGCACTAGCTTGCAGTTATATTTGCAATCCTGGCATTGACTTCATTATCAATGTGCACGACTCTTGAAGGTCCCCGCCCATCGGGGCTTGAAGAAATAGATGGGCTGCATGATGCTTCCATGAAGAGCTGAAACCGACCCGCACACGAGTAGGTCTACTGGTAAACCGCTTAGAGGATCTAAGCTTGCCCAGGCAAAGCAGTGCGAGTCTGACTGTCCATGCTTATAAACCCTATTGGTTTCATTGGGCGGCAGGGCTTAAGATGTCATTTTATCTCGATGTCGGGTAGAAGTCCCCCAAAATTGGAAGCAACGTCTCCAGAATGACCTTTACATTTTTGCCGGGACGTTGAACCTCAAATCAAACAAAACACGATCTTGACAAAGTGCTTCCAAGGTAGGTGAACTTGTCTACCACTTGCAATCTTTGACCTTTTCACTGTAATGGTGGACTCCTTATAAGGTTTGCCAAGTTCTGGTTAATAAACCACCTCGGATATTTTAATGCTGATTGTGAATTCATAACTGTCAGATACGCCATCTATACTTTTTTGCATCTTCTCTTCTCCTGGAGCACCCTTTGTCATGTCGTCAGCAAAGGGGAACTCGTCTTCTGGATCACTTGCAACCTTCTTAGGTTGATAAAGCTTCCCATCAAACCATACCAAACAGGTATACCATTGTCACCATCCCGGAAAGCATTTGTGAGCATGACAGCGAACATTATGCTGAGCAGCTTGACTCCATTGTCACAGGAAATGGATCAGAAAACTCATCATCATTTTTATGCGGTGCCGTTTTACTATTTAACCCATATAGATATCCATAATTCGATTTATGGTTATCCATAATTCGAATCAAGGATATCCTTAAATCGAATAATGGATATCTATAATTCGATTTATGGACATCCATAATTCAGATTGATTTATAGATACCCATAATTCGATTTATGGATATCTATAATTCGAATTATGGATATCCATTATTCAGCTGATCTAATGGATATCCATAATTCGACTGATTTATGGATATCCATAATTTGAATTACAGATATCCATAAATCGAATAATGGATATCCATAATTCAATTTAATTGATGTCCATAATTCAGATCGATTTATAGATAGCCATAATTCGAATTATAATTAGAATTATAATTCTAATTATGGATATACAAATTAAATCGAATTATGGATATCCATCAATAATTATTGATATCCATAAATTATTATGGATATCATCCATAATTCGGATTGTGGTTATCCATAAATAATTATGGATATCTATTAATAGGGAATAAACAGGAAAAGGGCGTCCCATACGTTTTGGAAACCGTGCAAGCATGCCATCGCGAAACGGCCTCCAGTTGCTATACTGATCTTGGTCGGACAACCAAACTTCGCAATAATTTTCCAATGACCCTCACGACCGACTTCGTCATATGATTTGGTGAGTTCAACAAACCTGACATTGCTCTTGAAGCTACCTTGCTGTGAAGATCATGTCAGTTTTTCATAGAGCTGTCCTTTCTGAACACAAACTGAACACACATTGGCTTTCGGACTATTCAGTGTGTTCATTCAGTCGGTGAAGTAAATTTCTTGAAAGAAACTTCCCATCAATTGGGATGCCTCGACGATTGCCACACAACTGAGGATTCCCTTTCCGTTTGAATATGTCGAAAGTTGGTCCTTGAATTCTTGAGGGACTTGGAGAAATAGATTGTGCTTCCATGCAGAGCTGAAACTGACCGTCCATGATTACTGGTAAACTGCTTAGAAGGACTAAGACTGCCCAGGCAAAGACCATCAAATGCATATAAGCCTTTTGGTTCCATTAGGCGGCAGGGCTTGAGAAGTCATTTCAGCTCAATGTCGGGTAAAAATCCCATAAAACTGGAAGCAACGTATCCAAAATGACCTAAATAGTGTTGACGGGGACATTAAACCACAATTCAACCAACCAACCAATCATCTTCACTGTCGCATCGTTTTTCTTGCGATTAGCGCAAAAAGACGCGACCATTGTCAGTTAATTATTCGATTATTAATTGTGTTGGGTTTAACAACATGTCAACCCATGTGGGTAATTGGTCTCGTCTCCCAGAGAAATGGAGAAAAAATATAGAAGAGATCGTAGGTTAAAGTAAAGGACAGAGGAGAAAGAGGAAAATGAATGGAAGTGTAGAAACAGAAGGAATAAGAGCACTCCCCTCTACCCTTACCTGCTGTAGGGATAGCAGGTCTTACCCAATTGTCAGCCAATACCAGTTGGACGCCACAGTGACGCAAGACATACGTCACCTTTACCTTACGCTATATTTAAAATTGTCAAATTCAAAGAAATTAATAACTGCTGTCGGATCAGTCTGAACAACGGTTATTTATTGCCACACAAAATTGCGCATGCGCAAAAATACGGAATCTTTGGGTAGCATTTCCTTAGCGACCGGTGGCGTCCTAAACTCATCTATTGATATGGGTTCCCCTTTTCATAATGAACAACTGGTCCGACTGTCAAGTAAATATGTTCAGTAATGACAGAGATATTACAAAATGTCCAAGTTTTTGCACGACGACGACGACGCAGATGACGCCAGAGCTATGACAATACCTCGTCGTTTTCTTCGAAAACAGCCGAGCTAAAAATGATTAATACAATTTTCGGACCTACTATTTCCGGTCTCATCTATGTCCAGAGCAGATGAAGCCCTCAAAGCCCTGGCAATATATAAGCCTATACATGTATATGGCTTTGCCTCCCAGTCAGCAATGAATGACGGGCCAACGGCGGGCCGAGCCGCCTCGGTAGCTCAGTCGGATGCGCGTTTGACTGGTGATCGGGAGGACGTAGGTTCGATACCTGCCGGGGTCGGCAACATTCTTTCGTGGAGATTGATCATGAAATCTTTTCTATGGTCATTCTCTCCTTTCCGCTGATTCAAGAAGGGCAGTTGTCAATTTCTTGCGAAAGAATGTGCACTGTACTGGATAACATGCTAACGTACAAGCCTGCCCAGGAAAAGTGTGGATAGGTCAACTGACCGGCTCATAAATGACATAAAATAGTGTTGACTGGGCCGTTAAACTCCAATAGGCTACAAACAAACAAACAAACGGTGGGCCGATAGCGATGCGACGTTGCAACGTTGTATCGCTGTCGGTCCGACGTTGGTCCGTTGTTGAGTGCTGAAGGGGCTGTTCCAGCTATGTTAAGTGAGAAGGGTGAGTGGGAGAGGGAGGCAGAGAGGTGGTGAGAGGGAGAAATACAGGGAGACAGGGGAGAGCGGGAGGAGATCGGGAGCGAAGGAGAGTGTGAGAGTTTTGTTTGTTTGATTTGAGGTTTAACGTCCCCGTCAACACTGTACAGGTCATTTTGGAAACGTTACTTCCAATTGTGTGGGACTTTTACCCGACATTGAGATGAAATGACATCTCAAGCCGTGCCGTCCAATGAAACCAATAGGGTTTATAAGCATGGACGGGCCGACTCGCACCGCTTTGCCTGGGCAGGCTCAGATCCTCTAAGCGGTTTACCAGTACTCGTGTGCGGGTTAGTTTCAGCTCAGTGTGGATAGCCCCCGCCCATAGGGGCTTAAAGAAATAGATGGGCTGAAATAGATGGGCTGCATGATGCTTCCACGCGGAGCTGAAACCGACCCGCACACGAGTACTGGTAAACCCCTTAGACGATCTAAGCCTGCCCAGGCAATGCGGTGCGACTCTGCCCGTCCATGTTAATGAACCCTATTGGTTTCATTGGGCGGCAGAGTTTGAGATGTCATTTTTTCCCATTTCGGATAAAAGTCCCAAAAAAATTGGAAGCAGCATCTCCAACGTGGACGGGGACGTTAAACTTCAAATCAAACAAACAAACAAAAGCTCTGCGTGGAAGTATCATGCAGCCCATCTATTTCTTCAAGCCCCGATGGGCGGGGGCCGTGAGTGTGAGAGTAGGGGAAAGTGAGAAAGAGAGAGAGAGAGAGAGAGAGAGAGAGAGAGAGAGAGGGGGTGGGCTGACTGATACTTTGTACCCTAAGGCACACGGGGGCTATCTATCTATCTTCTCATACTGAGTCGGTCATATTTGGCCATTACCTCTGTCTAAAGAAAGAACTCCATGTTTTACCCTGAGTATTCAGCAATATAATATGACGTCATGATGACGTATGATTTCTTTTCTCCTCGCGCACAAATGTCAACAAAACTTATGGCGAAGTAAAAAAAATAAAAAAAAATAAGCATTCATGACGACTGACACAGGCAAACACCATTTAATGAGTTGCAAGAGTCTTCAGCAGGTGCTTTATGCTTCTGTTTCATCCTGAAGTCTCGAAATGATGGGTTTATCATAGAAAACAGTAAACTGGGTCATTGACAATGTCGGTGCTGCTAAGGATTAGTGAAAACCGGTAAGATTTTCTTTATTTCAAGCTTCACCAAGCTTGGAAATTGCGATTTATTGCTCTAATTGGGCGCGAATCTAAACCGCCGCCATGACACTTACGAAATTCTTAAAGTTACGACTGCCTATCCCCTATCGTAAAGTTACGAACAAACTTACGCAAAAACTTAAGAATTTGACGTTAGTGAAACGCAAATTTTGAGTTAAGAATTCTTAAGATCGAACTTAAGAAAATCTTAGAGTTACGAAGTTTAGTGAAACGGCCGCCTGGTCTTTTTCGATTCTAACGAACTAAAATTCGACAAAAAAATTATTGTCTCCTTCAAATTCTCCCAACCTTTCGCCGTTGTTAGAAGAAACTCCGCCAACATTATTGACTGTATCACACACATTTATGTCCTTTTGTAATGTTTTTGATGCGAGAAAACAACGCTTCACTGTCTAAAAGCAAAGACACTACGAGTAACGTCATAAACACCAGCAGCTGTTAATGACGTCACACGTCACGCTCTTCCAACCAGTGATTTGTCGCAGATTTAAGCTTTCCATTGCCTATACAGGCGCGCTGTTTTAGAATATAATTTAGAAAAAATCTTCCAACGAGTATAGATTTACGAGGACTGATTGATATATGTCGTGTGCCTCGAATTGAAGGAGATACGCAGGGATGTTCTTTTTAAGACCTACTATTTTCTGACTAGATGGCCGTGTACCCAAGCACTTGTCTCATTTGGTCAGTTTATATCGACGAGGTAGCACTCTAAAGTAAACAAGACAATCAACTTTTGCAACATTGACAAAAGCGGTGATCCAATATTTGCCTGAAAAAGTTTAATTTATAAGGATATCCATAATGATATGGTAGCAACACTAGGGAAAGATGTCCATGCATATGATACAGTGAAAAGATGGGTGGCGGAATTTAAGCGCGGCAGGCAGGGCCCTGAGGATATCCCCCGTGCTGGAAGCCTGTCAATGTTGCGACCCCAGAAATGGTCAATAAAGTCCTTGATATTGTTTTGACTGACAAACGGGTCTCAGTAATATATATAGCCAGTAGAGTTGGCATTTCACAGGAAAGAGTACATTTCATTCTGACAGAGGATCTTGCAACGAGAAAGCTTTCTGTCCGATGGGTGGCAAGACTTCTGACAGTTGACCAGAAGCACACCAGGCGCACATTACCGCGTGCTGGAGGAAGTTACTATCAACTTCCTTCAGAAATTTGTCGGTATGGATGAAACATTGGTCCATCGGAGGCCAAACAACAATCGAAACAATGGAAGCACCCTGGCTCACCCCGCCAAAGAAGACAAAGACTGTTCCATCAGCTGGGAAGGTTATGGCCTCGGTTTTCTGGGATGCAGGTGGTATTCTGCTGAGAGATTATCTCCAAAAGGGACAATCAATCAATGGCTCATACTATGCTTTACTTCTCACGCAGTTACGGGAAAAATAAACTTAAGCGCTGCGGAAAGCTCACTAAAGGTGTGTTGTTCCATTAGGACAATGCTATTGTTCATAAGTCTGTCATTGCTATGGCTGCCATTCACGGCTGTGGCTTTAAAATGATTGAGCACCCGCCTTATTCCCCTGATCTCGCTCCATCAGACTCATCTATTTCAAAAACTGAAAACGGCTATTTCAGGCACCCACACTCCGATGATGACGTCATATATCCAGTGGATGACTTTCTGAACAGCCAAGAAAAGGAGTTCTATAAATTTAATGTGGTATTGAGTCCCTTAACCCATTCAGTACCAGAAACCCCTAAAGGGGTACCTTGGCAAACAGTGCAGGCCCAGATCAGACGCCGCAGAATGCGGCGTCTGATCAGGGTCTACAATGTTTTCAAAAATTTCAGCCATTTTCCAAACCATTTTGAAGAAATCACAACCTGGCACCCCTAAAATTTGAAATGAACTCCTGCCATATATAAGGAGGAAGATTCCATTTGGTACAAAAAGGGTTGAACACCGCTGGCAAAAGTGTATAGATACTGAAGGGGATTACGTCAAAAAAATAATACAATATGTCCGACAAAATTCAAATCCTTCAATATGAGGCTCACAACATATCAATCAGCCCTCGCACGTATCTTTTTTTATGTATGTAATTTTTGAGAGTATTGTGTTCGATGAAATCGCTCATTTATGATACCCATTGATGTAAATGTGGCATTTACACGTAAACAATCGATGTTGTGACAGCTCGTCCAAGTTTTAAAGTGAACGGTTGAATAATGACTTTATGGTTATTAATTATCAATGGATAATTGTCGAACGAGGTACAAATGTGGCAACTTTCTCTACTGTGATTCTGTACTACCTTGAACCAACAAAAAGTTGTATTAATAGACCGTTGTTTTGTTTGTTTGTATTGGAGTTGAACGGCCATGTCAACACAATTTAGCTCATTTTTGCGCCGGTCAGTACTTATACCTAAGCGGTTAACCCGTACAGTGCTCATTCTTTCGCATGAAATTGACAACTGCCCTTCTTGAATCAGCAGAACTTGAATCAGCAGAAGGGAGAGAATGACCGTAGAAAAGATTTCATGATCAATCTACACGAAAGAATGTTGCCGACCCCGGCAGGTATCGAACCCGCGTCCTCCTGATCACCCGACAGACGCGCTCGGCCCCCGCTCATCGGGACTTGAAGAAATATATGGGTTGCATTATGCTTCCACGCAGAGCTGAAACCGACCCGCACACATGTACTGGTAAACCGCATAGAGGATCTAAGCCTGCCCAGGCAAAGCGGTGCGAGTCGGCCCGTCCATGTTTATAAACCCTATTTGTTTCATTGGGCGGCAGGGCTTGAGATGTCATTTCAACTCATTGTCGGGTAAAAGTCCAACACAATTGGAAGCAACTTCTCCAAAATGACAGTGACAGTGTTGACGGGGACGTATAACCTCAAATCAAACAAACAAACCCTGTCAGACGCGCATCCGACTGAGCTACCGAGGCCGGCTAATAGATCTTTTTCAATAGGAAGACAGCCTGTCGGACTCACGCTACATGTTTTGCCATTTTAGGCATTCACACGTCGAGCCCTATGAATGTAGTCGCGACCTGCTACATGTAGTATTGTTAGCAAATAGGCCTAAAAAAATAGCCGTGTTTCCGCTAACCCGAAAAATTACCACCAAAAATGAATATTTGCAGACAAAAATATCTGATATTTTCCATATTTCTGCTCCAAATATAGATTGTTGGAACTCGTTAGAACCGCCTCACAAATACCCACAATCCATGTTTTTGAGCAGAAATAAGAAAAATAATGTATACCTCTGTAAACCTCACATCAAAGTGGGGTTTAAGGGGAGGGGGTCAAAATTATAAAGGCGTGTTTTCGTGATGGCATGTTAGTAGAAAGGCCTTATGCGGAAGACATGTTTTATGACATACTGTTTAATTTCTTCCAAAAAAAAAAAAAACACGAGTTATTTTTTTTTCGAAAATGCGGTAAACACTCAAAGGAAAGAACGTGCTCCTCGGGAGCGAATTCTTTCCATTAAGTGTAGACCCCTATTGACAGAGGTAACGAAATGTTGTTGGAAGTGTATTCATCCCCCATTACGATAACACACCGTGCGACTTAGTGCATTTTTTCACATCTCCAAAATGTCTACTTCATCTGATAAAAATCCGTGATTTTTTTTCTAATCTATACTACAAACATAGGTCTTTGATGCTCGATAGAACCGCCCATTGAACCGCCTTATATTTGGCAAAGTAGTGCGAGTAGGGCCGTCCATGCATATATATTGGTTTCATTGGGCGCCAGGGATTGAGATGTCAATTCATCACAATGTCGGGTAAAAGTCCCACACAATTTGAAGCATGTCTCCGAAATTACTAAATAGTGTTGACAGGGACCTTAAACCTCAAATCAAAGAAACAAACAAAAAAATAATGCATACTCCCTCCCCGCGAAACTCCAGTATTCTCTATATAAAGTGGGGTTTAATGGTCTGGTGTTCATTTCATGGTCTTGTTCACGTGATGCTTTAAGGGAAATGGGAACACCTTCAGGGGAGACAACTCCTCCAAAAGTATTTTTGTCTACCATGTCAATAGGAGTCAACTCTTAAAGGAGGAGTGAATTCTTTCCTTTACGAGTTTACCCCTTTTTCAGTGGGATAAGGCTTTCAGAAAAGCGAACAAGAAGGCTCGAAAGTTGTCTTCCTTTGAAAAATGGCGGGAAAATCTGCTAGGTGTTCTCATTCCCCTTAAAATTTGTCCTTTTTCTTTTGTGTAGTTCAAGAGTGACGAAGAACGTCCGAAGATGGTTGGAAAGGAGAAAGATGAGCTTGTTTCAGAACAGAGCCAGGAATTTTAAGTTGACTTGTCTGTATTTGTTCTTCGGTTTCGTTTGTCTCTACATTATTGGGAGTCTTTACTGGATTATTTCCCTTAATCATCTGAGTGATGCCACTTTTCTTGAAACGGAAAAATGTCCCGCTTGTTTTGGAGAAAGCCTTTGCCCAAGACTGCTGGACAATAAAATAGAATTTACTGGTTTTTCAAAATTCAGAACTTTCGACGTGTTTAACACTAAGAACATACACTTTGCACGTGAGAAAGGAAAAGGTACGCCATTGGTTGTCAAGAAACTGGCACGTGACAAGGATTTTGATGAGATTGACATGAGGATATGTCATGAAGCGGAACTTGGCAACCGCTGTGATCTACAGTCTGCTGTACTTCGACTGCCTATTATACAAGCCGGGACGAAGTTGGACCAGTTTGCTAAACATCTGCAGGGACTCACGTCATTGTTTGTGTGCCCATCTACACGCCTTATACAACGCCTGTTTGATAAGTACCGAGAGAAGACTTTGGCAGGTCAGATCGTGAACCGTGACAAAGTGCAGCTGTGGACAGCTTCATTGGTCAATGCTGAACCAATCATATTACAGGTTTGACATACATGTACTTGTTTGTTTGTTGTTTATTTTTTTGCATTTGAGTATCACACCGATGTTTTGGTAATGCGTTCTTAAAAGGCTTAGGCTCTAAAATTAATTTTGAAGTCCAAACATAGATTGTGGGTGCTCGTTAGAAGCACAGAAGCTCAAGGTTCGGTCAGACATATATATCCAGAACAAGTCCGTGAAATGAACACCCCCTTACACCCCACTTTGTATAGAGAAAACTGGGGTTTAGGGGTTAAACATTATTTTTCTTATTTTTAGTCCAAGACAATGGTTGTGGGTACTCGTTAGAACCGCCTCAATGAGGCGATTCTAACGAGCACCAACAATCTACGTTTGCAGTATAAATAAGAAAGATATCATGGATTTTCATCCGAAAAGTAGCCATTTTGGAGATGTGAAAAAATGCACTATGTCTTACGGGTGCGTTATGGTAATGGATAACTTATAAGACGGCTCGGCTCGCCTGATATGCATTTCTGACGAAGGCTTGCCTTATTTGATAGTCGATTCGCGCTATTTAGCAGGCATATCTGTCGATGCATTTTAGAACAGTAGATTATGGCCATATAAACATACATTTCTGACCGAACTTGGGCTCGCCTTATACTTGTTGGATAGTCGGTTTGAGCCGTTTTAACAAGCATTTCTCACCAAGTTTCAAGTTCCTGGGGTTGAAACCTAACGCTTGCCCTTACCTTAATCAATGATTTTGAGCAAAACTAAAGAACATAACATAAAAAGGGGGGTGGGGGTGGGGGGGGGGGGGAATAGGTTCAAGGGTGTTAAAGTAATGTGTGTGTTCAGCTAATCAAATAAATATTTCTAACCCTGACCGTCCTTATAAGAAATCCTTTTTGACTGATTTTAATGATTTTATGTTAATAGAGAATTCATATATGAACGTGAATAAGATAGAATGTTTTTCTTGAATTTTTATATGGGTAAGAATTCTTTCTATGAAATTAGCCAATTAAATTAGTTAATCCAGCTATTTTAGCTTACCTGTCACGTAGTGACGAGGTGAGCTTTTGGGATCACTTTTTTCAGCCGTGCATGCGTTCGTGCGTGCGTGCGTCCGTGCGTGCGTAAACAATTTCTGCAAACGACATATCCTCATAGACCACTGATCGGATTTTGACCAATCTTCACAGGAATGATCCTTGGGTGGCCCCCCTTTCAAAGTTGTTCAAATGGTTCCGGTCCGTTGCACATCTAGGTCACAGGAGCCAAAAATAAATTTTGTTTACTGATAATTAGAAAAATCTTCTCTGAAACCACATGTCCCAGGGCTTTGAAATTTGGTATGAAGCTTCATCTAATGGACCTCTACCAAGGTTGTTCAAATTATAGCCTTCGGGTCCAAAATGCCCCCGCCCCGGGGCCCTTTGATTTTACATTGACTTATATGGGGAAAATCTTAAAAAAAGTCTTCTTCTCTGAAACCGCAAGACCCAGGTCTTTGATATTTGGTGTGAAGCTTTATCTAGTGGACCTCTATCAAGATTGTTCAAAGTATAGCCTTCGGGCAAAAATGCCCCCGCCTCGGGGCCCTTTTGGTTTTTCATTGACTTAGATGGGGAAAATCTTAAACAATCTTCTCATAAACCGCAAGGCCAAGGTCTTTGACATTTGTTGTGAAGCTTCATCTAGTGGACCTCTATCAAGATTATTCAAATTATAGCCCTGGGGCCAAAAATGCCCCTGCTCCGGGGCCCTTTGGTTTTAAATAGACTTATATGGGGAAAATCTTTTAAAATCTTCTTCTCTGAAACCGCAAGGACCAGGTCTTTGATATTTGGTGTGAAGCTTCATCTAGTGGACCTTTATCAAGATTGCTCAAATTATAGCCCTGGGACCAACCTTTTGCTTATGCATAGATTTATATATATGGAAAAGCTTTAAAAAACTTCTTTCTCTAAAGCCAGAAGGCTCATATCTTTGATAGTCGACATGAAGGTTCGACTAGTGGACCTCTATCAAGAATATTCAAATTATAGCCCTGGGGCCCACAGGTTTTGCATAGACCTATTTAGGGAAAACATTTAAAAATCTTCTTGCCTGAAACCAGAGGGCTCAGGTCTTTGATATTTGGTCTGAAGCTTCATCTTGTGGACCCCAAACAAGATTATACAAATAATGGCCCCTCCCCACGGCTCACTGGTTTTCTATAGACTTATACAGGAAAACCTTTAAAAATCTTTTTGTCTGAAATCACAAGGCCTAGGTCTTTGATATTTGGTATGAAGCTTTGTCTAGTAGACCTCTACCAAGATTGTTCAACTTATAGCCCTCGGCCAAAAATCAGCCCGCCCCAATGCCCACTGGTTTAACATAGACGTATATAGGGGAAACCTTTGAGAATGTTCTTGTCTGAAACCAGAAGGCCAAGGTCTTTGATTTTTGTTATGACGCCTTATCTAATGGGGCTTTACCAAAATTATTCAAATTATAGCCCTGGGCCAAAAATGGGCCCACCTCGGATCCCACTTGTTTTACATAGACTTATATTAGGAAACATTTTGAAAATATTCTTGTCTGAAACCAGAAGGCCTAGGTCTTTGATATTTGGTATGAAGCTTCGTCTTATGGATTGCCCCCACCACCGGCCTACAGGTTTTATATACAAGGTATTAAACCTTTAAAATCTTTTTTTTTCTGAAACCAGAAGGCTCATGTATGAAGCCTCATCTATTTGGCCTCCCTCAAGATTATACAAATTATAGCCCTGGGGCCAATAATGGCCCTCCTCAGGGCCCACTTGTTTCTTTTTTGATCAGGTGAGCGATCCAGTGCCGTCATGGCCCTCTTCTTGGTGCTACTTTTCGATATTCTTCTACCATTGAATGGAGTGTACAAATCTATCTTCAGCAGTCAGTTTCCCTTTACCAGGAAAACACGCCTATATAATTTTGACCCCCTTCAAACTCAGTTTTTTATGTAGTAAAACTGTGGTTTACAGGGGTAAACTGTATTTTAGCTCAACTGTCACATAGTGACGAGGGAGGTGAGCTTTTGGGATCACTTTTTGTCCGTCGTGCATCTGTCCGTGCATGTGTGCCTAAACTTTTTCTTCAAACGACATCTCCTCCTAAACACTAATCGGATTTCGACCAAACTTCACAGGAATGATCCTTATTTGATCCCCTTTCAAAGTTGTTCAAATAGTTCCGGTCTGTTGCACATCTAGGTCACAGGAGCTAAAAATATATTTTTTTTCTGAAAAATTTAGATTTTTTCTTCTGTGAAACCGCATTGCACAGGTCTTTGATATTTGGTATGAAGCTTCATCTAATGGACCTCTACCAAGATTGTTCAAATTATAGCCCTGGGGCCAAAAATGCCCCCGCTCTGGGGTCCTATGATTTTACATAGGCTTATATAGGGAAAATCTTTAAAAAAATCTTGAATTCGTCTTCTCTGAAACCACAAGGCCCAGGTCTTTGATATTTGGTGTGAAGCTTCATCTAGTGGACCTCTATCAAGATTGTTCAAATTATAGTGCTGGGGCCAAAAATGGCCCCGCCCCAGGATCCTTTGGTGTTTTGGCTTATATAGGGAGAATATTTAAAAATCGTCTTCTCTGAAACTGCAAGGCCCAGTTCTTTGATATTTGGTGCGAAGCTTCTATCAAGATTGTTCAAATTATAGGCCTAGTGCGAATAATGCCCCCGCCCTTGGGGCCTTTGGTTTTACATAGGCTTATATAGGGAAAATCTTTAAAGATCTTCTTCTCTGAAACCGCAAGGCCAAGCTCTTTGATATTTGGTACGAAGCTTCATCTAGTGGACCTCTATTAAGATTGTTCAAATTATAGCCTTGGGGGCAAAAATACCCCCTCCACGGGGCCATTTGGTTTTAGTTAGACTTATATTAAAATCTTCTTCTCTGAAACCGCAAGCCCAGTTCTTTGATATTTGGTGTGAAGCTTCATCTCGTGGACGTCTATCAAGATTGTTCAAATTATAGGCCTAGTGCAAATACCCCCACCCCAGGACCCTTTGGTGTTTTCGTAGGCCCCGTTTTTGGATTTACATCTATCTATTGTAGATGGGTTTGTTTCGTGCAAAATGTATGATAAACGCGATGACTTTGATTTTGAGATTGTCAATTTTCCTTTTTTGGATGGTGACGTTCCTCGTGCGCCATCCTATGGCGTTTATATTTCACAGTAAATTCGATTTGCTAGAGTGTGTAGTCATGTAACTGACTTCAACACTCGTAATAAATTATTAAAGGCTAAACTTCTTAATCAGGGTTATCGGTACCATAAACTACGCAAAGCCTTTTCACAATTTTATAGACGCCATTCTGATTTAATTTCAAAATTCAATATTGGACTTAAATCTTTTCCGCAACAAGGTCTATCGGAACCCGAATTTTATGGTGACTTAGTATTTGAATGCAGAAAAATATATAACCGCAATAACTTCAGCACCCAATTTCCTAAAATCATTCTTCGATATTAAAAGATTGGGTACAACATGGATGTTATACGACAGACTGCATGCATGGTAGTTAGCCCGGTCGCTGTTGGCAACTTTGCTTCCCTCTTTAATTGCACGCCGATGGGTCAGGTCGTGTTTGTGTTTCTTTCCCTTTGTGGGTGGAGTAAGTTAATTGTATCGATTCCTGATCTTTGTTTTACTTGTACTTTATATAGGGAAAATATTTAAAAATCTTCTTCTCTGAAATCACAAGGCCCAGGTCTTTGATACTTGGTATGAAGCTTCATCTGAGGGACCTTTATTAAGATTGTTAAATTATAGCCATGGGACCAAAAATGCCGCCGCCCGGGGCCCTTTGGTTTTAAGAGACTTATATAGGGAAAATCTTTAAAAGTCTTCTTCTCTGAAACCGCAAGGCCAAGTTCTTTGATTGATATTTGCTTTAAACTTTATTTTAATTGCTTCAATGACATGTATATGTAACAGACAAATATATATTATCCAGGATTTGACATTAAGCCAAAGGCTTGTGCAGTGGCCATCTCCTGGGTTCTTTGATATTTGGTGTGAAGCTTCATCTAGTGGACCTCTATCAAGATTGTTCAAATTCTAGGCCTAGTGCGAATAATGCCCCTACCTGCGGGCCCTTTGATTTGACATTGGCTTATCCAAGGAACATCTTTAAAAATCTTCTTCTACGAAACGGCATGGCCCAGGTCTTTGATATTTGGTGTGTAGCTTCATCTAGTGGACGTCTACCAATATTGTTCAAATCATAGCCCATGGGCCAAAAATGCCCCCGTCCGGGGGCCCTTTGGTTTTACATTGACTTATATAGGGAAATTTAAAAATATCTACTCTGAAACCGCAAGACCCAGGTCTTTGATATTTGGTATGAAGCTTCATCTAGTGGACCTCTATCAAAATTGTTCAAAGTATAGCTCTAGGAAGTCAAGGCAATGAAAACCTTTGAAAATATTTTTGTCTGAAAGCAGAAGGCCAATGTCTTTGATATTTGACATGAAGCGTCTTGTTATTTTTCTACCAAAATTGTTCAAATTATAGCCTGGGGCCAAAAATGGCCGCCCTGGGGACCCCAAGGTTTATATAGACTAATATAAGGAAAACTGTTTAAAATCTTCTTGTCTGAAACCAGAAGGCTCCGGTCTTTGATATTTGGTATGAAGCTTCACCTTTCAGACCGCTACCTAGATTATTCAAATTTTAGCCCGGGGTCAATAATGGCTCTCCCAGGAGCCCACTTGTTACCCAGTGGATCAGGTGTGCAATTCAGGGCCATCATGGCTCTCTTGTCTTATTTCTGCTCTAAAATATAGATTGTGGGTACTCGTTAGAACCGCCTTGATGAGGCGTTTCTAACTAGTACCTTCAGTCTATATTTTGAGTAAGAATAAGAAAAAAAATCGCAATTATTCATCTTAAAATCTTCGTTTTTCGGTGGTAAAAGTTGCAATGTATTTGTAAAGGCGTGTTTTCGTAATGTAAGATCGACTGGAAATCCAGGAGGCGTTGGCGTCCAAAAAATGTTAATGATATACATTTAAGTTTTGCAGATTATTTTTCAAACCAAATGGTACATCAAACCAAATGGTACATCTGGTTTATATTTGGAATGCTGATATTTTACAAGTTTTATTCAGCAATGACCTGCCCGTGGCCGTAATGTCAAGGTCAAATGTTTTATAGTGTGCAACCAACTCCTATTACTTTTGGCGCCTTGCGGGTCGATTCGGACACCATGCTTTGTTATTTCATGACAAAATCCTGCACAATGATGGAAAAGTTTCTGTCTGGGAGAGCTCTGCTGTCTTCCTGATTAGCTTTTAGATGACATCTCTTGTTCATTTGTTGAATGCTTGTCCTTTTGACATATTTGGGGTACCATACCATCTACACCTTTTGGACTCTTTTCTGGATCGTGATACAAATTTGTAAAAATCTAAGGAGGATGGACAGGGGTCGTTTCGCCCGTGAGTCGCTTCTCCCGTGGATCGTTTCGCCCTAAGTCGTTTTGCCTGGGTTTTTCACCCGTTCGTCGTTCGCCATGATTTGGTGGGTCGTTTCGCCAATATGTTTTCAAGTCCTGTGGAGAGAGATGAGGTATGTATAAAAAGGGGTCGAGGGGGTATGGGGAGTCCCGGAATATGTTTTAAAATCCTCGTTTGTTGAAGCTGGACGACATACTGACGACTTGTACGTTAGGTTCGGGCAACTGGGATACCATCTTTTGTTTTCATAAAGATATTGAAGCTCGCATTACGTTTACAAGTGTATGCATTATAATGTGATTTTATGGCTGTGTAGATGTTCAAATGTGGCATTTTCTCTTTTCTGCTCAAAACATAGATTATGGGTTAGAACCGTCTTATGATAAATAAGAAAAATAATGTATATATGAAAACCCACTCATTTCCTTAACAACCCGCGCTTTTCACATCTACTATTCTCAAGAAAATCTGT
The DNA here is from genome assembly GCA_963580285.1 of Lucinisca nassula. Lineage (NCBI taxonomy): Eukaryota > Metazoa > Mollusca > Bivalvia > Lucinida > Lucinidae > Lucinisca > Lucinisca nassula. The sequence goes on from OY757024.1 coordinate 36,220,520, forward strand.
GATATTTTTCTTGTTAATATTGCAAATATAGATTATATGAGCATCATTGAGATGGTTCTAATGAGTGCCCACAACCTATGTTTTTGAGCAGAAACAAAGAAAATAATGTATACCCCCGTAAACCCAGGTGTTCTCTATATTAATTGGGGTTTAGAGTGGTGTTCATTTCACGGATCTATCTATCTATCTTGTCCATTCGTAAATCCATCCATTCGTCCGTCCGTCCATCTACACACGCAACAAGCACCACTCCATTTATTCATTCCAGCCCCTGCCCATCGGGGCTTTGAGAAATAGATGGGCTGCATGACGCTTCCACGCAGAGCTGAAACCGACCCGCACACGAGTACTGGTAAACCGCTCAGAGGATCTTAGCCGGCCCATGCAAATGGTGCGTGTCGGCCCGTCCATGCTTATAAACCCTATTGGTTTCATTTGGCGGCAGGGATTGATATGTCATTTCATCTCAGTAGCGGGTAAACGTCTTAAAAAATTGGAAGCAACTTCTCCAAAATGACCTTTACAGTACTGACGTGGACATTAAACCTCAATTCGATCAAAACAAACATTCATTCATTCATTTGTTCGTCTTTTCGTTTACCAATCCTTTCCGTTTGTCACTCCCTTAAAATATGATTGCGCCACGGGCGAAACGACTCGCCTCATAAGGGCAAAACAACTCAACCAGAAATCAGGGCGAAACGACTCAGGGCGAAGAGACCCACGGGCGAAACGACCCGGATTCAGGAGAATTACAGCAAGTCCTGAATGAGTCTGAATTTTTTTAGGATTGTTATGATATTTTTCATTTAACTTACTCACTTTTAGACGTCTAGTGTAGTGAACATGTAATTTTATTATTTATTATTCAACTAGACAATTAGCTTGCAATTCCTGAAACCTGGCTTGTCATACATGTAATTGGTGCTGAAAGTGTACAAAAGCTCGCTCTTTCTAACCGGTGGGAGTGGACTAGCTTCAAGTGATATTATCATTTTTACAGCTAATTTTGGCGCAAACGCAGAAGTGGATATAAGTAGGTAATCCATGGTATGTAGTTGCACTGGCAGTAGGGTTCAGCGGTGGTGGGTTGCATGACTAATAACGCGCTAGCTTTTAACATTCGCCGGCATAAGTTCTATTACATTGTCTGCTTTTATGCTTGTCTTGACTGGTACAAATTCGGGTTATGCGACGCACTTCCGGTGTTTCTTTGTCCATCCGTCTGTCTGTCAATCAGCAGCTGGAATACTTTAACCACGGATTATATATATATTCAGTTAATACACGCAAGTTGTGTGAACTAGTGGTATGCGTGCTTTATGAGTTTGCTTCCTTGCTGCTGATGGTAAAAATATATTTTAATATTTCGTGTATTTCACATACAGATTTATAGAGGACTATATATATAACGAAGTGAATATATTGCAACAATTTGTCTATTTTCATGAGTTTTCTGCCCTAGGGCTTGATATCTGAGAATTTGGTTGACCGCAGTGTTTCTTCACAAGCTGAATGGAGTTTTATAGAATTGGATTTGGTTTGAAATTTGACGGCACACGCACCACTATTAAGGTGAATGGGAACACCTTCAGGGCAGGCAACGCCTGCAAAAGTATTTTTGTCTTCCATGTCAATAGAGTTGAACCCTTTTTCGTGGGACAGAGCTTAAAGAAAAGCGAACAGGAAGCACCGAAAGTTGTCTCCTTTTGAAAAATGGCGTAAAATCTGCCAGGTGTTCCCATTCCCCTTCTAGTTCACGCCAAGCCGGCCATAACCACACTTTTCCTGAGTAGGACTTACCATTACAGTGCAAAACTGACAACTGTCCTACTTGTATCAACGGAAGGGCGAGAATGACCTACCAAAGAATGTTGCTTTCCATGTCAGTCGATTAGCAGCCATGGTTTTCAGGCGACCAAAATGAGCTAGAGAAATTATGTCATTGAGTCCCGAATATTTGTTGAAAGATTTTAAATACATGTTACTGGGATATGCCTTGGTTACTCTGTCGGATTTCGTCATGCATTACTATTACACATCCATGTGTCCACCCCCGCCCATCGGGGCTTGAAGAAATAGATGGGCTGCATGATGCTTCCACGCAGAGCTGAAACCGTCCCCACACTAGTACTGGTAAACCGCTTAGAGGATGTAAGCCTGTTCAGGAACCGCGGTGCGTGTCGGCCCATCCATGCTTATAAACCCTATTGGTTTCATTGGGCGACAGGGCTTGAGATGTCATTTCATCTCAATGTCGGGTTAAAGTCCCACAAAATTGGAAGCAACGTCTCCAAAATGACCTTTAAATGTTGACGGGGACGTTAAACCTCAAATCAAACAAACAAATACACATCCATGTGACAAAGTGCATTTTTCCATCTCCAAAACGGACATTTTGTCTGACGAAAATGTGATATTTTTCTTAAATGTAGGCCAAACGTAGGTTATGGGTACTCGTTAGAACCAACCGGGTTAGGCGCTTAAAAGGTATACGTACAGCCTGTTTCTGGGAGTAGAAATCGAAAAAAATAATACCCCTGTAAACATCAGTTTTCTCTCTATATAACGGGATTTAGAGAGTGTTTATTTCACGGACTTGTTAACATGATGTCATCATCATATCATCCGTAGTAGAATGGATCAATCAAAACAGACCATTCAGCGATCATCTTTGGCTGACTCCAATTCGAAACTGAAAGTTGCAAATGAAGGGTAATGTGTAAAATTCCAGCTTCACCAGCATTTTACTAGAGTTCTTAGAACTCGCCGATTTGTCTTCCACTGCTATGTAAAACGTCTTACTTTCAAAAGCAGTCACTCACTTAGACAGATGAATACTGCTGAGTCTAAGACAGGAAACTTGCATACTAAGTTCCTTGGCAATGATATGGTTAAAATATTCCGAAAAGAGTTTTGCATCACAGAAAATACAACCAGCTGCAAAATGATTCCGTTGAGCAATCCAAGGTAGTCATGACCCAATATGTCGTTATCAGTCACACCATAAACTGTGTATGCTCGTTAGAACTCCTCATGGATGCGGTTTAACAAGTATACACATTCTATGTCCCGGAGCAAAAATAAGACCAATAAGTTATATGCATCCACATGTAAATGCCAATATTTTCTATATTGTACACAGTGGTATTTACAGGGGTGTTCATGATACGGAGGATGAACTTAATGGCTTTACATTTTGCGTTTTTGTTTGCAGGTCAATGTTTGTCTCATTTCATTTCTTATCTATGCTCCATATATAGATACTAGGTTCTGGTTTAAAAAGAAAAACGGCACATAAGTGAGACAAGACCATGTTTCATGCAACTTAACATTTTAACCCTTGACATGCTGAATATTCATATATGCCACACCCACTACTGATTATTAACCCATCAGATTGCTTGATGTAAATCATTGCAACAAATTCATAAACTGAATGACAAACAATGAAGTTCCTGATCAAATGGCCATCTGATCTGGATCTGCAGTTTTTGAAAGTTAAGATACATCCGGGCTCAGCAGGACAAGGCTTAATAGTGACATAAGGTGCCCTCTATTTAAGGCATGAATTTGCTGCTCAGGACTCTTAAAGAAAGAATTTGGATTTCAGGAGTAAATTATTTCCTTCAAGAGTCATCCCATATTGATAGGGAAGACAAAAGTGTTTTGATACACCGATAGTTACAGTTACTCTGAAAGACACTCTGATGCCAGTAATGATTGCGTTCTAAGAAGTGGACTAGTTTGCTGGAAAGCGAACACCTGATATAAGTTTTCAGTAGGGGTAGGCTGTTGCACTTGTGGCAGAAAACGATACAGAGGGAATGCGTGCCGAGTGCGGGCTTTCGTTCGTATATGTCATTTCCCTGTCATCTCATGTACTCATTTTTTTCTATCATTTTCTCTCTCAGCCCCAGCCCATTTGGGCTTGAAGAAATATATGGGCTGCACGATGCTTCCATGCTGAGCTGAATTCGACACGCACACGAGTACTGGTAAACCGCTCAGAGGATCTAAGCCGGCCCAGGCAAAGCGGTGCGCACGAGTCGGACCGTCCGTGTTTATAAACCCTATTGGTTTTATTGGGCGACAGGGCTTGAGATGTCATTTCATCTCAGTGTCGGGTAAAAGTCCCACAAAATTGGAAGCAACGTCTCCAAAATGACCTTTACAGTGTTGACGGGGACGTTAAACATTAAATCAACCAAACAAACTATCATTTTCTCCCTTCCGCACCATCGACTTGATCCCGGTGTAACAGTCAGTTTCTTCCCCCGGCCCGGTTCTTCCCCGGGGAAGAACTGGGCCGGCCTGTTTCTTCCCCGGGGGAAGAACTGGGCCGGCCCATTTCTTCCCCAGGGGAAGAAACTGACTAGTCAGTTTCTTCCCCACCCGGTCAGTTTCTTCCCCACCAGAATTTTTTTCAGAACCGTAGTCAACGAATAATTTTCAGCTCACAATTTGTTATAAATGAGAAAAGAGACCATTCTGAATAAGTTCTGAGTCCTTTTAGCTTGAATGACAAAATTTGCTCTATACTACACCATTCATGGAGATGCAATAAAATATGCATCCCAATTTAAGCATCTTTGATGAATTTTCTTTGCTTTTTAAGACATAAACTAGTATTAACTAAACAGATATAATAAGCCACAAATGTTTGACGCTCAAATCTAAATAGAATTCGGAGACTGGGGGTGGGGAAGAACTGGGCCGGCCCAGTTCTTCCCCACCCCAGATGTTTCTGTTTACTAATAATTCTTGTGATAAATTTCCTTTGCTTTTTAAGACAAAAATTGTATAAACTAAAAAGATATAATAAGTAACAAATGTTTGGAGCTCAAATCTAAATACAGTTTGGAGACTAGGGGTGGGGAAGAACTGGGCCGGCCCATTTCTTCCCCACCCCAGATTTTTCTGTTTACAAAAAATTATTGTGATAAATTTTCTTCGCTTTTTAAGACAAAAATTTGTATAAACTAAAAAGCTATAATGAGCAACTGTGATAATTTCCTTTGCTTTTTAAGACAAAAATTGTATAAACTAAAAAGATATAATAAGTAACAAATGTTTGGAGCTCAAATCTAAATACAGTTTGGAGACTAGGGGTGGGGAAGAACTGGGCCGGCCCATTTCTTCCCCACCCCAGATTTTTCTGTTTACAAAAAATTATTGTGATAAATTTTCTTCGCTTTTTAAGACAAAAATTTGTATAAACTAAAAAGCTATAATGAGCAACAAATGTTTGGAGCTCAAATCTAATTAGAATTTGGAGACTGGGGTTTGGGAAGAACCGGGCCAGCCCGTTTCTTCCCCCCCTCCCAGATTTTTCTGTTTACAAAAAATTCTTGTGATAAATTTTCTTCGCTTTTTAAGACATATATTGGCATAAACTAAAAAGATATAATAAGCAACAAATGTTTGGAGCTCAAATCTAAATAGAATTTGGAGACTGCCGGTGGGGAAGAAATGGGCCGGCCCGTTTCTTCCCCACCCCAGATTTTTCTGTTTGCAAAAAATTCTTGTGATAAATTTTCTTCACTTTTTAAGACATAAATTGGTATAAACTAAAAAGATATAATAAGCAACAAATGTTTGGAGCTCAAATCTAAATAGAATTTGGAGACTGCGGGTGGGGAAGAAATGGGCCGGCCCGTTTCTTCCCCACCCCAGATTTTTCTGTTTGCAAAAAATTCTTTTGATAAATTTTCTTCACTTTTTAAGACATAAATTGGTATAAACTAAAAAGATATAATAAGCAACAAATGTTTGGAGGTCAAATCTAAATAGAATTTGGAGACTGGGGGTGGGGAAGAACTGGGCCGGCCCATTTCTTCCCCACCCCAGATTTTTCTGCTTACAAAAATTCTTGTGATAAATTTTCTTCGCTTTTTAAGACAAAAGTTGGTATAAACTAAAAAGATACAATAAGCAACAAATATGTTTGGAGCTCAAATCTCAGTTGAATTTAGAAACTGGGGGTGGGGAAGAACTGGGCCGGCCCGTTTCTTCCCCACCCCAGATTTTTCTGCTTACAAAAAATTCTTGTGATAAATTTTCTTCGCTTTTTAAGACAAGAGTTGGTATAAACTAAAAAGATATAACAAGCAAAACATGTTTGGAGCTCAAATCTAAATAGAATTTGGAGATAGGGAGTGGGGCATGACTGGGCCGGCCTAGTTCTTCCCCACCACAGACAACTTAAACATCATAAGTTATTTAATTGTACATCACTACACAAGGGTGGGGAAGAAACGGATCTCCTCAGTTCTTCTCTGCCTCAGATATCCTCTGATATAACTGACATAACTGTACAACACTAGCCAATGGTGAGGAAGAAACGGGCAGGCCCAGTTCTTCCCCAGCCCAGACACCTTCAACGTCATAATTGACTTAACAGTACAACACTTACCAAGGGTGGGGAAGAAACGGGGGGCCCAGTCCTTCCCAACCCAAGACATTTTTAGTAATATAACTGAAATAACTGTCCAACCCCAGTTCTTCCCAACCCCACACATATTCAGGGATATAACTGACATAACTGTACAACACTACCCGGGGGGGGGGGGGGGGGGGGGGGGGGGAGAAATGGGTCGGCCCAGTTCTTCCTCACCCCGACACCTTCAATGTCATAATTGACTTAACAGTACAATACTTACCAAGGGTGGGAAAGAAGAAACGGACTGGCCAAGTTCTTCCCAACCCAAGACATCTTCAGCAATATAACTGACATAACTGTACAACACTACCCAAGGGTGGGGAAGAAACAGGCCGGCCCAGTTCTTCCCCACCCCTGAGTCTCCGAATTCTATTGAAATTTAAGTGCCAAACATTTGTTGCTTATTATATCTGTTTAGTTAATACCAATTTATGTCTTTAAAAGTGAAGAAAATTTATCATAAGAATTTTTAGTAAACAGAAACATCTGAGGTGGGGAAGAAATGGGCCGGCCCAGTTCTTCCCCACCCCCAGTCTCCAAATTCTATTAAGATTTGAGCTCCAAACATTTGTTGCTTATTATATCTGTTTAGTTTATACTAATTTATGTCTTAAAAAGAAAAGGAAATTTATCACCAGAATTATTAGTAAGCAGAAACGTCTGGGGTGGGGAAGAACTGGGCCGGCCCAGTTCTTCCCCACCCCAGCCTCCAAATTCTCATGATAATAAAGCTCCAAACATTTGTTGCTTATTATATCATTTTAGTTTATACCAATTTTTGTCTTAAAAAGCAAAGGAAATTTATCACAAGAATTATTAGTAAACAGAAACATCTGGGGTGGGGAAGAACTGGGCCGGCCCAGTTCTTCCCCACCCCCAGTCTCCGAATTCTATTGAAATTTAAGGGCCAAACATTTGTTGCTTATTATAGCTCTGTAGTTAATACCAATTTATGTCTTTAAAAGTGAAGAACATTTATCACAAGAATTTTTAGTAAACAGAAAAATCTGGGGTTGGGAAGAAATGGCCCGGCCCAGTTCTTCCCCACCCCCACTTTCCAAATTATATTTAGATTAGAGCACTAAAGGGTTGTTGCTTATTATATCTGTTTAGTTAATACCAATTAATGTCATAAAAAGCTAAGAAAATTAATCATAGATACTGGAATTGGGATGAAAATTTCCCTGGATCTCCATATATTGTATGGCATTGAGAAAATTTTGCCATTCAAGCTGTAAAGACTCAAAACTATTTCAGAATGGTTTCTTTTTGAATTTTTAACAGTTTGTGAGGCATAAAATACTCGCTCTCTATGGTTCTAAAAAAATTTCAGGTGGGGAAGAAACTGACTGGGTGGGGAAGAAACTGACTAGTCAGTTTCTTCCCCGGGGAAGAAACAGGCCGGCCCAGTTCTTCCCCGGGGAAGAAACTGACTGGGGGGAAGAACCGGCCTGTTACACCGGGTACATATAGTTTTTCGGTTTTCGGGAGCTATTGTGATCACTCACCGTCTGTCGTCGTCGTCGTCGTCCGTCAGTCCACAATTTCTTCAAACGACATCTCCACCTAAACCACTGAACAGATTCTGACCAAACTTGGCAGAAATGATCCTCAGGTGGTCCTCTCTCAAAATTGTTCAAAGAATTCAATTCCATGCAGAACTCTGGTTGCCATGGCAACGAGAAGGGAAAATAAGAAAAAACCTTTAAAAATAATCTTCTCTGAAACCAGAAGGCCTAGGTCTTTGATATTTGGTACGAAGCTTCATCTAGTGGACCTCTACCAAGATTGTTCAAATTATAGCCCTTGGAAATGCCCTCGCGCCGGGGCCCAGTGGCTTTACATATGCTTATTTAGGGAAAACCTTTAAATATCTTCTTGTATGAAACCAGAAAGCCCAGGTCGGTGATATTTGGTATGAAGCTTAACCTGGTCTTCCTCTACCAAAATTGTTCAAATTATAGCCCTGGGGCCAAAAACGGCCCACTGGTTTCATATAGGCTTATATAGGGAAAACATATAAAAATCTTCTTGTCTGAAACCAGAAGGTCCAGGTCTTTGATAGTTGGTATGAGGCTTCATCTAGTGAACCTCTACCAAGATTGTTCAAATTATAGCCCTTGGGCCAAAAACTTCCCCTCGCGGGGGCCCACTGGTTTTACATAGGCTTATATAAGGAAAACATATAAAAATATTCTTGTCTGAAACCAGAAGGCCCAGGTCTTTGATATTTGGTATGAAGCTTCATCTAGTGAACCTCTACCAAGATTGTTCAAATTCTAGCCCTAGGACCAAAAACGCCCCCGCGGCGGGGCCCACTGGTTTTACATAGGCTTATATAAGGAAAACCTTTAAAAATCTTCTTCTCTGAAATCAGAAGGCCCAGGTCTTTGATATTTGGTATGAAGCTTCATCTAGTGGACCTCTACCAAGATTGTTCAAATTATAGCCCCGGGGCCAAAAACGACTCCGTCCCGGGGCCAACTGGTTTTACATAGAGTTATATAGGGAAAACCTTAAAAAAATCTTCTTCTCTGAAACCAGAAGGACCAGGTTTTTTATATTTGGCATGAAGCGTCATCTAAATGACCTATACCAAGATTGTTCAAATTATAGACCTGGAGCAAATAATGCCCCCCACGCCAGGTCCCACTGGTTTTGCATAGGCTTACATAGGGAAACCCTTTAAAAATCTTCTCTGAAACCAGAAGGCCCAGGTCTCTGATAATTGGTATGATGCTTCATTTAGTGGACCTCTACCAAGATTGTTCAAATTATAGCCCTGGGGCCAAAACCGACCCGGCCCCGGAGCCAACTGGTTTTACATAGGCTTATATAGGGAAACCATTTAAAAATCTGAAACCAGAAGGCCCAGGTCTTTGATAATTGACATGAAGCTTCATCTAATGGACCTATACCAAGATTGTTCAAATTAAAGCCCTGGGGCCAATAATGCCCTCACGCCGGGACCCACTGGTCATAGGCTTATATAGGGAAAACCTTTAAAAACCTTCTTGTCTGAAACCAGAAGGTCTAAATCTTTGATATTAGATGTGAAGCTTCATCTAGTGGACCTCAGCCAAGTTCAAATTTTAGCCCTGGGGCTAAAAACGCCCCCACACCGGGGCCCACTGGTTTTACATAGGCCAATATAGGGAAAACATTTAAAAATCTTCGTCTCTGAAACCAGAATGCCCAGGTCTTTGATATTTGGTATGAAGCTTTATCTAGTGAACTTCTACCAAGATTGTTCAAATTATAGTCCTGGGGCAAAATAGGCTTACATAGGCTTTTTGAGAGAAAACCTTTAAAAGTCTTCTTCTCTGAAATCAGAAGGCCTAGGTCTTTGATAGTTGGTATGAAGCTTCATCTAATCGACCTCTACAATGATAGTTCAAATCATAGCATGGGGGCCAAAAATGGCCCCGACCTTGGGCTCACTGGCTTTACATAGACTTATATAGAGAAAACTTTTAAAAATCTTCTTGTCCGAAACCAGAAGGCCCATGCCTTTGATATTCGATATTAAGCTTCATTCAGTGGACCTCTGCTATAGTCCAAAAATTTCACCGCCCTGGGACCTACATGTTAATCTCTTTGCTCATGTGAGCGATATAGGACATCATGATCCTCTTGTTAGCTCACCTAAGCCAAAGGCTCAGGGTGAGCTATTGTGTGATCGGTCACCGTCCGTCGTCGTCGTATGTCCATCCGTTCACAATTTCTTTTAAACAACATCTCCTAAACCACTCAACAGATTTTGACAAATCTTGGCAGAAATGATCCTTAGGTGGTCCTATCTCAAAGTTGTTCAAAGAATTCAATTCCATGCAGAACTCTGGTTGCCATGGCAACAAAAGGGGAAAATAGGAAAAAAACTTTAAAAATCTTCTTGTATGAAACCAGAAGGCCCAGGTCTTTGATATTTGGTATGAAGCTTCCGCTAGGGGACCTCTGCCAAGATTGTTCAAATTATAGCCCCGGGGCCAAAATTGACCCCGCGCCGGGGCCCTCGGGTTTTACATATGCTTATATAGGGAAAACCTTTAAAAATCTTCTCATCAGAAACCAGAAAGCCCAGGTCTTTGATATTTGGTATGAAGCTTCATCTAGTGGACCTCTACCAAGATTGTTCAAATTATAGCCCTGGGGCAAAAAATGCCCCCCGCGCCGGGACCCACTGGTTTTACATAGGCTTATATAGGGAAAACCTTTAAAAATCGTCTTGTCTGAAACCAGACGGCCCAGGTCTTTGATATTTGTATGATTCTTCATCTAATTGATCTCTACCAAGATTGTTCAAATCATAGCCATAAGGCTAAAAAATGGCCCCGGGGCGGGGACCACTGTGTTTACATAGAGGTATATAGGGAAAACCTTTAAAAAATCTTCTTGTCTGAAACCAAAAGGCCCAGGTCTTTGTTATTTGGTGTGAAGCTTCGTCTAGTGGACCTCTACCAAAATTGTTCAAATTATAGCACTGGGGCCAAAAATGGCCTCATGGCAGGGCCCAGTGGGTTTACATAGAGGCATATAGGGAAAACCTTTAAAAATCTTCTTGTCTGAAGTTATTTTTAGGAAAAAAAACTATGTAATCGCTCTAGTTCCTACATTTATGATGGATTTTAATATAATTTCACACAAATGTAGGGTATGATAATATCTCGAGCAAGTTCAAGTTTCAGGGTCCTGGGCTCAAAGTCAAGGTCACTGCGGCTATTTTTAGAAAAAAAAACTTTGTTATCGCTCTAGCGTCGTCATTTGCTGATGGCTTTTAATATAACTTCACACAAATGTTGGGTATGATAATATCTCGAGCAAGTTTGACTATCAGGTTCCTGGGCTCAAGGTCAGGTCACTGCAGCTATTTTTTTTAAAAAAAAACTTGCTGGAGGCAGAAATATTTCCAACTGTAAACGGAGTTCCATTGCACAAAGTCTTTCGTTACCAACCTCTCATCATTCTGATATGATTTATTCCGACTTTTGTGTTGCCGATGCTTGTATGACAGTGCCATCAGGCAAACTCATCTGCCCACCGACAGGTACTGTTACTTCATTTTGAAGTACAGCGAGTATACACAGTATACCGCTCTTTAACTAGTACATGTATAATGTTTCCTGTTCGGACTATTGCACCTTCGGGACGCATCCTTCGGTTTCACCGATATTCTGGTGTTAAAATTGTTTAGGATTTCATATTTTCACAACCGTATGATGGGTTTGGTTCATATTTGGTATGATGATTCATACAGTTCCAAAGTTTTATTCAGCAATGCCCCCAACCACGCCCAAGACCTCAAGGTCAAGGTTACAGAGTTATAATTTAGTTTTTCAACAGATCTTATTTTATAAACCATATAATGCATTTAGTTCATATTTGGTATGATTACAGATACAGGCTAGAGCCATTTTTTAGCATAACCCCAACCCATGCCTATGACCTCAAGGTCAAGGTCAGCTGTTGTTGCAACACGCTCTTTTCAGGGTGAGGAGGGCCCCTGGACGGGACAGTCTCTGGCGAATCGACACATTTCTAGTTCTGTGAGAGTTAGCAAACGACACAAAAATGTTGGTGTCGTTAAACTCCAAGACATTAAAATACATGTAGCTGTATGGCCCCGCCAATCGGGGCATGGAGAAATAAATTGGGCTGCATGGTGCTTCCACACAGTGCTTAGACCGAGCATACATGAGTGCTGGTAAACCTCTTAAAGGGTCTTAAGCCTGCCCAGGCAGTGGTGCGCGTCGGACCGTCCATGCATATAAACCCTGTTGGTTTCATTTGGCGGCAGCGCCTAATATGTCATTTTATCTCAGTGTCTGTTACAAGTACCACAAAATTGGAAGCAACACCTCCAAAATGACCTATATATTGCTGTTTGGGTGTTAAACTTCAAATCAAACGATCACACTAGGTCATAAAGCAACATTCCCGGGCCCCACCTTCGGGGCTTGGAGAAATAGAATTGGCTGCATGGTGCTTCCACGTAGAGTTGAAGCCAACAGCACATGTTTACTGGTAAACCGCTAGGAGGGTTTAAGCCTGCCCAGGCCAGACCGTCCATGCATATAAACTCTGTTGGTTTTATTTGGCGGCAGAGCTTGAGATTCATTTCATCTCATTGTCTGGTAAAAGTCCAACAAAATTGGAAGCAACGTATCCAAAATGACCTATATTGTGTTGATTTGTTTGTTTGTTTTGAGGTTTAACGTACCCGTCAACACTTAAAGGTCATTTTGGAGACGTTACTTCCAATTTTGTAGGACTTTTACCCGAGATGAAATGACATCACAAGCCCTGTCGCCCAATGAAACCAATAGGGTTTATAAGCACGGACGGGCCGACTCACACTGCTTTGCCTGTGCAGGCTTAGATCCTCTAAGCGGTTTACCAGTACTCGTGTGCGGGTCGGTTTCAGCTCTGCGTGGAAGTGTCATGTGTTGAAGGGGACATAAAACCTCAAATCATTTTCTGTCTGCAAGAAGATGCTTGGGGGTCGATTGCTGTCCATATAGCACGCAAAGAAGACTATGATATGCGCAGTCTGTTCAGGGTCTTTGCTGTGCGCACATCACACGTACGACAGACTTTCGGATGAGTCTTTAAACCGAGGTCCCGTCTCCGTATGACCTTAGCTGTTGGTGGGACGTAAAACTAAAACTCACTCACATCACACGTACGAAATCACAAGTTCACCGCTTAATGTTCTACACACCCGCCATCGGTTTAATGTGGGCGGACGGCATACAATATTTTCCAATTGACCATGTGTGTGTACATACTTCTGTGACCAGCTTTTATCATCAAGGATATACATGAATTTTTCAGGTCTTTCCAGCTGAGGATGGTTGGCCTTTCCCAAAGTACCATGGATCCTGCGGTAGATATACTGTGGTTGATTATTGTGGACGACCTGTCTCCGAGTTCTTTAGCGCTCCTTGGACTAAACGGGTAAGTATCACATTAAAGTCATATGCAGTTATCCTCCAATTGTCATATTGTGGCGTTTTGAGATAAAAAAATGATGATTGTTTTCATGCATATTTAAACTGCTTATAGCTTAAATTAAGGATGCTCTTTTCTCAAACACACTTTGTCGTTTTATATACAGTAAAATTCCGCTATAAAGACCATCTAAAATTAAGACTAATTCTGCTATAAAAGCTTATTTAGTAGGTTGCAGTTATTTTTTATGCCCCCAACTTTGAAAAAGTTGGAGGGGCATATTGCTTCTGGTTCGTTCGTCCGTTCGTCCGTCCGTTACGCTTTTGATGCATAGCATAACTAAAGAACCGTGTATGCTAGGGTTTTGAAATTTCATATATGGATTCCTCATGGAAAATTAGTCGACGCGTATTTTTTTTCTCGTCCGGATTATGCCCCCTTCAAGAGTTATTGCCCTTTGAAATTTTTTTAATAAAATCTTGTCAGCAAGATATCTCAAAAACTATTGAAGCTAGAGCCTTGAAAGTTGGTGATTATATTGGTGGTGATGAGTAGATGAACTGATTAACTTTTGACAAAATTCCGAAAAATACTTTGAGAGTTATGGCCCTTTGTCATTTTGGTAATTTGTGCCCATTGTAATGTATGCTAAAAGTGATGCATAGCATATCTTTAGAACCGTGTATGCTAGGGTTTTGAAATTTCATATATGGATTCCTCATGGAAAATTAGGTGACGCGTATTTTTTTTCTTGTCCGGATTATGCCCCTTTTAAGAGTTATTGCCCTTTGAATTTTTTTTAATAAAATCTTGTCAGCAAGATATCTCAAAAACTATTGGAGCTAGAGCCTTGAAAGTTGGTGAATAGATTGGTGGTGATGAGTAGATGAACTGATTAACTTTTGACAAAATTCCGAAAAATACTTTGTGAGTTATGGCCCTTTGTCATTTTGGTAATTTGTGCCCATTGTAATGTATGCTAAAAGTGATGCATAGCATAACTTTAGAACCGTGTATTCTAGGGTTTTGAAATTTCATATATGGATTCCTCATGGAAAATTAGCTGACGCGTATTTTTTTTCTTGTCCGGATTATGCCCCTTTTAAGAGTTATTGCCCTTTGAAATTTTTTTAATAAAATCTTGTCAGCAAGATATCTCAAAAACTATTGGAGCTAGAGCCTTGAAAGTTGGTGAATAGATTGGTGGTGATGAGTAGATGAACTGATTAACTTTTGACAAAATTCCGAAAAATATTTTGTGAGTTATGGCCCTTTGACATTTTGGTAATTTGTGCCCATTGTAATGTATGCTAAAAGTGATGCATAGCATAACTTTAGAACCGTGTATTCTAGGGTTTTGAAATTTCATATATGGATTCCTCATGGAAAATTAGCTGACGCGTATTTTTTTTCTTGTCCGGATTATGCCCCTTTTAAGAGTTATTGCCCTTTGAAATTTTTTTAATAAAATCTTGTCAGCAAGATATCTCAAAAACTATTGGAGCTAGAACCTTGAAAGTTGGTGAATAGATTGGTGGTGATGAGTAGATGAACTGATTAACTTTTGACAAAATTCCGAAAAATACTTTGTGAGTTATGGCCCTTTGTCATTTTGGTAATTTGTGCCCATTGTAATGTATGCTAAAAGTGATGCATAGCATATCTTAAGAACCGTGTATGCTAGGGTTTTGAAATTTCATATTTGGATTCCTCATGGAAAATGAGCTGACGCGTATTTTTTTTCTCGTCCGGATTATGCCCCTTTTAAGAGTTATTGCCCTTTGAAATTTTTTTTAATATAATCTTGTCAGCAAGATATCTCAAAAACTATTGGAGCTAGAACCTTGAAAGTTGGTGAATAGATTGGTGGTGATGAGTAGATGAACTGATTAACTTATGACAAAATTCCGAAAAATACTTTGTGAGTTATGGCCCTTTGTCATTTTGGTAATTTGTGAAAAACTTTGTCATCGTTCTAGCGCCTACATTTCTCCACCAATTTCAATATAACTTCACACAAATGTTCCTTATAAAAAAATCTCAACGTGTTCGACTTTCAAGGTCATGACCTCAAGGTCAAGGTCACTGTGGCTATTTTTAGGAAAACTTTGTCATCGCTCTAGCGCCTACATTTCTTCACCAATTTCAATATAACTTCACACTAATGTTCCTTATAAAAAAATCTCGAGCGAGTTCGACTTCAAGGTCATGACCTCAAGGTCAAGGTCACTGTGGCTATTTTTAGAAAAACTTTGTCATCGCTCTAGCGCCTACATTTCGTCACCAATTTCAATATAACTTCACACAAATGTTTCTTATGACAATATCTCAGCGAGTTCGACTTTCAAGGTCATGACCTCAAGGTCAAGGTCACTGTGGCTATTTTAAGAAAAACTTTGTCATCACTCTAGCGCCTACATTTCTTCACTAATTTCAATATAACTTCACACAAATGTGCCTTATGACTATATCTTGAGCGAGGTCGACTTTCAAGGTCATGACATCAAGGTCAAGGTCACTGTGGCTATTTTTAGAAAAACTTTGTCATTGCTCTAGCGCCTACATTTCTTCACTGATTTCAATATAACTTCACACAAATGTTCCTTATGACAATATCTCGAGTGTGTTCGACTTTCAGGGTCATGACCTCAAGGTCAAGGTCACTGTAGCTATTTTTAAAAAAATTTTGTCATCGCTCTAGCGCCTACATTTCTTCACCGATTTCAATATAACTTCACACAAATGTTCCTTATGACAATATCTTGAGTGTGTTCGACTTTCAGGGTCATGACCTCAAGGTCAAGGTCACTGTAGCTATTTTTAGAAAAATTTTGTCATCGCTCTAGCGCCTACATTTCTTCACCGATTTCAATATAACTTCACACAAATGTTCCTTATGACAATATCTCTAGCGAGTTCCACTTTCAAGGTCAAGGTCACTGTGGCTATTTTTAGAAAAACTTTGTCAACGCTCTAGCGCTTACATTTCTTCACTGATTTCAATAGAACTTCACACAAATGTTCCTTATGACAATATCTTGAGTGTGTTCGACTTTCAGGGTCATGACCTCAAGGTCAAGGTCACTGTAGCTATTTTTAGAAAAAATTTGTCATAGCTCTAGCGCCTACATTTCTTCACCGATTTCAATATAACTTCACACAAATGTTCCTTATGACAATATCTCTAGCGAGTTCCACTTTCAAGGTCAAGGTCACTGTGGCTATTTTTAGAAAAATTTTGTCATCGCTCTAGCGCCTACATTTCTTCACCGATTTCAATATAACTTCACACAAATGTTCCTTATGACAATATCTCTAGCGAGTTCCACTTTCAAGGTCAAGGTCACAATGGCTATTTTTAGAAAAACTTTGTCATCGCTCCAGCGCCTACATTTCTTCACCGATTTTAATATAACTTCACACAAATGATCCTTATGACTATACCTCGAAAGAGTTCGACTTACAAGGTCAAGGTCACTGTGGCTATTTTTAGAAAAACTTTTTCATTGCTCTAGCGCTTACATTTTATCACCAATTTCAAAATCGATTCACACAAATGTTTCTTATGACAATATCTTTAGCGAGTTCCACTTTCAAGGTCAAGGTCACTGTGGCTATTTTTAGAAAAACTTGGTCAATGCTCTAGCGCTTACATTTCTTCACTGATTGCAATATAACTTCACACAAATGTTCCTTAAGACAATATCTCGAGCGATTTCGACTTTCAAGGTCAAGGTCACTGTGGCTATTTTTAGAAAAACTTTGTCATCGCCCTAGCGACTACATTTCTTCACTGATTTCAATATAACTTCACACAAATGTTCCTTATGACAATACCTTGAGTGAGTTTGACTTTCAAGGTCAAGGTCACTGTGGCTATTTTTAGAAAAACTTTGACATGGCTCTAGCGCTTACATTTCTTCACCGATTTCAGTATAACTTCACACAAATGTTCCTTATGACAATATCTTGAACTATTTCGACTTTCAAGGTCAAGGTCACTGTGGCTATTTTTAGAAAATATTTGTCCTCACTCTAGTGCCTACATTTATTGATGGATGTTAATAGAACTTCACACCAATGTTTCTTATGGTAATATCTCGAGTTGCTTTGACTTTCAAGGTCATGACCTCAAGGTCAAGGTCACTATGGCTATTTTTAGAAAAACTTTGTCATTGCTCTACCGCCTACATTTATGATTTTAATCTTACTTCACACAAAAGATGCTTATGATAATATCTTGAGCAAGATCTACTTCGCGGCCATGGCCTCAAATCAAGGTCCCTTTGACTATTTTTAGAGAAATATTGCATCACTCTAGAACCTACATTTATGGATGGATTTTTAAACAAACTTTACACAAATGTTGCATATGATAATATCTCAAGCAAGTTGGACTTTTGCCATTTCAGTGTTTTCCGCACACGAAGTTGTCTTGTGCGAGGGGATTTGTATTGCATGCGATGCCTTGTTTTTTTTTAATAAAATCTTGTCAGCAAGTCCATATCTTGAGAACTATTAGAGCTTAATTAATCATTCTTGGTACAAACTTGCATCCAGGCATTGCAACTTCAACGCAAGCATTCATATCTGACCTTGACCTATATTTCATGGTTCACTGACTTCGTGAATTATTGCGACCACCCTGACTTTCACCATTTCTCAAAAACTATTAAAGCTTTTTAAATTATAATTGGTACAAACTTGCATCTAGGAATTGCAACTGCATCACAAGCATCCATATTTGACTTTTACCCATATTTCATGGTTCACTGACTTTGTGAATTATTGCGACCACCCTGACTTTCTATCTAATGTAAGAGTCCATTTCTCAAGATCTATTACAGCTTCATTAATTGTATTTGGTACAAGCTTGCATTTAGGAATTGAAACTTCAATGCAAGTATCCATTTCTGACCTTGACCTACAATTTATGGTTCACTGACTTTGTAAAATAGTTTGACAACCCTAACTTTCACCCTGATGTAAGAGTCTGTTTTTAAGAGTTTCATTGATGATACTTGGTACATGCTTGCAACTAGGAGTGAAATTTTTATGTAGGCATCCATGTTTGACCTTGACCTAGATTTCATGGTTTGGTGACTTTGCGCCCCCACAGGCGCGACATAGCCTTCGGGGGAATTCTTGTTGTATGTTTTTGAGTCTTTAACAATATTTGTTGAATATTTTGCCATCTAAGGACAAGCAAAGGTTGGGGGCATTGTGTTTTACAAACACCATTTCTAGTTTCTTTGTGTTTTCTGCATACAGTGTCCTCTGCTCAGAGACCATCTTTGGGACTGTTCAAAAGTGGTCTTTAAGACCACTTTTGCACAGTCCCAAAGGTGGTCTTAATATAGGAATTTTACTTTATTTGTATTTAACTCTTGTCCCTGAACAATACAATATCTTAAATTAATGAACCGTCTGTTTACTACCTAACAGTACAGTCACTTAAGGAAACAGAAATACGTTTACTAAGTAAAGATAGTTTATAATAGCGACGTCATTATTTCTGCGAAAAGAAAGCTTCATGTGCAGTTCCCGCGACACCACGATTCTCTTACCCCCCACTCCTGTCCCCACCCCTTCATAGACACTCCAATGTCTCTCAGGCCGGGGATACCTCGACCCATTACCGGGGCAATATTTGATCGTATCCATGAGAAAAAGACTCACAGAATGTTCAGATTTATGCATCCTTCTAATGCATGCGCGCAGCCAACTGGTAGAGCTCTTGCATTAAAAATAGAAGTGAAGGCAAGGAATCGATACATTTACCTTAATCCTATCAATGACATCAAAAGGAAAAAAAAACACGAACACAAATTAACGTCATTACAATGAAACCGTCACAGAGGACATTTATTTTCCCAAAATGGCCAAACATCTATCCAATATGTTGTTTGATTTGAGGTTTAACGTCCCCGTCTGCACTTTAAAGGTCATTTTGGAGACGCTGCTTCCAATTTTGTGTGACTTTTACCCGACATGGAGATGAAATGACATCTCAAGCCCTGCTGCCCAATGAAACCAATAGGGTTTATAAGCATGGACGGGCCGACTCGCACCGCTTTGCCTGGGCAGGCTTAGATCCTCTTAGCTGTTTACCAGTACTCGTGTGCGGGTCGGTTTCAGCTCTGCGTGGAAGCATCATGCAGCCTATCTATTTCTTCAAGCCCCGAAGGGCGGGGGCCGAACATCTATCCAATAAGATATAAGCTATGCACACATAAAAGACGAACTAAAACAATAATAAACCATGTCAGAAGAACCACCTGGGATAGGTCAGTAAATTTTTGTCGCACCTGCTTTAGCAGGAAGACATAGGCGTGCAAGTTTCCGTCCGTCCGTCCGTCCGTCCGTTCGTCCGTTCGTCCGTCCGTCCGTTCGTCCGTCCGTCCGTCCGTCCGTCAACATTTTACACTGGATGTCTTGTCATCGCAACTCCTCCTACACTTTTAGACCGATCATTTGGAAACTTTGCATGTGCTTTCGCCATGGTCTGAGGATGCGCATGTGGTTTGGACTTAACCTTCGAATCAATTTTTGTCACTTTTTCCATATTGTGAACTTAGTCATTTTTAGGTATGCGATACGTACCTCTTGTCATCGCAACTCCTCTTGCAGTTTTATACCGATCATTTTGAAACTTTGCATGTGCTTTCACCATGGTATGAGGATGTGCATGTGGTTTCGACATAATTTTCAGAATATTTTTTTCCGCTTTTTGCACATTATGAACTTAGCCATTTTTAAGCTTCATTTGATATACGATAGGTACCTCTTGTCATCGCAACTCCTCCTACAGTTTCATACCGATTATTTTGAAACTTTGCGTGTGCTTTCGCTATGGTATGAGGATGCGCATGTGGTTTGGACTTTATCTTCAGATAAATTTTTGTCACTTTTTCCACATTGTGAACTTAGTCATTTTTAACCTTCGATTGATATATGATAGGTACCTCTTGTCATCGCAACTCCTCTTGCAGTTTTATACCAATCATTTTGAAACTTTGCGTGTGCTTTCGCTATGGTATGAGGATGCGCATGTGGTTTGGACTTTATCGTCGGATCATTTTTTTTCACTTTTTCCACATTGTGGACTTAGTCATTTTTAACCTTCAATTGATATATGATAGGTACCTCTTGTCATCGCAACTCCTCTTGCAGTTTTATACCGATCATTTTGAAACTTTGCGTGTGCTTTTGCTATGGTATGAGGATGCGCATGTGGTTTGGACTTTATCGTCGGATAATTTTTTTTCACTTTTTCCACATTGTGAACTTAGTCATTTTTAACCTTCAATTGATATATGATAGGTACCTCTTGTCATCGCAACTCCTCTTGCAGTTTTATACCGATCATTTTGAAACTTTGCGTGTGCTTTCTCCATGGTTTGAGGATGTGCATGTGATTTCGACATAATTCTCAGAATATTTTTTTTTCACTTTTGCACATTGTGAACTTAGCCAATTTTAAGCTTTAGTTGATATACAATAGGTACCTCGTCATCGCAACTTCTCTTACAGTTTTATATTGATCATTTTAAAACTTTGTGTGTGTTTTTACCTATGGTATGAGGATGTGCATGTGGTTTTGACTTTATCTTGGGATCAATTTTTATCACTTTTTCGTCATTGTGAACTTAGTCAGTTTTTTACCTCACATATATAGGCTATGGATTCTTCTCAAAGCCCTATATTCATTTCTTCTGCCTTAAATAAACTTTTATTTTTTTGTGTGGGGCAGGTGGGGAGCAGGTGCGACATCAACTTCACCGAAGTTGAATTTCTGGTTTTTAACCGTTGGGGTGCTTAAATCGATTTTACATTCACCTTATTTGCATTATCTGCTGGTTCCTAGTCTGAAGGTTATCAGTGTTGGAAAAACAGGTAACCAGACCCCCTGACCTTGAAAGGTCAGGGGGTCTGGTTACCTGTTTTTACAATATTGACAATGTGCAAGCTGGGAGCCAGCAAATAATGCAAATATGGTGAATGGCCACAATCCTCGCCCTTGGTTCTGTCATAATTTAGACAAACAATTTGTTCATCTCCGAGAACATAACAGAGATGAAACAACGATGAGGACTGCATTACGCAAACACGCCTATACATATACATTGCCAACTTTATCGCAAAAAAAATAAAAATTTTATGATGAAAAATTGTGATATTTTTCTTATTTCTGCTCAAAATATAGATTGTGGCACTCGTTAGAACCGCCTCATCGAGGCGGTTCTAACGAGTACCCACAATCTATATTTTAGAGCAGAAATAAGAAAAAAATAAGGTATACCCCCGGAAACCCCAGTTTTACTATATAAAAGTGGGGTTCAAGGGGGTGAAACTTATATAGGCGTGTTTCCGTTATGAAAATCATGAAATAACTGAAATTCCGGACCATCAGAAATGCAACAGTTGGACTCCGGTGGTCCCGACCAGAGACAGAGCATCAGGCAAACAACCGACATTACAAAATTACAAAAAAGTTTCAGGTAAGTCTTTAGGCTTCCCAAGGGTCTCCTGTACCTGTCTGAAAGCAACCAGTGACCTACATGATATAGGCCACTGAACCAGCAAAGGCTCGCCTGAGTCCTTGCTGGTCACTTATGGCTTAATGAGACAAGAACCATTCTCTCATGAGCTATGTCATTTTCTTTGAAATTGCAGGTTGATATAGCTTACCAGATCATGAAGATCGCTGATCAAATGACACACAATAAAGACGAATTCTCACTCTACCTCACTGATGTAGACGTCAATAATTTTGTTGTTGACGCTTCTGGTAAAGTGAATATTGTAGATGCTGAAGATATAGTTGTTGTGGATACAAGGGCTGTAAAAGCCGGTAAGTCTTCTTTACTTTGTTGTCAGATCACTGAGGAAGTCACTGTCTGCGGTTCCTTTGTTTGTGCCTCAGGCCCTCAACAAGTGCGTCAACAAAGGAAGTAAAATTCATCCTTACATAGCTCTGGCTTTATCGTATGTACATATTCATTTCCCAAGAGCTCTTTATTATTTCCAACAACATCCATTTGGATTTTTTACGTTACTGTCAAACGTAAGGAATACCGACGTCATTTTTAAAATCACAGTGGCGTCACTTTTCACCTGGCTGTTGTCATGAACATAGCTCAGATCTGTATGACGCCTTATCCAGCTTTAATGCTGCAAGTTCTGATACTATCGATGTTATAGGCAAATATGTTTTCCCGTTAGCGAACATTAAAGTTGCAGCTCAGCGTGCGCATGCACTCAGTCTGGTTCACTGCTTGGGTTGTAGAATATCTCTAGTTTCTGTATAAAAAAGCAATACTCCTGTTAGTCTGCATAACGAAAACACGCCTCTATAGTTTTGACCCCCCTTGAACACCACTTTTATACAGTAAAACTCAGGTTTACAGGGGTAAACATTATTTTTCTTATTTCTGCTCTAAAATATAGTTTGTGGGTCTAACCGCCTCGATGATGCAGTTCTAACGAGTATCCACAATCTATATTTTGAGCAGAAAAAAAGAAAATATCACATCTTAAAATTTTGGTTTTTTCACATCACGTGAACAAGTCCGTGAAATGAACACCCCCTTACACCCCATTTTGTATAGAGAAAACTGAGGTTTACGGGGGTAAACATATATTTTCTTATTTTTACTCCAAGACATAGGTTGTGGGTACTCATTAGAACCGCCTCAATGAGGCGGTTCTAACGAGCACCCACAACCTATGTTTGCAGTATAAATAAGAAAAATATCATGGATTTTTATCCCAAAAGTAGCCATTTTGGAGATGTGAAAAAATGCACTATGTCGTACGGGTGTGTTAGCGTAATGAACAGTAAAACTTGCAATGTATTTCTTTAAGCATGTTTTCGTAATGGTGTAGCTACGCATGGCGGGTTGTATCTTACCTAGTGGCTTAACTCCATTTTAGACAGGGCCCGAGCTTATAAAACTTTTTTCATGCTCAACTCGTATGTACATATCCATTTCCCAGGTTGGCGCCTGATGCTCCATCTTTGGTCGGGCCCCTCGGAGTCTAACTGTTGGTTTTCGTTTGCTCCAGCAATTCTGTTGTATGCTGTCGAGTCCTCAACCTTGTTTCATCTCTGTAGTTTTTTTATTTGTATGTTCTCGGAGATGTTACACTGATGAGTTAGGTAGCCTTCATGGGGACTAAACAAAATTAGTGTATACCACGACAGAGGTACGGGGGAGGATTATGGCCATGTAAAATCGATTTAAGCCCCCCAGTGGAATTCTATCCACTGACCGTTCCAAGGCGGTTCTTCTGTGGTGGTTTATTTATGTTGTTGTTTGTTACTTACTGTGTATATCACTTGTGTTTTTTTATTTTGGATGACCATTTGGCCATTTTGTGGGAAAGTAACTGTCCTTATGGCCTTCCTTTGTTCAGGTTTCCATTATGGTCTGGTCGATTCATGTTTGTGTTTCTTACCCTTTGGTGTCTTTGATGGGTGGATTAAGTTAATTGTATCGATTCCTGATCTTTGTTTTACTTCTACTTCACTTAAGTATGAAATTTGTCCTTTTCATAAAATTTAAAATGCCAACAATTGTTGGCAATTTAAACAAACAACATTGTTGATTGGATCCGAGGTTGATTTGAGCAGGAAAAGGGTCTGACATTTTTGTATTTTAATACTTAAGAGCATTACATATGTCATGCTCGACTCAACTTCATTTGAGCATGAAATAGTTTTATAACCTCGGGGCCTGTTTTTCTTGTGACTGGGCTTATATATGCAGTAAGAATTGTATATTTCAGCTAAACCACCCGGATGGGAAGATCTGCATGAAAGTTCTTACACAGACTGCTCTGGAAAATCATTTAAATTGTGTCGCCCTTTCTCAGAAACTCAGTTATGTAGTCACGTGACCTCGGATCACAATTACTTCGCAGTATGCAGGTTCCTGCTCTCAAGATATGCGCAGAGTGTGGACACTGGCTTCCAGGATGGGGGACTACTTTATAATATACCGGATGTGGCCAAAGACGAATGGGATTTAGAATACTTGCTCAATGAGTGTGCCATGCCACAGAGACAGCGTGGAAGAATACAAGTTGTGCATAAATTGATTGAAGCACTGGACAATTTGAGACAAAACATTTCTAGGAACGCAGTTTAAGTTTACCTCAAAAGTTTTAGAATAGATACATTCGATCCTTCTGCAATGTACATCTGAAATGGACGCCTCCTTCTGTGAAAAAAAAAAAAAACATGTTTGCATATTCATTCTAGTAAGTAGTGAGTCTAGTCAAAATCATTTACAGAATAGTAAATAAGGTTAAGGGGAATGGGAACATCTTGAAGATTTTTCCGCCATTATTGAAAGGGCGATAACATTCGGGATCTTGTTCGCTTTTCTGTAAGCCCTGTCCCACTGAAAATAGGGTCAACTCTTAAAGGAAAGAACGACTTTGTTACTGTTAAAACCTTTACCATGCTCTGGGCTAATTCGGCAGACGAAAAGTTGTGGAGAAAGCAGGACATGACATCTCATGCAAATTGTCTCCAGAGGAGACAGTTTGCATGTGATGTCAAATCCTGTATTGTAAGAAAAACAAGAAAAATGTGTCAAACTGTTATCTTCTGGTAAAAAATACTCAGCATACAGAGCGTAACACAACTGTGCCCAGCTTGCATTGCAGACGAGAATCAGACACTAAAATATGGAGGATACATCTCGGAATGCATTTTGCATTTAGCAAGTATATCTATTATCATTCAGCCATCTGAAAACCTCGTCAACTCTTTCATCATTTTTAACTTTCTTATGTCATAAACAGCTAAAAGCACTCGTTTGTATACAGAGATGTGGGGTTTGTGAAGGTATACATTTATGCTGCACAGAAACATAGATTTGGGGCTTGATTGAGCCGTGTCTTTAGAGCACATACAATCTACATTTATCATATAACGTCACATCTGAGAGTGTAATAACGCCATGTAATATTTTCGATAATCCACTAGTGGATTAAATATGCAAATTAGCTAGATACGTTCCGTAACGTTACATATACAACGTCCTTAGCGACGTCGCGTTTACTAATGGCGGACCATTGACATTTTTGTAAACAAACTTGAATAAAATTTGCTTTTAATGTCACATGATAAATAGAATCTTGCATTCGTGCTCATGTATTATTGAATTTATTAATCTCGTTGAGGAAAAGGAATAAAATGCTCGGCAAGCCTCGCATTTTATTTCTTTTCCTCAACTCGTTTAATAAATTCAATAATATATGAGCACTTATGTAAGATCCTCTATTTATAGTATGAAAATAACAACCATGTTTATGTGAAAGACCAACTACAGTGAAATTCCACTATTAAGACCACCTTAAAATAAAGACTAATTCTGCTTTAAAAAGCTTATTTTTAAGGGTACACTTAATCTTTCTTTGTGTTTTCTACCCACAGTGTCCTCTGGTCAGGGACCACCTTTGGGACTGTTCAAAAGTGGTCTTAAAGCCCAATTTTGAACAGTCCCAAAGGTGGTCTTAATATAGGAATTTTACTGTATATGAATACCCGTGTACCACTGTATGTAAGGAAAAGTGGAATTAACAAATGTGTATGCATAAAGCAGGCATTGTGCTTTTGGGTCAATTGTCAATCGATTCAAACTTACTAAGTTTAGAAACGCTTCAGGCTTTAAGTCCACTTGACTATCACTGATTTGTAGGAAATCCAGATAATGATTGTTTGAGCCCCGCCAAGCGAATTTGTGTCTTCGAGCATTGTCATGACAAATTTTAACTGCGCATGCCCAGCCATTCAGAGGGGCCAGGGATATGGCTTTCTGTCTGAAGGTTCCTCTTGATTCACTGCTTGTATGAGCGAGCAGGGAAGGTTCTGGCGAGACTGCGCGGATGCGCAGGCTCGCCTGAACCTTCATTGCTCTCATAGGCGATAAGTACCAAAATCGCTTGACGGGGCTCATTTAGCATAAAAAAAAACACTTGAATTTCATCACTGTGAGGTGGTGTGTTGGGTAATATGGTTACTTGTAGAATCTGGACTGGTATCATGGGTTGGGCTTGGCAGACAGTGTACACCCAGATTAGATGCTACAGAAGGCGGGGTCTAATCATGACCAATACTGTTTGTTTACAGTACAGGAATTTAAGGGCAAGACGTCGCGGAATGCCGCATCTGATTACAGTCTACATTGTTTGCTTACCATACACGAGGGTTTCTTAGATGCAATTTGGCTTTTGCTCCTAGGCAGACAAAGGATGTTGCATACAAAACCTTGGTTTGACCTCAACTCGAGTATGCATCACCTGTTTGGCATCCCAATGTTAAAACTCCGGTTCAACAGGTTGAGAAAGTTCAGCGGACGGCTGCCCGATGGACCTGCAGGCGATGGTAGACAGAAGTAGTGTTGGTGGAATGCTCAATGAGCTGAAATGGCCATCGTTGGAGGCCTGTCGTGAGCAGTCCTCTTTAACGTTCTTTTATAAGATACACTCTGACACAGTGTCTCTTAATCAAGATAAATACTTGACCTCTGTGACTACTTCAACTCAAACAAAGGCATCAAAATTAAAAGAACAGTCAATATCGTAGGTACCAGGCCTATAGTGATGCCCTGAAGAATTCTGTCTTCCCTAGAACTATTCATCAGTGGAATAGTAGAACTATCCCTCAGTGGAATAGTCTTCCCTCCTCTGTGGTAAATGCAAACTGTAGAGGCGTTCGAAGCCGGCATGGTGTAGATTGGGACCCAGAGGTATGCGTTTTAGTATACACCTCTGAAAGCAGATTGTGAATAGTTTTAAGAACTCATCCAGTGAGTTCTTTTTTTTTTATTTTTATTTTTTATTATTTTTTTGGCCTAAATTCTAAATTCTACCTAACTGAGGTAATTGCCAAGTATAACCGACTCAGTATATGAAGATTCACATTATTTGCATTATCTGCTGGTTCCTAGTCTGAAGGTTATCAGTGTTGGAAAAACAGGTAACCAGACCCCACTGACCGGGGATCTGGTTACCTGTTTTCCAATATTGACAGGGTGCAAGCTGGGAGCCAGCAAATAATGCAAATATGGTGAATAGATAGATAAAGGTTAAAAGAAATGTTAACAGAGATAATTGACCAGCCAGTGCTGTCAGTGCTTTGATTTAATTTTGCTCCAATACTCATATATGTGGAATATTCTTGTTACAAAAGGGAGTTTTGCACAGTAGGGCTTGAGATGTCATTTCATCTCAGTGTCATGAGCTGTGTCAGTACAAAATTTATGGGATTGAAAGGGTTGAACATCTCAAAACAAACTGGGAAGTCAGACAATTTGATGTCGCATATTCAGATACTTGTTCGGCACAATCAATTTGTTTATCATGCTTTGAGTAATTTTCTAATTTTGTGTGAACACAAAAGCTGCTGTGTATGCAACAGCTGTTTTCGGTTATCCAAATTAACCCTTCTCTTGCTGAATATTCAGTTTAGCCACACCAATTTCTGACTTTGAACCAATCAGATTACTTGATGAAATTTATGCCTACAAATTCATAAATTGAATGACAAACAGTGTAGATCCTGATCAGATGGCTTCTGAAGAAGCCATCTGATCTGGATCTACACTGTTTGCAAAGAAAAGGGTTGTCGTGAACAGCAGGATAAGAGTTACATGTAGAATAGGAATACTGTTTAGCTTACTGATAACTTCAAACATACAGTCATTCACCAGAGTCTCCGGTAACGGAGCAGATCAGTACCGTAATGAGAAACTGGCAACATTATCGCAAGAACTTTCACCATGGATATCGGGTGCATTCCAGTTCTATCGAGTACCCACCTTCTGTGTTTTGGAGCAAACATGAGTAAAACATAAGTAAAATAATGTATACCAAACTAGTGCCCACTTTTCTGTTTCTTTCTCATTGAATAAACTTGTCATCTTGATGTGAAGGGCAACTGTAATCATCAACATTATATTAGCTCTACTTTTCCTGGGTAGGCTTATACGTAAGGGGTTAACCAGTACAGTGCACATTCTTTCGCCAGAAACTGACAACTCCACTTCTTGAATCAGTTGAAGGTAGAGAATGACCGTAGAAATACACACTGATGTGTTATCATTATTGTTTGTTTGATTTGAGGTTTAACGTCCTAGTCAGCAGTGTATAAGTCATTTTGGAGACGTTGCTTCCAATTCTGTGGGACTGTTACGCGACATTGAGATGAAATGACACATGAAGCCATGTCGTCCAATGAAACCAATATGGTTTATAAGCATGGACGGGCCGACTCGCAACGCTTTGCCCTGGGCAGGCTTAGATCCTCTAAGCGGTGGTGTACCAGTACATGTGTGAGGAAGGTTTCAGCTCTGCATGGAAGCATCATGCATCCCATCAATTTCTTCAAGCCCCGATGGGCGGGGGCTTAAGGTATTAAGGTATTTTTAGCTATACTACGTGTAGTCGTTTTAAGTATTATGTTTTTTGTGCAATACTAACAAGACAGTTTTACTCTTCATAACGATAACACACCCGTGCGTCATAGTGCATTTTTCACATCTCCAAAATGGCTACTTTTCTGAAGAAAATCTGTGAAATTTTTCTTATTTATTCTGCAAACATAGGTTGTGGGTAATCGTTAGAATCGCCTCATTGAGGCGGTTCTAACGAGTACCCACAAACTATGTCTTGGAGCAGAATTAAGTAAAATAAGGTATACCCCCATAAACCCCAGTTTTCTCTTTATAAAGTGCGGTTTAGGGGGGTATTCATTTCACGGACTTGTTATCGTGATGATTCAATTAGTTTCTTATACATTAAAAGCTTTAATTTTTGTGAAAAGTTTAACCCTTATCTTGCTGAATATTCATTTAAGCCACACCCATTTCTGTCTATCAACCAATCAAATCACTTGATGTAATTTATTGCTACAAATGGGAAAGTATAAAACCCGGGAGTAACGGCCGGGAGCCGGGAGTAAAATCCGGGAGTAAATTTTGGCAATCGAATAAAGGTATTAAACATTAACATATCTGGATGAAATTTAGATCAAAAGTAGAATATAGACTCCTCTTTAAAATGCATATAACTTTTATGTTTTTAATTGAGTACTTTTCAAGATATGAACCGAAATATACGACCACGTCGCAAAATTTTCGCCCGGGAGTAACTTTTGCGGTATTAACGATGTCAAGCATTTTGCAAAATATGTTCAGTCTGGGGTTTCTACAAGAATTACTTTATGTGTTATCAATTAAAATCATATCAGAGAATAGAAAAATGCAAAATTAAAGTTATTTCATCGCTCCGCCTAGTAAATAATTGACCCGGGAGTGGGCCGGGAGTAATTTCTGGGTTGAAATCGGCGTTTATTTGCCTTATTCTCGGCCTAATTGCTTCTATCACATACATTGTATTTCTTAAACCTTTGTCAGAAGAAAAGCTGAGATTCAGCATGGAGTACATGAATTTATTTACTTGTCATATCGGGACTCGACACACATCCAAACCCCCAACTCACGCCCTGATCCTGCGCCTATGATTTTATGTCCCGGAACATTTATATTTTGCGCTTTTTGTTTTATGGCCGTATAATGTAGAAACGATGACACAGTTACCTCCGCAGTCTGATCAGTGCCTTTGCTATTAGCTGTCAGGGTAGTAAGACTACGTTTAATAAATACAATGTATGTGACATAGGCAATAACGCCAATAAACGCCGATTTCAACCCAGAAATTACTCCCGGCCTACTCCCGGGTCAATTACTTACTTCATCGAGCGATGAAATAACTTTATTTTTGTATTTTTCTAATCTATGATATGTTTTTAATTGATTATACACACACTTATTCTTGTAGCAATCCCAGACTGAACATATTTTGCAAAATACTTGACATCGTCAATACCGCAAAAAGCTACTCCCGGGCGAAATTTTTGCGACATGGTCATATATTTCGGTTCATATCTTGAAAAGTACTCAATTAAAAACATAAAAGTTATATGCATTTTAAAGAGGAGTCTATATTCTACTTTTGATCCAAATTTCATCCAGATATGTTAATGTTTAATACCTTTATTCGATTGCCAAAATTTACTCCCAGATTTTACTCCCGGCTCCCGGCTGTTACTCCCGGGTTTTATACTTTCCCCTACAAATTCATAACTGAATGCCAAACAGTGTAGATCCTGATCAGATGGCTTTCAGAAGCCATCTGATCTGGATCTACACTGTTTGCAAAGATAGGGGTTTGTCTTGAACAGCAAGATAAGGGTTAACATTTATCTGTTTAGACATTAAAGGGAAGAGATACACCTTCAGGGGAGGCAACTCTTGCAAAAAGTATTTTTGTCTCCCATGTCAAGAGGGGTCAACTCTTAACGGAAAGAATTTGCTCCTCACAAGAGGGGTCAACTCTTAAAGGAAAGAATTTTCTTGCACACCAGACAAGGAAATCCATGATTTTACCCTGGGATAGAAATTTATGTTCTGACCCTGTAGTTCCGACCCAAAATCGATTATAATCACGTGTTTGATAAATGCACTGGTTGATTACAACCTCGTATGTGTCCTTGTTAAGGTTGACATCATCCACGTTACGTGACGTCACTAAACATTCTTGTAGTGTCATCACAATATGGCGGACGTTGGTAACCGAAGTGACTGCAGCATTAAAAAGCCGCTTTAAGAAATGGAAGGTATGCAAGAAAAGGAATCCAATATGGGTGTGAGGGATGGATAGAAAAATCCGTTCCTCGGGGATCACTGTCCGGCATCACTTGGCAAGCCTCGTGATGCCGGACAGTGACCCTCGGTACGGATTTTTCCATCCACCCCTCACACCCATATAAAATTCTTATATGCTCCTGAGGTGCAAATGCTTTCCTTTTCATGGTTTAAGCTGTTTTACACAATATTTTGTGGGTCCTCCAGAGGGAAGAAAAATAGACAATTTAATAAATTCCACTCTTCTTTAAATATTTTGGCACTAGGCCTTCATCAGTTATACGAATTCACTAGAAACTACATTTTAAAGCCGTCATTACAATTTTCTGGAAGTAAACAAAGCAAACCGGATGTAACGTCAATGTAAAATTGTTGTACTGGGCATAAATGAACGTTTGGCAGTTTACGCGGCGGTTTACGCCATGTACAACATTGATGTTACGTCCGGTTTGCTTTGTTTACTTCCGGAAAATTGTAATGACGGCTTAAAAATGTAGTTGCTAGTGAATTCGTATTACTGATGAAGGCCTAGTGCCGAAATATTTAAAGAAGAGTAGAATTTAGTAAGCTGTTTTAGTTTGACTGTTATTCATTTATTATTCATTGCTTAAGTAAAATTTCAACTTGTATCTGTTAAAGTGAGTGAGTGAGTGATTTTAGTTTTACGACCCACCAACAGCTAAGGTCATACAGAGACGGGACCTCGGTTTAAAGACTCATCGGAAAGTCTGGAGAAGCCCAGGATCGATCCTGCGATCCCTGGTTTACAAGGCGAGTAGCGTAACCACTGCACCACGGAGGCTTCTGTATCTGTTAGAGTAAAAGTTGTTAAGTCTTTTGTATGTAGCTTAATATTTTGTTGCTAGGTAGAAATTTTATTTTGTTTCTGAGAAGCCAGATCCCCATAATCAAGGCGGGGCACATTTTGATAAAACACATGCATTTTTTTAAGATGAATTTTTATATTTATATTTGTTAATTCTAGTCCAAACATAGATTGTGGGTGCTCGTTAGAACCGCCTCAATGAGGTGGTTCTAACGAGTGCCTACAGTCCTTGCTTTTTTTAGCAAAAATGGGAAAAACAATGTATCCCCCGTAAATCATAGTTTTCTCTATATAAAGTTTGGTTTACAGGGGTGTTCATTACATGGACTTATTAACATGACATTACGCAAACACGCCTATACAAATACATTGCCACCTTTATCGCCGAAAAAATAAAAGTTTTATGATGAAAAATTGTGATATTTTTCTTATTTCTGCTCTAAAATATAGATTGTGGGTACTCGTTAGAACCGCCTCGATTGATATTTTTCTTATTTCTGCTCAAAATATAGATTGTGGTACTCATTAGAACCGCCTCATCGAGGCGGTTCTAACGAGTACCCACAATCTATATTTTAGAGCAGAAATAAGAAAAATAAGGTATACCGCCGGAAACCCCAGTTTTACTATATAAAAGTGGGTTTCAAGGAGGTCAAAATAAAATAGGCGTGCTTTCGTAATGGATGAGAACCAAAGGTCCTCCTATTTTGCAGGATGTTATAATAAAACTTTATTGTGCTCAACCCAAATGAGTATGAATCTGTACTGCTTATACTTAGTAAACTGGCTTTTTTCATGCTCAAAGCGGCCCCCGCCCATCGGGGCTTGAAGAAATAAATGGGCTGCATGATGCTTCCATGCAGAGCTGAAACCGACCCGCAAACGAGTACTGGTAAACCGCTTAGAGGATCTAAGCCTGCCCAGGCAAAGCAGTGCGAGTCGGCCCGTCCATGCTTATAAACCCTATTGGTTTCATTGGGCGGCAGGGCTTGAGATGTCATTTCATCTCAATGTCGGGTAAAAGTTCCACAAAATTGGAAGCAACGTCTCCAAAATGACCTTTACAGTGTTGACGGGGATGTTAAACCTCAAATCAAACAAACAAACAAACATTTTCATGCTCAAAGCAGCTCAATTAGTAGATCTTACGAGAATAGTAATTTCGTACAAAAATTAGTGAAACGAGTTTCATAAATTCCATATGAAATGGTCTCGAGCGTGAGATTCTTTTTTATCATAAAGCAATTTTTGTAGTATATAAGTAACGAACGGCAAAATAATGCTTCACGACATTGCTGCGTGATTGCGCTACATATGGAAATTATGAAATGACGTTATGTGGCTACAAAACAATGACATCATATGATAAAAACGATTTATTTTTATTCTCATGAAACGAAAACGCCAACAGAATGATACAGCTGTGACAAGGAAATAATAGGACTTCAAAATTGTGCACTCAGTGAAGTATCATATCAGCCCGTGTGATACAACCTTCCCTGTCTGCACCCCTACCCATCGGACTAGTAGATATACATTACGAAAACACGCCTATTCAAATATATTGAAAATTTTACCACCAAAAAAAAAAAAAAATTTCCGGTAAAAATGTGATATTTTTCACATAATAGATTTTTATTTTATATTTAAATTTGTGAATTCTAGTCCAAACATAGATTGTGGGTGCTCGTTAGAACTGCCTCATTGAGGCGGTTCTAACGAGTACCCACAATCTATATCTTAAGTAGAAAGAAAACAAATTATTAATACCCCTGTCAATCCCAGTTTAACTATTTGAAATTGGGGCTTGAAGGTGGGGGGGGGGGGGGGCAAATTGGGATTGGGCTGCATGGTGCTACCAGGCAGAGCTGGAACCAACTGCACATGAGTGCTAGTAAACTGCTTAGTAGGTCTAAGCCTGCCAAGGCAAAATGTTATGAGTCGGACCGTCCCTATTTATAAACCTTAGTGGTATCTTTGGATGGTAGGGCTTAAGATGTCATTTCATCTCAATGTCGGGTAAAAGTCCCACAAAATTGGAAGCAACGTCTCCAAAACGACCTTTACATTGTTGACGGGGATGTTAAACCTCAAATCAAACAAACAAACAAACATTTTCATGCTCAAAGCAGCTCAATTAGTAGATCTTACGAGAATAGTAATTTCGTACAAAAATTAGTGAAACGAGTTTCATAAATTCCATATGAAATGGTCTCGAGCGTGAGATTCTTTTTTATCATAAAGCAATTTTTGTAGTATATAAGTAACGAACGGCAAAATAATGCTTCACGACATTGCTGCGTGATTGCGCTACATATGGAAATTATGAAATGACATTATGTGGCTACAAAACAATGACATCATATGATAAAAACGATTTTTTTTATTCTCATGAAACGAAAACGCCAACAGAATGATACAGCTGTGACAAGGAAATAATAGGACTTCAAAATTGTGCACTCAGTGAAGTATCATATCAGCCCGTGTGATACAACCTTCCCTGTCTGCACCCCTACCCATCGGACTAGTAGATATACATTACGAAAACACGCCTATTCAAATATATTGAAAATTTTACCACCAAAAAAAAAAAAAATTTCCGGTAAAAATGTGATATTTTTCACATAATAGATTTTTATTTTATATTTAAATTTGTGAATTCTAGTCCAAACATAGATTGTGGGTGCTCGTTAGAACTGCCTCATTGAGGCGGTTCTAACGAGTACCCACAATCTATATCTTAAGTAGAAAGAAAACAAATTATTAATACCCCTGTCAATCCCAGTTTAACTATTTGAAATTGGGGCTTGAAGGTGGGGGGGGGGGGGGGGGGCAAATTGGGATTGGGCTGCATGGTGCTACCAGGCAGAGCTGGAACCAACTGCACATGAGTGCTAGTAAACGGCTTAGTAGGTCTAAGCCTGCCAAGGCAAAATGTTATGAGTCGGACCGTCCCTATTTATAAACCTTAGTGGTATCTTTGGATGGTAGGGCTTAAGATGTCATTTCATCTCAATGTCGGATAAAAGTACCACGAAATCGGGAGCAACCTCTCCAAGATGACATAAATATTGTTGACGGGGGATGGAAATTGAACAAAAGGATCAAAACCTTCCCTGGCTGCATAGAGGAGCATTGGGTCAATGACCATCCATATACTGCATATTGAAGACTAAGAACAGACTGCGCGCATGCGCAGGCTGATCTGAGTCTTTGCCGTGTCCGCATGCTTGAAGACGCAAAATTGTCATGACGCAGCACTTTTTGGCATGGGTATTGGTTTTACGGCCCTTTCAATATTATTTCACTCATATAGAGCCGATTGTTAATCAGAGGTGGGCAAAACCGGAGAAAAACCACCTGACCTTCCATTGCAGAACTTGGCGTCTCAATGATTAAGAGTCAGTGCTTTTATCGACTAGGCCGCGGAGGCCCGTTGCGACCCATATTGTTCTTGCAAAGTATTTCCTATTATTGTGTAGAATTTCTACTGTCTCAGATGGTTCTCATTAGGTAATAACCTTATCCAGGTGAAAACGGAAACGCCTATTTTGCAAACAGTGTAGATCCAGATCAGATGGCTTCAGAATATCTGGATTTACACTGTTTTTTATTCAGTCTGCACACTTTGAATTATTACTTTACATGTAAAGTAATTTTAGTGGTAGATTAGTAAGAAATGGGTGTGGCCAACTGATGTATTCAGCAGGATAAGGGTAATGGGAAAGAGTCTTTATTTAATAGTGTTCTAGTCAAATTCTATTAACCTTTAACCCTTGTCCTGCTGAGTCCGGATATGCCCTATTTTCCAAACAATGAAGATCCAGATCAGATGGCTTCTGACGAAGCCATCTGATCAGGATCTACATTGTTTGCCATTCACATTGTGAATTTGTTGCAATAATTTGCATCAAGTAATCTGATTGGGTGATAATCGGTGGTGGGTGTGGCATATTTAAATATTCAGCAGGACAAGGGATAAGACGCCAAGAAAAGCTGAATTGGAGAATGTTCTTGCAAATTTTTCAAACATTTTTTTCATATAGACAAAAAAATTCTTTTGACCAGGAAAAGTGGTGCGAGACCCAGACCCAGGTCAGTCTGCTCCAGAGACTGATCATCTGTATCCGCACTGTTTGCTACAATAACTTTCAAAATGACCAGGTACAGCAAAGCAGATGACAGTTGTTGTGATTGGCATCTTAAGAATAAACCATTGCTCATTGACATACACATGTTATTACATTATCTTATGTTCTATTAGTCTTAGCAACAGATAAGGTTCGTATTATGTGATAATTAAAGGTTTGATTTTAGGTTTAACGTCCCCGTCAACACTGTAAAGGTCATTTTGGAGACGTTGCTTCCAATTTTGTGGGACTTTTACCCGACAATGAGATGAAATGGCATCTCAAGCCCTGTCGCCTAATGAAACCAATAGGGTTTATTAGCATGGATGAACCGCCTCCCACCACGGTTCCTGGACAAGCTTAGATCCTCTAAGCGGTTTACCAGTTCTAGTGTGCAGGCCAGATTCAGCTCTGCGAGGAAGCATCATGCAGCCCATATATTTCTACAAGCCCCTATGGGCGGGGGTCGTATTATTAGATAATTGAAGGATAGTGTTTGTCAATTCTCCATAAAATACCTATGTTGCGGGTATTCATCAGAACCACCTCGGCGAGGCAGTTCTAATGAAGGAATCGAGACAATTCATCGACAAGACAATTCATCGACACGGTTTTTGGAGACAATTCATCGACACAATTGAAGACAACTCATCGACACTTTTTGAAGACAATTCATCGACACATTATTATGTTGAAATTATACACAAGCTGATAAAATGAAGACAATGTTTTGAAAATAAAAATATCTATTATCACGTTTATGATCAAAATTAAGAATTTAGAAACATTTAATTCAATATTTTGACTTATTGACCATTTTAACCGCAATAGTTTGCCTCGTCTGATTTGATGTCGCAAAACAGTGACTGTCCGGGAGCTGTCTCAAAGTAATTGAGGATAGCATGTAGCTTTTAGGATGCTGATTGCTATGTAGTGGCAGTATTGATAGTACGACCACTGGAGTGGAAGGATAATTTAGCCTCGAGATTTGTACAATTCGCATTTAGATACCTAATTCTGATCATGAGATATTAACCGTGTTGGTGAATTATCATCTAGATAATAAGCCCATGCGATGGACCTTGATTAATCCCACTTTAGGGGTAAAAGTTCAGTTTAACCATTTTTGTACCAAATGGAATCCTCCTCATTATATATATAGCATGAGTCCATTTAAAAATGTAGGGTTGTCAGGTTGTGTTTTCAACTAAATTTGTTTTTGAAAATAGCTGAAATTCGTTATTTTGATCATAAACGTGATAAAAGATCATTTTATTTTCAAAACAGTGTCTTCATTCTATCAACTTGTGTATAATTTCAACATAACAATGTGTCGATGAATTGTCTTCAAAAAGTGTCGATGAGTTGTCTTCATTTGTGTCGATGAATTGTCTCCAAAAACCGGTCGGGTATGAAACACCCTTCCCGATCCCGATCCCGATCCGAAAATCCCCGATCCAAAATTTTCTATTTGCCCTAATTCATTCATAAGAATATATTTTAAACACTTTTGTGTTTATTTTATTATTGTTTATGTATTTTAATAATTATTTATGTACATTTTCTTTAAATATGTCCGATTTGTGATTTTGTCCTAAATTATTCCTATCTCAGGGGTATGAAAGACCCTGCCGATTTTTCGTAAAAATATTGTATTCTTCCGCCTCTAATTAAAAAAATAAGCAATAACTAAATGATAAAATCAACACAACGGAATTGTTTTATACTTTTATGGCTTTTCTAGA
This sequence comes from Lucinisca nassula, assembly GCA_963580285.1. Taxonomy (NCBI): domain Eukaryota; kingdom Metazoa; phylum Mollusca; class Bivalvia; order Lucinida; family Lucinidae; genus Lucinisca; species Lucinisca nassula. Next base: position 36,258,331 of record OY757024.1, read on the forward strand.
ATAAAAGAGAACTTAAAAAGAGTTTCGGATGTGTTTTTTTGCATATTTTTATCTTAAACGATTACCGATCATTATTGCTATTTATAGTTACGAAAATTGAACCGAATGTGAAATAAATGACTGGAGACGGACCGATTTTGAGTTTTCAAATGTCTCAAAAATCGTATGTGTGACATATAATGTCCATTGTGCGAGTGATGGAAGTTTCACGATGTCATATCTATCTATTTTTTATTTTTGAGACAATGTGAAACCCAGGATCGGTCCGTTTCCGGTCATTTCTTTTACATTCGGTTCAATGTTCGTAACTATAAATAGCAATAATGATCGGTAATCGTTTTGGATAAAAATATGCAAAAAACACCTCCGAAACCTTTTTTAAGTTCTCTTTTATTCCTGAAAAGCCATAAAAGTATATAAAAATTCCGTTATGTTGATTTTATCATTTAGTTATTGTTTATTTTCTGAATAAGAGGCAGAAGAATACAATATTTTTACGAAAAATCGGCAGGGTCTTTCATACCCCTGAGAGAGGAATTATTTAGGATAAAATCACAAATTGGACACATTTAAACAAAATATACATAAATAATGATTAAAATACTTAAAAGTAATAAAGTTAACACAAAAAGTGTTTAAAATATTTTCTTATTAATGAATAAGGGCAAACAGAAAATTTTGGATCGGGGATTTTCGGATCGGGATCGGGATCGGGAAGGGTGTTTCATACCCGACCCCAAAAACCGTGTCGATGAATTGTCTTGTCGATGAATTGTCTTGTTCCCCTAATGAATACCCACAACATAGGTTTGTACCGGAACAGAACAATAAGGAAAACTATCCCCACACACAGCATACATTTGCAAGATAAAAGACTAAATTCTCCTTAATTATTCCCTACTATTTCTTATAAAGAGGATTTCGCTAGGGGCTCAATAATGGGTTCGACTCATCCATGGTAAGCGCGCCATCGATGTTTGAGCCATCGAAGTTCTACTGTATATGGACCACCAGTTAATTCATCCCCTTCACTTTAGAAACCCTGTCACAAGATGGGGCCCACCCCAGCCTGCTCAGCAGCACAGACTAGCAAGAGTATTGAAATTCGATACACGGAAACAGATGTAGTGCACTATTCAGGCAAAGAACATATTGATGCTGGAACGCCCCCGCCCATCAGGGCTTAGAGAAATAGATTGTGCTCCATGGTGCTTCCGTGCAGAGCTGTAACTGATCAAACTTGAGTGCTGGTAAACCGCTTTGTGGCTAGAATGTATAAGTTTGACCCTGAAAAGTGGTGCCGGTCGGACTGCTCCGTAAACCCTCGTGGTTCCTTTGGGCTGTAGGGCTTGAGATGTCATTTCATCTCAATGTCGGGTAAAAGTCCCACAAAATCGGAAGCAACGTCTCCAAAATGATCTATATAGTGTTGACGGGGATGTAAATTCTCCACACAAACAAACAAAGATTCAGATCAGGCGAGCGGATGCGCAGGCTGATCTGCCACCTTGTTGTTCAGAAATGACCATAACTGGGTTTTGTGAGTGATGTTGCTGATATAGAGGATCTTACATGAGTGGTCATGTATTATTGAATTTATTAAACGAGTTGAGGAAAAGGGATAAAATGCGAGGCTTTGCCGAGCATTTTATCCATTTTCCTCAACTAGTTTAATAAATTCAATAATGCATGAGCACGAATGTCAGATTCTATTTATCACATGACATTTAAAACGCATTTTATTCACAATTGTTTACAAAAAATATTACTATTCCGTCATTAGCAAGCGCGACTTCGTTAAGGACGTTGTACATGTAACGTTATGGGGGGGGAAGTATAAAACCCGGGAGTAGCAGCCGGGAGCCGGGAATAAAATCCGGGAGTAAATTTTGGCAATCGAATAAAGGTATTAAACATTAAAATATCTGGATGAAATTTGGATCAAAAGTAGAATATAGACTCCTCTTTAAAATGCATATAAGTTTTATATTTATAATTGAGTACTTTTCAAGATATGAACCGAAATATATGACCATGTCGCAAAAATTTCGCCCGGGAGTAGCTTTTTGCGGTATTGACGATGTCAAGCATTTTGCAAAATATGTTCAGTCTGGGATTGCTACAAGAATAAGTTTGTGTATTATCAATTAAAAACATATCAAAGATTAGAAAAATACAAAAATGAACTTATTTCAGCGCTCCGTGAAGTAAGTAATTGACCCGGGAGTAGGCCGGAGTAATTTTTAGGTTGAAATCGGCGTTTATTTGCGTTATTGCCTATGTCACATACATTGTATTTATTAAACGTAGTCTTACTACCCTGACAGCAAATAGCAAAGGCACTGATCAGACTGCGGAGGTAATTGTGTCATCGTTTCTACATTATACGGCCGTAAAAAAAATAGCGCAAAATATAAATGTTCCGGGTCACATAAAATCATATGCGCAGGAGCAGGGCGTGGGTTGGGTTGGGGGATTGGATGTGTGTCGAGTCCCGATATGACAAGTAAATAAATTCATGTACTCAATGCTGAATCTCAGCTTTTCTTCCGACAAACGTTTAAGAAATGCATTGCATGTGATAGAAGCAATAAGGCCGAGAATAAGGCAAATAAACGCCGATTTCAACCCAGAAATTACTCCCGGCCCACTCCCGGGTCAATTATTTACTAGGCGGAGCTATGAAATAACTTCAATTTTGCATTTTTCTAATCTCTGACATGTTTTTAATTGATAACACATAAAGTAATTCTTGTAGAAACCCCAGACTGAACATATTTGGCAAAATGCTTGACATCGTCAATACCGCAAAAGTTACTCCCGGGCGAAAATTTTGCGACGTGGTCGTATATTTCGGTTCATATCTTGAAAAGTACATGATAATAATGTTAACACTTATATGCATTTTAAAGAAACGTCTATATTCGACTTTTGATTCAAATTTCATCCAGATATGTGAATGTTTAGTACCTTTATTCGATTGTCAAAATTTACTCCCGGATTTTACTCCCGGCTCCCGGCCGTTACTCCCGGGTTTTATACTTTCCCCGTTATGGGACATATCTAGCTAATTTGCATATTTAATCCACTAGTGGATTGTCGAAAATAATAGCGTTACTACACTCTCAGACGCGACGCCATATGTTAAATAGCTATTATTGAATCCTTTGGATGGGTTCTGTATGTGCAAATTAAGAAGCTCGGCATTTCAGTAATGTTGTACAAAATATGTTTCTTTGGAAGCCAGGACTACAATACGGAACTGAAAACTGCGAGTTTGGACACATAATTAACTGTACCAAGCTAGCTAGTTTCTGCCAATTTGATCTTAGCATTACGAAAACACGCCAATAAATACAGTGTAAACACTACCGCCGAAAAAAGGCAAATTTTAAAACGAAAAAATGTGATATTTTTCTTATTTCTGCAAAAAATATAGATTGTGGGTACTCGTTAGAACCGCCTCATCGAGACGGTTCTAACGAATCCCCACAATCTATATTTTCGAGCAGAAACAAGAAAAATAAGGTCTACCCCTGTAAACCCCAGTTTTACTATATAAAAGTGGGGTTCAAGGCGGTCAAAATTATATAGGCATGTTTTCGGGATGGTGAGTGACCCTCAAATATTTTCAAAATCAGTGATCCCAGAAAATTAAAAGACCATAAATGTAAGATTGAATTACTGATTTGAAACATAATGGCAGTTTATTAGTACATGAAAATTTGTGTATAGTGTGCTTAATTCCTTTATATATGGACAGACTATGACATAACCACGTATTATTAATTCACTATCCTGTATTGATCGGAGGTCAAGTGCTACATCTATTAGGCTGAGATCAAAAATCAATAATCATGTTTTTTATTGTGTCAATTAGTAAAATTGTCATTAATCAAGTAATTTCGTATTGGCCAAGTTACAGGTACTCAGTCATCTGCATTGGCCTCGGCCTTCGGCTTCGGGCTAATACAGCAGCCCTCGGACTTGTAACTGGACCAGTACGAAATTTCTTGATTAATAACATCATAATATTTAACATATTGCATATGAAAACAATAAATTAGAATGTTATCATTTGCGAACAACGAAGGTACAGACTACCTTGTACACCCATGTAGTCTGATCAGCCCCTTGGTTTACTCTGCATGCTTTACGATAACACACCCGTGCGATATATAATGTGTTTTTTCACATCTTCAAAATGGCTACTTAACTGGTGAAAATCTGTGATATATTTTCTTATTTATACTGTTCACATAGGTTGCCAGTGCTCGTTAGAACCGCCTCATTGAGGCAGTTCTAACGAGTACCCACAACCTATCTCTTTGAGCAGAAATAAGAAAAACATTGTATACCCCCGTGAACCCTAGTTTTCTCTAGATAAAGTGGGGTCTAGTGGGTGTTCATTTCACAAACTTGTTCACGTGATTGGAAAGTACAATATATCTAGTTCCAATATCTACACTTTCAAGACTCTTGCCGGTCTGTGTAGCTGATAAGACCAGTTTGAGTCTTATCTGGTCTTAACCTTTAACCTGCTGAATATTCAATTAAGCCACACCCATCTCCAACTTTGAACCAATCAGATTACTTGATGTAATTTATTGCTACAAATTCATAAACTTAATGCCAAACAGTGTAGATCCTGATCAGATGGCTTCTTCAGAAGCCATCTGATCTGGATCTACACTGTTTCCAAAGATAGGGGATGTCGTGAACAGCAAGATAAGGGTTAAAACCAGATTCGACAGGTTTTCTCATAAGGAATTTAATGCTAAAAATGATGGGAATTCTGTGTTATGTGTTTATTGTTTATTCACCTTATTTGCATTATCTGCTGGTTCCTAGTCTGAAGATTATAAGTGTTGGAAAAACAGGTAACCAGACCCCCCCCCCTGACATTGAAAGGTCAGGGGGGTCTGGTTACCTGTTTTTCCAATATTGACAATGTGCAAGCTGGGAGCCAGCAAATAATGCAAATATGGGGAATTCACCTTATTTGCATTATCTGCTGGTTCCTAGTCTGAAGATTATAAGTGTTAGAAAAACAGGTAACCAGACCCCGCCTGACATTGAAGGGTCAGGGGGATCTGGTTACCTGTTTTTCCAATATTGACAATGTGCAAGCTGGGAGCCAGCCAATAATGCAAATATGGTGAATAATTGTTATACTATTATCTTGTATGTGTACCTTTACTGTGAAAAGCCTGCATACATTTTGAATTTGTAACAATGTTCAGCCAACATTTAAAATCTTGTTTCTTGTCATTAAAAATTCCAAATCTGAGTTGTCCCTATAACAGACATGTACTGCAACTCACTACCTTCGCTTTTCACCCTCGATTTCCATCAGGTTAACACGTCAGTGTACTTATTACGCAAACACGCCTATACAAATACATTGCCACCTTTATTGCCGAAAAAAATGAAAATTTTATGATGAAAAATTGTTATATTTATCTTATTTCTGCTCAAAATATAGATTGTGGGCACTCGTTAGAACCGCCTCATCGAGGCGGTTCTAACGAGTACCCACAATCTATATTTTAGAGCAGAAATAAGAAAAATAATGTATACCCCCGGAAACCCCAGTTTTACTATATAAAAGTGGGGTTCAAGGGGGTCAAATTTATATAGGCGTGTTTTCGTGATGTAACACCCCTCTAAACCTCACTTAAAGAGGAAGTAATGTAGGTCTTCATTATTTTCCCTTATTTTTGCTAAAAACTAGATTGTGTACTCGTTAGAACCGGCTTTTTGAGACGTTTCTAACGAGCTAACGAGTACACCTAATCTATATTTGGACCAGACACTCATTACGATTGGTGCATTTTTTTCACATCTCTAAAATGGCTACTTTTCTGATGAAAATTTGTGATATTTTTCTTATTTATACTGCAAACATAGATTGCGGGTGGTCGTTAGAACCGCCTCATTGAGGCGGTTCTAACGAGTACCCACAACCTATGTCTTAGAGCAGAAATAGGAAAAACATAGATTGCGGGTGGTCGTTAGAACCGCCTCATTGAGGCGGTTCTAACGAGTACCCACAACCTATGTCTTAGAGCAGAAATAGGAAAAATAATGTGCATACCCCCTTAAACCCAAGTTTTCTCTATATCAAGTGGGGCGGCCCCCACCCATCGGGGCTCGAAGAAATATATTGGCTGCATGATGCTTCCACGCAAAGCTGAAACCGACCCACACACGAGTACTGGTAAACCGCTTAGAGGATCTAAGCCTGCCCAGGCAAAGTGGTGCGAGTCGGCCCGTCCATGCTTATAAACCCTATTGGTTTCATTGGGCGACAGGACTTGAGATGTGATTTCATCTCAATGTCGGGTAAAAGTCCCACAAAATTGGAAGCAACGTCTCCAAAATGACCTTTACAGTGTTGACGGGGACGTTAAACCTCAAATCAAAGAAAATACCAAGTTGAGTTGAGTGGGGCTGTTCATTTCACGAACATCAAACATTTTTATCCTGAGAATGATAGTACTACAGTAAAGAAAAACACCATTTTAGCACTCTGGTGTCTTATCTTAATGCAATGCAAATTTGTACATAATTACAATAGACATACAGTAAAATCCCGCTATTAAGACCACCTTAAATTAAGAGTAAACCTGCTTTTGAAAGCTTTTGAGAAGGTTTCAGTTATTCTTCCTTTGTGTTTCTACACCCAGTGTCTCCGAATGAAAGAGCACCATTGGGCCTGTTCAAAAGTGGTCTTAAAGACCACTTTTGAACAGTCCCAAAGGTGGTCTTAATATAGGAATTGCACTCTACAGTGAACCTTCGATAACTCGAACACGGATAGTTCGTTTATTTCGGCTAATTCGAACTGAGAATATCTATTACGAAAACACACCTATACAAATACATAGCCACCTTAATCGCCGAAAAGATGAAACTTTTAAGATGAAAAAGTGCGATATTTTTTTTTATTTCTTCTCAAAATATAGATTGTAGGCACTCATTAGAACCGCCTCATTGAGGCGGATCTTACGAGTACCCACAATCTATATTTTAGAGCAGAAATAAGAAAAATAAGGTATACCCCCGGAAACCCCAGTTTTACTATATAAAAGTGGAGTTCAAGGGGGTCAAATGTATATAGGCTTGTCTTCGTGATGTGCCCTAAGGCCAAGGTACCCATATATGGATTTTTCTCTGATGTTTTCTTGAAAAGGTATGTTGTGTGTACTCATTAGAATCGCTAATGAGTATACACAACATTCCTTATTTGCAATAAGTAAAGCTCAGTAATTCCAACTACCCCTATCACGAAGAAATATTCATGTTCCCAGAAGTGTTCGAGTTATTGAAGTTCGACTGTATTCCACATGGAGGAATCCTACAGTGTGGACATGGCCCCCGCCCATAGGGGCTTGAAGAAATATATGGGCTGCATGATGCTTCCACGCAGAGCTGAAACCGACCGCACACGAGTACTTGTAAACTGCTTAGAGGATCTAAGCCTGCCCAGGCAAAGCGGTGCGAGTCGGCCCGTCCATACTTATAAACCCTATTGGTTTCATTGGGCGATAGGGCTTGAGATCTCATTTCATCTCAATGTCGGGGAAAAGTCTCACAAAATTGGAAGCAACGTCTCCAAAATGACCTATACAGTGTTGACGCGGACGTTAATCCGCAAATCAAACAAATCTTGAAAAGGTATGTTGTGTGTACTCATTAGAATCGCCTCAATGAGGCAATTCTAATGAGTATACACAACATTCCTTATTTACAATAAGTAAACCTTATTAATTCTAACTAACCCTATCTCGAAGAAATATTTATGATCCCAGAAGTGTTCGAGTTATTAAAGTTCGACAGTATTTCGCATGGAGGAATCCTACAGGGTGGACAACCTACGTCATAGTCACGTGATTTATACCATAAGACACACACACACAAATCTGACCTTGACGTAAATTTGGGTCAAGGTCAAGTCGGTCATCATTTGAACATTTTGTTATCCAACAGACTCTTATGCTACATACCAAGTCACAGTTTCAATATAATCGGACCATTGGTTCCGGAGAAAAAGGGTTTTCGAGCGTTTTTACCATATAGGGCATGGGGACCATATAGATCATGTGACAAAGCTCATAATGATTGATTTTCAATTCCTTGTTCCTAAAAGCTTTCAGATGAAATTTGTTCACAAATGGCCCAGTGGTTTCTGAGCAAAACAATTCATAATATAATGCTGTGTAACTTTTCCGATGTAATACCCTGGAACGTGTCGCCTTAAATTTACAATCTCGTGTGCAGTATAGATTCTTTTTCCTTTTCTTCTAATCTAAACCCACGAATGCGAACAAGGCCTTTTCGGTTTTTCAATAAAAACCAATAAAAAACAGCATTTCTAACGCAAATAGAAATCACCAATAACTTGATGTTTCTTCAAAACCGATAAAAACGGTCAGCACGACGGTTTTTATCGGTTTTGAAGAAACATCAAGTAATTGGTGATTTCTATTTGCGTTAGAAATGCTGTTTCAGTTTATTGGTCGCGGGCCACGCGTAATGATTCTGCTCTGACAGTGATTTGTTGAGTAATAAATCAAACTTTGTCGGTCAGGTGCTAAGTAGATCAAATCAAGAGCGCGTAGCGCGAGTGATTTGTCTACTTTATTACAACAGACCACAAACTGTGATTCTTTACTCAAGAGCTGAGCTAATTCGATCCTAAAACACTAAATCGAAAATAACGTTGTTGTTTCCTTCAAATTCTTCCCACATTTCGCCATTGCCAGGCATGTCTAAATGTTTTACCCTCTATAAAACTTTTTTCATGCTCAACTCAACTGAGCATGAAATTTGTAATACGAAAAGATCAGACAATTTAACTGATCAAATCAGCAAAGAATGGCATTTTAAAATTTATGAGCTGGACGAATTTCATGCTCAAGTGAGTTGAGCATGAAAAGGTTTTATAACCTCGGGGCCTGTGGTCGTGGGATCGATTCCGGGCTTCTCCAGACTTTCAGATGGGTCTTTAAACCGAGATCCCGTCTCCAAATGACCTTAGTTGTCGGTAGGACGTAAAACTCAACTACACAATAACCAGTACAGTGCACATGTCACAGGTCCTGGTGAATGAATTTCATAGGTTGCCCCCGCCAATCGTCGCTTGGATAAATAGACTAGGCTGCATGGTGCTCCCACGCAGAGCTGAAACTGACCACCGATGAGTACTGGTAAACGGCTTAAGGGGAATGTCTCCCGTGTAAATAGGGGTCAACTCTTAAAGGAAAGAATTTGCTCCTGAGGAGCAAATTCTTTCCTTTAAGAGTATATCCCTTTTTCAGTGGGACAGGGCTTATAGAAAAGCGAACAGGAAGTTCCGAAAGTTGTCCCCCTTTAAAAAATGGCGGACAAATTTGCCAGGTGTTCACATTCCCCTTAAAAGGACTAAGCCTGTCCAGGCTAAGTGTTGTGAGTCAGACCGTCCAATGCAGATAAGCATTGTCTTTAAACCGAGATCCCTCTTCATGTGACCGTATAACCTCGGGGCCTGTACTGGTTAACCGCTTCACATTATGTCCAGAAAAAGTGATATTAAGCAAACAGTAGAAACACCAAACTGAACCGAACCTGTGACATGGGAAGTAAGTCCTTCGCTTTCATCAGGCCGGGCCTCGGTAGCTCAGTCGGATACGCGTCTGACTGGTGATCAGGAGGACGCGGGTTCGATACCCTCCGCAGTCTGTAACATTCTTTTGTGAAGATTGATCGTGAAATCATTTCTATGGTCATTTTCTCCCTTCCGTTGATTCAAGTAGGGCAGTTGTCAGTTTCTGGCGAAAGAACGTGCACTGTATTGGTTAACCGCTTACGTATGAGCCTGCCCAGGAAAGTATGGGTAGGTAAACTGACCGGCTCAAAAATGACATAAATTGTGTTGACTGGGCCGTTAAACTCCAATACAAACAGACAAACAAACAAAAATAAGCGTTGGGATCGCATATATCATCGACAGTCGCGACGCTTTGTGTCCATATGAACACTACGACTCTTAGTGTCCATATGAACACTGCGACGCTTTGTGTCCAACACGGACACTAAGCGTGTCCAACATGGACACTAAGCGTTGCAATCGCAACGCCTAGTGTTCATAGTGGAGCGCTGTGGTGCAGTGGTAAAAAATCGGATATGAGATCGAAAGGTATCCGATTCGATCCCCACAAGCGCCATGAGCAAGAAACTTTATCCACATTGCTTAGTACTGGTTCCTACCCAGGAAAAGAGGGCTACATGGAAGATTAGTACTAGTACTAAATGTTTTACCCTCTATAAATAAGGTCGATTATTATAATTATCATATGGCCAGTAAGCGTCGTGTGGACACTAAGCGTTGTAACAGTGTATTCCAATAATGTTTTGAGAGAAGAAAGGAACCTTTGCTGGTATATATCAGTTTTTGCAGTGGGGGTTGGTCAACAGCGTTTTCTGCATCGCCTAATTGGTGGGGTTTAAGTCATTTGTTGCGATACTGGCAGCACCATTCGAGTATCGCTTTTTCTTGTGAGATTTTAATATTGCTACCACTGTGTATAGAGTTTGTAACAGAGGGTCGGGTCCACAAGATAAAGTTAAATTTCGGCCCCCGCCCCTCGGGGCTTGGAAAAATAGATTGGCTGCATGGTGCTCCATGCAGAACTGAAATCGACCACACATAGGTACTGGTACAATGTACATGTAAACCGCTAAGAAGGTCTAAGCCTGCCCAGGGAAAGTTGTACGGGTCGGACCGTCCTTGCATATCAGCCCTATTGTTTCGTTTGGACGGTCGGCCTTGAGATGCCATTTCATCTCGATGTCAGGTAAAAGTCCCACAGAATTGGAAGCAATCTCTCCAAAATGGCATAAATAGTGCTGACGGGGACTTAAAATCTTAATCCAAACAAACAAAAATATAAAATACAGATGAAATGTATTTCGCATGGTTGTGCGGGTATCGGATGTCGCAAAATATTTTTGTTTTCCCCTATTCGACAAATGATACCTGTGAACCATGCATGATATGAGAAAGCAAGTTTTGCTATTTTCGTACGACAAAGCTGCTGATCAACCTGCGCTTGCGCACAGTCTGATCAGCACCTTTCTGTTCGCTGCTTGGATAGTACAACAGATGTACGTGGTTCGTACACGTACATGTACTTCTAGTTTCTATATTTAAGAAATAGATCAGATCCAGCTGTAAATTCGGCCCCGCCCATCGGGGCTTGAAGAAATAGATAGGCTGTATGATGCTTCAACGCCGAGCTGAAACCGACCTGCACACGAGTATTGGTAAACCTCTTAGAGGATCTAAGCCTGTCCAGGTAAAGCGGTGCGAGTCGGCCCGCCCATGCTTATAAACCTTATCGGTTTCATTTCGTGACAGGGCTTGAGATGTCATTTCATCTCCGTGTCTTGTAAAAGTCCCACAAAATTGGAAGCAACGTCTCCAAGAGGACCTTTACAGTGTTGAAGGGGACGTTAAACCTCAAATCAAACAAAACCAGCTGTAAATTATTGAGTAATAAATCACAGTTTGGAGGTCAGTTGTAAAGTACATGTAGATCAAATTACGAGCGCGTAGCGCGCGTGATTTGTCTACTTACAAATGACCGACAACCTGTGATTTACAGCGCGCCTATATACTTGTAGGCAATGGAAAGGAACTGTGTTTTATTGTGCAACAAATCACGGGACGGAAAGGGCGTGCCGAGTGACGTCATTAAAAGCTGCCAATTTATGACATCACTCGTTGACTCCTTGACGTTAGACGGTGTAATGGCACTTTCTCGCCTTAAAAGGACATAATGCAAGTGTTACAGTCAATAAGTTCTGTGGGATTTCTTCTAACAATGGTGTAAGGTTGCAACAACAACATTATTGCCGATTTTCAGTGTGTTAGAATCGAAATAGATTAGCTCTAGTCTGTGATTTGTTGAGTAATAAATCACAGTTCGTCCGTCAGTTATGAGTAGACAAATAGGCGCGCTACGCGCTTGTGATTTGGTCTGCATTACAACTTACGTCCAAACTGTGATTTTTACTCAACAAATCACAGTTAGAGCTGATCTATTTCTTAAACAAATCACAGACTAGAGCTGATCTATTTCGATTCAAACACCCTGAAAATCGGCAACAGTATTGTTGTTTCCTTCAAATTCTCACAACCTTTCGCCATTGTTAGAAGAAATCCCGCAAAAATTATTGACTGTTACACACGCATTTATGTCCTTCTGTAACGTTTTCGATGCAAAAAGTGAGGTTACACCGTCTAACGTCCAGGGAATCTACGAGTGACATCATAAATCAGCAGCTTTCAATGACGTCACTCGTCACGCTCTCATTGTCTATATAGGCGTGCTGTGTCATACCTGCTCTCAAAATCTGACTGATAGAAATGAAGGCAGTGATCAGGAGTCGATGCAATTACCTCCCACCTCCCATCGAAGACATCAAAGGGAAAGAAATACAAACATAAAATATTAAGCTTCACCATAATTTAAACGTCAGAAACGGAAGTTACTCACGGTTATCTAATATTAACAATGCATACATGCAAAGACGAACTATACTACCAATTTCAATATTCATTAGATTTTTGGAGAGGACATAATACTCAAGTACAGCCTATCCCAGCCAATTTCAAAGTTGTTGCTGTATCCTTTGAACTTTAGATTATGATGTCACAAAATGACAAGGATAGAAAAGTATTAGACAAATTTTGACACAACACGTGTGCAGGTATCCAATCGGATCCAATTTCTGCTATCAATAATTAGCACATGTCCAATATGAGATAGTCTGTCATGCTTCAATCACCAGTGACGACTCTGGAGTACAAAGAAATTGGTGAAAGTTTGACGTACCTTTCTGGTGCACTGACCCCTGAAATTACATCAGAATGTAGCCCTTTGATCTGCTACTTTCCACTGGAAGTCTAATGGATATTCACCATATTTGCATTATTTGCTGGCTCCCAGCTTGCACATTGTCAATATTGGAAAAACAGGTAACCAGACCCCCCCCCCTGACCTTTAAAGGTCAGGGGGGGTCTGGTTACCTGTTTTTCCAACACTGATAACCTATAGACTAGGAACCAGCAGATAATGCAAATAAGGTGAATTGAAATTGGTAGTAAGTATAACAATAATAAGTCACAACAGAAGAACCGCATTTGAGCGGTCAGCAAAAAGTTGTTTTGTTTCACCGACGGGAGTGGGCGTGTGTGTGTGCTTGGTGGTGGTGGTGTGTGTGTGTGTGCTTGGTGGGGGGGGGGGGGTGCTTAAATCGATTTTACGTGGCCACAATCCTCGCCCTTGGTTCTGTCATTCTTCAGTCAAATAACTGAGCCGGGGCACAGCATTTCCTACAATTTACATGTGCGCCCAGCGAATAATCATTATTCATATGAGCCTGTGCACCAATAGTCTGACCAGACACTTCTCTTGCTGCATGAAGGAGCATTGGGCCCTTAGCTATCCTAAGAGCGCCCAACGAAATCTCTGATCAGACCGCGCGAATTCGGGTTTTCGGCCCCCGCCCATCGGGGCTTGAAGAAATAGATGGGCTGCATGATGTTTCCACGTAGAGCTGAAATCCGGCCGCACACGTGTACTGGTGAACCGCTTAGGGGATGTAAGCCTGCCCAGGTAAAGCGGTGCAATTAGGACCGTCCATGCTTATAAACCCTATTGTTTTCGTTGGGCGACAGGGCTTGGGATGTCATTTCATCTCAGTGTCGGGTAAAAGTCCCACAAGATTTGAAGCAACGTCTCCAAAATGACATTTACAGTGTTGACGGGAAATTAAAACCTCAAATCAAACAAATTGTCGAATTCGGCCAGAATGATCGTGTCGACACTGTCGAAAATGTACCGGCCCCGATAGCTCAGTTGGTAGAGTGTCCGCTCCGGGGAACGGGAGGTCACGGGTTTGATCCCGGGCCGCGACATACCAAAGTCGTTAAAAATGGTACTAGCTGCTCCTCGCTTGGCACTCAGATTTACGGGGTAGAGCTAGGACTGGTCGACCCAGTGTTAGGATAATGTGACTGGGTGTGGTATCATGTAATGTGTCTGGGACATGATACTTCCGTGAGGCAGCACTATAAAAGTGAGCATTGAGCTCCCTATCGCAACCAGACACCGTCGTGATATGACTGAAAAATTGTTATAGGCGACGTTAAACCCGAATTCACACACACACACACACACACACACACACACACACACACACACACACACACACACACACACACACACTGTCGAAAATGTATGTTGCACGTGTACGTGCGTGCATCTGACGTCACACAATTGATTGCGTTGGGGTTTAACGACACGTTGAGTCATTTTGTGTCGTCTACCAGAGTTTGTTTGATTTGAGGTTTAACGTCCCCGTCAACACTGTAGAGGTCATTTTGGAGACGTTGCTTCCAATTTCGTGGGACTTTTACCCGACATTGAGATGAAATGACATCTCAAGCCCTGCAGCCCAATGAAACCAATAAGATTAATATGAATGGACAGGCCCCACTCTCACCGCTTTTCCTGGGCAGGCTCAGATCCTCTAAGCGGTTTACCAGTACTCGTGTGCGGGTCCGTTTCAGCTCTGCGTGGAAGCATCGTGCAGCCCATATATTTCTTCAAGCCCCGATGGGCGGGGCCTGACGTCTCCCAGAGAAAGAGTAAAAAGATAGAAGACGAAAGTAACGTACATGGGAGAAGGAGGAAAATAAATGGAGTCTGAGTGAGTGTTTGAGTGTTACGTCCCACCAACAGCTAAGGCCATATGGAGGCGGGACCTCGGTTTGAAGACTCATCCGAAAGTCTGGAGAAGCCCGGGATCGATCCTGCGATCCCTGGTTTACAATGCGAGTAGCATAACCACTACACCACGGAGGCTTCTACGTCCCACCAACAGCTAAGGTCATAAGGAGACGGTACCTCGGTCCGAAAGTCTGAGGAAGCCCGGGATCGAACCGACGACCCCTGGTTTATGAGGCGAGTAGCTTTTCCACTACACCACGAAGGCTTCTAAAAATGAATGGAATGCAGAAACTGAAAACATTACACCCCCATATCCACTTCCCGACAGCAGGCCTTGTCGAACTGTAAACCAATCACGAAAACACGCCTATATAAATCTGACCTCTTTGAACCCCACTTTTATACAGTAAAACTTGGGCTTACAGGGGGGCAAACATTATTTTTCTTATTTCTGCTCTACACTATAGATTGTGGGTACTCGTTAGAACCGCCTCGATGAGGCGGTTCTAATGAGTACCCACAATCTATATTTTGAGATGAAATAAGAAAAATATCATAATTTTTCATGTCAAAATTTTCGTTTTCTTGGCGATAAAATTTACTATGTATTTATATAGGCATGTTTTTGTAATCATTATCAGTTCATCAGTTAGATGCCCAAAAATTCTTATATATCTATTTATTTATTTTTTTTTTTTATTTTAATTATTTATTTATTTATTTTTTTATTTATTTTTTTTTTTTTTTTGCGGCGTATGAAAGTGCATTCATTTGCGTGAACCTGTATGTCTTAGGTTTCGAAACATGTTATTTTTGTGTATTAATAATAACCTACTTATCAAAAGGGAAAATTAACCGTCAGTGAAATTTTATCTAACTTCAAATTCGTATGTCACGTGAAACCGTATAGCACGTATGAGTTCTCGAATTTCACGCAGCAACATTTTTGTCAGACCCTAAAATAAAATTCATAGTGTGTGGCGAGGGAAAATTATGCCTCTGACGTAGCTTTTCATCACCAAGAAATGCGGTAGGTACTCAAATCGGAGAGCGCACGGTTTTGGCCGTATTTTACTCGAAACGTTAAAAAATTGCAAAGCCATATCACATGTATATGGGTCCCTAGCCAGCATAAAAGCAGCGGTCAACGTCGGGCCGACAGCGATACGACGTTGCCGTTGCTGTCAGCCCGACATTTTTGCTGGCTGGGTCGTGCCAAACGCACGTATAATTAAAAACATCGGCCACCATACCCGCTCAGTCATTGTTCAGTTCAGCCTTCTGATGAGGCCTAATTGGCCGAAACTAGCTAGTTTGACCGAGAAAACATGTACACTTCATATTTTCCAGTTCTGTGGTGTATTTCTTGCTTCCAAAGGATAACGCTTTTATAGAACATATTCTCAGGCTCTGACTGTGTGTTTTTGGAGTAAGCGGTCCAGTCAACAAAATTTGGGTCATATCGGGCCGATCAGTTCACCTAACAACACTTATACATAAACGGAAAAACAGTACAGTGCACTTTCTTTTTGCCAGAAATTGACAACTGTCCTTCTTGAATCAGCGGACGAGAAAATGCACACGCTAAGCATAGCCTTCGATGGCACGTATACTCGACGAACCCGTTTTTCTTGGCGCAACCAATTGCGACAACTTAACGCCATCAAAAACATGCACTTTTATGTTTTAATTTCATCCCGGTATTCCATGAGTATTCTTCATTTATTTTCTCTGATGGAAATTAGTTTCTCGTAGGCAACTGCAGCCCATATGATCTTTTACTCGAGTTTCTGACACCGGAAATAAGAAAAAAAAAAAACAAAAAAACAAGAGACGGAAGTTCAGTTTGGCCGCAAATATTGTGGCGCTCACTGCCGACATCGAAAAGTTTGTTTAGGCACAAGTTATTAAATATGAATGATTAAGTTTTGAAACCTGTTTTATTCAAGTGAGTTGCAGAAGCCAGCCGTTTGTCGACAATAAAAAGCGTTTTCCATCCACGACTGGTGCATTGCATTGTATCAATATTTGTTGTTGTTGTTGTTGTTTTTGTGAAATGGGCCACTCAACTAACATATGTCTGAATCGCTTGATTTAACCATATGTTTCTGGTTGGTTTTTTTATCATTAGCTACATTACCCTTGTGCCCACTCACATGTTGATTAAGACTATGAGCCGGTTCGAGTTCCTAGCCACCCAAATATAAGCGTTCGAAATGGACGGCCATACAGTCTTTGGAGAAATGAAAATTTTACCTGGGGTCAGTTATTCAAAGCATCGTTAGCTTAACGAGCTCGTTAGTTGTCAGATTGTTAACTATTCTAGCAAGTTCAATATCTAAAATTTTGGTATTTTTGCTGAAAAAATGTGAGCAGCATTTGCATCCGCGGATGCAAAAGCTGCTCTTATTTTTTTTTTCAGCAAAAGTTTAGCATATTTGCCATATTTAATTATTAAAATTTTAACGATACGTTAACTAACGACATCGTTAGTTTTGAACAACGGGCCCCAGGACAGCAGATGCACAGCCAGAGGCTGTCTTTGTTGACGTCTGCTACGATGTATATTCCATGTAAGACCTGCTGGTCCCGTTTGTTGATCCGCGTTTGTAACGATCATGGTTTAACACAGAAATAGCAATATCCTCCACGCCTGCTGCAACCACTCGGCAAGTCTCGTGATGTCGGACAGTGACGCTCGGGGCGGATTTTTCTATCCACCCCTCACATCCATGTAAGAGGCCGAGTCAATTACAAAACAGCCTAACTTCTTTCTGGGTGAGATCGATCTCTTCTTTTTCGATGTAATTGCCCTCTAGAATGATACACCTGGACAAACGCTGTTCCAGTGCCATCAGCCCAGAAGTGAAGAAGCCAGGGTCATTGTCTCCAATCCACTATTCAGCTGCCGCCACGACTTCTTCGTTGGACCGGAAATGACGTCCACGGATACCCTTTTTAAAGTTTGGGAATATGAAATAGTCACTAAGAGCTAAGTCCGGAGAATAGGCGGGGTGTGATATTAGCTCGTACCAATTCCACTCAACAACATAAATTGCAATTTTGTAAGTGTGGACTCTTGCATCGTCCTGTTGGAGCAGAATCCCTTTGGAGAGTTGTTCTCAGTAGGTCGAGCAAATTTGCATAATACGCACATGTTATTGTACTTTTCTTTGCTAGAAAGTCCAACATAATAACGCCTTGTGGAATCCAAACTACAGTTGCCATCACCTTACCAGCAGTGGGTCGCATTTTGAACTTCTTTGGCCTCGGAGATCCCGGCCCTACCCACTGGCTTCTTTGAGTTTTATTCTCTGGCTCATAATAATGAACCCAGGTCTCATCTACAGTCACCAGACGTGAAAGAAATTCATCTTCCTTTGACCTTCACTACTTCGACAATGCGCTGCATACTGATGCTCTTGTTACCATTTGCTCGTCGCTAAGGGTTTTTGGGACCCAACTAAACGGGCTGTTAGCTTGCGCATACCCAATCGATCATGCAAAAAAGTTGCAATTCTACCATGTGAAATGTGTAATGCATTCGCTGCTAGTATTTCTTCCACCTTAATTCACCTATAAGAGTACACCAGATCCCGTATTTTGTTACACATTTCTTCCTCGGTGGCATCTGATGGGCGACCAGACCTGGTTCCGTCTTCTAAATAATTTCTACCGCGATTGAATTCCCCAACTCAGAATTTAACATGTGCATACGATGGTGCAGAAGACCCACCCATGAACATTGGTCAACTCGCCATGTATATCCTGACCTGTTTTGCCTTTCAAATACAAGTTCCGAATTATAGCACGGTACTCAACTTTTTTTAAGAAACGCTTGCTTTTGCATTGCTAGCCATGTTTGACGTTCAATATCTTATGAGTGAACGACACGATAAGGTTGCAATTTTGCCCCCATGTCTCAAAAACATATTGAAACAAGGCGTGAAAATCTTGGTTGTCTCGGTCATTTGGAAATGGGATAGGCTGATTACTTGTTGACTTGCCCTCGTAAGATTCTTATAATATACCGACTCAAACAAATGTCCCGATACATGATCGGACCTTCATGATACTTACATTTAATTAAGCTAGGGGTTGGCCGAAGGCTGTAGGGGAATTTATAGTATGCATTACGAAAACACGCCTATACGAATACATTGCCAATTTTTTTGGCCAAAAATAAGAAATTTTAAGATGAAAAATGGTCATATTTTTCTTATTTCTGCTCAAAACATAGATTGTGGAGACTCGATAGAACCGCCTCGACGAGGCGGTTCTATCGAGTACCAACAATCTATCTTTTTGAGCAGAAATAAGAAAAATAATGTATACCCCCTTAAACCCCAGTTTTACTATATAAGAAGTGGGGTATGAGGGGGTCAAAAGTATATAGGCGTGTTTTCTTGATGGCAGTCTATCCGTCATCTGTCAGCACATTTGACGCAGCATGCGGACTGACCTCAATAATTTCTCATCTGTAGCATTCCTCTGGCTGGGGATTGAGATTGGCATAAGCTTTTTATCGAAATCGAAGGAAAACTTTGGTTGCTACGACAACCACTATAGGTCCCATAGACTTCAAATGGGAAAACGCTTATCATCGCCAAAGAGCCTTCAGTAATGATCGGATCTTTCTGAAACTTATAAATAAGAAGGTTGGTGATAAAAAGCTCGGATGAGTTTGAAAACTGGCGAAATTGGTCTATTAAAAATAGAGTTACGTCCCCATGATTGCTGCAAATGCCTATTTTGACCTTGTCAACACCGTAGGTAGTCCTTTCAATTTAATAGGATCGTCTTAAGACCTATATGTAAGTAACTCAGGGTTAAACCTCGGATGAGTTCATAGCGTTATGTTCCTATGATTACTGAAATAGCCTATTTTGGACATTATCATCACCATAAATTTACAAAAAGGTACGTTAAGAATAATAGCTGGAATGAATTTGAAAACTGGTGATGCCGGCCTACTTCTCGCAGAGTTATGCCCCTTTCTTTGCTGAAAATGCCTATTTTACACCTTGTCATCGCCATAAGTCCCTCAGTTTTGTTTGAATTTTCCTAAACTAACACATTCGTAGGTTCTGGATGACAACTTTAATGAGTTCAAAATCTGGTGCGGTCGGCCTATCTTTCATAGAGTTATGTTCCTATGATTACTGAAATAGCTTATTTTGGACACTATCGTCACCGTAAACTTTCATGTAAGTAAGTTAAGAATAAAAGCTGGAATGAATTTGAAAACTGGTGATGTCGGACGGCTACTCACAGAGCTATTTCCCCTTCTTTGCTGAAAATGCCTATTTTGGATCCTGCAATCATCATGATAGAATCCTCCTGAAACTTACATATAAGTAGGCTGGAGATTAAAGCTTGGAAGAGTTCGAAAATTGACAATGTCGGCCTGTCTGTCATAGACTTATGTCCACTTGATTGCTAAAATGGTCTATTTTGGACCAGTGTCATCACCACAAGTCACTCCGTTTTGATTGGATCAATATAAGTGATAAAAGTACGAATGAGCTTACAAACTGGCGATTTCGGCCTATTACTAATACAGTTATGTCCCATTATGTGCTGAAAATCCCTATTTCGGACCTTGTCGTCATCCTAAGTCCATTAGTTTTGATCCGATTTCCTGAAGCTAACATATACGTAGGTCTGGCGAAATGCTTAATTGGATGAGTTGGAAAACTGATGATGCTGGCCTATCTATCACAGAGCTATATCCCCTTTGCTTGCTGAAATACATGTACCTGTCTTTAGCAGTCACCCACTATATTGATTGCATTGTAGCTTATTTACTTGATAAAGATATGCTATCTCATGACAAGTGAGCTTTATCAGGTCAACGTGACATTGCACATTTACGAATGAACCGGACTACTGGAAAAATGACAAAAATAGTATTTTTACTGAAAAAATGAAAAGATTACTTAAAAAAATATATTATAGGAAAAATATAGTCAGCTGATACTAAATAAATCGACTGCCAGAATACTGGGACGCACTGAGGACCACCAATAATTGATCGTAAATTGCTAATTAAGAGAGCACAAGGGGATAAACTGATAAAACGAATACCAGATTCGTGTCATTTCATATCAAGTTTATCAGGCTCGGCTTCGAGAACGCATGTAGAATCGCTCGGCAAGCCTCGCGATTCTACAAGCGTTCTCGAAACCTTGCCTGATAAACTTGATATCAAAAGACACTCACCTGGTATTCTCTATTTAACCTTGTCATCAGCATAGATCTTTTGGTTACGATCGGAACTTCCTGAAACATGTTTGCATAAGTAGGATGGGAATAAAGCTAAGATGAGACATTAGTCATAGAATATATGTCCTCGGGGTTGCTGAAAATCCCTATTATTGACTTTTCATTTGTTAAAGAACAAACCATTATTCCATTTTTTTTTTTTTTTGCCCTAGCTCACTGTCAAGATGGTAATTCTGAGCAAGTTTGATGATGGCTGGACCAAAACTGTGGCATCTAGAGTGTTCACAAAGTTTTTGTTTCTATGATTCGGCCTACTGACCTATTTTTTGACCCGACATAACCCATATTCGAAGTTGACCGAGATATTCTTAAGATAATCATTCTGAGCATGTTTGATGATTTGATTAAACCTGTGGCCTCTAGAGTGTTCACAAGATTTGTCTATGATTTGACATACTGAACTACTTTTTGACCCGACATGATCCATATTCGAACATGACCGAAATATTGCTATGGTGATAATTCTGACTAAGTTTGATGAAGATTAGACCAAAACTGTGGCCTCTAGACGGTCACAAAAAATTAACCTGACCGAAGGCTCACCATGACGTCAGATGATCTAACAAATAACAAGAGGACCAAGATGGACCTGTATCGCTCACCTGACTTTGAAATGAAAAGTTCAATATGGCAAAAATTCGAACTCCTCCTAGATTTAATGGATGTGCTGATTATCTGTAAGTATGATGAAAACTGGATAAAAAATAAACAAGTTATTGAGCTGAAACCATCATTTTTTGTGTTCAAGGGCAAGTAACTCTAAAGAGAAACATCCGATCTGGCCCAAATACGAACTCATTTTAGGGATGTGCTGATTATCTGTAAGTTTGATGAAGATTGAATAAAAATTAAACAAGTTATTGAGCGGAAACCATATTTTTGCGTTCAAGGGCAAGTAATCCTCAATCAAAAGATCAAATCTGGCCAAAATTCGAAATCATCTGAGATTTTATGGCTATGCTGATTATCCGCAAGTTTCATGAAGATCCAATCAAAACTAAACAAGTTATTGAGCGGAATCGCTTTTCACCAGTGTAATTCAATGGAAGCTAACTGTTTGAAAGTGTGGACGACGACGGATAACGAAGACGACGACGGACGACGGAGCCTTGCTATACTATAAGCTCACCTTTGATGAAGTTATTTGGCGGAAAATGTTTTGTGTGTGTGTGTGTGTGTGTGTGTGTGTGTGTGTGTGTGTGTGTGTGTGTGTTTGTATTTGCTACCAATCGGGGAAGTACATAAGAATACACACCTTCGAATCGGGGAGACACCTCCAAACGCGGAGCTCCCCGTTTTGAAATTGCAAGAAATATTGAAAATTCAGTACTAGATTAACCTTAAAAATAGTTTCCTATGGTAATCTAACACCTTCCCCGTTTTGTAGGTTCAGGACGTATATCTGATACACAAAAGTGTATAACTGCTGATCAATTAAAAGTTGCAAGTGTGTAACACCGATATCGAACCTCCCCGTTTGTGCGGAAAAATTCTTATTCCGCAGAACGGGGAAGTGTTAAGATCTACATTGGTTATTTTTCTTTGTTTTGTTTGATTTGAGGTTTAACGTCCCCGTCAATACTGTAAAGGTCATTTTGGAGACGTTGCCTCCAATTTTGTGGGACTTTTACCCGACATCGAGATGAAATGACATCTCAAGCCCTGTCGCCCAATGAAACCAATAGGGTTTATTAGCATGGAGGTCTGCCTCGCACCGCGGTTCCTGGACAGGCTTAGATCCACTAAGCGGTTTACCAGTACTCGTGTTCGGGCCGGATTCAGCTCTTTGTGGAAGCACCATGCAGCCCATATATTTCTTCAAGCCCCTATGGGCGGGGCCATGATTTTTCTTTAAACAACTTTAAATCAAAGACAATTATTAGGAATGAAGCGACTTTTTTTCAGCGGCTTGAAACTGAGTACATAAGAATACATTGTATATCACTGCCTTTGTGTGTTTGTTTTAACAGTTTCATTGATTGATTTTGTGATTTAACGCCCCGTCAACACTGTATGGGTCATTTTGGAGACGTTGCTTCCAATTTCTCGGAACTTTTACCCGACATTGAAATGAAATGACACCTCAAGCCCTGTCGCCCAATGAAACCAAAACGGTTCATAAGCATTGACGGTTCGACTCGCGTCGCCTTGCCTGGGCAGGATTGATCCTCTTAGCGGTTTACCAGCACTTGTGTGCAGTTGGTTTCAACTCTGTGTGGAAGCATCATGCAGTCCATCTATTTCTTCAAGCCACGATGGACAGGGGCTTTTAACCGTTTCATTATTATTATTTAATCATTAGCTCGTCTGTTTTTTGAAAAAAAAACTTTCGAGCTATTGTCATCACTCTGGCGTCTGCGTAGTCGTCTTGCGTTGTCCTGCGTCGTCCTGCGTCGTTCCAAAAAAACTTAACCTTGGCTATAACTTAAAAAGTATTAGACCTAGCCTCATGAAACTTCATACACACACTCATCATCACAAGAGCTACATTTTGACCAAGGACCATAACAACATTGTTGATTTTGGCTGAATTATCTCCCCTTTTCCAATTTTTTTCTGAAACACATTTTTTGCTCTCATTTTAATACTATTCACAACAGAGCCTCCAAACTGCACATGAATGTTCCTTGGGACAAGACCTTTTCAGTGATACCACACTTTTTGATCTGTGACCTTGACCTTTGAACTTTGACCCATTTTTCGAAAATTTAACCGAAAACCTTAACCTTGACCATATTTCCAAAAGTATTTGGCCTACCTTCATGAAACTTCATACACATACTCACCATCACAAGAGCTACATTCCCTACAAGTTTTATAACTCCATCTTGCAATTTGATTGAATTATCTCCCCTTTTCTCTCCGTTTTTTTTTAAATTGTTTTTGCTCTCATTTTAATACTATTCACAACGGAGCCTCCAAACTTCACATGAATGTTCCTTGGGACAAGACCTTTTCAGTCATACCACGCTTTTTGACCTGTGACCTTAACCTTTGAACTTTGACCTATTTTTCGAAAAATTAACCAAAAAACTTAACCTTGACCATATTTGCAAAAGTATTTGGCCTACCTTCATGACACATACTCACCATCACAAGAGCTACATTCCCTACAAGTTTTATAACTCCATCTTGCAATTTGATTTGACTTAGAACTTTTGTTTTCTAAAAGAAACTGCAGACGAGCGTTGGCACCCGCTTGCGGTGCTCTTGTTTAAAATCCCATAACTTTATTAATTAAATTATTTCATGGTGCGCCCTATTGCCCCCCTCCCAAACTCCACATCGAGGCTTTGAGAAATAGATTGGGCTGCGCAGAGCTGAAACCGACCGCACATGAGTACTGGTAACTGCTTAAAAGGTCTAAGCCTTCCCATGCACCATCCATGCACATAAACCTATTGGTTCCATTGAGCGATAGGGTTTGAGATGTCATTTCATCTCAATGCCGAGTAAATTCCTTCAAAATTGGAATCAACGTTACCAAAATGACCTTAATAGTGTTGACGGAGACATTAAACCCAAATTCAACAAACAAACAATTAATGCCATGACAGATTGTAAAGTTTTATCGTATGTTTGCAATACAAGAATCAATACAATATTCTTTTGTACCTGATGCCTCTTTTTGTTGGTGTCGACTTTCATAATTAAGCGCCGTCTAACGTTAATGGTATCTAAACGTCATCAGATTTGCAAGTTCGTGTAATGACCATCCATAAAGACACCCAATTTATACAGGTAAAAGTGGGGTTACAGGGGTATACAAAGTATTCCTGATTTCCGCTCATAAAAATAGGAGGCGGATCTAACGAGCACCGATAATCTATGTTTGGACTAAAACTAAGAAAAATCATTATGAAAACACGCCACATCAAATACATAGAAAATTTCATCACCCAAAAATGAAAATTTTCGGGTAGAAAATTCTGTTATTTTTGGCTTCCAATTTCGATTGGAAGCCATTTAGATTGGATTGGTAATACCCCAGAACTAGGAAAGCCCTACAGATAAGACTGCTCTCCACATATTTGCGTAGTGAAAACTCGTTCGGAATTAACAGGAATATGCAGCGCCCGTCGATGTATATTTATAAAGCGTTTCCAAGAAGTCAAACCAAGAAAAAAAAGTTACAGTAGAAACATATCCTACTTTCACTTTCGTCCTTTCCAAGCATAGGGATGTCATTTTTGTGGTAAGTTTTACAAAAATGCATGTACGTTGAGCAAACAGTTTAGATCTTGATCCGATGCGGCGTCTGGTCTGGGTTTGCACCATTTGCCAATGTCTCAAAAAGGGCCCTTAGGCATATATGGGTTAATTCCAATAATTGAACGTCAATGTAAAAGCAGGATTACTTGATTCCAGTTTCCCATTTCCCGGTAGGATGGTGAAATTATCTTAACTGCCGTAGTAGTAGTAGTAGTATTCTTTAGTTGAGTGACTCGTGTCAATACAAACACAATTACACAGTATGAAAACTATTAACACAAACTAATAGCATATTGTTTGTTTTGATATGAATCCAAGACACCCAGCCATATGAAAATGCCTTATGAGTCACTGTCATAATACCCGAAAATTCACTTGTATTGAGCGAGGACGACTAGTCTAAGTCGTTATTATAAGCCCTCTAACCCAGCTGGTCCACGACGTCAAAGCAACGCTGCATCAACGTCTAAGCAACGTTAAACGTCGCATTGACGCCGATACGACGTCGCGTACACATCGTGTACCCGCTGGGAGGTACCTTGCAGAAAATAAATCACGAAAATAACTTATTTGTTCTCAAAAGATAACAGTTTTGTATAAACAAAGCACTCTTTTGAATTACTATTTTATCACTAAGCATAATCATAGTTTGAGTTTTGTTTAAATCGGTAAAATTTGCCGTATTCGACGTAATAAGCGTTTGTTGTGACTCGAAACATTATAAAACATCTATGTGCTAAAATCTCATGAACTAGCATTTTCAGTTCATTACGGAAACACGCCTATTCAAATATATACAGAATTTTGCCACCCAAAAATGAAAATTGTCCGATAAAAAAATTCAAATTTAGTCATATTTCTGCTCTAAACATAGATTGTGGGTACTGGTTAGAACCGCCTCGATGACGCGGTTCTAACGACTAGCCGCTGTCTAGGGGTCAAAATTAGGCAGTCGTGTTTTCGTGATGTGAAACAAATAATCCTGTTTTTCTAGTCCAAATATACGAGCCCCGCTCGGTGTTCTGAACCCCCTATAAAGGAAAATAATGTACCCCTGTACACCAAACTTTCTCTATATAAAGTTGGGTTTATAGGGTTGTCCAGTGCATATTTGTAAACTAAAATGGATTACAGAAGTTAATTCTGTTACTCGGAGTCTCAAACTTTTCATGGTCACTCAGAATTTTCAGGACGAGTTCACGAAGAGAGTTTGATAGTTGAGATCAGTAAAACAAGTTTTGCAGAGTCCAATTACAGGCAGATAGTCTAATTAGCTGATAACTTATTGTGTAAAACAATTTTTCCGAGCTGTATTTCACGAAGTTAATCAATCTAGGGTGGTCTCTATGAAAGTGGTTATCATTTTTTCTTCATTTATATAGGAACATTATTAACCGTTCCTTTATAAGCGGTGGGTGCAGAGAAAGAGAGTTTTAAAACATTGCAGCACTTGTCTCAAACTCAGGCAGAAAGAGAACTCATATCCTTCCAACATGGTCAATTTTACAAAATATGCCATTGTTCATCTCTGAAATCAAATTGCGTGTCAAACGAGTAATTTAAAAGCTTAACATGGTTCTACCCTTGCTGACAAATTTTCCACCAGCATAAAACTTGTGCGAGTGAGCAGCTCGCCAAATTCAGCCTTCGCTGTTCATAAATGCCGATTTTTTTAACCATTACAGTTAGATGCGGACCGACGTTGCGGTTTTGCTCCTCGCCGGGTCCATGAATATGCTTCTACATACATTGTCCTCCTTTCAATGGTTTAAGACGGACTGCTAACACTAAAACAGTTTCCGTAAAAGTCATACCAGGAAAATCGTGATTATTTAGAGCGACGACGTCGATGCAACGTCAAGACGTGGCATCGACTTCATGGGCATGACATAGGTCTTTTTCACAAAGGCTGTCAGCACTGACTCAGGCGAGCCTGCGAGTACGCGCAGCCTGACCAGAGCCTTCGCTGCTCTCTGACATGTAGAAGAGAAGATGCGTTTTAGTTGGCTACGCACATGCATTTGACAAAATGTATGATTACAGGGAGGTAATACAGAGGAAATGATTAACTTTTTAAGCCCCAAAACCTGGGAAATCGAGTAAAAAAGAATGTGAAAAATAGTTTTTTTTACCAGTTGAGAACTTTACATGAAAATATGTATGTAAAACAGCACAAATGATTGCTTGCAGGTAAACTTCAACCAAATGCGGACGCCGGCGACGGACGCCGGGGTATAGCAATAGCTCCCCCTTACCTTTGAAAGGCGAGCAAAAATGGCGGATATTTAACTTTACCAACTGGGGAAGCCTTCCTTTTAAAAGGAAACTTTATTAACGGTTTTGCTCCAAACAAATTATGGGAATGGGCAAGAACCGCCTAAGGCGCTTCCAACAAGTACCCTGAATATAGTTTTGTCTTTTTGAGTTGAGGGTGAATGTCCCCTTCAACACTGTATATGTCATTTTGGAGACGTTGCTTCCAATTTTGTGGGACTTTTACCCGACATTGAGATGAAATGGTAAACCACTTAGAGGATCTAAGCCCGGCTGCCCAGGAACCGCGGTGCGAGGCGGACCGTCCATGCTAATAAACCCTATTGGTTTCATTGGGCGACAGGGGAACGGGCCTCCGTGGCCTAGTGGTTAAGAGCGCTGACTCTTGATCATTAGGTCTCTCACCGCCGTGGTTCGAGCCTCGCTTGGGTCACATGTGAGACGCCAAGTTCTGCAACGGAAGGTCAGGTGGTTTTTCTCCGGGTACTCCGGTTTTTGCCCACCTCTGATTAACGATCGGCTAGATATGAGTGAAATAATCTTGAAAGGTCCGCAAAACCAAAACCAAATTGGGCGACAGGGCTTGAGATGTCATTTCATCTCAATGTCGGGTAAAAGTCCCACAAAATTGGAAGCAACGTCTCCAAAATGACCATTACAGTGTTGACGGGGACGTTAAACCTCAAATCAAACAAACAAACAAAACTTCTCAAGCCCTGTCGCCCAATGAAACCAATAGGGTTTATAAGCATGGATGGTCCGACTCGCACCGCTTTGCCCATAAGGGGTTAATCAGTACTCGTGTGCGGTCGGGGAAGCATCATGCAGCCCATTTATTTCTTCAAGCCCCGATGGGTGGGGGCCGAACCCTGATTATACTAAATACTTGGTTCGTGTCTTTAATAATAAATATAATATGTGAGCCTTAGACAATTTAAAAGAGGCGAGCTTCAGCGAACCCCTATATATATCAATTATATCCTTTTATTAAAGACACTTATCATGTATTTAGTTTATACCGCAATTCAAAACAATCAAGGACTTTGCAATACTTTAGCAAATTTACCCTTAAAAGACAGCAGACAGTATGGCATAATAAAGGACAGTAGGTGCCATGGCGGGCACACGTACATGTAGTATACCGTCGTGACGTCATCGATTGCAAAGTTTCTGACGTCACCGTGCCACGAAGACTTAAGAAACATTGACGCTTGAATGAAAGTTAATCAGAGCTTTACATCATGTATATAAAGTAGAAGTAAAACAAAGATCAGGAATTGATACAATTAACTTACTCCACCCATAAAAGACACCAAAGGGAAAGAAATACAAACATTAAGCGACCAGACAATAATGGAAACCTAAACAAAGGAAGGCCATAAGGACAGTTACTTTCCCACAAAATGGCCATATGGCCATCCAAAATAAAAGACACAAGTGATACACACAGTAAGTAACAAACAACAACATAAATAAATCGCCACAGAAGAGCCGCCTTGGAACGGTCAGTGGAAGATTTCCACTGGGGGGCTTAAATCGATTTTACGTGGCCACAATCCTCGCCCTTACTTCCGTCGCGATTTAGACAAATAATTTGTTCAGTCCGCATGAAGGCCTAACTCATCAGTGCAACATCTCCGTGAACACAAAAATCAAAGAACCACAGAGGTGAGACAACGGTGAGGACTCGACAGCAAGAAACCACTGAAATGCTGGAGCAAAAGAAAACCAACAGTTAGACCCCGATGGGCCCGACCAGAGACAGAGCATCAGGCACCAACCAACATTACCTTGAATTAGATCTCTCTAATTCTCAATAAGCCTTTACGTTGGAGCCGTCATAGAATCTGAGGCCTGACCCACCGGCGTGCAATTAAAGAGGGAAGCAAAGTTGCCAACCGTGATTGGGTTAACTACCATGCATGCAGTCTGTCGTATAATATCCATGTTGTACCCAATCTTTTTATATCGAAGAATGATTTTACGAAATTGGGTGCTGAAGTCATTGCGGTTACATATTTTTCTGAATTTATATACTAAGTCACCATAAAATTCGGGTTCCGATAGACCTTGTTGCAGAAGAGATTTAAGTCCAATGTTGAATTTTGAAATTAAATCAGAATGGCGTCTATAAAATTTTGAAAAGGCTTTGCGTAGTTTATGGTACCGATAACCCTGATTAAGAAGTTTAGCCGTTAATAATTTATTACGAGTGTTGAAGTCAGTTACATGGCTACACACTCTAGCAAATCGAATTAATTGCGAAATATAAACGCCATAGGATGGCGCACGAGGAACATCACCATCCAAAAAAGGAAAATTTACAATCTCAAAATCAAAGTCATCGCGTTTATCATAAATTTTGCATGAAACAAACCCATCTACAATTGATAGATGTAAATCCAAAAACGGGGTCTTGGTATCAGAAGAATTTGCTTTATTTAACTGAAGTTCTGGGGGGTAAATCTGACTGATCAAACCATCGAAATAGGTATTATCAATATTTAATAAGTCATCTAAATATCTAGAAGTGGAGCTAAAAGCTTCAATAATTTCAGATTGGTTGTCAATGGAAAGCGACAAAATGAAGTCTCTTTCATAACAATACAAGAACAGATCAGCCACAAGAGGTGCGCAATTAGTACCCATCGGAATACCCACAATTTGTCTAAATAACTTAGTACCGAATCTAATATAAATATTGTCAAGTAGAAAGGTGAGGGCATCACACACTTTCTGACATGACCAAAGTGTATAATTTTTATGCTCTTTAGAAGTGAAAAATGCATTTCTGACATTACATGCAAGATAGAGAGAATCTTCTCTGTGAAAAGCCCATTCAATTAAATCATTAAGCTTTTCTTTTATAAGATTATGAATTTTATAAGATTATTTAAATCTGCAAATAAATAGTTTACATGTATTTTAGTTTTAGAACTTATTTTCGAGGTTCAGACACAACCGCAGTAGCAGTGTGCCATTTTATACAGCAATCAGGCATTCTAGTAACCTAATAAAGTGGGTCGAATAACTGCTCGCTATAATCGGCAGTGACCTATGATACTTTCTACTGATCTATAATACGCTTAGTGACCGTTAAAAGACTTTTCAGGTTCCCAATTTGCAAGCATAAACAATAACATACAACCTTTTATACACGAGAAAACAACAAAACTGCAAGTAACAATCTTTACAATATTTATTCAAACAGATTTTCAGAAATTTCAGCTAAATTCTTAGTTTCTCGGGCTTTCCTGGTTTGAATGGTCCGTTAGAATGATTGCGCACTGGTAATGCGGTTGCGTCTCAACCTCGAAAATAATTTCTAAAACTAAAATAAACTATTTATTTGCAGATTTTCATACAGACTGTAAAGCGTTTGGGAACTTTTATTCGAGCGTCCATGTTGTTTCCTGCGTCTCTGTGGCGTGGTGACGGCAAAAATTTCGGGCTATTTGACGTCACATTATACTATGTGTGCGCGCCATGACACTGAATGTCGTTTATCATGCAACACTGTCTGCTGCCTTTTTTTGCTTAAATTTGCTAAATTATTGCAAAACCGTTGATAGTTTTGAATTGCGGTATAAACTAAATACATGAGTAGTGTCTTTTTATTATTAAAGACACTAACCATGCATTTACTATATTCCAATAGACCATGCAAACCAGGAAAGCTCGAGAAGGTAAGAATCTAGCTGAAAATATGTTTAAATAGATATTGCAAAGATTTTAACTTGCAGTTTCGTTGTTTTCCCGTCTATAAAAGGTTGCATGTTATTACGAGGGTAGGCTGAAAAGTTCTGAGCCTGACCAAGAAGCAGGCATCGAACAGCAATGAAATTTGTATTCATTAAATCCAAACCTTTATTACTTGATTTGACTCAAATGAGTTAAAGTTTACCTGCAATAACGTAGAAGTTCTAGACTTTGAAAATTGATACTAGAACATTTTTTTTTTAGCAAATGGACAAAATCTGGCATCGTGGTGTCATCAAGTACCTCCATAAAAAGGGGTTAGCTCCTAAGGACATTCATGCCGATATGGTTGCTACATTAGGGGATGATGCTCCTTCGTATGTAACCGTGAAAAGGTGGGCAGCAAATTTTAAGATGAGCAAGGACAGCCTTGAAGATAACGACCCACAACGGCAACAACTGAGGAAACAGTCAGCCAAGTGCACAGGGCCGTGATGGATGACAGGCGTTAAACTGTGAATCAATTAGCTAACACTGTAGGCATCTCCCGTGAACGACTAGAGAACATTCTACACAGTTAATTAGGAATGTCGAAGGTTTCCGCCAGATGGGTGCCATGGCTTTTGACGCCTGACCAAAAGTTGACAAGACTGAACCTGTCACAAGCCAACTTGGATATTTTTGAAGCAGACCAAGATGGTTTTCTTGACCGTTTTGTCACACAGGATGAGTGTTGGGTTCATCACTTTAAGCCAGAGACCAAAAAATAATCCATACAATGGAAGCACCCTGGCTCATTCCCTCCAAAGAAGACAAAGATCGTCTCCTCTGCAGGGAAGATAATGGCATAAGTGTTCTTGGATGCTAAAGGGCAGGACAATTCATGGGGAGTATTATGCAGATCTGCTAAAACAATTGCGAAAAGCAATTAAGGCTATTCGACCCGGAAAATTGACAAAAGGGGTCTTGTTCCATCAGGACAATGCGCCTGCTCATAAATCGGTTGTCGCAATGGCTGCTGTGCATGGCTATGGCTTCACACTTATCGATCACCCTCCGTATCGTATTCACCTGATCTAGCTCCATCAGATTATTTCCTGTTTCCAAACATGAAAAAGCACTTGGCTGGGCAGCATTATCGGTCAGACGAGGAGGTGATAGCTGCTGTGGAGGAGTTTTTCAGGGACCAAGATGAGACCTTCTATACCACTGGGATCCAAGGACTCCAGCATCGCTGGAGGAAGTGTGTGGACAGGAAGGGAGACTGTGTTGAAGAAAAGGCACTTTCAGCATGGACAAACCATTGGATCTTGGTCAGGCTCAGATTTTTTCAGCCTACCCTAGTATATACATTTGCAAATTATGGACCTTAAAAGTAGGTCTGGTCTATAAACGGTCACTAGACGTATTATAGGCCAGTAACAATGTTATTATAGGTCACCACCGATTATAGCGTGCAGTTATTCGACGACCTTTATCAGGTATTGCGGTTGGCCTATTTATCTTTTTTGGGGCAAAGATACGAACAATATTGTATACCCCTATAAACGCTAGTTTTACTAGCGGTTTAATGGGGGTAAAATTATATAGGCTTGTTTTGGCGATGACGAAAAAAGAAAGAAAGAAAAAAATAAAACATCCTGTGAAAAATGCTGGTTTCAAGACATGACAAACGCCATTTTAGCGCACGGGAAGGTTATTGTAATGCTTTTAAAGCCTCTGTACTGGTTATTTCTGCCTCTTTAACATCAATATTAAGAAGATGTTGTTGTAGTAGTAGTAGTAGTGCTGCAGTTGTTGTTTAATGAGAAATTCCCTTTATTGTAACGTTCTTTATCCGTATCTCTACTAGATCTATCAATATTTCTTTTGAAATAAGATACTGTATTATATAATAATTGATATTTCCTATTGACAGATCATATTTTTGCTCACATGAGCACGAAGTGCACAAGTGAGCTATAGCTATCACCCTGTGTCCGTGGTAAGAGAGCCGTGCGTCGACCTTCGTCAACCTTTACGTTTTTCATCCGCTACAGCCTACAGTTGTGCTGGCCTCGGTAGCTCTGTCTGGTGATCAGGGGGTCCGCGGGTTCGATACCTGCCATGGTCGGCAACATTATTTCGTGGAGATTGATCATGAAATTTTTCTACGGTTCATTCACTCTCTTCCGCTGATTCAAGAAGGGCAGTTGCCAGTTTCTGGTGAATGAATATGCACTGTAGTGGTTAACCGGTAACGTATAAGCCTACCCAGGAAAAGAATGGATAAACTGATCGGCTCAAAAATGACCTTAATAGTGTTAACTGGGCCGTTAAACTTTAACTCAAACAAACAAACAAAAATAGCCTACAGCTGTACTACAGTTACCACGAAACTTTGCCAGAATGTTTGTCCTGATGATATAAGGACAAGTTCGGTAGGTCTTGTCCGGTTAAAAACTAGATGAAGTTTCTGTCAAACATTGTTCACCCTCTATAGACCATACGTTTGCTTAAATTGACATTAGACGTTATCGTAATGCTTGTCATGATGATATCTCGGTCTAATTTGAATATAAGACATGTTGGATCAGAACGCTTTTAAACCTTGTTCACAATCTATAGGCCACAGGTTTTGAATAACTATTCATGAAACTGTACCAGAATGTTTGTCTTGATGCTCTATTTCGGTCTCTTAAAATTTCTAATGAGGTTTAGATAAATTAAATTTCGGACGTTTTCCTTCTCCTCAATGCGTTTAAAAGGTTTAATAATACATTAACACGAATGCCAGACTCTAGTTACATATGACACTTAAAACGCCTTTTTACGTGTAGGTGTTTTTTTAAGGAACACACAAAAACAAAAACAATATTCCACTACAAGGACGTCGTACGACATAACTAAGTAGTTTGCATATTTAACCCACTAGTGAATAACAACCGAATTCAATAAATGACGTTATAACATTTTCAGACGCGACGTCATATGATAATATGCATTACTTCGTTGTTGTAAATTTTCAAGAAAACATTAGTTTTATTGTTATGAGTAATGCTTCAAGCATTCATAATGTAGTTTTCACCCGGAGACATGTTAATGCATTGTTCAGCGTAGGGCCAATGGTAAACAAGACATTACTTGGAAAATGAAGTAAGGAGTAAACGAGGTATTGCATATATAGGTGTATTATTAGGGGTGAAAGTTCTTAGACAGATTTTTTACTATCCTTTAACTAATGAGGAGCTATGAACGCGATGTTGTATGAGACCAATGGGCGCAATAATTAGTGAAACAAAACATTTCAGCTCTCTTAATTGTGGCTTCATTAGAATCACGTGCGTCTGGTTGCGTAAGGGTACTGGTTAGTGAATGATTTCCGTTCTGTGTTTGGTTTGTTTGAGGTTTAACGTCCCCGTCAACACTGTATATGTCATTTTGGAGACGTTGCTTTCTATTTTGTGAGACTTTTACCCGACATTGAGATGAAATGACATCTCAAGCCCTGTAGCCCAATGAAACTAATAGGGTTTAAAAGCATGGACGGTTTGACTCGCATCGCTTTTTATGGGCAGCCTTAGATCGTCTAAGCGGTTTACCAGTACTCATGTGCGGTCATGTTTCGCTCTGCGTCGAAGCATCATGCCGCCCATTTACTTCTTCAAACCCGATGGGCGGGGGCCAGAATGATTTCCGTAAAAAGTAAATAGCCAATGAAATCTAGCATACTTTCAACAAGCCTGGTTTACCAAGTGTATATAAAGACCACCCTCAGTTGTAGAAAATCAGGACAATATGTTCTGTGGAAAGGTACGTAAAACTTTGAGAGCGAGGGCGACAACACAGAACTGAAAATCGTCATTAGTGACCCTAAAATGTTCAAAATTCCACAGTTGTATCAATGATCCTAATGGACTAGATAATATCGACCCCCGCTCAACGGGGCTTGAAGAAATATATGGGCTGCATGATGCTTCCGCGCAGAGCTGAAACCGACCCGCACAAGAGTACTGGTAAACCGCTTAGAGGATGTAAGCCTGCCTAGGCAAAGCGGTGCGGGTCCATGCTTATAAATCCTATTGGTTTCATTGGGCGACAGTGCTTGAGATGTCATTACATCTCAATGTCGGGTAAAAGTCCCACAAAATTGGAAGCAACGTCTCCAAAATGACCTTTACAGTGTTGACGGGGTCGTTAAACCTCAGATCAAACAAACAAACAAAGGACTAGATAATATAACCCACACTATAATAAAGGACAGGGAGCTTTAATACGACCGCCACACAACCCCTTAACACCATCGGTGGCGAAGTTAAATAAATTCGATTGAAAGGTAGTCCTTTGGAAGAAAGGTCGACAACACCGGACTGAAAACCGTCGAGTGGACAAGAATTTTCTGGGCGGGACTAGCAAGTTTCGGACTATTAGGCCTCATCAGTGACCCTCAAAACTTTTAAAATTCCACGGTGGAGATCAGAACACTAATTGTCCTTAAGTGGGTATACAAGACATTTACTCACATAATTGAAATCATGTTATTTTGTTTCAAATATAAGTGTTACCAAAGCAAAAATATTAACTCCGCATTTGGCTGTGCATATTCAAAATGTGTTTAATGATCTCCTCGTTTGGGTGTGTATCTTCATAACTCCTCGTTTCGGTGTTTGGATTCAAATTGTGCATCCCCGATTCGATAAAAACTTTTTTTTATATATATTTTCTTGTACGTATAGCCTTTCAGTAATGCCAATGGGTGACATTCAAGCAAAACGTTGATCAGCCTGTGCATTTGCGATTAATCAGCCTGTTCCTTAAGCGATTAATTTATACAGTCGAACTTCAATGGCTCGAACACCTTTGGGACCTTGAAAATCTGTTCGAGACAGGGGTAGTTCGAGCCACTGAGGCCTGCTACCAGAAGGCATAACGACATACTTCAGAACATCTTTTTATGTGTTCTATAATGAAAAATGTACGCTGCGTGTACTCATTAGAATCGCTTCATCGAGGCGATTCTAATGAGTACACACAGCATACATTTGCAAGATAAAAGACGAAAATATCCTAAATTTTACTCTCCCTATTTCTTACGTACAGAAATTCCCTAGGGACTCAAGAACGGGTTCGACTCAGTCATGGTAAACGAGCCATCGGTGTTCGAGCCATCGAAGTTCTACTGTATGTATATTTTGGGGCACAACATGAACTTCCAACAGAGTCTGAGAACTAGATGGATTGCATACCCACGTACATGTCTAGCATTTTGAAGGAGGAACAATTTGATCTTGTCTGAATTTAAATTGTGTTAATAATTCTCCTCGTTTTGCTGTGTGTTCGGATTGTGTATCCCCAGTTTGTAGGTAGCCCGTTTTGTAGTAAACATTTCACAATTGTGTATAAAAATCTGTGTTTCCCCGCTTTGGTAGTAACAATTCACATTTCAACAGTTTTTAATATAGGAGAGTTTTAATGATAAAATTTCAAATTCTAGTTAAACAAATCTATTTTATGCTAAATATATCATTTTTTACCAAAAATACCGAAGCAAAGCTACCTCCGCGTTTGGTAGGTTACAGGCAGACTTCCCCGATCTGTTCACTTTACAAGTATGTGTGTGTGTGTGTGTGTGTGTGTGTGTGTGTGTGTGTGTGTGTGTGTGTGTGTGTGTGTGTGTGTGTGTGTGGGTGTGTGTGGGTGTGTGTGTGTGTGTGTGTGGGTGTGTGTGGGTGGGTGTGTGGGTGTGTTCAAGGGCAGGTAACTCTTAAGTGAAAAATATGATCTGGCCTGAATTCAAACTCATCCAAGATTTAATGGTTGTGCTTTTTATCTGTGAGTTTGATGAAGACTGGATCAAAACTAAACAAGTTATTGATCGGAAACATTTTTTTTTTTTTTGGCATTCAAGGGAGAGTTACTCTGAAGTGAAAATTCCGATCTGGCCAAAATTCGAACTCATCTGAGATTTTATGGATATGCTGATTACTTACAAGTACCATGAAGATCCAATAAAAATAAGCAAGTTATTGAGCGGAAACAAACATTTTTTTACGTTCAACGCAAGTAACTCTGAATTGAAAAATCCGATCTGGCCCAAATTCATACTCATCCGAGATTTAATGGATGTGCTGATTATCTGTGAGTTTTATGAAGTTTTATGAAGACTGGATCAAAACTAAACAAGTTATTGAGCGGAAACCATATTTTTGGCGTTCAAGGGCAAGTAACTCTGAAGTGAAAATTCCGAACGGGCCCAAATTCGAACTCATCCGAGATTTTATGAATATGCTGTTTACCTGCAAGTTTCTTGAAGATCCAATAAAAAATAAACAAGTTATCAAGCGGAAACCATCATTTTGTGCATTCCAATGGCAAGTAACTCTGAGGTAAATCATCCGTTCTTGCTCAAATTCGAACTCTTCCTAGATTTGATGGATGTGCTGATTATCTGTAAGTTTGAAGCAGACGGGATCAAAACTAAACAGGTTATTGAGCGGAATCCATATTTTTTGCATTCAAGGGCAGGTAACTCCGAAGTGAAAATTCCGATCTGGCCCAAATTCGAACTCATCCAAGATTTTATGGCTATGCTGATTATCGGCAAGTTTCATGAAGATCCAATCAAACATAAACAAGTTATTGAGCGGAAATGGTTTTCACCATTATAATTCAATTCAATTCAATAATTCAATTGCCATGGCAACCAGAATTCCAATCCGATCAGCTCAAAAACCGTATGCAGCCTTTCCCCGTACCTGATGATATTTCTCATGAAATTTGATCAAGATTGGCCATGGGGTATTAGAGATATTCTTATTTTAAATTGTTTATGGACGCACGCACGGACGACGGACAAAATGTGATCACAAAAGCTCACCTTGTCACTACGTGACAGGTGAGCTAAAACGGTTTTCACCATTATAATTCAATTCAATTCAATAATTCAATTGCCATGGCAACCAGAATTCCAATCCGATCAGCCCAAAAACCGTATGCAGCCTTTCCCCGTACCTGATGATATTTCTCATGAAATTTGATCAAGATTGGCCATGGGGTATGAGAGATATACTTATTTTAAATTGTTTATGAACGCACGCACGGACGACGGACAAAATGTGATCACAAAAGCTCACCTTGTCACTACGTGACAGGTGAGCTAAAAATGATATTTTCACACTGTGAAAAATAACATGGCCATGTTAGTTTCACAGTAGCCGGACTATTTTTTTCTGCCAAAAGTATGTATATGATTAAAAGAAAATTTATCTTTTTCGATAAATACCAATATTCCATCGAATGTGTTGAAAACATATTTCATCGCCAGAAATTTTCACGAGAGCGAAGCATGTGACGAACAGCTGTTCAGTTGCAATACATGGCCAAAGTCATCACGAAAACACGCCTTTATAATTTTGACCCCCCCCCCCCCCCTCGAACCCCACGTTTATATAGTAAAACTGGGTTTTTTGGTTTCATTGGGCGACAGGGCTTGAGATGTCATTTCATCTCAACGTCGGGTAAAAGTCCCACAGACTTGGAAGCAACGTCTCCAAAATGACCTTTACAGTGTTGACGGGGACGTTAAACCTCAAATCAAATAAACAAAACTGGGGTTTGCGGGGGTAAATCTTATTTTCTTATTTCTGCTCTCAAATATAGATTGTGGGTATTCGTTAGAACCGCCTCGATGAGGCGGTTCTAACGAGTACCCACAATCTATATTTTGAGCAGAAATAAGAAAAATATCACAATTTTTCAGCTTAAAATTTTCATATTTCGGTGGTAAAGATTACCATGTATTTGTATAGGCGTGTTTTCGTAATGCAAGAATAAAATAAAAAGAAAATCGGCTTTTTTGTTTCGATAAATACCAAAAAAATCTCATCCAATGTGTTAAATACGTCAGTTTTCACGAGTACTGTGCACGAGTGAAAACTGATGTTTTCAACACACTCAATAACATATTTTTGGTATTCATCTATTTATCAGTGTCACCGATATCGTCACGATTTTTTTATTTTCACTGTTTGTGAATTCGATGTAGCATCGAAAAATAACACGTGTACTGTGTTCAATCGATGTCCATTCGCTTTATAGAGGTTCTTACATGAGTGTTCATGTATTATTGAATTTATTAAACGAGTTGAGGAAAAGGGATAAAATGCGAGGCTTTGCCGAGCATTTTATCCCTTTTTCTCAACGAGTTTAATAAATTCAATAATAAATGAGCACGAATGCAAGATTCTATTTATCATGACATTTAAAACACACTTTATTCACGATTGCTTACAAAAATGTCAATATTCAGCCGTTAGTAAACGCGACGTCGTTAAGGACGCCGTACATGTAACGTTACGGGACGTATCTAGCTAATTTGCATATTTAATCCACTAGTGGATTATCGAAAATATTATTACACTCTCAGACGCGACGTCTATTTGCTATTTTGCTCGATAAATACCCAAAAAAAATCTCATCAAGTGTGTTGAAAACGTCAGAGTTTTCACGAGTGCTGTGCACGAGTGAAAACTCTGATGTTTTCAACACACTCAATAACATATTTTTGGTATTCATCTGAAAAAGTAAATGTCCTCTATTTATCAGTGTGACCGATATCGTCACTGCAAAGATACGATATTTCTTTTTATTTTCACTGTTTGTGAATTCGATGTAGCATCGAAAAATAACACGTATACTGGGGTCAATCGATGTCCATTAGCTTTAAGGGGAATGGGAACACCTTCAGGGGAGGCAACTCTTGCAAAAGTATTTTTGTGTCCCATGCCAATAGGGGTCAACTCTTAAAGGAAAGAATTTGTTTCTAAGGAGCAAGTTCTTTCCTTTAAGAGTAGACCCTTTTTTCTGTGGGACAGGGCTTATAGAAAGGCGACCAGAAAGTCCCGAAAGTTGTCTGCCTTTGAAAAATGGCATAAAAATCAGGCAGGTGTTCCCATTCCCCTTAAGTAAATAGTGTGTGTCAGAGTTATGACATACACATTCGGACGCCAATAGAGCGTTGATGATGTCACCTTTAGTGCCGACTAACGTAATTAATGTACTCGATTCCAGATAAGCTCAGCAATTGCGGAAATTACACATATTTGAATACAAATTTCAAGTGAACCATTTGATGATTTGAAAGTAACATTCCAATCCATTTTCCAGGTGCAAACTTTCAGTTTATTCCCAATATTATACCGTGTGAAGCGCTGAACACTGCTAAATCGACGCGAAATGGTCATGGTAAAAATTGTTTTCTATATTTGGTGACGGCTGAGGCTTTGACATTGCATTAAAAATACAGCTTAAAGCATGAAAGAAACAGGACTTTTTTATATTTTTGCAGTGTAATATCGATTTTTACACTGAATCAGTTTCAACAACACGACCCCCGCCCATCGGGGCTTGAAGAAATGTATGGGTTGCATGATGCTTCGCGCAGAGCTGAAACCGACCCGCACGCGAGTACTGGTAAACCGCTTAGAGGATCTAAGCCTGCCCAGGCAAAGCGGTGCGAGTCCATGCTTATAAACCCTATTGATTTCATTGGGCGACAGGGCTTGAGACGTCATTTCATCTCAACGTCGGGTAAAAGTCCCACAAAATTGGAAGCAGCGTCTCCAAAATGACCTATACAGTGTTGGCGGGGACGTTAAACTTCTAATCAAACAAACAAATAAACAAACACTGAAACAAATCCTTGTTTCACTAACTTGTTAACATGATTACATGGGTTAAATCTAGTAATGCGTCTGTCTGATTTGCAGGGTGTTTCAGAATGTTGCTGCCACTTACATGTAGCCTGAGTGTTCTGCTGGTGATTTGCAGCACCGGTATTTCGACATTTCCTAGCAGACAGACAAGGAGAAACGCTGAAAACGTCAGAGATTTCTACACAGGTCTGTACAAGTATGTGAACCATAACGGGTAGTTGAGTATAGTATTGCGCCTGTCTGATTTGCAGGGTGTTTCAGAATGTTGTTGCCAGTTACATGTAGCCTGAGTGTTCTGCTGGTGATTTGCAGCACCGGTATCTCGACATTTCCTAGTAGACAGACAAGAAGTAACGCTGATAACGTCAGAGATTTCTACAGAGGTCTGTACAAATACGCTAACCATCACGGGCAGTTGAATTTATGCACACGAAATTGAGCAACGTCATGATAAAACAAAACAAAACAACTACAACAACAAACAAAAATGCTTTGCCCAACAACGCGTGCTCCTGAGAGAAGCAAATTCTTTCGTTCAAGAGCAGACCACTTTTTCAGTGGGACAGGGCTTAGCCTATGGGAAAGCAAACATGAAGACCCGAAAGTTGTCTCCCTTTGAAAAATGGCGGAAAAATCTATCAGGCGTTCCCATTCCCCTTAATATTCGCTGCTTTGTTACTAGGCGTTGAAACTGAACCAGAGAGACAGGCTTTGCCGAGCATTTTATCCCTTAATAAATTCAATAATACATGAGCACAAATGCAAGATTCTGTTGACCATATGAAATTTAAAACGCATTTTAAACAAAAATGTCAATATTCCGCCATTCGTAAACGCGACGTCGTTAAGGTCGCCATACGTGTAACGTTACGGGACGTATCTAATTTGCATATTTATCATATGACGTCGCGTCTGAGAGTGTAATAACGCCACGCATTATTTTCGATAATCCACTAGTGGATTAAATATGCAAATTAGCTAGATACGTCCCGTAACGTTACATGTACGGCGTCCTTAACGACGTCGCGTTTACTAACGGCGGAATATTGACATTTTTGTAAAAAATCGTGGATACAATGCGTTTTAAATGTCATATGATAAATAGAATCTTGCATTCGTGCTCATGTATTATTGAATTTATTAAACTCGTCGCGGAAAAGGGATAAAATGCTCGGCAGAGCCTCGCATTTTATCCCTTTTCCTCAACTCGTTTAATAAATTCAATAATACATGAACACTCGTGTAAGATCCTCTATAAATACATGGCGTTATTACATTCTCAGACGTGTTGTCATATGATAACACTATAGTCTCTGAATAAAAAAGGGAGACTATTGCGGGATCTAGTCAGTGAAGCTGAGAGGTCCCGGTTTGAGTCTTGCCTTGTCGCAAAGCCCGGAGATGGGTTTTCTCTTGACACGTTTAGTTTACAATAAAATTCGATCAACTGTAAGCAAACAAATCACGAGCGCTACGCGCTCGTGATTTGATCTGCTTTACAACTGACCTCCAGACTATGATTTATTACTCAACGAATCACAGCAAAAAACTTTCCTGACTTCATTTATATTCTTGATACAAAATATGCCCTTGAGAATGCGAGCGACGGCCAAGAGAGCAAATAGGACCATTTTTACGCTTTTTGGTATGACGCCACCTGTCGTTGAACTCACAACCTACCGATTCCGAAGCGAATGCTATGCCACTGGCCTAAGAGGTTACTCGAATGGAAATTTGCATGTGAACCAACGATGACTGAAACTACATTCTAATGCAGTTTCGTATGTAACGCGACGTTTGATCGGATAACGTCAAAAATTTGCGACATGTAACGTCGCTTCTCATTGGCTGGCATTTGGTTTTAAGCAGCTCACAGAGCCTGTCGCTTTGAGCAAAATAGTACAGTTTTTAACAAAACGATAGATTAAATGCGTTAGAATGGGGATAACTGCATTGACAATTGTCCTTTGGCGAGG
The DNA here is from genome assembly GCA_963580285.1 of Lucinisca nassula. Taxonomy (NCBI): domain Eukaryota; kingdom Metazoa; phylum Mollusca; class Bivalvia; order Lucinida; family Lucinidae; genus Lucinisca; species Lucinisca nassula. The sequence continues at coordinate 36,301,249 of OY757024.1, forward strand.
TATATCGATCGTCTGTTTTACGGTCGCAAATTCCGTTTTAAGGCGACGCGCCACAGTTCCGCTGGCGCGTCGCCGTCAAACGAAATGTCAGACCGTAACAAGGTCAAGGTCACAGTTGAAGGTCACGGGTTTGATATCTCCTTTACCCCTGTAAGGATTTTCATTAAATTTTGGTCAAATATCCCCCTCAGTGATCTGATTTGCAGAACCATGCCATGCCGACTCAAGATCAAGGTCACAGTTGAAGGTCACGAATTTAAAACTTTGAATTGTGTGTCCATTCCATATCTCCTTTACTCCTGGAAGGATTTCATTAAACTATAGTCGAATACCCCCCCCCCCCGTGAGCTGATGTGCAAAACCCATAAATAAACCATGCCGACTCAAGGTGAAGGTCACAGTTGAAGGTCACGAGTTTGAAGTCCGTTCCATATCTCCTTTACCCCTGTAGGATTTTCATTAAATTTTGGTCAAATATCCCCCTCAGTGAGCTGATGTGCAGAACCCGTAAATAAACCATGCCGACTCAAATTCAAGGACACATTTGAAGGTCACGAGTTCAAAACTTTGAATTGTGTGTCCGTTCCATATCCCCTTTACCCCTGGAAGGATTTTAATTAAACTGTGGTCACATATCCCCCCTCAGTGAGGTGATGTGCAGAACCCATAAACAAACCCTTTCGACTCAAGGTCAAGGTCACAGTTGAAGGTCACGAGTTTGAATCTTTGAATCGTGTGTCCGTTCCATATCTCCTTTACCCCTGTAAGTTTTGTTTGTTTGATTTGAGATTTAACGTTACCGTAACTATAAAGGTCATTTTGGATACGTTGCTTCCAATTTCGTGGGACTTTTACCCGACATTGAGATGAAATGACATCTCAAGCCCTGCCGCCCAATGAAACCAATAGGTTTATAAGCTTGGACGGTCCTACTCGCACCGTTTTGCCTGGGCAGGCTTAGATCCTCTAAGCGGTTTACCAGTACTCGTGTGCGGGTCGAGTTCAGCTCTGTGTGGAAGCATCATGCAGCCCATCTATTTCTTCAAGCCCCGATGGGCGGGGGTGGTTACCCCTGTAAGGATTTTCATTAAAGTTTGATCAAATATCCCCCAGTGAGCTGATGTTCAGAACCCATAAACAAAAATACCGACTCAAGGTCAAGGTCACAGTTGAAGGTCAAGGGTTTGAAACTTTGAATTTTGTGTCCGTTCCATAGACTCTTTAACCCTGGAAGTTTTTCATTAAATTTTGGTCGAATATACCCCTCAGTGAGCTGATATGCAGAACCAATAAATAAAACATGCCGACTCAAGGTCAAGGTGACAGTTGAATGTCACGAGTTTGAAACTTTGTATCTGTTCCACATCTCCTTTACCCATGAAAGGATTTTAATTAAACTTTGTTCAAATACCCCCCTCAGTGAATTGATGTGCAGACCCCATAAATAAATTATGCCGACTCAAGGTCAAGGTGACAACTGAAGGTCACGAGTTTGAAACTTTGAATTCTGTGTCCTATACCCATGTAAGGATTTTCATTAAACTTTATTCAAATAATTTTTTTCACTTATTTCACCTTTTTTAACTTAGACAATTTTTGAGATCTACTAATGTTAAAATGTATAAGGAGTAGCTACCTTGTTACCGCAACTCCTCTTACAGTTGTAGGTCAATCCTTTTGAAACTTTACAGGTGTTTTCATATAGGTCTGAAGATGTGCATATGCTTTTTTCATTATCCTAAAATTATTTTTTTCCACTTATTTCACTTTTTTAACTAAGACAATTTTTGAGATCTTCTAATGTTAAAATGTATAGGGAGTAGCTACCTTGTGAACGCAACTCCTCTTACAGTTCTAGGCCGATCCTTTGAAACTTTTCAGGTGTTTTCAAAGAGGTCTTAAGATGTGCATGTGGTTTTTTCATTATCCAAAACTTATTTTTTAACTTAGACTGTTTTTCAGATCTAATAACGCGAAAAGTCTATAAGGCGTAGGTACCTTGTTAGGGATTTAACCCTCTCACAAGTCTTTACCTTTAATTCATGAGTCTTTCTCCTCTGACAGGGCTATAGCGGGGCTATAGTCAGATCCTCTGACAGTTCTAGTTAGTTGGGTTTTACGACCCTTTCAAGATTATTATCTCTCTTATATCGAACCGATCGTAAATCAGACTTGGCATTATGATAACACACCCGTGCGACATAGTGCATTTTTCATATCTCCAAAATGGCTATTTTTTTGATGAAAATCCTTGATATTTTTCTTATAAATACTGCAAATATAAGGTTGTGGGTGCTCGTTAGAACCACCTCAGGGAGGCGGTTCTAACGAGTACCCACAACCTAGGTCTTGGAGCAAAAATAATGTCGACATAGTGCATTTTTTCATATCTCCAAAATGGCCATTTTTCTGATGAAAATCCTTGATATTTTTCTTATAAATATTGCAAACATAAGGTTGTGGGTGCTCGTTAGAACCGCCTCAGGGAGGCGGTTCTAACGAGTACCCACAACCTATGTCTTGGAGCAAAAATAAGAAAAATAGTGTTTATCCCCGTAAACCTCAGTTTTCTGTATATAAAGTGGGTATAGGGGGTCTTAATTTCACGGACTTGTTCACGTGATGGGCGAAAAACAGAACAGAGTTACTGGAGAAACTCACACACGCACGCGCGCGCGTACGCACACCCGCACACATACGCACACACACTTTGGAGTGTGTGACCCGAGCAACGCTCGAACCCATGTGGTGAGTGATGTAATGGTTAAAAGTCAGCGCTCTTCCTTTGTGGCTTATTCTAAAGACTTGAGTCATGATAAATAGAAATATCTTTTCGACTAGATATATGATACCTACTCTTTTGTTTCGATGAAACAGCTGTTTATCATATAGGAGTTTTAAGTTTTTGTACATTTCATATAATACTTGTACATGAAGCAGATGTCCTGACAAAGATTATTGTCAATAATTCTAATGCACTTGCGTATGTAACGCGACGTCTGATTGGATAACGTCAAAAATTTGCGACAGTATATTCCACGATATACTGTCGGAAATCCGACGTCACCACGTAACGTCGCTTTTCATTGGCTGGCATTTGGTTTTACGCAGCTCACCGCGCTTGCCGGCTTGTGCAAAATAGTGCAATTTTTAACTTCACAATCGAATAAGTGCATTAGAATGGGGATAACTGTATTGAAAATTGTCATTTGGGGAGGTAAATCGGAGGTTTTACGGTCGCAAATTACGTTCTACGGCTCCGCTTACGCGTCGCCGTAAAACGAAATTTCCGACCGTAAAACCTCCGATTTACCTCCCCAAATGACAATTTTCAGTACAGTTATCCCCTAAATATTGCTTCTAGTGGACATGTTAAATCTGTAACGTTAATAAATAAAAGTCAAATTTATTCATTTTGCCTCCGCCCATCGGGGCTTGGAGAAATCACAGTATTATCATTTTGTATCGTTTTCGATGCGAGAAAGTGACTTTACCCACATCTAACGTCAATGAATCTAAAAGTGACGTCATAAATCGGTAGCTTTAAATGCTGTCACTCGTCAAGCTCTTCCGCCAAATAATTTGTTGTTTGTTTGTTTGTTTGTTTGTTTGAGGATTAACGTCCCCGTCAACACTGTATAGGTCATTTTGGAGACGTTGCTTCCAATTTTGTGGGACTTTTACCCAACATTGAGATGAAATGAATGATCCCAAGCCCTCCCGCCCAATGAAACCAATAGGGTTTATAGGCATGGACGGTCCGACTTGCACCACATTTCCCGGGCAGGCTTAGTAAGTTAGTACCTCTAAGGGGTTTACCAGTACTCATGTGTAGTCGGTTTCAGCTCTGCGTGGAAGCATCATGCAACCCAATCTATTTCTTCAAGCCCCGATGGGCAGGGGCCACAAATAATGTGTTGCATATAAATAAATCACAATTATAAGGCACGCTTAGTTAGAATTTGTTTCATTGTGTGTTTGCTTTATTTGATGTACCCATAATCCATATTTTGAGTAGAAATAAGAAAAAATATCACACTTTTTCATCTTAAAACTTTAATTTGTCCGGCGTTAAAATTTACAATGTATTTGTATGGGCGAGTTAACTTAATGCGTGTATGTATTTGTGCAAATCATAAACTGAAAATAATGTATGCCCTTGCAAATGCTTTTTTTCTCTATATAAAGTGGGTTTAAGGGTATTTTACATGAACTTGTATATAGGGCATCTTACATTAGTGCCCATGTATTATTGAATTTATTAAACGAGTTGAGGAAAAGGAATAAAATGCGAGGCTTTGCCGAGCATTTTACTCCTTTTCATGAACGAGTGCATCACGAATGCGAGATTCTATTTATCATATATATGACATTTGAAACGAATTTTATTCGCGATTGTTTTTTTTTTTTTTTTTTTTTTTTTTCAAAAATGCCAATATTCCGCAATTAGTAAATGCGGCGCCGTTAAGGACGTAACCTTACGGGACGTATCAAACTAATTTGCATATTTAATCCACTTGTGGATTGTTGAATTTATTACATGGCGTTATTACATTCTCATATGATAAAATAGTTTAGTTTTTATGTATTACAGAAACAGCCTATTTGACCGCCTACAGAAAGAAGCCTACAGCAGATATACGCTTCCGTACAAAGGCACGTGATCTAATAGATTATGGTAAGACTGATCGTTCGAAAACCTCACCCATGTGAGATATGTATTTCTTATCCCCGTGACAAAAATATCACTTTGTATGATAATGTTTGATTTCTATGTCTCATACTCCTGTCTTTCTCTAGGGTCTGTTAGCTGTCTCAATCTTCAATCATTGCATAATATGGGAAAGCATGTACATTGGAGTGGAACTATCTTTCGTTACAAACACAAACTGTCTTCTGTTACATGTTTTTTTTTTTTGTTGTTGTTGTTGTTTTTTACAAGTACCAATTCGATCAGGGAAGCACCATCGTAGTAGACCATTATGATAACACACCCGTGCGACATATAGAGGCTCTTACATGAGTGTTCATGTATTATTGAATTTATTAAACGTGTTGAGGAAAAGGGATAAAATGCGAGGCTTTGCCGAGCATTTTATCCCTTTTCCTCAACGAGTTTAATAAACTCAATGATACATGAGCACGAATGCAAGATTCTATTTATCATATGACACTTAAAACGCATTTTATTCACGATTGTTTACAAAAAAAAATAACAATATTCCGCCATTAGTAAAGGCGACGTCGTTAATGACGTCGTACATGTAACGTTACGGGACGTATCTAGCTAATTTGCATATTTAACCCACTAGTGGATTAACGAAAATAATACATGGCGTTATTACACTCTAAGACGCGACGTCATATGATAAAGTGCATTTTATCACATCTCTAAAATGACTACTTTACTGATGTAAGTCCGTGATAATTTTCTTATTTATACTGCAATCATAGGTTGCGGTTGCTCGTTAGATCCGCCTTATTAAGGTGGTTCTAACGAGGACCCACAACCTATGTCTTGGAGAAGAAATAAGAGAAATAATGTATACCACTGTAAAACCCAGATATCTATATATAAAGTGGGGTTTAGAGGATGTTCATTACACGGACTTGTTGACATGATGTGTAAAAAATGCAATGTTCTTTTCAGAAAACAACATATTTTTTTCGGTTTGGTCTTTCAAGATTCAGTTATTCCTATCAGAGGTGCACGAAAACCGGGGCACCCGAAGAAAACCGACTGGCGTCTCACATGCGCATGGTTAGAAAGGCTCGAACTACAGCGGTTAGAGTTTAACCCTTATCTTGCTGAATATTCATTTAAGCCACACCCATTTCTGTCTATAAACCAATCAAATTACTTGATGTAATTTATTGCTACAAATTCATAAACTAAATGCCAAACAGTGTAAATCTTGATCAGATGGCTTCCTCAGAAGCCATCTGATCTGGATCTACACTGTTTCCAAAGATAGGGGTTGTCGTGAACAGCAAGATAAGAGTTAAAGGCATGTAAACACCATTTTGATTAGGTAGAACCAGTAAGTTTACCTTATCATTTTTCTAGGCCGCCTTTCACTCATGTCGCCAGTAACAGACAAAACAACCCTTCTCGAATCAAGGACCATGAAAGCGTGTTGTCCGTCCCAGGAGGTATCGAACCCACAACTTCCTGATACATCATGAAAACACGCCTATATAATTGTCCCCCTTCAATCCCACTTTAATATAATAAAACTGGGGTTAACAGGGGATAAACTTTATTTTTCTTATTTCTGCTCTATAATATATATTGTGGTACTCAGTATTTTGAGTAGAAATAAGTAAAATATCAAGGCGGTTCTAACAAGTACCAACTATCCATACTTTGTGCAGAAATAAGAAAAAAATCATAGTTTTTCATCTTAAAATTTACATATTTTCGACGATGAAGGTTACAATGTGTTTGTATAGGCGTTTTTTTTTTTGTTGTTGTTTAACTGCCCTTTCAAGATTATTTCACTCATATAGAGCCGATCGTTAATCAGAGGTGGGCGAAAACCGGAGTACCCGGAGAAAACCCACCTGACCTTCCGTTGCAGAACTTGGCGTCTCACATGTGACCCGAGCCAGGCTTGAACCACAGCGGTGAGAGACCTAATGATTGAAAGTCAGTGCTCTTATCCAGTTGGCCACGGAGGCTCGTATTTGTATAGGCGTGTTTTCGTAATGGATGTTGGACTTTTACCCGATCGACCCCCGCCCATAGGGGCTTGAAGAAATATATGGGCTGCATGATGCTTCCACGCAGAGCTGAATCCGGCCCGCACACTAGTACTGGTAAACCGCTTAGAGGATCTAAGCCTGTCCAGGAACCGCGGTGCGAGGCGGACCGTCCATGCTAATAAACCCTATTGGTTTCATTGGGCGACAGGGCTTGAGAAGTCATTTCATCTCAGTGTCGAGTAAAAGTCCACAAAATTGGAAGCAACGTCTCCAAAATGGCCTTTACAGTGTTGACGGGGACGTTAAAACTCAAATCAACCAACCAACCAACTTTTACCCGACATTGAGATGAAATGACATCCCAAGCCCTACCTCCAAAAACCGCTATGGTTTGAGAGATGACCGAACTCGCCCCATCTTGCCTGCACAGACATAGACCTACTAAGCAATTTATCCGACTGAGCTACCGAGGACGATGTACATTTATACAGTCGAACTTCGATGGCTCGAACCACTTTGGGACCATGAAAATTTGTTCGAGACAGCAGTAGTTCGAGCCACAGAGGGATACTATTAGTGCCAAACCAGGAGGCATAATGAAGATAATTGTGGATATCTTTTCGGTGTTCTGTATTATAAATGAACGTTGTGTGTACTCATTAGAATCACCTCATCGAGGCGATTCTAATGAGCACACACAGCATACATTTGCGAGATATACACACAGCATACATTTGCAAGATAAATGAAGAAAATCTTCCTAAATTACCCCTATATCGTATTTGGAGGAACTCCCTGTGGACCCAAGAACGGATTTGACTCATCCATGGTTAAACGAGCCATCGGAGTTCGAGTCATCGAAGTTTTACTGTTTTTTGTTTGTTTGATTTGAGGTTTAACGTCCCCGTCAACACTGTAAAGGTCATTTTGGAGACGATGCTTCCAATTTTGTGGGCATTTTACCCGACATTGAGATGAAATGACATCTCAAGCCCTTTCGCCCAATGAAACCAATAGGGTTTATTAGCATGGGCGGTCCGCCTCGCACCGCGGTTCCTGGACAGGCTTAGATCCTCTAAGCGGTTAACCAGTACTAGTGTGCGGACCGGATTCAGCTCTGCGTGGAAGCATCGTGCAGCTCATATATTTCTTCAAGCCCCTATGGGCGGGGGCAGGAAGTTTTACTGTAGTTTCTTTATTCATTGTGTTTATTTAACAGGGTTTTCTGACAGAGGAAGGAAGAAACGTGCTGCACCAATCATTCTGTTTGCCATAGGTAAGACTATGCGAATCTTACATGGGTGTGAGGGGTGGATGGAAAAATCCGTCCCGAGGGTCACTGTCCTGCATCACGAGGCTTGCCGAGTGATGCCGGACAGTGATTCCAAGGGATGGATTTTTCTATCCACCCCTCACACAGGTCTATGTAGGATTCTTTTTATTGCATACCTTTCATATCTGAGCGTGGGTTTTTAATACTGCAGTCTCTTCGGTTGCCGGCGTCAACCATTATTTACTGTATTTATTTGCCAAGACGAATTATGGATATCCATAAATAATTACGGATATCTATAAATAGGGAATAAGTAGTAAAAGGGCGGCCCATAGTGCTGACAACCAAAACGCGATACTCAGAATCTCTCCCGTGCACTGAGACAGCCAAAACGCGATACTCAGAACTAGCTTAGTTACTTACGTGCTACTACGAAAATAGAGTTATATTCGGGAAAGGTCGTGGCATTATTACAGCAGATATTTTGGGAGTGAGGGTGTCAACATTCTAAATTTGGAGCACAAATAATAGAAAAAATACACCCTTTTTAAATCATACAGACATTGAAGATAGTATTTTATCACCCCATGAGACATGACTATCCCTTTGTACAATACAGTCGAACTTCAATGGCTCGAACTTCTTTGGGGCAATGAAATTTTATTCGAGACAGCGATAGTTCGAGCCTCGGAGGGTTACTATTAGTGTCATACCAGGAGGCATAATAGAGATAATTGTGGGACATATTTTCGGTGTTCTAGTTTATAAATGTATGTTGTGTGTACTCATAAGAATCGCCTCATCGAGTACACACAACATACATTTGCAAGGTAAAAGAAGAAAATCACCCTACATTATCCATTTATCGTATTTGGAGGATTTTTTTCCTGCGGACTATAGGACGGGTTCGACTCATCCGTGGTAAACGAGCCATCGGGGTTCGAGCCATTGAAGATCTACTGTAGTTTAATTTTATCTTTTTTGTGTAAAGGTGCCTTTTTACATACTTATTATCTGTTTTCTTGACTTGACTGATTTCAATAGCTCTGAAAGAATTTGACCCTTTACAGCACATTCTTAACGTAAGTGGTGAGAAAAATGCCACATTACGAAAACACGCCCATACAAATACATTGTAAACTTTACCGCCTAAAATACGAATATTTTATGATGAAAAATTAAGATCACATTACGAAAGCACGCCCATACAAATACATTGTAAACTTTACCGCCTAAAATACGAATATTTTATGATGAAAAATTAAGATCACATTACGAAAACACGCCCATACAAATACATTGTAAACTTTACCGCCTAAAATACGAATATTTTATGATGAAAAATTAAGATCACATTACGAAAACACGCCTATACAAATACATTGTAAACCCTACCGCCTAAAATACGAACATTTTATGATGAAAAATTTGCTATCACTTTACGAAAACACGCCTATACAAATACAATGTAAACCCTACCGCCAAAAATACGAATATTTTATGATGAAAAATTGCGATCAGATTACGAAAACACGCCTATACAAATACATTGTAAAACCTACCGCCTAAAAAACGAACATTTTATGATGAAAAATTGCGATCACATTACGAAAACACGCCTATACAAATACAGTGTAACCTTTATCGCCGAAAAAAATGAAAATTTTGAGATGAAGAGTTTGATATTTTTCTTATTTCTGCTCAAAATATAGATTGTAGGTACTCGTTAGAACCGCCTCATCGAGGCGGTTCTATGGAGTACCCACACTCTATTATTTTATAGCAGAAATAAGAAAAATAAAGTTCACACCTGTAAACTCCAGTTTACTATAAAAATGGAGTTCAAGGGGGTCAAAATTATATAGGCGTGTTTTCGTGATGCCGATGATGGGATTAACACCTCGGGCTCGCTTTCAGTTGATGTAAGTCTCATGCGAATCTAAAATAAACTGAAATATTGCCTGATATTTCCTTGTCGAAGTCTCAACCCCACCATAGATTCTAATAATTTAGCAGATACTCAACCCCACCATAGATTCTAATAATATTGTAGATTCTAATAATTTTGCAGATCTGTTATGCGCCCCTCCCCCCCCCCCCCCCGCCCATTGGGGCTTGAGGAAATAGATGGGCTGCACGATGCTTCCACGCAGAGCTGAGATCGACCGCATATATACGAGTACTGGTAAACCGCTTAGAGGATATAAGCCTGTCCAGGCAAAGTGGTGCGAGTCCATGCGTATTGACCCTATTGACTTCATTGGGCAACAGGGCTTGAGATGTCATTTCATCTCAAAGTCGGGTAAAAGTCCAACAAAATTGGAAGCAACGTCTCCACAATGACCTATATAGTGTTGACGGAGACGTTAAACCTAAAATCAAACGAACAAAATCAAAAGATCTGTTATGGCATTCTCTGTATATAGGTATCGCCGGACTGAAAGGGGCGAACGCCGTCAAGGTGGTGCTGAACGGAGCCCACCCAGTGTCATCGTCTAGTTACTGGTACAAAGAATACCTTAAGAGCGGAGGATATCAGCAGGCAATCGAAGATTTTTATCATGCTCGACCTACTGACATTCGGGAGTTTACAATGCCTGACGGGGTAAGCAAAAACATGTGGTATTTGATGTTCTGCCTTTCCCTTACACGCAGGAAGATGGGTGTGGCAAAACGAATTATTGTAGTTGTTGAGTTGTTGTTTTTGTTTAAAAGTTGACTTGATTATCCCCAAACTATGATCTTAAATTAACACTTTCCTAATAAAACACGCCGCTCATGCATTCTATGCATTTTCCCAATAAAAGATGCCGCTCGTGAAAACTGCATTCTTTGCATTTTGAGGAGGGGGTGGGGGATGGGATATCTGTGCTGTGAATCTTTTCTAGCCGACTGTAAAGGGAACTGGGTACGTTTTGCGTATTTCCCACTTTTTTATAAGGGCGTCATATTTCGGGACTTCATGTTCTCTTTTCTATATACACAGTGCCTCCGAAAAGTGAACAAGTCCGTGTAATGAGCATCCCTCTCAACCCCACTTTATATAGAGAAAACTGGGTTTTACGGGGTATGCACTATTTTTTTCATATTTCTGCTCCAAGACATAGGTCGTGGGTACTCGTTAGAACCGCCTCAATGAGGCGGTTCTAACGAGCACCCACAGCCTATGTTTAAGTATAAATAACAAAACTATCAAGGGTTTTCATCAGAAATGTAGGCATTTTGGAGATGTAAAAAATGCACTATGTCGCACGGGTGTGTTATGGGAATGCTCAGAAAAGTGATCTACCCCTAAAGGAAAGACTTACTCCTCATGAAACAAATAAAATGATATCTTCTCATTACAAAAATTTGTATGATATTTTCACACTGTGAGAAATAACATAGCCATGTTATTTGCTACGGAACCCTGGAAGGGACATTCGTTCTTTAATATGTTGTGCAAACAAGATAATATCTTTTGCGCACAAGATATAATGTTGTCTGCACTAGATATATTATGTTGTCCGCACAAGATCTTGTGCGCACAAGATAATATCTTGTTCGCACAACTTAATATCTTGTTTGCACAACATATTAAAAAAATTGCATGTCCCTTCCCGGGTTCCGTAATTTACACAGTAGCAGCCCGGACTTCTTTTTTTTTTTTTTTCTTTTTCTTTTTTTTTCGAATTAAGTAAAAAGAAAATTTACTTGTTTTCCATAAATACCAATATTTCATTGTTGTTTGTGGTTTACATGTTTTACCCTCTTTCTAATCAGGTCGTTTTTTTTTTCACATCGACTGTATGCCAGGAATGGCCCCGTGCAAAATTGGAAATAAATTCTATTCTTTTCTATTCTTTTGAATGTTTTGGAAACATATTCATCGAGTTTGTTAAAACACCAGACATTTTCACGAGTGCGGAGCATGTTACGAACAGCGGTTCAGTTACAATACATAAGTCACGTATAAAATAAAAAGAAAATTTACTTAAGAAATAGATCAGCTCTAACTGTGATTTGTTGAGTAATAAATCACAGTTTGGAGGTCAGTTGCCGCTAAAATTATCGACTGAAACACATGCATTTACATCATTTTCTAACGTTTTCGATGCGCGAATATGACGTTACACCGTCCAACGTCAAGGAAATCGACTAGTGACGTCATCAATTGGCAGTTTAATGACGTCACTCGTCACGTTCTTCCTTGCCGTCATTTGTTGTAGAATAAAACACAGTTATTTTCCATTGCCTATATAGGCGCGCTGTGTTATAATTTTTTATCAATACCAAAAATATTTCACCTCTTGTGTTGAAAGCATCAAACTATTTCACTCGTGCTTTGCACTCGTTAAAACTCTGATGTTTCATTTGATGAAAGATTTTTTGGTATTCATCTAAAAAAGTAAAGTAAATTATCCTCTATATATGGGTTTCCAGTCATTTCGTACCCAAGTCATTTCGTACCCAAGTCATTTCATACCGAAGTCATTTCGTAACCTAGTCATTGCGTACTCGTGCCATAGAATTTTTCCTTAAACAATGTTCTATCTGTCATATTGTTTTAGGCCTATTGGTTGCCACAGATAGGCATGCAGTTGTCAACTGTCATCTGTTGTCTTGCAACAACACAGTGACATCAGACCTCTGAAGCCACTAGTTTATTGGGTCCAAATTGTATATGTGTAGTGTCCTTGGGCGCAGGGCTTCCATGGTTTGTTAAAATGCATGGCTGCGAGTGGGCAGTGCAACCCCACGAGCTCTGGTGGGCAATGTGGAAAATGGGCCTCTTGTTTTCTTATTTTTTTATGCAAGACATAGGAGGAATTAGCACCCACATAATACAACCTGTATTTGGACTATAAATGAGAAAAATAAACACACACACACACACACACACACACACACACACACACACACACACACACACACACACACACACACACACACACACACAGAAATTTAAATAAAAAAAATAACTGTTTTGGTGATATGGATGAATGCACTGTCATTATGATAACACACCCGTGCACTTTTCACATTTCGAAATGGCTGCTTTTCCGATGAATATTTGTGATATTTGTCTTATTTATACCCCAAACATAGGTTGTGGGTGCTCGTTAGAACCGCCTCATTGAGGCGGTTCTAACGAGTACCCACAACCTATGTCTAGGAGCAGAAACAAGAAAAATAATGTATACAACCGTAAACTCCAGTTTTCTCTATATAAAGATGGGTTTAGGGAGTGTTTATTTCACGGACTTGTTCACGTGATGTCACGCGATGCTTTTGTAGATTTTGCCGTGCCTCGACTCAAGTGATATCCACAGTTTGTTTCTTCAGGTAAATGTCCATGCCGGTGAGGTTGGGGATCGGACTCTTACTGTCAAAAGTCGAGGCGGAACAGGTAGCCGGCCAACATTGGAAATCATCAAAAAGTTTAAGGTCAAGGGCATGACGATGGACAAATATGTACCTGGAAGGGAACTGGTTGACAAGATAACCTACACAAATTAGTAGTGGGTTATGGGTTTATTTTGTAGTCGATCATCGGCTTCTGCAGCATCACGTGAACTAGTCCGTGAAATGGAGACCCCCCCCCCCTATACCCCACTTTATATAGAGAAAACGGGGGTTTACGGGGGTATACATTATTTTTCATATTTTTACTCCAAGATATAGGTTGTGGGTACTCGTTAGAATCGCCTAAATGAGGCGGTTCTAACGAGCACCCACGACCTATATTTCCGGTATTTATAAGAATAAGAAAAATATCAGGGATTTTCATCAGAAAAGTAGCCATTTTGGAGATAAGGAATATGCACTATATCGCACGGGTGTGTTATCCTAATGGCATACCGGTGATCGAGTCCCCATCGATCAGTCAAACAGCTAGAAGAGTTTATAGCTTGTCCTCTAAAAAGGGTTGACGATTTGTTAGTCATTTTTCATACAATCGATGCATTTTGGAATATTACATTACGCTAACACACGTGCGGCATAGTGCTTTTTCACATCTCCAAAATGACCATTTTTTTTCTGATGAATATCCGTGATATTTTTCTTATAAATACTGCAAACATAGGTTGTGCCTGCTCGTTAGAACCGCATCATTGAGGCGGTTCTAACGAGTACCCACAACCTATGTCTTGGAGCATAAATAAGAAAAATAATGTATACCCCCGTAAACCCTAGTTTTCTCTATATAAAGTGAGGTATAGGGGGTCTTCATTTCACGGACTTGTTCACGTTATAATGTAATGGAACTAACAGTTTCAAAACAAAATCTTGCTTCATAACTCTAAAGTATTTGTGTATGCCATGCGACGTCTGATTGATAACGTCGAAACTTTGCGACAGTAACCGGAGTACCCGGAGAAAAAACACATGCCCTTCCGTTACAGAACGTAGGTTCTTGCACACCTGATAAGGAAATATAAAGTTTTAGCTTGGGATAGAAATTTTGTTCAAACCCTGGTATTCTAACCCAAAATCGAATATTCTCGCGTGTTTGATAAATGCACTGGTTATGCGCCGTCTTTAAGATTGACGTCACAGCACGTTACGTGACGTCACTAAACATTTCTGTAGTGTCATCACAATATGGAGGACGTCGGTAACCGAAGTGGCTGCAGCATGAAAAATCCGCGCTAAGAAATGGAAGGTATGCAAGAAAAAGAATCCTATATGGGTGTGAGGGGTGGATAGAAAAATCCGCCCCTCGGGATCACTGTCCGGCATCACTCGGCAAGCCTCGTGATGTCGGACAGTGCCCCTCGAGACTGATTTTTCCATCCAGCCCTCACACCGATACCAGATTCTTATACCCGACACGTAAAATTGGTGTTATCGTACTAATTTGTTGAAAAGACAAGTTTATGAGCTCTTCGATTTTTGTAGCCTAATCCATTTTAAGTGTTTTTGTATCATTTATTTATTTATTTATTTATTTATTTATTTATTTATTTATTCGAAAACCGGTACCGAATGAAATGAATAAGAAAATAAAGATAAGGCATCCTTTTCATCGATTTGATTCTTACTTTGTCTAAATAATCATTACGATAACACACCCGTGCGACACAGTGCATTTTTTTCACACTTCCAAAATGGCAACTTTTCTGATGAAATTTTGTGATATTTTTGTTAGTTTTACTTCAAACATTGGTTGTGGGTGCTCGTTAGAACCGCCTCATTGAGGCGGTTCTAACAAGTACCCATAACCTATGTCTTGAAGCAGAAATAAGAAAAGTAATGTATACCCCCGTAAACCCCAGTTTTCCCTATACAAAGTGGGGTTTAGTGGGGTGTTCATTTCACGGACATGTTCACGTGATGCTTACTTTGCACAGAGGCATTACCCTTGACTAATGATCGCCAAGTTAACACCCAATCCCCTGCGCAATGCTAGAATAGTGTCGGTACAATTCCGGAATTGTTGCGCAAAGCATAGGGGCTTGAATCATGAAATTGCATGAAAGCAATATTTACCCCCGCCTAACGGCTCGGGCAAATATCGCTTTCGCATTACGAAAACACGACTAAACAAATACCTTGTAAGTTTTAGCACTGAAAAAAAAACACGAAAATTTTCAGATGAAAAATTATGATATTTTTCTTATTTCTGCTCAAAATATAGATTGTGGGTACTCGTTGGAACCGACTCGAACCCACAATCTATATTTTAGAGCAGAAATAACACAAATAACGATTACCCCTGCGAACCCCAGTTTTTCTATATAAAAGTGGGTTCGAGGGGGTTAGAATCATGTAGGCGTGTTTTCGTGATGAAATATCGCCTAACGGCTCGGGCAAATATCGCTCTCAGGCTGGGAGTGTGATCCAATGTTCCCCTAACGAATTTGTTATACACCGAAGCTTTTTGACGACATTTTTTCATTGTTACAATGTTTTCTTTTGTAGCGAATGTCTTCAGAAGTACATTTACATGTTTACAAGTCACGATATCAAACACGCCCTTCTGCACGTGCACAACGGCACAGCGTTGATCGCGGGGGTATCATTACGATAATACACCCGCGCGACATAGTGCATTTTTTCATGAAGTACGTTTACATGTTTACAAGTGACGATATCAAACACGCCCTTCTGCACGTGCACAACGGCACAGCGTTGATCGCGGGGGTATCATTACGATAATACACCCGCGCGACATAGTGCATTTTTTCACATCTCCAAAATGGCTACTTTTCTGAAGAAAATCCGTGATATTTTTCTTATTTATACTGCAAACATAGGTTGTGGGTGCTCGTTAGAACCGCCTCATTGAGGCGGTTCTAACGAGTACCCACAACTTATGTCTTGGAGCAAAAATAAAAAAATAGTGAATACCCCCATAAACCCCAGTTTTCTCTATATAAAGTGGGGTATAGGGGGTCTTAATTTCACGGACTTGTTCACGTGATGTAATGTTTACGTGATTTTGTTTGTTTGTTTGTTTGCTTGATTTGAGGTTTACTGTCCCCGTCAACACTGTAAAGGTCATTTTGGAGACGCTGCTTCCAATTATGTGGGACTTTTACCCGATGTTGAGATGAAATGACATCTCAAGCCCTGCCGCCCAATGAAACCAATAGGGTTTATAAGCATGGACGGGCCGACTCGCACCGCTTTGCCTGGGCAGGCTTAGATCCTCTAAGCGGTTTACCAGTACTCGTGTGCGGGTCAGTTTCAGCTCTGCGTGGAAGCATCATGCAGCCAATCTATTTCTTCAAGCCCCGATGGGCGGGGGCCGTATCACGGGGCTGAGTGGTATCATTACGATAATACACCCGCGCGACATAGTGCATTTTTTCACATCTCCAAAATGGCTACTTTTCTGAAGAAAATCCGTGATATTTGTCTTATTTATAATGCAAACATAGGTTGTGGGTGCTCGTTAGAACCGCCTCATTGAGGCGGTTCTAACGAGTACCCACAACTTATGTCTTGGAGCAAAAATTAGAAAAATAGTATATACCCCCATAAACCTAAGTTTTCTCTATATAAAATGGGATATAGGGGGGTCTTCATTTCACGGACTTGTTGACGTGATGTAATGTTTACGTGATATTAGAATATGAGTTTTATAAAGGAAAACAATGAAACAAAGAACCGAAATAATGAAAAACAATCAAAATGTGTTTATTTATCAATTTATTGGCTGAAAAACGGGGCCGGTAGCTCAGTTGGAAGCGCGTCTGACTGGTGATAAGGAGGACGCGGGTTAGATACCTTCCGGGGTCGGCAACATTCTTTCGTGGCGATTGATCATGAAATCTTTTCTATGGTCATCCTCTCCCTTCGCTGATTCAAGAAGGGCAGTTGTCAGTTTCTAGCTAAAGAATATGCACTGTACTGGTTAACCGCAGCCCCCGCCCATAGGGACTTGAAGAAATATATGGGCTGCATGATGCTTCCACGCAGAGCTGAATCCGGCCCGCACACCAGTACTGGTAAACCGCTTAGAGGATCTAAGCCTGTCCATGAACCGCGGTGCGAGGAGGACCGTCCATGCTAGTAAACCCAATTGGTTTCATTGGGCGAGAGGGCTTGAGATGTCATTTCATCTCAATGTCGGGTAAATTTCCCACAAAATTGGAAGCAACGTCTCCAAAATGACCTTTACAGTGTTGACGGGGACGTTAAACCTCAAATCAAACAAACAAACAAACAAAACTGGTTAACCGCTTACGTATAAGCTTGCCCAGGAAACACGTGGATAGGTAAACTGACCGGCTCAAAAATTCTACAGTATAATTGCAACACGCAACACTATGACCTTGTCCGGAACAGTCCTTCGTGGGCACATACTGTCCGTGTTGGGGACATTGCAGTTACACTTAGAAGTTGGCGTGTCATACTAAGTTATTTATAAGACTTTCAAGGGGCGTAACAAATCAAAACAAACAAAAAAAATCAACACTCTGCATATTTTGCAATAGTTTGGTTAATCACTTTAATTTTGATTAAAGGATTTCAATTAAAAAATACATAAAAATATGCCTAACATAAAGTTTTATGAATCTATTCCAGTTTGTATTGGTGTCAAAATATTTGCTGGTAATAAACCTTTTCATAGTTGAAATTATTTTGATACTAATAGTAAGTTGCGGTATATCTATTTATTTTGTTGTGGGGCAATGCTAACGCGCCTGACCGTAGCGGACGAAAAATGCTTAAACTTTACAATACAATACAATCTATTTATTTTGCATCAGGACAAAGAAGAAGAACAACGTTGAATTCGAAGGGATGGTTTTTTATTGTATCGTGATCCCAAATGAATATCAAAGGAGTCAGTAAAATGTCCATTTAAAGAAGCATTTAACCCAGCTAATTAAGAATCAGTTAGTCCTTACAAAAGAAACATTCTGACTAAAAGACAAAAATTATTCTATTGTGGAAGCAGGCTACAAACCGCATACAAATCCATGCACTTTCCACTTGTCTGGAGCAAAATAATCCGTAATCAAAATTTGCCGCATGACGTTACATTAAACTGGAAATTTCTTCTGACGTAACGTCAACTTTCAAAGTCATTTTCCACGTTTTACGCTGATACTCGTAACCGCTGATACTCGTTTTCAGCATTTCTTTTAGGGCTACTGATGAGGCCTTGATGGCCGAAACAAGCTTGTCTGGTCCAAACAACAAATGGATTCTGCTATTTTCGTTTTTGAATGCGTTCATGGTTCATGGTTCTCTAAGGGCATCCCTTTTAGCCTTATTTAATACACATGATTTAAAACAAACTAGACATTTGAACAATTTCCTGCAATTGTTTTTAGCGATTGGTGGATTCTATACATGGACTCCTTTAATAGATTGTTCCCAGCAAGGACAATTTATATAGGTATGTTTAATAGGCTGTTCCCACCAAGGACACTTTCTGTAGGTATTTTTATAGACTGTTCCAAGCACAGACACTTCTGTAGGTATGTTTATAGACTGTTCCCAGCCCGGACAATTATATAGGTATGTTAAATAGACTGTTCTCACCAAGGACACTTTTCGTATTTATGGTTAGTAGACATTTTCCAGCACGGACACTTTCTAAAGCTATCATTAAAAGACTGGTCCCAGCATGGACACTTTCTATAGGTATATTTAAAAGACTGTTCCCAGCACGGACACTTTCTGTAGTACGCTTCATAGTCTGTTCCCAGCACGGACACTTTCTGTAGCTATGTTTAATAGACTGTTCCCATCCAGGACACTTTCTGTAGGTATGTTTAATAGATTGTTCCCAGCACGGACATTTCTGTAGATATGGTTAATAGACTGTTCACACCAAGGACACTTTCTGAAGGTATTTTAATAGATTGTTTGCAGCACGGATACTTCTGTTGGTATGTTTAATAGACTGTTTCCAACAAGGACACTTTCTATACGTATGTTTAATAAGAAGTTCCCACCAAGCACACTTTCTGTAGCTATGTTTAATAGACTGTTCCAAGCATGGACACTTACTGTTGCTATGTTTAATAGACTATTCTCACCAATGACACTTTCTGTACCTATGTTTAATAGAATGTTCCCACCAAGGACACTTTCTGTAGCCATTTTTAACAGACTGTTCCCACTAAGGACACTTCATGTAGCTATGTTTAATAGACTGTTTCCAGCATGGACACTTTTTGTAGCTATGTTTAATAGGCTGTTTCCAGCACGGACACTTCTGTATATATGTTTAATAGACTGTTTCCAACAAGGACTCTTTCTATACGTATGTTTAATAAACTGTTCCCACCAAGGACACTTTCTGTAGCTATGTTTAATAGAATGTCCCCACCAAAGACACTTTCCGTAGCCGTTTTTAACAGACTGTTCCCACCAAGGACACTTCATGTAGCTATGTTTAATAGACTGTTCCCAGCATGGACACTTTTTGTAGCTATGTTTAATAGAATGTTCCCACCAAGGACACTTTCTGTAGCCATTTTTAACAGACTGTTCCCACCAAGGACACTTTCTGTAGCTATGTTTAATAGAATGTCCCCACCAAAGACACTTTCTGTAGCCGTTTTTAACAGACTGTTCCCACCAAGGACACTTCATGTAGCTATGTTTAAAAGACTGTTCCCAGCATGGACACTTTTTGTAGCTATGTTTAATAGAATGTTCCCACCAAGGACACTTTCTGTAGCCATTTTTAACAGACTGTTCCCACCAAGGACACTTCATATAGCTATGTTTAATGGACTGTTCCCGGCATGGACACTTTTTGTAGCTATGTTTAATAGGCTGTTTCCAGCACGGACACTTCTGTATATATGTTTAACAGACTGTTTCCAACAAGGACTCTTTCTATACGTATGTTTAATAAACTGTTCCCACCAAGGACACTTTCTGTAGCTATGTTTAATAGAATGTCCCCACCAAGGACACTTTCTGTAGCCGTTTGTAAATGACTGTTCCCACAAAGGACACTTCATGTAGCTATGTTTAATAGACTGATCCCAGCATGGACACTTTTTGTGGCTATATTTAATAGAATGTTCCCACCAAGGACACTTTCTGTAGCTATGTTTAATAGAATGTCCCCACCAAGGACACTTTCTGTAGCCGTTTTCAACAGACTGTTCCCACCAAGGACACTTCATGTAGCTATGTTTAATAGACTGTTCCCAGCATGGACACTTTTTGTAGCTATGTTTAAAGGCATTTATTCTGTAACAGTAAAACACACCGTGTGTTCATAATTGTTTTATTGCCCCCTGTGATATACTGACTATAGCAGATCAAAGGCGGCCCTAAATAGGGTGATAAGTAGCTCTTGTTGAATCCCCCGACTGAGACACTTAAGGAGAAAATCAATAATGTACACCAGTCAACAGTAAGTAATGTATTGATTTTCCCCAAGGCGGCCCCTTACCTGTTGACGACAGAGGACTTCTCTCCAGTGAGCACTGAGGGCTACATAATATTATGTAATGAAATGATAGTCCTCAATAATCAAGAATAAATGCCTTTAATAGAATGTTCCCACCAAGGACACTTTCTGTAGCTATGTTTAATAGAATGTCCCCGCCAAGGACACTTTCTGTAGCTGTTTTTAACAGACTGTTCCCACCAAGGACACTTCATGTAGCTATGTTTAATAGACTGTTCCCAGCATGGACACTTTTTGTAGCTATGTTTAATAGAATGTTCCCACCAAGGACACTTTCTGTAGCCATTTTTAACAGACTGTTCCCACCAAGGACACTTCATGTAGCTATGTTTAATAGACTGTTCCCAGCATGGACACTTTTTGTAGCTATGTTTAATAGGCTGTTTCCAGCACGGACACTTCTGTATATATGTTTAATAGACTGTTTCAAACAAGGACTGTTTCTATACGTATGTTTAATAAACTGTTCCCACCAAGGACACTTTCTGTAGCTATGTTTAATAGACTGTTCCCAGCATGGACACTTTTTGTAGCTATGTTTAATAGAATGTTCCCACCAAGGACACTTTCTGTAGCCATTTTTAACAGACTGTTCCCACCAAGGACACTTCATGGAGCTATGTTTAATAGACTGTTCCCAGCATGGACACTATTGGTAGGTATGTTTAATAGGCTGTTTCCAGCACGGACACTTCTGTATATATGTTTAATAGACTGTTTCCAACAAGGACTCTTTCTATACGTATGTTTAATTAACTGTTCCCACCAAAGACACTTTCTGTAGCTATGTTTAATAGAATGTCCCCATCAAGGACACTTTCTGTAGCCGTTTTTAACAGACTGTTCCCACCAAGGACACTTCATGTAGCTATGTTTAATAGACTGTTCCCAGCATGGACACTTTTTGTAGCTATATTTAATAGAATGTTCCCACCAAGGACACTTTCTGTAGCCATTTTTAACAGACTGTTCCCACCAAGGAAACTTCATGTAGCTATGCTTAATAGACTGTTCCCAGCATGGACACTTTTTGTAGCTATGTTTAATAGAATGTTCCCACCAAGGACACTTTCTGTAGCTATGTTTAATAGAATGTCCCCACCAAGGACACTTTCTGTAGCCGTTTTTAACAGACTGTTCCCACCAAGGACACTTCATGTGGTTATGTTTAATAGACTGTTCCCAGCATGGACACTTTTTGTAGCTATGTTTAAAAGAATGTTCCCACCAAGGACACTTTCTGTAGCTATGTTTAATAGAATGTCCCCGCCAAGGACACTTTCTGTAGCCGTTTTTAACAGACTGTTTCCACCAAGGACACTTCATGTAGCTATGTTAATAGACTGTTCCTTGCATGGACACTTTTTGTAGCTATGTTTAATAGAATGTTCCCACCAAGGACACTTTCTGTAGCCATTTTTAACAGACTGTTCCCACCAAGGACACTTCATGTAGTTATGTTTAACAGACTGTTCCCAGCATGGACACTATTGGTAGCTATGTTTAATAGGCTGTTTCCAGCACGGACACTTCTGTATATATGTTTAATAGACTGTTTCCAACAAGGACTCTTTCTATACGTATGTTTGATAAACTGTTTCCACCAAGGACACTTTCTGTAGCTATGTTTAATAGAATGTCCCCACCAAGGACACTTTCTGTAGCCGTTTTTAACAGACTGTTCCCACCAAGGACACTTCATGTAGCTATGTTTAATAGACTATTCCCAGCATGGACACTTTTTGTAGCTATGTTTAATAGAATGTTCCCACCAAGGACACCTTCTGTAACCATTTTTAACAGACTGTTCCCACCAAGGACACTTCATGTAGCTAGGTTTAATAGACTGTTCCCAGCATGGACACTAATGGTAGCTATGTTTAATAGGCTGTTTCCAGCACGGACACTTCTGTATATATGTTTAATAGACTGTTTCCAACAAGGATTCTTTCTATACGTATGTTTAATAAACTGTTCCCACCAAGGACACTTTCTGTAGCTATGTTTAATAGAATGTCCCCACCAAGGACACTTTCTGTAGCCGTTTTTAACAGACTGTTCCCACCAAGGACACTTCATGTAGCTATGTTTAATAGACTGTTCCCAGCATGGACACCTTTTGTAGCTATGTTTAATAGGCTGTTTCCAGCACGGACACTTCTGTATATATGTTTAAATGACTGTTTCCAACAAGGACTCTTTCTATACGTATGTTTAATAAACTGTTCCCACCAAGGACACTTTCTGTAGCTATAATTAATAGAATGTCCCCACCAAGGACACTTTCTGTAGCCATGTTTAATAGACTGTTGGCACCAAGGACACTTTCTGTAATTATGTTTAATAGACTGTTCCCGACAAGGATACTTTCTGTAGCTATGAATATAAGTCTCTTCCCAGCACGGACACTTCTGAAGGTATGTTCAATAGACGGACGGACACTCCTGTAGATATGTTTAATAGACTGTTCCCACCAAGGGCACTGTCTGATCCTATGTCAATTAGACTGTTCCCATCACGGAAACTTTCTGGAGCTATGATTTATAGACTGTTCCCAGCACGTTCACTTCTGTAGGTATGTTTAATAGACTGTTCCCAGCACGGACAGTTTCTGAAGCTATGTTCAATACACTGTTCCCACCAAAGACACTTGTTTCATATGTCGGTGGCTGGCAAAACGTATATGTGACGGGACAACACGAGGGAACCTCGAATCTATGTCCACTTGTGGGGCATTAACGCAAAGGAAATTCTAAGATACTTAGAATCCTTTACAATATTTATATGGAATAAGTCTAATATTTATAAACAACACTGGTTACATAATTTTACAATGACAAACTTAAAGGGACAGTTGACTCGCAATCTATTCCACTTAGGTTAAGACAGAATGAAAATTAGTCTGGGTCCAATTAAATTTCTGTCTTAATACAAGTGGAATACACTTGAATCACACTTGAATTACACATGAAGTACACACACTCATTCACACCCTCACATACTTAACAAAATGTTCTTTCTCCCTTCCTGTTGATGATAAGGACCTGATGAGTGTTTATGGCACCATAATGTTTTATATAAACTTTATATTAACCAGTATATTCACAGTAATGACTGTTTCACCAACCAGTTTTTGCCTCTGTGTTATACCGTGGCGATTACATCTATAGCTGCTCACCGCCGAATAAAATGTAGTAACAGGGGTGGGGGACACATAAACCCCTTTACATCATTCTATACTCATCATCCATATCATCACTGCCTCATATCACTGATGCCTCATATCACTGATGCCTCGTATCACCGTTGTCTTATATCAACGACGCCTCATATTAACGATGCCTTATATCAACAATGCCTCATATCAATGATTGACGTCAGGTGAGCGATTCAGGCTGCAATGTTGATATTCTATAAGTGTAACTGCAATGTCCCCAACACGGACGCCCACGAAGGACTGCTCCGGACAAGGTCATAGTGTTGCGTGTTGCAATTATATACTATAGTATAGAATATCAACATTGTAGCCTGAATCGCTCACCTGACGTCAATCATTGATATGAGGCATTGTTGATATAAGGCATCGTTAATATGAGGCGTCGTTGATATAAGACAACGGTGATACGAGGCATCAGTAATATGAGGCATCAGTGATATGAGGCAGTGATTATATGGATGATGAGTATAGAATGATGTAAAGGGGTTTATGTGTCCCCCACCCCTGTTACTACATTTTATTCGGCGGTGAGCAGCTATAGATGTAATCGCCACGGTATAACACAGAGGCAAAAACTGGTTGGTGAAACAGTCATTACTGTGAATATACTGGTTAATATAAAGTTTATATAAAACATTATGGTGCCATAAACACTCATCAGGTCCTTATCATCAACAGGAAGGGAGAAAGAACATTATGTTAAGTATGTGAGGGTGTGAATGAGTGTGTGTACTTCATGTGTAATTCAAGTGTGATTCAAGTGTATTCGTCTTGTATTAAGCAGAAATTTAATTGGACCCAGACTAATTTTCATTCTGTCTTAACCTAAGTGGAATAGATTGCGAGTCAACTGTCCCTTTAAGTTTGTCTTTGTAAAATTATGTAACCAGTGTTGTTTATAAATACTAGACTTATTCCATATAAATATTGTAAAGGATTCTAAGTATCTTAGAATTTCCTTTGCGTTAATGCCCCACAAGTGGACATAGATTCGAGGTTCCCTCGTGTTATCCCGTCACATATACGTTTTGCCAGCCACCGACATATGAAACAAGTGTCTTTGGTGGGAACAGTGTATTGAACATAGCTTCAGAAACTGTCCGTGCTGGGAACAGTCTATTAAACATACCTACAGAAGTGAACGTGCTGGGAACAGTCTATAAATCATAGCTCCAGAAAGTTTCCGTGATGGGAACAGTCTAATTGACATAGGTTCAGACAGTGTCCTTGGTGGGAACAGTCTATTAAACATACCTACAGGAGTGTCCGTCCGTCTATTGAACATACCTTCAGAAGTGTCCGTGCTGGGAAGAGACTAATATTCATAGCTACAGAAAGTATCCTTGTCGGGAACAGTCTATTAAACATAATTACAGAAAGTGTCCTTGGTGCCAACAGTCTATTAAACATGGCTACAGAAAGTGTCCTTGGTGGGGACATTCTATTAAACATAGCTACAGAAAGTGTCCTTGGTGGGAACATTCTTTTAAACATAGCTACAAAAAGTGTCCATGCTGGAAACAGTCTATTAAACATAACTACATGAAGTGTCCTTGGTGGGAACAGTCTGTTAAAAACGGCTACAGAAAGTGTCCTTGGTGGGGACATTCTATTAAACATAGCTACAGAAAGTGTCCTTGGTGGGAACATTTTATTAAACATAGCTTCAAAAAGTGTCCATGCTGGGAACAGTCTATTAAGCATAGCTACATGAAGTGTCCTTGGTGGGAACAGTCTGTTAAAAATGGCTACAGAAAGTGTCATTGGTGGGAACATTCTATTAAATATAGCTACAAAAAATGTCCATGCTGGGAACAGTCTATTAAACATAGCTACATGAAGTGTCCTTGGTGGGAGCAGTCTGTTAAAACGGCTACAGAAAGTGTCCTTGATGGGGACATTCTATTAAACATAGCTACAGAGAGTGTCCTTGGTGGGAACAGTTAATTAAACATACGTATAGAAAGAGTCCTTGTTGGAAACAGTCTATTAAACATATATACAGAAGTGTCCGTGCTGGAAACAGCCTATTAAACATACCTACCAATAGTGTCCATGCTGGGAACAGTCTATTAAACATAGCTACATGAAGTGTCCTTGGTGGGAACAGTCTGTTAATATGGCTACAGAAAGTGTCCTTGGTGGGAACATTCTATTAAACATAGCTACAAAAAGTGTCAATGCTGGGAACAGTCTATTAAACATAGCTACAGAAAGTGTCCTTGGTGGGAACAGTTTATTAAACATACGTATAGAAAGAGTCCTTGTTGGAAACAGTCTATTAAACATATATACAGAAGTGTCCGTGCTGGAAACAGC
This sequence comes from Lucinisca nassula, assembly GCA_963580285.1. Taxonomy (NCBI): domain Eukaryota; kingdom Metazoa; phylum Mollusca; class Bivalvia; order Lucinida; family Lucinidae; genus Lucinisca; species Lucinisca nassula. The sequence goes on from OY757024.1 coordinate 36,327,640, forward strand.
CTATTAAACATAGCTACAAAAAGTGTCCATGCTGGGAACAGTCTATTAAACATAGCTACATGAAGTGTCCTTGGTGGGAACAGTCTGTTAAAATGGCTACAGAAAGTGTCCTTGATGGGAACATTCTATTAAACATAGCTACAAAAAGTGTCCATGCTGGGAACAGTCTATTAAACATAGCTACATGAAGTGTCCTTGGTGAGACAGTCTGTTAAAAACGGCTACAGAAAGTGTCCTTGGTGGGGACATTCTATTAAACATAGCTACAGAAAGTGTCCTTGGTGGGAACATTCTATTAAACATAGCACAAAAAGTGTCCATGCTGGGAACAGTCTATTAAACATAGCTACATGAAGTGTCCTTGGTGGGAATAGTCTGTTAAAAATGGCTACAGAAAGTGTCCTTGGTGGGAACATTCTATTAAATAGAGCTACAAAAAGTGTCCATGCTGGGAACAGTCTATTAAACATAGCTACATGAAGTGTCCTTGGTTGGAACAGTCTGTTAAAAACGTCAACAGAAAGTGTCCTTGGAGGGGACATTCTATTAAACATAGCTACAGAAAGTGTCCTTGGTGGGAACAGTTAATTAAACATACCTATAGAAAGAGTCCTTGTTGGAAACAGTCTATTAAACATAGCTACATGAAGTGTCCGTGCTGGAAACAGCCTATTAAACATACCTACCAATAGTGTCCATGCTGGGAACAGTCTATTAAACATAGCTACACGAAGTGTCCTTGGTGGGAACAGTCTGTTAAAAATGGCTACAGAAAGTGTCCTTGGTGGGAACATTCTATTAAACATAGCTACAGAAAGTGTCCATGCTGGGAACAGTCTATTAAACATAGCTACATGAAGTGTCCTTGGTGGGAACAGTCTGTTAAAATGGCTGCAGAAAGTGTCCTTGGTGGGAACATTCTATTAAACATAGCTACAAAAAGTGTCCATGCTGGGAACAGTCTATTAACATAGCTACATGAAGTGTCCTTGGTGGAAACAGTCTGTTAAAAACGGCTACAGAAAGTGTCCTTGGTGGGGACATTCTATTAAACATAGCTACAGAAAGTGTCCTTGGTGGGAACATTGTTTTAAACATAGCTACAAAAAGTGTCCATGCTGGGAACAGTCTATTAAACATAACTACATGAAGTGTCCTTGGTGGGAACAGTCTGTTAAAAACGGCTACAGAAAGTGTCCTTGGTGGGGACATTCTATTACACATAGCTACAGAAAGTGTCCTTGGTGGGAACATTCTATTAAATATAGCTACAAAAAGTGTCCATGCTTGGAACAGTCTATTAAACATAGTTACATGAAGTGTCCTTGGTGGGAACAGTCTGTTAAAAACTGCTACAGAAAGTGTCCTTGGTGGGGACATTCTATCAAACATAGCTACAGAAAGTGTCCTTGGTGGGAACAGTTTTTTAAACATACGTATAGAAAGAGTCATTGTTGGAAACAGTCTATTAAACATATATACAGAAGTGTCCGTGCAGGAAACAGCCTATTAAACATAGCTACAAAAAGTGTCCATGCTGGGAACAGTCTATTAAACATAGCTTCATGAAGTGTCCTTGGTGGGAACAGTCTGTTAAAAATGGCTACAGAAAGTGTCCTTGGTGGGAACATTCTATTAAACATAGCTACAAAAAGTGTCCATGCTGGGAACAGTCTATTAAACATAGCTACATGAAGTGTCCTTGGTGGGAACAGTCTGTTAAAAACGGCTACAGAAAGTGTCCTTGGTGGGGACATTCTATTAAACATAGCTACAGAAAGTGTCCTTGGTGGGAACAAGTTATTAAACATACGTATAGAAAGAGTCCTTGTTGGAAACAGTCTATTAAACATACCAACAGAAGTATCCGTGCTGCAAACAATCTATTAAAATACCTTCAGACAGTGTCCTTGGTGTGAACAGTCTATTAACCATATCTACAGAAATGTCCGTGCTGGGAACAATCTATTAAACATACCTACAGAAAGTGTCCTTGATGGGAACAGTCTTTTAAACATAGCTACAGAAAGTGTCCGTGCTGGGAACAGACTATGAAGCGTACTACAGAAAGTGTCCGTGGTGGGAACAGTCTTTTAAATATATCTACAGAAAGTGTCCATGCTGGGACCAGTCTTTTAATGATAGCTTTAGAAAGTGTCCGTGCTGGAAAATGTCTACTAACCATAACTACGAAAAGTGTCCTTGGTGGGAACAGTCTATATAACATACCTATATAATTGTCCGGGCTGGGAACAGTCTATAAACATACCTACAGAAGTGTCTGTGCTTGGAACAGTCTATAAAACATACCTAAAGAAAGTTTCCTTGGTGGGAACAGTCTATTAAACATACCTATATAAATCGTCCTTGCTGGGAACAATCTATTAAAGGAGTCCATGTATAGAATCCACCAATCGCTAAAACAATTGCAGGAAATTGTTCAAATGTCTAGTTTGCTTTAAATCATGTGTATTAAATAAGGCTAAAAGGGATGCCCTTTGAGAACCATGAACCATGAACGCATTCAAAAACGAAAATAGCAGAATCCATTTGTTGTTTGGGCCAGACAAGCTTGTTTCGGCCATCAAGGCCTCATCAGAAGCCCTAAAAGAAATGCTGAAAACGAGTATCAGCGGTTACGAGTATCAGCGTAAACCGTGGAAAATGACGTTGAAAGTTGACGTTACGTCAGAAGAAATTTCCCGTTTAATTTAACGTCATGCGGCAAATTTTGATTACGGATTATTTTGCTCCAGACAAGTGGAAAGTGTATGGATTTGTATGCGGTTTGTAGCCTGCTTCCACAATAGAATAATTTTTGTCTTTTAGTCAGAATGTTTCTTTTGTAAGGACTAATTGATTCTTAATTAGCTGGGTTAAATGCTTCTTTAAATGGACATTTACTGACTCCTTTGATATTCATTTGGGATCACGATACAATAAAAAACATCCCTTCGAATTCAACGTTGTTCTTCTTCTTTGTCCTGATGCAAAATAAATAGATGGCTGACGGATGTTTTTAAGGTAACCGGGCGCAAAGGGCTACCTACCCCCTGTTCGCCAGCTGGGATTAGTTGTAGGTACTGCTCTTTTCCCTAGGCTGACTTCTTTCGCGGAGGACCGCAACTTACTATTAGTGTCAAAATAATTTCAACTATGAACAGGTTTATTACCAGCAAATATTTTGTCACCAATACAAACTGGAATAGATTCATAAAACTTTATGTTAGGCATATTTTTATGTATTTTTAATTGAAATCCTTTAATCAAAATTAAAGTGATTAACCAAACTATTGCAAAATATGCAGAGTGTTGATTTTTGTGTTTGTTTTGATTTGTTACGCCCCTTGAAAGTCTTATAAATAACTTAGTATGACACGCCAACTATTCAACAAAAATGCGAGGCGTTTTCAAATTTCATAACAGTCATAAAAATAAATAACTTTTAATAAACGACGACTGTTATTCGCTTGACCCAAATGAAGAGAATAGAACACGATACATTTAAATTAATATGCAAAGATAACCCAAATTTTATGGTTTTCTGTATCTACAACTGCTAATTTCCAGTGTCCCCACCACGGACACTTTGTTCCGGCGAACGACTGCTCCCACGAGCGACATCATGTTGTGTGTTGCAAATATACCCTACTCCAAAAATTACCTAAATATTGTGACTGGACCATTAAACTCCAATACAAACAAACAAATTGGCTGAAAATTATTTTGGTGTAATAAATTATTTTGCTCTTATTCCTTATCAACAGCAGTAGGCTAAATCCAAGATGGCGGACATCGTTATTCAGATATTTTTTGCTCACGGGGTATATGGTAAAAAGAGAATACCAGGTTCGTGTCTTTTGATATCAAGTTCATCAGGCAAGGCTTCGAGAACGCTTGTAGAATCGCGAGGCTTGCCGAGCGATTCTACATGCGTTCTCGAAGCCGAGCCTGATAAACTTGATATCAAATAACACGAATCTGGTATTCTGTTTATCAGTTTATCCCCTTGTGCCCTCTTAAATTAGCAATTTACGATCAGTTATCGAGAGTCCTCAGTGCGTCCCAAGATTCCCGCAGTTGATATAGTTTGTATTAGCCTGACCATATGTTTTTCCTATAATATATTTTTCAAGTTATATTTCCGTTTTTTTTTTCAGAAATAATACCATTTTGCCATTTTTCTAGCAGTCAGGTTAAAACATAAAAGTGAAATGTCACGCTGACCTGATAAAGCTCACTTGTCCTGAGATAGCATATCTGTATCAGGTCGATGTGTAGACTTATATACGTCCTAGATGTTAATAGGTGTGCTCATGCATTCCATTATTTATTATGATGTGATGAGAGTTCAAGAGAGAGAATTGAGGAAGGGGTATATATTTTCATCTAAGGATTGCTTTGTAAAAAAAAAAAGTCACATCTCAGCAGACTTTATAAGTCTAGTCAATGTGCTGTAATGCAATCAATATAGAGGGTGACTGATAAATAATTGCCATTGCTCTGTCCAATCAAAAGCCTACTGCACAGAGTTTTGATTTTTTTTCTTGAATAGGTTCGTAAAATGTCATCTAGCTGCATCAATGTATTTTTGAGAATGTTTTTTTTTTTTTGTTGTTGTTGTTGTTTTTTAAGGTTTTTCCACACAAACAAAGGTAACAAACATTATGAAAACACGCCTATACAAATCTACATTATGAACTTAAACCTCATGAAAACAAAACATTTTAGATGAAAAATTGTGATATTTTTTTCTTATTTCAGCTCAAAATATAGATTGCGGTTCTAACGAGTACCCACAATCTATATTTGAGCCGGCGCATGACAAAATCTACAACAAGAATTCCGCCGAAGGATATGTCTCGCCTGTGGGAGGGGGGGGGGGGGGGGCGCAAAGTCACCAAACTATGATATGTAGGTCAAGGTCAAACACAGATGCTTGCATAAAAGTTTCCATTCTTAAATGCAAGCTTATACTAAGTATCATTAATGAAGCTCTAGTAATTCTTGAGAAATGAACTTAACCATTAAGGTGAACGCTAGGGTGGACGCAATATTTTACAAAGTCAGTGAACCATGAAATTTAGGTCAAGGTCAAATATGGATGCTTGCATTTAAGTTGCCATCCCCAGATACAAGTTTGTACCAAGTATCATTAATGAAGCTCTTATAGTTCTTGAGAAATGAACATATCCATTAGGGTGAACGCTAGGGGCTAGGGTGGTCGAAATATTTTACAAAGTCAGTGAACCCTGAAATGTAGGCCAACGTCAAATATGGATGCTTGCATTTAAGTAACCATCCCCAGATACAAGTTTGTACCAAGTATCATTAAAGAAGCTCTTATAGTTCTTGAGAAATAAACTTGAACATTAGGGTGAACACTAGCGTGGTCGCAATATTTTACGAAAGCAGTGAACCATAAAATTTTGGTCGAGGTCAAATACGGATACTTGCATTTAAGTTGCCATCCCCAGATACAAGATTGTACCAAGTATCATTAATGAAGCTCTTATAGTTCTTGAGAAATAAACTTGAAAATTAGGGTGAAGCTAGGGTGGTCGCAAGGCGGAACGGACGGACGAACGAACGAACGGACAGAAAACATGACGCCTATATCGCGCCATGCTAATAGCAGGCGCGACAATAAGACCTGTGCGACCAGGTAAGACTCAGATCAGCCTGCACAATCTGACCAGAGTCTTCACTGTTCGCATGAGCCTTATATGGCCTTTGGGCTATTCAAAGGGCAACAAGAGAATGCTCCTACCAGGATGACCTGACGGGCCCGCTGAACTGAGCCTTCGACCATAGCGCAGGCTTTATTGTAGGCTTTGTCATGTGCCGGCTCATTTTAGAGCAAAACTAAGATGAAACAAGAGTACTATGATGGTCCTATATCGCTCACCTGAGCAAAGGGCTATCTATGTGGGTCGCAGGGCGGGGCAATGTTTTGGTCTATAATTTGAACAATCTCAGTAGACCCTGCCGTGGGGGTATTTTTGTCCCCAGGGCTATAATTTGAACAGTGTTTGTAAAGGTCTACTAGATGAAGCTTCATACCACATTTCAAAGGCCTATGCCTTCTGGTTTCAGACAAGAAGATTTTACAAGGTTTTCCCTACATAAGATTGTGTAAAAACCGTGGGCCCTGGCGCTTGGGCATTTTGTCCCCAGGGATATAATTTGAAGCTTCATACCAAATATCAAAAACCTGGGCCTTCTGATTTCAGACAAGAAGATTTTTAAAGGTTTTCCTTATATAACCCTATGTAAAACCATTTCTGGCTGCAGGGCTATAATTTGAACAATCTTGGTAGCGGTCCACTAGATGAAGCTTCAAACCAAATATCAAAGACCTAGGCCTTCTGGTTTCAGACAAGAAGATTTTTAAAGGTTTTCCCTATATAAGCCTATGTTAAACCAGTGGGCCCCGCCCCGGGGCCATTTTTGGCCACAGGGCTATAATTTGAACAATCTTGGTAGAGGTCCACTAGATGAAGCTTCATACCAAATATCAAAGACCTCGGCATTCTAGTTTCAGACAAGAAGATTTTAAAGGTTTTCCCTAAATAAGCCTACGTAAAACCAGTGAGCCCCGCCCTGGGGTCATTTAAACTATTTTGGTAGAGGTCCACTAGATGAAGCGTCATACCAAATATCAAAGACCTCGGCCTTCTGGTTTCAGACAAGAAGATTTTTAAAGGTTTTCCCTATATAAGCCTATGTAGAACCAGTGGGCCCCGCCCTGGGGCCATTTTTGCCCCAGGGCTATAATTTGAACAATCAGAAGGTTTTTCCCAATATAAGCCCATGTAAAAGCCGTTGGCACTGGCGCGGCGCCTTTTTTTTGCCCTAGGACAAAAAATTTGAACAATCTTGGTAGGGGTCCACTACATGAAGGGACATACCAAATATCAAAGACCTGGGCCTTCTGGTTTCAGACAAGAAGATTTTTAAAGGTTTTCCCTATATAAGCCTATGTAAAACCAGTGGGCCCCACCCCGGGGCCATTTTTGGCCACAGGGCTATAATTTGAACAATCTTGGTAGAGGTCCACTAGATGAAGCTTCATACCAAATATCAAAAACCTCGGCATTCTAGTTTCAGACAAGAAGATTTTAAAGGTTTTCCCTATATAAGCCTATGTAAAACCAGTGAGCCCCGCCCTGGGGTCATTTGAACAATTTTGGTAGAGGTCCACTAGATGAAGCGTCATATCAAATATCAAAGACCTCGGCCTTCTAGTTTCAGACAAGAAGATTTTAAAGGTTTTCCCTATAAAAGCCTATGTAAAACCAGTGAGCCCCGCCCTGGGGCCATTTTTGGCCCCAGGGCTATAATTTGAACAATCTTGGTAGAAGTCCACTAGATGAAGCTTCATACCAAATATCAGAGACCTGCGCCTTCTGGTTTCAGAAAAGAAGATTTTTAAAGGTTTTTTCTTATTTTCCTCTTTTCGTTGCCATGGCAACCAGAGTTCTGCATGGAATAGAATTCTTTGAACAACTTTGAGAGAGGACCACCCAAGGACCATTTCTGCCAAGTTTGGTTGAATTCTGCTCAGTGGTTAAGGAGGAGATCTTGTTTAAGGAAATTGTGGACAGACAGGTGGACGGACGGACGACGACGACGACGACGCCGACGGACGGTGACCGATCACAATAGCTCACCTAGAGCCTTCGGCTCAGGTGAGCTAATAAAACCAGTGGGCCCCGGAGCAGGGCCACTTTTGGCCCCAGGGCTACAAGCTTGGTAGACCTTCACTTGATGAAGCTTCATACCAAATATCAAAGACCTGGGCCGTCTGGTTTTAGACAAGAAGATTTTTAAAGGTTTTTCCTATATAAGCCTATGTAAAACCATTGGGCCCTGGCGCGGGGGCGTTTTTGGCCCCAGGGCTTCAATTTGAACAATCTTGGTAGAGGTCCACTAGATGAAGCCTAATACCAAATATCAATGACCTAGGCCTTCTGGTTTCAGAGAATAAGATTTTAATGTTTCCTTATATAATCCTATATAAAACCAGTGGGCCCCGGGGCCAGGCCGTTTTTGGCCACAGGGCTATAATTTGAACAATCTTGGTAGAGGTCCACTAAATGAAGCTTCATACCAAATATCAAAGACCTCAGCCTTCTGGTTTCAGAAAAGAAGATTTTTTAAAGGTTTTCCCTATATATAAGCCTATGTAAAACCAGTGGGCCCCGTGGCGGGGTCGTTTTTGGCCCTAGGGCTACAATTTGAACAATCTTGGTAATGGTCCACTAGATGAAGCTTCATACCAAATATCATTGACCTAGGCCTTCTGGTTTCAGAGAAGAAGATTTTTATATGTTTTCCCTATATAAGCCTATATAAATCCAGTGGGACCCGGGGCGGGGCCGTTTTAGGCGCAAGGGCTATAATTTGAACAATGTTGGTAGAGGTCCACTAGATTTCCCTATATTCGCCTATATAAATCCAGTGGGCCCCGGGGCGGGGCCGTTTTTTTTGCCCCAGGGCCATAATTTGAAAATCTTGGTAGAAGTCCACCAGATGAAGCATCATACCAAATATCAAAGACCTCGGCCTTCTGGTATCAGAAAAGAAGATTTTTAAAGGTTTTCCCTATATAAGACTATGTAAAACCAGTGGGCCCCGGGGCGGATTCGTTTTTGGCCCCAGGGCGATAATTTGAACAATCTTGGTAGAGGTTCACTAGATGAAGCTTCATACCAAATATCAATGACCTAGGCCGTCTGGTTACAGAGAAGAAGATTTTTATGTTTTCCCCATATAAGCCTATATAAAACCAGTGGGCCCCGGGGCGGGGCCGTTTTTGGCCCCAGGGCTATAATTTGAATAATCGTGGTAGAGGTCCACTAGATGAAGCCTAATACCAAATATCAATGCCCTAGGCCTTCTGGTTTCAGAGAAGAAGATTTTTATATAATTTCCCTATATAAGCCTATATAAATCCAGTGGGACCCGGGGCGGGGCCGTTTTTGGCCCAAGGGCTATAATTTGAACAACGTTGGTAGAGGTCCACTAGATGAAGCTTCATACCAAATATCAAAGTCCTTGGCCTTCTGGTTTCAGAAAAGAAGATTTTTAAAGGTTTTCCCTATATAAGCCTATGTAAAACCAGTGGGCCCCGGGGCGGGGTCGTTTTTGGCCCCAGGGCTATAATTTGAACAATCTTGATTGAGGTCCACTAGATGAAGCGTCATACCAAATATCAATGACCTAGGCGTTCTGGTTCCAGAGAAGAAGATTTTAAAGGGTTTTTCTTATTTTTCCCTTTTTGTTGCCATGGCAACCAGAGTTCTGCATGGAATGGGATTCTTTGAACAACTTTGAGAGAGGACCACCTAAGGATCATTTCTGCCAAGTTTGGTTAGAATCTGTTCAGTGGTTTAGGAGGAGATGTTGTTTAAAGAAATTGTGAACGGACGGACATATGGACGACGACGACGACGGACGGTGACCGATCAAAATAGCTCCCCCCCACCTGAGGTGAGCTAAAGATAAATAAAGGTTTAAAGGCATTTATTCTTGATTATTGAAGACTGTCATTTCGTTACATAATATTATGTAGCCCTCAAGTGAAGTCCTCTGTCTTCAACAGGTAAGGGGCCTCTTTGGGAAAAATCAATAGTTTACTAACTGATGGCGAGAGTGTACATTACTGATTTCTCAGTCAGTGGATTCAACAAGAGCTACTAATCATCCTTTGATCTGCTATAGACAGTATATCACAGGGGCAATAAAACAATTATGAACACACGGTGTGTCCTACTGTTACAAGAATAAATGCCTTTGAGGGGGGTCAACATTATATAGGCGTGTTTTCGTGATGGGTCTCCTCCAGCAAGAGACTATCTTCGGGACTGATCAAATCATCTTAACAAGTCCGTGAAATGAACACCCCGTAACCCCTCTTTATAATGAGAAAACTGGGGTTTATGGGAAAATTAAATATATTTCTTTTACTTCTTCTCCAAGACATAGGCTGTGGGTACTCAATAAGACGGATTGAGACAGTCCTAACGAGCACCCACAACCTTTATTTTGATAATAAGTAAAAAAAAATATCACACATTGTCGTCGGAAAAAATAACCATTTTTGAGATATGCTTCTGGAGAAATGAATGACTGCCCTGTGTCAAATGGTTGGGAGGGGTCTCAGAGACCACTTTTAAACAATCTCAAAGGAAGCCTGAATATTAAACAAGCAATTTACTGTCCCTTTGCTTGTTTTACGAGGGGGCAGCTTTATGGTTTTCTGGACGACAGTACGCCCCCGCCCATAGGGGCTTGAAGAAATATATGGGCTGCATGATGCTTCCACGCAGAGCTGAATCCGGCCCGCACACTAGTACTGGTAAACCGCTTAGGGGATCTAAGCTTGCCCAGGAACCGCGGTGCGAGGCGGACCGTCCATGCTTATAAACACTATTGGTTTCATTGGGCGACAGGGCTTGAGATGTCATTTCATCTCAATGTCGGGTAAAAGTCCCACAAAATTGGAAGCAACGTCTCCAAAATGACCTTTACAGTGTTGACGGGGACGTTAAACCTCAAATCAAACAAATCTGGACGACAGCGTTAATACATGTAAATGATTGAGAAACTTCTTTGGCGAGCGCTGGCGTGTTTGAAATCTAGGTCATTACGAAAACACGCCTATTCATGTATATATTGAAGATTTACCCCCCCCCCCCCCCCTCCACCAAAAAAAAAAATAAAATAAATAAAATTTTCAGATAAAAAAAATTTTTTTTTTCCATATTTCTGTTCGGTTCTAACGAGTACCCACAGCAGAAATAAGAAAAATAATATAATATACCCCTGTAAATCCAAGTTTTACAATATACAAATACAAAATACAAATAATTTATTGGTCTAAAATCCAACCACAGGATTGTCAACAAACACAATACAATTTCTTATTTTAACCTATATGATGCTAGACCGGCATTATATTTGGTTTAATATGTAGTAGTACGGACAATAAGATTTCTGAAATAGATTCACCCCTTTTGCACCGTCAGCCGTCCCCCAGCCCAAAGACAATCAGCGCCAGAACACCGGTCAGAAAGTTCAGATGGTTCCCGCCCCCCTGCGCCCCCCCCCCCCCCCCGACCCAAAACCACCACGAGCAAGCCAGCAACCGGCCGACACTGCACAAATATATTTAAAACTGAGGTTTTAGGGGGTCAACAATTAATGGCTGCCTGATGCGAATAGTGGAGATCCAGATCAGTCGCAGCAGAACGAAGCGTCGTATCAGGGTCTTCACTGTTGTCTAATTGCAGGAAATTAAAGTTTAGCAGAAGTACATGTACATCAGGTGAACAGGTCCGTGAAATGAACACCCTCTTTAACCCCACTTTATATAAAGAAAACTGGGGTTTACATGGGGTATTCATTATTTTTCTTATTTCTGTCCCAAGACATAGGTTATGAGGCGGTTCTAATGAGCACCCACAACCTATGTTTGAAGTAAAAATAACAGAAATATCACAGATTTTTATCAGAAAAGAAACCATTTTGGAGATGTGAAAAATGCACTATGTCGCACGGGTGTGCAGTACAAAAACACGCCTATACAAATACATTGTAAATTTAACCACCGAAAAATAAAAAAAAATCAGATGAAAAATTTCGCTATTTTTCTTATTTCTGCTCAACGAGTACCATAGTCTATATTTTAGAGCAGAAATAAGAAAATATCGAACTTTACCCCTATAAACCCCACATTTACCATATACAAGTGGGGTTCAAGGGGGTCAACATTATAATTTTCGTGATGAAACAAAACAGTCTAAGTCTCTGTTCAAGACCATTTTCCAAGTCTACACTGTACCACAGAGACAATGGATCCACTCAGTGTTCTGTCAGTTCTTTGACTGCAACTGTGAACGTAATCCCTCCGAAAAATCAAAGCACTGACATTTCTATAACACATCCGTCTGATATAGTGGATTTTTTTCTGTTAAAAATTTGTGATATTTTCCTTATTTATATTCCAAATGTAGGTTTTGGGTGCTCGTTAGAACCGCCTCATTGACGCGGTTCTAACGAGTACCCACAACCTATGATTTGGAGCAGAAATAAGGAAAATAATGTTTACCCCCGTAAACCCCAGTTTTCACTGTATAAATTGGGGTTTAGGGGGGGGGGGGTCTTTATTTCACGGACTTGTTCACGTGATGGAGTACTGGTGGGTCGATTATCTCTGAGTGTAGAGTGGGAAATTGGCCTGAACGGCGACTTAGACTGTTTCGTTTTACCCTTAAATTCCTGTAGTGTGAGCAAACCGCGTAGACTCTGATCAGACGCCGCGTTTTTCGGCGTCTGACCCTTAAATTATTGTACTGTAAGGAAAACAGTGTAGACCCTGATCAGACACCGCGTTCCGCGGCGTCTGATCTGGGTCTACACTGTTTTACAAGCCCAAACCATGATTCCAGTCCAGATTCTATAGATAAGCCTTTGACGTAACACGTTGACCTCACTGCGATAAAATTCTATAAAGAAGTTACATGGATTTCCAATAATATCAGTGATAGTCACGTGGACTCCAGCACTAATTGAGGTTTTGTCCTTATAACTTTGGGTCGGCTGATAAACAATCGACCCAAAAACAGGAAGGGAGCAAAATTCCTGACACCTTTTGATTAGGCGTCTATGCCTCCCCATGACGAATTTTCCATATTTATATAATAGCGTTTTACAAAATCCAAATAAATCCAGTCATAACATGGATAACCAGAAGTATTTTTGACGTTGTCCTGCAATCTTGGCAGCCATTATCATATTTTGGCGTTGTCCAATCAGTGTTTTTCCCGGCGGCAGTGGGCGTGTTCTTCCCGGTAGATGTCTCCACCCTGCTCATGACATAATCGGTCGAGTTACGTACGCCATTGTTTTGTGGTGCCGACATATCAAAAACGACAACATTCGGTGCGGTGATGTTTGCGTCTGTTTTGTTTGGTGGGACGAAATTTCCAGTTGTCGTGATACGATCTCTCAGATTTATCGGTAGCCGGTTGCTGATGCCGACTATGGACGACTCTGACTGCGCCGTCTCATTTAGAGTGGGTGCAGAAGGGTTCGTCCAACTAATCATAGCCACGGTAGTTGTTTCTGCCAAGTTGTCTAAATAAAAGTTAGTTCCTACGGAACCCGGGAAGGGACATGATTTTTTTTTATTTTATAAGTTGTGCGCACAAGATAATATCTTGAGCGGACAAGATATTATCTTGTGCGGACAACATATTATCTTGTGCGGACAAGATATTATCTTGTCCGCACAAGATAATATCTTGTCCGCACAACATAATATCTTGTCCGAACAAGATATTATCTTGTGCAGACAACATATTATCTTGTGCAGACAAGATATTATCTTGTCCGCACAAGATATTAAGTTGTGCGAACAAGATATTATCTTGTTCGCACAAGATAATATCTTGTCTGCACAACATAGATCTTGTGCGCACAAGATAGTATCTTGTCCGCACAAGATTTGTCCGCACAAGATATTATCTTGTCCGCACAAATAAATATCATGTCCGCACAAGATAATATCTTGTCCGCACAACTTCCAAAGATCTATGTTGTGCAAACAAGATAATATGTTGTGCGAACAAGATAATATCTTGTGCGGACAAGATAATATGTTGTGCGAACAAGATCATATCTTGTCCGCACAAGATAATATCTTGTCCGCACAAGATAATATGTTGTCCGAACAAGATAATATCTTGTCCGCTCAAGATATTATCTTGTTCGCACAACATAATAAAAATAAAAAATCATGTCCCTTCCCGGGTTCCGTAAGTTCCTTATAAATACAGTCATTACGAAAACACGCCTACACAAATACATTGTAAACTGTACCCGCAAGAAAACGAAAATTTTAAGGTGAAAAATATTGATATTTTTCTAATTTCTGCTCAAAATATAACTTGTGGGCACGCGTTAGAACCGCCACTTCGACGCGGTTCTAACCAGTGCCCACAATCTATATTTAAGAGCAGAAATAAGAAAAATAAGGTTTACCCCTGTAAAGTCCAGTTTGACTATATGAGCCAGCGCATGACAAAACCTAAAATAAGACATGTGCGCACAACGAAGACTCAGATCAGCCTGAGCATCCGCGCCGTCTGATCAGAGTCCTGGCTGTGCACTCTAAGGGTAGCTAAGAGTCCATTGCTCTTCATGCAGCAAGAGAAGTCTCTCGTTAGACTATAGGGATATGCAGGTTGATTTGAGTCTTCGCTGGACGCACGTGTCTTATTGTAGGTTTTGTCATGCGCTGGCTTATATAAAAGTGGGCTTCAAGTGGGTCAAAATTATATAGGCGTGTTTTCGTGATGGAATTCTAACACAGCAGGGAAAAGTAACCGGGATCTACTTAGCAAAAATTTAATTTGTTTGTTTCTTTCTTGCTGTAAACTTTAATTTGTATCGAAATTTCAAACCATTATCATCATGTTTACCCCACTTTACGGGGGTACACACTATTTTGCATATTTCTGTTCCAAGACATTGGTTGTGGGTACTCGTTAGAACGGCCTCAATGAGGCAGTTCTAACGAGAACCCCCGGCTACCGCCCATCGGGGCTTGAAGAAATAGATGGGCTGCATGATGCTTCCACGCAGAGCTGAAACAGACCGCACACGAGTACTGGTACACCGCTTAGAGGATCAAAGGCAAAGTGGTGCGAGTCGGACTGTCCGAATGTCGGGTAAAAGGCCCTCAAAATTGGAAGCAACGTCTCCAAAATGACTTATACAGTGTTGACGGGGACATTAAACCTCAAATCAAACAAGCATAAAGAGCACCCACAAACTATGTTTGCAGTATAAATGGCAAAAATATAACAGAATCAGAAAAAAGCCATTTCTGAAATATGAAAGAAAACATTATGTCACACGGGTATGTTATCGTAATGCATCACAGAGAACAAACTTTTTCAAGGGCTTACCCATTTAGTACCGGAAACCCCAAAAGGGGTAAGTGGCAAACAGTGCAGGTCCATATCAGACGCCGCAAAAGGTGGCGTCTGATCTGCGCCTACACTGTTTGTGAAAAGTTAAGCCATTTTCCAAATTAATTTTGAAGAAAAATCAACCTGACACCCCTTAATTTTGGAATGGACACCTGCTATATATGTAGAGAAAGATTCCATTTGGTTCAAAAAGGGTTAACTGGGTATGACATTGGGTGTAAACTGAAAATTTACATCTGGAAAAACAGCTTGGAATGACAATACACTATAAATTTGCATTCAAATAATGATTTTAGTTGCTAAGCTTTTCTGTCGTCGGGAGCATTATTTACTTTGCGCAGGTGCAAAACGTGACGTCATCAACGTCTAAATGACGTGAAAATGTCGTGACATAATTTCTGTCACACATTTATAACTTATCAAATGTCAACGGTTTCAGTCAAGGAAATATTTAAATGCTTTTCCTATGTCAGTTCTATTAATGTAAATCATGAGGGTCCTGAGCGGGGCCAGTTTTTGGCCCCAGGGCTATAATTTGACAAATCTTAGAAGAGGTCTACGAGACAAATCTGTGTACCAAATATCAGAGGCCAGTGTTTTCTGGTTTCAGACAAGAAGGTATCGTAGGTTTATGCAGATTTTTCCCCCGCTTGTTGCCACCGCAACCAGAGTTCTGCTTGGTTTCCAAATCTTTGAACGACTTCCAGTGAGTACCACCCCAGGAACATTCTGGTAAAGTTTGGTCCAAATTGGCCCAGTGCTTTACATATGATTCCGGCCCGCTCACGGGCCGCCGGATATACGATAGGAATTTCGCAAAGAAATTGCAAAGAAATCCAAAACGTTCCAATTGGCAAAAGGAGTTGTTTCCTGGCTCAGCCTCTTTCACTTCTGTTGCTGCTGAAAACCTGTCACTTTTGAAACTCGGGTAGTTATTGGCTATGTTAATCTCGGCAATTCAATTATGCTCTAAGTAGTTTAGGCTTATATCTGTAGCCACCTTTACATCACGATGGTTAAAACTGTAGACGTTACCAGGTTACAACGGGTATAGCTAAACAGCGATAGGAAGATTTTCCCACGAACGGAAGATATTAATGAGGCCTATGATGGTATTTTATGTATATAGGGATAGTAATGAAACATTTTAGTGGATAATGGGTACGTTTGCCAAAAATATAACAAATAATAATATACAGAATCAGAATTGTTACTGGTGATACGTCAAATGACATTCATACACCAGACATACGGAAAGAAAGAAAGAAAGGTTGGAAACACGATGTAGCCAAACACACGAAAGAAGCAGCAAATAATAAAGGCGCTGATCAGGCTGCGCAGATGCTTTGCACGTGCAATTTTCAGGTTTTCTCACGACGTAGCTCAATTCTAGATGAAAGTTGGATAGACGCTGTAGACAAACACACAGCAAGGAAGAAAGTTGGATACACGATGTAGACAAACACACGAAAAAGAAAACAAAAAAAAAAAAAAAAAAAAAAACAAACAGCGAACAATAAAGGCACTGATCAGGCTCCGCACACGTAACTTTCCGGTTTTCTCATGACGCAGCTCAGTATTATAATACTATGTATAACCTGGTATTCAAAGGGAAAAAGACAGAAAAAGGAAAGACGGAAAATGTACAACAATTGTGGTTTCATTCCGACAGAATAGGATGAAGAAAAACGTTCCATTGTGGCTATTATGGATATCACTACAGAAAGAAAGAAAATCTGCCCAGTTTTTACACTGGCCGGGGGGATACTCCCTGATATTGAATCCCTGATTAGACTGAGCAGATGCGCAAGCTGATCTGCGCCTTTTATGTTTGCAAATGCATTTTTCCGGATTTCTCACGACGTAGTTCAATTCTGTAACAAAAGTAATAGAAAGAAATAAACACGACAAACACGAAAAAAGCAGCAAACAATATTGGCGCTGATCAGGCTGCGCAGGCTGATCAGCGCCTCTTTTTTATTTTAACCAAACCCCAAATGAACTTTCTTTTCGGGAAATAAAGGGTCCAGTCGAAATAAAAGGTCCAGTCAATCCCCATATGCACCAACTTTGCCAAAATACCATACTTCAATTAAATCAGTATATATGATACCCTTTCATATGTAAATTCACTCCTAGTGCCTCAGAAATACCCTCCTTTCGTAGAAATATCTTCATTTCGCTAAGCTATACCGGGTTACAACTGCGTAACGCGCGTAAAACAATCAATGGTTCTGTTCGGGACCCTCAGGAGCGGTTGGCCATGTTTAACTAGCATGACCCAGAAAAACATGCATACTTCACAATTTTCAGTTCTGTTGTGCATTTCTCACAGAATCGGAAGGAATGTCTACAAAATGACCTTAGTAGAGTTGATCGGGACGTCAAACCTTAGCATAAACAAATAAAACAGGTCCAGGCATCTTAAACAGGTTGAGACAATGTATCAGTAATTACGTATGATTTAAAGAATGCTTCATGAGAACTGTTCACGACAGGCCTCCAGGATGGCCTCTGTAATTCGTTAAGCATGTAACAGATGCTAATTTATTCCGCCATCACCAATATTCATACACCGAGACTGTGATATTGGGAATTTATCCCAATCTCTCGCCAAAAAGGTAAACTTAGCTACACTATCCTCAGCACCTTCAGCTGTGGAAATGATTGAATCGGGAAGGGAATTCCAATCTCTAATGGTCTGAGGTATGAAATATTCTTTGTAAATGTCAGTTCTGAAATGCCAGTGAATGGTGTTTTCTACAGCGCCTAGCTAGGTGGGGGTGGGGACAAGGTCATCTGTTGAAATGCTGGCAGCACCCTTTAGACATTTGTATAACAGTACGCGCCTACTGTCTCTTCTACTTTTCTTGACAGAATCCCATCTTAACTTTCCTAGTATTACAGTCATACTTCCAGTTTCTAAGCAGTAATTGCTTATTTAGTAACTCTATTTTGAACTGAGGCCCACTCCGAAGATTCACCATTAGCAACAACTCGCTGTTTTCTACAGCAAAGAAAGGAATGAATCTATTTGAGAGTCTTCCCCATAATGCCGTAGCCAAATACTTTGGATTCCAGGTGCTCATGAGGGGTGGTGTCAAAAGCCTCCTCATAGTCCAGAATAAATCTGTACACCTGTGTGTCCATTGAGCCGGGGTTTGTATTGCATTCAAACAACTAGGACATTAGTATTTCTTAGACTTATTGTGGCTTTTGCATCCAGGCAGACAAAGGATAATGGATACGAAACTCTGGTTCTCCTTCACCTAAGGTATAGCTAACACCCTAGTCTACCTATATCATCTTCAAGTTCCCCAGAGCCCTCTGTATCTCTAACTTCCCGGTAGAAAACACATTAGTCTTATTTCTGAGTCAATGTCAGTGGTAATATCACTAATGTGCAGGGAGAATAACAGTGGACCAAGAACATCCCCATGTGAGACCCCAGACAAAACTAGCGCCCACTCCGGAGATTCACCATTAGCAAGGACTCGCTGTTTACTTAAGCAAAGAAAGTAATTTATGCATTGGAGAGTCTTTCCCCTAATGCCGTAGCTAAATTATTTTGGATTCCAGGTGCTCATGAGGGGTGGTGTCAAAAGCCTTCTCAAAGTCCGGAATATATGTGTCCACCTGCGTGTCCATTGAGCCGGGGTTAGTATCACATTCAAAACAACTAGGATATTAGTATTTCTTAGACTTAATGTGGTTGTTGCATCCAGGCAGAAACATGATAATGCATACGAAACACTGGTTCTCCCTCGGCTAAAGTATGTATTGGCGGTTGGGCTTCCCAATGTTATTTCTGATTTAACAGGTTGAGAAGGTCAAGAAGCCAACAGTCAAGCTTGTCAGCAATGGTGATGCCAAAAATGCGGATTTAATCTGTCCTTGTTTTTTGCTGGTGAAGTGAATATTTTGAGAGGTTCTGTGACAACCTAGTTGGATATTAGCCACATTGAACTTCATCTATCTATCTTTTGTTCTTTCTTTCTTCCTATACTGCCTACGCCAAAACGGGCATTTTCGGCAGGTGTACATTACATATACTCCAGACTTTGCAGGATGAAAGCCTACACTGTAATCACGTTACTACGGTAGGGATCTTTTACCTGCACATTGGATGGTTCTCCCTGATAGGGGACCTCCAGTTAACGTCGCGATCCGAAGGATGGTGCACTTTGTGACATTCATCTGTCGGCCTATCCAGGTTATCTTGTAGAATGAGGCAGTCATAAGAATATATAGGGCGCAGTCATCAGCAACAACGGATAGATGACTTGATAGAAACATGGAGATCATCAATGGAACACCAAGTAAAGGACCGGTTCAAGAACCCACCATTCAGGTACACCTGACACAAAAAGGGAATGATACTTTAAATAGCTTACGCTTGGCCATTTAGCACAAGTTCATTGTTGCTAGCGCAGAAAGAATGATGCGCTTATCCACCTTTGAATGGATCATCATATCATGTAGAAGTCTTATTGATAATAATTTCCTTTCTCCTACCGACAGGTAGCGACTTAGGTCCGTCGTGCTGTTTTATCTTCTGGTAACGCCTGCTATTGACTCGATGTTCATGTTTAAATGGTCAAAGGTAAGGAAGGCGTAAAGAAATAAACTGATTCGATTGTATATCGAAAGGGAACATAATACATTCTTTCACACACCTTGCCAGGAAAGAAAAGGTTAAAAAAAAGACCGTGGCCCAGGTGGCAGCTGTAATGTTAACTTGGGGTAATTCGATGGACCGTCCTATAGCACAAGTATTAGCTTAGCACATAATAGTTTGTGTAGTTATAGGATTGTATAGTTAAATAATAAAGCTATTCATGAGTGTGCTTATTAGTGCGCTAGTAAATATGGAAACTTGTATAATAGCCAAAGATTCCAAAAGTTGATTTCAATTTCATATATAAACTAAACTAGCAATCTTGTACTATGACAACCAGGAAACAAAAGACAGTAGAACAGATACATCTGCTTTCACATTGAAGGTTAACCTTGTTCCAAGTCAGCCAGCTAACATTTTTTTACAAAACTGAAAACTAGCGTGGTAACTCAGTGGTTAGTACACTTGCCTATGATGCTACAGGCCCCCGGTTCGATTCCCGGCAGCGGTAATAAATTGCGGTGTCCGAACATGCTCCACTGGCATCATTTGCAAGGATGAATGCCACAAAGTACACCGTCCTTCTGATCGAACCATTCCCTGTGCAGGAAGACCCATCCCGTGTCCAGGTTAAAATATCCCTATCGTAATTACAAGATTACATTATTATCCTTGTGCGTCCCCAGCTGGAGTATGCTTCAGCCGTATGGGACCCCATACAAAAAGGAACGCCCATAAGGTTGAAATGGTCCACAGACGTTCAGCTCGATGGAACATGTATGACTATGCCAGAAAAAACAAGAGGCTCAATGAGTCTAAACCGCTCACCTGAGAACCTTAAGTTTTAACAATTCACAGACTTGACTACTAAATCTAGACTTGACTACTAAATCTGTTAATAGAATCCAGCCCATTGACCCTTACAGGATATAAGTCAACATTATTGCATTGCATTCCAAGTTTGAGACTTCTAGCTCTATAGTTCCTGAGAAATCTTTGACGAAAATTTAACATTGGTCAAAATGGAGAGAAAGAAGAATGAAAGAACAGATGAACAAATAAGCTGAGAAAGCCCAATGTCTCTTACACAAAATAAGTCATCATTATTCTATTGAATACCAAATTTGATGCTTCTAGCTTTTATAGTTCCTGAGAAATCTTTGATTAAAAATTTAACATTGGTCTATTATCACTATATGGAGAGAAAGAAGAATGAAGGAACAAATGAACCAGGCTAGCTCCAAAACCTAATGCAGCCTTTCCCCTTGCCCAATGGTGCTACACATAAAATTTAAACAAGATTGGTCGACTGCCTTCTGAGATATGCTTCACTGAAAGTGTGGACGACGGATGGACGGACGACAGACGACGGACTCCGGAGCCTTGGTATACTATCAGCTCACTGGAGCCTTTGGCTCAGGTGAGCTAAAAATTCAAGTCGCTATTTCTGTAAAAAACATTTTCCCTACGTTAAGTCTATGGGCAATTTTTTTGTCTCTCAAGGTCACGTAACTCCGAGGTCAATATTCCGATTCGGCCCAAAATCGAACTTAACCGAGATTTTATGCCTGTCCACGTTACCTGCAAGTTTGAAGCTGATATGAATAAAAATAAAGTTGCTATCGTGGTCACAACGTATTTTTTTATGCTCAAGGGCAGGTAACTCCAAGGCAAATATTCCTATTCGGCCCAAAATCGAACTTAACCGAGATTTTATGTCTGTCCTTGTTACCTGCAAGTTTGAAGCTGATCTGAAAAAAAAATTCAAGTCGCTATCGTAGTCGCAACATTTTCCCTAATTAAGTCTGTGGGCAAATTTTTTGTCGCTCAAGGTCATGTAACTCCGAGGTCAATATTCCGATTCGGCCCAAAATTGAACTTAACCGAGATTTTATGCCTGTCCTCGTTACCTGCAAGTTTGAAGCTGATATGAATAAAAATAAAGTTGCTATCGTGGTCACAACGTATTTTTTTTTATGCTCAAGGGCAGGTAACTCCAAGGCAAATAATCCGATTCGGCCCAAAATCTAACTTAACCGAGATTTTATGTCTGTCCTCGTTACCTGCAAGTTTGAAGCTGATCTGAAAAAAATTCAAGTCGCTATCGTAGTCACAACATTTTCCCTATGTAAAGTCTATGGGCAAATTTTTTGTCGCTCAAGGTCATGTAACTCCGAGGTCAATATTCCGATTCGAACTTAACTGAGATTTTATGCCTGTCCACGTTACCTGCAAGTTTGAAGCTGATCTGAATAAAAATAAAGTTGCTATCGTGGTCACAACGTATTTTTTTATGCTCAAGGGCAGGTAACTCCAAGGCAAATAATTCGATTCGGCCCAAAATCTAACTTAACCGAGATTTTATGTCTGTCCTCGTTACCTGCAAGTTTGAAGCTGATCTGAAAAAAAAATCAAGTCGCTATCGTAGTCACAACATTTTCCCTATGTTAAGTCTATGGGCAAATTTTTTGTCGCTCAAGGTCACGTAACTCCGAGGTCAATATTCCGATTCGGCCCAAAATCGAACTTAACCGGGATTTTATGCCTGTCCTCGTTACCTGCAAGTTTGAAGCTGATCTGAATAAAAATAAAGTTGCTATCGTGGTCACAACGTATTTTTTCTTGCTCAAGGGCAGGTAACTCCAAGGCAAATAATCCGATTCGGCACAAAATCGAACTTAACCGTGATTTTATGTCTGTCCTCGTAACCCGCAAGTTTGAAGCTGATCTGAAAAAAATTCAAGTCGCTATCGTAGTCACAACATTTTCCCTATGTTAAGTCTATAGGCAAATTTTTGTCGCTCAAGGTCACGTAACTCCGAGGTCAATATTCCGATTCTGCCCAAAATCGAACTTAACCGAGATTTTATGCCTGTCCTTATTATCTGCAAGAATGAAGTCGATCAGAAAAAAATTGACGGAGCTAGAGTGATGACAAGCTTTTTCCTATGTTAAGTCTATGGGAGCTATATGTTGCCATGGTAACCAGAGTTCCACTCAGATCTGCATGAAAACCTTATGCAGTCTTTCCACTTGCCCAATAATGTTACACATGAAATTTGATCAAAGTCGGCCAAGCAGTCTTCAAGATATACATTTTTGAAATTCACATTAACCATCAAAAATGCACAGGGGCAGGTAACTCCTAAGTGTATGATCCGATTCTGCCAATTATCGAACCTGACCGAGATTTCATGGCTGTGCTGGTTATCTGTAAGAATGAAGCCAATCCGAACAAAATTGAAGCAGCTACAGTGATGACAACATTTTCCCCATGTTAAGTCGATAGGCAATTTTTCGGGCGCTCAAGGGGACGTAACTCTTGAGTGAATTATCTGATTCGGCCCAAAATCGAACTTGACCGAGATTTTATGCCTGTACTGGTTATCTGCAAGAATGAAGTCGATCAGAAAAAAATTGACGGAGCTAGAGTGATGACAAGCTTTTTCCTATGTGAAGTCTATGGGAGCTAGATGTTGCCATGGCAACCAGAGTTCCACTCAGATCTGCCTGAAAACCTAATGAAGCCTTTCCACTTGCCCAATAATGTGACACATGAAATTTGATCAAAGTTGGCCAAGTAGTCTTTAAGATATACATTTTTGAAATTCCCATTATCCCTAATGCAAAAACACACAAGGGCAGGTAACTCCTAAGTGAATGATCCGATTCTGCCAGTTATCGAACTTGACCGAGATTTCATGGCTGTGCTGGGTATCTGCAAGAATGAAGTCGATCAGAAAAAAATTGACGGAGCTAGAGTGATGACAACATTCTCCCCATGTTAAGTCAATAGGCAATTTTTTCAACGCTCAAGGGCACGTAACTCCTGAGTGAATAATCCGATTCAGCCCAAAATCGAACTTGATCGAGATTTTATGCCTGTCCTCGTTATCTGCAAGAATGAAGTCGATCAGAAAAAAATTAACGGAGCTAGAGTGATGACAAGCTTTTTCCTATGTTAAGAACGCTCAAGGGCACGTAACTCCTGAGTGAATAATCCGATTCATCCCAAAATCGAACTTGATCGAGATTTCACGCCTGTCCTCGTTATCTGCAAGAATGAAGTCGATCAGAAAAAAATTGACGGAGCTAGAGTGATGACAAGCTTTTTCCTATGTTAAGCCTATGGGAGCTCTTTGTTGCTGTGGCAACCAGAGTTCTCATCCGATCTGCACGAAAACCTAATACAGCCTTTCCCCCTACCTGATGATGGTTCATAGGAAATTTGATCAAGGCCGGCCCACTGGTTCCAGAGATATACTTCGTTGAAAGTGTGGACGACGGACGACGGACGCCGGCTCGTGGTATACTAATACCTCACATGAGCCTTCGGCTCAGGTGAGCTAATAATGCGACACATGAAATTTGATCAAAGTTGGCCAAGTAGTCTTTAAGATATACATTTTTGAAATTCCCATTAACCCTAATGCAAAAACACACAAGGGCAGGTAACTCCTAAGTGAATGATCCGATTCTGCCAGTTATAGAACATGACCCAGATTTCATGGCTGTGCTGGTTATCTGCAAGAATAAAGCCAATCTGAAAATAATTGAAGCAGCTACGGTGATGACAACATTCTCCCCATGTTAAGTCAATAGGCAATTTTTTCAACGCTCAAGGGCACGTAAGTCCTGAGTGAATAATCCGATTCAGCCCAAAATCGAACTTGATCGAGATTTCATGCCTGTCCTCGTTATCTGCAAGAATAAAGTCGATCAGAAAAAAAATGACGGAGCTAGAGTGATGACAAGCTTTTTCCTAATTCCCATTAACCCTAATGCAAAAACACACAAGGACAGGTAACTCCTAAGTGAATGATCCGATTCTGCCAGTCATCGAACTTGACCGAGATTTCATGGCTGTGCTGGTTATCTGCAAGAATAAAGCCAATCTGAAAATAATTGAAGCAGCTACGGTGATGACAACATTCTCCCCATGTTAAGTCAATAGGCAATTTTTTCAACGCTCAAGGGCACGTAACTCCTGAGTGAATAATCCGATTCAGCCCAAAATCGAACTTGATCGAGATTTCATGCCTGTCCTCGTTATCTGCAAGAATGAAGACAATCAGAAAAAAATTGACGGAGCTAGAGTGATGACAAACTTTTTCCTATGTTAAGTCTATGGGAGCTATTTGTTGCCATGGCAACCAGAGTTCCAATCCGATCTGCCCGAAAACAGTATGCAGCCTTTCCCCCTACCTGATAATGCTTCACATGAAATTTGATCAAGATTGGCCCACTGGTTCCGGA
This sequence comes from Lucinisca nassula, assembly GCA_963580285.1. Classification (NCBI taxonomy): domain Eukaryota; kingdom Metazoa; phylum Mollusca; class Bivalvia; order Lucinida; family Lucinidae; genus Lucinisca; species Lucinisca nassula. Next base: position 36,352,516 of record OY757024.1, read on the forward strand.
GATATACTTCTTTGAAAGTGTGGACGACGGACGACGACGACGGACGACGGACGCCGGCTCGTGGTATACTAATACCTCACATGAGCCTTCGGCTCAGGTGAGCTAAAAACTGACGTCGCTTCATTATTACACAAGCTGGACTGGCAACCCCTAGAAGAAAGACTTTCAGTGGCACGTCTTTGTCTTTTCTTCAAGATAGTGAACGGCCTTGTGGCTGAGTCCCTTCTTGATTATGTCCAGCCTCGTACTCATAGGATTTCAAACTACTGTCATTCTACGAGATTTCGCCAAATTCATACTGGCAAGTATACATAAGTATAAAAAGTAGAAGTAAAACAAAGATCAGGAATTGATACAATTAACTAACTCCACCCATAAAAGACACCAAAGGGAAAGAAATACAAACATTAAGCGACCAGACCATAATGGGAACCTAAACAAAGGAAGGCCATAAGGACAGTTACTTTCCCAAAAAATGGCCATATGGCCATCCAAAATTAAAAGACATAAGTGATACACACAGTAAGTAACAAACAACAACATAAATAAATCGCCACATTCCTTCTTACCACTGAAAAGGGTAAGACAGTGAATTTTCTTATTCTGTCGTAGCCTATGATTGTCTACGCCCATGGGCGTAGACATTATAGAGATTGAGTTTAACACGGAAGTACAGCCATTAGTTACCCACAATGCAGGTTGACCTTTCCATTCTTATGTTCAACACAACAAGTATAAGCTTTCACAAGAAGAAAAAAGCAGCCAATAACACGTGTAAGCTTTCACACAAAAAGAGGCCGGCGGGCAGAACTCTGGCACAGAATTGCTATTACATTTGTACAAGCCTATATTTGCTGTCATATTGTACAGGCTAATACAAAAAATATACATCTACAAACTCTCGATCACGACGGACCACTGCTTATCCTATAAGCTACTCAGCAGCCTTCGTTTTTGGTGAGCTAAAAAAAAACTTACCTCGCCGTTAGCAAACTTTTAGGTTTAATCTTCAATTAGTCGTCTATAAAGTCTAACTTCCCAAACAGTTTTCAAGCATTCAGTTGGAAAGATGTCACAAGCATACATGTGCCTTTTTAAAGATGAAAAGTCCTTTTTCACAATAGTACAGCATTTTTAGACATTATACATCAGTCGGCAGGATGGCAATTAGAATATTGATTGCCAAAGACAGTTAATTGTATAAAACACATTTCTGGGATTCACATTTAATATGTGCTAAGCGTAGACCTAGCTTTTTGTAGAAGCTATACTTGTATGAGAGTAGAATTCAGAAGAATGAACTTCTATAAATACGAAAGGTTAAGGTTTTTTTCTAGATCAAAACGGTTTAAAGACACATTTCCTCTATATAAAAGGGGTGGCCTGTTTAATCGTCTCCAATAAACAATTCCTTCGGACCATAGTGCACATCAAAGGCTTATCTTATCTAAGTGATTATAAGGTGATTATGAGCAGAGACTCTCTGAGAGATATGTTTCAAATGGGGCTCTATATGGGGAACTTATGTGATGGTATATATTTTAAAGGTCGTTTCCATAAAATGTGTTTTAAATTACTTATTTTTTTATTTCCATAAAAAAATAAAGTAAAACAATGACATATCTATTGTTTCATTAATTCAAAGTGAAAGGAAGTAAACAAATGCTGTAATTAATTGATTAATTTAATATTTAAGCAATCAATTCACATTATATATTTATTTTATTTATTTTTTGTATTTTGTTTCTTTATTTTGTGAAAGAATGTGACAAAATCATATACATGTAATGTCTAACCATTAGCATTTTATAGTTTCGTCGAAGATGGAACTATAAACTGTTTCTTGTTTTAGACACAATCATATAAGAAAATTGAACCCCTTAAACCCCATATTTTATACAGTGAAACTAATGCACAGGGGGTATTCATTACTTTTCTTATTTCTACTCAATAACACATATTGTGGGTCCTCGTTAGAACAGAGTACTCACAATGTAAAAACATATTGTATAGTAAAGTTGGGGTTTCGAGGGGTATGCATCTTATTTCTTCTCAAAACATATATTATGGGTGCTCGTTAGAACTGACTCGCAGAGGCAGTTCTAAAAAGTACTCACAATGTAAAAACATATAGTACTGTAAAAGTGGGATTTAGAGGGAATACATTGTTTTTCTTATTTCACCGAGGCAGTTCTAACAAGTACCCACAATATATTTTTCGAGCAGAAATATTAAATATATCAGAATTTTCATCATAAAAAGAGTCTGAAAAATTTCAATTTCGGTGATAAAATTTAACCAATGTAGTTGAATAGGCCTTCTTTTGTAATGATATATTGGTGACTAAAAATAAAAACAGAGTAAAAAGTGTGGATGTTTCTTCCATTAATATCAAAACCAGGACGTAGTTATCAAACAAGTAAAAGAATAGATGTGACTTGTCAAACCTATATCTCTGAGTAATTAATTGCCCTGCCTTGGTCCCCTACCTGTATGACAGCCAGAATACCCCCAAGTGTATCTTATCTCAAAACTCCATTCTTTAATTAACGATCATTATGGTGTTATGCAATCGAAAAATGTGTCTTTAAATAGTTTTCAAGCAATACATTTTTTATCAATTGTTACATTCATATTATAACAAGTACCTTTTATTATTTTTGAGAAAACAAATATTCCTCATAACGTTTTTACAGCTCTTAGCCAAAGTAATATTAAATTTTCGTTCCTTTACCTGAATACTTTTACAATGATTTTAAATACCGCTGAATAGTATTTATTTCGTTTATAACACATTGTTATTCCTGTAAATGTAGTCCTGCCAAGTTTTATAAATATGTGTATATTGTGCAGTCACGTTGTTTATAAATTGTATTTGATTATTTTAGTTATAGAGGACCATATGTTAGATAAGTAATTGCATTTCTTAATATGTTATCCTCTTTAAATAAAGACGTTATTATTATCATTAATATTATCTTTGTCCTGAACACTACCGATTTAGTTATTTTATTTTCGCCGCTTCTGAAACTACTGGGCTAAATGAACGAAATTACACATGGAGCCCCCGAGATTGTAAACTGAAAGTTATTCATAAGATCTGGGTCTCATGATCAAGACGGTCACCATGCCCATACCCGATAAAAATTTACAAATCTTCTTTTAGGAAGCTTGAAGCTTGGTATGCTGCATTGGGAGACTGTAGCCCTATCGGATTTATTAACTTGGTTTACCTTGCCTTTCTACGTCAAGATTAACTGTATTTGAATGAAAAAGTGGCAAAACAGTGCATTTCCCCCAAGTTACTTTTCCAAAAACAATATCAAGACACGCAGTTTCATTTTCACTTCACTGCAGCTGGTATTAAGTGTCGTATAGTAGCGATCGAACCTTTCCCAGTGCTTCATCATAGTAAAGATTATATTTTTATTTAAATAAAATCAACTGAGCCAATTTTAATGTCTTTAAAATATTTGAAATACTGCTCAAATAGTCATCTTCGAGCGTAAACAACGTAAAGTGATGCTTTTTAAAGAGTCTTTATAAAATCTGTGTATATTACTAAAGGCACTTTTATACAAAAATCAGATTTAGTCCCACCAAATTAACGTTACCACCCGATTAATAAATGTGCCACGAATTATTATTGATTAAACGTGGGAATCAAATGCTAGGCGGGCCGTTTCAGTTTTTTTAAAAGCTATCCTTGTTTTGAATATACACTAAAACAGGGCCACTATTTGCCACATGCAAGATCACGTGCCGTCTTATTATAACCGTGTCAACAGAGGCTCCTAAGAAAGAAAAAATGCATTGGAGGGAAGAAGAAACAGAGGTTTCATTTGAACAAGTTATCAAATGCCAGTCCATTTTATTTGGGAAACTCCCTGTTTTCGTGAGCAATCAGCGGAAGAGATCACAATGGCAAGAGGCAACGGCGGCAGTGAATTCTGTTAGTGATACGGAGAGGACCGTGGAAGGGGTACATGACTGTATAGTATTTTAAAACAAGAATCAGAATGTTCATTTTAAGTATTCCCTCATCTTCGCCTTTGACACTGAGATTATATTCCTATTAGTAATAGCTTACTGATAGCTCTACATGTTTGTTTGTTTTGTTTGATTTGAGGTTTAACGTCCCCGTCAACACTGTAAAGGTCATTTTGGAGACGTCGCTTCCAATTTTGTGGGACTTTTACCCGACATTGAGATGAAATGACATCTCAAGCCCTGTCGCCCAATGAAACCAATAGGGTTTATTAGCATGGACGGTCCACCTCGCACCGCGGTTCCTGGACAGGCTTAGATCCTCTACGCGGTTTACCAGTACTAGTGTGCGGGCCGGATTCAGCTCTGCCTGGAAGCATCATGCAGCCCATATATTTCTTCAAGCCCCTATGAGCGGGGGCTCAGCTCTACATGTAGGCTACACTTAGTGAAAAAAACGTTGTATCGACGTTGAATCCGTGTTGGATTCGTGTTACTACGGCATTATGGATAAAACGTATTTAAAATATTAATCATCTTGACCCCTTCCCACCGGCGTGTTGGGTTGTCTGTTGATGAGTTTGCACGTCGTGACGTCGGATTAGCATCAGTTTTTATTTTATTTTAATTATTTTTATTTGGTTTTATAGCCCTTTTGAATACTGTTTCGCTTATTTAGAGCCCATCGTTAATTAGAGGTGGGCGAAACAGGAGTACCCGTACAAAAACCATCTGACGTTTCGTTGCAGAACTTGGCGTCCAACATGTGGTCTGAGCGAAGCTCGAACCACAGTTGTGAGACAGATAATGGTTAGGATCGGCGCTCTTACGATTATGCCACCCAGGCCTATTAAGGTTGATTCATATTTTGTTTTATTAGAGGCAACCGCCCTGATGGGCTTGGAGAAATAGATAGGGCTGCATGATGCTTCCACGCAGAGATGAACCCATATTGGTTTTCCCGCCCACAGGGCCTTGAAGAAATAAATGGGCTGCATGATGCTTCAACGCAGAGCTGAATCCGGCCCGCACACTAGTACTGGTAAACCGCTTAGAGGATCTAAGCCTGCCTCGGAACCGCGGTGCGAGGCGGACCGTCCATGCTAATAAACCCTATTGGTTTCATTGGGCGACAGGGCTTGAGATGTCATTTCATCTCATTGTCGGGTAAAAGTCCCACAAAATTGGAAGCAACGTCTCCAAAATGACCTTTACAGTGTTGACGGGAACGTTAAACCTCAAATCAAACAAACAAATTCATTGGACAGAAAGGCTTGAGATGTCATTTCATCTCAATCCCGGGTAAAGATCCCTCAAAATTCGGAGCAACGTCTCCAAAATTACCTTAATAGTGCTGACGGGGACGTTAAACCTCAATTCGAACAAACAAAAAATCCTCTGTAAGTTTTCATGGGATTACCGTTTATTACAGTCAGACGCTACGTTATATAAGAAATGAATTTTATTTTTCTCGGGTTTATGCAAGTATGAAGGAAAGCAGAAAAATGAAGTTCTTTATTATTTTTCTATGTAACATTCTTTGCCTTTATTACTGGACAAAAACATGCTTATAGGGCAAACTTTTTCTACAAAGAGTGAAGCAGTACTTACCTCATCAACGCCCGTAGGGAACCATGATTTAAAGTGACGTCACTGAAAATTATGTGCCTCGATGCGTTCATGGAAGTATGAACTATATTGTTTTTATAGGTTTACATTAGACTTTACACCGGAAATGTAAATATAATGTGATCCATCATAAAGTTTTAATGCCTAATAGAATAATATGTTGCTTTTACAGCCCTAAAAATTAAAAAAAAACTTCTGCTGAATTTTTTTCTTTTCTATTTCTGCTCAAAACATAGATTGTGGATGAACTGCCTCGTGTGGTGAGAATGCATGTTTTGAGCAGAAATATGAAAAGAAGATATATACCTCAGTGACGAGTTGATTTCGTGGGGTTAAAACTACAAACTTAGGCGTCTCTTCGTGAGGCTTACATTAATTTTAGTTATCGATAGCAAACTCCATCAGTATATTCGTATATCAAAATGACTAGTGGTTCTGATCGGTTTACCAAGTTAATATGGTAGATCTATATAAATAGTATTTTTCAAGATTATCAAAATATGGAGAGATCTAAAAAGTAAATCGAAAAAAGGAGGCTATAAGACAACAAGAACTTTGAAAGACTGGAGGGGCGTGGCATCTGTAGAAGAATTGTCTGCGATATAGAGGAAAGTCCTGGGCGTGATTGGCAATGTCTGCATCAGTGGGAGAACTGGAGGAATAGAAAGTGGAGCTACCGAATTCGAAAGTAAAGTTCCTGATGAAGATATTCTCAGACTTATAAGCATGCCAATATGTAAAAATGAACGCTCTAAAAAAGGTGTTAATTCCCATTTGTTCTATTAATGAAATTCCCTAGAACTTTATTATTAAGACACAGCCTCTGTAGTGTAGTGATTATTGTACTAGGCTCATAAACAGGGGGTCATGGGTTCTATCCCTGGCTTCTGTAGCCACAGTCCTCCACAAGGCAGTTTTGTTTCCCATGTATATAATTTTTCTCTTATTTGATATTCTGTGAGTACATGTATAAATGCAAGCCCCCGCCCATAGGGGCTTGAAGAAATATATGGGCTGCATGATGCTTCCACGCAGAGCTGAATCCGGCCCGCACACTAGTACTGGTAAACAGCTTAGAGGATCTAAGCCTGTCCAGGAACCGCGGTGCGAGGCGGACCGTCCATGCTAATAAACCCTATTGGTTTCATTGGGCGACAGGGCTTGAGATGTAATTTCATCTCAATGTCGGGTAAAAGTCCCACAAAATTGGAAGCAACGTCTCCAAAATGACCTTTACAGTGTTGACGGGGACGTTAAACCTCAAATCAAACAAACAAACATGTATAAATGCAAAGCATGTCGCCAAAAATTGTGTGTGTGTGTGTGTGTGTGTGTGTGTGTGTGTGTGTGTGTGTGTGTGTGTGTGTGTGTGTCTACTTTTATTATTTTTCGGATCTTTAAAGATTAATACACTTATCTGTAGCCGATTGTTGATCAAAGGTGGACGAAAAACCACATGACCTTCTGTTGCAGAACTTGGTGTCTCAAATGTTACCACAAAAAGGCCCGAACCACAACGGTAAAAGACCTATTGATTCAGAGAAGCGCTCTAACCAATAAGGGCAAGGGGGGCCGTTGAGTTTGCTATGGATAATTGCTAAAAAGAATATAACAGACTGAGAATAGTATTTCATTGTAAGGTTATAGAAGAGAGAAAAAAATGACTTTCTTGCTTAAAATATAGATTATAGGTATCCTATCAATTCGATTCTGTTTTAAATGGTGCATCTCTATGGCGTTTCCAATAGTCTGTTTTAGAGGAAAGGTGGTTCAAATAAGTACAAAGGGCATACATGTAAATCTCCAAGCAGAAATTAGAAAACTTAACAACCCTGTTTTTATTGTTTTTCGTTGTGGTGTAGTTTTTCAGATAATACTTTGACTTGGGCATTGCTTCTGCAATCGCTTTTTGCAGCTCAAATCCAAAACTCATTCATAACATTTAATTATACGCCTCTCGAAATCTCGGCTTTTCCGCAGCGCCCATCGGGGCTTGAAGAAATATATTGGGCTGCATGATGTTTCCACGCAGAGCTGAAACCGACCGAGCACGAATACTGGCAAACTGCTTAGAAGATATAAGCCTGCCCAGGCAAAGTGGTATGACTCGGACTGTCTATGCTTATGAACCCTATTGGTTTCATTGTGTGACATGGCTTGAGCTGTCATTTCATCTCAATGTCGGGTAAAAGTCCCACAAAATAGGAAGCAACCTCTTCAAAATGACCTTTACAGTGTTGACGGGGACGTTTAACCTCAAATCAAACAAACAAACAAAACATCTTGGCTTTTGAATTTATTTCACGTGAACAACTTAGTGTCACGAGTAGGTTCACTTGGACTTTGCTCGTAACCCGATGTTGTTCATAATTCGATGAACGTTAAATAAATTGCCTTTCATTATGATAACACATCCGTGCGACATAGTTCATTTTTTCACATCTCTAAAATGGCTATTCATTATCAAAATTTTTGATCTTTTTATCATTTTTGTTGCAAACATGGGGTGCTCGTTAGAACCACCTCACTAAGGTAGTTCGAACGAGTACCCCCAACCTATGTCTTGGAGCAGAAATACTAAAAAATATGTATACCCCCGTAAACACCAGTTTTCTGTTTATAAAGTGGGGTTAAGGGACTTGTTAATGTGATGAGTACTAAGTCTTATCATTAATTCACAATCAAATGACTATAAATTTGGTTTAAGGGCTAAAATGAAAGCAGAAAATTGTACGCAGTTTTCATATTGACAGGGAAACAGCGTCTTTGGCGCAATAACGTCGCCATCGTCCAATCATTTAAAAAACGAAATTTACTTTTTTTGCAGTTCATGAAAGTATGATTGCAGTGAATCGCGAACAAAGTAAATGAATCCCGAAGGGGTTCATGTAAACTTCGCTTGCGCCCCACTTTCGTTCATCCTTACATGAAAAGCAGAATCTTTAAGTTTATTTTTTTATATTTACATTATTTGCCACTTATCACTGGGCGAAAAAAAATGCTTGTAGGGCAAAGTTATAAAGGTCAAAAACATTTTACACGCTGTTTTTCTACAAAAAGCGGAGCAGCGTTGACGTCATCAATACCCGTAGAGAATATAGGGATCAACCATGGTTTTTCATGCATTAACATTCGCCGGGTCCCGAGGAAGCTGTTTGAACATGAGGCCGCTAGGCCGAATGTTCAAATATCTTCCGAGTGATCCGGCAAATGTTAATGCAATGCAATAACCATGGATGATCGTTGTTCTTGCATAACTTACGATTCCGACAGCAAATTTTGACGAAAACGCCCAAAAGCTCCATATAAATTCCATATAAACTCTTCATTGCGACAGGCAAACCAAAATGGCGGCCAGTTCAGAGCGTTGTTTACAACGACGTTGTCATGCAGTAACCCTCTGACGTCATCATAGAACCCTAAAACGCTACGTTCGGGGCGATAACGTTACGTCGCTCAACGTAACGTAAACAAAGCAAGGCCCGTCTTGTGATATCAAAAGCTAAAAATCCATGTTCAAGCAGCACGCGAATTTCATGATTTGAACACGGTTTTTACTGTTTGAGCACGGCTTTCGGTCCATTTGACAATGGCTTCAAACAGCCATGCGCATAGGTATTTATGCAAGAACAATGGTTTAGAATGACGTCACTTAACGTCACTGAAAATCATGTGATTCGATGCGTTCATGGAAGTATGAACGCAATTGTTTTCTATAGGTTTACATTAGACTTTACCCTGGAAATATAAATAGAATCCCTAGAAAACAATGTAGTTCATACTTGTATGAACGCATACAGTCCATTGGTTTTTATTGACGTCAGTCTAAACCATAGTTCTCTACGGGTGTTGGTGACATCAACGCTGTTCCGCTTTTTCTTGAAAAACAGCGTATAAATGTTTTTAGCTTTAAAAGTCCGTCCTAACGGTATTTATTCGTCCAGTGATTATGGCCAAAGAATGTAAATATAAGAAATAAACTTAATTTTCTTATTTGCATGTAGGTATGAAAGACAGCGGGTCGCTAGCAAAACTTATATGAACCCCGAAGGGTTTATTTTTACTTTGCACGCGACTCACTGCGTTAATACTTTCATGAACAGCAGAAAAATAAAATTACTTTCTTAAATTTAAAACAATCAAAAAAAAAAAAAAATAAAATAAAATAAAATAAAAAAAATAAAAAACAGGGACTTTCTGTATATCCACTGAGAATGAAAATATTTAAGCCAATTTTATTTTTCTGCTGTTCATGAAAGTGTGAACGCAGTGGATCGCATGCAAAGCGAAAGAACCCCGAGGCGGTGGGGGGGGGGGGGGGGGGGGGTTCATGTAAACTCTGCCAGCGACGCGCTGTCGTTCATACTTTCATAAACAGCAGCAAAGCTAAAAAGTTAAGTTTATTTTTTTTATATTTACGTCAATTGCTCCTGATCACTGGGCAAAAGAGTTTTGGGGCAAACTTTTGAAGCTGAAAGCATTTTCACGCTATTTTTCTACAAAGAGGGGGACAGCGTTGACGTCGCAAACGCCTAATCAGATCGAAGAGAACCGTAGTTTAGACTGACGTCACTTGACGTCACTAAAAATCATTTGACTCTATGCGTTCACGGAAGAATGGACTGCATTATTTTCTATAGGTTTACATGAGGCTCTTCACGGCAGCTGTAAATATTTCTAAATGAATGTTGTTTGAAATTTATTTAAGATGTGGTCGGAAATCGACGCCCATCAACCCAGCAGAAGTTCGTAGAAACAGCGCCATTACAAGACACTCAAACAGATGCTGACTCATCAGTAGAGGAGATGGACTGTGTCAAACCAGCAGGAAAAAAGACGGTTACAAACTGCAACATCGGCCAGCGAGAGATTGATAAAAATTGAAGGAGAGCGTCTTGAAGTTGAAAAAGAAAGATTGGCAGTTGAACAAGAAAGACTTAAAGTTGAAAAACAGCGATTTGAGACTGAAAACGAAAGTAGAGAAACAAATGTATGAAACGACCCATGGGCGGCATGTAATTGACAATTCAGACTGCACATATTTCAGTCTAAACTAGAATACAGTCCAACATGAATTGATCAAACACCTAAGGGGTAACAAAATTATGCTTGCTTAAGACAGTTGGTTGCTCAATAAAAATAAATGTTAATGCATCTGCCATCTGTGTGGTTTTGCTTAACACTTATTGCTTGCTTAATAGAGGAAGCGACTATAACAGGTTTTACTGTATATGTAAAACCGTATGATTGAAACCGGGAGACAACAAATCTTACTACATGTATATACATATGTGTAGAACGAAACCTCGGATCAGTCTGCGCATCCGAGCATTCTGGCCACTCTTCACTGTGTGCTATATGTTTAACTAAGGAATAAAATGCTTCCTCGTACTGTCAGGATAGACTATATTTACACCGCTCCGGATGCGCATGTTGATCTGAGTCCTCCATCATGTGTACATTTAAAGTAATTGCTTCTCAAAGGCATAATTATTACGAAATGCAGAATAAATTAGATATACAGCGATCCATTAATGCAATTTTCTAAATAACGCATGCATTTTTGGATGCAGTACATTTGTTCCTAAGATTTAAACCTATCATGAAAATTTCCGATCGATTAAACGTTGACGAACCCTTCGTCCATCAATACCTTGTTCACCGATGTAATCGTTATTGGAGTAACCGTTTTCCTGCATTGCATTCGCGTTATTACTTTCCTCATTATAATCTGAAGGCAGGGGCAGATCCTTTTTAACACATATCTGGTGCAAACAGGCTGTTGAAATTATGATGTGACAACTTTTACTTAGTTTATATTGAAGAGCTCCACCACTTTTATCTATAGACCGAAATCAACTCTTCCAAACCCCATTGAATCGTTCTACAACGGCTCCCGTTTTGCTATGGCAGTCGTTTGAGTGTATCTCTGCTCCCCATTGTTTGTTGGATGCGGTATTGGGGTCAAAAGCCAGGGTTTCAAAGGGTAACCAGAGTCACCAAGTAGCAAACCACGGTCTGCGGGTGTGTCCAATATTGATGGCAACTCACTCTTTGACAACATACATGTATATGAGTCACGAGTACATCCTGGCCATTTTGCAACTATGTTAAGCAGCCGCAGCTCTGAGTCACACACAACTTGAACATTAATGGCATGGTAACGCTTACGGCAAACGTATATCGACTCATCCTCAGACGGTGCTTTAATTGCAATATGAGTCCCGTCAATCACCCCAATGACATTAGGAAACACATTTTGGTCGAAAAACCCTTGCTTTATTTTTCTGAATTCCTCGTCTCTCTTTGGAAAAGAGATATAGTATCCTACTCGTCTAGTGATTGCTCCATAAACCGCATCAATATATACATATTATAACTACAGTAACTTGATCTGACGCATTGTATCACGTCGAGTGGATGTTTCCAGATCAGCGTATCACACGAGACGCGCAGCGTCGAGTGTGATGCGTAAGATCTGGAAACATCCAAGAGACGTGATACTGTGCGACAGATCAAGTTATTTTAGTGATAATACGTTTATTATATACCTTTTTTCGCTTTTAATAAAGTCTTTTGTCAACGTAAATTGGCGGGAAACTTTGACGTTACATTCTGTGTGTAAGTGACGTCATCATTTCGAACGTTTGGTTCCGCGTTATCGATGGCTGTTTTCTAACGTCGCAACAAATGCCGGGACTCAGGGTTTGCAGGAGTGTGATACGGAATCGGAAAACGCGAGTGCGTGATACGGGATTCTGTATTTTTGTGTCGGAAAACTGATAGTAGACAGCAGTATTTCTTGTAGGTATATAATAAATATCGATACCGATGCTTTAGATAGGCCGTGTATATCTCCACACTCACTTTGAAAACTGCCAGTTGCGAAAAAACGTAAGGCAGTTGTCAGCTGGACTATTGGCTGTATTGGGAACGGTTTGTTGTTCTCTCTAGATCTGGAGCAATGGTCTCTAGCAAAGCTATGATGCATTGGCGACTTAGACGATATTTGTTAATCAATTCTTCGTCTGTGTTCCCGTCCAGTGGATTCAACCTTCAATAAAAAGTGTATTTACAATCTATAATGAAATTTCGAAAACTCGAACAAGAATGGCTCATTTACCATGGTTTATACGAACTTAATATTGATTTCCAATGGAATTCAACCCATACATCTAGAAAGCCATGTATCTGATCATTTTATACATCCAGAAAGCCATGTATCTGTTCATTTTAGGGAGGTTTCCCTGACTTACATTATGCAAACACGCCTATACAAATACATTGACACCTTTATCGCCGATAAAAAGAAAATTTATGATAAAAAATTGTAATATTTTTCTTATTTCTGCTCAAAATATAGATTGTGGGTACTCGTTAGAACCGCCTCATTGAGGCGGTTCTAAAGAGTACCCACAATCTCTGTTTTAGAGCAGAAATAAGAAAAATAAGGTTTACCCCTGCAAACCCCAGTTTTACTATATAAAATGGGGTTCGAGGGGTCAAAATTACTTAGGCGTGTTTTCGTGATGTCTTGCAAAAAGAATCGCAGCATTGACGAGGACGTAATGAAAGCACACAATATACATTTATTTTATACAACATCTTAAAACTATTGTAGTTTTCCCCATTATGCTTCATGACTTAAAACTTTGATCAAACCCCACTAATTCAAACTGCCCCTTTCACGGTTCAAAAATTCTAGAAGTTCGAATACAGAATGATTTAAAAATGGCCATCGGAAGAGAATGCAATATGATGTTCACGGCATTACACATACGCAGAAAGTGAAAACAAATAATCAAATACAAAGCTTTTATATAAATGATATGCTAATTATTGTTTTAATAAAACTGGTATTAAGGACAATCAATAAGTCTTTTGGGGTTTTGGATTTAAAGAGTTAATATTGTCAGAGGAGATTTCTCAAAAATCATGAAACCCAGATTCCCGATTCTTTCGCATGAAGACCTTCTCGGCATCATATATACTTGTATTAATTGTCATAGGGTAATGGGTTTATGATCACACTGTTCAGTGGTAAAGCATCGGATTTGAGATAGAGAGTTAGCCGGTTCGATCCCTGCAAGCGTCACGTGTTGTTTCCTTGAGCAAGAACCTTTATCCACATTGCTTAGTACTGGTTCCTACCAAAGAAAAGAGGGCAACATGGAAGATTAGTACCAGTACTAAATGTGTTACCCTCTATAAATAAGGTCGATTATTATTATTTATTTATTTATTTATTTATTATGCCGATCACAATGTGTTGTCTACGGAGGGACATACAAAATGACATCAGACTGGTCAACTTATTTGGTCAATGGATAAATATGTTCTATAAAAGGGTTATCCTTTGGAAGCAAGGAATACACCACAGAACTGGAAAATATGAAGTGTACATGTTTTTCTAGGCCAGACTAGCTAGTTTCGGCCAATTAGGCCTCATCAGTGACCCTCTGATATTTTCAAAATTCCACAATGGAATCAATGATCCAAAAGGACAGGAAAATATAAACTACACTATTATGTAGGGCAGGGAGACTTTTTACGGCCGCCACACATTCCCAGACACCAGCTGTAGTGACGTTAAATATGTTCTATAAAAGGGTTATCCTTTGGAAGCAAGAAATACACAACAGAACTGGAAATTACAAAGTGTACATGTTTTCTGGGCCAGATTAGCTAGTATCGGCCAATTAGGCCTCATCAGTGACCCTCAAATATTTTCAAAATTCCACAATGGAATCAATGTCAAAGCACCAGTCTTTGAAAAAAAGTTCTAAAGTTGCATACATGGATAATTATATAATCAACAACAAAGAATTGTGTACAAAATTATACATTTTACAAACATGAAATACCAACATATAAGACAACCCTTTTATTCTTGATTATTTTACTTATAGGCATCTGTTTCCACATGAGTCTCGTTTTTCACCTCAAAACCACAAACTAACTACCATAACAATGATACCATATTAGAGAAATCTTGATTGCAAAGGCCGTAATAAGTGATGGGCATGATCTTCGTAGGTATTTGTTTGTTTGAATTGGGGTTTAACGTTCCCGTCAAGACTATTTAGGTCATTTCGGAGACGTTGCTTCCAATTTTGTAGGCGTTTTACCCGACACTGAGATGAAGTGACATCTCAATCCCTGCGGCCCAATGAAACCGTAAGGACGCATTGCTTTGCCTGGACAGGGGTAGTCCTTGTTAGCAGTTTAACAGTACTAGTGTGTGGTTAGATTCAGCCCTGCGTGGAAGCATCATGCTGCCCAAACTATTTTTCCAAGCCCCGAGGGGCGGGGGTGGGATCTTCGTAGGTAAGGGAAGGGACTTGTTATCTAGATGTATCTATTTTTATTTTAACAATTTTAACGTATTTGGTCAAATGTGAGATGCGAAGTTCTGCTAAAGAAAGAAAGATGGTGGTTTCCTCCGGGCAATCCGATTTTCACCCGCCTCTCATTAACTATGAACTCGATATAAGTGAAATGATCTTGAAAGAATCGTAAACCTAAAACAAAACAAAACTAGATTGCGCAGTCGATGGTAACCTTCCGAAATACCCGCTTTTTCTATGAATAACACTAATGACAATTTATTAGCTAGCCAAAACTACATCTAAATTAAAAAAGTTGCAAAGAACATTCTAACTGATTAGCAAAGTTTCAGATGTATAACTACTATAGTTCAGAAGATATGAGATATGGAAAAGTCATACCTTTTTATCTTTGACCTTCGGATTATGTTAAGGTCCACCAAAAGTACTCCAATATTTTCTTTATTCAAACGGCCATCCAATCACCAAAGTTTCAGAAGTGTAACTCCAATAGTTTAGAAGATATGGCAAAGTCATAGGTTTTTACCTTTAACCTTCGGGTCAGCTTAAGGGCAAGGTCACACCAAAAGTAAACCAATGTATTATATATTCCAAGAGCCATCCTATAACCAAAGTTTCAGAAGTGTAACTCCTATAGTTTAGTAGATATGGTAAAATAATACTTTTTCACCTTTGACCTTTGGGTCATGTTGAGGTCGAGGGCAAACCAAAAATAGCCTAATGTATTATATACTCCAAGGGCGATCCAATAAGCAAAGTTTCAGAAGTGTAACTCGAATAGTTCAGGAGATATGGCGAAATCATACTTTTGGACGTTGGTCTTGGGGTCAAGTTGAGGTCAAAGTCATCCCAAAAGTAGCCCAAATTATTCTATAGTCCAACGACCATCCAATAAGCAAAATTTCAGAAGTGTAACTCGAATAGTTTAGGAGATATGGCAAAATCATACTTTTTGACCTTTGACCTTGGGGTCATGTTGGGGTCAAGGTCACAAAAAGTAGTCATCTACATACCATGTTCTATACACATGCAAAGTTTCATTAGTGTAACTTCAGTGGTTGCAGAGGAGATCCATTTACAAGAAACGTGACGGACGGACAGACAGACAGACACACACACACAGACAGACAGACAGACGGACGGATGGACGGATGGACGACCACTCAACTCTGGTACGAAAACAATATACCCGATTTTTCTTCGAGAAAAGCGGATATAAAAAGAATGAACGTAATCATACCTGTCTCTGAACACTCTAGGTTTTTTTTAACCTACGCGGCTCGTCATCTTCTTCTGCTTCCAAAATTAATTGAAACGCAGCAGCCATGGTCGTTACATCACAGTATCCAGACTCACTGTACCCTCAATCGGATGTATCTGGTATGTAAACAACGAATGCAAAAATTCGTGTGTTACCAGAGGTCGGAAATTACAAGATATTTTAGATTTTATTCAGTGTGCAACTGTATTTCAAAGTAATACAGCTTCGACAATCTCTGGTAAGATTAAAAATTAAATCTGATGAGAGTCTTACCTTAAATTCCATGATTTTATTGACAAACTCGTTTCCAACATGCTGTGTAAATAGTCCAGTCAATCTGTATTTATACCTACAACTAATTGCAAAAGAATTGTTTTCAGCGAAAACAAACTCCTTTTAAGCTTCTAAAAGGTTTGTAAAAAATCTAGAAAAATATATTTTGTCTAAATGCCTAATTAGCCACGTTAATTAGAAATAATATCCAATGTATAGGATGGTCCAAATGGCTCACCATACATCAGCCTATTTCCAGGGAAAGCCTCTACCTGCTCTTGAGTCATTGACCTGAAAGTTCTGACAGTTGTTTACTTTTATTTTATTTTCTTTGTTATATCATGAAATCGGAATGAATCAATTTTATCTATTAACAATTTGTTTTAAAACATTCTTAGCTTACAACAAGTTCTTAATGGATATTTGAGTCTCAGAGTTCAAAAGTGTAAACAAAGGGTCTGAGGCATTCCAATGTATTTATAGAATGTGGTCATGAACCCATTTTGTACCGGAAACCCCTAAAGGGATAGTTGGCAAACAGTGCAGGCCCAGATCAGATGCCACAGAATGCGTAGTCTGACCAGGGCCAACACTGTTTGCAAAAAATGTGGCTATTTTCCAATTAAATTCGGAAGAAAAACACAACATGTCATCCCTAAATTTTCAAATGGACTCCTGCTATATATACGGGGAAAGATTCCATTTGGTACAAAAAGGGTTAAACCAGTTATCTGCATCTAGAAAGATTATTTTCAAGTTAAATAAATATTTATCAGCACATGCACTTTCACCAAACAATCTACGAAATGCTTATAGAAAAAAAATAAAAAATGGTAAGTCCTTTGTTAGGGGAGTTTCTGGCAGAATTTTAAAGGTATGGAAGCACAGAAGTGTCATCACAACCAATCATAAGTGGCTAAATTCGTATCCTGCGAAAATTACGATTTGATCTGTGAACCACCATGTTAACAAGTCTGTGTAATTAACACCTATGCATGGGTATCAATTATTATTCTTGTTGCTTCTCAAAACAGATTGTGCCGCCCCAGTGAGGCGTTTCTTACAAGCAAGGACAATCTACGCTTGGGTAAGAAATAAGAAAAACATGCACATTTTCATCATTGAAATATGTATGTTGGAGATAAAAAAGAGTGCATTTTATCACACAGGTATGCACCTCCTCTCCTTCTTCCTATTCTCCTTCTAAACTTATAAAAACAAACTATCTCTCAGTTGAAGAAAACCAAAAATGGACAGCTCAGAGACAGTATGTGTGCGATCTGCCGAGAAATCATCGATGATGGGGCTGAAAAGGCCAAGCTGACACATAAAGGTTGTGTTGGAATACAAAATGCAAGTAAAAGTCAAGGAGCATCGTTGGATTTGGTTCCGGGACAGACTGTTCACACAGAGTGCAGGCGTGCATACTGCAACAAAGTGATTGTGCGCGATGCAAAGAAATATTTGGCGAGTTCAGTCCCAAACACCCCACCGTCTTTGAGATCAAAAACAGAAAAGTTCAGTTTTCAAGACGACTGCCTCTTCTGTGGCCAATCAGTGAAGATATATGGCCAGAAATGAGGGTATGATGTTTGGCCAGTAAGAAAGTTCTCAAGACGCGCAAAATGAATTTCTGACTTTGTGCGACAGTCGTGGAGATGAATGGGCAGATGTTATTAGAGGGCGATTGGAGTATGTTGCACGGGACCTCCATGCTGCAGATGCGGTTTATCATCAGACCTGTAATGTAAATTTCCGGACCGGTAAACAGATCTCGGGGTTCGAGCAGCAAACTAAAACGGGGGAGGCCAGTAGATGATGAACTCAAAACGGCGTTTTTGGATGTTGTCACCTAAGCTGCCCGACCTAGAATTTTAATTGCTCCTTTACAATTCGGTCATGGTGTACAACTTCACCATCATTTTGCCTCTAAGTTTTTAATAGACACATTATATAGCATGGGATTTTGTATATCCCACCCAGAAATACAGAAATTTGAATCAAGTGCAGCAGTCGCCAAAACGACTGACATACCAGAGTTTCATCCTGACCAGTTCATTCAGTATTCAGCAGATAATGTTGACCACAATATTCGGACATTGGATGGTCACAATACTTTCCATGGTTTGGGAATGATTGCCTGTGTAACACCAGGAAGCTTTGGTAGTCAGTCAGTTCCAAGACAGATTGTTTCAACCGAACATCTGCTGTCTGCTGGAAAAACTCGCTGTTTCATTTTACAAAACTAGTGAATCAGTAAAACCATGCATAGATTTTCTGTCTTGAAGGATTTGGGTACCATAGATCAAAGCTGGAAGCTCAGCTTACTTGGCATGTCTGTCCACCAGGACCAGAGTGGGCTGGGCTAATGCAGATGGTATATGAAGCTGAATATCCAGGCCAGTCATCAGTTACATTTTTACCAATGATATATATGAATCCAAGTGATGTGTCGTGTATATTGTCCACACTCAACTTCATCTGTTACCATGCAAGAAAGTACAACCAAATACCAGTTGTAACATTTGACCGTCAAAAAATTCAGATTACTGTCATTAACCGCCTGGTCAGCACCATTTTCCATATAACTCTGTACGGGCCTCCGTGGCCTAGTGGTTAAGAACGCTGAATCTTAATCATTAGGTCCCTCACCGCTGTGGGTTCGAGCCTCGTTCGGGTCACATGTGAGACGCCAAGTTCTGCAACGGAAGGTCAGGTGGTTTTTCTCCCGGTACTCCGATATCCACCTCCATTATGTTAACACACCCGTGCATTTGACATAGACACAATGACATAGTGCGTTTTCACATCTCCAAAATGGCTACTTTTCTGATGAAAATCCTTCATACTTTTGTTATAAATGTTCAAAACATAGGTTGAGGGTGTTCGTTAGAACCGCCTCAGTGGGGCGGTTCTAACGAGTACCCACAACCTATGTCTTGGAGCAGAAATAAGAAAAATAGTGTACACCCTGGTAAACCCCAGTTTACTATATATAAAGTGGGTTTTAGGGGGGGGGGGTCTTCATTTCACGTACTAGTTCACGTGATGTCTGATTAATGATCGGCTCGATATGAGTGAAATAATCTTGAAAGGGCTGTAAAACCAAATCCCTCCCCCCCCCCAAAATATAACTCTGTGATGAAAATACATGTAGTAAGATAAAACAGAAATGCCAAAGCTATTCAGCCACTGATGAATACTGCTTGTATTGTGTATTCATAGATTGGGGTCAAATCCGTCTAATTTGCACTTAATACTTTCATAATTCTTAAGGCAATCCATATACTAAATGTGAGGGTTCTTCAAACTTACAGAAGGGTGGTTGTATTTTACATATAAGATCATGTCTATGATAGTAAATGTAAGGTATTCCTTTAGTGATTTTATAATGATGCAGCTATGCATATTGGTTGTGACCACAATGGGTGATATTACCCCACCCACTTAACTGTCTGTGCATAATTAATTCAGAATATGGAGAGAAAATCAGAAAGAGCTATGGAAAGGGTTAAAAATTCATTCTTTTTTCAAATTTTGGATATCTAAGATGTAAAGTTAATCAAAAGAACGAGAATATTGTGCTGATACAAAAATCTATGACACACACAGTAAAATAAAAACTAAAACAAATGTCGGCATTGGGCACCTGGATATGTCAAAAAATTAAAATACTTCCCTATGTTAGATTTTCCTAGACTTTTTTCCCTGCATTGTGCTATAAATTACCTTTGCAAAACAATAAAAATTATTTCTTTTGCAATTAGTTTGAGGTCAGGCCCCTATTTTCACAGATTGACTGGACTAAAACTACAACTTGCACAAAGACAGAGCCGCTATGCTTCGAGAACGTGTGTATATTGTCAAGTTGTGAGTAATGAATATGATTAGGAGGTACATCTTTACATTAATGTACGGTTTGTGTTGCTGTGGTATGGAATATATGTGAAAAAATTGGAGTTGAATAAATGACGAGTTGTAGGTGCAGCTGTACCCCTAACTACCATCTTTGAGCAGACTACTGTACGATTAACTGTTGAGTACCTGTACCCCTAACTGTGATGGCAGATTGGTTCAGATCTTAATTAAAATCAGATCAGTTCAGATTTGAATCTCCATTTTATAAATCTTTCATATATTTATTTAATGTTTATTATTTTTGCTCTTTCTAGCCTCACTAGAGCTTAAAAATATTAATAGTTAAAAATCTTCAAATACCCAAATATTTGACATGGTCTTTCCGGTATTTCGGCGGTCTTCCAGTAATTCTGGTCTTTTTGGTAAATATAGGGACCGTCCCTTTTATTTCTTTATTTTGGGTGGTTGGGTGAGGCAAATGTTTTGTTGTCATTTCTTCTGTTTCTACCCTTACATTCATTTTCTACGTCCTTCAATTTTATGTCCTCAAATATCTCTTCTATCTCTTTTCTCACTCTCTCTGGGAGACAACAAAAACTGGCCTACTGACGGGTCGTTAATTTATTTGAGGTTTAACGTTCCCCTGAACAGTATAAATAGTAATTTTAAGAGAGGTTGCTTCCACTTTCGGGGGACTTTTACCCGACACTGAGACCAAATGACATCTCAAGCCCTGCCGCCCAACAAAACAAATAGGGTTAACATGCACTGACGGGCCGACTCACACCACTTTGCCTGGGCAGACTTAGATCCTCTAGGCCGTTTTCCAGCTCTGCGTGGAACCACCATGCACTATTTTGATAACTTGATAAGAAATCAACAATGACAGTAAGGCTCCCGCCAATCGGGGCTGGAAGAAATAATTTGGCTGCATTATGTTTCCACGCAGAGCTGGAACCGACCACACACGCGTACTGGTAATCCGCGTAGACGATCTAAGCCTGCTCAGGCACAGCGGTGCGAGTCCGACCGTCCATGCTTATTAACCCTATTGGTTTCATTGGGCGACAGGGCTTGAGATGTCATTTCATCTCAATGTCTGGTAAAAGTCCCACAAAATTTGAAGCAACGTCTCCAAAATGACCTATACAGTGTTGACGGGGACGTTAAAACTCAACTAATATAAAACACACAGAGAACCTATCCGGTTTATTATGACAGCAACTTGCCGTTTTTGCAATATCCTACAGTCGTTTCATATATCGAAGGTTAGCCCCTTGGTATTGGAAATAGTATCAAATTAATCCAGAGCCCTATCTGCATCACATTGAAGCCCCGGAGGGACATCGATTTTTCCACTTCTATTTTCAGCCTTCTTATTTTCACTTTCTTCCGACTCCTGGCTTCTGGCATCTTACATTCAACTTCTCTCTTCGGACGACCTTCTTTCAACCAACTCCCGACTTCTAATTTCCAACTTCCGACCTTTTACTTGTAGCTGGGTGGTCGGTTGAGGCAACGGTACTGGGGCGTCCAGTTGATACTGGCTTACAGTTGGGCAAGACCTGCAGTCATTGCAGCGGGTAAGGATAGCGGGGAAGTGTTGTAATTTCTACTGTTTCTGCAAGTTCATTTATTTTCCTCTTTCTGCTCTGTCTATCACAAATATCATCTACTATCTCTTCTATCTCTTTTCTCCCTTTCTCTGGGTGACGACACAAAATGACCCACAAGGGTTGACGTGTCGTTAAACCCAAACAATCATTTACTTCTAGCTTCCGACTTCCAACTTACTACTTCTTGCATTACACATCTATTGTGATTGTAAGAGACGGGACTTCTAATTATCACTTCTTAGTTCTTACTTCTGGCTTGCTACTTCCTGCATCCTACGTATAACTTCTTATTTCCAACTTCTTACTTCTAACTCCAGACTTCCTACTTCCCACTTCTTACTACCAGGAGTCCGAAGTAAGAAGTCGGAACGTAGACGTATGAAGTCGGAAGTAGGAGGTCTGAAGTAAGAAGTCGGAAAGTGGAAGTTAACAGTCAGGAGCAGGAAGTTAGAATTCCAAAGTAGGAAGTCAGAAGTAAGAGCTAAGAAGAGATGAAGTAAGAAGTTCCTACTCACTCACATACAATTACTATAGATGTGTAATGCAGGAAGTAATAAGTTAGAAGTAAAAATTGGAAGTTAGAAGTTGGAAGTCGGAAGTAAGAAGTCGAAGTCAGAAGTGAGAAGAAGGACGTTGGCAGTCAGAAGTCAGAAGTTAGAAGTAGGAAGCCAGAAGTTAGAAAGAAGACGTTAGGAGTCCCTCCAGAGCTTCCATACCAGTCAGTTCCAGTGGGAATGAATAGAGATGCATGCCCATGTCTCTCGACACGGGCAGGCTGAAGATACAGGCCCTTATCTATAGTCTCTGAGGCAGACGAGACGAAAGCTTCCACGAAGAAAGAAGATTTGAATGTGATGTCTGCAATTACAAAACAAACTATAAATGGAGCCTTAAACGAAACGAAACATGAATGTACACGAATGGGGAAGTGGGTGGGTGGGGTGGGGGGGGGGGCAAAATTTAACGTGATATATATGAATTGGGAGGAGTTGGTGACATTTTTGTAACAACTTTCTTTGAATTCAAAATTTAATATGTTTTATAATTGTCAGAAAAATGTCTTTCCTTCAAAGCATGTGATATGTCAATGGCATACTAACGTGAAATATATGAATGGGGAGGAGTTGGTGACATTTTTATAACAACTTTAGTTGGTGACATTTTCATAACAACATTGTTTTATAATTGTCAGAAAAATGTCTTTCCTTCAAAGAATGTGATATGTCTCTGGCATACTAACGTGATATATATGAATGTGGAGGAGTTGGTGACATTTTTATAACAACTTTCTTTGAATTCAAAATTGAATGCGTTTTATTATTGTCAGAAAAATGTCTTTCCTTCAAAGAATGTGATATGTATCTGGCATACTAACGTGATATATATGAACGGGGAGGAGTTGGTGACATTTTTATAACAACTTTCTTTTAATTCAAAGCAGATATACCTAGAGATACCTACTGACTGTATTCATTTATTCATATTTGTTCCAACAGGTGTTGTGTTTTTGTCATTCTGATCATCTGATGCAAGACATATATCCTTAAACAGAAATGAAATTCCCATAGTTTTAAACATGGCATTAATTCATGAGTTTGTAGGCGATATAATCCCCCTATAACTATTAGGCAGATGCATAATGTTTCCTTTTTTGTTATGATTCAGATATCGGGCTACCGGAATTTGACAGCCCATTACGTGATTTTTAGTTTTATTTATTTATTCATTTATTTGGTTCATAGATATCGTTCAGCAGAGTGATGATTTACAAATGTCTTTTTGTTCACTTCTCTTTCATGTCCCATTCCATAACAGCCCGTCTATATAGACATCAGATAAACAAGTCCGTGAACTAAGACCCTGTAAACCCCACATTATGTACAGAAAAGTGGATTTACGAGAGAATAAAGTATTTTCCTTGTTTGCTCGAAAATAAAGATTGTGGTTACTCGTTAGAACCGCCTGATTGGGGCATAATGGTTGAGGTGGTTTCTAACGGAAACTATTACGCTACTCACCTTGTAAACCAGGGGTCGCAGGATCGATCTCGGCTTCTCCAGACTTTCGGATGAGTCTTTAAACCGAGGTCCCGTCTCCGTATGACCATAGCTGTTGGTGGGACGTAAAACTCAAACACTCACTCTAACGGGCACTCAGTCTACATTTGGACTAAAGATAAGCAAACATCAAACATTTTCATCTGAAGAAACGTTAGTTCCACAAGGTTCGGTACTTGGACCGGCCCTTTTTATGGGGCGGGAGGTGGATGGGTGGGGGGTGGGGGTCATTCATTAATGCTCTTCCTGGTAATATCAGGTCTTCTGTCGACTAGCACGGTGGGCAGATGAAGTGCATTGTGGACAAGGGAGTCACGACATCTTCCTGACAAGCAAATTAAGTTTGACTATTCACTACACCAGCAAGCTTTGGGGGCATGTTCAATCCGGCAAATATCTCTGTATCACCGTCACAGACGACAATTGATTGGGGTCAGCAACTTCACTGGTAACCACAAAAGCAACTAGGACTTGAGGTTTTCTTAGACGTTATTTTGGCTTTTGCACCTAGGTAGACAAAGGCCACTGGTTCGCCCTCAACTTGAGTATACATCACCCATTTGGCAATCCCATGTTAAAACTCAGATTCTGAGGTCAGTAGCTTGAAGGACCTATCGGCGATGGCGAAATAAAAGTAGCGTCGGTGATATGCTCTTCGATTCGGAGTGGCCGTCTCTTGATGGCCGTCGTGGGTATTCATCATTGACACTTTTGTCTATAAGATGCTCTCCGGTATAGTGTCTCTTGATAAATATAAATTCTTTACCCATGCGACAGTTCCAGCTCAAATAAGGGCTTCAAAAGTAAACAATACAAAACACTGTAGGAACCAGGCCTATAGTGATGTTCCGAGGCATTCTTTCTTTCTCAGAACTGTTCCTCAATGGAATAGTCGTCCCACATCTGCAGTAGATGCAAAGACCGCAAGGGAGTTTAAAGCCGTACAGTATAGACTGGGACTCAGATGCATGCGTTTTAGTATACCTCTACTTATCAGACTGTAAATAGTTTTAGGAACTCATCCAGTAACTATATTGTTTAAAGCTAAATTCTAAATTTAGCCTTTCACCTAACTGAGGTAATGACAAATGTGACCGACTCAGTATCTGAAGTGACCGACGCAGTATGTAAAGATGTAAAGATAGATAGATAGATAGATAGATAGATAGATAGATAGATAGATAGATAGATAGATAGATAGATAGATAGATAGATAGATAGCTAGCTAGCTAGATAGATAGATAGATAGATAGATAGATAGATAGATAGATAGATAGATAGATAGATAGATAGATAGATAGATAGATAGATAGATAGATAGATAGATAGATAGATAGATAGATTTATGATGTATTAATAAGATGATACATGTATCACAAATGTTCATCAGAAAAAAGTATGTAAATTTGACAAAGTACTGTCGCACCAATGTGTGGTTAATGAGTCCTTCTCATAGAACGGGAACACATTTTCCTCTAAAACAAACTTCGCCAAAGCACTTTAATATTCTTGGCATCCTATAAAGTAGTCATTATGTTCTTCGAGAAATTACGGTTTTATCATACAAGCTAAAACTATGGAGTAACAAGGTGTCTTACAAGGGTATCATGTTCTTGTAAAAGTATTACTATAACAATGCATCGACTGCAGTTAGGGGTACAGTAATTCATCGCATTCGCTTAGTTAGGGGTACACTAAAACGGAGTTAGGGGTACAGTGTATAAACTGTCAAGTGACACTGCTTTTAAGCCATTTTCGGCTTATTTTTAAAATTTGATGAAAATCCTATCACTAGCGGGCAGTGTTATTAATCTACAGACTGCTGATTTAAATAACAGAACGATAATCGTGTTTTGAACAACAAAAATCTTGATGTAAAAGGTTCTGTGTATCACAAAAAATCATGGCAATGAGTTTATCGTTGTACCGGGCAGAACAGTCACAAAAATAAAGGAATAAGCATTTAACTTAGCCCACAGAAACTAACGAAGGTAAATCATCATAAATGACGCAATATATGTCAGAAAACGAATTAAATCGTGGCGAATTCTGACTACTGGTAACACACGAATGTTAGAAATCATTGTTTATACACCAGATACATCCGATGGAGGGTACAGCGAGTCTGGATACTGTGTACATGTACACAGTGTAAGACGAAAATTTCAACGTACGACGTCTGAATATTCATCTCAGAGATACGACAAAATGTGCGAACATCGCAGATCTCGAGGATTCGATGAAACAGGATTTGTGTCGTAAGAACTTCGTACGATCTTTTTAAGACGAAAATACGTCGCAAATGCTTTGATGAAACTGGCCCCTGATTTCCTAAATTCCGACTCATAAGAAAAAAAAATAATATGACTGTGCATTAAGTTACAATGTTCGCCGATTGTAACGTCTATGTAAAATTATGCGTAGCAGAACGTTTGCATAGACACGTTAGATTAATGACAAAATGTCATTGCTATAGATCGATAACTTGAATGCGACTGATATTTGTTGTGTAGGACATTATCGGAAAGCTTTTATTATAAAAGAAACACAGTGTGTGTATTGAACATAAAGTAAATTGACTACCTGTATCAATAGAACAAGTTCTACTGAATATGATTGAACCTTGGTTGGCATACGAGTCTCAATGAGATTCTTTTTTTTTTTTTTTTTGCTCAAAAATTCGATTGTTCTGACAAGTTTGTGAATGGATTAATCGTAACAGGTAAACTCTATTCTCATCATGATACAAAACCCTTGTAGACCCTACTTTGATGTACATGTAGGAAGGTTAACAGGGGTATAAATTATAACCTCTAGAGGGTAAGAAGAGGTCCGACTTTTACCAATTTTCCTTCGCAGGCTTAGACCCCATAAGCGGTTTTACGAGTTCTCAAGTAGGTCGGTTTCAACTCTGCGGAAGCACCATTCTGCCAATCTATGTCTTTAAGCACCGATGGGCGGGGCGCTCTTAAAGCAATCTTTATGAAATGACGTAACAAAATTGAGAGGATTTAAACAAGGAAGCCGTACATTGTATAAACCTTTATGACAGATCAGATAATGATGCGGAAGTTATCACGAAAACATACCTATATAATTTTGACCCCCTTAAAGCCCTTTTTTATATTCAAATTTGGGTTTGGAGGGGTATATATTATTTTTCTTATTTCTGCTGAAAAGAATAGATTGTGGGTACTCGTTAGAACCGCCTCATCGAGGCGGTTCTAACGAGTACCCACAATCTATATTTAGTGCAGAAATAAGAAAAGTATCAAAAAAATTTTATCTGAAAATTATCATTTTTGGTGGTAAACTTTTCACTGTATTTGAATAGGCGTGTTTTCGTAACGACATGTAAAATTACAGCACTTGGGCCGATTGTTACTGAGCTGGAAAAAAAAGTCCTGAACGGGAAATTGGACTGTTTCCTCTATTCCTTAAATGCCTGTATTTTTAGTAAACAATATTTGAGTCTCATCAGACGCCGCGTTCTGCGGAGTCTGATCTTGGTCAACACTGTTTGCCATTCATGGGCCGAGTGAGCACTCTGTCGTAACATCGATAAGAATAGGGCGGTAAAAAAAAAACGGTTTCCTGGGTTTCGTTCAAATCAGTGATACATGCAGTCACGTGGACATCAGAAGCATAAAGCTACAATGCTTAACAACTTTTGACAAGCAATAGACCCAGAATCCAATGGAGACTCTTACTATACAAGACCAAAGACGGGCCTCCGTGGCCTAATGGGTAAGAATATTAGGTCTCTCACCGCTGTGGTTCGCGCCTCGCTTGGGCCACATGTGAGACGCCAAGTTCTGCAACGGGAGGTCATGTGGGTTTTCTCCGGGTACTCCGGTTTTCGCCAACATTTGTTTAACGATCGGCTCGAAATATTAAGTGAAATAGTCATGAAAGGGTCGAAAGACCAAAACCAAACAGACATATAGATTATTATTCTCCCAGTTGAAATATGGGATTTATAAACCGAGGGAGGTAAAACAATCCGATAAAGAAACGAGTGCGAAGCACGAGTTTCTTTAACGGATCGGTTTACCTCCCGAGGTTTATAAATCCCATATTTCAAATAGGAGAAATGTATAATCTGTATATTACATGCACTTCCATAGACTTTTAGGAGAGTTTGGATCTTGAATTTTGGATCTGAATGCCCGTTCAGTTGACTGTTTACAGCCCATGTAAACGGTTCAATCAGCGAAGTGTTACAGAATCTGGGTGGAAGAACAACTGGATGGGCGCCATTTTGAAAGCGCTTTCTACAGTTTTGAACAAAAATAGAAGAAACAAAGTGTTTCAGTGATAAAACAAGTAAAACGTTAGATTAAATAAAGCAAAACTTACATCCTAATCAATGGTCATATCCATGTTTTCTTTTGTTTCGGCGTTGCATCCGACTCAAACGTCACGCATTCTGAACGTCTGTTGATATTTCTTAGACGCCATTACAATGACAATGGCGTCATGAATAACGTCGGCGTGATTGAAACTTTACCGCGTTTGAATAGAACAATTTCACTGCAAAGCGGTATCTCGTATCTTGTACACAAAGTAGTTCCAGCTGAAGGGATTTATTTCCCCGGCTAAGAGGAAATATGTCTTCTTAGCAAAAAGGAAAATACCAAGTTTATGTCTGGTAGAAATCATGGTATTTCTCTGTAATGCATGTAATATACATTCTTTCATCATCCGGGTCCTTATATTTGAACCTCGTCACGAAATATTTTCTTTGGGGATTTGTCGATTCGGTAGTACCACCACGTAAACAATTCCGTGTAATGAGCCCCCCTCTAAACCCCACTTTATACATCGAAAAGTGGGATTTATAGGGTATTTATTACTTTCCTTATTTCTGCCCCAAAGCATATGGTTCTCACGAGCACCCGCAACTTGTGACCTGTATTTGGAGTATAAGTAAGAAAAATAACACATCTTTTCATCAACTTATAACCTTTTTGGAGATATGAAAGATTGCAGTATGTCACACGGATGTTTTACCGTAATGCACAAACGCCCCCGCCCCAGCATGGAAGAATACATTGGGCTGCAAGGTTCTTCCACGTAGAGCTGAAACCGACCGCGCAAATGACTACTGGTAAACCGCTTAGAAAGTCTAAGCATGTCCAGATAAAGTGGTGCGTGTCGGACCGTCCATGCATATATATAAATCCTTTTGGTTTCATTGAGCAACAGGGCTTGAGGTGTCATTTGTGACAACCACTAATGTTATACAACGCAAAATGTAATATGTTCTCGTATGACCTTAGCTGTTGCTGAGACGTAAAACTCAAACACTCACTCACATATCCGTGTGACAGTGCATTCTATCGTATCTCCAAAACGGGTACATGTATTTTCTGAAAGAAAACGCGATATTTTTCTTTTTTGTATGTGCGTGCTCGTTCGAACCTCGAAGTCAAACGAGCACCCACAACCTGTGTCTTAGGGCATAAATAACAACAACAAAAAATGTATACAGCTGTAAGCTTCATTATTCGCAGTATAAGGTTGGGGTTGAGAGGGCTTTTCATTACACGGACTTGCTAAAGTGGTGTGCCAAAAGTACTAAGAGGGTGCATTAAACTAATGAAGTAACTAAATAAATGGTTGTGCATCAAGTACATATAAAATGATTCAGTTTGGGAAAACAGGTACGCACACTCAAACAAACAAAGCACAACAGATAAGACGGGGGTATCATGGTGGTGTTGGGGGTATTGTTTTTGTTTGATTTGAGGTTTAACGTCCCCGTCAACACTGTAAAGGTCATGTTGGAGATGTTGCTTCCAATTTTGTGGGACTTTTACCCGACATTGAGATGAAATGACATCTCAAGCCCAGCCGCCCAATGAACCCGATAGGGTTTATATGCCGTGTAATGAGCCCCGACTCGCACTTCTTTGCCTGGGCAGGCTTAGATGCTCTAAGCGGTTTACCAGTACTCGTGTGCGAGTCGGTTTCAGCTCTGCGTGGAAGCATCATGCAGACCATATATTTCTTCAAGCCCCGGTGGGCGGGGGCCGGGTGTTTGGGGTGGGGTGAAGCGATGTTTGAAATATATCTGCTCCAAGCAGAGTCATTCTAACAATATACACAGTGAAATTCCACCATTCAGACCACCTAAAATTAAGACAAATTATGCAAATTAGGATAATGGGAACACCTAGCACATTTTGTCGCAATTTTTCACAGGGAAACAACTTTCGGGACTTTCTGTTCACTCGTCTATAGGCTCAATCCAACCGAAAAAGGGGTCTACTCTTAAAGGAAAGCTCCCCAGGAGCAAATTCTTTCCTTTAAGAGTTGACGCCTATTGAAAAGGGAGACAAAAACACTTGCAGGAGTTGTTTCCTCTTAAAAGCTTATTTAGAAGGTTTCGGGTACATTGTGTTCTACGTTCTACACCCAGTGTGCTCTAGAGGGAGACCACCATCGGGGCTGTTCAAAAATGGTTTGAAAGACCACTTTTGAACAGTCCCAAAAGTGGTCTTAATATAGGAATTTTACTGTAGACATATAAAATGAACTTAATGCATATTACACGTATACTTTCTTCTTCTATCTCACTCAGCATATCATAATGGCGGACCGTCGAATGTCCCTGGAAGAGCACGTGACCTGTTCTATTTGTATGGATTTGTATGACGACCCTCTGGCGCTACCGTGCATGCACAGCTTCTGCCGGAGATGCATACAAGGCATTGTGGCTTCATCTATGTGCTTAAAGGTATGTACGGTGAAACTTCGATGGCTCGAACACCGACGGCTTGTTACCACTTCTGTTTCGAACGCATTACGATAACATATCCGTGAGACATAGTGCATTCTTTCATAACGCAAAAAGGGTCATTTTTCTGATAAAATTTTGTGATAATTCCCTTATTTAGACTCCAAACATAGGTTGTAGGTGCTCGTTAGAACCGCCTCAATGAGGCGGTTCTAACGAGTACCCACAACCTATGTCTTGGAGCAGAAATAAGAAAAATAATGAATACCCCCTTAAACACCACTTTTTTCTATATAAAGTGGAGTTTAAGGGGTGTTCATTTCACGGAGTTGTTAACCTGATGTTGTTTTTGATTTCTATGAAAAACTTCCCATATCCCCATAACCCCAGATATTACTATATTTGGAAAGACCCCCGCCCACCCCTCCCCTATCGTGGCTTTAAGAAATAGATGGGCTGCATGATGCTTCCGGCACACAGAGCTGAAACCGACCACACACGAGTATTGGCAAACCGCTTAGAGGGTCTAAGCCTGCCCATGCAAAGCGGTGAGAGACGGACCTCCATGCTTATAAATCCTATTGGTTTCATTGGGCGACAGAGCTTGAGATGTTATTTCATCTCGATGTCGGGTAAAAGTCCCATAAAAGTGGAAGCAATATCTCCAAAATGACTAATTCAGTGTTGACGGGGACGTTAAACCTCAATTCAAACAAACAAAAAACTATATTTGGAATTAACTTAGGTTGGTTTTTCTTATGGTATCTTGAAAATGTAGGTTGTGTATATTGTCACAGAGGCGATTCTAATTCGTATACACAACAAACTTTTACATCACGATAAAACGTCCGTCTAATGGACACCCCTGTAAACCCCACTTACCGTTAATACGGGGTCTACAGCCGAATGTACATTATTTTTCTTATTTCTATCACATTTTTATGTTTTTTGGCGAAAGAATGTGCACTGTACTGGTTAACCGCTTACGTAACCAGGAAAGCCTGTCCAGGAAAAGTGTTGATAGGTAAACTGATTGGCTAAAAATGACCTAATTAGTGTTGTCTGGGTCGTTAAACTCCAAAACAGACAGACAGACAGACAGACAGCACATGTGGGTACGCGTTAGAACTGCCTCAGTGAGGCGGTTCTAAGGAGCACCCACAACCTTTATTTGGAACAGCCATATAAAAATATCACAGATATTCATCAGAAAAATTACCTTCATGCAATACGGGCTTTTAAAGAACATCGAAGACATACTCCGTAGCTCGAAAATTCAAAAATTTATCCTGTTGTAGAAATTCTTATCCTATCCTTGTTATATCCTACCAGGGACGGAATAAAAATCGATCATTCTCACGTGTTTGATACGCCGATTCATATACGCCGTCCTAGAGTCTTTTACGTCGCTGCACGTTACGTGACGCCATTTATCACGGGGTGACCATTAAATAGTCATCATAATATGGTCTAAGTTACTGCAGCATTAAACCTACATACGCAGAAATAAAACGTCCCACAGAATTGGAAGAAACGTCTCCAAAATGACCTAAATAGTGTTGATGGGGACTTTAAACAAATGCAAGAAAAAATCTTACTTACATTGGTGTGAGGGGTAGATACAATTCCGTTCCTCGGCATATATCACAGTCCGGAATCACGAGGCAAGCCTCGTAATGCCGGACTGTGGCTCTCGGAACGGATTATTCTATCCACCCCTCAAACCCATGTAGGATGCCTTTAATCCATTCATTTTTTTTTTTTTTTAAATTATTGAAATACCCACCATGTTTGCAAGTTGGTCTATTTTCTAAGCGATCTTGCAAAAGTTTTGTTAACTTGATGTTATACGTATTTCTAATGTTGTTGTTTCCTTCATATTCTCATTAACTTTCGCCATTATTAGCAGCAATCCCGAAAAAAAAAATGAAAAAAAAAATGTTGACTGTAACACATGCAATCATGTCCTTTTGTAATGATTTCGATGCGATAAAGTGACGTTACACCGTCTACCGTCAAGGAATCTACGAGTGATGTCATTATGCGACATCTTTTAATGACGTTACTCGTCACGCTCTTCCGCCCCGCATCACGAAAGTCTATATAATTTTGACCCCCACGAACCCCACTTTTATATAGTAAAACTGGGGTTTGCAGGGGTAAACCTTATTTTTCTTATTTCTGCTCTAAAATATAGATTGTGGGTACTCGTTAGAACCGCCTCGATGAGGCGGTTCTAAGAAATAAGAAAACTATCGTAATTTTTCATCTTAAAATCTTCATTTTTTCGGCGATAAAGGTGACAATGTATTTGTATAGGCGTGTTTCCGTAACGGTAATTTGTCGCATAATAATTCACAGTTCCTTTCCATTGCCTATACAGACGCGCTGTGTTAGAATTGAAAGTTTTTTCGCTTCACATTCAGTCGTCACTTTCCGTCATTTAGAATAAAAGATAGTTTTATATCAAATACTCCTTGTTTTTGACTTGAATAAAAACACCTTAGCTGAGAGCTAGGGACAAACTTCCCTTATCACAGGTCCTGGTGTATGGATGTCATTTGACGTGTCACCAGACACAATTCTGATTCATAGTGTTACTATCCTGGATATTTCATAGGTAGATAACATTAAGAGTTTCGTCCCAAAATAGTGGTGTAACGGTTATGGATAAATACCACTTCTACAGCCTTGCTGTAGGAGCCGGCTCTCAGCGTGATTGACTTATTCGCGAAGTTAAGCAACTAATATCGCGGTAAGTACCTGAATGGGTGACCACGTTGTTTGATTTCGTGGTCGAACCGGTTTACGCTACAGTAGAGGCTGCGAAAAAAGTAACGCTTGTAATCCATTGAAACGTGTTTGTCTTTTGACAACTGCAGCTTTTGTTAAATTTTCAGGCAAAACATTTGCTACAAAGGAGTATTTTGGGGATAAATAGTAAGAAAGTGACTAGAGTTCCGGTGCCGGACCCTTAGCCGCCAAGGCTACCGGATCTCAAGCATTTTTTACTAGGTTTGGCTAGAGGTCCAGAAAAAGATTAATTTAGCCATTAACACCAGGTAAATGGGTTACTTGTGAGCTAACTGCACCAATTAACATCCTCAACGAAAGAAAATATATAAGGAAAAAAATACTCTTGTTTTTTTTTTCTACCGCTACCTAGCTGCCATCTTCAAAGGGGAACTATCGTGCACGATATTTCATTTCAAGGATGAGTTTTTACATTGCATGTAATTTATAATCGAAATATGTATGTACCTATTGTTTTTCTCAGGTGAGATAATGGCGTGCAACAAACAAATGACACCTGATTGCGTGGCGAATAAATCATTAAGCCATTACGAAAACACGCCTATTCAAATACATTGTTTCCTCTATCGCCGAAAAATTGAAAATTTTAAGATGAAAAATTGTGATATTTTTCTTATTTCTGCTCAAAATATAGATTGTGAGTACTCGTTAGAACCGCCTCATCGAGGCGGTTCTAACGAGTACCCACAATCTATATTTTAGAGCAGAAATAAGAAAAATAAGGATTACCCCTGTAAAGCCCAGTTTTGCTATATAAAAGTGGGGTTCAAGGGGGTCAAAATTATATAGGCGTGTTTTCGTGATGTTAAAAATTCTATTGGCTTCCTTTCTTGCCGCAAAGACTTCACAAGGTCATTGTCTATTACCTGCTCAATACAATTATATGTAGAGTAACCGACAAGTGCATGCGTGATTTCAATCTGCTTTGTTTTCGCGTAGACTCTCATCTTTCATAAATAATAATAATAATAATAATAATAATAATAATAATAACTATATACATCTTTTCAAGTGTCGGTTTTGTAGATGTCGCATTTCACTAAATCACTCTATACGGGGGTTCCCCTTTCAAATAGCGGGCGAAAAATCAAGAGAAAATTTTTCCTTTATATTTGTCTTCATTTAGGCTGTAACACTTAAATAATAATAATAATAATTATAATAATAATAATAATAATAATAATAATAATAATCTAAAAAAAAACACTAAATACATATTTTCAAGTCCGGTTTTGCAAATGGGTGTTCCCCCTTTCCATTACGCAAACACGCCTATACAAATACATTGCCATCTTTATCGCAAAAAAAAAAAAAATGAAAATTTTAGGATGATAAATTGTGATATTTTTCTTATTTCTGCTCAAAATATAGATTGTGGGCTCTCGTTAGAACCGCCTCATCGAGGCAGTTCTAACGAGTACCCACAATCTATATTTTAGAGCAGAAATAAGAAAAATAAGGTTTACCCCCGGACACCCCAGTTTTACTATATAATAGTGGGGTTCAAGTGGGTTAAAAATTATATATAGGGCGTGTTTTCGTGAAGAAATGTTTTCGTGATATTTGTCTTCATTTGGGATATTAGATGGTACCAATTACAGGGGGAACTACCTACGTCAGAGCAGTGATGTCGTTACCATTAGTAGGTTTGTCGTTGTTTACTACACAAAAGGCATTTGTCACAGCAAGTAGGCGCAGTCGGTGCATTAGGCCATAAAAGGTTCAAACATACTGAAACTGTCTCAGAAATGTGGCTCTTCCTTTAAATACTTCGACACAAGCTGGTTTTGTAATGATGTCGGAACTACCTTTGTTTACAGCGCCGAATCAAATCTTATGGCGAAGCTATCGAAGCCTTTTCAATGTTTCTAGGTAAAATTAGGTCACCGATGGGCGGCCCCGCCTATCGGGGCTTGAAGAATAGATGGGCTGCATGATGCATCCACGCAGAGCTGAAACCGACCGCACTCGAGTACTGGTAAACCACTTAGAGGATCAAATTCTGCCTAGGCAAAGCGGTGCGAGTCGGTCCGTCCATGTTTATAAACCCTTTTGGTTTCATTTGGCGACAGCGCTTGAGATGTCATTTCATCTCAATGTCGGGTAACAGTCCCACAAAATTGGAAGCAACGTCTCCAAAATGACCTATACATTGTTGACGGGGACGTTAAACAAGTCAAACAAACAAAGCTTACCGATGGGATGCAAATGTTGTTCGTTACCAGCTGAAGCATGTTTTCTGAAGACTCGTAATATAAATATCTAGCTTGAAGCATTTTATCCACCCTATCTACACCAATATGGCCGCTTCTGAAATGGATATGACATCTCTGCTATAACGTAGTTTATCACCCTTGAATTAGCTATTTAGTACTCAAATACCGGGTCTCAGCCTATACTGGCAGAAGTGGCTAAATTATTTTTCTTTACCGGACCTCTAGCCACTTCCAAAAAGTAAACAACATTGAGGGGATTGGAACGCACCAAGAAAACACGCCTGTTCAAATACACTGAAAATTTTATCACTAAAAATGAAAAACAACATCAGATAAAAAAATAATATTTTTCATATTTCGGCTCAAAGCCTAGATTGTGGTAACTCGTAAGACTTACGATGAGTTAGGAGGCCTTCATGCAGACTGAACAAATTTGAACAAATTATTTATTATTTGTCTAAATCAGCCCCCCCCCCCCCCCCTAGTGGAATTCGTTTCCGCTGACCCGGTTCTTCTGTCGCGGTTTATTTTTGTTATGTTTTGTCTTTGTGAGTTTGAGTCGTTTATATTCTTTTATTTTGGGTGGCCTATTGACCATTTTGTGGGAAAGTAACTGTCCTTTTGGCTTTCCGCTAGTGATGTTTCCATTAGGGTCTGTTG
Organism: Lucinisca nassula; assembly: GCA_963580285.1. NCBI lineage: Eukaryota > Metazoa > Mollusca > Bivalvia > Lucinida > Lucinidae > Lucinisca > Lucinisca nassula. Next base: position 36,388,976 of record OY757024.1, read on the forward strand.
TTTTCCTTCCCTTTGGTGTCTCTGATGGGAGCTGTGGGTTAATTGTATCGATTCCTGATCATTGCCTTCACTTCTGTTTTAATAGTTTCCACAATCTAGGTTTTGAACAGAAATACATGTAAGAAATATAATGTATACCCCTGTAGACACAAGTTGTACTACATGCTTTTAAAAGTGGGATTTAATGGGGTCAAAATTATACAGGCGAGTTTTCGTTATGGGGCGGAGAAGTTGAAAACAGAAAATTGGACACGAAAGCGTAGATGTCTGCATACAAGATTTCGAAAAACCATTGCCGCCTTGGTCGTTTTCGACGAAACTTTGGCGTCTGAAGTCCTAATGTAACGGTGGATTCCATATAAGTATAATTCCTATATTAAGACCACATTTGGGACTGTTCAAAAGTGGTCTTTAAGACCACTTTTGAACAGTCGCAAAAGTGGTCTCTTACTTGGAGACACTGGGTGTATATAGAAAACACAAAGAAAGAATAACTGAAATCTACTCAATAAGCTTTTAAAAGCAGATTTTGTCTCGATTCTAGGTGGTCTTAATAGCGGAATTTTACTGTACAATCTTACGTGTAATCCTTTTTGCAGTGTCCAGAATGCAGGAAAGATATAAACCTAGGAAAGAAAGGAATAGCTGGGCTTGTCCGAAACTTTCAGCTTGGCTCCATAGTGTCCAGTTACAAAGAAAACTTGGATAATTCACGAGGAGCTCAACAATCAAATTCACGGTTGCCTGTTTGCACAGTCCACCGGATGCCATGCCAGTTGCAGTGTAAGAAGTGCAGGAGTCCAGTCTGTCTCAAGTGCGTAACAGGTGATCAACACTCTGCGCATGGCTTCAGTATCCATGACGACACGGAAGATATAGTTGATTCCGAAGCTGACGTATATTGTGATAAGCATACAAGACGATATAGGGTGTATTGTAAAACATGCCAATGTTTGATTTGCTTGAGATGTGTCACTACAAAAGAGCACACAAGACATATGTATAGTGCCATAGAGAGTGCATATGAAAATCAAAAGGTAGGTTGTAACTGACCGGTTGCAAAGATCTGTTTGAGATCATATATTAGTGCACTCGTTTCTAAATGAAACACGATTTTGTTTCATGCAAGTCGCTATTCTATGCTATATGCCCAGCGGGCAATATCACACTTGAATCGGACCGGTCCAAGTCCAGTGTTATAGTACCCGCTCAGGAGATAACCAGACAATCACGTTTGATTTATTGGTTTTTATTTCTGGTTGTCGCTGCGTTGAATTGCAGCCTAACAACACGTTCTTCAAGTGTCATATGTTTCGCAGCAGTTGTTCAATGCACTAGAAGCAATAGAAACATAAGCTTCGGGCACTTTTAAGGTATGGACTGCTCTTGGACCAGGGCCTAGACCATCATGTTGATATGGCCCGAGCCGCATGGGTCATGGCCTCAACTAAGGTTACTATTGCTTATGGAACAGCATATATTGAAACTCCAATGGCTCAAACACCGAAGGCTCCTTTACCACGGTTGTTTAGAACCCAGTCATTTTTTCAGCAAAAATATTAGTAAATTTGCCCGATTAAATTATCAAAGTTTTAACAATTCTTTAACTAACGACGTCATTAGTTTTGAACAAATGGCACTAGCTGCCTCAAAGAAGCCCCGACCTGTTACCAGATAAGCTTTTATATTTACATTCTCAGTGCATTTAAAGAAATCCCTGTAGTTAACTATGCTAACACCATGTTGATTATAAGCCAAATGAATATGTTCTGCTCAAAGTAGAAATAGGTTCAAGTCTGTCCTGCGCAAGGTAGGAATCTTACTTTGTTGCGCACCGGCCACGATAGCTCAGTTGGTAGAGTGTCCGCTCCGGGGAACGGGAGGTCACGGGTTCGATCCCGGGCCGCGACATACCAAAGTCGTTAAAAATGGTACTAGCTGCTCCTCGCTTGACACTCAGATTTACTGGGTAGAGCTAGGACTGGTCGACCCAGTGTCAGGATAATGTGACTGGGTGCGGTATCATGTAATGTGTCTGGGGCATGATACTTCAGTGAGGCAGCACTATAAAAGTGAGCATTGAGCTCCCTGACGCAATCAGACACCGTCGTGATATGACTGAAAAATTGTTGAAAGCGACGTTAAACCCGAATTCATACACAAAATACTTTGTTGCGCAAAGTGAGAATTCCTAACTTTGCACAAGACAATTCTGGAATTGTTCCTGTGCAAAGAAAGAACAAAGTAGGAATAATTGCATTTTGTGTGTGTTTAATTTAGAATTTATTGCTATAATACATGTGAATCATAGTATTAAATTATAGATAATAAATTCTTGAGAAGTTAATCAAATGTTCAAAGAAGTTAAAAAAGGAATTAAAAAACAACAACAACAACAACAAAAAACATGCATTTTGAGATTATATTTGGTGTAAATATATCTGGAAATTATTGAACACAAACAGATGGCATGTGTCATTGAAACTGATTGTTATACATGTTTTGTTTGCTCCTGTTTGTCCCGTATATTTTGAAAGTTGATTTTGTGTACCCAGAAGAAACACCTCATTGAGAGACGTCATACCAGTATCCATTATCTATGTTTGAAGCAAAAATTAAGAAACAAGAATGACATGTTGAACAGACAGTAGTTTTATAACCTCTTCGACTTGTGTAATCCATTTTATTTGATTTGTACGGAACCCGGGAAGGGACATGATTTTTTATTTTTATTATGTTGTGCGAACAAGATAATATCTTGAGCGGACAAGATAATATCTTGTCCGCACAACACATTATCTTGTTCGCACAACATATTATCTTGTTCGCACAACATATTATCTTGTGCGAACAAGATAATATCTTGTCCGCACAAGATAATATCTTGTCCGCACAACATATTATCTTGTTTGCACAACATATATCTTGGGAAGTTGTGCGAACAAGATATTATCTTGTGCGGACAAGATATTATCTTGTTTGGACAACATATTATCTTGTGCGCACAAGATATTATCTTGTGCGGACAAGATAATATCTTGTGCGCACAAGATAATAAGTTGTGCGAACAAGATAATATCTTGTCTGCACAAGATCTATGTTGTGCAGACAAGATATTATCTTGTGCGGACAAGATAATATCTTGTTCGCACAACTTAATATCTTGTGCGGACAAGATAATATCTTGTCTGCACAAGATAATATGTTGTCCGAACAAGATAATATCTTGTGCGCACAAGATAATATGTTGTCCGAACAAGATAATATCTTGTCCGCACAACATATTATCTTGTGCGCACAACTTATAAAATAAAAAAAAATCATGTCCCTTCCCGGGTTCCGTAGATTTGTGTATCATAAATATTTTTTTTTTATTTCTGAAATCCAGTACCGAATAAAAGGGGGGAAAACAACAACAATAAGAAAAGATAGACAAGTCATCCTTTCATCGAAAAAGTCTAATTGATTTGATACTTACTTTGTCCAGATAATTCTGTCTTTGCGCAGAGCTATTTAACTTGAGAATTAATCGATAAGTTAACACCCAATCCCTTGGACAATTCTAGAATTCCTGAATTGTTGCGCAAATGGAGAACGGAATGCCTACTTTGCACAGGACAATTCCGGTATTGAACCGATTCCAACTTTGCGCAGACTCAAGCGACGTCACATGATCAGTATGTGACATAAAGGGTGGAATATAATGTAAATATAAGAAATATAAACTTAAGGTTATTTATTTGAAGGTTATTTATTGAAGTATGAACGTTGAATAAATTACCTTCATTTCTTAAAAATGTCAATATGAGATCACTTTTGACTTTGGGTCGCTTTATACCAGTTCACAGAGTCGACATTACTTTTCAGATGTTACTTGAGGATCGTCTTAAGGAAACCGAGAAACAGCAGCAATTGACCCGGTCCCAGTGGAAGACATACAGAGACTTCACACAAAAGATACAGGTACGGTCACTTCAATAACTTGATCAACAATTGTTCATGCGATATTCAAACTAATGTTAGGCCCCGCCAATCGGGGCTTGAAGAAATAGATGGGCTGCATGATGCTTCCACGCGGAGCTGAAACAGACCGCAAACGAGTACTGGTAAACTGCTTAGAGGATCTAAGCCTGCCCAGGCACAGCGGTGCCAGTCGGACCGTCCATGCTTATAAACTCTATTGGTTTCATTGGGCGGCAGGGCTTGAGATGTCATTTCATCTCATTGTCGGGTAAAACTCCCACAAAATTAGAAGCAACGCCTCCAAAATTACCTATACAGTGTTGACGGGGACGTTCAACCTAAAATCAAACAAACAAATGATCAACAATTGTTCAAACGCTATTCAAACTGCATGTTTAGTTTTTAATCCATTTTGTACCAGGAACCCCAAAACGGGTACCCTGGCAAACAGTGCAGGCCCCGATCAGCCGCCACAGAATGCGGCGTCTGATCAGAGCCTACACTGTTTGCAAAAGTTCAGACATTATCCAAATAAATTTTGAAGAAAACACAACTTGACACCCCTCAATTTTGAAATGGACTCCTGCTATATATAAGGAGGAAGATTCCATTTGGTAAAAAATACATTAACTCCCTAGGAAATTCGTTCCATATCTCCATACACCGTAATTATCCTAAATATTTGGACACTCAGATTCCTTACCATTCTTGTTTTAAAATTTGAAATAGTTGGATGAGTGGCAAACAGTGTTGATCCTGATGACACAAATAGTTGGATGAGTGGCAAACAGTGTTGATCCTGATGACACGCTGCATTCTGCGGCATCTCATCTGGGTCTTCCATGTATGCTAAGACCTGCCTGTCCGAATATATACGTTAAATACGGTAGTAGATAGTATGAAAAAAATAGTGGGATTTTTTTCTTGTTCTATCGCGGAACAAAGCGATTCTAGAACATCATTTCGCAAACACGCCTATACAAATACATTGCCACCTTTATCGCCGAAAAAATGAACATTTTAGGATGAAACATTGTTACATTTTTCTTATTTCTGCTCAAAATATAGATTGTAGGCACTCGTTAGAACCGCCTCATCGAGGCGGTTCTAACGAGTACCCACAATCTATATTTTAGAGCAGAAATAAGAAAAATAAGGTATACCCCGAGAAACCCCAGTTTTACTTTATAAAAGTGGAGTTCAAGGGGGTCAAAATTATATAGGCGTGTTTTCGTGATGGTAAGTCCACACGACACACCATTATTTCATAGAAGATCCAAAACATATTTCAATAGTACATGTATCTTTATCATGCCTCTTGAAATGAAACAATTCGAATGATATTTTTTTTTTCGATAAAATACCATAAATATTTCATACACCAGAATCGTACTTTGTTCTCAAATGCACTAAAGAGCATTGAACTGATTCAAAAAATGTGTTACATGACAAACCTTCTCATTTAGACCTTCAAGCACCCAGCAACTTGCAAGACGCATTTCAAAGTATTTTTCTTAATTTTCACAAAACAAGCTTTACATTTACATTGTCAAGTGATCTGGGATTTTTAGCAGTGCCTTAAGGGTTAAAATGAAGATCCGTTATATCTGACAAACGTTTTTGGTATTTGGTATTTCTGTCCATCCGTCTGTTTGTCTGCCTGTCTGTCCACAAAAACCTTAACATTGGGATTAACTTTTAAATGGTAACTGATAGGGCTTTCATATCCTTTCAAGTGGTACCATAATTTTGACCTCGTGACCTTGACCTTGACCTACCTTTTACCTCCATTTTAAAAACTTTAACATTGGCCATAACTTTTGATTGGTTAGTGATAGGACTTTCATATTTCACATATCTATTCCATGTAACAAGACCTTTGCAGTGATACCATAATTTTTGACCTCGTGATCTTGACATTTGGCCTACTTCTTTTTTAAAAACTTTAACATCGGGCATAGCTGTTAAACGGTAATTGATATGGCTTTCATATTTCACACATGCATTCCTTGTCACAAGACCTTTCCAGTGGTATCATAATTTTGACCTTGTCACCTTGACCTTGACGTTTCACCTACTTTTTAAAAATTTTAACATTGGCCATAACGTTCGATTGGTAAGTGATAGGGCTTTCATATTTCACATGTGCATTCCTTGTCACAAGACCTTTCTAAGGGCACCATGATTTTTTCACCTCGTGGCCTTGACCTTGACATTTGACCTACTTTTCAAATACTTTAACGTTGGTCAGAACTTTCGATTGGTAAGTGGTAGGACTTTCACATTTCATATGTGCATTCCTTGTCACAAGACCTTTCTAGTGTTACCATAATTTTTGACCTCATGACATCGACCTTGACAGTTGACATTTGACTATGTTTTTCAAATCTTTAACATAGTTCATAACTTTCGATTGGTAAATGATAGGACTTTCATATTTCCCATGTGAATTGTTTTTTCACAAGACCTTTCCAAGGGTATCATAATTTTTGACCACCTGACCTTGATCTACTTTTTAGAAACTTTAACATTGGCTATTACTTTCGATTGGTAAGTGATAGGGCTTTCATATTTCACATGTGCATTTTGTGTCACAAGACCTTTCCGACGATCCCATAATGTTTGACCTTGTGACCTTGACCTACTTTTTTAAGACTTGAACATTGGCCATACCTTTCGATTGCTTAGTGATACTGTTTTCATATTTATCATGCGCTGTCCGGGGGCATCAGTGTTTCACAAACACATCTTGTTTCATCAAGAAATCACGCCAATATAATTCTGACCCCCTCGAACCCCACGTTTATATAGTAAAACACTGGAGTTTACAGGGGTAATCCTTATTTTTCTTATTTCTGCATTTCTGCTCTTAAATATAGATTGTGGTACTCGTTAGAACCGCCTCGGTGAGGTGAGGCGGTTCTAACGAGTACCACAATCTATATTTAAGAGCAGAAATAAGAAAAATATCACAATTTTTCCTCTTAAAATTTTCGTGTATACAATGTATTTGTATAGGCGTGTTTTCGTAATGTTCCAGTCAGACGCACAAAGAAAGCGAGACCAGTTGACAAGCTACTTTAGTCGGTTGAAAGAGTCATTGGAGAAAAAGGAGATAGAAATGAAACAAGAACTCGACAACCGAGAAGCGAAAGCGACGGCCGAGTGTAAAAGGAAAATTGATGCACTGCAAACATTGGACAGAAAGATCAACAATACTGTCGACAGGATAAAACAACTTCTCACAGAGGAGAGACTTCAGTTCTTAAACGTAAGTCTTTTACTTTCTTAGACGGGCATAAAACACATTTTTAACACGCTATTGCGATCACACACCCGTGCGACATAGTACATTTTTTCACATCTCCAAAAGTACCACATTTCTGATGAAAACCCGTGATATTTTTAGCTTTCTCCAAACATAGGTTGTGAGTGCTCGTTATGACCGCCTCATCGCTTGAAGCAGAATATAAGAATCTTATATGGGTGTGAGGGGTGGATTGAAAAATCCGTCCCGAGGGACACTGTCCGGCATCACGAGGCTTGCCGACAGTGATCCCGAGGGACGGATTTTTCTATCCACCCCTCACACCCATATTGGATTCTTTTTCTCGCATACCTTCCATTTCTATTGAGAATTTTTAATGCTGCTGTCACTTCGGTTACCGAAGTCCGCCATTTTGTGATGACATAACAGGAATGTTGAGTGACGTCATGCATGACGACCCCGCGCATGAGGTTGTAATCAACCAGTGCATTTATCAAACACGCGATTATATTCGATTTTGGGTCGGAACACCAGGGTCAGAACATAAATTTCTATCCCAGGGTAAAATCACGGATTTCCTTGTCTGGTGTGCAAGAAATAAGAAGAATAACATCACGAAAACACACCTATATAATTTTGACCCCCTTGAACCCAACTTTTATATAGTAAAACTGGGGTTTCCGGGGGTATACCTATTTTTTTCTTATTTCTGCTCTAAAATATAGATTGTGGGTACTCGTTATAACCGCCTCGATGAGGCGGTTCTAACGAGTGCCCACACTCTATATTTTGAGCAGAAATAAGAAAAATATCACGATTTTTCATCATAAAATTTTCATTTTTTCGGCGATAAAGGTGGCAATGTATTTCTATAGGCGTGTGTGCGTACTGATGTATACCCCCGTAAATACACACCAGTTTTCTCTATATAAAGTGGGATGCACAGGGGTGTTAATTACACGGGGTTGATAACATGGTGCTATTTCGTATTTGTTTAGAAATGACAATACTGGGTCTTCGTTTCGTTACAGAATGCTGTTTTGTGAGGCGGGATTTCCAATACGAAAACACACCTATACAAATACATTGTCAATTTTTTCAGCCAAACAAAATGAAAATTTTAAGATGAAAAATTGTGATTTTTTTCTTATTTCTGCTCAAAACATAGATTGTGCGGACTCGATAGAACCGCCTCGACGAGGCGGTTCTATCGAGTCCCCACAATTTATGCTTTTAAGCAGATATAAGGAACATACTGTTTACCCCTGTAAACCCCAGTTTTACTATATAAAAGTGGGATTTACGGGGGTCAAAATTATATAGGTGTGTTTTCGTGATGACACCTGTGTCGAACTGTTCATTTTCTGTATGTGTAGCAATTCATTTTTCGTCCCCCGCCTTTTTGAAGAAAAGCGAGGGGACATTGTATTCGGCTTTCCGTGGTGCGTGGTTCGTGGTGCGTGATGCGTGGTTCCGAGCTTGTAGTAGGTACCTCGTGAGCGCAACTCTTCTACAGTTTTAAACTGATCGTTCTGAAATTTTACAGGTGTCTTTATCATGGTTTGAAGTTGTGCATGTGCTTTTTTCAGAATCCTTGAATTAATTTTTTTCACTATTTTCACATTTTTAACTTAGACTTTTTTTGCATGGTTCCGAATTCATAGTAGGTACCTTGTGATCGCAACTCCTCCTAGTTTTATACCGATCGTTCTGAAATTTTACAGGTGTCTTTATCATGGTTTGAAGTTGTGCATATGCTTTTTTCAGAATTCTTGAATTATTTTTTTTCTCACTTTTTTCACATTTTTAACTTAGACTTTTTTTGCATGGTTCCGAATTCATAGTAGGTACCTTGCGAGCGCAACTTCTCCTACAGTTTTATACCGATCCTTCTGAAATTTTACAGGTGTCTTTATCATGGTTTGAAGTTGTGCATATGCTTTTTTCAGAATTCTTTAATTAATTCTTTTCACTTTTTTTCACATTTTTAACTTAGACTTTTTTCATGCATCAATTCTATGAAAGAGTATAATGTAGTAGGTACCTTGTGAGCGCAACTTCTCCTACAGTTTTATACCAATCCTTCTGAAATTTTACTGGTGTCTTTATCATGGTTTGAAGTTGTGCATATGCTTTTTCCAGAATTCTTTAATTAATTTTTTTCACTTTTGTTCACATTTTTTACTTAGCCTTTTTTCATGCATCAATTCTATGAAAGAGTGTAATGTAGTAGGTACCTTGTGAGCGCAACTTCTCCTACAGTTTAATGCCAATCTTTCCAAAACTTAAAAGTTGGTTGAATTATGGTCTGAAGATATGCATTTGCTTTTTACAGAATCTTAAAATAATTCTTTTCACTTTTTTCGCATTTTAACTTAGAGTTTTTTTCCCCAACTATAATATGAAAATGGATATGTACTAGGTACATTGTGAGTGCAACTCCTCCTACAGTTTAAAACTGATCCTTCAGAATCTTTACAGGTGCTTTGATATGGACTGAAAATGTGCATGTGCCTTTTACAGAATCCTTTAATTATTGTTTTTCATTTTCCGCATAAAGTGATACCAATGGTTGCCTGGTTAACTTACTTATTTTTTAACCTCACAAATGAAAATAAGACGGGGACATAAATTATCTTTGGACTTTGCTTGTTTTTCTTGCTGTCGACTCTCAATTGTTGTTTCATCTCTGAATTCATTTGATTTTTTTAGGTTTCTGAGGGGTTGCACTGATGAGCTAGACAGTTGAAGTAAAGGCATCCCCAAAAGAACATTTTTACTGACCAGTTCAAGGCGGTGCTTCTGTTGTGGTTTATTTTAGCCGTTTTGTCATTCTTTTGGAAAGAAACTGTCATTTTGGTACCGTTGCTGTATGTTTGTGCTTCGTTGGCGTTAGTGTCTTGCATCATGTAAACAAGTCCGTGTAATGAGCAGCCCTAAACTTCACTTCATGAAGGGAAAATGGGGCTCATGGGGGTAAACATTACTTTTTGTCGTGCCTGCTTAAAGCATGGCGCGATATAGGAGTCCGGTTTTCCGTCCGTTCATTCATCAAGCCGTCAAAATTTGCGACCACACTAACTTTAACCATAATGTAAGTGTCCATTTCTACAGAACTATAAGAGCTTTATTAATGATACTTGGTACAAGCTTGCATCTAGGAATTGCAATTTCAATGCAAGCATCCATATCTGACCTTGACCTACATTTCATGGTTTACTGACTTCGTGAATTATTGGTACAAGCTTGCATCTAGGAATTGCAATTTCAATGCAAGCATCCATATCTGACCTTGACCTACATTTCATGGTTTACTGACTTCGTGAATTATTGCGACCACCCTATCATTCCCCCTAATGTAAGAGTCCATTTCTAGAGAACTATTAGAGCTTCATTTATAATACTTGGTACTAGGCTGCATCTAGGAATTGCAACTTCATTGCAAGCATCTTTATCTGACCTTGACCTATATTTCATGGTTCACCGACTGTGAATTATTGCGACCATCCTGACTTTCACCCTAATGTAAGAGTCCATTTCTAGAGAAATATAAGACCTTTTAAATAGCACTTGGTACAAACTTGCATCTATGAATGACAGCTTCAATGCAAGCATCTATATCTCATCTTGACCTACATTTCATGGTTCACTGACTTGGTAATATAGTGCAACCACCCTAACTTTCGACCTGTGTAAGAGTCCATTTTTGGAGAACTAGAAGAGTTTAATTATGTTACTCGGTACAAGCTTGCATCTTGGAGTGTCAACTTTTATGCAGGCATCCATATTTGACCTCAATCTAGATTTCATGGTTTGGTGACTTTGCGCCCCCACAAGCGCGACATAGGCTTCGGCGGAATTCTTGTTCTTATTTCTGCTCCAAGACATAGGTTGTGGGTACTCGTTAGAACGGTTCTAACAAGCACAAGAGGCGGTTCTAACGAGCACCTACAATGTATGTTTTGAGTGGAAAAAGAAAAACTATGACACACTTGTATCAGAAACACAACCGTTCTGGAGTTCTGAAAGAATACATTATGTCGCACGGATGTATTTATTTGTAACGAATGGAACGTAAAACATAATTATATGGATGCCTGATGATTGCTATTCCTCATTTTACTGGGAGGAATGGAGTTTCCAGTACCATTGAAAATGTTTTGCTCATGTATGCGCTAGAGGGACTAAGCTGTGTTTGTTCGCTTCAGTACATTTTTCGATAACACATCCGTGTAGCATAGCGCGTTCTTTCATATATCCCAAAAATGTTATTTTTACCCGCGTTTTCTCTATATGAAGTAGGGTTTACGGCGATGTTCATAACACGGACTTGTTTACATGATGAGTTGTGAAGTCAAAATAAAAGCACGACCCCCAATTTTTACCAGGTCCTGAAATGGGCTCTGTGCTTCCAAAGGCAACTTATAGCTTTTGGTTAAGAATACCCTCAGTCAACCGAGTAAATTGTTTATGTATTTTGAATGGTTTACTTTTTATCAAATCGATTGCCCGTTTAGATACATGTAATATAATGTTATCTTATTGGCCCTCTTTGATACAGGTCCGAGGTCTGCTGTATTGGACCGAGTCCAATGGCCTCGGTCCAATACAGCAGGCCATTGGCCTCGGTCCAATACAGCAGACCAAGAACCTGTAACAATGCCAATATGAAATTACTTAGTTAATTACAATTTTATTAATTAACTTCAATTAAGGATCGTATTAGCCTTGTTTTTCAGTATTCCCCCAACCCCATCTTTCTCGTACTGGCCCTCTTTGTCCCCGTATCGGCCCTCCTTTTCCAGGCTGGCACTGTTTGTCATTTGTATAGTGCAGGCACGTTTTGGCCATATAAATGCTATACGTTTGTGGTTGATTAATAATATGTTTTATCATATGTTTTCTATTAAATACTTTGTTTTTGAATATGCCATACGAACGTGGCATCCGTTCGCGTATCACGTTAGCTGAGGTGTTAACACGTGATGCTCATGCCCCATATCATACCCGAACAGCCATGCATGTACCATACCCATTATCGCACCCTACCTCGGCTCAGTTTAGGAACACTCGGCTGTCTTCCAATCACATGCCAATATTTTGACAAACGGCGAATGCCCTGATCATATTTCACAATCTGCAACATCTGGTCCGTGCCTCCACTGTTTGTCAGTGCCATGTTTTAGGTTTTCTTATATAAAATCGGTAAAAATGGAAAAAGTGTCATAAATTATTTCACTCTTAAATGTATTTCTCTCTACTTGGAATTAAAAATAACCTTCTTCAAATTTGGTTATGATTAAATATATACGCACAACGTCTTGTCATTCAAAATGTCTAAATAAGGTCAACTTTTGCTTTTTTACCGAACACATTGCTTTGCTAATAGCAGAGCTTTAACCATTAACCATTTCTTAACATTTTTTTACGAAAAGGTTGGAAATGAACGTACATGTATATGATAAATAGATAATGATATTTCATATCATACCCCATATCAGTCCGAGACGCACATATCGGTTTTCGGTCCCGGGCTGATATATGAATTGGGTTTGACATGAAAAGTGCCACATAATAATCTCTGTGTATATATACAACTTACCACAACTAGACTGAGGACAGATACGTTAATTGAACACATGTATTTGATTGTGATTGTGCTCTTGTCTGCGATATTGGACTGCCGTGTTCATAACATGGAGGATATTACAGTGGTGTTCATATATTATTGAATTCATTAAACGAGTTGAAGAAAAGGGATAAAATGCGAGGCTTCGCCCTAGCATTTTATCCCTTTTCCTCAACGAGTTTAATAAATTCAATAATGCATGAGCACGAATGCAAGATTCTATTTGTCATATGACATTTAAACCACATTTAATTCACGATTTTGGTACACAAATATGCAACGTTATGGGACGTATCAAACTTATTTGAGTGGATAATCGAATTTAATGCACGGCATTATGACATCCTCAGACTGGACAACTGAATCTAAGCACGAATCATTAAATCTTGTCTCGTCAAAGAGTTGTGATTATGCATTTAAACGCTCTTATATTTTTTTTTCTATTTCCAGATTAGTGCCAGTATTTTGGAAAGGTAAGTCCTGTTTACCAATTATATTTTCTCCATCTAGAATATATATGTAGTTTAAAGATTACTTTTGAAATAAGAGCATCTTCTTTGAAAAGCATTTCGAACTAAACGGACATATGTACATCTACGACTAAATTGGATGGTGGAACTTTGCACATCACGTGAACAAGTCCGTGAAATGAACACCCGTAAACCCCATTTATTGAGAGAAAGCGGGAGTTTAGGGGGATATACATAATTTTTCTTATTTCTGCTCCAAGACATTGCTTATGGGTACTCTATGAGGCGGTTCTGACGAGCACCCACAACCTATGTTTGCAGTATGAATAAGAAACAAATCACGGATTTTCATAAAAATAGCCATTTTGGAGATGTGAAAAAAATGCACCATGTCGCACGGGTGTGTTATCGTAATGAGTATTTCTTACGAGGACTGATTGATATGTTGTGAGCCTCATATTGAAGGATTTGAATTTTGTCGGACATATTGTATTATTTTTCAACATAATCTCCTTCAGTACCTATACACTTTTGCCAGCGGTGTTTAGGGGTCTCAATGCCACTTTTATAGAACTCCTTTTCTTGCATGTTTAGAAAGTCATCGACTGCATATATGACGTCATCATCGGACTGAAAGTGGGTGCCTGAAATAGCCGTTTTTAGTTTTGGAAATAGATTAAAGTCTGATGGAGCGAGATCAGATGAATAAGGCAGATAATCAATTTAAAGCCACAATCGTGAATGGCAGCGATAGCAATGACAGACTTGTGAACATGAGAATTGTCCTGATGGAACAACATCCCTTTAGTGAGCTTTCCGCGGCGCTTAAGTTTAACATTTTCCCGTAACAACTTCTGACGTGAAGCAAAGTATGTGCGATTGATTGTTTGTCCCTTTTGGAGATAATCTATCGGCGGAATACCATTTGCATCCCAGAAAACTGAGACCATAACCTTCCCAGCTGATGGAACAGTCTTTGCCTTCTTTGGCGGGGGCGAGCCAGGGTGCTTTCATTGAATCGATTGTTGTTTGGCCTCTGGGGAAAAATGATGGACCCATGTTTCATCCATAGTGACAAATCTCTGAAGAAAGTTGGCAGAATCTTCCTCAAAACGGCTAAGATTGGCAAGCCCGGAGTGCTTCTGATCAACTGTAAGAAGTCTTGGTACCCATTGGGACGAAAGCTTTCTCATTGCAAGATCCTCTTTCACAATGGAATATAGTTTTTCCTGTGAAATGCAAACTCTATATATATATGTTTCTGTGACTATAGTCTGTTAGTCATAAAAATATCATGGATTTTATTGACCATGTCTGGGGTTGCAACATTGACAGACCTTCCAGGACTGGGGTCATCCTCAAGGCTCTGTCTGCCGCGCTTAAATGCCGCCATCCACACCTAAATCTTTTTATGCAAATATTGGATCACTGCTCTTTCACCGATTTGTCCATCTTGCAAAAGCTGCTTGTCTTGTTTACTTTAGAGTGCTACCTCTTCGATATAAACTGACCAAATGAGACCAGTTCTTGGGTACACGGCCCTATATGGTCAGAAAATAGTAGCACTTCAGCGTACCTCTTTCAATACGAGGCTCACAACATATCAGTCAGTCCTGCTTGTAATGATTACCCCACTTTCAAACTCTACTCAGATGGAGAAAATAGAGGTTTTATAAGGGTATGCATCAGTTTCCTTATCTTTTGTTTTATATCGACGTTTTCAAAAAGTTGGAGTATATTGGTTAACATATGTCCTTGCATATTACCGTCCGTCCGTCTCATCAACGAAAACACGCCTATACAAATGCATTGTGACCTTTATCTCCGATAAATTGGAAATTTTAAGATGAAAATTTGTGATATGTTTACTCGTAAGAACCGTTTCGGCGAGGCGGTTCTAACGAGTACCCACAATCTACGTTTTTTGAGCAGAAATAAGAAAAATAATGTGTACCGCTGTAAATCCCAGTTTTACTATGTAAAAGTGGGGTTAAAGAGGGTAAAATTTATATAGGCATATTTTCGTTTTCGGTCAATATATATGTCCTTCCATATTACCGTCCGGCCGTCCGTTTCCAACTTTTTTCGTCAAAGATGTCTCAAGAACCATGGAAACTAGAAGCGTCTAAAGCTGGGAGAGTATAAATTATGATGATTTTTATCAAGATAGTGGGTTTTCTCAGCTTATTTTTTCACCTGTTCTTTCATTCTTCTTTATCTCCACATGGACCGAATTTGACGTTTTGGTCACAAATTGCTCAGGATCTACCGTATTAAAGCTATTAGTCTCAAATTTGGTATGCAGTGCAATGAAGATGACATTTCCTGTGTTTGACCGTCCATGATCTAACTGGCGTTTTTCTTCTGCTCTTACGTCGGATTCTTGTTGAGTCCTCAACCCTGATTCATGATTGTTTTAATCTATTTTTTTTATTTATGGATTTCAGACTTGCATAGACACATCACTAGAATAAGGGCAAACAGTCGTTAGGTCATGATGGCCTTGGCCTCATTTCCAAGGTCACAGCTACCCCCAAAACAGTCAATTTAGGACCAAAAAGGGCTTGTCTGCACTCTATCTCATAAACGAATTGTTTAATTTTAATCAAGCTTGGTACAATTTATCACTCCAACAAACCGCAGATTTGATGAGATTTTGGTGACCTTGACCTCATTTCCAAGGTAACAGCGACCCAAAAACAGTCATTTTTGGGCCAAAAAATGGTTTGTCTGTACTCTATCTCATTAACAAATTGATTTATTTTAGTCATACTCGGTACAATATATCATTACAACAAACCGCAGATTTGATGAGATTTTGGTGACCTTGTCCTAATTTCCAAGGTAACAGCGACCCAAAAACAGTCATTTTGGGCCAAAAATGACTTGTCTGCACTCTATCTCACTAATGAATTGATTAATTTTAGTGAAACTTGGTACAATATATCATTGCAATATATCACAGATATGATGTTGATGACATTGATCTCATTTTCAAGGTCACAGCAACCCAAAAAGATACATTTTTGGGCCACAAATGGCTTGTCTGCACTCTATCTCATTAATAAATTAACCAAATTTCGTCCAACTTGGTACAGTATATCATTACAACAAACCGCAGATTTGATTAGATTTTGGTGACCTTGACCTCATTTTCAAGGTAACAGCGACCCCAAAACAGTAAATTTTGGGCCAAAATGGCTTGTCTGCACTCTACCTCATTAACGAATTGATTGATTTTTGTCAAACTTGGTACAATATATTATTACAACAGATCGCAGATTTGGTTAGATTTTGGTGACCTTGACCTTTTTACAAAGTCACAGTGCCCCAAAGACATTCAATTTTGGGCGGAAAATGGCTTGTCTGAACTCTACCTCATTAACGAATTGATTAATTTTTGTAAAACGTAGTACAATTTATCAATACAACATACCACAAACTTGCAGCTGGTGTTGTGCCGTGCGGCGGCCGTAAAACGTCTCCCCGTACATCAACCATAGTGCAGTTTATATTTTACTTTTGGTCCTTTGAGATCAGCGTGAATATTCTGAGAAATCAGAAATGAATTATTGGTTTAGACTCATATTCTAGACAGGTTTTTAATTATTTGGACCCCATTTTGAATTGTATCAGTCTTTGAATCGACTGCCAAGTCGAAATTCGCAAAAACTGCAGTATGTTTCCTCTGGCTTTCTTTGCCGGATCATTACAGGGTCACTGATGAGGCTTTATTAGCCGAAACTACGTAGTATGACCCATCTTCTTTCTTATGAATGTTTTCATTGCTCTTAAAGGAACTCATTTTTGATTTTTATTTGATTTGATTTTGGTGACCTTGACCTTTTTAAGGTCACAGGCTCCCCAAAACAGTCAGCTTTGGCCAAAAATGGCTTGTTTGCACTCTAAGGCCAAGGTCTCCCGAAACCTGTTCTTTTGGGACCAAAAAAAAGGCTTATCTGTAATCTACATGTATATCATTTAAGAATTTATGAATGTTGTTCAAAATCGGTACAATATTTAATTACATTCTGCCAAATTTGTCTGGTGATCTGAGCTTTTTAATGACTGTTTGTTTTTTAAGGTCACTGGCTCACGAGAAAACTGTCAGTTTTTGGCCAAAAACTTGTTTGCAGCTTGCATTTTGGTGACTTTTGCCTAGTTATTAAAGTCAAATGGCTGTTTTAAGATATATTTATGGTGGGGGGGGGGGGGGGGGGGGGCATTATTTTCCTCTGAAAACATTTCTAGTTGTTATTATGTTTGATACTGCACTGGAAGTGAGGGCGAGGATCGAAATTTCATAAACTCCGGATTTGAAGCCCCCCACCACACACACACACACCCACAGTAGCTTTAATACTGACCGTTCCAAGACGGTCGCTCTTTTGCAGTGTTAACGCCAGACGACGACGCAGATGCAGACGACGACGAGGATGGACAACTCCCTATCTTATAAGCTCCCTCGGAGCCTTCGGCTCTGATGAGCTAAAAAAGGATTATACGGATCACGCATTAACATTTGCCGGGTCCCGATGAAGCTGTTTGAAAACGAGGACGCGAGTCCGAGTGTTCGAATATCTTCCGATGGACATGGTAAATGTTGTTGCAATGAAATAACCAATGTTAATCGTTGTTCCTGCTTTTCTTAAGATTTTCAATTTCAAATGGTAACGCAAAGTTACACATAAACTCCATATAAACTCTTCAAATGGGACCGGCAAACAAACGTGGTGGCTGGTACAGAATGTTGTTTACAATGACACCGGATACGGAATGACCCTCTGACGTCAGCGAAAGATTTTAAAATGTTGCGTTCAGGGCGATAACGTTACGTCAACATAACGTAATAAAAGCCAGGCCCATCTTGTGATGTCAAAAGTTAAATAATCAATGTTCAAACAGAACGCAAATTCCATGGCTTTTGTTGTCTGAACACGGCCTCTTGTCCATTCAAGAATAGTTTCAAAAGCTATGTTGGTAGGATCTTATGCACGAATTCAAGTTTATGGATACGAAAAAATACAATGTGTCACATACGTGTGTCAGCCTTATGTAAATGCATGCTTTCAGAGAGACCTATCAGAGCCACGAAGCACTTGCAAAGCCTTCTTTCATGTCATCAGCGATTGAGGATGTGTCTTTGGTAACTTGTCAGTTTGAAAAAGAGATAAAGAGTATCAGATGGAATTGGCCAAAGCAAGGTACAGTCAACCTTCTTCATTACAGATATTCCAGAATATTTTATTCCATAATCCAAGAAACAAGTGTTGTGGATATTTGTCAGAATCGCCTCGGTGAGGCGATTCTGACAAATGCCCACAACACATTACGAAAACATGCCTAAACAAAAACATTGTTTTTTTGTTGTTTTTTTTTTTACCGAAAAAGAAAACATTTTAAAAAGAAAAAAAATGTTATAGTTTTCCTATTTCTGCTCAAAATATAGATTGTTGGTACTCATTTGAACCGCCTCATTGTTCTAATGAGTACCATATATTTTAGAGCAGAAATAAGAAAAACAAAGTTTACCCAAACCGCACTTTTACTATATAAAAGTGGGGTTCAATTGTCTGCTTGTATTGGAGTTTAACGGCCCAGTCAACACTATTTAGGTCATTTTTGAGCCAGTCCGTTTACCTACCCACACT
Source organism: Lucinisca nassula (assembly GCA_963580285.1). Lineage (NCBI taxonomy): Eukaryota > Metazoa > Mollusca > Bivalvia > Lucinida > Lucinidae > Lucinisca > Lucinisca nassula. The sequence continues at coordinate 36,407,957 of OY757024.1, forward strand.
TTGCCTTGGCAGACTTATACGTAAGCGGTTATACAGTACAGTACACATTCTTTCGCCAGTAAAATAAAAAAGTGGGGTTCAAGGGCGTCAGAATTATAAAGGAATGTTTTTTTAGGACTTGTTTCTTTGAATAATTAAATGAAATTGTTCTATATCACCTATTATACTTCTCCTTATTGCGATCCTTTACAGCGGCAAACTCTTTCAAAAGTCAAAATAATTGGAACAAATACCGTTACTACACACCTGGTAATCTCGTATGGGGAAGCCGGTGGATATCATTACGAAAATACGCCTAAAAATACATTGTAAACTTTACCACAGAAAAACTCAAACTTTCAGATGAAAAATTGTGGTAGTTTTCTTATTTCTGCTAAAAAATATATATTATGGGTACACGTTAGAACCGCCTCATCGAGGCTGTTCTAACGTATACCCACAATCTATATTTAAGAGCAGAAATGAGAAAAAATAAGGTTTACCCCTGTAAACCTCAATTTTACTATATAAAAGTGGGGTTCAAGGGGGACAAAATTATATAGGCGTATTTTTGTGATATGCACTCAAAATCTTGACGTGAACTTCCGGCCATGGCCTGCGATTCATCCAATATTTCAACAAACGGGTAAAGTTTCCTGGTTTATTTGAATTTTAGTCATTTTCAAGACCCGGACAATGCTATTTCCAAAATCTTTCATTGCTATGTCGGTAAAGATAAGTGTGGACTTGAAAAAAAGACCATCGGCTGACTATTTCACCCGTAGTCCCGTATTCCCGTTGGACTTTTCTCCAGTGCAGAATGAAGGTATGTTCACCTATCTTGGCTATACCATACTTATTTAACATATAAAATGAGACCTGTTGCAGCCTAAACTGCAGGGATTGAAAATATTTGCCGAACGCGACTTACGAGACCCGATTTCCCATTACTTTACGGGGAGAGGTTTTGAGAGTATATTTATTGTTGTTCACAAAAACGAAATAAATAGCTCTTAGATGGTTGGATTTTTATTTACATGTAAAATCATTTATGATTATTAGTTTCTAGAAGCGCCTTTTTTCATGTCACACTACGATACCACGATCATGTGACATAGAGAACTCTTCCATTTCTCCAAAATCGTAATATTTCTTATGAAAATCTGTGACATTTTTCTTGTTTTGAGTCCAGTACAATGTGTGAGCGAAACATTTTCAAACAATAATGTCTTTATTATACAGTGGTATCTTTTAACAAAACAAGTGGTAAATTACTGGCAGTTAATCACTTGTTTTGTATTCCACTTTCTTTGTTATTTTACATGTTTACCTAAAATTTTGATTTATTTCCGTGTGCGTGTGCCGTGTATTTGAGTTTTACGTTCCACCAACAATTAAGGTCATACGGTGACGGGACCTCGGTTTAAAGACTCATCCGAAAGTCTGGAAAAGCCCGTGATGGAACACATTCCCCCTGGTTTATGAGGCGAGTAGCGTAAACACTGCACCACGGAGGCTTCTAATGTTTCCTATGTACCATTAGATGCCATTTGTATATATTTAGGACGAGGGCTCACTGATATGGTTATAATTAGTGCCAAATCGCAAAACAATATGTTTGATCTTAATCTTATCATCACGGATTTAAAAAAAAAGACGTTGACTGAAATTTCTTTGGTCCATCACGTAAACACGCCTATAATTGAGCCCCGCCAAGCGAATTTGTGTTTTCGAGCTTTCCGTCATGACAAATTATAACTGCGCATGCCCAGCCATTCAGAGGGGCCAGGGAAACGGCTTTCTGTCTGAAGGTTCCTGTTGATTCACTGCGGCTTGTATGAGCGAGCAGCGCAGGTTCTGGCGAGACTGTGCGGATGCGCAGGCTCGTCTGAACCTTCGCTGCTCGCATAGGCGATAAGTACCAAAATCGCTTGACGGGGCCTATATAATTTGGACCTCAGTTAACTCCACTTTTAGGTAGTAAAACTGGGGTTTACTTGAGAATAAAATATGTTTCTTATTTCTGGTTAAAACAAAGAATGTGGGATACTCGTTATTACCGCCTTGCCGAGGCGGCTCTAATGAGTCCCCGCAATCTATGTGGAACAGAAATTAGAAAAATATCGGATTTTTTATTCGAAATTTTTCTCTTTATTTATTTATTTATTTATTTATTGTGGCAAAATTTTCAATTTATTTGAATAGGCGTGTTTTCGTAATGACTGCCTGTAAGTCTCCTTTGTTTGGTGGTTTAAGATGGTTGTAAGCTTTTCGTGACTAATCATTGTGTCACTTTTTACAGTGCCCGAACCATCACCAGCTCTTGAGCCAACCGCCCCGCCGGGAAACAGCATACAGCCCGTCCCACGACCACGCAGGATGGGATCACAGAGAGAAAGGCAGCATTATCAATCACAATCGTCTTACCAGCAGCAAAATAATCAAAGTCAACAGGCAGCTAGTTCTGACCTGCAGATAGGCTCACTTGTACAAAGAGGTAAGAGCAACTTAGAAGTCTAATTCGTTTTCGTGTTATTATATTTATCACATGACGGCGTTGATACGCTGTGGATAACGTTATGTAATAAAGATCGTATGACCACACGTGTAATATTATTTGGCGGGATTAAGAAACGTCATGACGACGTCCATGTCTGCCATGTTTTTTTGTAGATAAAATTGTAAAATTTAAAGGCGATAAACTGCTATCTATAAAAATAATCTTACACTCATATGAAACTCGCCGAATGCTCGTTTCATAAATTTTATATGAAATGACCGCTCGTGTAAGATCCTCTTTGTACAAATGATTCGAACACTAAACAACACCAAAAACAAAATATTTTCTGAACGAAATGTGCATTTTAGGGGAGCTATATTTTATTTCACGGGCACGTCCCTATAGAGGAACAAGCTGATTTGGATTATATATATGCATTATTTCTGTTTACATGTGCATTTATTTATATTTTTATGTATGTTGACAGAAAGTCCGGTAACTATTTGGACGCAGTGTTGTTCACATTGCAATAAATTCACTGACTCACACGTCAAAAGACAATTTAATGACGTCAAAATAAGCACGGCTCTCTCCAACGAACGTTTTGACGTCAACGACCCTCTCCTGTTGTTAATATTAAAACTGGAAACCGTTTTCTTGTTTCAGTTTTAGCCTCTTACCAGAACTTTTCGGCAACACATTGATTGAAATGATGTAAATATATAAGTAATAATAATAATTTATTTAACGTTCATCGACGTATTACGTAACAAAAATGGGTCACGAGCAAAGTCTACCACTGCTCGTGACCAGATGAATTAATGAAACGCGACATTTACATGTATCCATTGGTAGGCAAGAAAGTGACCACTAGTTTTTATCCAGCGTTAATCATTGCCATTTAAAAATAGTAACTGTAATTTGTGTTGATTTTAGGGAAGCACTGGAAAGCCGCTATGGAGGACGGTGGTCCTGGCCACTTTGGTACTGTCGTACAAACTACGGTGGATCCACATGCTTACTTGGTAACCAAACCATCTTCAGTACTCTTCATTTCGAAAATAGGCCTATTCAAATACATTGTACATTTTACCGCCGGAAAAACGAAATTTTTCAGATGAAAAATTGTGCTTTACTCCTTATTTCTGCTCAAAATACACATTGTGGGTACTCGTTAGAACCGCCTCGATGAGGCGGTTCTAACGAGTACCCACAATCTATATTTTAGAGCAGAAGTAAGATACAATAAGATTAACCCCTGTAAACCCCCGTTTTACTATATAAAATTGGGGTGCAAATTTTACAGTAGAACTATAACAATAGTAAACAGAAGAACCGCCCTGTAACGGTCATAAATCGATAGCTTTTAATGACGTAACTTGTGACGCTCTTACGCCTTGTGACTTGTTGCATAAAAAATCACATTTCCTCCCATGGTGTATACAGGCGCGCATACAGGCGCGCTATGTCAGAATAAAATATATCACCAGTTCACTCATGCAAAGACAAACAATGACAGTAACAAACCACAACAGAAGTGCCGTCTTGAAACGGCCATTATTAATTGACTATCCCATATTACACCAGATCAACCAATATTAACCAAAGATCAAAAATCATAAATCCTCTTTTTTTTAAATTGCGTCAATTAATAAAATTGTCATTAATCAAGTAATATTGTATTGGCCAAGTTACAGGTCCTCGGTCAGCTGTATTGGCCTCGGCCTTCGGCCTCGGGCCAATACAGCAGACCTCGAACCTCTAACTGGGCCAATACGAAAATATTTGATTAATAACATTGTAGTATAACTTTTACTGAGTGGCAGAGAGCTTAAGTCAATTTTTAGTGGCTACAACCCTGGCCACTAGTTCTGCCTTGGATTACTTAACCCTTGTCCTGCTAATCCCGGATATGCCTCATCTTTGAAACAATGTAAATCCAGATCAGATGGCTTCTGACGAAGCCATCTGATCAGGATCTACATTGTTTGCCATTCAGATTGTGAATTTGTTGCAATAATTTGCATCAAGTAATCTGATTGGTTGATAATCGGTAGTGGGTGTGGCATATGTAAATATTCAGCAGGACAAGGGTTAAGTGATTTGTTTCTAACTCAGTGCAACATCTCTGATAACATAAAAATCAAACGAATTCAGAGAGAAACCACGATGAGGCCTCTGTATGAAATAATGCAAAAACATTACGATAACACATCCGTGTGATATAGTGCATTTTTTCATACCCCCATAAAGGTAATTTTTCTAATGAAAAATTGTGATATTTTTCTTATTTATACTCAGAACATAGGTTTTGGGTGCTCGTTAGAACCGCCTCATTGAGGCGGTTCTAACGAGTACCCACAACCTATGTCTTGGAGCAGGAATAAGGAAAATAATGTTTACCCCCTTAAACCCCAGTTTTCCCTATATAAAGTGGGGTATAGGGGGGTCTTCGTTTTACGGACTTGTTCACGTGATGTAATGCAAAAATAACGCAAATAGCACAGTGCTGATTCGTCTTGTCATTACCTGTGCGCCATAGTGCATTTTTTCGAATAAACATCCAAAATGGCTACTTTTCTGATGAAAATCCGTGATATTTTTCTTATTTATACTACAAACATAGGTTGTGGTGCTCGTTAGAACAGCCTCGTTGAACCTATTTCTGAGACAGAAATAAGAAAAAATAATGCATACATCCATGAACCCTTTCTCTGTATGTAGTGGGGTTTAGGATGGTACCGATTACACGGACTTGTTTACGCGATAGCTTAGTAAAAAGATAGTAGTCACCATTTAATCACTCAACGCCAAATTCTATATCGAAATGTTCACCACTTTATTCATTTTCAGGTTCGATGGCCTAATGGTAACACCGGAAACTATACCCATAACCCACCGTTGAAAGAAGAGATTATACCACCCTAATTTCAGCATTAATCAAAATATGATGGCGACAGATCGCAACGTTTAGAATAACACATAATGTTACAAACAATTAGTATCGTCCAATAATTTAATGGTAGATCCCTGTTGCAACAATACAACAATATGCTACAAAAGAGATGCCTTTTTTGGTTTTACGGCCCTTTCAAGATTATTTCACACATATCGAGCCGATCGTTTATTATAGGTGGACGAAAATCAGAATACCCGCAGAAAAACCATCTGACCTTCCGATGCAGAACTTGGCTTCTCACATGAGACCCGAGCCAGACTCGAACAACAGCGGTGAGAGACTTAATGATTAAGAGTCATCGCTATTATCCACTAGGACAAGGAGGCCCACGAAGAAATGCCTTCGTGACGGTATCTTCAATGCCGTTGAAAAAAATGTCACCGAACTGGTTTCTTCAAGGGCTTGTTTTTGGACTTTATCAGCCCACTCAACACTGTTTGTCATGTCAAGCCGCTGATAGGCGGAAACAAAATAGTTTTTTAATAGTGGCCTTATCCGAATGTATCTTTTATTCAATCCGTTTACATTGAAAATGTCTTGCAGTTGGTAGAGAGCTTTTGTTGAAAAAAAATCATCCTTTTAAACACTTTCACACCTGACTTTCTTCAATGGACTCTTCCAGCCTTCTTTGTATCGACACGTCATCAACATTACGATAACACATCTCAACTTGTCCACATAAATTCCATTTAACCCCACGTAATTGACGAGCACGAGACTGCAGATAGGTCAGTACACGATCCCTGATATTACCAAAGAACATCATTTTATCGTATCTTTCGCTTCCCCACGAGTGTGTAGATACCTATTCACTATTCCGTTTCCTAGAGCAGATTCTCCGTCAAAGCGCTGTTCAATGGCTTGATGTTTTGGATTACCGCCTTTGTCAACCTCGACGGTGTCATTACTATCAAAAGCACGGCTTGCATTATTCTGATCTAAACCATCAACACATTGCGACTCTCCCATGTTTATCGTACTTTGAACCGTGGCTCTTCTTCCACCTTGATGAATTAAAAGGATGATTTCGACTAACATGACCGAAAAACTGGTCATAATTGTAAAACCGCAGTCGCAATGCTACAAGAGAGCTGAGTCCTTCTTAGCGGTCGGGTTTTCTGTCCGTGTGTAGGAGCTATGTGACGAGTTCTTCTGTGAAATATTTTGTCACAAACTTTGCACGTGAAAGAAGTTAAGGATTGCTTCTGGTCTTTGCGTATTCCATGCACGTTTTCCTGGTTGACATATATTGTTTCCAATCTAACGAACGATTTCGCACAGTAGTCACATTTTCGTTTCCTCATGTGGCTCTGTAGATGTTGTTTACATGTTTTTCAATGTTCTATATTGCTTAGCAAAAATGGTGCATTAAGGCAATTTTCCTTCAGAATCATCTTTTCCCTTTTCTTGTAATTCCTCGGCACTACTTTATTCCAAATCGCTCGCGCCGCGTTTGTTATTCATATTGACGTTTGACTTGTTTACTCCACTATTTCCATTTTTTCTATAGCAAGGATTGTTGTTCACAGTATCCCATTTAAAAGTTGTTTGATTCTTCTCCGTCTGCTTGACCTCTTATATATAAAGTCACTACTTCCATTTTTTTTGACAGTCAAAGAAGTGCGCCCCGCATAGTTTATTTCTATTTTGTAATTGAATTTCTGGTATGTCTATTTCCATTACAACAACGCTATGAAATATCATCTCATCAATTTAATGTAAGCAGTTAATCAACAGAATTGAGACAGTTTTATCGGCATTCCTTTCTCAGAACGAAATTTCAATAGCCTATAAAGTTTCAATAGCCTATAAAGCCTATAACTGTCATTGAAAAATAGCTTTTGACACATTACTGTAACCAGATCCAATTAACAATGGCAATTTTTCAACAGAATTGTGACAGTTTAATTTTCTTGAAATTTTCATGAGTTAATTTCAATAGCCTATAGGGTTCCATTGTTATCACTGTCTTTGAAATATTCATTAGTAAAACACGCATATACAAATACATTGCCACCTTTATCGCCGAAAAAATGAAGATTTTAAGATGAAAAATTACGATATTTTTCTTATTTCTGGTCACAATATAGATTGTTGGTACACGTTAGAACCGCCTCATCGAGGCGGTTCTAACGAGTACCCACAATCTATATTTTAGAGCAGAAATAAGAAAAATACGGTTTACCCCTGCAAACCCGAGTTTTCTATACAAAAGTGGGGTTCGAGGGGGTCAAAATTATATAGGCATGTTTTCGAGATGTTTCTTGGCACTTTCCTGTAACCAGATCCCATAAATAATTAACGGTGGCAATTTATCATCATAATTTTTCGACAGTGGGTTAAAAACTGAGGATTCTTTACAGAACCCAGTGGGATAGTATTAATAGTAATGAAACAATATTTACTGTAATCATGACTGATATCGATCATGTTCAAAAAGGTCTTTTCTTTACAAAGGCAATACAATTAAATAAGATTTCTAGTCTAAGATGTTCTTTAATTGTACGATTTTTTTTTATAAAGCTCACCTTGATCAAATAATGTAGTTTATCCATCGTGGTTGTGCTCCCCTTTTTCTCCCGTTGACAGATCTATTTCGTTTATCTCTTGCCTTTGAGAGCTGTGCGTCATCTTGCCCCTCGGAGCTATGAATTTTGCTTTGTCAAAGGCATCTCGGACAGCGGCTTATCCACATAGTCTCGGTTTTTCGTCGCCGCTTTCTTTCTCATGTTCTTCTTTGCTTTCGGTGGAAGTATTGGCTTTTTTTTTTCGTAACATTGTCTTCCAATAGGTTACTCGTCTTTTCATCTTTCGATTCTATGTCAGAGTTGGAGGACGTACTAACGTTTTTATTTTCATCTTACCTGCCTTTAACTAGCTTGAGCAGATATACATATTTGCTTTTGGGTGCCAGCACCAACTCTCTTGCCATATTGAAAAAGTTGACCCTAAATCGCGTTTAAAAAAAGTAAAATATATTTATAATATTTGAAGAGAAGTCCTTTCCTCTTTTTCAATGAAATTCCCTGGCTAACAAATTGACGAATAACGGGTTTTCTTTTTTTAACATTTTCCTGTCCCTTCCGGACAGAGGACGATAGCCGACTTGCCCACGATTTGCACAAAAGCTTTTAACTGCGACACCCCTATACTTTGTAATAAGGCCTTTCTCTCTTTATCGGTAGTAGTAACCAACAGTCTCAAAAAGTCATTTTCCTTTTTCAACAATGGGTTCATGTTGCCTTTTCTGGCAGATATAAAATTATTAACTGACCGGGTAAGATGTTAGTTCTGAGTTTATATGTGGGATCGGAATGAGGTGACAGGCCTGGTATAAAGCAATTGAACTTATCCGCCGTCGCCTTGGCGAAACTATCTTAAAAAGTATTTCACCTGCCGTTTTCCAGATATTCGACTACCCAATATTTCCGTTTGTAATAAATCTGTTATTTCGGAACAGAAAGAAATTGTTGGTGTTCAAACTTATGGTACGGAATTCCCTACCAGGACAAAATGCATTTCGACAAATGAGAAAGCAAAAGAATTTATTGTGGTATGCGTATTTGCAATAAATGCCTACTACATCTTTGCTCTTGGCGCTTTCGCTCATCATATCATCAACCACTAACACTTTGTAATAATAAAATAATAATAATCGACCTTATTTATAGAGGGTAACACATTTAGTACTAGTACTAATCTTCCATGTGGCCCTCTTTTCCTGGGTAGAAACCAGTACTGAGCAATGTGGATAAAGTCTCTTGCTCAAGGAAACAACACACGGCGCATGTGAGGCTCGAACCCGGTACCTTTCGATCTCAAATCCGACGCTTTACCACTGCACCACTGCGCTCCAGGTTCTGTCGAATGCCACGTTTCTAGTTCAGATTTTAAGTGTAGACCTTAGGGGGTATGCCTTTTTTCATTTCCGCAGACAGAGATTGATCGGCACTATAGCAGTAGTTGATTGCTTTTATTGGCTTAGTAAAAGGTCCGTCAGCATGTTCCAAAAGTTGAAAGACGAAAGTACTTTTTATCACATTGGTAGGACTATAACTCACGGAAAAAATGTTGGTGAGAATTATTCTTGACTATAATTTTCACATATACCTTAAATATGACGAGTGTCCATTTTCATTTTTTAACATTTTAAAACATGAAATAATTCAGAAAATATATACTCACCGATCACTTGAGCCCTTGAGCCAACGTCCAGTTTAACGAAACTCCACATGTCAAGATATCTATCGAAGTGAAGTCAGGAACGGGTAACACATTGTGTTATAGTTTTCCTATAAAATGAACATAAAAACAAATGCGCTTTTGCATATAATTTTTATTGAATACATACCAATATCAACTAAGTTCGTTTACACAGTTAACATATTACAATACACATGCCATTAAGAACAAAATATCTAAAAACAACAATATTTAGCCTTATGAGGCTTTAACAGCACCGAATCAAAATATTATCAGTGTCCCTGTATAGCTGGTAAAACCGTTTTTCAATATTTAGTAGTCGAACAGTCATAATTATCATTTCATTTTCTTCATTGTACAGTTTTCGATTGTGGCCACGTAAAATCGATTTAAGCCCCCCCAGTGGAAATCTTCCACTGACCGTTCCAAGGCGGCTCTTCTGTGGCGATTTATTTATGTTGTTGTTTGTTACTTACTGTGTGTATCACTTTTGTCTTTTTATTTTGGATGGCCATATGGCCATTTTGTGGGAAAGTAACTGTCCTTATGGCCTTCCTTTGTTTAGGTTTCCATTATGGTCTTGCCGCTTAATGTTTGTATTTCTTTCCCTTTGGTGTCTTTTATGGGTGGAGTAAGTTAATTGTATCAATTCCTGATCTTTGTTTTACTTCTACTTTTCATATCCGTTTCGCGTCAGTCTTTACAGTATATTTTCAGTTTGAACATTTCCATCAGCTCTGAAGACATATCATGAACGGAAACTGCATCGTTTCATTGCAGTAAAATATGGGTCCCATCAACAACCACTAGAACGTCTTCAAAGTATAACTTCAGCTGTTGTTCATCAGTCAACGTCAAACAAGCATGTCCATCTGCGATAGACGGGAAACACTCTGATTTAAAATCACAGCGCATTGTCATTCTTATTTCTTTTGCATCAAGAAAATCGGGATATGACTGCAACAACGACACAGGTTCACTAAGCTCCATGTTTGTAATTTTGCCTTCACACGTCACCAAGCATACATGAAAATTCTCACACCACAAACGAAACATTCTACAATGTCTCATTCTTTTAAATAAATAAATCCTGCTTGCGCGAAAGTATATTTATCTTAGTGCATTTGCTGAGTCCACATTTCAAACGTTGAGAGTCGATCGATATATTGGGCATAATTGTCCCGTTTTAATTAACATCCGAAAAGTAGAGTTTGATCGGAGGCCAGCTTTATATTAACAGTTATTCCACACAACTGCTCGAGTTTAGTTAGGTTTTGTAGTTTTATATGGTCCCCATTGTACATAGGTAATGATGACTATTTACTGGCTCTAAAAAGTCCCCGACTCACTACTTCGACGGGAAACTCTGTCAATGTTTGGGATTCCCTCTGCTGTTTTGAAGGGATTTCTTGCGGGAGTTCCGTGTTTTCGATTAAGAGATCTGCCAAAATAGAAGTGGAGGCAATGATCAGGAATCGATACAATCAACCAACAGCTCCCATCAGAGACACCAAAGGGAAAGAAACACAAACATGAAACAACATTAAGCCCAAAAGCGTCTAGCTAATTTTGCGGGATTTCGTTGATGTCTTTGTTTTCAAGTTCCTGACCACTCTCGTATAAACGCTGTTGTTCACGAGAGGCTGTTTTCTCTGTCACTACAACCTTCAAGAATGTTTCTATGGCTGTGTTGACATTGCTTAAGCGTGTCCCATTGAAACTGAAACTCTTCCATGTTTTCAGGGGTTTTGCAATTTTGGTTAGCTGAAACATAGTCCGACGAAACCTGTTCAATCTCATTTTGCACTTGTTGGTCTCCAGTTGCTAAAAGACACCGGCTTGATGCTCCTCTAAAATGCCAATTCTCAACGTCACTATATTTCTGAATAGCATCGCCTTGTATTTTATAGTGTTTATATTCCGATTATATTGCAAGCTTTGTTTTCTGCTGCTTGCCGTTAGAACTTTTAACGCTAACACACTTCTTCTTCGCATGTTTTGTCGTAATCGGAATGCTTAATCGGAAGTTGTTCAGAAACGTAATCGTAGTCATCAAGGCACAATGTACATAGACAATCTAATCTTATAGTCAAGATGGGCACCATTGCTTAATGTAACATATGACTAGCCTTGTGTGGGGGAGCGATTTATGGCCCACTTTTCTTAGCTCACCTGAACCGAAGGCTCCCGGGGAGCGTATAGGATGGCAGCCTCCGTCGTCCGTCATCGTCGGAATATCCTTGCAGCCTATAGGCAGACCTCAACAGTGGGGGATTGCTTGCCTATACATTTCAGGAAACTTACAGAACTCCAGAACTTTGGTTGCTACTGCAACTGATAGTTCTAATAGGCTTACTATCGGAAAAAAGCTTGTGAACACCCTAGCTTCTTCCGTTTCTGCTGGATCTTCATGAAACTTGCAAATAAAAATGACATTCATAAAATATTGGACGAGTTCGAAAATGGGTCAGATCAAACAAAAGTGGCACAGTTACGTCCCCTTGATTCTCAAAAATGACCATTTTTAGCTCACCTGTCAACATTATGCACATTATAGCCCTGGAGCCAATAATGGCCCACCCCGGGGCCCACTTGTTACTTTATGGATCAGGTGAGCGATCCAGGGCTATGATGCCCCTCTTGTTGACCTTGTTAACAGAGTAGGTTCATCATTTTGCCAGACTTTTATAAAACTTACAGACAACAATGACATGCATTAAATCTAGGATGGGTACGAATATGGGTCAGATTGGACCAACGATAAGCCTGTTACATCCCCTGTAACTGTAGTTTTTTTTTTTTTTTTCATTTTTTTTATTTTAATGAAACTTGCAGATAACGATGACATGCATAAACTTTCGGACGTGTTCGAAAATGGATCAGATCGGACCAACAATAGCAGAGTTACGTCCCCTTGATTCTCAAAACGGTCATTTTTGACCTTGTGAACAGCGAATTTTCTGCATTTTGTTTGATCATCATGAAACTTGAGAACAATGAGTGGCATTAAAATCTCGGATGAGTTCGAAAATGAGTCCGATCGGACCAACACTAGCAGAATAACTTCCCCCTGATTCTCAAAAATGGCCATTATTGACCTTGTGAGCAGTGTAGCTTCTTCATTTTTGTCGGATCTTTTTGAAACTTGCAGATAATAGTGACATAGTTACATACAAATCTTGGATACGTTCGAAATTGGATCAGATCGGACCAACAATAGCTTATTTACTTCCCCTTGATTCTCAAAAATGGCTATATTTGACCTTTTGAACATAGTATTTTCTTCATTTTTAGCTCACCTGAGCCGAAGGCTTAGGGGGCAGCCTGCGTCGTCCGTCGCCGTCTGTTGTCGTCAGTCGTCTACATTTTCAAACTGTAATATCTTTGCAGCCTACAAGCAGATCTCAACAAAATTTTATCTGTAGCAAGTCTTTATTGGAGGATTGCTTGCATGTGCATTTTAGGAGAAGTGCTCTAGAACATTGGTTACTATAGCAACAAAAGGTCCAATATTCTCACTATAGGAAAACGATTGTGAACAGCGAAGCGTCTTCATTTTAATCCCCAGACGGAATAGGTTTTGGGGATATAACGATAAATCCCTAGACAAAATCTTGTGGTGGCCATGACTCAAATACCTCTTTTGGTATATTGATGGTACTTGGCACAATTGTACACAATGTTGAAAAGGGGTGTCATGCGCAGGAAGCACAACTCTGGGTGCCATGATATTTGAGTTAACTCCCATTTAAATATAAAAGTATGACTGCTTTGATCAATTTTATTCGAACTAAACAGAAAGGTTGCTTAGGTGACCTCCTACCAAAATGGTTTTGCTCACAAGAAAATGACTCGCAGACTTGAAAGTAGAAAAATGACAACAACTATTTCTTAAGCAAGTTTCTTTCAAACTTTCGCAAAAATGTTGCCAAGGTGACCATTTATCTAAGCTCAAAGTTATGCCTCGTGGAATAAGATGGCTGACAGTTTTCCACATGACTTTCAGAAGCTTTGTGACATCTTGAAATTAGGTGAGCCATCTTGGCGTTCTTTTTTTTTCTTCACAAGAATGTTTGTATGATTTGAGGTTTAACATCCCCGTCAACACTGTAAAGGTCATTTTGGAGATGCTGCTTCCAATTTTGAGGGACTTTTACCCGACATTGAGATGAAATGACATCTCAAGCCCTGCATGCCGCCCAATGAAACCAACAGGGTTTATAAGCATGGACGGGCCGACTCACACCTTCACAAGAATGTATTGACATGATGTTTGCCAGACAATCAAGAATACAGTAGAATTCCACTATTAAGACCACCTAAAATTAAGTTTAATTCTTCTTTTAAAAGCTTATTTAGTAAGTTGCAGTTATTCTTACTTTGTATTTTCTGCATACAGAGTAGAAGCCTCAGTGGTGTAGTGGTTATGCTACTCGCCTTGTAAACCAGTGGTCGCAGGATCGGTCCCAGGCTTCTCCAGAGTTTCGGATGAGTATTTTAATCGAGGTCACGTCTCCATATGACCTTGGCTGTTGGTGAGACGTAAAACTCAAACACTCACTCTGCATACAGTGTCCTCTGGTCAGAGACCACCTTTGGGACTGTTCAAAAGTGGTCTTAACGACCACTTTTGAACAGTCCAAAAGGCGGTCTTAATATAGGAATTTTACTGTATTTACATCACAAAACATGCCGATATAATTTTGACCCCCTTGAACCCCACTTTTATATAGTAAAACTGGGGTTTACAGGGGTATGTGGGGTTTACAGGGGTATGTCTTCTTTTTCTTATTTCTGCTCAAAATCATGATTTTGGGTATAAACAATCTATGTTTTGAGCAGAAATCAGAAAAATATGGAAATTTTTCATCTTAATATTTTCATTTTTCCGTGGTAAAGTTTACAGTGTATTTGTATAGGCGTGTTTTTGTAATGGTTCCATTTAAAAGATAATATAAAACAGCAATTGTTTCATTCATTTTATTTTAGACTGTGATATAAACATGATAAATTATTTGTGCAAAAAATAAAATGAGAAAAATGACAAGTATTGGATAGTTTTATTACATTCCAAAGTAAGTATTAAACGATAAAAATGAAAAAAAAAAATAACATACATTGTGTATGCATTGCTCAAGAAAACTTATATACAGAATCATGTTGAAATGAACAATGTCAAAGTTTCATATAAGGTGTGTGGGGGGAATAATTACGGGGAATGGGAACACTTATCACATTTTTCCGCCATTTTTCAAAGGGAGACACCTTTCAGAACTTCCTGTTCACTTTTCTATAGGATCAGTCCCAGCCTGTAGGGGTCTACTCTTAAACGATAACTGCCCATTTTGCACCAGCCAAAGGGAGTGAATGCATCATGAGAGCATGCCTATGTAATTTTGACCCCTTCAAACCCCACTTTTATATCGTAAAACTGGGAAATGCAGGGGTGTACATTATTGTTCTTATTTCACGTAAAACCATAGATTGTGGGCACTCGTTATAACAGCCTCGCCGAGGCGGTTCTAGCGAGTAACCACAATCTATATTTTGTGCAGAGATATACAGAAATCAAATTTTTATCTGAAAATTTTGATTTTTTGGGTGATAAAATTGTCTATATTTTTTAATAGGCCTGTTTTCTTAATGGACTGCAGAAAATATTGCATGGTCAAGCCCCACCAAAGTATGTTGCTGGAATCGATGGGGATCGAAACTTGCGACCTCCTAATCACATCACATGAACATGTCTGTGAAATGAACACCCCTGTAAACACCATTTTATACAGGGAAAACTGGGGTTTACGGGGGTATACATTATTGTTTTTATTTCTGTTCCAAGACATAGGTTGTGGGTACTCGTTAGAACCACCTCAATGAGGCAGTTCTAATGAGCACCCACCACCTATGTTTGAAGTAAAAATAACAACAACAGGCCTCCTAGTGGCCCACTTTGAAAATATAGGTTTTTATATAGGTTCTTCTTACTCAAAATATAGGTTATTTACAGGTTTTTCAATAAAAATACAGGTTAAAAAAGAGTCTCCCAAACTTACATAAAGATTTAAAACTGAAGAAAAAATATTTGATGAATTTTTGTGCCACAATTCCTCATTTACAGTTGATCTGAATTTTACAATAAGTTCTGAATAGTTAGATCCTTTGGAAGCAAAGAATACACCAAATAAACGAAAATAGCAGACTCGGTTTTATTGAGTCTGTTCATGACCAGTACTGAAATGTGCTACACCGGCCACGCGCCCTAGCACCGGCTTAAGCAGAACTCTTTTTTCAAAATGATTCTAAATGAACTTGATGATCCCAAAGGACCAGAAAATATAATCTGCACTATGATGGATGTACGGGGAGATTTTTTACGGCCCCCACACGGCACAGCACCAGCTGCAGTGAAGATGAATAAGTTCTGAATAGATAGATCCTTTGGAAGCAAACAATACACCAAATAAACGAAAAATAAAGTCTGAGCGAGCGAGGAAAAAAATGATAATTTCTTGAAAGTTTTCATCACTTTTTATGGGACTAAAAAGTAAAAAATAGTAGTGCATTTTGAAGAAAAGTTAGGGTTTAGCCACAAGAAGGTTCAAAAGTGAAAAATATAGGTTTTTTCATGAAAATACAGGCTTTTTATAGGTTTTATGAACAAAATAAAGGTTTTATAGGTTTGGCACAAAATTATAGGTTTTATAGGTTTTGCTAGGAGGCCTGCAACAATATTACAGATTTTCATCAGAAAGATAGCGTGTAAAAATGCACCATGTCCCATGGGTATGTTATCGTAATGATAAGTCAGACAAGCAGCACACTGAGCTTTCAGGTGCATGTAAGTGAGAAGTTTTTGTTTGTTTGTGTTGATGTTTAACGTCCCCATCAACACTACTTAGTTCATTTTGGAGACGTGTCTTCCAATTTTAGGGACTTTTGCCTGACATTTAGAAGAAATGACATCTCAAGCCCTACCGCCGAAAGAATCCGCTAGAGTTTATATGCTGGGAGAGTCGCTATTTATTTCTTTACATTTCGCCGCTATTATTATTATAGGTAAATCGGATACGGCGGTCGCCCAAGTTGGCTATGCTTACTAGCGCCACATTAGAACTTCTAGGAGGTTTACAAGTACTCAAGTTAGTTTCAGCTGGAAAAGAAGCAGCACTATTTTATCTTCTCAAATAGTGTTAACCCTTATCTTGCTGAATATTCATTTAAACCACACTCATTTCTGTCTCTCAACCAATCAAATTACTTGATGTAATTTATTGCTATAAATTCATAAACTAAATGCCAAACAGTGTAGATCCTGATCAGATGGAGCCATCTGATCTGGATCTACACTGTTTGCAAAGATAGGGGTTGTCATGAACAGCAAGATAAAGGTTAATTCCCCAAACATTATTTCATGTTTATTTTTTGTCAGTTTCTGAAATTTAACTCGAACTATTACAAACTGTACGACTGGTTTAAAGAACAATTTAAACAATGAAATAGCAAAACAACAACTATATACAATCTATATCATAGATTAAATACAAAAAGCAAATCAAATCACATTTCAATAATCTCATAAAATGATAACAAATAAACATTTGTAATGCTGTCCTCTCATCACGAAAACACATCAATATAATTTTGAGGGCACAGGCCTCCGTGATCTAGTGGATAAGAGCACTGACTCTTAATCATTAGGTCTCTCAATGCTGTAGGTTCGAGCCTCACTCGGGTCTCACGTGAGATGCCAAGTTATGCAACGGAAGGTCAGTCAGGTGGTTTTTCTCGAGGTACTCCGGTTTTTCCCTACCTCTTATTAACAATCAGCTTGATATGAGTGAAATAATCTTCATAGGGCCGTAACCCCCCACCCCAATTTTGACCCCCTTGAACCCCACTTTTATGGTTTGCAGGGGTAAACCATTTTTTTCTTATTCCTGCTCTAAAATATAGACTGTGGGTACTCGTTAGAACCGCCTCATTGAGGCGGTTCTAACCAGTACCCACAATCTATATTTTAAGCAGGAATAAGAAAAATTTCACAATTTTTTCACCTTAAAATTTTAGTTTTTTGGGCAGTAAAAATTACAATGTATTTGTATAGGCGTGTTTTTGTAACGTGATCATGTTAACAAGTCAGTGTAATGAACACCCTTGTAACCCCACTTTATCTGGGGTTAACAGGGGTACACATTATTTGCTTCTCTTTTTTGTGAAAATATAGACACATTACGCAGACACGCCTATACAAATACATTGCCACCTTATCCCCGAAAAAATGAAAATTTTATGATGAAAAATTGTGATATTTTTCTTATTTCTGCTCAAAATATAGATGGTGGGCACTCGTTAGAACTGCCTCATTGAGGCAGTTCTAATGAGTACCCACAATCTATATTTTAGAGCAGATATAAGACAAGTAACGTATACCCCCGGAAACCCCAGTTTTACTATATAAAAGTGGGGTTCAAGGGGGTCAAAATTATATAGGCGTGTTTTCGTGATGGTTTGTGCTCATTAGAACCACTTAAATGGGGCAGTTCTAACGCATATTCTCATTAAGACAGAAATAATTTGGATATCTTTCTCTCAGCGTTATGTACACGTTTGTCATATTTTATATAATTAAACTCTTTGTACAAGCATTCAATAGAACATCACACAAACCTGCCAATAAAGTTGTGACCCCCTTGAACCCCACTTTTATATACTAAAACTGGGGTTTACAGGGGAAGACCTCATTTTTTCTTATTTCTGCTCTAAAATATAGATTGTGGGTGCACATTAGAACCGCCTCAATGAGGTGGTTCTAACAAGCACCCACAAGCTATATCTGCAATCTTAATAAGAAAAATACCATAGATTTTCATCAGAAAAGTAGCCATTTTGGAGATGAGAAAATGCACTATGTCGCACGGGTGTGTTACCATAATGATAATGTGGATATCTTTCTCACATTGTTTCTTACATGCATGTCACATTTTATATAATTAACCTCTTTATACCCGCATTTGATATAACAAGAAAAACACAGGTTATAATTATTATAAGGACAATTTGAATGGAACTTATCCTTAATTTAAGATGTTATGGAGGCTAAGAATTCAACACAAAAAATATATGAAATAATCCCATACATATATGTTGTGGGTCTTTGTTAGCCTCGGAGAATTGCCTCATTGAGGCGATTCTTACAAATATCCACAACATATGCTTCAAGCTGTAAATGAGAAAATATTTTATCATATGACGTCGTTGATAAGCAGTGGATAACGTCATGTAATAAAAATCGTATGACCACACGTGTAATAACACTTTGGCGGCATTAAGTAACGTCATGACGACGACCATGTCAACCATGCATGTTTGTGGGGAAAAATGACAAATTTAAAGGCGATAAAATCTAATTGAAAGTGGTCATATGATAAACAGAATCTTACATCAGAATCGTTTCATCAATTTCATATGAAATGACCACTTGTGCAAGATCCTCTATTTACTACCTATTAGTCTAATATTAGAGTCTAATAAGAGTCCAAGTAAGAGTCGTAGATTATCTCCGATTTTAGCATGTGATATGTCAGGATTGGGATTCTTTGAACCATCAAATTCTTAAGAACGGTAAACATTTTGGGAACAAATTCTGCCTTTATCATCACATTAACCCTTGTCTTGCTGAGCCCGGATAAGCCTTATCTTTCAAACAAATGTACATCCAGATCAGATGGCTTCTGAAGAAGCCATCTGATCAGGATCTACATTGTTTGTCATACAGATTGTGGATTTGTTGCGATAATTTGCATCAAGTGATCTGACTGACTGATGATCGGTAGTGGGTGTGGCAGATAAATATATTCAGCAGGAAAAGGGTTAACAAGTCTGTGTAGTCAACACCCCCTTCAACCCCACATTATATACAGAAACCTGGGGTTTTAGGGGGTGGGGGTATTCATTTTTATTTTTTCTTATTTAAGTTCCAACACATAGGTTGCAGGTACTCATTAAAAGACTCAAAGAGGCAGTTCTAATGAGCACCCAAAACCTATGTCTAGACATATGCTGTGGTTACTCATTAGAGCAGCCTCATTAGGTCGGTTCTAATGTGAAACTACAACCTATGTTGCGAGTATAAATAAGAATAATATCACAAATTTTCATCAGAAAATTAACCATTTTGGAGGTGTGAAAGAATGCTCCATGTCACACCTTCCTTATCATAAGGTAATGAGTGCCCTCTGTAATCCCAAGATGGAAGAGTATCTAGTATTTAAAACCAGAACACTGGTCCGACCATAAAAGGATAACCACATCTTCTGTAGTATCTGCGACATCTTCTCCGGTAGGGGTAGTAGCCATCATCCACAACTACGGTCTGTGGTCCAGTAATCAATGGTCCTGTTGCAGCATTATGGACAACTGAAATGCAATATTTCAACATCACGAAAACACTCCTATATATTTTGACCCCTTAAACCACACATTTTTACAGAAAAACTGAGGATTGCAGGGGTATATATTATTTTTTCTTATTCTGCTCAAAAATATAGATTGTGGGTACTCGTTAGAACAGCCTCATCGAGTACTCACCATCTAGATTTTGAAAAGAAATAAGAAGTGAGTGAGTGTTTGAGTTTTACATCTCACCAACAGCTAAGGTTATACGGAGACTAAGGACTCATCCGAAAGTCTGGAGAAGCCCGGGATCGATCCTGTGACCCCTGGTTTACAAAGCGTCAGTTCAAGAAGCATTATGGGGATAAAATAGGGATGTCTTGTCATAATTCTATAAAAAATTTGCAGTGTGTGCTCATTAATTTGGAGGCGGCTGTAATCATAATTTCACACTTTTTTCATTTTTTATAGTACATCAGGTAAACAAGTCCGAGGAATGAAGACCCCGCCAAACCCCACTCTATATGCAGAAAAGTGTGGTTTACAGGGGTATTCTTTATTTATCGTATTTCTGCTCAAAAGACAGCCCGGGGAATGAAGACCCTGCTAAACCCCACTCTATATGCAGAAAAGTGTGGTTTACAGGGGTATTCTTTATTTTCCGTATTTGATAATTTCTGCTCCAAAGACATAGGTTGTGGATTCTCGTACGAGCACCCACAACCTATGTTTGGAGTTAAGATAAACAAAAACCGCAAAATTTCATCAGAAATATTACCGTTTTGGAGAAATGACAGGGTGCTTTAATTACACAGATGTGTTTAATAGAGTAATGTATAGAAAAATGGTGTTTTTATGGGGATGCATTATTCAGCACAAAATGGACTGTTGGTACTAAGAACTGCCTCAGGTTTTAGCAAACGACCCCAAAACTATATATGTTTGCACTGTTGGGCTGTGTCTCGTCTACATGGACTTCCGCATTTTTGGCAAATGACAGGTTTGTCGCAACTGTTAACGGCTTGGCGAAAGAATGGATGAAAGGTCGAATAGACAAAACTAGAATTCTTATAACGCACCATGTTTGATTAATATATTTTTCATCAAAAATGTCATTGGTGGATGTGTTATCCAAAGAAAAGCGACACAAATCAAAGCCATTAACCATCAGGAATTAATCCTCAAGATGCTGTGGAAAAACTACATCGGAAAATGTCGTCTGCTTATGTTATCTGCTGAATATTTGTTTCAACCATTTTAAAATATTTTTGCATACAGGCAAACAGTGTGGACCCAGATCAGACTGCTCCTAGAGGAGCAGTCTGATCTGCGTCCACACTATTTGCTAAAATGACTTATTCAAAGAAACATGCAGACGACAAAGCAGACGGTTGCCATGATTGGTATCTTATGGGTTATCAAATCAGGTTAGGTGCATGCATTACGAAAACACGCATATACAAATACATTGTAAGCGTTTTTGCCAAAAAAAAAAAAAATGAAAATTTCAAGATGAAAAGATGTGACAATTTTCTTATTTCTGCTCAAAATATAGATTGTTGGTACTCGTTAGAACCGCCTTATCGAGGCAGTTCTAACGAGTACCCACAAGCCATAATTTAGAGCAAAAATAAGAAAAATAAGGTGCACCCCTGTAAACCCCAGTTTTACTATAAAAATGGCATTCCAGGGGGTCAAAACTATAAAGGCGTGTTTTCATTATGAATCTGTGCACTCAAAGCCATGTGTAGAGTAATCAGATTTCGCTTCTGGATAATGTATACATTGTTAGCGATTGAATATTCATATTCCGACAAATATCAGACAATACTATTCAATTCTATAGGGGAACGAAACCACAGTAGTGAGAGACCTATAGTATAAACCTTTTTTGTACCAAATGGAATGATCCTCTTTGTATATGTCATGAGTCCATTTCGAAATTTAGGGGTGTCCGGCTGTGTTTCCTTCAAAATGTATTTGGTAATGGCTTGAACTTTTTGCAAACAGTGAAGGCCCTGATCAGACACCGCCTTCTGCGGCGTCTGATCTGGGCCTGCATTGTAATTTGTTTGCTAATTACCCCTTTTGGGGTTTCCTGTACAGAACGGGTTAAGAGCCTGCACAGCCACGTACGGTACCATGTTACTTACCATATTGTCCTCCATTCACCATCATGTCCCCAGCATACCCACCGTGAAGAGTATGGGGATAAACGACTTGCTGTCCCGGCTGCTGAATGTTCGGATTTGTAGCTCGAGCTTCCTCTAAAGCCATCCTCCAGGCACTGGATGAAACAAGGGAAATAATGAAGGTGAGTGAGTGTGTAAGTTTTACGTCCCACCAACAGCTATGGTCATATGGAGACGGGACCTCGGTTTAAAGACTCATCCGAAAGTCTGGAGCCCGGAATCGATCCTGCGATCCCTGGTTTACAAGGCGAGTAGCGTAACCACTACACCACGGAGGCGTCTAAAATAATGAAGGTACATGCAGCTATTCCTGCCAAGCCCTATTTAGCATCAAAGCACTGGCAGCACTGGTGGGTCGATTGTATCTGAGTGTAGGCTGGTAAAATGGTTATAAACGAGGACTTTAATCGTTTCATTTAAAGCTCCTATTCTGTAAGCAACCAGTGTAGACTCTGATCCGACCCCGCCTACTGTGGCCTATGATTTATCTGGGTTTGCGAAACTCAAAACACGATTCCAGTCCAAATTCTATGGATAAAGCCGCTTACACAACACTCTGATCTCACAGCGGCTAATTATTTTCGACAAGCACAAGCTACCTAGATTCCCAGCAAGTCGGTGATAGTCACGTGGATTTCAGCATTGAAAACGTGACCACTGGGCTTTACAACTTTGGGATATGTTATACGGTAATGGTTTCGCAATATTTTCACACGACCACTGCTTATGACAAAATTCTATTAGATCTTAAACAAGATACACTCACCAGAGGTCATGTGGTTTATACCATCTATAGGCATGGCAGCCATCTTGGTCATGTGACTACAATCTCACGAAAAATGTTTCATTGCATCATCCCATAGAGGCTCTTCATGTAATTTGGTTGCAATCAGCACAGCAGTTTTAGTAGAGAAGAGGATAGAAATACTGAATCCAATTCATTCAGAACAAATGTCAGTAAATGACCTTGACCTTTGGAATTGATAAATTTCCATTCAGCTGTTCTGATGCCATAGGCTATTAATAGAATCAGAAAAATCGACTGTTTTGCCGAAGTGACCAAATTTGACCTTGACATAAAACAGGTCAAGGTCAATCAAAGGTCATCATTTGAACAAATTTGTGATGCCCTCACCTTTCTATTTGACAATATTTATATTAGATTCGGTACTAAGTTATTTAGACAAAATGTGGGCATTCCGATGGGTACGAATTGCGCACCTCTTGTGGCTGAACTGTTCTTGTATTGTTATGAAAGAGACTTCATGTTGTCGCTTTCCATTAATAACCAATCTGAAATTATTGAAGCTTTTAGCTCCACTTCTACATATTTAGATGATTTATTAAATATTGATAATACCTATTTCGATGGTTTGATCAGTCAGATTTACACCCCAGTACTTCAATTAAATAAAGCAAATTCTTCTGACACAGACGCCCCGTTTTTGGATTAACATCTATCTATTGTAGATGGGTTTGTTTCGTGCAAAATTTATGATAAACGCAATGACTTTGATTTTGAGATTGTAAATTTTGCTTTTTTGGATGGTGATGTTCCTCATGCGCCATCCTATGGCGTTTATATTTCACAATTAATTCGATTTGCTAGAGTGTGTAGTCATGTAACTGGCTTCAACACTCGTAAAAAATTATTAACGGCTAAACTTCTTAATCAGGGTTATCGGTACAATAAACTACGCAGAGCATTTTCAAAATTTTATAGACGCCATTCTGATTTAATTTCAAAATCCAATATTGGACTTAAATCTCTTCTGCAATAAGGTCTATCGGAATTCGAATTTTATGGTGACTTAGTATATAAATTCAGAAAAATATATAACCGCAATGACTTCAGCACCCAATTTCGTTAAATCATTCTTCGATATAAAAAGATTGTGTACAACATGGATGTTATACGACAGACTGCATGCATGGTAGTTAACCCAATCATGGTTGGCAACTTTGCTTCCCTCTTTAATTGCACGCAGGTGGGTCAGGCCTCAGATTCTATGACGGTTCTAACGTAAAGGCTTATTGAGAATTAGAGAGATTTAATTCAAGGTAATGTTGGTTAGTGCCTGATGGTCTGTCTCTGGTCGGGCCCATCGGAGTCTAACTGTTGGTTTTCTTTTGCTCCAGCATTTCAGTGGTTTCTTGCTGTCGAGTCATCACCGTTGTCTCACCTCTGTGGTTCTTTGATTATTTGTGTTCACGGATATGTTGCACTGAGGAGTTAGGAGGCCTTCATGCAGACTGAACAAATTATTTGTCTGGGTCGCGACGGAAGTAGGGGCGAGGATTGTGGCCACATAAACTCGATTTGAGCCCCCCAGTGGAAATATTTCCACTGACCGTTCCAAGGCGGTTCTTCTGTGGCGATTTATTTATGTTGTTGTTTGTTACTTACTGTGTGTATCACTTGTGTCTTTTTATTTTGGATGGCCATATGGCCATTTTGTGGGAAAGTAACTGTCCTTATGGCCTTCCTTTGTTTAGGTTTCCATTATGGTCTGGTCGCTTAATGTTTGTGTTTCTTTCCCTTTGGTGTCTTTGGTGGGTGGAGTAAGTTAATCGTATCGATTCCTGATCTTTGTTTTACTTCTACTTTGCTAGGGCCCCAGTCCCCGATACTGCATACAAATTTCAAGGTCATTGACCATTTGGTTTCTGATAAGAAAAAAATTAAAAAGTTTTACAATATATATGTGAATGGTGGCCATATTGGTCATGTGACCCCGTCCTTACGAGCAAAATTTCATTCCTCCAAACATAGGGGTTCCACATGTAATTTGGTTTCAAACAACCCACCAGTTTAAGTGGAGAAAAAGATAAAAAAAAAACTGAATCTGAGCCACCCATAACCAAGGTCAGTATATGTCCTTGGCCTAAGGAATTGATAAACTTCAATTCAGCTAATTGTAAATATCATTTCTGGTGCCATAGGCTACCATGCAATCAGAAATATCCACTGTTTTGCCGTTTTTTTTTCATACAAATGTCTGCGAGTATGTGACCAAATTTGGTCTTGACATAAAACACCTCGAGGTCAACCAAAGGTAATCATTTGAACAAACTTGGTAGGGCCCGAGTCCCCAATGCTGCATACCAAGTTCAAAGGTCATCGGCGGTTAGGTTCCAAAAGTTTTTTACCATATATGGACATGGCGGTCATATTGGTCATGTGACCCAGTCCTTACGAACAAGCTCGTCGAGGCGGTTCTATCGAGTCCACTCAATCTATGTTTTAAGCAGAAATAAGAAACATATCACAATTTTTCATCTTAACATTTCTATTGTTTGGCCAAGAAATTGACAATGTATTTGTATAGGCGAGTTTTCGTAATGCCACTGCCTATATGGAGCCTTCAGCGTAAAATGAGTTTAAATAACATACAACATCAGTATATTACCTCGTATCATCAGGGGACTCTGTACATAACTTCCAGTCCTCGAAATTGCTCATCTGTAACAATATTAGACACTCTTTCGATTTGCCGTCTGGCGGGTTGAAGTTACATTCCTTAAATGAGAGGACAGAAACAAGATACTAACAAGAACTCCACCGAAAGCTGTGTCGCGCCTGTGGGGGCGCAAAGTCATCGAATCATGACATCTAGGCCAAGGTCTAACATAGATGTTTGCATAAAAGGCTTGTACTAAGTATCATTAATGAATTTAAAATAATTCTTGAGAAATGAACTTAACCATTAGGGTGAACGCTAGGGTGGTCGCAATATTTTACAAAGTCAGTGAACCATGAAATGTAGGTCAAGGTCAAATATGGATGTTTGCATTTTAGTTGCCACCCCGAGATATAAGTTTGTACCAAGTATCATTAATGAAGCTCTTATGGTTCTTGAGAAATTAACTTAACCAGTAGGGTGAACGCTAGGGTGGTCGCAATATTTTACAAAGTCAGTGAACCATGAAATTTAGGTCAAGGTCAAATATGGATGCTTGCATTGAAGTTGCCATCCACAGATTCAAGTTTGTACCAAATATCATTAAAGAAGCTCTTATAGTTGTTGAGAAATAAACTTGACCATTAGGGTGAACGCTAGGGTGGTCGCAATATTTTACAAAGTCAGTAAGCCATGAAATGTAGGTCAAGGTCAAATATGGATGCTTGCATGTAAGTTGTCATCCCCAGACACAAGTTTGTACCACGTATCATTAATGAAGCTCTTATAGTTATTGAGAAATAAACTTGACAATGAGGGTGAACGCTATGGTGGTCGCAAATGTTGACGCCTTGACGAACGGACGAACGAACGGACGAGCGAACGAACAAACGGACGAACGAACGGACGGAAAACCGGGCGCCTATATCGCGCCATGCTAATAGCAGGCGCGACAACAACCACTAGTGTTTTGTAACCTGCGAGTCCCACTTCAGATACTTACTTACAAGACATCATTGAGTGTTTTGCTTGATTTGAGGTTTAGCGTCCCCGTCAACACTATATAGGTCATTTTGGAGACGCTGCTTCCAATTTTGTGGGACATTTACCTTACACTGAGATGAAATGGCATTTCAAGTCTTGTAGCCCAATGAAACCAATCGGGTTTAATTTTATAAGCATGGACAGTCTGACTCGCGCCGCTTTGCCTGGGCAGGCTTAGATCCTCTAAGCGGTTTACCAGTACTCGTGTGCGGTCAGTTTCAGCTCTGCGTGGAAGCATCATGCAGCCCATATATTTCTTCAAGCCCCGATGGGCGGGGGTCAATCATTGGGTGTTTAAATGAGTGCTTGTTGGCCAACTCTTGCGAGCAAACTCCAATCGATGTGTCGTTTAAACCATGATAAACAGATATCTCAGTGAGATGCGCGTCTTACTTATGATCAGAAGGTCGCGGGTTCGATACTTGCCGGATCGGCAACATGCTTGTGTGGGTGTTGATCGTGAAATCTGTTCTACGGTTAATGTCTCACTTCCACTGACTCAAGAAGGGCAGGTGCTGTTTCTTGTGGAAGAATCTGCATGCTGATGTATAAGCCTGCCCTGGGAAAAGTGAGGTTATGTCAACTGACCAGCTTGAAAAAGTGCTTTGTTTTATTAGATTTCAAGTTTAACGTCCCCGTCAATACTGTAAATGTCATTTTGGAGACATTGCTTCCAGTTGTTTGGGACTTTTACCCGATATTGAGATGAAATGACATTTCAAGCCCTGCCGCCCAATGAAACCAATAGGGTTTATAAGCATGGACGGGCCGACTCGCACCGCTTTGCCTGGGCAGGCTTAGTGCTGAATGGGTCGTTAACCCATTGCATGCGGGAAACCCCTAAAGGTGTACCTCGGCAAACTGTGCATGGCCCAGATCAGACGCCGCGGCATAAAATTGGAAGCAATGTCTCCAAAATGACCTTTCATTTCACTCAGTTTATGTTTAATTTGTGCAAGGCCAGTGAACTTCACGTGGACAATAGAGGTGAACGGTCAACCCTAAAAAACGCACTCTCAGCTACGAGGTTTAGCTATATCGTTTGCCTAATCGTCTACGCCATGTGATAAGCCAGTCAAAATCTGCTTATATCGAAACATTATAGGATTGCATTACAGTCCTGAATACATTCAGGCCGTGCAATGCCGGCATATCTAAAAAGCCCAAATCATGCCTTCTTGTGCATCTATGTTTCTGTTCTAAACCGCCATGTTTTAATAACCAATTGCTGCATTAAAACAGAGCCCTGGGTTCAATCCCGGGCTTCTCCAGACTTTTGGAAACCGAGGATGAGGCGGTTCTAGCGAGTACCCCCAATCTATATTTTGAGCAGAAATAAGAAAAATATCACAATTTTTCATCTTAATATTTTCGTTTTTGCGGCGGTAAAGTTTACAATGCATTTGTATAGGCTAACTAACCTTGCCCGACTTTATCCCGGTACAGTTGGCATACATAAGAGCCCTTTCCCCTGCCTCTGTGCTGTTCGGAGAATCATAGTAAATCAGTTCTCCTGTTGTGTAGAGCACTACCCAGTTCCTCTTCCAGCGATGAAGAAATGTGCCTGAAAAATATGATCACCAGACTAACAAGTCTGTGAAATGAAGGGTGACAGGACATCTCGGCCCCTAACAAACTCGGCACCTGACAAACTCGGCCCCTAGCAAACTCGGCCCCTACAAACTCGGCCCCTGACAAACTCGGCCCCTAAAATTAGATGTGTTATATTAGTGTTGGAATTTACTTATTATCAAACTATTACACATATTTTTAATGTACATATGCCTAATTACCTTTTGAACTCATTTTGATGAAATTATGAGTAACCCATCTCACATGAGACTTTCCCACATCACAGGTCCTGGTGTATGGATCAGTATTTAGGTAAAAACTCAATTATGCAACATTGAGATTGCAATATGCAATTTTGATATTCTGTTATGCTATATTCAGTTACAATTGTGCAACACTGCATTATGATATTCATTTTTGTTCTCTGCTTTTGGAATTTGTGTACTTTTCTTTCTGTTTCTCGTCCTATTTTGCAACTTGAAATTCCGCTTCTGCTTCTTCTAGTTCCCATTATTCTCGTTCAGTGGCGCTGTGATCGTTCTTTCGTACCGTTCCCGTAAACGTCCGCCTGTATTCGGCAGATAACCAAAAAATCTGCAAGCGTATTGGTGACACGGAGGAGTGAAAGAAACGAGAGAACTATATTTTTGGCATAAAACGGACGATTTGGGGACACTACACCCTCCGGGGAACGGGAGGTCACGGGTCCGATCCCGGGTCGCGACATACCAAATGCGTTAACAATGGTACTAGCTGCTCCTCGCTTGCCACTCAGATTTACGGGGTAAAGCTAGGACTGGTCGACCCGGTGTCAGGATAATGTGACTGGTGTGGTATCATGTAATGTGTCTGGGACATGATACTTCAGTGAGGCAGCACTATAAAAGTGAGCATTGAGCTCCCTGTCGCACTCAGACACCGTCGTGATATGACTGAAATATTGTTGAAAGCGACGTTAAACCCGAATTCACACACACACACACATCTCTCTAAAATTGCCAGTTTTCTGATGAAAATCCGAGATATTTTTCTTATTTAGTCTCCAAGACATAGGTTGAGGGTGCTCGTTAGAACCGCCTCATTGAGGCGGTTCTAACGAGTACCCACAACGGTTTCCAGTCATTTCGTACCCAAGTCATTTCGTACCCTAGTCATTTCGTACCATTTTGGTCATTTCGTACCCGTTTTATTTTGCAATTTGGTCATTTCGTACCCACTTTGGTCATTTCGTACCCTATTTGGTCATTTCGTACCCACTTTTAATTTTTTTGTGGGAAAGGTTTTTGGTTATTTCGTACCCTCTTTAGTTATTTCGTACCAACTTTAAATTTTTCTGGGAAATGTTTTTGGTTATTTCGTACCCACTTTTCCAAACGAAGGTACGATTGATTGATTCATTTGAGGTTTAACGTCCCCGTCAACACTGTAAAGGTCATTTTGGAGACGTTGCTTCCAATTTTGTGGGACTTTTACCCGACATTGAGATGAAATGACATCTCAAGCCCTGTCGCCCAATGAAACCAATAGGGTTTATTAGCATGGACGGTCCGCCTCGCACCGCGGTTCCTGGACAGGCTTAGATCCTCTAAGCGGTTTACCAGTACTAGTGTGCGGGGCCGGATTCAGCTCTGCGTGGAAGCATCATGCAGCCCATATATTTCTTCAAGCCCCTATGGGCACGAAGGTACGAAATGACTTTGGTATGATATGAATTGTTTTAAAGCTTTTCTGTCGGTCACTTGAGCCGAAGGCTCGGTGGGGGGGGGGGGGGGGGGGGAGCTTTTGTGATTGGTCACCGTCCGTCGTTGTCGTCCGTCCGTATGTCCGTTCACAATTTCTTTAAGTGACATCTCTTCATCCACCGAACAGATTTTGACGAAACTTTGCAAAAAGGATCTGTGGATGGACCTCTCTAAAAGATGTTCAAAGAATTCCATCCCATGCAAAACTCTGGTTGCCATGGCAACAAAAAAGGGGAAAACTAGAAAATTTTAAAAAAAAAATCTTCTTGTCTGAAATCCGAAGGCCAAGTTCTTTGATATTTTATATGAAGCTTCATCTAGTGGACATCTACTCAGATTGTTCGAATTAGAGCCCTGGGGTTAAAAGGGCCCCGCCCCGTGGCCCAGCCGTTTTACATAGGCTTATACAGGGAAAACCTTTAAAAAATCTTCTTCTCTGAATCCGAAGGCCCAGTTCTTTGATATTTGGAATGAAGCTTGATCTAGTGGACATCAACCAAGATTGTTCGAATTAGAGCCCTGGGGCAAAAATGGCCCCGCCTCGTGGCCCAGCTGTTTTACATAGGCTTATACAGGCCTTTAAAAATCTTCTTCTCTGAATCCGAAGGCCCAGGTCTTTGATATTTGGTATGAAGCTTGATCTAGTGGACATCTACCAAGATTGTTCAAATTAGAGCCCTGGGGCAAAGCATTACATAGGTTTATACAGGGAAAACCTTTAAAAAATCTTCATCTCTGAAACCAAAAGGCCCAGGTCTTTGATATCGAGGCGGCTTTGACGAATTTCAACAATCTTTGCTTGGAGCAGAAATATGAAAAGTATCACAAGTTTTCATCGGAAAATTATCTTTAATAAATAAATAAATAAATAAACAAATAAATAAAGGACAATAAATAAATAAATAAATAAATAAATAAATAAACAAATAAATAAATAGTTCCATAGTCTGTCGGTCCTTCATATCAATTTTGTCGGGTAAAAGTCCCACAAAATTGGAAGCAACGTCTCCAAAATGACCTTTACAGTGTTGACGGGGAAGTTAAACCTCAAATCAAACAAACAAACAGATACGAACTGACCAAATGACTTGGGTACGCATTGACTAAAGTCATTTCGTAACCATTTTGGTAAATTCGTACCTTTTGGTTCAATTTATTCCAGGTACGAAATGACCAAAATGGTTACGAAATGACTTGGGTACGAAATGGTTGTTAGTGGGTACGAAATGACCAAAAAACGGGTACGAAATGACCAAAATGGTACGAAATGACTAGGGTACGAAATGACTTGGGTACGAAATGACCGGTTACCCCCACAACCTATGTCTTGGAGACTAAATAAGAAAAATAATGTATACTCCCATAAACCCCAGTTTTCTCTGTATGAACTGGGGTTTAGGGGGGTCTTCATTCCACGGACTTGTTCACATGATGTAGAGAAAAGTGGGGTTTTCGGGGTTATCCATTATTTTCCTTGTTTTCGCTAAAATAAAATTGACTGTGGGTACTCATTTGAACCGTCTAAATGAGGCGGTTCTTACGAGCACCCACAATCTATATAAGGCCTAGAAATAAGAAAAAATTAAAATATTTTCATCTAAAAATGCTAGACCTTGAGTCGCAATTTTAGCACATGGGTGAATTGAAGAAAGTGTTGACCC
Organism: Lucinisca nassula; assembly: GCA_963580285.1. Lineage (NCBI taxonomy): Eukaryota > Metazoa > Mollusca > Bivalvia > Lucinida > Lucinidae > Lucinisca > Lucinisca nassula. The sequence continues at coordinate 36,439,602 of OY757024.1, forward strand.
TAAGAGTTATAGCACGATACTGCCCCCCTGGTGCCCTTCTGATCCATCCTGCTGCCCTTTATTGGCATGAAATCATTTTAAACAGAGAAAATCATCAAAACGACTTCCACTATACCAGTATAAAATATGAAAATATTAAGCTGTTGTATGCTTTAACTCCGAGTTTCTGAAAAAAAAATGTTTTTTTTTTTTGTCATTATCTAACATTTCTAGGTAGAATTAGTCAAAATGGATGCAAAATTAGAAACTTCGATTGTTTTGCTTTAATGTAAAGTCTCTATTTGGCCTCGATGGCAACGAAGTGTCCTTTTAGACAACTTTCATGCGTTAAAAAAGCCATTTTTATGAATCAGAACCCTGCCATTTTCCAAGGCTGTGGGAAATGCTTGTACATCACGTTAACAAGACAAGTCCGTGAAATGAACCCCCCCCCCCCACACACACACACACACACACATATACACCGTCTACACCGTTTACATGAGTAAACCTTATTGCTCTAAAACATAGATTGTGGGTACTCGTTAGAACCGTTAGAACCGCCTCAATGAGGCGGTTCTAACGAGGACGCACAATATATGTTTTGAGCAGAAATAAGAAAAATATCGCATTTTTTTTTTCATCTTAAAATTTTCGCAATGCCGATCCTGCTGCATAGGTATCACTTCATTTTGGTGACGTCACTACAAAATCATGATTCTAAACTAGAACATGCTACACCATAACTTCATTATAACACGGTTCGTTATAACGCGATTACTGATACAATACGGTTTCAAGATGGATCCAAAATATGTATAGATTACACAGAAAAATGACCATAAATATTTGGATATAACACGGTTGTTTAACTTTGGACACCATTAATAGTGTCATGTTTGTTTGTTTGTTTGAGGAGGTTTAACGTCCCAGTCAACACTGTATAGGTCATTTTGGAGACGTTGCTTCCAATTTTGTGAGACTTTTACCCGACATTGAGATGAAATGACATCTCAAGCCCTGTCGTCCAATAAAACCAATATGGTTGATAAACATAGACGGGCGGACTCGCACCGCTTTGCCTGGGCAGGCTTGGATCCTCTAAGCTGTTTACCAGTACTCGTGTGCGGGTCGGTTTCAGATCTGCGTGGAAGCACCATGCAGCCCACCTATTTCTTCAAGCCCCGATGGGCGGGGGCCGAATTAATAGTGTCACAAAGAGTTTTGGTGTATAACTATTTTATCCGAAAGAATTCCTTGAAGTTCATAATCATTTTTATTTTTGTATATCAATGTCAAGACTCGTAATGCGCGGGACGGATTTTTCTATCAATCCCTTACATCCATGTATCGCCCCCGCCCATCGGAGCTTGAAGAAATAGATGGACTGCATGATGCTTCCACGCAGAGCTGAAACCGACCGCACACGAGTTCTGGAAAACCGCTCAGAGGATGGCAAAGCGCTGCGAGTTCGACCGCCCATGCTTATCAACCCTATTCGTTTCATTTGGCGACAGGGCTTGAGATGTCATTTCATCTCAATGTCGGGTAAAAGTCTCACATAATTGGAAGCAACGTCTCCAAAATGATCTTTAAAGTGTTGACGGGGACGTTAAACCTCAAATCAAACAAACAAAATCATAATAGTTTTTATTTTTGTATATCAATGTCAAGACTCGTATATAATGCTCGGGACGGATTTTTCTATCAATCCCTTACACCCATGTAAGATTTTTGTATTATACGATGATTACGATCGCAAAAGGTACCTGTATACATGTATATAGATTTAACATCACGAAAACATGCCTATATAATTTTGACCCCACTGAACCCCACTTTTATATATAGTAAAACTGGGGTTTACTGGGGTAAACCTTATTTTTCTTATTTCTGCTCGAACATATAGATTGTGGATACCCGTTAGAACCGCCTCGATGAGGCGGTCCTGACGAGCACCCACAATCTATATTTTGAGCAGAAAGAAAAAAAACTATCACAATTTTTCATCTTAAAATTTTAGGTTTTTCGGCGGTACAGTTTACAATGTATTTGTATAGACGTGTTATCGTAATGAGAACTTACTCTCTCGCTGTAGCCAGTCTGCCTTTGCTATGTTCATTTTCAATCTGCTTTATTTGTAAGCTCCTGTAAATAAATAGAGATTAATACATCTTTAGTTTTTAAAGGTGCATTATTGAGCTATCTGAAAAAAATGCTTCCAAAAATAAAATACATATAGCCGGTATTTTTCTTTAAAACAATACAAATGAACGCATTATGCAAAAATGCGAACAATTATGATGACAGGTAAACGAGTTTGAGAGGGATTCCCTAACTAGGTTTCGCACACGAGTTAGATCTATTTTTAGTTCGTGACAAAAATAGAATCCCCATATATGACGTTATGCGACGTTCATTTTTGGCCTTGTTTGCTTAGGCCATGCCTGAATCGGAAGAAATATGACGCTGAATACCATGCCATAAGTAGCGACACTCAGAGACGATACTGTCGCCATGTATGTGAAAAGTGACAGATTTATTTTTAGAACAGAAATTCCGAACACATGTTCAGAGCGAAGGGTTAACACGAATGAAAACGACCATTTTCACAAAGTTCTGAAGCTGTATTTGACTCCAAAAGTGTACACATGACAAAGGAGTATGCATTGAAGATAAAAACCAGGAAAAAAAAATTGAGACCCGGTAGCTCAATAATGCACCATATAGGGGGAATATTTTCCCGAGAGAAATGCAAATCATGTAAACGATTTGCAAGTTTCGATTATATCTTTAAAAACGTAAAAATCGATTTACCTACTTTAAAAATCATCAGTGACACCGACCTTGCTACCAACTACGTCATCATTAACAACTACGTCATCAAGTGATGTAAATATTCTAGCGTAATCTGTCAAACTGATTTATTGTTGGGGTTTCACGACATGTCAACCTTTGTGTTGTTTTGTGTGGACTCCCAGAAAAAAAAAAGAGAAGTGTAGAAGAGATAGTCTAGAGAAGATGAAATGAGGGACACGGGTAAATGTATGAAAGTGTAGAAACAGAGGAAACAGCAACCTCTCCGCATCGCCCCCCCACCCCACCCCCCCCCCCCCCCACTCCCCCCCCCCCCCCACACACACACACCTTTACATGTACCTGTTGCAAGTACCACAGGCCTTGCATATCTTTAAGCCAATATCAGTAGGACTCCAAATTGACGCAAGATAAAACGGCATCAACGAACCCCAGAGTGAACTCTCAACATCATCGTTGAACGGATGTTAGAGTTAAATCGAGACAGTACACAGGAACTCGTTTCGCAAAAGACGAACTCCCACCCCTTTGCCATTGTTTTTATGAAACGAGAGTCTGTGAAAAAGCATGGTCGAAGAGAGAGAAAGACGTTTTAGAGAGGTGTCAATCACTAAGGCTGCCACGATTAATCGTATAATCGATTAATCGATCGATAAATTCCACAAAAATGATTATCATTTCTGATTTGCTTTTAATCGATTACTTGATAGGTACAATTTACTACCCAGAGTTATGCCTAAAATAGCTGAATGAGTGGCAAACAGTGCAGACCCTGATGAGACGCCGCATTATGCGGCGTCTCATCTGGGTCTACACTGTTTGCTCAGGCCTGTCTGTTCAAATATACATATGGTAAAGTGCAACATATGGGAACAGTCATGCTCAGACAGAAATCCAGACAGGTAAAACAATGACAAAAATCATAGCGATTACTAATCGTTTATCGATTGCAATGACATGACTGATAATCGATTATCTTTTCAGCTCCGATTAGCCAGCCCTATCAATCACATAAATTTGTTAAAGCATGAAAAATGTCAACACTGAAAGAGACACGATGGGTGATTTCAAACATTTTCACAGTTCGGGCCAAAACCTTGGTTACGGGTAAAACACAGTACCGAATTCACACGAAGCAACAACGTTTAGCGGATCTTTCTTTCTTTCTTCCTGTTTCGCCTTAACCCCCGTAGGGGACACAGACGGTGTGTATTACATACACTCCAGTATGTAAATATGGCGACCCGCCGTATATATGGCGACCCGCCGTATATATAGCGATCCGCCGTATAAGTATAGAAACGAGATGTGATAAACAGAATATAACACGGTAAAGCACCGGCCCCGATAGCTCAGTTGGTAGAGTGTCCGCTCCGGGGAACGGGAGGTCACGGGTTCGATCCCAGGCCGCGACATACCAAAGTCGTTAACAATGGTACTAGCTGCTCCTCGCTTAGCACTCAGATTTACGGGGTAGAGCTAGGACTGGTCGACCCAGTGCCAGGATAATGTGACTGGGTGTGGTATCATGTAATGTGTCTGGGACGTGATACTTCAGTGAGGCAGCACTATAAAAGTGAGCATTGAGCTCCCTGTCGCAACCAGACACCGTCGTGATATGACTGAAAAATTGTTGACAGCGACGTTAAACCCGAATTCACACACACAACACGGTAAAGCTCTCGGGCTGATAATGGGGTCTCGGGTTGATACTGCGGGCGATAACCATAACCCCATGTGATAATCTCTAATTATATAACATTTATTAAATCGGCCGTTTTTGGCCTTTCTAACGTCTAAAACTGACGTAATTAGCGCTGTGACGTGACGTAATTTGTCCCGATTTTGGCGCGTCATAGTGCAAGAGGACGTTCGCGCCTGAAAGGAATATTTTCCCTGCAAGAAAATATCATTTTTATTTCCCCCAAAATTACTTAACAAGAGGGCCCAGAGGGCCCTGAATCGCTCACCTGAGAATCAGTGGCTCTAGTACATTCTTGGCCCAAGGGCTATACTAGGTGAAGCTTCATACCAAATATCAAAGACCTGGGCCTTGTGGTTTCAGAGAAGAAGATTTGTAAAGATTTTCCCTATATAAGCCTATGAAAAACCAAAGGGCCCCGGGGATGGGGGCATTTTTGGCCCCAGGGCTATAATTTGAACAATCTTGGTAGAGGTCCACTAGATGAAGCTTCACACCAAATATCAAAGATCTGAGCCTTGCGGTTTCAGAGAAGAAGATTTTTAAAGATTTTCCCTGTATAAGCCTATGTAAAACCAAAGGCCCCGGGGTGGGGCATTTTTGGCCCTAGGGCTATAATTTGAACAATCTTAGTAGAGGTCCACTAGGTGAAGCTTCACACCAAATATCAAAGACCTGGGCCTTGTGGTTTTAGAGAAGTAGATTTTTAAAGATTTTCCCTATATAAGCCTATGTAAACCCAAAGGCCCCCGGGGAGGGGCTTTTCTGGCCCAAGGGCCATAATTTGAACAATCTTGGTAGAGGTCCACTAGATAAAGCTTCTTACCAAATATCGAATCCTGGGCTTTTCGGTTTCAGAGAAGCAGATTTTTAAAGATATTCCCTATATAAGCCTATGTAAACCCAAAGGCCCCCGGGGCGGCGGCATTTTTGGCCCTAAGACTATAATTTGAACAATCTTGGTAGACGTGTACTAGATGAAGTTCACACCAAATATCAAAGATCTGAGCCTTGTGGTTTCAGAGAAGAAGATTTATAAAGATTTTCCCTGTATAAGCCTATGTAAAACCAAAGGCCCCCGGGGCGGGGGCATTTTTCGCCCAAGGGCTATAATTTGAACAATCTTGGTAGAGGTCCACTACGTGAAGCTTCACACCAAATATCAAAGACCTGGGCCTAGTGGTTTCAGAGAAGAACATTTTTAAAGATTTTCTCTATATAAGCCTATGTATACACAAAGCCCCCCGGGCGGGGGCATTTCTGGCCCAAGGGCCATAATTTGTACCATCTTGGTAGAGGTCCACTAGATGAAGCTTCATATCAAATATCGAAGACCTGGGCCTTTCGGTTTCAGAGAAGAAGATTTTTAAAGATTTTCCCTGTATAAGCCTATGTAAAACCAAAGGCCCCCGGGGCGGGGGCATTTTTCGCCCCAGGGCTATAATTTGAACAATCTTGGTAGAGGTCCACTAGATGAAGCTTCACACCAAATATCAAAGACCTGGGCCTTGTGGTTTCAGAGAAGAAGATTTTTAAAGATTTTCCCTATATAAGCCTATGTAAACCCAAAGGCCACCGGGGCGGGGGCATTTCTGGCCCAAGGGCCATAATTTGAACAATCTTGGTAAAGGTCCACTAGATGAAGCTTCATACCAAATATCAAAGACCTGGGCCTTTTGGTTTCAGAGAAGAAGATTTTTAAAGTTTTCATTTTAAAAATCTATTTTTAGCTCCTGTGACCTAGATGTGCAATGGACCGGAACCATTTGAACAACTTTGAAAGGGGATCACCTAAGGATCATTCCTGTGAAGTTTGGTTAAAATCCAATCATTGGTTTAGGAGGAGATGTCATTTGAAGAAAAAGTTTACGCACGCACACACGCACACACGCACGGCGGACGACGGACAAAAAGTGATCCCAAAAGCTCACCTCGTCACTACGTGACAGGTGAGCTAAAAATAGCAGCAAACATGTAATATAAATAAATAATAACCCTTGTTGCGTGTTTTATGATCCCTTGCAACATTAAGAATTTTAAAAGCTAATATCAACCTATTCAGTACCAGAAACCCCTAAAAGGGTACCTTGGCAAACAGTGCAGGCCTAGATCAGACGCCATTAGACGCGGCGTCTGATCAGGGCCTCCACTATTTGCTAAAAGTTCAGTCATTTTCCAAATAAATTTTCATCAAAACACAACCTGACACCCCTAAATTTTGAAATGAACACCTGCTATACATAAGGAGGGAGATTCCATTTGGTACAAAAAGGGTTAAATTACATAATTGACATGACTCAAATACATTTATCTCTGTTCATCGAGCTAAGCCAAAGAACGATGGTGTAAACTTCGATCAAAGTTTAAAACTTTGTTACGAGACATTACGGCTGACATAAACTAATCAGCATGATTTGTATGTTACTGAATAACTTGATGATTGAGTGAGTTTTTTTGAGTTTACGTCCAACCAACAGCTAAGGTCATTCGGAGACGGGACCTCGGTTTAATGACTAATCCGAAAGTCTGGAGAAGCCCGGGATCGATCCTGCGATCCCTGGTTTACAAGGGGCGTAGCGTAACCACTTCATCACAGAGGCTTCTATTAATAACTTGGTATAAGCAATGTAAAGGCCGATCCCAGAGACCATAGGCAAGGCATTCACCCCCTTAATAAAGGTAGAGGAAATGGAGTTGCTGAATTGGGCTCTGAAAAGAATACACCTGAAATGATGCTTTCAATAAAACTGGGTACAAGGATGTCCCGAAGATCGGCCCTTTTCACAGACAGTATTGTTGTGTCGTCGGAGGGAGTGATCAAGTTACTTAAAGGCTTACATGTATTTTATGGCCTGATGAGTTGTTTCACCCTAGAGTTCCAAAGGAACTAGCAAATGAACTAGTTTCAGTATTTACACATTTTATTCAGCAATCTCTGGATACGGGAGAAATTACCAAATCATGTGAATAGTTGTCCACTCTTTGAAAGGGGATAGTACCCACTTGTAATTTACGCTTTGTGTCCCTGACATGTGTGCCATGTAAGTTGCTTGAACACATAGTATGCTCAAATATCATAGCCAGTTTGGATGGACACAGAGTTTGGCAGACAGGCAACATGACACAGCTGCGAAACTCAGCTGACGCTCGTTATGATTGAGTAAAAACTTGGACAAAGAAGGACAGGCTGACACTTTGATTTAAGAAATAGATCAGCTATAATTATGATTTACTGAGTAATAAATCAAAGTTTGGAGGTAAGTTGTAAAGTACATCAAATCACGAGCGCGTAGCGCGCGTGATTTGTCTACTTACAACTGACCGACCAACTGTGATTTATTACTCAACAAATCACAAACTAGAGCTGATCTATTTCGATTCTAACAGGCTGAAAATCGACAATAAAGCTGTTGTTTCCTGCAAAATCTCACAACTTTTCGACATTGTTAGAAGAAATCCCGCTAAAATTATCGACTGAAACGCATGCATCTATATCCTTTTCTAACGTTTTCGATGCGAGGACGTTACACCATGTAACGTCAAGGAAATCGACGTCATAAATCGGCAGTCTTGTCACGCTCTTCCTTGTCGTGATTTGTTGCAGAATAAAACTCAGTTATTTTTCATTGCCTATATAGGCGCGCTGTGTTAGAATCTGGATTTCGAGACTCCATTATAAACTTCGTCACAGTTTAGGGCATTGGCGAGATGCCGAGTCTATATGATGATGCACAGGCGAAAAGATTACTTTTCCTTGTTATGCAAAACTCTTGGTGTCCCACGTGGGATGTTTCTTGGTCTATCGCTGTCCTCTGATCATTAATGAAATAGACACCGTTACTGAGTCAAAAAGACTGTTTGCTGTCGATAAATTAGAAGTGCAACCTCAGCCCAGCCAGCAAATATGCCAGGCCAGCGTCGGTTTTGTTTGTTTGAATCGGAGTTTAACGGCCCAGTCAACACTATTTAGGTTATGTTTGAGCCGGTCAGTTTACCTATCCAAACTTTCCTGGGCAGGCTTATACGTAAGCGGTTAACCAGTACAGTGCACGTTCTTTCGCCAGATACTGACAACTGACCTTCTTGAATCAGCGGAAGGGAGAAAATAACCGTAGAAAATATTTCATGATCAATTTCCACGAAAGAATGTTGCCGACCCCGGCAGGTTTCGAAGCCGCGTTCTCCTGATAACCAGTCAGACGCGCAATCGACTGAACCACCGAGGCCGGCCGGGCCAGCGTCGGGCCAGCGTTGGTCCGATAGCGGTTCGACGTGGCAACGTCGTACCGCTATCGACCCGAGGTTTGTCCGCTGATTTATGCTGGCAGGTATAGATTATGATGTTGAGCAAGAAACTAGGATATATGATGTTTCAGTCTGATAAAAGCAATGCAATGCAGATTACACGATAACTAGGAAGAAAACCAATTAAAACTAGGCTTCTTACACTTTGGAGGAAAGGGTTCTCGAAAATGTGGATTCCACTGACATTCTTGTTTCAGGTTTGGTTTTACAGCCCTTTCAAGATTATTTCACTCATATCGAGCCGATCGTTAATCAGAGGTGGGCGAAAATCCTGAGTACCCGGAGAAAAACCACCTGACATTCCGTTGCAGCGTCTCACATGTGACCCGAGTCAGGCTCGAATCACAGCGGTGAGAGACCTAATGATTAAGAGTCAGCGCTCTTATGGTTTGTTTTCTTTGTTTGATTTGAGGTTTAACGTCCTCGTCAACACTGTAAATGACATTTTGGAGACATTGCTTCCAATTTTGTGGGACTTTTACCCGACAATGAGATGAAATGACATCTCAAGCCCTGTCGCCCAATGAAACCGATAGGGTTTATTAGCATGGACGGTTGGCCTCGCACCGCGGTTCCTGGACAGGCTTAGATCCTCTAAGCGGTTTACCAGTACTAGTGTGCGGGCCGGATTCAGCTCTGCGTGGAAACATCATGCCGCCCATATATTTCTTCAAGCCCTATGGGCAGCGCTCTTATCCACTAGGCCACAATGGCCCGTCAAAAAACAAAAACAAAAAAAAAAAAAAAAAAAAAACGTGGCTTCCAATGACATTTTTGGGTCGATCGGTCGACCCAAGTTTACTAAATGACCAAACTGAATTCATGCAGTTCTCCACGTGATCATCACTGATTATGTTTTATTAAAAAGAACTTGAAACGTTGCGCTGTTTTTATCGATGAAACAAGAGCTATCTATAGAGTCTTGACAGGAATCGTGTGCTGGAATATACCCAGATCAGACGCCGCGGAATGTGGCGTCTGATCAGCAGGTTGCACAGGAAGTTCACTGTTTGCTTAAATAGTGGCATTTGAGGGTTAAACGAAATAGTATAAGAATGCCAGGTTGCTCACGTAATGAAAGAAAAACAATAATCTTAATCCAGGCCACGATGTCACGTGACGTCTTTCGGAACTCTATTTATAAAACTGTTAAACAAATGTATGCCAAGTCGAGTAAAAATAGACTTTTCGCACTCCTGCTAAGAACTTAATTTTAGAAACCTGAAATGTTTAAGTGCAAAAATGCGTAGCCCAGACTTCATAGGTGGTACCGTTATTAGACATACAGCGTAGACCAAGATCGGATATAGAGTACTTTGCTTCTGATCGGGTCGGCACTGTTCGCCATATGTATGCAACAACAGTTTTGAACATGATTCAGGGCCGATCGCAGACTCTGAAAAGGGGCGGATTGAGAATGCGAATTTCAGGTATTTTGCAGAGGGTGAAAAACTGTATGAATCTGAAATAATTTCCAAAAGATGGGAGGGGGCTACGTTTGCACCCTCCCCACTGTGTTGAACAAAATCCAAGTACTACTCTAAGACGTCAGATCGCAGCGTAAGAAGAAAATTCTGGACTGTGCTCGTTTGTTTGATTTAAGGTTTAACGTCCCCGTCAACACTGTATAGATCATTTGGAGACGTTACTTCCAATGTTATGGGGCTTTCAGCTCTGCATGGAAGCATCATGCAGCCCATCTTTTTATTCAAGCCCCGATGGGCGGGGGCGGGTGGACTCTGCTCGTACACTTGGGCATTGGCAAACAGAATCTACATAATCAGACACCACATAACGCGATGTCTGATCAGCTCTATTGTGCTTGCTTAAAGTTAAACAAACAGTTCGATTCTCAGCTCAGGACTATTTTCCCAACCTACACTCAGGCTTTCAAGTGACTCCTTGTGAAAAAGTAGGAGAAAAGTAGGAGCCTGAGATATTAAAAAGTAGGAGAAAAGTAGGAAAAAAGTAGGAACCTGATACAAAAAAGTAGGAGCTAATGGACACGAACATACCACCATATGTCTGACATTTTATCAGTTTTTCATTTTGGTCCGTTTTGTTTGTGCTTGGAGTCCAATGTTTTTACATCCAAGTTAGCTGGCACCTGTAAAATATTAGTGGCTAACCCATCTAGTACAGTTATCCATGAATGCAACTTGAACTTCTAATGCTTTTGTCAAGATTTTGCCACTGGCAGATATATATATATACTTAGATACTGACATATTCAAATGAATTGACAAATTTTGAAAATTTACATTTGTGAGAAGCATCAGCAACAAGATGTCCAGTTGAAGGCATCATAGCACTGCTACAATGAATTCCTGTCATGCTAAACAAGACAGCATTTTAGTTGCTCAGTGAAGGCATTAAAGTATTGCTGCAATGAATTACTGTCATGCTAAACAAGACAGAGCTCTAGTTGGTCACTTCAGTTATCACAGCATTGCTGCAATGAATTTCTGTCATGCTAGACATTGGTCAATCACTGCAGTTAAGGCATTGCATTATGGCTGCTTTGAATTCCTGTCATCCTTCACAAGACAAATATCGAGTTTTTCACTGCAGTTAAAGCATCATAGCACTGTTTCAATGATTGTCTGTCATGCTAAAGAAGACAGAGCTGTAGTTGGTCACTTCAATTAAGGTAACACAGCACTGCTGCAATGAATCCTTCCATGCACAACAAGACAGAATTCTAAATGGTCATTGCAGTTAAGGCATTAAAACATGGCAACAATGAATTACTTTCTTACTTAACAAGACAAGAATTCTAGTTGGTCACTGCATTTAAGGCAAATTTAAGCAGCATATGCTGCATTGAATTTCATGCTCAAAAAGTCAGAGATCTAGTTGGTTACTGCAGTTAAAGCATCACAGAAGTGCTGCAATGAATTCTGGACATACTCAAAAAGACAGAACCCTAGTGGGTCACTGCAGTTAAGGTATCACAGTACTTCTGCAGTGCATCCCTTTCATGCTCAAGACAAGAGCTGTAGCTGGTCACTGCAGTCAAGGCATCACAGCATTGCTGCAATGAATTTCTGTCTTGCTCAACAAGATTGAGCTCCAGTGGGTCACTGCAGTTTAGTAATCAGAGCACTGCTGCAATGTCTTTCTGTCATGTTCAACAAGACATAGCTCTAAATGGTGTCACTGCTGCTATAATGATTTTCTATCAAGCTAAACAAGACAGAAGTCACTGTAGTAAAGGCATCACAGCACTATTGCAATGAATTCCTCTTGTGCTAAAGACAGAAATCTAGTTGATCACTGCAGTTAAGGTGTCAAAGCATTGATGCAATGAACTCCTGTCATGCCAAACAAGATGGTAAGTATAAGCATTTATGCTTGTTTTCAAATCCTGTGGAACTTTTTTCATACAATTTGTTATTGTATACTTGTAATTCAGAAGAAGTTAATAAATATTGTTTACACCAAACAAGACAGAGCTCTGGTAAGGCGTCAAAGGCATGGTATCAATGCATTCCTGCTATGAACTGCTGGTCAATTAAGGCCTCAAAGAACTGCTGCAATGAATTCCTAGCATGCTTAACAAAACATAGCTCTAGCTGATCACTGCAGTTAAGAAATCAAAGCACATCCTGCGATGAACTCCTGCCATGCTTAACAAGACAGAGCTCTAGGTTGAGACATCAAAGTATTGCTGCAACAAATTTTTGTCATGCTAAAGACAAGGCATCACTGCACTGCTGAAGTGAATTTGTGTCACGCTAAACAAGACAGAGCTATAGCCAGTCACTGAAGTTAAGGCATCACTGGACTGCTGCAATGAATTCCTGTAATACTAAACAAGACAGAACAGTTTGTCACTGCAGTTAGGGCATCAAAGCATTGCTGTGGTGAATTGTCTACCATGCTCAACAAGACAGACACCCAGTTGGTCACTTAGTTAAAGCATCACTGCTCTAATGCAAATAATTCTTGTCATGCTCAACAAGACAAATCTGTAGATGGTAATTGCAGTTCATATTCCAATGAGTGGTACAGCTAAAAACAAACAGTAGCCAGAGTCTTTGAAATTATAGGCTGAAACTGTTGAGTGTGGTTACTGCAACTTACAGAAAGCACCTTAAAATATTTCCGAGTTGTATCGTGAACAAGTACATAAATATGGAAACCCAAACCCAAATAAGTGTAATATATCTGTTAAATAATTACTTATCCCTGTAAAAAACAAAGAGTTCTACAGAGCTCTACAATCACACCTAGTAGTGAAACCTGTTAAAATGTTTGTCATCTTATCCATTGTGGGCCAACATTGAAGCAAATCAGTAGTGATTACCAGTGAACCGCTTCTACTTAAGTTCCAACATTCATAAGAGGTTGACAGATGAATGTTGAGGCTTGTCAGTCAATATGTCATGCAACAAGATGCATTCTACAAATAGGCTGTGATATATGTTATACTTTTAAATACTTTATTTATTTATTTGGGATCTTAAGTTTTGAACAAATAAAAAAAAAAGTAGGAGAAGTAGGAGTTTTTCTGGAAAAAGTAGGAACAAAGTAGGAAGACAACAAAAAAGTAGGAAAAGTAGGAAAAAGTAGGAAAAAGTAGGACTACTAGTTTAATCATATTTTATTGCATATAATAGCAAGCAATAGGGTTGGGCCACAAGTTCTCACAACATTAGTTACGGCCCTTCCCCTACAATTATACACTCAAATTATTTATGCACATGGTAATGGCTAAATATAATACAGCATATTGAAATAAATAAATGAATAAATAAATAAATAAAGGACTACTTGAAAGCCTGTACACTAAGAGACGATCGACCCACCAGTACTCTCAGTGCTTTGATTGTTTTTGGTTTGGTTTTACAGCCCTTTCAAGATTATTTCACTCTTTCTAGATTATTTCACTCATATCGAGCCAATCGTTAATCAGAGGTGGGCGAAAGCTGCTGTACCCGGTAAAAAAACGCCTGACCTTGGCGTCTCACATTTGGCCCGAGCCAGGCTCGAACCGCAGCGATGAGAGACCTAATAATTAGGAGTCGGCGCTCTTATCCACTAGGCCACGGAGGCCAATGAATATCTTGGAGTGTCAGTCATATACCAACGGAGTTGGAATACCCATTCAACATGCCCGTTGAGGCGATTAAGTCCTCATGAGGATTTAAAAGAGGCAGCATATAACGGAGCGTGATAGCTCAATGGTTAGTGCACGTGCCTCTGATGCTAGAGGTCCCGGGTTCGATCCCCGGCAGCGGCGATAAAATTGCGGTATCTGATCACGCTCCATCGGCACCCTTTGTAGGGATGAATGTCATAAAGTGCACCGTCCTTGTTCGCCCATTTTGAAAAATGGTAGTTGCGTCTGGGATCCCCAAGGTGTGGTTCTTCAGGAAGAAATTGTAAAAGTTCAGTATAGGGTTGCTAAATTTTAACTAGAAACTGGGAGTATGACTAGAAGATGGGAATCTCTAAACAAAGGAGGAGAGACATTTATAGACTTATACTAGTCTATTGTTGATAGCATCCTTATCCCCGAGTTAGGCGTTGCAGCATTACAAAAACTCGCCTATATATACAAATACATTGTAAACTTTACCGCAGAAAAAAAAACCCGAAAAAATTAAGATGAACAATTGTGATATTTATAAGCAGAAATAAGTAAAATAAGGTTTACCCCTGTAAACCCATTATACTATATAAAAGTAGGGTATAACGGGATCAAAATTATAAAGGTGTGCTTTCGTGAGGTAAATCACCAATTTGCAAGGGTTCTTTCACCCAAGCATTAGAGATTGGAATACCTTTCCAGATTTGGTTACTCAGTTCTCTGCTAAAGGTGTGTCTACATTTACACCTAGGTTAAATTTTCCCATGTTACACCCTGTGAAATAAATGTAAGTAGAGAGAGAGAGAGAGAGAGAGAGAGAGAGAGAGAGAGAGAGAGAGAAAGAGATTTTCCACTGTTTTATGCAAAATTAACAAGAGGCCCATGGGCCACTATGCTCACCAGAGCTCAGGTGGGCACTGCCCATCCTGCCCAATGGCAGCCATGTATTTTAACATGATATCATTTTAATCCACCAAATGAACCCCCATGTCCAAATGAGCACCCATGTGGACTCAGCATCTGAAAAGTTAGGCCTTTTATGAAGTAGAGGGGGTGAGGCATGGACCCAATGGAGCCCTGGTTGGTATCACTAAATGCGTCTTATCATAAGAAACAAAAATATATATGGTTTAGCAGTGGGGATCTGTAAGGCCTCTTTAACAGTTGAGGGGTTGGGGCATGCCCTGTTGATCCCAGGAAAGCCCAAACTGTTGTCCCTAAATGTGTCTTATCATAAGGACCAAGTATATATATGGTTCAGTGCTGGGAATCTGACCGGTTTCAGAGATTTGAGGCCCTTTTATGAAATAGGAATGGCCCCTGCGGACCCCGCTACAGTAGGTGTGCTAATAATAAGGAACAAGAACATATATGATTATGGGGTGGGGATTTGAATGGTTTCTGAAATATAAAGCCTTTTATGAAATGGAAGGGCGGGGCACATTGCCTCAGCACAAAGAGACCTCCAGGTTGGTGTGATTGAACGAGTCTTATCATAAGGAACAAGTATATGGTTTAGGGGTGGGGATCTGAACTATTTCTGATATATATGGCTTTTAATGAAGTAAAGCGGTGTGGCATGGCCTGGGCGTGCCCCAGGGACTCCCAAGCTGGTGTCACTGAATGCGTCTTATCATAAGAAAGATGAATATATATGGTTTAGGGTGGGGCTAAGAACATTCTCTGAGATATAAGGCCTTATGTGAAGTGGAGGGGTGGGGCAAGGCCCAGGGAGACTCCCAGGTTGGTGTCAATGAATGTGTCTTATCATAAGGAACAAGACTATATATGGTTAAGGGGTGGCCATCTGTAGGGTTTCCGAGATATTGTGATATTATGAAATGGAGGGGGTGGGGCATGGCCCCAGCATATCCCTGGGAACCCCCAGGTTGGTGTTACTGAATGCGTCTTATCATAATGAACAAGAATATATATGGTTTAGGGGTGGGGATCTGAACAGTTTCTGAAATATATGGCCTTTTTTGAAGTGGAGGGGTGGGGCAAGGCCCCAGCGCGTCTTTGAGGACCCCCAGGTTGGTGTCAATGAATGTGTCTTATCATAAGAAGCAAGCATATATATGGTTTATGGGCGGGGTTCTGTAAGGTTTCCGAGATATTGGGTCTTTTATCAAATGGAGGGGGTGGGGCATGGCCCCGGTGCATCCAGGGGACTCCCAGGTTGATGTCACTGAATGGGTCTTATCAAAAGGAACAAGAATATATATGGTTTAGGGGTGGGAATCTGAATGGTTTCCGAGATATTGGGCCTTTTATAAAGTTGAGGGGTGGGGCCTGACCTGTGCGCATTCCTGACGACCCCCAGGTTGGTGTTACTGAATGCGTCTTATCAATAGGAACAAGAATATATATGGTTTAGGGGTGGGGATCTGAACAGTTTCTGAGATATATGGCCTTTTGTGAAGTAGAGGGGTGGGGCAAGGCCCCAGCGCATCTCTGAGGACCCCCAGGTTGGTGTCAATGAATGTGTCTTATCATAAGAAGCACGCATATATATGGTTTAGGGGCGGGGATCTGTAAGGTTTACGAGATATTGGGCCTTTTATGAAATGGAGGGGGTGGGGCATGGCCCCGGCGCATCCAGGGGACTCCCAGGTTGATGTCACCGAATGGATCTTATCATAAGGAACAAGAATATATATGGTTTAGGGGTGGGGATCTGAATGGTTTCCGAGATATTGGGCCTTTTATTAAGTGGAGGGGGTGGGGCATGACCTCGGCGCATCCCTGAGGACCCCAAGGTTGGTGTTACTAAATGCGTCTTATCAATAGGAACAAGAATATATATGGTTTAGGGGTCGGGATCTGAATGGTTTCTGAGATATATGGCCTTTTATGAAGTGGAGGGGGTGGGGCATGGCCCCGGCACAACCTGGGGGACCCTCAGGTTGGCATAAAAGCATATGGCTGAAAGAATTTTACTCAAGAAACATTTCTATAAAAGTTTTGTCCAAATATCTGCAATGACTTGGCAGTAAATGCCATTTTTCAATTTTCCCCATTATAAGTCTATGGAAACTCTAAGTTGCCATAGCAACCAAACTAATGGGCCGATTTTCATAAAAAACACAAACTTTCAATCCCCCTGCCCAAGGATGCTACAGATAAAATTTGGGCTGAATCGGTCCAGTGGCTTCAGAGAAGAAGATGTTTGAAAGTGTTGACGTCAGACGACGACGACAACGACAACGACGACAACGACGACGACGACGACGACGCCGGACAACTGCCTATCCTATAAGCTCCCCCGGAGCCTTCGGCTCTGGTGAGCTAATAAAAAATCGTTCTCCCCCCGAACTATTATTGATTGGAATGCCCTTCCCGATTCGATTATTACGACAGCTGAAGGTGCTGATTTGCAAGGGTTCTTTCACCCAAACATTAGAGATTGGAATACCTTTCCAGATTTGGTTACTCAGTTCTCTGCTAAAAAGAGAGAGAGAGAGAGAGAGAGAGAGAGAGAGAGAGAGAGAGAGAGAGAGAGAGAGAGAGAGAGAGAGATTTTCCACTGTTTTATGCAAAATTAATAAAAATCGTTCTCCCCCCGAACTATTATTGATTGGAATGCCCTTCCCGATTCGATTATTTCGACAGCTGAAGGTGCTGAGCCGGATTGTGTAGCTAAGTTTGCCTCTTTGGTTAGAGCTAGGGACTAACTTCCAATATCACAGGTCCTTGTGTGAGTGAGTGTATGGTTTTACGTCTCATCAACGGCTAAGGTCAAACGGAGACGGGACCTCGGTTTAGACTCCTCCGAAAGTTTGGAGAAGCCCGGGGTCGATCCTGTGACCCCTGGTTTACAAGGCGAGTAGGCTAGCATAACAACACGGAGGCTTCTACAGGTCCACGAATGTCTAGTAACAAATCTGATTCTGATCTTATTGAACGACCCAATTTCTGGACGAAACTTTTTGACATATTGAATAAGCTACAATCAGAGATATTAACGATTCTGACAACATATCAGATGTAATTATGGCTGCTGCACAGTGCACTTAATTTGAGAAAAAGAACGACGTAAATACCTGAAGATCAGTTTAAACCGTATGTGTTTTCGAAATAGTTTAGCTTCTCATTATCACGTTATTTCCTTGTTTATTTTTGTTTCGGTCAATAGTACGATGTTTCTCTGCTCCTAAACATATGTTTGATTGAAGCTGGTGACCAGTCAAACCATTCGTGTTACACTCGTTAGTTTCCGTTATTTGAGGGTTGTTACAAATACACCGCACGCTAAATGATGGTCCCTTCTTGGATTAGATGAAACGCGGGATATTTTATTGTATCATTTCACAAACAGGGATGACGACACAAGTTGTATCAGTTTTCATAATTGTGCGTATTACAGTGACTTAAATGTTCCATATTCGCCCCATCCATCGGAGCTTGAAGAAATAGATCGGGCTGCATGATGCTTCCACGCAGAGCTGAAACCGACTGTACACGAGTACTGGTAAACCGCTTAGAAGCACTAAGCCTTCCAAGGCAAAGTGGTGCGAGTCGGCCCGTCCATGTATATAAACCCTATTGGTTTCAATGGGCGACAAGGATTGAGATGCCATTTCATCCTAATGTTGGGTAAAAGTCCCACATAATTGGAAGCAACGTCGCCAAAATGACCTAAATAGTGTTGACGGGGACGTCAAGGGGAATGGGAACACCATCGGGGGGGGGGGGGGGGGGGGGGAGGGGGGGGGGGGGGGGGGGGGGCAACTCCTGCAAAAGTATTTTTATCTGCCATGTCAATGGGGGTCAACTATTAAGGGAAAGAATTTGCTCCTAAGTAGCAAATTCTTTCCTTTAAGGCTTAGACCCCTTTTTCAGTGGGACAGGGCTTAAAGAAAAACGAACAGGAAGTCCCGAAAGTAATCTCCCTTTGAAAAATGGCGGAAAATCTGCCATTTCTCTTAAACCTCAAATCAAACAAATTATATGTTCCATAGCCAAGCTAGAAGTGTTTGGATGCTTGGTGACAAATCCGTGAAATGTTCACAGCATAAACCCCACTTTATGTGAAGAAAATCGGGGCTTACTGGGAAAACATTATTTTTCCGATCTCTGCTCCAAGACATATACAGGTTGTGAGTACTCGCTAGAACCGCCTGATTGAAGCTGTTCTAACGAGTACCAACAATCTAAGTTTTGATTATATCACAAATTCATCAGAAAATTAACCGTTCTGGAAACAATGCACTATGTCGCACGGACGTGTTATCTTATTTAGGTTCACGATAACAAGTCCATGCAACGAAGACCCCTCTAAACCCCTTATTATATAGAGAAAAGTGGGGTTACGGGGTAATATATTTTCTGCCTTATTTTTGCTCAAAAACATACATTGTGGGTACTCGTTAGAACCACCTCATTGAGGCGGTTCCAACAATTAACCCACACTCTATGTTGATAGCAGAAGTAAGAAGGATGTTATCATTTTTACCCAAAATTTGTCACTTCTGACACCATGTTGGACGCCATTATTTCACACGGACATGTTGTCCATATGTGGCCCAGCAGGCGTGCAGCGTATATGTTCTACACTCACTTTCCCAGGCTGAGCCAGAAGACCAGCTGACTCAACATTCATTCAACGTTCAAGTGTTGACTCAACTGCTGCCATCCCAGCAGGCACATGACGTACTTGCAAAAGTATTTTTATCTGCCATGTCAATGGGGGTCAACTATTAAGGGAAAGAATTTGCTCCTAAGTAGCAAATTCTTTCCTTTAAGGCTTAGACCCCTTTTTCAGTGGGACAGGGCTTAAAGAAAAACGAACAGGAAGTCCCGAAAGTAATCTCCCTTTGAAAAATGGCGGAAAATCTGCCATTTCTCTTAAACCTCAAATCAAACAAATTATATGTTCCATAGCCAAGCTAGAAGTGTTTGGATGCTTGGTGACATATCCGTGAAATGTTCACAGCATAAACCCCACTTTATGTGAAGAAAATCGGGGCTTACTGGGAAAACATTATTTTTCCGATCTCTGCTCCAAGACATATACAGGTTGTGAGTACTCGCTAGAACCGCCTGATTGAAGCTGTTCTAACGAGTACCAACAATCTAAGTTTTGATTATATCACAAATTCATCAGAAAATTAACCGTTCTGGAAACAATGCACTATGTCGCACGGACGTGTTATCTTATTTAGGTTCACGATAACAAGTCCATGCAACGAAGACCCCTCTAAACCCCTTATTATATAGAGAAAAGTGGGGTTACGGGGTAATATATTTTCTGCCTTATTTTTGCTCAAAAACATACATTGTGGGTACTCGTTAGAACCACCTCATTGAGGCGGTTCCAACAATTAACCCACACTCTATGTTGATAGCAGAAGTAAGAAGGATGTTATCATTTTTACCCAAAATTTGTCACTTCTGACACCATGTTGGACGCCATTATTTCACACGGACATGTTGTCCATATGTGGCCCAGCAGGCGTGCAGCGTATATGTTCTACACTCACTTTCCCAGGCTGAGCCAGAAGACCAGCTGACTCAACATTCATTCAACGTTCAAGTGTTGACTCAACTGCTGCCATCCCAGCAGGCACATGACGTACTTGCAAAAGTATTTTTATCTGCCATGTCAATGGGGGTCAACTATTAAGGGAAAGAATTTGCTCCTAAGTAGCAAATTCTTTCCTTTAAGGCTTAGACCCCTTTTTCAGTGGGACAGGGCTTAAAGAAAAACGAACAGGAAGTCCCGAAAGTAATCTCCCTTTGAAAAATGGCGGAAAATCTGCCATTTCTCTTAAACCTCAAATCAAACAAATTATATGTTCCATAGCCAAGCTAGAAGTGTTTGGATGCTTGGTGACATATCCGTGAAATGTTCACAGCATAAACCCCACTTTATGTGAAGAAAATCGGGGCTTACTGGGAAAACATTATTTTTCCGATCTCTGCTCCAAGACATATACAGGTTGTGAGTACTCGCTAGAACCGCCTGATTGAAGCTGTTCTAACGAGTACCAACAATCTAAGTTTTGATTATATCACAAATTCATCAGAAAATTAACCGTTCTGGAAACAATGCACTATGTCGCACGGACGTGTTATCTTATTTAGGTTCACGATAACAAGTCCATGCAACGAAGACCCCTCTAAACCCCTTATTATATAGAGAAAAGTGGGGTTACGGGGTAATATATTTTCTGCCTTATTTTTGCTCAAAAACATACATTGTGGGTACTCGTTAGAACCACCTCATTGAGGCGGTTCCAACAATTAACCCACACTCTATGTTGATAGCAGAAGTAAGAAGGATGTTATCATTTTTACCCAAAATTTGTCACTTCTGACACCATGTTGGACGCCATTATTTCACACGGACATGTTGTCCATATGTGGCCCAGCAGGCGTGCAGCGTATATGTTCTACACTCACTTTCCCAGGCTGAGCCAGAAGACCAGCTGACTCAACATTCATTCAACGTTCAAGTGTTGACTCAACTGCTGCCATCCCAGCAGGCACATGACGTACTTGCGACGTCACATCAACGTTGGTACACGTCATGACGTTTTTGCAACGTCACATCTACGTCGGTGCAACGTCATGACGTTAAATCGGCGTTGATTTGACGTTGCCTTAGCGACGTATGCCTGCTCGGTTAATATCGTTTCTGAAAAGTCCATTCGAATGAGAATATTGCCACAAGACTTTATGAGAAAAATATCACCATTCCTAGAGAGCGGTCACGACCATTGGGGCTTGAAGAAGTAGATGGGCTGCATTATGCTTCCACGCAGAGCTGAAACCGACCTCACACGAGCACTGGTAAACCGCTTAGAGGGTCTAAGCCTGCCCAGGCAAATCGGTGCGAGTCGGACCGGCCATGTTTATAAACCCTTTCGGTTTCATTGGGCGTCAGGGCTTGAGATGTTTTTCATCTCAACGTCGGGTAAAAGTCCCACAAAATTGGAAGCAACGTCCCCAAAATGACCTTCAGTGTTGAAGGGGACGTTAAACCTCAAATCAAACAAACAAACATTCCTAGAGCAAGGGAGGAATATTTCACAGTCATGTGCCAAGCAGACATTGGTTCAACGCTGATGCAACGTTGAGTAGTTTGTGCACGGACATGCCGGTCAAACTCCATGATCAATGGTGCATTCGAGGTAGCTCTTACGAGTACTCGCATTATGCGTTTGATTAAGAGATAGCGAAAATGCCAATGTACTGAACACCTCGAAAACCTCACTTTATATAGATAAAACTAAGATTTACAGGGGTATGCTTTATTTGCCTTTCTCTGTCTCAAGACATAGTTGTGAGTACTCGATAAAAACCGCCTCAGTCAGTGCTGAGTACTCGTTAAAACCGCCTCAATGAGGCGTTTCTAACGGGCACCCTCATCCTATGTTTGCAGCATAACTAAGATTTTTTTGTATAAAAAAATGATCGTTTAGGAAAAATGTGCACCGTGTCACAGGGGGCTTGGAGTATGGTTCTTCCACGCAGAGCTATAAACAACCGCACACAAGTACTGGTAAACGACTTAGGTATAAGCCTACCCAGGCAAAGTGATGCGAGTCGGACCGCCCATGCGTTGAAACCCTATTGGTTTACTGGGCGGCAGGGATTGTTCATCTCAATGTCGGGTAAAAGTCCCACAAAATTGGATGTTAGGTCTCCAAAATGACCTTTACAGTGTTGACGGGGACGTAAACCTCAGTTCAAACAAAAAACTATGTCACACGAATATGTTATCGTAATGATCAATTTCCTTACATATAGTGTCGGAAATAGTTAGACCTGCACATTCGAGACAGTCCTAACGAGCACACACAATATGTGTTGGATTTAGAGATGGGGTAAATTCCACAAACTTTTGTCACACAATTCCATTTTATCAGGATACCAAGTCAGTGTAAGAAACACCATTCTTGCACACCAGACAAGGAAATCCGTGATTTTACCCTGGGATAGAAATTTATGTTCTGACCCTGGTGTTCCGACCCCAAATCGAATATAATCGCGTGTTGGATAAATGCACTGGTTGATTACAACCTCATGCGCGGCGTCGTCAAGCGTGACGTCACTAAACATTCCTGTTGTGTCATCACAAAATGGCGGACGTCGGTAACCGAAGTGACAGCAGCATTAAAATTCGCAATACAAATGGAAGGTATGCAAGAAAAAGAATCCAATATGGATGTGAGAGGTGGACAGAAATATCCGTCCCTCGGGATCACTGTCCGGCATCACTCGGCAAGCCTCGTGATGCCTGACAGTGTCCCTCGGGACGGATTTTTCAATCCACCCCTCACACCCATATAAGATTCTTATACTCTAAACCCCATTTTAAATAGAGAAAAATAGGGTTTGCAGGGTATTCATTATATTCCTAATTCCAGAAATAAGACCAATACTAAACATTTTCATCTGAGCCCCGCCAAGCGAATTTGTGTCTTCGAGCATTCCGTCATGACAAATTTTAACTGCGCATGCTCAGCCATTCAGAGGGGCCAGGGATATGGCTTTCTGTCTGAAGGTTTCCCTTGATTCACTGCTTGTATGAGCGAGCAGCGAAGGTTCTGGCGAGACTGCGCGAATGCGCAGGCTCGCCTGAACCTTCGCTGATCGCATAGGCGATAAGTACCAAAATCGCTTGACGGAGCCCATCTGATAAATGTTAGTTCTAAAGACAGGAAAGGAGCCATTTAAGAACATGGGCCTCTACGCGGAGCCATAATAGATAATTTTATCTGGCATGGCTGTGTTTTCCTTGTGAAAACAAAAATATTGCAAACAGTGATGGCCGTTTTTTTGTTTGTATTGGAGTTTAACGGCCCAGTCAACACTGTTTTAGGTCATTTTTGAGCCGGTCAGTTTACCTATGCACACTTTTCCTGGGCAGGCTTATACGTAAGCGGTTAACCAGTACAGTGCACATTCTATCGTCAGAAACTGACAACTGCCTTACTTGAATCAGCGGAAGGGAGAGAATGACCGTAGAAAAGATTTCATGATCAATCTCCACGAAAGAATGTTGCCGACCGCGGCAGGTATCATACCTGCGTCCTCCTGAACACCAGTCAGACGCCAATCCAACTGAGCTACCGAGGCCGGCCAGTGATGGCCATAGTCAGATTGTGAAGACACACATAGATCGAAGTTAGTGTTGATCACCACACCATCACATCAGGTTAACAGGTCCGTGAAATGAAGACCCCCTCTAAACCCTACTTCATATAGAGAAATTTGGGGTTTACGGGGGTATCCATTATTTTCCTTAATTTTGCTCAAAAACATAGATTGTGGGGGGTACTCGCTAATACCGCCTCAGTGAGGCAGCTCTAACGAGAACGCACAATCTATATTTGGACCAGAAATAAACCCCTCTAAATAGACAAATACTTGCATTACTAAAACACGCCTATACTAATACTTTGTAACCTTTATCCCCGAAAAATTGAAAATTTCTGAATGAAAAATTGTGATATTTTTCTCATTTCTGCTCAAATATAAATTGTGTGTACTCGTTAGAACCGCCTCATCGAGGCGGTTCCAACAATGACCCACAATCTATATTTTAGAGCAGAAATAAGAAAAATACAGTTTTACTATATAAAAGTGGGTTCAAGGGGGTGAAAATTATATAGGCGTGTTTTCGTGATGTGTTTCCTAAAGTATGCCTTATCTTGCTTATTTTGTTAAAAACATAAATTATGTCAGTTCCGCCTCAATGACATTACATAAACATGTTTATTAATAACATAGATTGTGGGGACGTGTTAAATTCGCCTCGGCGAGGCGGTTTGAAAGATCGCTCATGGTCCATTACGCAAACTCGCCTATACAAATACATTGCCACCTTTATCGCCGAAAAAAAAGAGAAAAATGGAGATATTTTTCTTATTTCTGCTCAAAATATAGATTGTGTGCACTCGTTAGAACCGCCTCATTGAGGCGGTTCTAACGAGTGCCCACAATCTATATTTTAGAGCAGAAATAAGAAAAATAAGGTTTACCCCCGGAAACCCATGTTTTACTATATAAAAGTGGGGTTCAAGGGGGTCAAAATTATATAGGCGTGTTTTCGTGATGTATGTTTGAGCAGTATTATGAACAATAACATACCACTGTAAACCCCAGTTTTACTGTATAAAAGTGGGGTTGAAGGGGGGTTAAAATCATATTTTCGTGATGAAATAATTTTGAAAGGGCCGTAATATCACAGATTGCCTATGAAAAATGTTTCCTGGAACTGGCGGAATGGCACATACAGGCGAACAAAGAACTTATCTGCTTGCAGCATTTATTACGTAAATTTCTAAATTACTTTATTAATAAAGTTGTATACACAATATATACGCAATCTATAATATACATGTACAAGTATGCTAAACAATAATTTTATTATTACAACAATAATGTTTTGTTTGTTTTATTAAGATTTAACGGCCCAGTCAACACTATTTAGGTCATTTTTGAGCCGGTCAGTTCACTTATCCACACTTTTCTTGGGCAGGCTTATACGTAAGGGGTTAACCAGTACAGTGCACATTCTTTCGCCAGAAACTGACAGCCGCCCTTCTTGAATCAGCGGAAGGGAATGAATGACTGTAGAAAAGATTTCATGATCAATCTCCACGAAAGAATGTTGAGGCCCCCGGCAGGTATCGAACCCGCGTCCTCCTGATCACCAGTCAGACATGCATCCGACTGAGCTTCCGAGGCCAGCTATTACAACAATAAAATCAATGAAACATCATCAACTAACATATAAGTCTATAATAAACGATAAGACACATTGTTGTATACATGAAACAATTATGGTCTTGTGGCTAAGCACACAGCCACTTAAATCCTGTACTGAATGTAATGTAGGTCTCTCATGTCCCGCTCGGATCACGTATGAGACACCAAGCTCACCAACCTCTGATTAACAAGTCAGTCGGAGTCCACATTCAAAACAAAACAACAGCAACAACACCAGCAAACGAGAGCTGTCGCAGGACAGCATAATTCGCCTGTTTCGCACCTTGTCTCGCTATGTATTCATATTAATGGGAAAGATGTTTAAAACGTTCTTACATTAAGTATTTTTTAGGGTTTTATACCAAATACAAATGTTTCAATCAAATTGTATTCAAGGTTTTTTTTTTGTTTTTGATTCTACGGCCCTTTCAAGACTATTTCACTCATATCGAGCCGATCGTTAATCAGAGGTGGGCGAAAACCAGAGTACCCGGAGAAAAACCATCTGACCTTCCGTTGCAGAAATTGGCGTCTCACATGTGACCCGAGCGAGGCTCAAACCACAGAGGTGAGAGACCTAATGATCAAGAGTCAGCGCTCTTAACCACTAGGCCACGGAGGCCCATTATTGTATTCAAGGTATAAGGCAAAATCACTGAATATAGGTCACACTGACCTACATATATATTTTGAGATCAATCATCAGGTAACATAGAACCAAATGCCACAGGTATGAAATTTCCCCAACAAATACTCTTTTAATATATATGGAAAAATCACTGGCCCGTGAAATGTATGTCACCATGACTTTCACCCTTTTACAATTGAATCTTTTTACAGTTGAACAAATGTCACATAGTTGGCTGAAGTATGAGTGACAGAGTCTATATTTTGTAGCATAATGGTAATGCATATAACATGGTAAAAAGGTGTCCTAGAATTTGACCCATAGACCCATTTCCAGGCAAGAACCCAGGGATGTGTTCTTTTGGAATCTCAGAAGACCCTCCCGGTACCCAAGCTTTTGATATGAACGCTCTGTCACGAGTGACTGTCGAGATACAAGATTTTAAATAACTTCACCACAATATTACAAAGGTGTCCTAGATTTTGACCTTAGCCCCACCCTGGGCATGGACCAGGGGTGTGTTCTTTTGGAATCTCAGAAGACCCACCCAGGTACCTAAGTTCCAAGAATGAATGTTCTGTGTCAAGTGACTGTCGAGATGTAAGCATTTGAAGGTTGGGTATAATCTGCAGACCAAAGCTTGCAGACCTTTGGACCGTGGACCGGTCTGCAGTGGACCAAAGGGTATAATCTGCAGACCAATTACCTTGCAGACCAAGTTCCAATAATCAATATTTCATATTCTATAGACTATTTTATGTTTATTGCAAAATTTATTTCATGTCAGATTATAAAATGTCAAATATTTTAGCAGTAACAATAAAAACCATGGATTTTTTTTTCTAAAAACAAACATTCTCAAGAAATAATAATAAAAAAAAGGTTTTTAATGTTGATTGCGAAATTTATTTTATCTTATTATTAAATGTCAGATATTTATTTTAGCAGTAACAATAAAATACCATGAAAAGTATTTTCTGAACAAACATTCTCATAAACACTGAGAAATGCTATTCAACTGATTCAAAAACTGAATGAAACAGAACATAATACATCCATGTAATTACAATCTAAAATGGCTTCTGTCTTATCTCTAGGTCTAACCTTTTTCAGATGAAAATGTTTGATATTTTTCTAATTTCTAGTCCAAATATAGGTTGTGAGTGCATTTAAGAACCGCCTCAGTGAGGCGGAACCACCAAAGTGAGGCGGTTCTAACGAGTACCCACAATCCAAATATAGATTTGAGTGCTCTTTAGAACTGCCTCATTCATGCGGTCCAAACTAGTACCCACAATACATATGTTTTTGAGCAAAATTAAAGAAAATAATGAATACCACCCCTACCCCTTCGTAAACCCGACGTTTCTCTATTGAAAGTATGGTTTAGAGGAGTCTTCATCTAACAGTCTTGATATAATGCTTCCTTACATTTGCCAAACATGGCTTTATTGGAATGGAGATTTTTTATATTTATTATCCCCACGTTTTTTAAAAAAAGTGGAGATATTGTTATCGCCTCCGTCCGTCTGTCCGTCTGTCTGTCCGGCTATCTCCTCCTAAACCGTTAGCCGGAATTCAACCAAATTTGGTATGCGAGTTGCTTACATGAATGCCTTGCGCAAGAGCACATTTGTTTTGTCCCCGCCCCCAGGGGCCCTGGGGAGGGGTCAAAAGGTCAAATATCAATAAAATTCAATTACAAAGTCAATTTTGAAGATTTTGATGCCAAACTTTGCACATGTACTTAGTTATGAAAAAAGTAAAACATATTGAACGGGATTTTGGCTGTGACCCCTAGGTCACGCCCTGGGGGTCGGACTTGGGGGGGGGGGTCGGGGGTCAAAATTAAAGTTTTTCAGAACATAGTCATGTTGCATATCTATGCGAAGGGGATAATGGTTAGAATAAACTACAAGTAAAATTTTGACCCTGGGGTCAGATTGGGGCCCTGGGAGAGGGGTCAAAGGGTCAAAATTTAAGGTTTTTTGGAACATAGTCATGTGGCATATGAAATTGAAGGGCATGATTAGTAGAATATAATACAGGTAATATTTTGACCATGGAGTCAAATTAGGGCCCAGGGTGAGGGGTTTTCGGTACTTGGCCCCTCTGTAGAAAACGTGGGGATTTGCGATGGCGCGCCATCGACAGTGTTCTAGTTCTTATTTCTGCTTGTGGTGTTCTTTTTTAAACAAAACTAAGAAAAA
The DNA here is from genome assembly GCA_963580285.1 of Lucinisca nassula. Classification (NCBI taxonomy): domain Eukaryota; kingdom Metazoa; phylum Mollusca; class Bivalvia; order Lucinida; family Lucinidae; genus Lucinisca; species Lucinisca nassula. The sequence continues at coordinate 36,468,059 of OY757024.1, forward strand.
AAATCTTTTTTCCCCAGGTTCACCTTGATTGTTAAACATTAAAAGAAATAAACAATAAAATAAAGTAAATAAATATATCATAAAGAATAAATAAAAATAATTTATTAAATAATTAAATAAATAAATGCTTATTTATGGTCCTGTGTGAGAACTGCAATGGAAGTTCACATTTTTCACTTTTCAGCTCAACATAAGAAAATTAATAATAAAAGGTCCTAATTAACCCGGAAACCCCATAGTGTGTACATTTGCAAACAGTGTAGGCCCAGATCGGATGCCGCAAAATGTGGCATCTGATCAGGGCCTACACTATTTGCAAAAATTCAGCTATTATCTGAATAAATTTTGAAGATAACACAACCTGTCACCCCTGCATTTCGAAATGGATTCTTGTCGTTTATGAAGAGGAAGATTCCATTTGGTACAAAAAGTGTTAACACCCAAAATAATTAGAAAAAAAGTGCTTCTGAAAGATCTAACAACACATTTTAAAAATGAAGACACATTTGCAATTTCGACCTAATCATAGGCTTACAGTCATTGGTTCTAATATTTAACTTTGCCCCACCTACAATAGGATAAGCCCCACATACAAATAACCATTAAACTGTCAATCACAACTATTTCAATATCAAGCCTTCTTCTTTACTTCTCAAAAAACCAACCAAAAAGGGCCGTAGTGATCAAAGGGCGGCCGTCTCACAGCGAAAAGGGGAACAAAGTCAACGATAGGCGCTGTGGTTGCGGCCTCGGCTTTGCACTAAGGAGTGCCTATCGGTGACAGCGATCCCTGGATCACTGTGAGAAGACCATAGCAGAACGGGGCATGGACTCACCACAAGGAAAATCCATGGCCCCGACCCACTCTCCAGAGGGGGTGTGCCAAGCGAGAAGTTAAGACAAGGTGTAGCGTTGTGGTTGCGGCCCACTGGCTTTGCACTTATGAACGCTGCACCAAAGCCCTAGCTGATCGGGAGCCACACAGCCCGAAAGTGGACCACACGAAAGCACGCCGGGACTGGGCATGGACCCACCACAAGGAAAATCCGTCGCCCAGCCCCTCCTGAGGGGGTGAGGCAAACGGGAAGTCAGAACGAGACGTAGCGCTGTGGTTGCGGTCCTTGGACTTTGCACTTAGGAGCGTTGCGTCAAAAGCCTGGCTGATCGAGAGCCACACAACCCAAAGGAAAACGGCACAACAGCACACAAGCAAACAAAGCCTCTCCTTCAGGAACGCATACAGAAAAGTGGGACAGAAATAAGAAACAAGACGCCTTATCACATCTTTTTCTTTCTTTTTTCGCAACTTTCGCTTTCGAATAAAGGATGTACATTATAAGGTTACCCAAACGGAATGACCTGGGGGCCCTCAAAAGGGCCTTCTGCATACCACCACGACTGAAAAACCGCATCTCACCTGGTATATCATACAGCCCTCCGTACTGCCCTTGTCGCATAACATAAAAATCACCAAAAACAGCAAATTGCGCCATGACCGTAATAAAGACAGACGGTCAAGATGGCCACATATCAATACAGACAAGGGCAATTAACTAATTAACTAGGGCATGACTTAGCGCGACCTGAAGGAAGGCTTTTAACACACACAACCACCCACGCGAAACTAAACCAACATACAACCACACTAGATAGGTAGATATAGCGATAGTTGTAGGATAGGAATACAGTAGAGAGGATAGTATAGAAAAGAGAGATCAAAAACCTGGAGTTAGAAGAAGAAGAAGAAGAGTTTTCTCAAAAAGCGATTTCAAACATTTTTATTTGTGTAAATATGAAACATTAAAAACAAGATCGCACAGGAGCGCTCGACTGCACACGTGCGCAGGCGGACGCTTGTATGCGACCTTCATGATTATATAACAATTTGCACTAACCACTTTGACTAAAGAGATTGGCAAACGTTGTCTCGGGTCCCCAAACGGCTAGGCAAGAATACTTTTATTTCTACTATGATGCCTTCCTACACGTAGGATGCGATAGTGATATGCAAACATGGCGACACAAAATGACTCTCCTACGGTCCCACAGAATACGACATCCTGCGTCGAGGAGGGCATCGCCTTTTCTTAACTTCAAACGAAAAAGCATGAAAGGGGATTGACCTACTTTCCACATCCTCCGCGATAGAGGTCACCCACTAACTAAAATAAATACGAATTTGGGCCCGAGACGGCGGAAGCCAACACACCATGTTACTATGTTATATGTTGTATGTACAGAAGAAACAAAACACAAATATAATCTTCAAGCACAACCTTGCAGGTACAAAAATTGTCCTTCCCAGCAACTGTGGGCGGATGGGCTTGTCCCAAAAAGGACAACAACACAAAGGAGATCGGCTAACGTTGTCTCGGGCCTCCAAATGGCTAGGCAGGAATACACTTTCCTCCTATGGTGCCTTCCTTCACGTAGGATGCGTTAATGATATGCAAACATGGCGACTGACCCACTTATGGTCCCGCAGAGTGCGGCATCCTACGTCGAGGAAGGCATCACTTTTTCTTAACTTAAAACGGCAAATGCATAAAAAGGGATTGACCTAATATGCACATCCTCCGCGATAGACGTCACTCATTAACAAAATAAATACGAGTTCAAGCCCGAGACGGCGTAGGCCGGCACTTCATGTTATTATGTTACATATTATATGTACAGATAAACCAAAAAAACAACAACACAAAATATAAACCACTAGCTTAATCTTGCAGGTACAAAAACTGTCCTCCCCAGCAACGGTGAGCGGGTGGGCTTTCCCTAGAACGGACAACGCCACCTTTAAGGCACAAGAAAAACAAACAAAACAGGTCCGTGGCGGGGTAAGCACATCCGCCCGCATAATTATATACTTAAAAAATAGACCACTCAACAAGATGGGGAAACAGACCAAACAATGTAAAAATGTACATACGTTACATAAATATACAAAAATCAAATAAAAAAAAAAAAAAAAAAAATACCAATATCAAAATTGACCCTTTCCTGCTCTGACACGGTTCGGCATATTGACAAGCAAAAAATTATAACGTCGAGTAGAAGACAAAATGGACCGACTGCAGCGGACTTACGATAGACACGGACGGACGGGGCTGGAGCCGAGCGATGGTCTCCCCATTCACCGGCAACGTGGAATGGGGGTAGCACCGAACGGCTAAGGTGTAGTGCCAGAATGGATTAGTTCCCTGGGACCCCACCAGCTGACGACCCGCGACACGGGGAAACTGGAAACAACAACATTCTCAAAGAAAATCTTGTTAAGCGTGGAAATGTTGTTCTCTGAAAACAAACAAAAGAAAAAAAATTGAATGCCATCTGCTTGGTACTTAAGTTTTTTTTCCATATACAGCTCTGAATGTAATATTTGGAAGTCTGCTACACTGTTACATGAATATATTTCCTAACATTAGCTAGCTATAGATGGTCTCAACTTGCATGTCTCTGTGGCAAAAAAAAAAAAAAAAAAAAAAAAAAAAAAAAGTAAATTAAATAAATAAATAAGTCACCAGGACAAATTAATTTGGCCAAATGGTCCTAAAAAAATTAAATAAATAAATGATTTTAAATAATTTTGTTTTTGTTTTAGTTTCCTAGTGGAGAAATTTCCAATGGAACTAAACATATTTTTTTAAAAGAGTAACAAGATGCCTAAATATTCTTTTCTTTCGTGGAGATTGATCATGGAATCTTTTTTTCGGTCATTCTCTCCCTTCCGCTGATTCAAGAAGGGCAGTTGTCAGTTTCTGGCGAAAGAATGTGCATTGTACTGGTTAACCGCTTACGTATACGCCTGCCCAGGAGAAGCGTGGATAAGTAAACTAACCGACTCAAAAATGACCTAAAATAGCGTTGACTGGGCCGTTAAACTCCAATACAAACAAACAATATTTCATTTATTAATATGGTGAAAAATTTCCTTAAGGCATTTTTCCTTTCATTTATTTTTTTCCCACTTATCCCGCTGAACAAGACAATCCCTACATTTGCAAACAGTGTAGCTCCAGATAAACCATCTGATCAGTGTCTTCACTGTTCATCATGCAGTTTACGAATTTAACAGATAGATTATATAAGTATATCAAAAAGTACTTGATAATTTCAAGTGAACATTTTTTAAAGTGTAACAATATGCCATCTGATCAGGATCTTCACTGTTCATCATGCAGTTTGTGAATTTAACAGATAGCTTGAATGAAGTATATTGAAAGTAGAGAAATTCTAATTTCAAGTGAACATTTTTAAAACAGTAACAATATGCCACCTGATCAGGATCTTCACTGTTCATCATGCAGTTTGTGAATTTAACAGATAGCTTGTATGAATTATACTGAAAGTAGAGAAATTCTAATTTCAAGTGAACATTTTTAAAACAGTAACAATATGCCATCTGATCAGTGTCTTCACTGTTCATCATGCAGTTTGTGAATTTAACAGATAGATTATATAAGTATATCAAAAGTACTTACTAATTTCAAGTGAACATTTTTAAATGAGTAACAATATGCCATCTGATCAGGATCTTCACTGTTCATCATGCAGTTTGTGAATTTAACAGATAGCTTGTATGAATTATATTCAAGTAGAGAAATTCTAATTTCAAGTGAACATTTTTAAAACAGTAACAAAATGCCACCTGATCAGGATCTTCACTGTTCATCATGCAGTTTGTGAATTTAACAGATAGCTTGTATGAAGTATATTGAAAGTAGAGAAATTCTAATTTCAAGTCATTTTTAAAACAGTAACAAAATGCCACCTGATCAGGATCTTCACTGTTCATCATGCAGTTTGTGAATTTAACAGATAGCTTGTATGAAGTATATTGAAAGTAGAGAAATTCTAATTTCAAGTCATTTTTAAAACAGTAACAAAATGCCACCTGATCAGGATCTTCACTGTTCATCATGCAGTTGTGAATTTAACAGATAGCTTGTATGAAGTATATTGAAAGTAGAGAAATTCTAATTTCAAGTCATTTTTAAAACAGTAACAAAATGCCACCTGATCAGGATCTTCACTGTTCATCATGCAGTTTGTGAATTTAACAGATAGCTTGTATGAATTATATTCAAAGTAGAGAAATTCTAATTTCAAGTCATTTTTAAAACAGTAACAAAATGCCACCTGATCAGGATCTTCACTGTTCACCATGCAGTTTGTGAATTTAACAGATAGCTTGTATTAAGTATAATGAAAATAGAGAAATTCTAATTTCAAGTGAACATTTTTAAAAGAGTAACAATATGCCATCTGATCATAATCTTCACTGCTCATCATGCAGTTTGTGAATTAAAAAAAAAAATAATAATAATAAAAACAAACAAGAAAAATGCCTAATGGCATTATGGACGGGTTTTTTTTTCAGTATGGTTAGGATAGTGGTGACATGGGTGGGGTAGGGTGGGGTGTGCTGGTGTGGGGTAGGGTGGGGTGGGGTGGGATGGGTTAGGAGTCGGGTGAGACGGGGTGGAATTTGTGGTTGGGTGGGGTGTGGGGTGGGATGGGGTGTGGTGGGGTTGTGGGGTGGGGTGGGCTTGGGTTGGTGGGATGGGGTGAGGTCGGGTAAGGTGGGGAGTGGAGGGATGGGGTGGGGTTGGGGGTGGATTGGGGTTGTTTTGGGATGGGGGTGGGGTGGGGTTGTGGGGTAGGGTATGCTAGGGTAGGGTGGGGTGGGTAGGGTATGTATGTAAAACTAAGTATGCATGTATGTACAGAACAAATGCAATATCCTAACCCAGTAACAACTTTTTGTGGAGGGGGGGGGGGTATGATTTGTTTATGTGTTTTAAGAAGAAAAAAAAAATAAAGTTTTTTTTTTTCTATTTTTAGCTCTGGTGGACACTGATTTTAGCGATTATATAAAAATGGTCACCTAATGAACATTTCTGTATGTATGTAAAACTATGTATGTATGTATGTATGTACAGAACAAATGCAATATCCTAACCCAGTAACAATTTTTTGTGGAGGCGGGGGGGGGGGGGGGGGTTGGGGGTGGGGGGTGGGGGGGTGATTTGTTTATGTGTTTTACGAAGAAAAAAATAAAGTTTTTTTTCTATTTTCAGCACTATTTCTAGCTCTAGTGGCCACTGATTTTAGCAATTTTGAAAAAGGGTTGCCTAATGAACATTTCTGTAAAATAATTTTGAAATCGGGCCATTATCCCAGGAGGAGATGTTGTTTAAAGAAATTGTTGACGGACGACGGACATCAACTCACCTTGAGCACTTCGTGCTCAGGTGAGCTAAAAAGAACGAAAAAAAAAAAAAAAAAAAAAAAAAAAAAAATCCATGCCTGTGCATGCATGTATGTATTATTATTAGCAACTATCATGGGAGGAAGATAATAATTGTTCATATGTGTGTATGGAGAAGAAAAGAAAAATAAAGAAAAAAAAGAACAAAAAAGAAAGAAAAAAAAAAGAACAAAAAAAAAAAATGTCTCCACCGGGGTTTGAACTCACGCCCCTCAGATTCATAGTCAACAATTGGATTCGTAGTCCAGCACTCTATCCACTACACTGGCATTTGAAAAAAGGTTAACCAAAAGGTAAACCTGAAAAACGCAAGTTTGAAAAATGACAATTTCCGCCAAAATTTTAGTCTTTTGCGCCATTTATGGATAATACATGAAAGCGGTACCTCCACTTATGCATCAGTCCTGATATTAAAACAATCTGGTACAGAATAGATGAAAAATATCACTTTGAAAAAAAGGTTAACCAAAAGGTAAACCTGGGACGACGCCCACCCGCCCGCCCGCAGGACGCCCGCCCACCCGCCCGCCCGCCCGCCCGCCCGCCCGGACATCGCTATTTTTAAGGACGGATTTTTTTTAAAAACCCGTCCAAAAACAAAAAAAAAAACAAAAAAAAACGGATAGATAGTACCATGAAAGTACTCAACTAAACATTTTTATCAGAGTAACATGATGCCAAAAATATATTTCATAAACTTCTATGGTGAAAAATTTCCTGAGCATAGTAATATGTTTTTCCTTTTATTTATTTTATTTTAATATTTCTTTTTTCTCCACTTTTCTTTCTGTATATATGCCAATGAGGTGATATACCATACCAACAGGTGTCATTTTCAATAAACAGTAATTATGTGGCTGATTAAAGCACTGGTCCTCAAATTATACCCGTGGTCCTCTGGAGGACTTGGTCCTCATTCCTCTGGTCCTCCAGTGAAAGTAAGTCCTCGAATTATACCTTCCACAAGAAGAGGACTTTCAGGCAATAGGCTAATTCTTCCATAAGTCATGGTGCATTCAATTATTTTTTTTTTTAATCTTACATATCCCAAACTTAGGTAATGGGTGCACATTAGAACCACAACATTGTGGTAGATTTTTTAATTTTTTTTTTATTTATTTAATTTTTTTTTTTTTTTTTTTTTTTTTTGCAGTGTTGACCCAAATCAGACTTCTCCTAGAGGAGCAGTCTGATCAGGGTCCACATTGCATGTATGCAAAAATATGTTTCAAAAGTTTGCAAGAAGATATAGCTGCTGACATATACATAACAAAGAATCCCTTTACTGTGAGTAAATATTGTAGATCCAGATCAGTCGCCGCAGAAAATTAAAAACAAAGAAACAAAAAATGAACCATGACTATATTGTTTTCTTTGGTTGTCTATTCAAACCAGCTATGAAGTGTATCTGCTATTACATAAGACCTGTCAATCATTTTTGAATTTTCTGTCAATCACTGTGATGTCACAATACCACTCAATTTACAGCCAATCGGATCAATAGAATTGATGATAATCCTTCAGAGTCAGATAAAGAATTATAAGGGAAAGAAAGAAAGAATGCACGGTTCATGGGAAGAAACAGTACCTGACCTTCCATTGCTGTACTCACTTGACCACAATTAATTAATTAAATCCAGGAAATTAAAATGAATATGGGGGAAAGTCCCAATACTGGTCTTTTGACAACACACTTTGTGACATGCAGCCCAGCAGGCACATGGCCTAATTGTGACGTCCCATCGACGTCATTACAATGCCATGAGGTTTATGCAACGTCAGATCTATGTCAGTGCAATGACGTTGCACCGACGTTGATTTGACGTTGCCCTAGCGACGTGTGCCTGCTGGGAGCACTCTTCTAGATTGCCAAAACTGACATTACTGGTTCTAGCAAGCATTCTCAACCTTTGTTTTGAACAAATATCACACATTTTGGTCAGAAAAATAACTGGTTTTGAGATATTAAAGAATGCACCATATCTCTCGAATGTGATATAGTAATTCTCTAGTTTTTACACCGATGTTGAAATTCGGAAGTTGAAACCATGTTATATATATATAGTTAGTTGGACAAATAAGTTATATGCCAAAAAAAAAAAAAAAAAAAAATCCCATAGATATTTACAAGATTTTCCCCAAAGATTTTGGTAGGCAAAACACAAGAGACATTTTGCAGTAAACATTTGAAATAAAAAAGCTTTTTGTTTTTATTTCTTTTCAATTCAATATTTATAATCAATATATGATATAATGATTCTTTCTGTCTGCTTGGTCTGCAAGGTAATTGGTCTGCAGATTATACCCTTTGGTCCACTGCAGGCCGGTCCACGGTCCAAAGGTCTGCAAGCTTTGGTCTGCAGATTATACCCAACCTTTCCGCCGCATTTGAAAAACTTAAATGCAGTGCGACGGGAAAGGGAATGCGAACCCGGAAGCCAGAGGTGATAACAATAGCTCTCCCTGTACTTCATACAGGCGAACTAAAACATGACATTTTTATATTTCAAATCAAAATTGTTCTGCCGTGAATGGCGACTCAGACGATGCGCTCGTAACTACCTGCGTAGATCCTACTCACGTCGGGGAACGTCCGACAACACTGTTTCGTGATGAAAGGATTCAACTTTTAACTCGTGACTCTGTTTACATTCCATTGCGAATGCACTATTTCCAATGAAGAATCGGATAGCGATTATTTCCCTTCGTGGCTGGAGAGGCTCGACCCACCAGCGTGAAATAAAAGAGGGAAGCAAAGCTGTCAACCATGATTGGGTTAACTACCATGCATGCAGTCTGTCAGTGGCATTTATGTTGTACCCAATCTTTTTATATCAAAGAATGATTTTACGAAACCCAGTGTTGGTGTATTTATATATTTTTCTGAATTTATATAGTAAGTTACCATAAAATTCGGGTTCCGATAGACCTTGTTGCAGAAGAGATTTAAGTCCAACATAAAATTTTGAAATGAAATCGGAATGACGTCTATAAAATTTAGAAAAGGTTTTCGTAGTTTATGAAGCAAGTTTGAGCAAATTTCATCATCAAGTTGATTCGTTCATAAGACACGGGTGCAGACACGCCATTTTTTGCCCAAAGTTGACAGTATTTTGGGGCCTGTTTTGTTTTTGTTCGACCGTCAACACTATTTAGGTCATTTAGGAGACGTTGCTTCTTATTTTGTGCGCCTTTTACCCGATACCGAGATGAAATGACATATGGGGTACATTGTACATGTAAGTTGTAATGATCACCTTCTTATCTCTGATGCAAAAGTGTAAAGTTTGGTTTCTTCAGGCAAGCAATTTCCATGAATTTCATCTGTCCCTCACTTTCATCCAGTCTAGTATCTCTCCTATTTCTTTTCTCCCTTTCTCTGGGAGATGACACAAAATGACCCACAAGGGCTGACGTGTCATTAAATGCAAAACAATCAATCAATCAAAGACCTGTGCCTTAAGAAGATTTTTTAAAGTTTTTCCTTTTGTAGGTATTAGCCTAGTATTAGCCTATGTAAAACCAGTGGTGCCCGGGGCAGCACCATTTTTGATCCCAGGGCTATAATTTTAACAACCTTTATGGAGGTCCAATAGATGAAGATTCATACAAATATCAAAGACCTGGGCCTTCTGGTTTCAGACAAGGAGTTTATGTGGGCACGGGCTCCAGGACTATAATTTGAACAGTCTTGGTATAGGTCGATTAGATGAAGCCTCATACCAATTATCAAAGACCTGGGTCTTCTGGTTTCAGACAAGAAGATTAAGAAGATTCTCAAATATTTTCCCAATATATACCTATGTAAAACCAGTTGGCCCCGGGGCGGGGGCATTTTTTGGCCCCGGGGCGGGGGCATTTTTTGGCCCCAGGGCTATAATTTGAACAATCTTGGCAGAGGTCTACTAGATGAAGCTTCATACCAAATATCAAAGATCTGGGGCGTCTGGTTTCAGACAAGATGATTTTTTAAAAGGATTTGCCTATATAAGCCTATGTAAAACCAGTGGGCCGCGGCACAGGGCCATTTTTGGCACAGTGCTTTAATTAGAACAGTCTAGGTAGAGGTCCACTTGATGAAGTTTCATTACAAATACCAAAGACCTGGGCCTTCTGGTTTCAGACAAGAAGATTATTAAATGCTTTCCCTACATACCTCTATGTAAACCATGTGGGCCCCGCCCAGTGTCATTTCTGGCCCCAGCGCTTTAATTTTAACAATCTAGGTAGAATTCCACTAGATCAAGGTTCATACCAAATATCAAAGACCTTGGCCTCTGGTTTCAGACAAGAGGATTTTTAAAAGTTTTCCCTATATACCTCTATGTAAACCAGTGGGCCCCCACACCAGGGCAAATTTTGGTCCCAGGGCTATAATTTGATAATCTTTGTAGAGGACGAAGCTTCACACCAAATATCAAAGACCTGGGCTTTTGGTTTCAGACAAGAAGATTTTCCATATATAGCTTTATGTAAACACAGTGGGCCCTGCCCCGGGGCTAGGTTTGGTCCCAGGGCTATAATTTGAACAATCTTGGTACAGGTCCATTAGAAAAAGCTTCATACCAAATATCAAAGACCTGGGCCTTCTGGTTTCATACAAGAAGATTTTTAAAGTTTTTATTGTATTTTCCCATTTTTGTTGCCATGGCAACCAGAGATCTGCATGGAGTTGAATTCTTTGAACAACTTTGTGAGAGAACCACTAGAAGATTATTTCTGCCAAGTTTTGTCAAAATCTGTTTAATGGCTTAGAATGTTGTTTGAAGAAATAGTGAATGGACCAATGGACGTACGAAAAGATGGATGGACGGCGATGACGACGGACGGTGACCAAACACTACAGCTCACCCGGAGACTTTGGCTCAGGTGAGCTAAAAATCTGCACAGTTATTACAGCATCGTCACTTTTAGCTTTACAGATACAACAGCATCAATATATGACTCAAGGGCCTTTAAAAGAATCTGAGTCATTGGTGGGCACTCATGCCATCTATGTTTTTTCCTGTACACCCATTACGAAAATACGCCTAATATACATTGAAAATTTTACCAAGTAAAACCAGAAATTTTTTGATGAAAAAATAGTGACATATTTGTTATTTCTGCTTAAAATATAGATTGTGGGTACACGTTAGAACCGCCTCATCGAGGCGGTTCTAACGAGTACCCACAACCAATATTTTAGAGCAGAAATAAGAAAAATAAGGTATACCCCTGTAAACCCCAGTTTTACGATATAAAGGTGGGGTTCAAGGGGGTCAAAATTATATAGGCGGTGTTTTCGTGATGTGACTCATATATTCCACATTTCCAGTCAGCAGAACTTAGCTGGCTAACATTAAGGCAACATCCATAAAACCCTGCCACATCATACTGATGCCGGCCCAGTGTTGGCCCAGTATTCCTTACTGGCCAGATTACTTTACAATATTTACATTTCCAGTGTAAAGTCTGATGTAAACTTATAGAAAACATTGTAGTATATACTTCCATGAAGGCATCCAGTCGCGTGATTTTCAGTGACGCCAAGTGACGTCAGTCTAAACAATGGTTCTCTATAGGCATTGGTGATGTCAACGCTTTTCTGCTTTTTGTTGAAAAAAAAAACAGCATATAAAAGGTTTTTCTGCTTTAAACGTTTAACCTTTAAGTATTTTTTCGCCCAGTGATGAGGGGCAAAGAATGTGTATATAAAAAACAAACTTCATTTTTCTGCTTTTCATAAAAGTATGAATGACAGCGGGTCGCTAGCAAAGTTTAAATGAAACCCTTCGGGGTTCATTTACTTTGCACGCCACCCACTGCATTCATACTTTCATGGACAGCAGAAAAATAAAATTAATTTCTTAAACGTATTTATCTGCACAGGTTTACACTGTTGCTTCAACTGTAACTTTATCCTTGAATAATTGTCCTGCTGAATAAATTAATTTTGTTATATTCATTTCTGCTATCAGCCCATTCAAGTACTTGACATTATGTATTCATTCAAAGTCGCGAATTTTATAACAAACAGTCATCACGGAAACACGCGTATATAATTTGAACCCCTTGAACCCCACTTTTATATAGTACAACTGGTGTTTGCAGGGGTAAACCTAATTTTTCTTAATTCTGTTCTAAAATATAGAGTGTGCATCGATGAGGCAGTTCTAAAGAGTATCGACAATCTATATTTTGAGCAGAAATAAGTAAAATATCATAATTTTTCATCTGAGAGTTTTCATTTTTTCGGCGATAAAAGTTTTGTTTGTTTGTTCTATTTGAGTTTAACACCCCCGTTAACACTGTAAAGCTCATTTTGGATACGTTGCTTCCAATTTTGTGGGACTTTTACCCTCGGACCCATTAGGTATTGATGGGTCGGAGTTTTACCAAATATTGAGATGAAATAATATCTCAAAAGCCGTGTCAGCCAATGAAACCCATAGGGTTTAAAAGCATGCACGGACTGACTCGCACCGCATTGCCTGGGCAGGCAAAGATCCTCTAAGTGGCTTAGCAGTACTTGTGTGCGGTCTGTTTCAGCTCTGCGTGGAAGCATCATGCAGCCCGGTCTGTTTCAGCTCTGCTTGGAAGCATGCATGCAGCCAATCTATTTCTTCAAGCCCCGATGGGCGGGGCCTATCGGCGATAAAGATAACAATGTATTTGAACAGGCGTGTTTTCGTAATGGTGTAGATCCAGATTCATCTGTTCTGGATCTACACTGTTCGAAAGGGTAGAGATTTATGTGGTTCAGCAGGACAAGGGTTTAATCCCAGCAGGCACCTTACATAATTATGACGTCGCATCAACGTTGGTGCAGCGTCATGACTTTTGTGCAACGTCACATCAACGTCGGTGCAAAGTCGTGACGTTGCACCGACGTTGATCTGACGTTGCCCTTGCGACGTGTGCCTGCTGGGATGTCACATAAAGCCTGATCCCAGCAGATGTCACATTAAGCCTGATCTCTTTCACAGATAACCTGAGCCATAATGCATGCCGGTGTTATGGGACACAGGTCCGAGCCCTGAGATGAAGGGTGTGCCGTACCGCTGGTTCATATACCGTTCCATTCTTCTGTTGTAATATCTCATTCTTGGATCATCCTCCACTACTATGGGTGATATCACTGGTGTTGGTGCATGAACAACTACAAAAAAAAAACAATATCTGAGATGTAACAAGTGATAATACATCTTTGGGGAGGGCCCCCGCACATCAGGGCCTGGAGATATAGATTAGGCTGCATGATGCTTCCACGCTGAGCTGAAACCGACCACAAATGAGTACTGGTAAACTGCGTGGAATTTCTAAGCCTGCCCAGGTAAAGTGGTGAGAGTCGGACCGTCCATGTATATAAACCCTATTGGTTTCATTGGGCGGCAGGGATTGAGATGTCATTACATCTCAATGTCGGGTAAAAGTCCCACAAAATTGGAAGCAACGACTCCAAAATGACCTAAATAGTGCTGAGACGGACGGTAAACCTCAAATCAAACAAACAAACAGTGTCTTTGGGGAGCTCCAGACTAGGCACATAACATAATAATGATGATGATTTTGAGGTTGGTGTTGATGGTCTGATAATGATGATGATGATGGTGGTGATGATTAAAGTATTGTTGGTGGTGGTGCTCATGATGATGATGATGATGATGATGATGAAGATGACGATAATAAGTAAGATGGTAGTGGAGGTGGTGGTCATGCTGCTGCTGCTGATGCAACTACTGCTGCTGTTGTTGCTGCTGCTGATAATGATGATAATTGTAGCCTTGATGATGCTGATGATAATTATGATGCTAATGATCATGATGTCATGAGGAACGTAAAGATGATGATGATGATGATGATGATGATTATGATGACAGTGAATTCTTTCAGATTTCCAATACTAGAACTTTTGTTGTCAAACATATTTCACATAGTTCTTCTAGTTGCTTTAAACTTTATTTTAATTGCTTCAACGACATGTAAATGTGACAGACAAATATATATTATTCAGGATTTGACATTAAGCCAAAGGCTTGTGCGGTGGCCATCTCCTTCTTATAGTTCTTATTTCTAATTCAAAGATACATTGTGGATTTCTCCTAGAACTGCCTCAATCATTAACAAACATTTTTGACACTTTATTCTTATTAAAGGTTCATGTTTATAACAAATTCTTTATGCGAAACGATCCTGCGTGAATTTTCCTCATTTTACAAAATGTACATTTCATTATTGATATTCGAAAATAGACTCTAGCTTTCACTGGAACATATTGTACAACCTCATTATAAGCTCACTGGTGTCAGTTTATGTAACAAAAGAATTCCGCTGTAGGCTATGTCGCTCCGTGGGGGGGGGGGGGGGGGGCAAAGTCAGTAAACCATAAAATGTAGGTTGAGGACAAAGTGGATGCTTGCTTTAAAGATGCCAGCCCTAGATGCAGGTTTATACAAAGTACATGTATCGTTAATGAAGCTCTTTTACACGTTGTTCATGAGAAATGGATCTGAACATTTTTGGTAAAAAGCTAGGGTTCTCGCAATAGTTCACGAAGCTATAAACCATGTAGTGTAATGTCAAATATGGTTGCTTGCGTATAAGTTGAATATTTAGATGCAGTCTGCAGGAACCCGCCCACAATATCACAAGGGAAAGCAGTTGAAACATGGCGTCACCGCAATAAACCAAGTCAGCTGATCTTTCTTAAACAATGTAACTAAAAAGGAAAACATAGATAATGGAGGAAAGAATCAGAAACACCAACGCAACTCACACCAAACAGGAAGGGACCACATCACAAGCACCGACCCGGAACGGTCAGCAAAACCACTGGTGGGTATAAGTATACCCTAAGGGGTCCCAACCCTCACTTTCACTGTGGTTCTAATATGTATTTGCTCTGTCAGCGTTAAGGCCCTTCAACTCACCAACTACCTCGGACAACAAAGAAATAACAATTAAAGCCAAATTGACTCAAGGATGGGGACTCGACAGTAAACACGTTCAGACATTCGGTGCTGCATACAACACTGGAACAAATGAAAACCAACGGCCGAACCCAGATGGACCAAGCAACACAAAGAAAAGCTCCGGCGATGACCAACCAACTAACAGCCACAAGCCAGAGCCACCACGGAACACGAACTCCGACCTACCGGCACGCAATCAAAGAGGGAACCACAAAACGTGACCGCGACTGGGCCAAACGCAACCTACGAAGACTGTCCCACACCACCCATAATGCAACCCATGCCCCCTTCACACCCGATTATCATCATAAATTTCTCCGAAAAGATAGGTATGGCTTTATTTTTTCTTAATTAATACACAACGTTGCCAAAAGAAAATCAGGCTGCGACACCTCTGCGGCAATAGTCTATGCAATCCAACCTCCAATTCCGAACTAATTCGCTGCGTCGGCGATAACGTTTGTACCCAGTATCATAAAGCTCTTACAGTTTTTGATAAATAAGAAATGGACGTAAACATACGTGTAAAAGTCAGGGTTGTCCTAATAATCAACAAAGTCAGTGATCCATGAAATGTAGGTAAATGACCAATATGGATATTTGCATAAAAGTTGCAATCCCTAGATGCAACTTTGTAACAATTAGTACCATTAGAGCTCTTCTGGTTTTTGAGAAATGGATTTTAACATCATGGTAAAAGCTATGGCTGTTGCTATAGTTCACAATGCCATTGAACCCTTCAATGCAGATCAAGGTCAAATATGGATGCTTACATAAAAGTTGCAATCCCTTGATGCAAGCATCATACATGAATCTCATATTTTTTTTAGAATTGGACTCTGGAATTAGGGTAGCAGCTAGGGCCAGCGCAGTAATTCACAAAGTCAATGAACCATGTAATGTAGGTTAAGGTCAAATATGGATGCCTGCATTGAAGTTGCCATCCCTTGATACAAGTTTGTATCAAGCATCATAAATGAAGTTCTTATAGATCTTGAGCAATGGACTTAACATTAGGGTGAAGGTTTGGATTGTCGCAAATATTAACGGAATGACAAACGGACAGATAGACAACCAGAGTCCTATATTGTGCCAGGTTTAAAGCAGGAGCGACAAATTTTCTATACAGCCATCCATCTGTTAACACTGTTACATGAATATCCAAAACTATGTTATACTCAACAATGTTACAAAGAGGTTAATCCATTGTATACTAGTTGACCCTTCCTAGCTATATGTTGGACAGGTCCATTTGTCATATAAGGGTTGTCCGGCCTATTTATTGTTTTTTTATTCTATTTTAATGGAAAATGTTGTAAGTAAACAGTGCAGGCCCTGCACTGTTTGTCAGGTTACGCCTTTTGGGGTTTCCTGCATACAATGTGTTAATGTGCATTGGAATACATACCATATTGCTGACCACTCATGTGAACATCGCCTGCTCTGCCTGAATGCATTGTGTTGGTATGAGGCTGCTGCTGCACAAATGGGTTATTTGCACGGGCTTCTGTCAGAACTGTTTTCCAGACACTGAAAAACATCACGAAAACACGCCTATACAATTTTTACCCCCTTAAACCCCAATTTTATATAGTAAAACTGGGGTTTAAGGGGTAAATAGTATTTTCCTTATATCTGCTTAAAAGCAAACATGTAGATTGTGGGTACTCGATAGAACTGCCTCGTCGAGGCGGTTCTGTCGAGTCCCAAAAATCTATGTTTTGAGCAGAAAAGAGAAAAACACAATTTTTCATCTTAAAATTTCCATTTTTTGGCTGAAAAATTGACAATGTATTTGTATAGGCGTGTTTTCATAATGAAGATAAAAAAAACAGGTTCATGTAGTGCTTAACCGAATAGTTAATTTGCCGATTAGTCAATTTACTCAATGATCACCCAATGGAGGATTTTATGGGGGGGGGGGGGCTGTTCAATGCCCTGTCAAGATTATCTCACTATTTCGAGCCGATTCTTAATCGGGAATGGGTAGATACCGAGGTACCCGGATAAAAGAACACCGACCTTCCGTTGCAGAATGACAATTTGACCACAAACGAGCTCGTTAAGCTAGCGATGCTTTGAAGAACAGGGCCCGGCTTTTAAATGTTAACGGCGTTGCTTGTATATATTTGTTTGTTTTGGAGTTTAACGGCCCAGTCAACACTATTTTAGGTCATTTTTTAGCCGGAGGGGTTGCTTATTACATGGGATTGTAAAAGTGATATATAATATAGAATCATGTACATTTGTTTTCTTTTACTAATATAATCAATATCTTTTGCATGATCCATGGTCTATTCAGCTTTTGTCTCTACATGCTGTACATTATGAGCGCATCTCGTAGATGTTGCACTGATGATTTAGGAGGCCTTCATGCGGACTGATCAAATTATTTATCTCAATCGCGACGGAAGTAAGGGCGAGGATTGTGGCCACGTAAACTTGATTTAAGCGCCCCCCCCCCCCCACACACACACACAGTGGAATTCGTTTCACTGACCGTTCAAAGGCGGCTTTTCTGTCACTGTTTATTTTTGTGATAGTTTGTCTTTGGGTGTTTGTGTCGCTTATATTATTTTGTTTTGGATATCCTGTTGGCCCTTTTGTGGGAAAGTAACTGTCCTTTTGGCTTTCCGCTATTGATGCTTCCTTTAGGGTCTGTTGTTTCGTGTATGTGTTTCTTTCCCTTTGGTGTCTTTGATGGGAGCTGTGGGTTAATTGTATCGATTCCTAATCATTGCCTCCACTTCTATTTTTTTACCCAGAGAAAAAATTGTTTATTGTTTTTAGTATAGCTAATTCAAAATGTTTACCATTAGGATAACACACCCATGTGCCATAGTGCATTTTTCACACCTCCAAAATCGCTATTTTTCTGATGAAAAGCTGTGATTTTCTATTATTTATGCTGCAAGCATAGGTTGTTGGTGCTCGTTAGAACCGCCTCATTGAGGCGGTTCTAACGAGCACCCACAACCTATGTCTTCGAGCAGAAACCCACGTGATGTTATGAAAACATATTCGTGCGACATAATGTATTCTGTCCTCTCCCCAAAAAGAGTAAATTTTCGCATGAAAATCTGTGATTTTTTTCTTAGCTGTAGCTGCTGTTTATGAAACACTATCCCCAACTTCTTGACCCTAACCCCGCTTGCCCCTAGTAGCTTTTTAGATATCTGGCTTACACAAATGAAATGCTGAAACTTTCCAAGGGCCATAGCTCGAGCAAAAATGACAGATTTTTCAATAAAGTTTATCAGGTCATCGACCTTCCACCCCTTTCAACCTATCAAGTTTCAAGGCTTCAGTCAAAATAGATGTTGTGCTACATGTATCTTGCACATAAGGGTATAATGCTCAAATTTACAAACTGCTATAACTCCAGAAATATATTTTTTCAGAATTCATTCAGGAGTTAAACAGGTCATCTCGGCATCATTCCTTATTACTAGCAATCTAATCGCCAGATAGCAAAGCTTCAGCTCCAATGTTTTTTGAGATATTTTGCTGACAAGGTGCTGACAAGGGAAATATTCCCAAATTTACAAAAGGCCATAACTTATGAAATATTTTTTTTTCCAGAATTTATTCAGAAGTTAATCAGGACAGCTACTCATCTTTTGCAAGCAAACAAAGCGCCCAAAAATCAAGGCTCTAGCTCATATGATTTTTTAGATATTTTGCTGACAAGGTAAAACTTTATTTACAGAGTTCCATAACTCGAAGTACATTTTAAAATTTATGGCCCCCGCCCATAGGGGCTTGAAGAAATATATGGGCTGCATGATGCTTCCACGCAGAGCTGAATCCGGCCCCACACTAGTACTGGTAGACCGCCTAGAGGATCTAAGCCTGTCCAGGAACCGCGGTGCGAGGCGGACCATCAATGCTAATAAACCCTATTGGTTTCATTGGGCGACAGGGCTTGAGATGTCATTTCATCTCAGTGTCGGGTAAAAGTCCCACAAAATTGGAAGCAACGTCTCCAAAATGACCTTTACAGTGTTGACAGGGACGTAAAACCTCAAATCAAACAAACAAACATATTTCAAAATTTATTCAAAAGCTGATCAGGTCATCTACCCATCACCAGCTAGCTTATCATTATACAGCAAGGCTCTAGCTCTGACGGTTTTTTTAATATATTGCTCACAAGATTATAACGCCAACTTAACAAAGAGCCATAACTCATGAAGTATTTATTTTCAAATTTATTCAAAAGTTAATCAGGCCATCCACTCATCACCAGCATCTTATTCACCAAGTTTCTAGGCTTAGCTCAGAAAGTTTTTGAAATATTTTGCTGACAAGGTAAAATGCCCGGATTTACTAAGGGCCAGTAGGGTAATTGCCTCAACATCTATATTTATCTTTTCAATATATGACAAATTATGTACAGAAAAGAATATAATATAGTAGATGGATTAGCGCTAAAGCTACTAAAAGCTTATAAATATCATCTCCTGGAAGAAAAGTACTTGACATCACGAAAACACGCCGATATATTTTTGACCCCCTTGAACCCCACTTTTATGTTGTAAAATTGGGGTTAACAGGGGTAAACCTTATTTTTCTTATTCTTGCACTAAAATATAGATTGTGAGTACTTGTTAGAACTGCCTCGATAAGGCGGTTCTAAAGAATGCCCACAATCTATATTTTGAGAAGAAATAAGAAAAATATCACAATTTTTCATCTTAAAATTTTCATTTTTTCGACGGTATAGATTACAATGTATTTGTATAGGCGCGCTTTCCTAATGATATTAATTGCAGAGTCACAGAGAGTACAAACGTTGTCTGCCAATGTCGCTTTCTTTGGTTAAGAAAAGAACATATGAACTCACTGTAAATCATCGGGGCTTTCAGCGGCCATCTTCCATTTCTCAATATGTCCTTTAACATCTCTCATCTCGAGCATGAGCAAACACGATGGTGACACTTCAGACGGGGGCTTGTGGCTACACTCCTTCAAAAAGATGTATTATTTCAATTTCCTATACTCTCTCTCTATGCAATATAAAACATTTATCATAATTATATATTTACATTTCCAGTAACGCCCCCCGCCCATAGGGGCTTGAAGAAATATATGGGCTGCATGATGCTTCCACGCAGAGCTGAATCCGGCCCGCACACTAGTACTGGTAAACCGCTTAGAGGATCTAAGCCTGTCCAGGAACCGCGGTGCGAGGCAGACCGTCCATGCTAATAAACCCTATTGGTTTCATTGGGCGACAGGGCTTGAGATGTCATTTCATCTCAATGTCGGGTAAAAGTCCCACAAAATTGGAAGCGACGTCTCCAAAATGACCTTTACAGTGTTGACGGGGACGTTAAACCTCAAATCAACCAACCAACCAACATTTCCAGTGTTAAGTCAGATGTCAACCTATAGAAACAATGTAGTTCATACTTCTTTGACCGCATCGAGTTACATGATTTTCAGTGCCTCAAGTGACGTCAGTCTAAACAATGGGTCGTGTTGGTGACGTCAACGCTGTTCCTTTTTTGTAGAAAAACAGCGTGTAAATGTTTTTCAGCTTTAAAAGTTTGCCTTATAAGCATTTTTCGCCCGGTGATGTGGGACAAAGAATGTTAATATAAAAAATATAATTATTTTTTTTCTGCTTTTCATGAAAGTATGAGCGACAGCCGGTCGCTAGTAAAGTTTATTTGAATGGGGTTCATTTACACTGCACGCGACCCACTGCGTTCATACTTTCATGAACATCAGAAAAATAAAATTAATTTCTTAAAACATCATTTTTATTTTCTGGATATTACCACGTCATAACAATTATTTGACCACACTTAAATGAAACATTGGTGCTGATACGTATCCATGACAACCCTCTGTTTTCGACTGACATTCTTTGAAAGTTTTATAAATGTTTAAGAAGAATGGGAACACCTGGCATTTTTTTCGCCATTTTCCAAAGGGAGAGAACTTTCGGAACTTCCTGTACTCTTTTCTATTCTATAAGCTCTGTCTCACGGGAAAAAGGCGTCAAGTTGACCCCTTTTGACATGGGAGACAAAGTAAAGCTAAGTACATGATATTCGTCGGTCCCCGTCCACCGGGTCTTGTAAAAATTGATGGGCTGCATGATGCTTCCACGCAGAGCTGAAACCGACCGCCCACGAGTACTGGTAAAGGATCTAAGCCTGCCCAGGCAGGTAGAGGATCTAAGCCTGCACAGGCAAAGCGAGTCAGACAGTCCGTGCTTATAAACCCTATTAGTTTCACTGGGTGACAGGGCTTGAGATGTCATTTCATCCCAATGTCGGGGTAAAAGTCCAAAAAAAATTGGAAGCAAAGTCTCCAAAATGATCTATACAGTGTTGACGGGGACGTTAATCCTCAAATCAAACAAAAACAAAACATGATATTTGTCTGCAACGGAAGCTGTAGCTTGTATTTTATTACATACTAAGGAGCTAACAGCCTAAAAGTCGACTCGGATATTTCAGGACCGGGATTGGAATGGATATCCATACACATCAAGATTTTTTTATGAAACATCTTACAAATAAGAATACCAAAGCAGATAATGCGCAAAGTTTTAAGTTTTTGTTTTGTTTGTTTGATTTGAGGTTTAATGTCCCCGTCAACACTGTAAAGGTCATTTTGGAGACGCTGCTTCCAATTTTGTGGGACTTTTACCCGACATTGAGATGAAATGACATCTCAAGCCCTGTCGCCCAATGAAACCAATAGGGTTTATTAGCATGGACGGTCTGCCTCGCACTGCGGTTCCTGGACAGGCTTAGATCCTCTAAGCGGTTTACCAGTACTAATGTGCGGGCCGGATTCAGCTCTGCGTGGAAGCACCATGCAGCCCATATATTTCTTCAAGCCCCTATCGGCGGGGGCCGCAAAGTTTTAAGTTAACCCTTGTTCTGCTGAATATTTAAAAATGCCACACCCACTACTTATTATCAACCAATCAGATTACTTGATGCAAATTATTGCAACAAATTAGTAAACTGAACGGCAAACAATGAAGATCCTGATTCGATGGCTTACATTGTTTGAAAGATAAGACATATCCGGGCTCAGCAGGACAAGGGTTAAGACGCGGTCTGGGAAGGTTAACAAGTATTTGTGTAGTCACATAAAAAGTATTTGTGTAGTCACATGGGTAAGCATGGGCTACAGTACACGACTTAGAGTCATAAACGGAACTCTTGATGCAAATATACATTACGCTAATACACCCGTGCGACATAGTGCATTCTTTCACATCTCCAAAATGGCTGCTTTTCTGATCAAAGTCAGTGATATTTTTCTTATTTATACTAAAAACATAGGCTGTGGGTGCTCGTTAGAACCGCCTACTTGAGGCGCGTTAGAACCGCCTACTTGAGGCGGTTCTAACGAGTACCCACAACCTGTGTCTCATTGAGGCGGTTCTAAGGAGTACCCACAACCTATGTCTTGGAGCAGAAATAAGGAAAATAATGTACAACCCCGTAAACCCCAGTTTTCTCTATATAAAATGGGCTTTAAAGTGGTATTAATTTCACAGCCCCGACTTAAACACATTCCCATGGTCCCAAACGTGTTTGAGACCTCGAAGTTTGCCTGTATTTTACGTACTTTTCTATACTGGTCTACATGTGCCCATGTCCATCGGGGCTTGGAGACGAAAACACGCCCATACAAATGCATTGTAAACTTTACCAAATAGAAAAAAAAATTAAGATGAAAAATTGAGCTATTTTGTCTAATTTCTGTTCAAAATATAGATTGTGGGTACTCGTTTGGACCGCCTCATCGAGGCGGTTCTAACGAGTACCCATCATCTATATTTTGGAGAAGAAATAAGAAAAATAGAGTTTACCCCTGTAAATCCTAGTTTTACTATATAAAAGTGGGGTTAAAGGGGGTCAAAAATTATATAGGCATCTTTTCGTGATGTGGAGAAATAGACTTTGCTGCATGATGCTTCCACGCAGAGCTGAAACCCACTGATCTTGGGTATTCGTAAACCGATATGGCCTAAGTCTTGAAAGTGGTTTTAGTCTTTTGTGGTTTAGTGGTTTATTTTGTCTGTGTGATGTGGTGGGGGGGGGGGGGGGGTTAGGTTTTGGCATTCCATCCCAATGGCGGGAAAAGCTCCCTAAACATCGGAAGCAACGTCTCCAAAATGACCTAAATGGTGTTGACGAGCCGGGCGTTAAACCTTTACACAAACAAACAACGAAAAGCACATCACGGGAACAAACCCGTGAAATGAACACCCCCTTAAACCCTACTCTATATAGAGAAAACTGGGATTTACGGGGGTATACAGTATTTTAATTTAATACTTCTGCTCCAAGACATAGGTTGTGTGTACTCTTTAGAACCGCCTCAATGAGTCTGTATTTTACTTATTTCTGTTCCAAGACATAGGTTTTGGGTATTCGTTAGAACCGCCTCAATGCACTTTATCATATGACGTCGTTGATAAGCAGTGTATAACGTCGTGTAATAAAATCGTATGACCACACGTGTAGGTAGCATTACACTAAATACTGGGAGGTACCGGGTTTTATCACTTTGGGACAGAGCTTTTAGTTGCGTTCTAAATACCAGACTTGCTTCCATTGGATATATATCCCATGTTTTATTTCAATGTGAGAAAATGATAGGCATAAGGGACTAAAATGATGCATGTTTTATAAATATATCTGCAACCTCAAAGAAATTTTTGCTGATTTTACATGGTCACCCCTCCTTTAAAAATGTTGGTTTTATTTACTCCGTTCTAGCAGGTAAACAAACATGGTTGACTGTAACTTGAAAATGAGCCGGACAACATGTGGATTTTTTTCTCATTAACTTGTTGGGCTAGGATGGCTCTATAAACAAGTAAGGTTTGAAAAGTTTTGTACGTGTAGTTTTTGTGGGAGCAGGTTAAAGGTTACTATTGTCGCCTATGGAAAACATTTAGTGGAAAGCTCCCTGTAATAACACTTTGGCGGGTTTAAGTAACGTCATGACGACATCCATGTCAACCATGCATTTTTGCTGAAAACGACTGTCAAATTCAAAGGCGATGAAATCCAATATAAAATGGTCATATGATAAACAGTATCTTACAGTCGTGGTCATTTCATATGAAATTTATGAAAGTCGCCGAAGGAAATGAAATGTCCATGAGTGTAAGATCCTCTATATGTCTCACGGGTGTGTTTTCGTAATGACAGGTCAACATGGGTGAATGATCCCGGTGCAGGCAGCATACATCAATCTAATCTCCTCGGGTTCTTTGCCCTCCGCTGAGTCATAATATAAAAGGTTCCCGTCGCCAAGCAACACAAACCAGCTTTTCTTCCACATAGACTTTGCTCTATGATGCTTCCACGCAGAGCTGAAACCCACTGATCTTGGGTACTCGTAAACCGATTTGGCCTAAGTCTTGAAAAGTGGTTTTAGACTTTTGTGGTTTAGTGGGTTTATTTTGTGTGTGTGTGGTGGTGGTGGGGGGAACTCCCTATAAATCGGATGCAACGCCTCCGAAATGACCTAAATGGTGTTGACCAGCCGAGCGTTAAACCTTAACACACACAAACAACGAAAAACGCAGCACGGTCACGTGAACAAGTCCGTGAAATGTTCAACCCCCTTAAACCCTACTCTATATAGAGAAAACTGGCATTTAAGGGGGTATACAGTATTTTACTAATTTCTGCTCCAAGACATAGGTTGTGTGTTCTCTTTAGAACCGCCTCAATGAGTCCGTATTTTACTTATCTCTGTTCCAGTACATAGGTTGTGGCTACTCGTTAGAACCGCCTCAATGAGACGGTTCTAACGATCACACACAACCTATGTTTTCAGTATAAATAAGAAAATTATCGCGAATTTTCAGCAGCACCATTTTTGAGATGTGATAAATGCACTATGTCTCAAGGGTGTGGATTCGTAACGACAGGGCCAACATGGTTGAATGGGATAAACTTACATTTTCGCCTGTGTGTATCCCGGTACAAGCAGCATACATCAATCTAATCTCTTCAGGTTCTTTGCTCTCCGGTGAGTTATAGTATAACAGGTTTCCGTCGCCACGCAACACAAACCAGTTTTTCTTCCACACGTGGAAGAAGGAACCTGCAAATATTCAACCATTCATGCCCACAATTTGCATGACAAAAATACAGAACTCGATGGAAACCATATACACCAAAATGCGGTAAATGAAATGGGTCTAACTGAATTTGATGTTAAAAATATAATGTGATAATATTATGTTATTAATCAAGTGGACAAATCAATGAGGACAAATACATTTCTTAGAAATGCAGGAGTTTTCCAGAACCAAGCTCAAATTCCAGGACTTTTCAAGGCTTGTGCAAACCCTGTATATGGGTCATTTTGGAGACGTTGCTTCCAATTTTGCGAGACTATTACCCGTCACTGAAATGAAACACCATCTCAAGCCCTGCCGGCCAATGAAGCAAGTAGGATTTATATGCATGGACGGTCCGACTCGCACCACTTTGCCTGGGCTGGTTTTGACCTTCTAAGCAGTTTATCAGTACTCGTGTGCGGTCGGTTTCTGCTCTGCGTGGAAGCAGTCCAGTCTATTTCTCCTAGACCCTCTGTAACATTTGAATCAGACCGATCTGAGTCCCGTCACGTAGATAACCGATTTTAGTACGGACAATCACGATTAATTTACTGGTTTTTATTTCTGAGTGTCGCTCCGTTGAATTGCAGGAAACCAGATTAACAACAACTTTCAGATGTCGTATGTTTTGCAGTACTGTCCGTCGAGGAATAGTTGACAGTGACGTCACGACTTGTTTTTGTTCTGAACACTGCAAAGCTTATGGGGCTAACGGTAAAATAGCTCAAATAGTCAGCTACGTCACTGCCAGCTATTTGTTGGCGAATTATAGCTGTTCAATGCACTAAAAGCAATAGAAACCTAAGCTTTGGGCACTAAGGTTGTTTATTTATTTTATTTTCTTGTCCTTTGGGATTATTGATTCCATTGTGGAATTTTGCAATATTTTAGAGTCACTGATGAGGCCTAATTGGCCGAAACTAGCTATTCTGGCCTAGAAAACATGCACACTCCATATTTTCTGTTCTGTGGTGTATTCTTTGCTTCCAAAGGATAACCCTTTTATAGAACATTTAAGAAATGAAATTTATTTTTCTGCAGTTCATGGAAGTATGAACGCAGTGGGTCGCGTGCAAAGTAAATGAACCCCGAAGGGGTTCAAGTAAACTTTGCTAGCGACCCACTGTCGTTCATACTTTTATGAAAAGCAGAAAAGTTAAGTTTATTTTTTATATTTACATTATTTGCCTCTGATTACTGGGCGCCAAAATGTTTGTAGTGCAAACTTTTAAAGCTGAAAAACATTTACACGCCGTTTTTCTACAAAGAGCGGAGCAGCGTTGACGTCATCAACGCCCGTAGAGAACAATGGTTTAGAATGACGTCACTTAACGTCACTGAAAATCATGTGATTCGATGCGTTCATGGAAGTATGAACGCAATAATTGTTTTCTGTAGGTTCACATTAGACTTTACACTGGAAATGTAAATATATTGATATGGCCCTCCACTGCGGCTTGGGCGATATCAACCCGGCCGTCCAGGCCCTGGCCCTGACCTCAGATTAGGTTACTGCTTAGCCCATTCAGTACCATAAACCCCTGAATGGGTACCTTGGCAAACAGTGCAGGCCCAGATCAGACGCCGCAAAACGCGGCGTCTGATCAGGGCCTACACTGTTTGCAAAAAGTTCAGCCATTTTCCTAATAATTTTGAAGAAAACACAACCTGACACATCTAAATTTTGAAATGGAATCATGCTGTATATAAGGAGGAAGATTCCATTTGGTATTAAATGGGATAATTATAACCTCTACTTGTCCCCAAATAAGGAAGGGGTTTGCAGGGGTATCGTCATATGGACTTGTTAACTTTAGGCGAATGACATACAACTTACTTTCGCGATATAACCAGCCAGCTTTAACAATGGTCTCTGCCATTTTTGGAGAAGAAAACGCCTCCTACACAATATATATACAGTTCCTGAAATAAATAAATGAATAAATATATTAGAAAAAAGTACATGTTTCAGTTACTTGTAAAGGATTGTGAGCTAAAAATAGATTTTTTGGGGTTTTCATATAAAAACCTATATCGCATCGCCACGCTACACACCACATCAGTTATCACATCACACCAAATATCGCATCATATCATATCATATTACATCATATCATATTATATATCATATTATATCATTTATCATATAATATATCATAAATCATACCATACGATGAGCGGGGGCGGATAATAATACATTAACACTCATGTAAGATTCTCTATATCAATAATTTATTATTTGTTTGTTTGCATTGCCGTTTAACGGCCCAGTCAACACTATTTAAGGTCATTTTGAGTCGGTCAGTTTACCTATCCACGCTTTTCCTGGACTGGCTTATACGTAAGGGGTTAACTAGTACAGTGCAAATTCTTTCGCCAGAAACTGAAAATTGCCCTTCTTGAATCTGCGGAAGGGAGAAAATGACCGTAGAAAAGATTTCATGATCAATCTCCACAAAAGAATGTTGCCGACCCCGGCAGGTATCGAACCCGCGTCCTCCTGATCACCAGTCAGACGCGCAACCGAGGCCGGCAATAATTTATTTAACCCTTTGAAGAAAAGGGAAACGTGCTCGGCAAAGCCTCGCATTTTATCCCTTTTCTTCCACTCGTTTAATAAATATAACTAGAGCTGTCAGAGGATCTGACTATAGCCCCGCTTCAGCGCTGTCAGAGAAGAAAGTTATTTAAGCTGCAGAGAAAACAGTTATGAACAAGAAATAACTGTTGAAAATTTTACATTATCTGGAAAAACTCTAAGAGTTGTGAGCCCTTGTCCCTCATTTCAATAAGCATGATACATTACCAGAATGTCCATGTTTATACTAAATTTCATCTTCCATTTTTCAATGTTCAAAGGGTAATAACTCCTAAAGTAGGCAAATCAGAGTCAGGGTTCCTGCGCTCTGCACATTGTCTCATGGTGCTTTACGCTTGTGTGAAGTGTCATGAAAATATCTCAAATGGTTTGTGAGTTATGGAGCCGACACAGTCAAAATTGCCTTTTTAAATGTTCAAAGGGCAATAACTCCTAAAGTAGGCAAACCAGAGTTATGGTTCCTGCACTCTGCACATCATCTCAAGGTGCTTTTCATTTATTTGAAGTTTCATGAAAATATCAGAAACGGTTATGGAGCGGACATAGTTAAAATTGCCATTTTTTAATATTCAAAAGCCTATAACTGAAAAAGTAGACAATCCAGAGTTTGTGTTCCTGCGCTCTGCACACGTAATATGGTGCTTTACATTTGTGTGAAGTTTCATAAAATTATCTCAAACGGTTTTTGAGTTATCGAGCAAAGACGGCTAAAATTGATATTTTTCAATATTCAAAGGGAAATAACTCAAAAATTAGGCAATCCAGAGTTATGGTTCCTGCACTCTGCACACCATCTCATGGTGTTTAATGTTTGTGTGAAGTTTCATGAAAATATGTGAATGGGTTTTAAAGTTATGGAGCGGACACGAAAATTGTTCACAGACACAGACAGACACACAGACAGACACACAGAAAATACGAAAACCAGAGTTATGGTTCTTGCGCTCTGCACATTGTCTCATAGTGCTTAACATTTGTGTGAAGTTTCATGAAATTATCTCAAACGGTTTTCGAGTTATGAAGCGGACACTGTTAAAATTGCCATTTTTCAATGTTCAAAGGGCAATAACTCCAAAAATAAGCAATGCAGAGTTATGGTTCCTGCGCTCTGCACATCGTCTCATAGTGCTTAACATTTGTGTGAAGTTTCCTAAAAATATCTCAAACGGTTTTCGAGTTATGAAGCGGACACAATTAAAATTGCCATTTTTCAATGTTCAAAGGGCAATAACTTCAAAAGTAGGCAATCCACAGTTATAATTCCTTCGCTCTGCACATTGTCTTATGGTGTTTAACATTTGTGTGAAGTTTCATGAAAATATGTTAAGCAGATACAAAGTTATGGAGCCAACACAAATTAACGGAATCACGGAATTACGGAATGACAGAAGGACATGGCAAATCCAATATAGCCCCACTTTTTCAAAGCGGGGCTATAAATATATATGAACATTCATGTAAGATCCTCTATAGCAATAATTTATTAAACTCTTTTAGGAAAGGGGATAAAATGCTCGGCACAGCCTCGCATTTTGTCCCTATTCCTCAAGTCGTTTAATAGATTCAATTAAGAAATGAATTTTATTTTTCTGCTGTTCATGAAAGTATGAACGCAGTGGGTCGCGTGCAAATTAAATGAACCCCAAATGGGTTCATGTTAACTTTGCAAGCGACCTCTTATCGTTCATACTTGCATGAAAAGCAGAAAAACTAGGTTTATTTTTTATTTTTACATTCTTAGTCCCTCAACACTGGCCGAAAAAAAACGGTTATAGGGCAAACTTAAAAACGCTGTTTTTCAACAAAGTGCGGAACAGCGTTGACGTCACCAACGCCCGTAGAGAACCATCGTTTAGGTTGACGACATATGACGTCACTGAAAATCATGTGACTCGATGCGTTCATGGAAGTATGAACTACATTGTTTCCTATACGTTTACATCAGACTTTACACATGAAAGGTAAATATTAATACATGAACACTCATGTAAGATCCTCTATATCAATAATTTATTAAAATCTTTGGGGAAATGGATAAAATGCTCGGCAAACCCTCGCATTGCATCTCTTTTCCTCAACTCGTTTAGTAAATTCAATAATACATGATCACTCATGTAAGATTTTTCCTGAACGTATAATTGAATTTCTCAACGTGTTTAATAAATCGGAGTGGCTATTTGCAGTCAACTGCAAATAGCCAAAAAACGTTGAAATGGCTATTTGCAGTCAACTGCAAATAGCCAAAAAACGTTAAAATGGCTATTTGCAGTCAACTGCAAATAGCCAGAAAACGTTAAAATGGCTATTTGCAGTCAACTGCAGATAGCCAAAAAACGTTAAAATGGCTATTTGCAGTCAACTGCAAATAGCCAGAAAACGTTAAAATGGCTATTTGCAGTCATTCTATTAGCGTTAGAAAGGCCACCTGAAGATGTTCAAAATATTTTAAAATGGAACGGGCCTCTGCGGCCTATTAGTCATTAGAGCTCTGACTCATTATCATTAAGACTCTCACCGTTATGGCTATGTTTGTTTGATTTGATGTTTTACATGCTCTGCAACACTATTTAGGACATTTTAGAGACGTTACTTCCATTTTTGTTCGACTCTTTCCACAGACTGAGGTGTAAAGACATCTCAAGCCTATGACACCTATAGGGCCCAGGACGCACCGACCCGCACCACTTGGCCTTAGCAGGCTTAGTTCTTCTAAACGGTTTACCAGTACTCATGTGCAGGCAGTTTTTGCTCTGGATGGAAGCATTATGTGGCCAATCTATTTCTCCAAGCCGCGATGGCCGGGGACTATAAAATGGCTATAGGGAGTCTATATTTTGTGTGAACATATGACACCTATAGTTTTAAATCACATATTGTTTCCATTTTTGTTTCACTGTTTAGCAATGTTCTCTGCTTATTTAAATGCAATATCTAATTTGTAAAGCCCATGAGAGGTTGGTGGGAAGCGGGGCGGGCGGTGTGTGTGTGTGTGGTGGGGGCGGGGGGGGGGGGGGTCGAGGCAAAGGTGACGTGTGTCTTGCGTCACTTGGGCGTCCATCTGATATTGGCTTACAGTTGGTTAAGATAATGGTAGAGAGGGGATGATGTTATTTCTTCTGATGATGTTATTTCTTCTGTTTCTACACTTCCATTCGTTTTCCTCTTACTTCTCCGTCTCTCATTTTCATCTCTGCTATCTCTTCTATCTCTTTCCCCCCTTTCTTAGGGACAGGACACAAAATTACTCACTGAATGAGACCGTCCAATGCATATAAGCCTTTTGGTTTCATTGGTCGGCAGGACTTGAGTTGTCATTTCATCTCAATGTCGCCGAGTAAAAGTCCCACAAAATTGGAAGCAGTGCCTCCAAAATGACCTTAATGGTGTTGACGGGGACGTTAAACCTCAATTCAAAAAAAAAAAAAAAAAAAAAATGATCCGCCCCCGCCCATCGGGGCTTGGAGAAATAGAATGCGCTGCATGGTGTACACCAGGCACTCAATGTGCCGGTAACGTCTAAGTAACGTCGATGCAACGTAGTGGCAAACACTCACTATAAAATGAACGGGCGTGGTGTGGTATTTAACCATTATCATGCTGGATAAGTCAACCCTACCTTTGCAAACAATATATATTCAGATCAGGAAGCCATCTGATCAGGATCTACAGTGTTTGTCACGAAGAAGTGAACTGAATAAATACAGTAAATGGAGTAATGTCATTCTTTGGTATTCTGCAATGGGCATGGCTAAAATAATTGTAATTGTAATGCTTTTTTAAGACAAACGCTTCCTTTGCAAACAATGTCGATTCAGATCAGGAAGTCATCTGATCAGGATCTGCAGTGTTTGTTATGAATTTGTGAATAGAATGCAGAAAACCATTTTTTAAAAAAATAATGTATGGGCTGCATATACTGAGTGATATCAATTTTCACTGAAAATTAAAGCCTTTGTTTTAATTTGTAGGGGTAATATTCACTCGTCGTGTCATTATATTTTTCTCGACTGTTTTAACCCGTTAAGATGCCAATCACAACAATTGTCATCTGAGTTGCTGTGTGCTGATTACATTAAAAAGTCATTGTTGTAAACTGTGTGGATCCAGATCAAACTGCTGGGAACAATCTGATCGGGGTCCACACTGTTTGCTTGTATGCCTTAACATTCTTTTAGACTGCAAAAATGTGAAATAGATGAGATACGTAGACGACATTTTCAGATGCAGTTTTTCTTAGCACCTCAAGGGTTGAATTAATACGTGTCATCAATAGGATTATAATATCTTTCAAAAGTATTACATTAGATATGCGGTCAAAATTACAGCCCCGGGGGTCTCCACACGCCTTTATACAAACACAATTGTTTAATGAACCACACCATGAGAAAAACTGTCTTTGCGAAGATCTGCTCAAATACCATGTACTGATTATGCATAAAGAGTTTCCTATTTTCCTATGTGACCCATATTAAAGAAAGATTTATCATTACAACATGGACTGGCTCATATTTACAGAATTTGAATTGTGACTTCACGTTTATATCACACATATAGTGAAACTTTTACCACCAAAAAGTGGAAGTTTTCAGACACTAAATTTTGATATCTTTCATACGGTCTCCGGACGTTAGCCCCCCCAGGACGTTTGCCCCCCAATGACTTAATCTAAAAATGGACATTTGCCCCCCAGTTGAAAATGCGACCCGGACATTTGCCCCCCAGAGCTTATTTTTGGTATGGACATCTGCCCCCCAGTGCTTATTTTACAGGTGGACAATTGCCCCCCACTGCTTATTTCAGAAAGGGACATTTGCCCCCCAACCTGGCTAGACAAGGATATTCATTACACAGACTTGTATATCCCTACATAATTTACATGATAACGTTTTGGTTAAAGTTTACAGCCCATTCAAGATCATTTCAATTTTTCAAGAATTAACCATCAGTGTATCCAGTGTAAAAACCACTTGAGTATAGGCATCTGACACTGGACCCTCGGTGAGGCACAAAATTCAATATATGGTTCTGTAGCTGACTTGCTTAACCCTTATCCTGCTGAATAAATTAAGCTTCTCCAATTGTTGACTGTTAACCATCACATTCTTGGTATATTTTTGTTAACTTAACAAATTGCATGACAAACAGTATAGATCCCCATCAGATATGGCATCTGATCGGGATCCATACTGCTTTCTAACGTAGGGGTTGTCCATAACAGCAGGTTATTATGGGATTCATATTTATATAGATGGAGTAATTTATTGCTTAACATTTTGTATTTCTGATGATAATAAACCAATAAATACGTTGTTTTCCTCGTTTGTGTTAGCCCTGGTCTATCTGGGGGGCAAATGTCCCTTTCTGAAATAAGCAGTGGGGGGCAAATGTCCACCTGTAAAATAAGCACTGGGGGGCATATGTCCATACCAAAAATAAGCTCTGGGGGGCAAATGTCCGGGTCGCATTTTCAACTGGGGGGCAAATGTCCATTTTTAGATTAATTCATTGGGGGGCAAATGTCCTGGGGGGCAAATGTCCTGGAATCCTTTCATACTCCTGCTCAAAACATAGAATTGTAGGAACTCGTTAGAACCGCCTCGGCGAGGCGGCCCTAATAAGGACCCACAATATATGTTTTGACAAGAAGTAAGAAAAATAATGTATCAATACAAACTGGAAGAAAAAGAAACAAATTACACTGAAAGAAAATATATTCTGCTACTGTAGGTGCTTGTACGATAGCGAAATGATACAGTGTTGCCAGTGGCCCTTGGGTCAAAATTGGCTACGGCCATGGGCCTAGTAGCAATCATAGACTCTAAATGGAAAACAAAAACTTAAAATCGATAAAAAAAAAAAAAAATCAAAAATTTTCTTCCCTGAAACCATAAGGCCCAGAGCTTAGGTATTTAGCATGTAGCAACGTCGAGTAGTCGCCTACATGAATCCTACCAATCATGCCCCTAGGATCCAAATTGGCCAAATCCTGTGGCCCCTTAACTCCAATAAACTTATGATGAAAAAAGCTTCAAAATCTTCTTCTCTGAAACCATGAAGTACAGACCTTAGATATTTAGTATATAGCAACATAAACTGGCCACCTACATAAATCCTGCCAAACATGCCCTTTGAGACAAAATTGGCCACGCCCCAGGGCTCATTAGCTCCTATTGACTTTTACTGGAAAAAGTTCAAACACCTTCATCTCGGAAACCATAAGGCCGAAAGCTTAGAATTTTAGCTCACCTGACCGAAGGTCATGTAGACCTTTTGTGACTGTGAGATGTCCCGGCGTCGTCGTGCGTCGTCCGTAAACTTTTCTTGTTTACACTCTAGAGGCCACAGGTTTAGTCCAATCATGATCAGAATGATTATCATGACAATATCTCGGTAGGGTTTGAATATGGGTCATGTCGGGTCAAAAAGTAGGTCAAAACGTCAAATTATAGAAAAACCCTGTTAACACTCTAGAGGCCACAATTTGAGTCCATTCCTCATCAAACTTGCTCAGAATGATCATCTCGACAAAACCTACGTCAAGTTCGAAAATGGGTTATGTCAGGCTTAAAAGTAGGTTAGTAAGTCAAATCATAGAAAAACCTTTTTAACACTCTAGATGCCACAATTTTGATCCAATCATCATCAGTCTTGCTCAAAATGACCATCATAACAATATCTAGGTTAGGTTCGAATATGGGTCATGTTGGGTCAAAAGGTAGGTCAGTAGATAGGCCACACTTTTGGTCCACTCATCATCAGCCTTTCTCAGAATAATCGTCTCTACAATATCTAGGTCATGTTAGAATATGGGTTATGTGGGTCAAAAATAGGTCAGTACGTCAAATCGTAGAAAAACTTTGTTAACACTCTAGAGGCCGCTATTTTATTCTAATCATCATCAACCTTGCTCAGAATGATCATCTTGACAATATCTAGGTCAATTTTGAATATGGGTCATGTTGGGTCAAAAAGTAGGTCAGTAGGTAAAATCATAGAAAAATTCATTTGGGCCCCGTCAAGCGATTTTGGTACTTATCGCCTGTGCGAGCAGCGAAGGTTACGGCGAGCCTGCGCATCCGTGCAGTCTCGCCAGAACCTTCGCTGCTCGCTCATACGAGGAACCTTCAGACAGAAAGCCATATCCCTGGCCCCTCTGAATGGCTGAGCATGCGCAGTTAACATTTGTCATGACGGAATGCTCGAAGACACAAATTCGCTTGGCGGGGCTCATCTATACATGAATATTCATGCAAGGTCCTTTATATCAATAATTTATCAAATTCGTAAACTCGTTTAATAAATTCCATAACACACAAACAGTCATGCAATATCCTCTATATCAATAATTTATTAAAATCGTTGAGAACAAGGGATAAAATGTGCGCCAAAGCCTCGCATTTTATCCACTTTCCGCAACGAGTTTAATTAATTCAATAATACATGAACACTCATATCAGATTCTCTATTTGTCACACGCGTCTGCCACCCCCGCCCATATGGGCTTTAAGAAATATATGGGCTGCACGATGCTTCCGCGCAGAGCTGAATCCGGCCCGCACACTACTACTGGTAAACCGCTTAGAGGATCTAAGCCTGCCCAGGCAATGCGGTGCGAGTCGGCCCGTCCATGCTGATAAGCCCTATTGGTTTCATTGGGCGACAGGGCTTGAGATGCCATTTCATCTAAATGTCGGGTAAAAGTCCCACAGAATTGGAAGCAACGTCTCCAAAATGACCTTTACAGTGTTGACGGAGACGTTAAACCTCAAATCAAACAAACAAACAAGGGATAAAATGTGCGACAAAGCCTCGCATTTTATCCACTTTCCTCAACGAGTTTAATTAATTAAATAATACATGAGCACTCATATAAGATGCTCTATATGGGCCCCGTCAAGCGATTTTGGTACTTATCGCCTATGCGAGCGGCGAAGGTTCAGGCGAGTCTGCGCATCCGTGCAGTCTCGCCAGAACCTTCGCTGCTCGCTCATACAAGCAGTGAATCAAGAGGGACCCTCAGACAGAAAGACATATCACTGGCCCCTCTGAATGGCTGGGCATGCGCAGTTAAAATTTGTTATGACGGAATGCTCGAAGACACAAATTCGCTTGGCGTGGCTCATATGTCACACGCGTCTGTTATCGTAATGCTTGTTGGTCATTATGTGTCGTCTCCCATCACGAAAACACGCATGTATAATTTTGAGCCCCTTGAAGCCCCCTTTTATATGAGCCCCGCCAAGCGAATTTGTGTCTTCGAGCATTCCGTCATGACAAATTTTAACTGCGCATGCCCAGCCATTCAGAGGGGCCAGGGATATGGCTTTCTGTCTGAAGGTTCCTCTTCATTCACTGATTATATGAGCGAGCAGTGAAGATTCTGGCGAGACTGCGCGGATGCGCAGGCTCGCCTGAACCTTCGCTGCCCGCATAGGCGATAAGTACCAAAATCGCTTGACGGGGCCCAAAAAGTAAAACTGGGGTTTACAGGGGTAAAACTTATTTCTTTTCTTTCTGCTCTAAAATATAGATTATGGGCATTCGTAAGAACCGCCTGGTCGCGGCTTTGATACCATGCAAAAAGAACAATTTGATCATTCTTCCTCACACATTAGCTGGCACCCGTGACTCTTAAATCATCATATTAGATGTCTGATATAATATATGAGCCGGCGCATGACAAAACCTACAATCAAATCAACCCGCGCAGCTATGCATTATGACCAGACCTTTTGCTTATGTCTCTTTGCATAGATATTATCGTATAGTAGGTTCATGCGATCAGCAAAGACTCTGATCAGACTGCGCGAATGCGTAGGCTGATCTGAGTCTTCGCTGGTCGCTCAAGCCTTGTTGTAGATTTTGTCAGGTGCTGGCTCATATATCTGATTTAATTCCATACATCAGATATCGTATTTTCCATATTAGATATCTTATTTGTTAAATAATATATCTTATTTATCATATGACGTCGCGTCTGAAAGTGTAAAAACGCCATGTAATATTTTCGATAATCCACTAGTGGATTAATTATGCAAATTAGCTATATACGTCCCGTAACGTTACATGTACGACGTCCTTAACGACGTCGCGTTTACTAACAGCGGAATATTGACATTTTTTTGTAAACAATCGTGAATAAAATGCGTTTTAAATGTCATATGATAAATAGAATCTTGTATTCGTGCTCATGTATTATTGAATTTATTAAACTCGTTGAGGAAAAGGGATAAAATGCTCGGCATAGCCTCGCATTTTATCCCTTTTCCTCAATTTATTTAATAAATTCAAAAATACATGAACACTCATGTAAGATCCTCTATATATTAATTCAGAAATGAATTTTATTTTGCTCCTGTTCATTGAAGTATGAACACAGTGGGTCGCGTTCAAAGTGAAGGGGTTCATGTAAACTTTGCTAGCGACTCGCTGTCGTCATACTTTCATGAAAAGCAGAAACATTAAGTTATTTTTATGGAATGCCCTGGCTGTCTTACGGGGATGAAATTCATTATGTTTGGTGGTTTTCCTATTATATGCTGTGATAGAAACAGTATATGTAGTGGTTAATCTAGTATATGTAGTGGAAACCTCATTATTTTCGGTGGTCAAACGGTGTATACGCTGTAGTATTTTTATTATATGCTGTGGTTTCAGTGTTATATGTTCTGCTTTTTCCATTATCTATAGTAGATATTTCTTTCTATTCGGTGTCTTCATCAGTTGGTGCAGTGCTTTTTCCATTATATTGAGTGCTTTTGTTCCTATGTTCGGTCCTTTCACACTCCCTCTTTACTTGAGGTAGTCACGTCATTATATTCACTGGTAATGTCATAACGTGCAGTAGATAAATCTTTATCTTGGGTGCAAACTTTATTATCATGATGAGATCAATCGGATGCCTTCGTGAACTACTCGAAAAGTACCGAAGATAAATTGCCGCGGTTAAACCCCGTACCAAGTACAGTGGTGCTTTTGTTGCAGTTACATTATACGTATAAGCCTGCCCAGAAAAAAGTGTGGATAGGTAAACTGACCGGCCCAAAAAAGGCCTAAATTAGTGTTGACTGGGCCGTTAAACTCAAATCCAAACAAACAAACAAACATCTCAA
This sequence comes from Lucinisca nassula, assembly GCA_963580285.1. Classification (NCBI taxonomy): domain Eukaryota; kingdom Metazoa; phylum Mollusca; class Bivalvia; order Lucinida; family Lucinidae; genus Lucinisca; species Lucinisca nassula. Next base: position 36,506,115 of record OY757024.1, read on the forward strand.
TCCCTGTCACCCATTGACTCAAACGACTTTGTTTGGACTGGCTTAGACATTCTAAACGGTTTACCAGTAATCTCAGCTAATGCAGCCAAATCTATTTCTCCAAACCCCAATGGGCGGGGGCCAGGAGGTATATCTGAATTTGCCTGGTACTCCATACATCTCAAGTAGAGTATTATATGGATATATGTTAATACTATATACAGTGAAATTCTGCTATTAAGACCACCTAAAGTTAAGACTAATTCTGCTTTAAAAAGTTTATTTAGAAGGGTGCAGTTATTCTTTCTTCGTGAATTCTGCACACAATGTCCTCTGGTCAGGGACCACCTTTGGAACTGTTCAAAGGTGGTCTTAATATAGGAATTTTACTGTATAACGACCATGTGCATTTTTCTCCAGAAAGCATGCAAGGATTGCCTGTTTGGATAATTATAATCTAACGTCCGACTTTCAGTGTCTTTAGGTGCGCAGTCCTCAGAGAATTTTACATTAAACAATCACGTGTCTTAGGGAGAAATCATTAAACCTAAAGCTTTGACGGTGATTTATGGATATCCATAATTCGAATTATGGATATCCATAAATCGATCTGAATTATGGATATCCATAAATCGAATTATGGATATCCATAAATCAATTTGAATTAATGATATCCATAAATCGAATTATGGATATCCATATTTCGATTTATGGATATCCATAATTCGAATTATATCCATAATTCGAATTATGGATATCCATTATTAGGCTGATTTATGGATATCCATTAATCGAATTATGGATATCCATAATTCGATTTATGGATATCTATAAATACGGATTAAATAGTAAAACGGCACCCCATTTTATTACACTCTATAAACAAGTTAGCATCTTAATACTCAATACTGTGTTACTTTTATACGTATTTACTATAGTAACAAACACACCAAATGCTAGTCAGATACCTAGAGGATTAAAATGGGCCAGTATCGCTCATGATTGTAATATATAGTTTTACGGAGATATTGTTATATTCCTTATTTATTCATTTATTTATTTTTGTGTCAGTTTGTATATATTCAGTCAGTCCAGCCCCGGTATTTAGATATGCCAGTTGAAAGACGTAAAACCAATAGAATAGGGATATGGAATTACAGTTATCGTATGCATAATTTTAAAAGGGGATTATTTACTGGACAATCCGCCATTACAGGAGCAGGAGCACTGATCAAGTGTGTGTTCGGCTCCTCTAGTTTCCTCCAATGATAAAAATTCTGATCAAACTTGACATTTCATAAAAGCTGATACAATGCCCTTTTCAAGTTACCATAATAAGCAGGGCATTAGATAACATCGGTAGGGCCAATCAACAAGGGAACTATCTGCCTGAAAGTATATCCTGAAAGCATCCAACCAAACAAGGGAAATAATTGTGGACTGTCTCTTATCATGCTTATTACCTTATTATCGGCTGGTAGGTTACGAATGCATACGCATGATCTCATCATGATAATAACATTTTGCACCAAAGATAAAGACGAATCTACTGCATATAACAATTCAAACTGTGACCACAGCATATAATAAAAATATTACAGCAAATAATGAGTATCCACAACGTATAATAAAATACTACAGCATATATTAAAATACTACAGCAAATAATAAAAATACCGCAGCATATAATAGAAATACTACCGCATATAACAAAAATACTACCGCATATAACAAAAATACTACAGCATATACAGGTTTTACCACCGAAAATAATGAGGTTTCTACTACATATACTAGATTAACCACTACATATACTGTTTTTATCAAAGCATATAATACGAAAACCACCAAACATAATGAATTTTATCCCCGTAAGACAGCCAGGGCGTTCCATATATTTTTGTATTAAAAATGCTTATAGGACGCACTTTTAAAGCTGAAAAACATTTACACGCTGTTTTTGTACGAAGAGCGGAACAAAGCGAGTTGTTATTAATAGTGAAGCTGCGGAGTGGGTTCCAGTTTTGTCTGTGGTCCCAAAGGAAATATTCTCAGTCCATTGTTATTTATCCTGTACATACATTTCGAAAACACCCCTATACGAATACATTGTAAACTATACCACCGAAAAAATGAAAAGGGGGAGTTCCAGCCTATAGTAAATTTCCATAGGGTTCTGCCCACGCACAGATTTTCATGATATTGTGCATAATTACTGCTTGGTAAATGACTATTCATTATTTAGCTATTTCACTCTTATATCTGTTTTCGTTATAAATCTACAATGTTTTGTTTATGGCCACATCTGAAAGTAGGGGTACCCTCAATCTAGTGTATATATACATTCCAACTTTTGATGTTTTGGAGTTATTTTATTCTCAGGCATCACTGTAGTAATCTATGATTATCTTTGTATCGCATTTAGCATTGTTTAGGCAAAGTTCGATACACCATGCTCAATTTCATATGGAGCAGACCCCAGAATTCACAACCATAAAATCTTTTGGAGTATGTTTGACGTTTGATTTCACACTGTTGCAGTTCTTGTCACCCCATCATTTTAATATGAAAATTGACCATATATATGTAGAACATTTTATCAAACTTTCTTGAAAATCTGAGACCGGTAACATACCGCATTTGAACATTGAATAGTAATGGTCAGTTTTGAATTGTTTCAAACCACTTGTAGATATCATATGGTGCGACATTTTCAATCGAAAAATTTCTCGCCAATATATAATAAACATGAATATATGTATGTTTATATGATCGTGTATAGTATGAGCTCATATATAATCAGCATTTGTATCAATTATGATGCCCTGATGAACACCAAAAACACAATTCATTTAGAGCTTTCGTTAACAATTCAATCAGATCTTATTTAAAAAATACTTCCTTTTAGAACAAACGTTTTTGTGTTAATGTAATTCTAAATAGAAGTGGAGGCAATGCTGAAGCTCAGTATGACAAAGATTGTTAAAATGGCAAGTAAACTGGATGGTTCTGTAAACCAGACAATTTTACTTGAGTCTAATAAGTATGTATTTCGCTACTGATGCAGTGATCTTAAAAAGTTTGAAAAGTCTGATTGTCATACTGGAATGACACAGGTTGCTTGAATGGCAAAGAATAATGATGTTTCTATTATGTTTCAGCCAGGTAGGTCATAATAACACATACAATATTTTCTGATCTTTTGGCCCACTGTATACACACATTACTGTAGACAAATTGGTACTGTTGTTTTTGGCTCACTCTGAAAATGCCCCTTCAGTCTACTTCAATCGCACTAACTGTCACCTTGTAAGAAAATTATATTCTTAAATATGATCATCTATGTTCTAAAATATGATCCAGAAAACAAGCAGTTATTTTTGGAAAGCATTAATTAATATAATAGAGAAGACTTAATTCAACTTTCAAACACAGTTTCACAATTTAAAATAGCAAACAGAGCATGTGATAGCCGTACTTTAGGTAAATGTGAAGCCAGCTGCGCTGATTTTGATTCAGCCAATGTGCAAGTGGTACAGCAAACAAGTGATTCATGCCATTTGTAAATCTTCGCCCCCGTCCATTGGGGCTTGAAGAAATTGATTTGGCTGCAAAAACTAAAACTTACCAAACACGAGTACTGGTAAACCGCTTAGAAGGACTAAGCTTGCCCAGGCAAAGTGGTGTGAGTCACGCCGTCCAATGTTTATAAGCCTTGTAGTTTCATAGGGTCGCAGGGCTTGAGATATCATTTCATCTCAATGTCGGGAACAAGTCCCTCAAAATTGGAAGCAACATCTCCAAAATGACCTAAATAGTGTTAAAGGGGATGTTAAACCTCAATACAAACAAACAAACAAACAAACAAACCATTTGTAAAACCGATGAATACAGAGCCAGAAATCTTAACATAGATGACAAGTATTGCATACATAAGACTACATATGCAAATGGTATTTCAGCATCTAAATACAATACATGTATCAGCTATACAATAAATGTTTTACAGCAACTTGCCTTCCATCTATATCATTTCGGGAAGTGTATGCAAGATGATAAATGTGCAAATAGTTTCAGTGTGACTAGTTATGTATTTATTTTGAAGACTAAAACATTGCAGCAAACACTTTTGCCTATGTTATAATGAACCTAGAAAAATGCAGAAAATGCTTTTAATGGTCTCACAAATCCTTTGATGTGTGTGTGTGTGGTGGGGGGGGGGGTTAGGGGGGGTGGCGATGTGCGAGTCTCTTTGACCAAGTGATGTAAGAAAAAATACCAATACATGGACTGATCAATAATAAGAACAAATCAGAAAATCAGCCTGTCCTTTCACAGATGGCAAATTATTGACTGCCGTTTTATTTTAAGGAGGGTAATGTCAACAATAAAAACAATTAAGGAAACAACAGGATTATAAAAGAAATTTATTAAGCAAACTAAATACACCATTGTGTATTACTGACATTAACATCTTTGTATTGGGGGTTTAAAAAAAGACCAAATAAAATAGGGTAAAAAATATCCACCTTGTCTTATTCCTATTGTGTCACAATACATTTTTTCAGCATAACCGCTTTTGCAATGCTGTAAACACTAACACTCATCGTAATCACTGCATGAGTGCATTATATTTTTCTCTCTGCTAATGTATGTTCTCAACTACTATTTAAAACCCAAACAAAAAATAATTCTCTGTCGAATAGTGTATTTTTGTTTGTGTGTGGGTGGTGGGGGGGGATGGTGCAGGCAGGATATTACATAGATGCATATGCTAAGCTTTGCATGATAAGGCGACACTATATGGTCGTAAAAAACAATAAAAATATACTTCAACTTATACTTATGGTCCCCTGATATTGCAAATGACTTCATCACAAAAATATACCTCAACACATATCTGGCAATCAAAAACAATGTTACCGGTTTCTGATTTTTTAAAAATTTGTTTGCTATATAGAGGATATATGTGGCCAATTTAATGTGTAATATTTTGGGGTGACAAGATCAGTAACACATCTAACACTTGGGATAATCATTTTACTTTTTATAAATTTTCATGAAAAATTTAAGAAATTTTGTAAATAAATTCATCAGAAAAATTAAAAGACCTAGACACATTTATATTTTTGGTATTATATGAATCCTTATAGAGTTCTGTTGCCAATCAAAGCAACAAAATTTGAAAACAATCAAGCTTGTTGATTTAAGAATGAAAAGTTCACAGGTGTGTATGACATCTACAGGGGATTACCTCAGGGAGCTCTCCTGAGAACTATAGTAATTAATCAAATAAAACAAAGTTATATATATAGTTGATAGACCTAAAGTAAACAACAACTGAAGTTTCAAGAAAATCTGTGCGTGGGCAGATTTGGAACTCCCCCTTTTAAGATGAAACATTGTGATATTTTTCTTATTTCTGCTCGAAATATAGATTGTGGGTACTCGATAGAACCGCCTCGATGAGGCGGTTCTAACGAGTACCCACAATCTATATTTTAGAGCAGAAATAAGAAAAATAAGCTTTACCCCTGTAAACCCCAGTTTTACTATATAAAAGTGGGGTTCGAGGGGGTCATAATTATATAGGCGTGTTTTCGTGTACATAAATCATATTGCCACTGGTGTTGTCTCGGAAATAAGACTGTTTGCAGACGACTGTGTTTGCTGCCGGCAAACTAGAGATACAGAGGACTCACTGGAATTTCATAATAATATAGATAGACTAGGAAGTTGGGTACATAAATTGGGCATGAGATGTCAGTCCATTAAATACAATATTATGTAGATAACTAGGAAGAGAACCATTAAAATCGATGCTTCGGGCACAGAGGAAACGGCCCTCGAAAATGTGGTCCATTAACTACCTGGTGTGACAATCACACACGATTTGAGATGGAATACACACAATAGCAGCATGTGTACTAAGGCAAATGGAACGCTGGGTTTCCTGAGTTGAAATCCTCGTCACTATCCGCAGGATGTTAAAGCATATGAAGGACTTGTTTGCTCAATCTTGGCTATGGTAGTTGTATCTAGGACCCCCATAGAGTATTCCTTAAGGAAGAAATTAAAATAGTTCAGAATATGGCTATGAGATTTGAACATGTAACATTAGCTGGTCCAGGAGTGAGGCTGTATTACTAGGAAAAGCAGGCCTCATACTGACCAAGCTTTTCAAAGCCTGAAAGACCTGATTTTGCAGCCTTAACCCTCATCCTGCTGTACATGACAACCATAATCTTTGCAAACAGTGTAGATCCAGATCAGATGGCTTCTGAAGAAGCTATCTGATCAGGATCTATACTGTTTGTAATGCAGTTTGTGACTTGAATACATTATATCAAATAATTTGATTCAATGGTGAATAGGCAGAAATAGGTGTAGCAAAATAATATTATTCAGAGGATAAGTGTTCAATAGTCATTTTAAACAGAATATAGGTGGAAAACATCAAAATCTAAAAAGCCTGAAATCAAGAAAAAATCAAGGAACACTCAAGCCCTAAACGCCTGAAATCCTGCATATGCCTGAAAAATATGAGGCCTGGAAAAATTAAGATTGGGGTCCGTCCGTCACGCTATCTCCTCCTTAACCACTAGTCGGAATGTAATCAAATTTGGTACACAGCTTCCTTACATGATGAGGGCGTGCAACGTCACATTTATTTTTGGCCCCGCCCCCAGGGGCCTTGGGGAGGGGTCAAAAGGTCAAATATCAATTAAATTCAATTTCAAAGTCAATTTTATTTGAAACCAAACTTTGCATAAGTAATGATTAATGCTATATGTAACACATATTGAACGGGATTTTGGCTGCGACCCCTGGGTCATGCCCAAGGGGCCGGACTTGGGGGGGGGGGGGTCAGGGGGTTCAAGGGGTCAAAATTCAAATTTTACCGAATATAGTCATATGGAATATCAAATTGAAGGGGGTGATTAGTAGAATACAATACAAGTAAAATTTTGACCCTGGGGTCAGATTGGGGCCCTGGGGGAGGGGTCAAAGGGTCAAAATTTAAGTTTTTTGGAACATATTCATGTGGCATATCAAATTGAAGGGCGTGATTAGTAGAATATAATACAGGTAATATTTTGACCCTGTGGTCAAATAAGGGCCCAGGGTGAGGGGTTTTCGGTACTTGGCCTCTCTGTATAAAGCGTGGGGATTTGCGATGGCGCGCCATCGACAGTATTCTAGTTTAAAACTTTCATATATTCTACACATTTTGAGGTCTAGTAACAGATGAATGAACTAACATTCGCAACAAATGAATCATAGATAAAGTGTTTCATAGTGATTCAAGATGAGGAGGGCTTAACAGAAAAGAAAGTTCGGTTTGTTATAGCTCTGCGTTGAAGCACTAAGCAGCTCAGTCTATTTCTCCAAGCCCCGATGGGCGGGTGCCTTCTGGGGCCAGTTGTTCAAAGCATCGTTAGCTTAACAAGCTTGTTAGTGGTCATATTGTTAACTACTCTGGCAAGTTTAATATCTAAAATTTTGTTATTTTTGCTGATAAAATGTGAGCAGCTTTTGCATATGCAAAAGCTGCTCACATTTTTTCAGCAAAAATTTTAGCATATCTGCCATATTTAATGATCAAAGTTTTAAAGATTTGTTAACTAACGACGTCGTTAGTTTTGAACAACTGGCCCCTGATGTTTTAGCAACATGGAACTGTTTTGTTTGTTATTTGAGTGCACAAAAATAACCAAAAAGAAAAAGACCAGCATATTTTACAAACTGAATACGTAATCACATCATGTCAATCTGAAACGCAAACAATTACGAAAACAAATACATTGTAAACATTAACGCCGAAAAAAAAAAACACATTTTTTATGATTAAAAATTGTGGTTTGTTCTTATTTCTGCTCAAAATATAGATTGTTGGTACTCGTTAGAACCGCCTCATCGAGGCGGTTCTAACGAATACCCACAATCTATATTTTAGAGTAGAAATAAGAAAATTAAGGTTCACCCCTGTAAACCCCAGTTGTACGATATAAAAGTTGGGTTCAAGAGGGTCAAAATTATATAGGCATGTTTTCGTGTTTCAAAATATGGACTTTTTTATAGGCATAAACTTACACAATACATAATAAATGTCAAAATATCCAATAAGGCACTTTTTAGCATGCCTTATCTCATACTGTTTTGAGGGAAAATGCCAAAAATTACGTATTAAAGATATCCGATGATCTTCTGTTTTTTCTTTTGCATGGATAAAAATATAAAATATTTTGCTTTTGTTTCTTTTATTACCGTAGTTTCGATTCAGCGCAAGTGACACTGTACAAATACGTAAAACACTCCAGGGCAGTTTTAGACACCCTATGCTTTTACCACTTTTCAAACTTTAGTTTTCATAATCCCAAAATGTCCCTCTTGGAGAGGATATAACTGTTTGTTTGTTTGTTTGATTTGAGGTTTAACGTCCCCGTCAACACTGTAAAGGTCATTTTGGAGACGTTGCTTCCAATTTTGTGGGACTTTTAACCGACAATGAGATGACATGACTTCTCAAGCCCTGCTGCCCAGTGAAACCAATAGGATTTATAAGCATGGTCGGGCCGACTCGCACCGCAATGCCTGGGCAGGCTTAGATTCTCTAAGCGGTTTACCAGTACTAGTGTGCGGGTCGATTTCAGCTCTGCGTGGAAGCATCATGCAGCCAATCTATTTCTTCAAGTCCCAATGGGCGGGGCGCAAGGATATAACTGAAAATTGTGGTACTTTCAGAACATTTGTAAGTGATTTTCAGATGGCTGGAGCCCTACATGTAACTACTCGTTACTGCTAATCACTAAAACACGCCTACATGCATATATTTTTTACCAGCCTTAAACTCCACTTTTATATGGTAAAACTGGGGTTTACGGGGGTATAAATTAATTTTCGTATTTCTGCTAAAACATGGGTTTGGGTACTCGTTAGGACAGCCTCGGCGAGGCGGTTCTAACGAGTCCCCACAATCTATGTTTTGAGCATAAATATGAACACATTCCAGATTTTTTTTTATCTGAAAATTTTCATTTAAGAAATAGATCAGCTCTAACTGTGATTTGTTGAGTAATAAATCACAGTTTGGAGGTCAGTTGTGAAGTAGATCAAATCACAAACAAGAGCTGATCTATTTCGACTCTAACAGGCTGAAAATCGGCAATAATGCTGTTGTTTCCTTCAAAATCTCACAACTTTTCGCCATTGTTAGATGAAATCCCGCTAAAATTATCGACTGAAACACATGCATCTAACGTTTACGGTGCGTAAAAAATCACGTTACACCGTCCATCGTCAAGGAAATCGACTAGTGACGTCATAAATTGGCGTTTTTAATGGACGTCACTCGTCACGCTCTTCTTTGTCGTGATCTGTTGTAGAATTAAACACAGTTATTTTCCATTGCCTTTATAGGCGCGTTATGTTAGAATAAGTTTTAATATATTTGAAAAGGCATGTTTTCGGTATGTTCTTATCTGGAGCTATCGCATTTGTTTGTTATTTGTTTAAGAAATAGATTAGCCAAGCCACTAGGCGTTAAAATGAATAATATGGAATTAAAATCATCTTTTGCACTAAAATGAACAGTGTATAAAGTTTAGCTAGTCTAGTCTCTCTGGCTCAATTTTAACCCTAAGATATGAGACTCTACCAAATAGACTTGCCATTACTTTACTAAGAAGGTGATAAATTTTCAAACCCAATAAAAAATACCAACTTTTATTATCAGACTAGTAGCTAGTCTAGAAATAGATCAGCTCTAGCAGTGAATTTCACAGTTTGTATGCCAGTTGTACAATGGATCAAATCATGAGCACGCAGCACGAGTGATTTGTATACTTACAAATGACCGACAATAGCTCAACAATCCACACACTAGGCCCGTTTTTCGATTCTAACACACTGGAAATCGGCAAAAATGTTTTTTTTTTTTTTTTTTTTTATTATTTTTTTTTTTTGCATTTTGCTATAATTGGAACACTTACCATTATTATTAAACATGTTTAGTTTCTAGACAAGGTTTAAATTTTACTATCAAGGCTCGGCGGCTATTCGCGTCGCCCTCTTCATCGTTACTGGTGACACAGATACTTGGGGCCTGGACTCAGGTGAGTGATCATAGGCCGAACTGACCTCTTTAGATTCGATTTTCTGCACAGTTTTCCCACAGTTAAACATGACTGAGCACTAGAATAACCTGTTCAAAACGCTTAATAATGTATAGAAAGCTTACAAATGAAAGTAGTTGTGGTAGCCATCACAACTACTTTTATTTCTAAGCTTTCTAGACATGATTAAGCTTTTTGAACAGGTTAGGCTAGTGCTCAGTAAAGTTTACTATGGAAAAACTGTGCAAAAATCGAACTTCAAGAGATCAGTTCAACCCATGATCACTCACCCGAGTCCAGGGTGGTGACACGACATTCATTCACCAGGAATTGATTTATTGCAGAATAAATCTCATTTCCTTTTCCATTCCATTGCCAAAATAAATAAGCTTGCTGTGTCATAATTAGGGTTTAACGACCCAGTCAACATTATTTAGGTCATATCTAGCTGGTCAGTGTACCCAGCGACAGTGATAACTGCATTTTTTTTTCGCCAAAACTGTCACTTACATCTGCCCTTGTTGAATCAGCGGAGGGACAGAATGACGGACGAAAAGATTTCAAGCTCAATGTCCACGAAAGAATGGGATATTGCCGCCGACCTGGAAGGCATCCAACCCGCGATCAGAATTGTAACTAGTGACGCGTCAAATGACATTCATTTTTGTTTGTTTGATTTGAGGTTTAACATCCCCATCAACACTGTAAAAGGTCATTTTGGAGACGCTGCTTCCGATTTTGTGGGACTTTTACCCGACACTGAGATGAAATGACATCTCAAGCCCTGCCACCCAATGAAACCAATAGGGTTTATAAGCATGGACGGGCCAACTCGCACTGCTTTGCCTGGGCAGGCTTAGATCCTCTTAGCGGTTTACCAGTACTCGTTTGAGGGTCGGTTTCAGCTCTGCGTGGAAGCATCATGCAGCCCTTATATTTCTTCAAGCCCCGATCTGCCGATGGGCGGGGGCCAGTAAATGACATTCATACACCAGGACATGCATCCGACTGAGCAACCGAGACCGGCGAAATATCGGGTGTTTAATGGGCTTAAAACCGATGATATATCCGAATAAATTATATTGCATAATTATACTTACATTTTACACATCTCGTATTTGGTTCAACACAAATGCATACCAATTATTTATAAACAATCCTACACCAAGGGAGGTAATCACAAGTTTTATCTACAACTGCAACAGCATCTCACGGAATCCTAGTTAAACGATGTTTGCAGTGCAGCAGAACAGTTTTGTGCAATGTGTATTCGGGTTTAACGTCGCTTTCAACAATTTTTCTGTCATATCACGACTATGTCTGGTTGCGACAGGGAGCTCAATGCTCACTTTTATAGTGCTGCCTCACTGAAGTATCATATGTCCCAGACACATTACATGATACCACACCCAGTCACATTATCCTGACACTGGTTCGACCAATCCTAGCTCTACCCCGTAAATCTGAGTGCCAAGCGAGGAGCAGCTAGTGCCATTTTTAACGACTTTGGTATGTCGCTGCCCGGAATCGAACCCGTGACCTCCCGTTCCCCGGAGCGGACACTCTAACAACTGAGCTATCGGGGCCGGTTGAACAGTTTTGTGCAATGAATGACTTGTTAACCCTACTTTCATAAAATTAACAAATCCGTGAAAAGAACAGCCCTGTAAACCCCACTTTTAATAGAGAAAACTGGGGTTTACAGGGTTAAACATCATTTTGCTTATTTCTGCTCCTATAGACATAGATTGTGGGTACTCGTTAGAACCGCCTCAGTGAGGCGGTTCTAACGAACGCCCACAACATATACTTAGTGTATAAATGAAAAATATCAGACATTTCCATCGGAAAAGTAGCAATTTTGGAGATATGAAAGAATGTACTATTTCACACGGGTGTGTTATCGTAATGGTATATAGGCAAGCGCGGGGTTTACTTACAAGCGAACACATCTTTCCCCTTTTTCTCAAAAAAAAAAAAAAAAAAAAATCAGTGTTTTTGTTTGTTTGTTTGATTTGAGGTTTAACGTCCCATCAACACTGTAAAAGTCATTTTGGAGACGCTGCTTCCAATTTTGTGGGACTTTTACCCGACATTGAGATGAAATGACATCTCAAGCCCTGTCGCACAATGAAACCAATACGGTTTATAAGCATGGACGGGCCGACTCGCACCGCTTTGCCTGGGCAGGCTTAGGTCGCCGAAGCGGTTTACCAGTACTCGTGTGCGGGTCGGTTTCAGCTCTGCGTGGAAGCATCATGCAGCCCATAAATTTCTTCAAGTATGAAAACGTTACACTTTCTGTCTCAGTCAGAACCAAAATTGTTGCTGGTGACACCTCAGATTACATACATACACCCGACCCCAAGATTATAAAATATTATCATGCTCAACTCAATTGCACGACCCGCAGAAAAAGCAACCGACTGAAGTCGGTTGATTTTCTAAGAGTGCCCTAAAATCACCGTGTCATTCTGTCAGTCTGTCTGTCCGTCCGTAACCCGTTTGTGAAAATTGGTGATAGTGACTTAACCGCTTGGAATATTTAAACAATTTTTGGCATACTGATAGATATCAATGAGATCTAACCAATTAACTTGCGAAATATTACATTCCATTTAGACTAGCCTCGCCGAGGCGAAAAATGTGAAAATTTTCGAAACTTGATAAATAGCATCTGGGACGTAGGCCCATCATAAATTGCTAAAATGGTGACCCTGGGTTGACCTTGACCTTCTTTGTGCCTAGGTCAAACTTTGACACATATGCTTTTGTATTGGAAAAGTGAGAATGCATTTTATCCTGCACACGATTCAGAATACAGTACTAAAGTATAAGATATATTTTTGCTCCTTACGATAAGGCGCATTTATTGGGGGAACCGTTTTAGCTCCAGGTCACATGACCAAAATGGCCGCCATACCCATATATGGTAACACTCATAAAGCTAAAAGCATCCGGCGGGTCGTGCACTTCAGCTGAAGCACTGGTTTAGCATGAAATTTATAGTGCTTATAATTATTTAAATACTAACATTTCAAGATTTTGTCATATTTATATTATAGAGGATGGTATTTGTCCTGCTGATAATATTAAAATGCCAAAAATTGTTGGCATTTTAATATTTATCGGTATGACAAATTATGCTTGAGTGAGTTGAGCATGAAATTTTTTTATAACCTCGGGGTCTGGAACTATGATGTGGGAAGTTAGTCCCTAGCTCTCACCAAAGAGGTAGACTTAGCTACACTATCCTTTGCACCCTTCAGCAGTGGAAAGGAAGGGCATTCCAATCTCTGATGGTCCGAGGGAAGAAAGATCCTTTGTAAATGTCAGGTCTGAAACGCCAATGAATGGTGATTTCTACAGCGCCTAGCTGGGAGAACAAGGTCATCTGTTGGAATACTGGCAGCACCCTTTAGACCTTTATAAAATAGTATGAGCCTTCTGTCGCTTCTCCTATTCTTGAGCGGCTCCCAACTTAATTTCTACTATTCCAGTCATACTTCTTTCAAAGCAGTAATTGTTTGTTACAAGCAGTTCTATTCTGAACTGTTTTCAATTTTTCCATTAAGGACCACTCCATTGGGATCCCAGTTACAGTTACCATATTCCAAGATTGCAATGTAAAAATGAAAGGAAACATTACACCAAAATTGGTGGCAGCTGCACCATTCAGCCCAGTCTATTTCTCCAAGCCCCAATGGGCGAAGGTTTCCTGACCAAGCTCCGTGAAAGCATGTTGCCGTCTCTAATTGATTTGTTTGTTTGTTTGTTTGTTTGATTTGAAGTTAAACACCCCCGTCAACACTGTATAGGTCATTTTGGAGACGTTGCTTCCAATTTCGTGGGACTTTTACCCGACTGTGATATGAAATGAAATCTCAAGCCCTGTCGCTCAGTGAACTAATGGGGTTTATAAGCATGGACGGTCCGACTCGCAACGCTTTGCCCGGGCAGGCTTAGATCCTCTAAGCGGTTTACCTGTATTCGTGTGCGGTCGGTTTCAGCTCTGCGTGGAAGCATCATGCAGCCAATCTTTTTTTTTTCAAGCCCCGATGGGCGGGTGCCGCCGTCTCCATTTGAGGGACCAGATAAATAGATAGGCAGGTGTCGAGCCCACGACATCCTGATCACGGTCAGTCGCATACATTGTTGCTGGTGACACGCCAAATTCATTCACCAGGACCTTACCTGTGAAAAGGGAAGTTTGTCCCCAGCTCACGCCAAAGTAAACTTAGCTACATTATCCTTTGCACTTTCCCCGGATGATCTCGAGGGATATACATGTAGATAGGAGCGTGATAGCTCAGTGGTTAGTGCACTTGCCTCTGATGCTAGAGGTCCCGGGTTCGATCCCCGGCAGCGGTGTGAAAATTTCGGTGTCCGAACACGCTCCATTGGCATCATTTGCAGGGATGAATGTCATAAAGTGCACCGTCCTTCGGATCGGGACGTTAACTGGAGGCCCCCTGTGCAGGGAGAAGCATCCCCTGTGCAGGTTAAAGAACCCTACCGTAATTACATGATTACTGTGTAGGCTTTCATCCTGCAAAACTGGAGTGTATGTAATACACCGTCTGTGTCCCCTCCGGGGGTTAAGGCGAAACCGGAAGAAGAAGAAGAAGAAGAAGAAGAAGAAGAAGAAGAAGAAGAAGATAGACTAGGGTTTTGGGCTAGGAAATGGGATACGAGATTTCAGCCTGTTAAATGAATATTATGCAGATAACTATGAAAGAACAAACACATTCTTCTTACACTTTTACAGAGAACGGTCCCCGTAAATGTGGATTGGTATGAACATCTCACAAGCCTTGAGATGGAATTCTCATATAAGCAACATGTGTGCAAAAGCTAACAGAACACTTGGCTTCTTGAGGCGATAGCTGGCCTCGGTAGCTCACAATACGATAAAACACCCGTGCGACATAGTGCATTTTTTCACTTTTTACATATCCAAAATGGCCATTTTTTCTGATGAAAATCCCTAATACTTTTCTTATAAGTACTGCAAACCTAGGTTGTGAGTGCTCGTTAGAATCGCTTCATTGAGGCGGTTCTAACGAGTACCCATAACCTATGTCTTGGGGCAAAGATAAGAAAAATAATGTTTACCCTCGTAAACCCCAGTTCTCTCTATTATATAAAGTGGGGTATAGGGGGGGGGGGGGGGGGTCTTAATTTCACGGACTTGTTCACGTGATGAGTCGGATACGCGTCTGACTGGTGATCAGAAGGACGCGGGTTCGATACCTGCCGGGGTCGGCAACATTCTTTCGTTGTGATTGATCATGAAATCTTTTCTGCGGTCATTCTCTCCCTTCCGCTGATTCAAGAATGGCAGTTGTCAGCTTCTGGCGAAAGAATGTGCACTGTACTGGTTAACCGCTTACGTATAAGCTTGCGATAGGTAAACTGACCGGCTCCAAAATGACCTAAAATAGTGCTGACTGTGTGCGTTAAACTCCAAAACAAACAAACAAATCTTGAGGCGATATCTTTTTCAATGCCCCAAAGATGTAAAAATGCAGCAAATAAGGGAATCGTTGGAATATGGCGGTTGTGTCTAAGTGAGTGAGTGAGTGAGTTTTAGTTTTACGTCCCACCAACAGCTAAGGTCATACGGAGACGGGACCTCGGTTTAAAGACTCATCCGAAAGTCTGGAGAGGTTGTGTCTAAGACCCTCATGGAGTCATCCTTCATGAGGAGATTGAAAACGTTCAGAGTAGGGCAGCTGGATTTGTAATGAGCAATTACTGTTACAGCTTTGAAGATGTGGAAATTTGAAGTGTGTCTGGAATATACGCGCCTCACTGGTGATCAGGTCGCGGGTTCGATACCTACCGGGGTGGGCAACATTATTCGTGGTGATTGATCACGAAACCTTTTCAACGGTCATTCTCCCCCTTCCGCTAGTTGTCATTTTCTGGCGAAAGAATGTGCACTGTACTGGTTTTTTTTGTTTGATTTGAAGTTTTACGTCCCCGTCAACACTGTACAGGTCATTTTCAAGACGTTGCTACCAATTTTGTGGGACTTTTACCCGACATTGAGATGAAATGACATCTCAAGCCCTGCCGCCCAATGAAACCAATAGGGTTTATATAAGCATGGTCTGGCCGACTCGCGCCGCTTTGCCTGGGCAGGCTTATATCCTCTACGCGGTTTACCAGTACTCGTTTGCGGGTCGGTTTCATCTCTACGTGGAAGCATCATGCAGCCCATTTATTTCTTCAAGCCCGGTAGATAAACTGACCGGCTCAAAACGACCTAAATAGTTTTGACTGGGCCTAAAATATCCAATAAAAACAAATAAATCAACGTGGAGCGCCCGCCGGAGAATGTTTAGAGAGAAAATATGAGTTTGTTTACATTTCACAGGTAAACACAGACTGTCCTTGACACACCGTGTGTACATCGATTTATTCAGCAATTGTATCTGTGTCATAAACACCTGTAATCCAATATGGCGGACACATTTCTTTAACCGTATAAAGGTGACACAGGTAGGTCATTTTCTTCCTTTATTGTCGATGTATTTATAACTTACTATCTAATTGATTTCACTTCCGTTTCTAGGATGCTATGTTGGCTATGTAGATATAAATAGAGTCGCTTATCATTTCTTAGTATTTCAAAAGATTATAAAGCTCTGACTGACTCTATTCTATAAAATCCATAATAATTTCGCCATTATAGATAAGAGTAGGTACCTATCTGAAGCTGTTGGAGGGAGTAGGAGAACCAGGTCCCATCCCTTTCAGTAACACCGTCCTAATGCTTACACGGATGGTTTTAAGAGTTCTTTTTTCCCCAGTACAATTGCAACTTGGAATGGCCTTACAATCGAAGCTGTCCATTCTGAGTTAGTTGATGGGTTTTAGGCCAACATATAGTATCCTAGGGTTGGGCAGGGGATAGGCATGGAGTCCTTCCCCTGATGGCTTCTTGTAAATAGTTTTAATCTGCTGGTGGCTGTGTCACAAAGATCTTTTTTAGGGGTGGGTATTGAAAACCTTTTGTGCCACACCCCAAACCTGTTATATATCATAGTCAGAATTGACCGAAAACATGTAGTATCGGGAGAAAGAGAAAGAAAGAGAAAGCATGAGCGATACTGTTAGTGTTACGAAACATATAATGTCACGTGGCGTCTGCTCAGGGTCTTCTTGTCTGTTTGCAAAAAGTTCAGCTATTTTTGCGCATACTATTACAATGTAGTATGTCGCGATGTTGGAGTCCGATTTCCATCCGTTCGTCCACCCGTCCGTCAGTCTCATAGCAACGGATAAGGAAAGTATTGTGTGATAATTGAAGGATAGTTTTCCTTATTCCATATAAACCTATGTTGTGGGTATTCATTAGGTATTGACCACAATACGCAAACGCGCCTATTCAAATACATTGCCACCTTTATCGCCGTAAAAATGAAAATTTTATGATGAAAAATTGTGATATTTTTCTTATTTCTGCTCAAAATATAGATTGTGGGCACTCGTTAGAACCGCCTCATCGAGGCGGTTCTTACGAGTACTTCTTATTTCTGCTCAAAATATAGATTGTGGGCACTCGTTAGAACCGCCTCATCGAGGCGGTTCTTACGAGTACCCACAATCTATATTTTAGAGCAGAAATAAGAAAAATAAGATATACCCCCGGAAACCCCAGTTTTACCATATAAAAGTGGGGTTCAAGGGGGTCGAAATTATATAGGCGTGTTTTCGTGATGAAATATGACCGATTCAGTATATGAAAATAGATACAACCGAGGCGGTTCTAATGGATACCCACAAAATAGGTTTTTATGGAAAATTTACAAAAGAACTGTCCTTCCATTATCCTTATCCGTTGCTATGCCGTTACCCAAGCCGTCAACCTTCGTTCACCCTAACACAGCCGTGTGGTAAAAATGGCGATTCTCATATTTCGCTTTTATTGCTTTTCGTCTTAGTTCTATTCGAAATATAGATTCTTTCTTTCTTTCTACTGATACTGCGATCGATTACATTTGTGGCGGTTCTAACGAGTACTCTCAATCTCTGTTTTTGAGCATAAATAAAAAAATAATGTTTACCCCTGTAAACCCCAGTTGTACTGTTATAATATGGGTAAAAATTATATAGGCATGTACGCGTTATGTGTAACGGGTCCATTTCCAATTTTTGGCTGCCAGATTTGTGTTTTATTTCCAAATTTCCTTTAGCCTCGATAGCGCAGTTGTTAGCGCGTTCGGCTTATGATCGAGAGGTTGTGCGTTCGAATCCGGCCACCGGTATCGAGGTGTGTCTTTGGGCAAGACACGTAATGACACTCCCCCACTCCACCCAGATGTAAATGGGTAGCAGTGGTTATAAAAGCTTTATCCACTAAAACAGGAAGTTCTGAAGAGTACCGAGCAAGGCTGAAGAACAAGTCCGTGAAATAAAGACCACTTAAACCCCACTTTATATACAGAAAACTGGGGTTTACGGGGTATACATTATTTACCTTATTTCTGCTCCCAAGACATAGGTTATGGGTACTCGTTAGAACCGCCTCAATTGAGACGGTTCTAACGAGCACCCAAAACCTATGTTTGGAGTATAAATAAGACAAATATCACAAATTTTCATCAGAAAAATTGCCTTTTTTGAGGTTGATGACATAAGTTTTTTTTTAGAAATCGAACAAAAACTTTGTTTGCTATGGCAACCACAAGGTTCCATAGACTTACAATGGGAAAATGCTTGTCATCACCATAGCGCCTTCAGTTTTGATCGGATCTTTCTGAAACTTATAGGTAAGGTGGCTTGTGATAAAAACTCGGATGAGTTCGAAAACCGGTCAAGTTCGGCCCGTTTATCATAGAGTTACGAACCCCCCCCCCCCCCCCCCCCCCCCCTTGCTTGCTGAAAATGCCTATTTTTGACCTTGTCATCACTGTAGCCCCTTCAGTATTGATCCGATCATCGTGAAACTTACGTGCAAGTACAAATGTAAGTCAGTGTTAAATGCTCGCATGAGTTCGCAAACTAGCGATGTCAGTTGATGACTCGCGGAGTTATGTCCCCTTCTTTGCTGAAAATGCTTATTTTTGACCTTGTCATCACCGTAGCCCCTTCAGTTTTGAGTGGATCTTCTTGAAACTTACAAACACGTAAGTTAGAGATAAAAGCTCGGATGAGTTCGAAAACTAGCGATATCGGTCGATTACTTACGGAGTTATGTCCCCTACTTTGCTAAAAAAACTTATTTTTGACCTTGTCATCGCCGTAGACCCTTCAGTTTTTATTGGATCTTCTTGAAACTTACAACCAAGTAAGTCAGAGATAAAAGCTCGGATGAGTTAAAAAAAAACTAGCAATGATGGTCTATTACTTACAGACTTATGTCCCCTACTCTGCTGAAAATGCTTGTTTTCGACCTTGTCATCACTGTAGCCCCTTCAGTTTTGATCGGATCTTCTTAAAACATACAAACAAGTAAGTCCGGGATACAAGCTTGGAAGATATTGAAAACTAGCGATATCGGTCAATTACTTACGGAGTTATACACCCTACTTTGCTGAAAATGCTAATTTTTGACTATGTCATCCCGGTAGTCCTTTAAGTTTTGATCGAATGTTCTTGAAGCTAACAGACAAGTAAGTCAGGGATGAAAGCTCGCATGAGTTCGAAAACTTGGATGTCGGCCTATCTATCATAGAGTTACGTCCCCTCGATAGCTGAAAATGCCTATTTTTGACATTGTCACCACTGTAGCCCCTTCTGTCTCCATCAGATATTCTTGAATCTTGCATGTTAGTAAGTAAGGGATAAAACCTCAGCTGAGTTTAAAAATTGGTGAAGTCGGCCTATATTTTAGAGAGTTATGCCCCCCCCCCCCCCCTTGATTTCAGAAAATGCCCATTCTTGACCTTGTCATCACCGTAGCCACTTCAGTTTTAATTAGATCTTCTAGAAACTTACTTGTAAGTAAGTCAGGGATAAAAGCTTGGATGAGTTCGAAAACTGATGAGGTAATCCTATTTATCATAGAGTTACGTCCCTTTGATTACAGAAAATGCCTTTTTTTGACCTTGTCATCACCCTAACTCCTTCAGTTTTCAACATGTCTTCTTGAAAATTACAAACAAGTGAGTTAGGGATTAAAGCTTGGATGAGTTCGAAAACTAGCGATGTCGGTCTATTACCGGCAGAGTTATGTCCCCTATTCTGCTGAAAATGCTTATTAGCTCGGCTGTTTTCGAAGAAAACGACGAGGTATTGTCATAGCTCTGGCGTCGTCTGGGTCGTCGTCGTGCAAAAACTTGGACATTCTGTAATATCTCTGTCATTGCTGAATATATTTACTTGAAACTCGGACTAGCTGTTCATTACGAAAAGGGGAACTCATACCAATAGGTGAGGTAACCTCAAAATATTTTGGGCACAGTCATGCCCTTTTCGACTTAGAAGTTTTGTTTTCTAAAAGAAACTGCAGCCGAGCGTTGGCACCCGCATGCGGTGCTCTTGTTTTTGACCTTGTCATCACCGTACCCCCTTCAGTTTTGATTGGATCTTCTTAAAACTTACATATACGCAAGTCAGGGATACCAGCTTGTATAAGTTCAAAATACCGGCAAGTTTGGCTGATTTATCATTGAGTTACATCACTTGTTTGCGGAAAATGCCTGTTTTAGCTCACCTGGGCCGAAGGCTCCAGGGGAGCTCATAGTATAGTGGGTCCTCCCTCGTCCGTCCGTCGTCCGGCGACCGTCCACACTTTTGAGCAGCTATTTCTCTGCAGCCTGCAGCTGATCTCAATCATTTCTCATCTTTAGCATGCCTCTGGAGGGGCATTGATGGCATAAACATTTTTTCGAAATCGCACGAAAACTTTGGTTGCTATGGCAACCACAAGGTCCCATAGACTTACAATGGGAAAATGCTTGTCATCACAGTAGCGCCTTCAGTTTTGATCGGCTCTTTCTGAAACTTATATGTAAGGTGGCTTGTGATAAAACTCGGATGAGTTTGAAAACCGACCAAGTCGGCCCATAAATCATAGAGTTACGTCCCTTTGATTGCTGAAAAATGCCGATTTTTATGCGCCCGTTTGAAAAACGGTCGTATTATGTTATGCCCCTCGGCGTCCGTCCATCCGTCTGTAAACTTTTCGTTTCCGGATAACTCCTCCTACAGTTTACATCCGATCAAGCTGAATATTCATACATAGTTAGACCATGATGTGGGGAAGCGCATATCGTTTTGAGGTTACGGTCCACCAAATATTAATAGAGCTATGCCCCTTTGATTTTTTTTGTAAACTTTTCGTTTCCGGATAACTCCTCTTACAGTTTACATCCGATCAAGCTTATCTTAATCCATGGTTAGACCATGATGTGGGGCAGCGCATACTATTTCGAAATACGGTCCACCAAATTATGCCCCTTTGATTTTTTTGTAGACTTTTCGTTTCCGGATTACTACTCCTACAGTTTACATCCGATCAGGCTGAAAGTTCATACATAGTTTGACAATGATGTGGGGCAGCGCATATTGTTTCGAGGTTACGGTCCACCAAATATTAATAGAGTTATGCCCCTTTGAAATCTTTTGTAAACTATTCGTTTCCGGATAACTCCCCCTACCGTTCACATCCGATCAAGCTGAAACTTCATCCATAGTTAGTCCATGATGTTGGGCAGCACATATTGTTTCGAGGTTGTGGTCAACCAAAAAGTAATAATAGAGTTATGCCCCTTTGATATTTTCTGTAAACTTTCGGTTTCCGGATGACTCCTACATTTGCATCCGATTTAGCTAAAACTTCATATATAATTAGGACATGTGTTGGGCAGCGCATATTGTTTCGAAGTTATGCTCCACCAAATAATAATAGAGTTATGCCCCTTGAAAAATTCTGTAAACATTTTGTTTCCGGATAACTCCTCCTACATTTTAGATCCGATGATGTTGAAACTTTACATACAGTAAGACCATGATATGGAACAGTGCATATTATTTTGAGGTTACAGTCTGCCAAATATTACCAGAGGTATACCCCTTTTACAGATTGTTCTAAACATTCTGTTTCTGGAAACTCCTTTTACATTTTTCATCTGATGAAGCTGAAACTTTAAATATAGTAAGATCATGATGTGAGCTGTGCATATATTTTAGGTTACAATCCGCCAAATATTACCAGAGTTATTACCCTTTCACATATTTTTCTAAACATATTTTGTTTCCGGATAATGCATCCCACATTTTACACCTGATGAAGCTGAAACTTTACATATAACTGTGATGTAGAGGAGCGCATGTTATTTCAAGGTTACAGTCCACCACTTCTTGCCAGAGTTATGCCTATATTATTTTGAGGTTATGGTCCGCCAAATATGACCGACCATGACAATTTGTTGGAGACAGGTAGTTTGACCATTGAGGGTTTGTGATTGTGCCAAGTAAGAATATATGGAGCACATATTGTTCCTTGGTTACATTCCACAACCCCAATTTTGTACAACAGTCAGTATATATTTGCTCCATCTTACTAATTGCCACGGGCGTATAATGCCCCGCTTGCGGAGCTCTTGTTGACCTTGTCATTACCGTAGCCCCCTCAGTTTTTGATCGGATCTTCCTGAAACTTATATGTAAGATGGCTGGGGATAAAATCTCGGATGGGTTCGAATACCGGCCAAGCCGGTCCATTTATCATAGAGTTACCTTTGATTGCTAAAAATGCCGGTTTTTGACCTTGTCAACACCGTAGCCCCTTCAGTTTTGATCGGACCTTTCTGAAACTTATATGTAATGTGGCTGGGGATGCAAACTCTGATGAGCTCGACAACCGGCCAAGTCGGCCCATTTATCATAGAGTTACATCCCTTTGATTGCTGAAAATGCCTGTTTTTGACCTTGTCATCACCGTAACACCCTTAAGTTTTGATTGGATCTTCATGAAACTTACGTACAAGTAAGTCAGGGTTAAAAGCTTGGGGGGGGGGGGGGGGGGGGGGCGGGGGGGGGGGGTGAAAACACGCGACGTGGGTCGATTACTGACGGAGTTATGTCCCCTCCTTTGCTGAAAATGCTTATTTTTGACCTTGTAATCACCGTAGCCCCTTCAGTTTTGATTGGATCTTCTTTAAATTTACAAACAAGTAAGTCAGAGATAAAAGCTCGGATTCATTAAAAACTGACAAGGTTGACTCGTCTTTTGTAGAATTATGTCCCCTTTACTGCTGAAAATGCCTATTTTTAGCTCACCGTCACGTAGTGTCGAGGTGAGCTTTTGGGATCACTTTTCGTGCGTCCGTGCGTCTCGTGCGTCCGTTATCAATTTCTTTAAACGACATCTCCTCCTAAACCACTAATCGGATTTTGACCAAACTTCACAGGAATGATCCTTAGGTGGTCCCCTTTCAAAATTGTTCAAATGGTTCCGGTCCATTGCACATCTAGGTCACAGGAGCCAAAACTAGATTTTTGTTTCAACGAAAACTTGAAAAATCTTCTTCTCTGAAACCACAAGGCCCAAGTCTTTGATATTTGGTGTGTAGCTTCATCTAGTGGACCTTTGCCAAGATTGTTCAAATTATAGCCTTTGTTGATATTTGGTGAGAAGCTTCATCTAGTGGACCCCTACCAAGATTGTCCAAATTATAGTGCTGGGGCCAAAAATGTCCCCACCCCGTGGCCCTTTGGTGTTACATGGGCTTATATTGGAAAAATCTTTAAAAATATTCTTCTCTGAAACCGCAATGCCCAGGTCTTTGATATTTGGTACGAAGCTTCGTCTAGTGGAACCCTACCAAGAATGTTCTAGTTATAGTGCTGGGGTCAAAAATGTCCCCGCCCCGGTGCCCTTTGGTTTTACATGGGCTTATATAGGGAAAATCTTTAAAAAATCTTCTTCTCTGAAATCGCAAGGCCCAGGTCTTTGATATTTGGTATGAAGCTTCATCTAGTGGACGCCTACCAAGATCGTTCAAATTATAGTGCTGGGACCAAAAATGCCCCCGCCCCGGGGCCCTTTGGTTATCCATGAGCTTATATAGGGGAAATTTTTAAAACTCTTCTACTCTGAAACCGCAAGGCCAAGGTCTTTGCTATTTGGTATGAAGCTTCATCTAGTGGACCCCTACCAAGAGTGTACAATTTATAATGCTGGGGCCAAAAATGCCTCCGCCCCGGGGCCCTTTGGTTTTACATAGGCTTATACAGGGAATATCCTTAAAAAATCTTCTTCTCTGAAACCGCAAGGCCCAGGTCTTTGATATTTAATATGAAGCTTCATCTTGTGGACCGCTACCAAGATTGTTCAAATTATAGCCCTGGGACCCAAAACCGCCCCCGCTCCGTAGCCCTTTGGTTTTACATAGACTTATATAGGGCAAATTTAAAAAAAAAAAATCTTCTTCTCTGAAACCACAAGGGCTAGATCTTTGATATTTGGTATGAAGCATCAACTAGTGGACCTTTACCAAGATTGTTCAAATTATAGCACTGAGACTAAAAATACCCCCGCCTCGGGGCCCTTTGGTTTTACATAGACTTATATAGGGAAAATCGTTAAAAATCTTCTTCTGTGAAACCACAAGGCCTAGATCTTTGATATTTGGTGTGAAATTTCATCTAGTGAACCTCTATCAAGATTGTTCAAATTATAGCCCTGGGGCCAAAAATGCCCCCCGCCCCGAGACCCTTTGGTTTTACATAGACTTATATAGGGAAATCTTTATAAATCTTCTTCTCTCTTGTCTTTGATATTTGGTATTGAGCTTCATCTAGTGGAACTCTACCAAGATTGTTCAAATTATAGCCCTCGGGCCACAAATGCCTCCGCCCCAGGGCCCTTTGGTTTTACATAGTCTTATACAGACATAATCTTTGAAAATCTACTTCTCTGAAACAGCAAGGACCAGGTCTTTGATATTTGGTGTGAAGCTTCATCTAGTGGACCTCTATCAAGATTGTTTAAATTATAGCCCTGAGGCCAAAAATGTCCCTGCCCCGGGACCTTTTGGTTTTACATAGGCTTATGTAGGGAATATCTTTAAAAAAATCTTCTTTTCTGAAACCGCAAGGCCCAGGTCTTTGATATTTGGTGTGTAGCTTCATCTGGTGGACCTTTACCAGGAGTGTTCAAATTATAGCCTTTGTTGATATTTGGTATGAAGCTTCACTTTTTAGACCTCCCTCAACATTATGCACATTATAGCTCTGGGGTCAATAATGGCCCTCCCCGGGGTCCACTTGTTACTCTATGGATCAGGGGAGCGATCCAGAGCCATCATGGCCCTCTTGTGGATCTTGTCATTACCATAGCCCCTTCAGTTTTCACGGATCTTTTTGAAACTTACATGTTAGTAAGTAAGGGATAAAGCCTTGGCTGAGTTAAAAAAATTGATGAGGTCGGTGTATATTTCGGAGAGTTATGTCCCCCTTGATTATAGAAAATGCCTATTTTCGACCTTGTCATCACCGTAGCCCCTCCAGTTTTGATCGAATATTCCTGAAACTTATATACAGATAAGTTGGGGTTAAGAGCTTGGATATGTCGATAATTAGCGATGTAGGTTTGATTACTCATGGATTTATGTCCCCTACTTTTGCTGAAAATGCTAAGGTTTGACTTTGTCATCACCGTAGCACCTTCAATTTTGATTGGATCTTCTTGTTATTGAATTTCTTAAAACTTACACATAAGTAAGTCAGGCATAAAGCTCAGATGAGTTTGAAAACAGGCAAGGTCTGCCCATTAATTGTAGTGTTGCATCCCTTTGATTGCATATTTCGCCCCACTTTTACGCTCGGTTTTCATCCGGAAGCTGATGTTTCTTCCTTAATCTCAGGAAGCGTAACAAGGGCTGATTTCCGGGTGAAATAGAAGAAAAATTCCGCCTTTATTACGGGTAAAATATTTCATACAGGTTAGTTACATGAATTATCTATCTTTCTTTCTTTCTTTCTTTCTTTCTTTCTTTCTTTCTTTCTTTCTTGAGAATTATTAGGATGCTATTGCATACAAAATTTTACTTTTGAAACTAAAACCAGTCTTAAATAAAAGTATCTCTATATCTTCTAATACTCAATACGGAGTCGGTCTTTTCTGGCCATTCTATCTATCTATCTATCTATCTATCTATCTATCTATCTATCTATCTATCTATCTATCTATCTATCTATCTATCTATCTATCTATCTATCTATCTATCTATCTATCTATCTATCTATCTATCTGTCTGTCTGTCTGTCTGTCTGTCTGTCTGTCTGCCTGTCTACCTGTCTGCCTGCCTGCCTGTCTACCTACCTACCTACCTACCTACCTACCTACCTACCTACCTACCTACCTACCTACTTATCTAGCCATTCTATCTATCTATCTATCTATCTATCTATCTATCTATCTATCTATCTATCTATCTATCTATCTATCTATCTATCTATCTATCTATCTATCT
Source organism: Lucinisca nassula (assembly GCA_963580285.1). NCBI lineage: Eukaryota > Metazoa > Mollusca > Bivalvia > Lucinida > Lucinidae > Lucinisca > Lucinisca nassula. Next base: position 36,532,642 of record OY757024.1, read on the forward strand.
ATCTATCTATCTATCTATCTATCTATCTATTTCATATGTCTATTTATCTATCTATCTATCTAATACTCATTACTGAGTCGGTCATATCTGGTCATTACCTCATTAGGGATGAATATGTTAGAACTGGAAGAAGAGAAACTTTTGAAGTAATTTTCTGTGTGTTATTGTAAAGCATTCCAATAATCTATCTATCTATCTATCTATCTATCTATCTATCTATCTATCTATCTATCTATCTATCTATCTATCTATCTATCTATCTATCTATCTATCTATCTATCTATCTATCTATCTATCTACCTGTCTGTCTGTCTGTCTATCTATCTATCTATCTATCTATCTATCTATCTATATATCTATCTATCTATCTATCTATCTATCTATCTATCTGTCTGTCTGTCTGTCTGTCTGTCTGTCTATCTGTCTATCTATCTATCTATCTATCTATCTATCTATCTATCTATCTATCTAATCTATCTATCTATCTATCTATCTATCTATCTATCTATCTATCTATCTATCTATCTATCTATCTATCTATCTATTATCTATCTATCTATCTATCTATCTATCTATCTATCTATCTATCTGTCTGTCTGTCTGTCTGTCTGTCTGTCTGTTGTGCTGGAAGAAGAGAAATTTTTGAAGTAATTTTCTGTGTGTTAGTGTAAAGTATTCCAATAAAATGCTTATCAGTGATAATGAACAATGTATTAAAGAAAATACTGACGCAGACCTTTCCTATATTACTCAATGCAAGCAAGAGAAACAAGCACTGGAACTTCCCTACCCACTGAAACATAGACATATAAACGGCGGTCATTTGCAGTATAGGACAAGATTATGTAATTTATACGGGTGTCATACAACAGTTATTCTTGTCATTTTATTTTGTTTTTAGACAAATTTTGATCTCTGAACACAGCCCTTGTATTATTGTTGAACTTCATTATCTTGCAAGAAAAATGGCAGATTGTCAGATGCGTCATTTCATATGACTGTTAGCCTAAATGACAGTCGCCATGCTGGTCCCTTTTCGCCTATAATCTCTACAAAGACATTTGATACAGAAATATTCAAATGATATACAGAGATGTGCAAGAACTCCATATCTTGCACAAAACCAATGTACTGGGAGTTGCAAGTTAAATTAATGACACATAAACTAGAACTAATGCTGCCGGCCTCGGTTGCTCAGTCGGATGCGCGTCTGACTGGTGATCAGGAGGACGCGGTTCGATACCTGCCGGGTAGGCAACATTCTTTCGTGGAGATTGATCATGAAATCTTTTCTACGGTCATTCTCTCCCTTCCGCTGATTCAAGAAGGGCAGTTGTCAGTTTCTGACGAAAGGATGTGCACTGTACTGGTTAACTGCTTACTTATAAGCCTGCCCATGCAGCAAAAGTATGGATAGGTTAACTGACCGGTTCAAAAATGACCTAAATAGTGTTGATCGGGCCGTTAAACTCCAAAACAAACAAACAAACAAACAAACAAACAAACAAGATCTAATGCTTAAGTGCGTCAAAACCCATGACTGCCATGAGTCTAGGCTACCTGTATTCTGAACCGAATTAGACTCAGCGACCCCAGCTAGCCTTTTTCGGTCACCCATGGTGACAACGCCTAAATATGTTAGTTCTTTTTCGGATAGTTGTAAGACGTGGCTGGCATCCAGTTTTTCTTCGGTAAACTAATGGAACATGGCGCTCAGTCCTAATGAACTGAGCGCTTTTTTCTAGACATTTAGATGCCCGTCATGTTTGCCGGTGTTTACTGTCAGAATGACTCCGGTTCAGGATGGCAAAAATGATGCCAAAGTGATAAACGATGCCGCAGTAAATGAAATTCAGCCGCTCATAGACGACGAAAGGCGACAAATAATTGAAATGAGGGCACAGAAGAAAAAGTCTAAAGTTGATGATGAGAATGATGAAAATTTAGCAACAGGAAATGGAGTTCAAAGTGAAGTACATTGCTCTGCTATAAATTCTCTTAAGCCAGGAAATTTTGTTAAAGCAATATACGATAATCATGTGTATGTAGGCAAACTTGTAGATGTCTGCGAAGATGAAGTAACGGTTACATTTATGGAGGAATGTGGTAAGGTTGAAGGTTGATATAAATGGCCTTCACGACCCGATGAGCTAACGATACCCGTTTCAGACATCGTTAAAACCATTAATGAACCTGTACCTACTGAAAAGAGCAAGCGTTGCTTTAAGTTTCAATAAAATTTAAGTAGTTGTTTGTGTGACTACGATGTTGTGACTTTTTGTATTTTACGGGACATGCTGATCATAGGTTTGTTAAAAGAAGCTTATATGGGCTCTCAAACCAGACTTTCTTATGCGTTGATATTTAATGCATTTTCGTATGCCACCGAACAAGATAAATGATAAGATTGTTTCTTTTATCTTGTTGGGTAGCTGTTGGACTAATCGAGAGCCTTCATTGTCGAAGTAAACATGCTTTAAGGTAAAAGCAAAACTTTCCTCAGTGGGTTTACATAATTTTTTCATGCATTATTTGCATACTAGGTAAGTAGAATAAACTAGACATAGACTGTTTGCGTATTGTTTTTGTTTTAGACAAAGACGAACATCGACCCGTCAAAATTGAAGTCGACGGAAGTAATAGCTTATGAAGATTTAAAGATAAACTACCAACCCAGTGTGTTTTAAACAGACACTTTCTCCTTTGACAGTTTAAGACAGACGGGTTTCCTGGTATTTGCAAGTTCATTCTAGTATCGGTTTTGCACGAATTGGGCTATTAATGTTTCTGAAGTACAAAAATTTCATATTTCATCGGTTAAGTGTCGAAAAATTATTTTCAGATTGTGTCGAAAATAACTTGTGGATTTCTAAAGCCTTATTTCTTCCATAAGAGAAACACGAACATATTATTTTTGTTTGTAACTGATGACCGTACTGCAACCGCAAATTGGTTTGATTTGTGTGGCTTGTAGAATACAACAGAAAATGCCAGTGCTGTTAAGTCGTCCACTATATTTTGAAACCGTGTCATATTTACTGTGCAAAAGCTTTAAAACACATAACAGTTGATGTCAAATATGTAAAATTGAGGTATGGGATCTCCATATGATCTTATCATTTTGTTCTCTGGTTTCGCCACTCAAAAGTTCCACTTTCTTGAGAACAAGTGTTCAAAAGGTCCGCCTGCGAAAAAATCGACAAGTCCACATGACAGTTGCACATAATAGAAAACTAAATGTGGACATCATACGAGGACTGTTCAAATATGAATGAAACTAAGCACATAAAAATGATTCCGTGATAGATTTCGATGAAAAATTTATTTTGTCCCCTCAAAGTATTCCCTTTAACAGATATACAAACTTTCTGTCTTCTGATCCAATCATTGAATGCATTTTTCGAGGTATACTATGAAGGCACTGGAATATTGCAGAACCGAGGTGTTTGCGCTGTACAAATTTTCAACCAGAAAGGTATTTTTTCAGCCGCGGGAACAAAAAAAAAAAGTCACACGGGGCAAGGTCAGGGGAATACGGGGGGTGAGGGAGTTCAACAACCTTTTCCTGCTTCAGATAGTCTTGCACAATGAACGCCTTGTGCGATGACGCATTGTCATGTAGCAATCTGACATTGGCCAAACCAGTTGCGGGTCTTCGTTCTTTGAAATGTTTCTTCAATTTTCGAAGAACTTTATTCTTGTAAAACTTCGCATTTACAGATTTGCCGTTAGGCACAGCAACCTGAATAGCAGGGCCCTGATTTGAAAAGAATATGGCATACATTACCTTCTTGACGCTCATGGTCCGCTTTGCAATGCGTGTTCTTTTGCAATACTTTGTTGCCCATATTTTGTTTTGAATATTTCGTTTTGGCTGAAAAAAGTGAACCCATGTCTCGTCACCTATGACGTTATTAGCGAAAGACCGTGCATTGTAATTTGGAAACTTTTAAGCAACTTCTTGGCGAACTGAACGCGTGTCTTTTTCTGCTCATCTGTCAACATATGGGGAATCCATCTAGCACAGATTTTTCGCATTTTCAAGTCCCGTTTCAGAATTGTATGAGCTGCTCCTAATGAGATGCCAACCATACAAGCTATTTGCCTAGTGGTGTATCGTGCATCGGTAGCAAGTATTTCTTTCAATCTAGCAACCATCTTGGCAGATGTTGCTCTTTTCGGCCGACGATCATGTGGTGCATCTTCTGTTGAGCCTAACCCACAGTTGAATTTTTTACACCAACAAAGAACTGTCGGAAAAGACATTTCATTATGCCCATAAACCGAACATATTTCATCAAACATGTCTTTTCGCCGTATACCAAGAATACAACGATTCTAAATATACGACCGTATTTCAACGGCGTACTCTGACTTTCTTCCAACCATGTTTTGTATTAATATACAAGAGTAGACAGTGTTTATCGAACGATATACATGGCTAAAGTGGACGGATTTTAACAGGTTTGGTATCAATGTATAGGTAAAATGTTTTTCTACGCTGAGATGATTATTTCCAGGTGATTTTCGCATTAGTGCATGAGAAAACGTTCTACTTGCATTCATATTTGAACAGTTCTCGTAAATATTTCTGCAGCCAACCACCTAAATAATGCAAATACTACAATGATGCACTCGCACAGTACAACAAAAGTTAAATGATCATAACATAATTCTCACCAAACACGATGATATATTTACCAAAAATTATGACATATGCACATGATATAATGGTAATGAGCATAATATAAAATCTTTTCCCACCAACACAATGTCGTATTCACCAAACATAATTACATATGAACATCGATATAATGAAATGTGTGCATAACATTAGATCAATTTCCACCCACACTATGGCATATATATGCACCAAGCATAAAGACATATGCACATGCATAACACAATATCATTTTCACCCAACACAGTGGCATATGCACAAAACATAATGACATATGCACATGATATAATGTTAGCGTGCATAACACAATATCATTTTCACCCATCAAAGTGACATATGCACAAAACATGATGACATATGCACAGGTACGATGTAATGTTAAGCGTGCATTTCACCCAACACAATGGCATATGCACAGAACATAATGGCATATGCACAAAACATAATGACATATGCACATGATATAATGTTAAGCGTGCATAACAAAATATCCTTTTCACCCAACACAATGGCATATGCACAAAACATAAAGACATATGTACAATACAAAATGGGAAGTGAACATGAAACCATGACTTATGCACCCACCACAAGATACTATGCTCATGATAAATCGATGCATTATCAAAACACCATGCCAATAGACATTAGAAGGCAGTAAAGGCGTTCCATATCCGTGTGATAAAGCTATATTTTTATGTCCCCGGTAGCGATAGCGGGGACATATTGTTTTTGCCTTGTCTGTCTGTTTGTTTGTTAGTTGATTGGTTAGTTGGTTTGTACGTGGACAACTTTAACGTTGGTCTTAACTTTGAAACGGTTTGAGATCGACCATTCATATTTCGCATGAAGGTTTCTTGTGACAAGAGCTTCACATTCATACAAAAATTAATCTGTGACCTTGACCTTTGACCTACTTAAAAGAAAAACAAATGACATTGGTCATAACTTTTGAACCGCTTCAAATACAGCCTTCATATTTGGCATGTATGTTCCTTGTGACAAACGTTTTACGTTCATGCAAATAATTTTGATCTGTGACCTTGACCTTGACCTTTGACCTGCTTAAATTTAAAAAAAATAACATTTTGGTCATAACTTTTGAACCATTTGAGATAGAGCCTTCATATTTTGCTTGTAGGTTTTTTGTGACAAGAGCTTTAAATTTACACAAAAAAATGACCCTTTACCTTAACCTTGACCTTTGACCTACATAAAAGAAAAAAGTTAACATAGGTCATAACTTTTGATCCGTTTGAGATACAGCCTTCATATTTGGCATGTAGGTTTCCTTGTGACAAGAGCTTTACATTCATGCAAAAAATCTGACCTTTGACCTTGACCTATGACCTACTTTAAAGAATAAAGTATTACTGTCCATAACCTTTGAACCGTTTAAGATAGAGCCTTCATATTTGGCATGTAAGTTCCTTGTGTCAAGGGCTTCCCACTCAAACAAAAAATCCTGTTTTTTTTGTTTATTTTTAATGAAAACCAGTGATATTTTAACTTATTTCTTTTTGGCAGACATACATTGAGTGAGTGAGTTTTAGTTTTACGTCCCACCAAAAGCTAAGGTCATAACGGAGACGGGACCTCGGTTTAAAGACTCATCCGAAAGTCTGGAGAAGCCCGGGATCGATCCTGCGATCCCTGGTTTACAAGGCGAGTAGCGTAACCACTGCACCACGGAGGCTTCTAGACATTCATTGAGGATGCTCATTGAGGCGGTTCTATCGAGTACCTACAATCACTGCTTTAGAACAGAAATGCTATCATATGTATGTGCCCCTTTAATCCCAGTTATCTCTCTATAGCTCTATAAAATGGGGTTTACAGGGGTGTCCATTTCACGGACATGCAAAATGAAATTTTGGTTGTTGTACTGTGTAACACAAAACAAAAATACAAAACGAAGCATCATGAAAACACACGCCTATATAATTTTGACCCCTTGAACCCCACTTTTATAAAGTAAAACTGGGGTTTACAGGGGTAAACCTTATTTTTCTTATTTCTGCTCCAAAATATTGACTGTGTGTACTCGTTAGAACCGCCTCAATGAGGCGGTTCTAACGTGTACCCACAGTCTATATTTTGAGCAGAAATAAGAAAAATATCACAATTGTTCATCTTAAAATGTTTGATTTTTCGGCGGTAAAATTTACAATGTATTTGTATAGGCATGTTTTCGTAATGTTTGGATTATTTTTATTCACAGTATAACAACACGAGCGAGGAAATATTATTGCAGTTATGATAAAATAGAACAATCTGAAGGTGGTAAACATGGAAAAAGGGAGATGACTGAAATACAAAAGTTTTAAATATGTTTAATTTTTACCCCCTTAAAACTCCCTTTTATATAGTAAAACCGGGGTTTACAGGGGTATAGATCATGTTTCTTATTTCTGCTCAAAAACATAGATTGTGGAAACATGTAAGAACCGCCTTGCCGAGGCGATTCAAAGAGTACCCAAATTCTATGTTTTCGGCAGAAATTGAAAATTATCGGGAGTTTCTGTCTAAACATTTTCATTTTTTGGTGGAAAAAAAATCTATATATTTGAATAGGCGTGTTTACGTAATGTTTTCTTCTAGCTTGCTTTCTTCTTGTTTCACCCCCGCCCACCAGGGCTTGGAGAAATAGATTGGGCTGCATGTTGCTTCCACGCAGAGCTGAAACTGGTCACACACGAGTACTGTAAACCGCTTAGAAGGACTCAGCCTGCCCTGGCAAAGCGGTGTGAGTCAGACCGTCCAGTTCATATAAGCCTTTTGGTTTCACTGGGCAGCAGGGCTTGAGATGTCATTTCATCTCAGTTTCGAGTAAAAGTCCCACGAAATTGGAAGCAGCGACTCCAAATTGACCTCGATAGTATTGACGGGCACGTTAAACCACAATTCATTCAAGCAATCAATCAATCAATCAATCTTTCTTCTTGTCTCAGAATCAGTCATTACGATAACACACCCATGCAACATAGTGTATTTTTCAGATCTCCAAAACTATTAATTTTTGCATGAATATTTGCGATATTATTCTTATTTACACTCTCCAAACTTAGTTTGTGAGTGCTCGTTAGAACCGCCTGCATTACAATAACACATACTGAATTTCTTTCACATCTCCAAAATGGCTACTTTTCTGATCAAAACCCGTCATTTTTTCTTATTTATACTGTAAGCATAGGTTTTGGTTGCTCGTTAGAACCGCGTCAATAAGGCGGTTCTAACGAACACCCACAACATATGTCTTGGAGGGCCACATTGAAGGTTAGTACTAGTACTAAATGTGTTACCCTCTATAAATTAGGTCGATTATTATTATTATTATTATTATTATTATTATTGGAGCAGAAATAAGACAAAATAAGGTTTACCCCTTAAAACCAAGTTTTCTGTATATAAAGTGGGATGCAGGGGATGTTCATTTCACGGACTTGTTCACATGATGAATTGAGGCGGTTATAACGAGTACTACACAACCTAAGTCTTCGGGCCGAAACAGGGTAAATAATGTATGCTCGTATACAGTGAAATTCCTATATTAAGACCACCTTTGGGACTGTTCAACAGTGGTCTAAAAGACAATTGCACACGAGTTTAAGAAACCACAACTATTGGTGCCAAGAACAACAACTCTTGGTGCCGTGGTCGTTTTGGTTTCCTCTCCTCATAGTATTTCCTCATGAACACGTTAAATCAAACACCCTATATTGATAGTACTTGATGCAACTGTACACGAGGCGGAGAAGGTGTGCCATGTGCAAGAACCACAACTCTGGCATAGCAACAGATAAAGTTCGTATTTTGTGATAATTGAAGGATAGTTTTTGTCAGTTCTCCAGTTGTGGCGGTTCTAATGAATACCCACAACAGAGGTTTTTAGGGAGAATTGACAAAATCCATCCTTCAATTATCAAAAAATACCCACCTTGTCTGTCTGGGTGACAGGGTATTTGTATTATCCTTACAGTAATAACATTGTGATATCCAACACTAATAGTTCTTGGAACAGTTGGGCACGGGTTGGACGTGTATCTTGCGTCACTGGGGGCGTCCAAATGATATTGGCTTACAGTTGTAATAATAATAATAATAATAACGTCTTTATTTAAAGAGGATGACATATTAAGCAATGCAATTACTTATCTAACATATGGTCCTCTATATCTAAAACAAGCAAATACAATTTATGAACAATGTGACTCTACAATATATACATATTTATACAACTTGGCAAGACTACATTTAAAGCATCTAGGAGGTCTCGGTACATTTACGGTAATAACAATGTGTTTTAAACGAAATAAACGAAATAAATACTACTCAGGGGTATTTGAAAACATTGTAAAAGTATTCAGATAAAAGAATGAAAATTTGATATTACTTTGGCTAAGAGCTGCAAAAACGTTATGAGAAATATTTGTTTTCTTAAAAATGATAATAGCTACGTGTTATAATTGATAAAAAAATGTAATCTTAATATGCCTTGCTTGAGAGCTATTTAAAACCTCATCACAGTTGAACATTGATTGCACTTATTCCTATGTTATTGCACTGTATATTGATTACAACAGACCTGGCTAGATAAAATAAACTATTCGAAATTTCAATTTGGATTGAGTAACAAGATAAGTGTTTGCCCTCTGACAGTCGATCTCCCTCACTGAGGATTTCTGTGCATACTCATCGTTCCAAATCAGCAAATAACTGTGGCTAGGCACCCGACAAGGAGAGAGCATGTCTGCAGATGTCAACAACAGACACGTATATGCTGAATCGGAACGGCAAGTACAACAATTGTGCTGCAAATATTGAAACTGATATTTCTTAAAAAAAAAAAAAAGCTTTGAAAAAGGTTTGAAATTCGATACCCTAATGGTGGTTGGGGAGTCGATGACATCTAAGTTCAGCGCATATGCTACACAAAGATATACGTCACGAACTCCGCAACCACCATTAAAATATACAATAGCCAAACAGAAAAATAAAACGCATCTGCGGGCAGAACGCGTATCTCAAATGGAGAAAGATGACCTTGGCAAGGTATATTTTACTAGGACCGCCGAAATTCGAGAGTTTTAGTGAACATAACTTATCATACCCACACAGAAACAAACAGCTTCAACCAACTATTGTACAAACTGCTCCAATTTAGTCAATGTGTTTTAAACAGAAATGATGTCACTGTACGGTCAGTGGAAAAGGTAATGAACATTTTCGAGGAGGGGGTGCGTTGGTGATATTTGATGTTAAAAAAGCCTATCATCAAAAGGTAAGTTCTGTATGCAAACCGGAATAAGACTCTTACATAGAGAAAGAGTAACTTATCCGGGTTAAAAGCATTATAACCACTACTATCTGAACCAAGAGCATTTTATACCCTTAACGAAACGAAAAATTCAAGGGTAGTTAGAAGCCTCCGTGGTCGAGTGGTTACGCTACTCGCCTTGTAAACCAGGGGTCGCAGGTTCGATCCCGGGCTTCTCCCGACTTTCGGATGAGTCTTTAAACCGAGGTCCCGTCTCCGTATGACCTTAGCTGTTGGTGGGACGTAAAACTGAAACACTCACTAACTCAAGGGTAGATAACCTGGTTTGGGACAAAAGTATGACATATGTGGATTTTAGTCAATGAATTTGTGTTTGTGATAAATGACAATGTGGACCAGGTGTACGTTCATATATGTGGGACTATTGGTTTATTGAGAGTTTATTGCTGGTATTTGGTTGGTAAGAAGGTACGTTTTAACTTTCTGTTTGAAGTTATTTGGTGCATTTCTTATATCAAGCGGCAACGAGTTCCATTGTTTGGCCCCCTGTATTCCGAAAGAACGGTAATATTAACGTGTTGTGGAGTAAGGAATCCTCAGCAGTTCATTATCAACAGATCGTAGATTTCGATTATGTGTTTCGGAGACCTTTTTGAAAAGTTCTGCTATGTAGACTGGCGCCGTACCATTAAGAGACTTATACATCATAATACAAGTATGGTACTGGATACGGACTGGAAACGGTAGCCATTTTAATTCATGAAACATTGATTGCGATGGTGCCATTATAGGTGCCCAGGGTATTATACGAGCAGCGCGTTTTTGTAGTTTTAGAAGTTTATTTATGTTCGTTTCAGTACAGCGTCCCCAAATCAAACAACCAAAGTCAAAAATCGGAAGGATATATGAGTTATAATATTGATTTAGACTGAATTTACTGACATATTTGGAAAGTAATTTAAGCAATGTGATTCTTCTAGAAATGTTAAGACTTGTTTGTCCCAATTTAAAGTTTTGTCGAACATTACGCCAAGTAGTTTTTGGTTTTAAACTTCTTTTATGATCTCAGTACCAATATAAATCTCCATGGATTTAGCCAGGGTAGATTGTGACGAGATCCTATAACCATGATGGATGTTTTTCCAGCGTGAACATACATTTTATTTTGTCTACAATATGATTGAAAATCATCTGATGCAACCTGGAGTTTTGTTTCAATAGTTTTGGATTCCTTACTTGCCGCGTGTACGGTTGTATTGTCCGCAGATATATCGACATACGCTTCGTTAACAAATAAAGGCATGTCATTAATAAAAAGGAGAAAAAGAACAGGTCCCAAAACTGACCCTTGTGGGACCCCTGATTTGACAGTTTGAAAAGATGACGTCAATGATTTGTCAACAATACACTGTTGTCTGTATGTTAAATACGATTTTATCCATCTGAGAGAGTCATCGCTAATCTTATAAGCAGCCAATTTCTGTACTAAGAGTTTGTGATCCACAACATCGAAGGCTTTTCGTAGATCGAAAAATACCGCCCCGATTATTTCTCCGTTGTCAATACTCTTCAGCCACTTGTCAACTAAGTTTATCAAAGCTGTATTACATGAGTGATGTTTTCGGAAGCCAGACTGTGACCGGTGTAGTACATTATACTTGTTCATATATGCAAATAAGTGTTTTGTGACATGTTTTTCAATTATTTTAGAAAGAACGGACAGTAGAGATATTGGTCTATAGTTTGTTGGGTCACCCTTTGCTCCCCCTTTATGAATAGGAGTGATTTTTGCCAGCTTTAATAGATCAGGAAATTGACTAGATGATATGCTATGGTTGATTATTTCTAAGAGAGTAGGGGAGACAATGTGCGCAACTAATTTCAAAATTTTTGCACTTATCCCATCCAACCCGGTCACCTTATTGGAGTCGAGTGATTTTATTATGGACAACACATCTGATAATTTCATAAACGGGATTTTAAAAGTAACATCGTTCGGTATTTTTGACTCGACAGAAGCGTTTAACTTTGAGAAGTCATAGGGGATATTTTCCTGTCCGTACTTATTTTTAAGTTTTTCACTAATAGACGAAAAATAGCTATTTAGTTGATCTATAATGTCCGAGGGCGTGTCACTCGAAACATTGTCGACATTAACTGTAGTGGGTAACGTACTTTTATCGGACTGACCATTTATGTTTTTGATGTGTTTCCAGAGAAATGAGTTTGTTTTGTTTTCAGCTATTGATCTAGTAAATAATTCACTCTTAGATTTTCGAATAAGAGATGTTGTCTTGTTTCGATAAAACTTATATTGACTCCAGTTTTGTTGTTTGTGGTATGTATCCCTAGCTTTTAAGGCAGACTTTAGTTCTTCGTTTAACCACTCAGGCTGTACATCACGTTTCACGCGTTTAGTTTTTATTGGAGCGTGCCTATTGTATACCTCCGAAAAAAATCTTGCACCAATTACTGAAACTTAAATTTGGATCGATGGTTGATAACTGGAGTGTACTTAAAGCTTCGGAAAGTTCACAACAAAATTTTTCTTCCGTAAACAGTTTAAACCATCGATATTGAATAGTTTTATGTTCATGCCTTTTGATTTGTCGTTTTGCTGTGCATCGCGTAAAACATATGGGGTAGTGATCGCTAATAGCAATATTTGGAACCGACACTTCAGTGATCTTTTCAGGGTTTGAAGCATACAGTGATCGATTAATGTACTAGAGTGAGCCGTGATCCTAGTCGGATCTTGTATAAGCTGGTTTAAATCATGAATTTCAGTGATATGTTTCCATTTGTTGCACATTATGGTAGAATTTTGGATGTCGACATTCATATCGCCCATTACGTAAATTTCGTCTGTACCTTGGAGTGATGCTTCAATCTAATTTGAAAAAATATCATACCAGTCAGTTGCTGATGATGGGGGTCGGTAAACAGAACATATTAAAAAGGACTTGCTGTTTTTAATTTTAATTTCAATCCAAATTGATTCGATATTTGTAGACTCAAGATCTTGTCGGCGCACGTAGGCGACATGGTTACTTAGGTAGATCAGTATACCTCCACCATTTGTTGTTGAAGACCCACACTCAGATCTATCTTTTCTTTTAAAGGTACAGCCTGGCATGGTCAGTATATCATCAGGTACAGTTGAGTTAAGAAATGTTTCACACGTACCTAAAATGTCAACATTGTTTGAGCTGTTCAACATAATTCTAATTTCGTCAAGTTTTGGTTTGATATGCCTTATGTTGAGATTAACAATATGAAGCCCTCTCTTAGAAAAGCGAAGTTCAGTCTGCGATTGGTCAGTGCTGTGTGTTGGTCGAGGAGGATGAACTGGATAATTACCAAGACCTGTTTGGTTAATGCCGTTAAATGAATCACTTTGCAAGTTAGCTGAGGATTCATTGACATTTGAATCAATAAATGTGTTATGTTGCTGTGGTGCATTATCTGTTATTTCATGCAACAGATTGTCAGAATGTATTGGAGTGTTGTCACAACGTAGGTTATTACATTCATTACAAACTATGTCAAGTATCTGAAAAGAATTTAAAGTTTGTATAATATCACTTGAGAGGCTCCCAGACACCTCATCCTATTGTACATGAACAGTACGCTTTCTGAAATGCGTATTTCGATGGATATGACCATTGTTCGCTCTGTGGAAATTTTTAATAGTTTGTACTTTGGGAAGGATGACACAGGTGTCGTTTATATTGTGAATCAGTAATCTGGTGCCTGAGAACTTCAGGTTAACCTGATCAGCATGGAAGAAGTCAAACGGCAATTCGCCTGAGGCCATGATGAAGGATAAACTCGGCATTATGTGATGTGCTTAAGTCTTTAAGAATTTCATTGAACATTTTCAGTAGGCCTGAAACATACACTTTACAGCCAGAGTTTGCCAAGAAGGTTACCAGCGATTTGTACTTTTCTTTGAAAGAATCCAAACTAATGTTTTCATCTATATCATAACCCCCTACATGTATGATTATATTTTCGTAACGGGTTAGGTCCATTTTTGTTAGTGATTCATGAATATTTTCAATTTTGGCTTTTCGAAAACTTTTGACTTTTACATTTGGGGCCAAGAACTTGGTATCTATGCTCTTTAGAATCCAAGAACCAGTGATGAATGTCAAATCACGTTTTGGTACAGACTTTGTAGATTGGTTTCCTACGCTATTGTTTTGAGTCGGTGGTTGTGCCCTTTGACTTGTTTTACCTGCTGGATCGATATGCTTGCTAGGGGTTTTCTTGGAGCTGTTTGTTTCTTAATTGAGGGTCTGTTTTGGGCGGTTTGTTTTATTATTTTCAGTATTGCTACCATTTGGCAAAACTTTAGAGATTTGACCTTTTGATACCTGTGCGGATGTTTTGTCAACCAGGTCTGCTGTATGTTTCACTACATCAATGATTGTTTGTGATTTTGATATTACGACGTCGGTTTTCCTGTCTATGTCCGATTTTACGTTGCCTATCTGTTTGGCGATAGTAGAGAGTGAATCGGTGGTGGTCTGCTGGCATGTTTTGCTTTGGTTTGATATGGCCGTTAGTCTGTCATTCAGACTTCCATATTTGTTATCCATGCTATTTGTAAATTCAGTGAAAGTTTTAATGAATTTAAATGTTGTGTCCAAAAGTACATCGATCTGTGATTTCATTTGGTTAACTACTTTAGGCAGAAGCCTGCAGTCCCCACAGACCCAAGCTCCAACTGTCTGAATATCTATTATTCCAACACATCGGGTATGGAACCAATTCATACACCAGTTACAGCGTAGACTGTCAGTATTTGAGTCAACGTTGGGCAACGCCTGTCGTCCTTGCAGCAGGTTAGCGTAGAGGCGGGTGAGGAGAGGGGGATGTATTCTTTTTATACAATTCCATTCCTTTTCCTTTTTTTTTTCTGGCCTGTTCCTTCTATTTCATGCTCTCTACCATCTCTTCTGTCCTTTTATTTTCTCCCTTTCTCTGGGAATCGACACAAAATGACCAACAAGGGTTGACGTGTCGTTAAACCGTAAACTTTCAATCAATCAATGGACACATTACGGGCCTCCGTGGCCTAGTGGGTAAGAGCGCTGACTCTTAATCATTAGGTCTCTCACTGCTGTGGGTTCGAGCCCGGCTCGGGTCACATGTGAGACGCCAAGTTCTGCAACGGAAGGTCAGGTTTTTTTACTCCGGGTACGCCGGTATTCGCCCACCTGTGATTAACGATCGGCTCGATATAAGTGAAATAATCTTGAAAGGGCCGTAAAACCAAAACCAAAAAAAAAAAAAAAAAAAATCAATGTACACGGAGTTGTAATATGAATGAGGTCTCAGTACATGTAATTCAAATAATTGCCACTCTT